>CM049429.1:49598462-50848462 GCA_026929855.1 Poa annua | reverse complement strand
AAATCTTCCTATTTGATTTAATTCGGAATATAATCCAGAAAAGGCTGGGTGACGTGGCGTGATGGGATTGGCTGATACCGGTTCAGATAGACTCATTTAATCTCAGCCGTAGGAGATGGATCAGACGGCTCACCTCTGTCTGACCAAATCGTGGCGGCGGAATCAGCCGGAGACGGAGAGGGCGCCGGCGTCGGGTGTCGTCGGGGTTTGCGCTCCGGCATTTTCCCCGACTTGGGACGATGTCGTAGTGGTGCAGCGCGTCGAGGCGGAGTCGATGGACACCACGGCGTCGTCTCGCGGGTCCCTGAACGGCGACACGGCAAGGGCCGAGGGTGCGGGCGCCGGTGAGCTCCGACGTGGACGTGCTCGACACTGCGGTGGTCCCCGGGCTCAGCGGAGGAGACGAGGAGGCGCGGGGCAAAGTTGTGGAGAGGTTTTGGTCGTCGGGGGCGCGCTTGGTTGGCCGGAAATGGCGAAGTCCGGCGGCGGCGACGGCTACTCCGGCGAGCAAGTTCTTCGTCTCGGGCTCACGATTCGAAGAAGGGGAAGAGGGAAAAAGGAGCCGGGGTTGCGGGGGCTTAAAAGAGGTCTTGTGCGCGTCGTGGGGGGCTCGAGGGAGTGGGGAGTGGGGCGGGATCGTGGCCATCGTGGGCATGGCTGGAGGTTGGGGACGACCTCGTGCTGACAGGTGGGGCCCGCGCATCAGAGAGAGGAGGAGGGAGAGAGGCTGCGGCGGTTGCTGGGCCGTTGCTGGGCCTCTGCGCGTCGCCTCGCGCGGATGGAGTGGCTGGGCCGGCTCGGGCTGGCCCGGCCAATTCATTTTTTTTTGTTTCTTTTCCTTTTCATTTTATTTTTCTGTTTTCTTATTTATTTCATAACTTTTATTTTATTAATCCAAATGAGTTCAAACAAACTTCTAAAACTTTGTAAAGTCTAGATATTTCTTTCAAAACTTTCAAACTCATGTTTGTAATACTTTTCAAATCCTGACATTTTCAAATAATGACATTAAACACCTTTCGACAATTTAAATAAAAGTTTCAAGAAGATGTCTTAACAAAATTAAGAAAAATACCACAAATACATATGATTAAATAAATCATTCCAAACCCATTTTGAAAATCAAACACTTGAATCAAAACTATATTTAAGGATAGAGGATGTTCTAAATAGTTTTATAACTTTAAACATGGGCTAGGGTTTATTAGGAATTCCAAATATAATGTTTTTGAATTAAATAACTTATACAAACATTTTGAAATATGCATACCAAAATAAGTGATGGTACTTTTACAATTATGGTGTTAGGATTAAATAAGTATTTAGGAAGTCTATTTAAGATTCAACACTTAAGTTTGAAGAGGAAGTTACTTGATTCAATTAATATCATAATGCTTTTGAATGAGTCATAAAATCCCTTTTGTTTGATCTTCTTGGTTAAAGGTGATTCTATTTTAATATAAATTAAAAGTTTTAAATTTTAGTGAATTCTTAAAAATTCCAAAATTTTGGGATGTTACACTTATTGTTATCCCTGGAAGATACTTTGATCGCACCAAACGTCATATCTTATATAGTGTGACAATAACGGTGATACTTTTCGGTATCGGAAGGGGGTAGTTGAGACGAGGGGTCAACAGCGGGATTTTTCAGTCCGCATAGCTGGATATATACTCTAGGGCCCACTCGGTGAGATTATGTCAAATGAGTTTGCAAACATGTGACTAGGTCACCAGCTGACATAATATCATAGACGAGTAGAAGATAGCGATGTCGGTAACGAGATCATACTTGGTATGGAGATATCTGAGAATGATGCTCGGACACGCTAAGTATCGCCATGACAAAGGGTTTAAGACTATACGTCCAGGTTTGATAGATGAAAGTCATTCGTTATATCACAGGGATTAATGCATGGGGTCCAGGCCTACGAGTTAGTCGTTGATCATAGAGGAGTCTTGATCGTACCTGTTATTATATCGAACCGCTAGGGTAACACACTTAAGGGGTTTCGACAAGACAACCGGAAAGGAAAGAGATCACCGGGAACGTCCCGGGAATGGTCCGATGGAGATCGCGCAGCGACGAAAGAGTTTTCGGAGCTAGAATAAATTATATATAATATGTTGGATATTAATTAGTGTAATTAATGTCTAAATATGATTTTATATATTTATTTTAGAATTTATTTAGACTGATTTCCCTAAATGGGCCTTCTGATCGAAAGAAGGCCCATGGGGGGGGGGGGGGAACCCCTCAAGGGAATTCGGTGGGGAGCCATGACCGTCCTAGGTGGGCCAAATGGGGCCCACCTAGGGCCGGCGCACCATGGCTAGCCGCACCAGGCAATGGGGGATAGTCCCACATTGCCTAGCTGGCAAGGTTGGCTCCCCCCGGGAGCCTATATAAGAAGGGGCACCCCTGGCCTTTTAATTCACCAATTTAATTCTCTTATTTCTCCTCGATCTCGTGATTCCCTTTGTCGGAGTTGCGCCGAGGAGGATGAGGGGATCTCTTCCACCATAGCCCGCTGCCGCGCTGCTGGTGTTCCGGTCCAAGTTTTCCGCTCCTCGTCCTGGACTGGAGCTTCGGAGGCCGTCGTCTCCATCGTATGTGTGTAACGCCCTGTGAGGTGCTGCGCTAGCGGTACTCGGAGGCTTACTTCTTCCACCCGACCTCGGGGTCATCTTCGTCCTCTTCGTCGCGCCGAGTTCTTCGCGACCTAGAGGTCGGCTACGTCATCTTCTTCATCAACGCTTGTGCGGGAGCGTAATCCCCGCTATTCGGTCTACGAGGGTATGTATTCCGATCTCCGCCGTACTACTATATCTGCATAGTGTAGATCTTGGCTAGTTTAAGGATATCGTTGCTAGGAAATTTTTTGTTTTCTGCACACGATCCCCTTCAGTGGTATCAGAGTCGATCTATCGTAGATATAGTTGTACGCTGTTAGAACACGTGTTCTGCACGGGGGGCACCGTTCCTGTTATTTGCTACCCTCTAGCGTGCACTTGTGATTCCAGCGGCATCGAGTTGATGAAGCGGTCCGGACTGACTTTACGCGTACGCTTACGCGAGACTGGTTCCACTACTGACATACGGCTTGTACCGTATCTGTGGCTGGCGGGTGCTTGTTTCTCTCTCTTTAGTTGGCTTTGCATTTTCAATGGAGGGCCCGAAAGGGATGCTTAAACATGCAATTATTGGATCGTTGTTGTGGTAATAAGGTTCATAGGTATGAAGCGGTTCTATTTACGAAAGCCCCGAGCCACGTAAAATATGCAAAAGATAAAGTAGAAGCGTCTAACTTTATTTTACAGGGGCTATGTGATATGGTCAAGGTAGGGTTATTAAATTGTTTAAAAACTGCGGGCGCCAAGAAGACCATGGCGCAATGGACTATATCACATTGCATTACATTTGATGTTTTGTGTGCATCTTATATTGTGTGATTATATATATAGTATATATTAGTTGCACGGCGGTAGCTATATAAGATGATCCCTTCAAAATACCACTAGTGTTCTCCCTCTAACGCGCACCACCAAGAAAGTTCTACGTTATGAGGCAGGTCGTGATGATCGGGTGTCAGACATCTCGTCGTTCGCATAAAGTGGGTGTAAGCCATGTTGCACAAGCGTCAGCGTGGAGGTTATGGTGGCGAGCCTAGCATATGCATATATGGCCTCGGAACAGGGAGACCGAAAGGTCGAGCACGAGTCACAAAATTGGTGTGGCGGACAATTTTCTACTCTTGAAGTTGTACCGCTGGCTCTGATGATGAGGGGTGGTGCAATGGATCGGGGTCGTGTAATCGCTTAAACGACCAGGAGGGATGTTCGTTTGAGTGGGAGTTCGGATAGTTATTTTCTAAAATACTAGAACTCAAAATATGATGAACAGAGTCTCTTTTGCAAACCTTTGTAGATAATAACCATTGTGATAGCATCTTTTCAAATTAGGCGCATTCCTGCGTTTGAGAAATTTAAAATGTTGGGTCCAAACTTCATAGTTTTATGCTTTATCTTGAGGATACTCCTTGTTTAAACTATTAGCTCTTTGTGTTACAATACCCGCTAGGAGATAAACCCGGAGATTCCGCTAACAAAAGATAATTTGGATTATCAGATTTTGTGCGGATGATATCATCATAGTCCAGTGCATGCTATGATCTCTACCATAGAGAACCAACGGTGGGTACAATTTTTAAGATCGCGAACATATGATATGGTCGCTAAACTCGGGGTACCCCAAACGTTGGGTTGATGAAGTTTATCAGTACGTTGACTGATTGTCTTCTCAACCAAGATGGAAGAGAATACACACATTGAGGGAGCACGTGGTGGTCATACTTAATGACATATGTTCATACTTGATGAACATTGAGACGCCTCGCTCAGCTCAATCACTGGATGACAAACATCGTTGCCAAGTGCAAATCCTCTGTCATAGACTATGTCATGCAAGGGGAATCGTTCACCTTCATGGTTCTTGAATAAGGTGGAAGTATCAAGAAAATGAAACAGATCGCCGGAAGTCATCAATGATGATGGTGTATATATGATATACATGTTATGAATGTTTTAGTAAGCAAGTACTCGCAGTAGTGACTAAGTTTTGAACTAGTCATGTTTTGTGAAAACCAGGTTTACTGCTTGAGTAGCTTGAAAGGATGAGGCGACATTGCTTGTTGATAATGGCAGTCAAGTTGTTGTGATGGCCATAGACACTCTCCCTCTAGATCTACCATTTGAATAAATTCTTTATGATCGCCTGTTAGTATGATCGTTACAAGTGTGTCTCCTCTAGCGAGACACTTGTTCATACATGATAGTGACAAATTTGGTGTCCTATATTTATGAAGTAATGATCATATGCCGATTTGAATTTAGATGGTAGAATCTCCCACATTCATAATATTAATGCCAAAGGATACAAACTTAATAAAGACACCACATGTGTGGCACTACCGTTTAGTCATGTCAATGTTATAGTCAATGCATTAGCTCCATACCGGATGGATCTACAAGTCCTAAGATTTGATCTTTTGACACTTGCAAAATAACTGTGACACTGTTTTCGAAAAGCGGGCATATAACTTATTGATAGTCATACATAGAGATGAATGTGGTTAAATGAAGTAATTGACGGGTAGTGGAGACCTTTATTTCGTGAACTTCACTGGACGTTTTGAGTATAGCTTGTTGAGAATCGTGCATATGGGTGTATGTGAATCAATAGACTTCATGAATATTCCGAGTAGATATATGGATATCCACTCCGGGGAATGTTAGTCTGAAATTTTGATTCGATCAAACAAAGTTCAGAATGAAGTAGGAAATAAACTTAACAAGAAAATCAAATTTCCGCAATGTAGATCGAGGAAATGAAGATTTGAGTTATAATGTTGGCACATCATTAGAAGACTTGTGAGAAGAGTTCCACAAATTACGTCGCATGGAACACCATAGTGTCATGGTGTGTTAGGACGTTGTAATTACACTCTATCGGATAGTGTGTGGTAAATAAATCTCTTACCGAATTATTGCGATCATTAGAGTCATATGGTAGGAACGTAAACACTCACGTTAGCAAATAGGGAAACCATTTGAATCCATGGAGACAATACCATACGAGTGATGGCATGGCTTCTAGCCTGGATTGTCGTTTCAGCAATTTAGTGTTTCGATGTGATCAAACCAAAAATGGATTAATCTTTGTAGTATACCCTACCTAAAGAGTTAGTTGGGTACATGTCTCATGACATAGGCAAAACAGTTGCCGGGATATACCTTGCGAAAGAAATAGTTTCTTGTCCGAGGGTAAAAGTGAGAAAGAAAGTTGAGCAAGACGAAGTTGGTGAACTTCTTCTCCAGACATCAGAGTGGCGCAACCGAAAGTGTTTTCGGTGTCAGGCTCCATAACTTGAAAAAGCTGATGATTCAAGATCATGATGTTCTGAGCTCATACTAAGAGCGTAGGCATACGAGGTTGTGTTCCACACTGTGTGTTACGACAATCTTGTTATGAAGGTCATATAAATGGAATATGATAGACCTACGAACTACGAAGAAGAGATGGTGGACCTAAGTCCGAGAAATGGCTATGAGTCATATATGATCCGAAATAAAATCCATATACGATTACCAGGTAATGACTTGGGAGATCTTGATGGCATCTAGGATGTTAATAGTATATGGAATTTTATGAGAGAATAGAGATTGAGAAGGATCAATTTGTGGTGAAACAGTTCCGATAGATTCAAAAGTTGACCACATGAGAGTTTGTCTCAAGTGGCGAAGCCTAAATCTATTCTGGGTCGTTTAGCAATCGCTATAATTTTGAATGAGAAATTGATAGATGAATAAGGAAACCATGTTTCTTAATAGTGTCATTAAGAAAGAGTTGGTATATTCTAAACATGTATGCAAACTTCAGTGGTCCATTCATGGGCTGAAGCAAGCATATCGGAGCTAGAATCTTCACTTTGATAATGTGATAAAAGGATTTTGGAGTTGTCCAAAATAGTTGAAGAAACATACATTTGCAAAGAAGTGAGTGGGAGAAAAGTAGCTTTCCTTGATCTTATATGCGGAAGGCATATTTGAGTGGGAGCTAGGTGTCATTCGTGATTTTGTATGTAACGACATATTGAATGACACAGATCCTCTAGTAGAGTGAAAAGGATTATTTAAGTGATTAAATTTTCTATGAAATGAAGTTAGGAGTATTAGGCATCCGATTTATAATTAGATCATAAGGGGCTTAATAACATTAAGTCAGAATATTTACTAAGTCAAGATTCTGAAGTGTTTCAGAAAAGGACAAGCAAAGAAAGAGGTTCTTGCTTGTATGACTAGGTAAAATATTAAGTTTATCTTGGCATTTTCAGTAATAGCAAATGATGTTTGACATTATCTATGTATCAGACATAGATGCTATCAGACTGAAAGCTCGACTTAGTGTGACCCAAGTTCTTGGTGAAGAACAGGTTCTAGAGTGATCCTTGTGTGGATCAATGAACAAACGTTAAGTTTATTCTTCAGTGTCTATGAGAACTGAAGATATGTTTTCTAGTAAAGGGTAAGAGTGGAAAGACAACTTGCCGGAAAGCGGTTACGATGATGCAAGTTATGACACTGAACCATACGACTAGAAATCTCATATAGGAGATGTCCTTTATTTTGAAGATATACATGGTTAGTTTGCGAAGTCGCATATGAATGCACTGTCGCATAATCTACATAGGTATAGAAATATATCGCGACTTCAGAAGTAGCAAGTGTGATTGGACTGAGCAGTTTTCGGGGCGTATGTGGTCTCCTTAATAGATCTCTTAGACTTTTAAGGCCCATGCTACGCGAATGTTCGAGTCTCACTCCATCCACTAGGATATATTTCGCCGTCATCGTAAAGATACGGGATGATGTCAAACTAGGTGACATAGAAGTGTTGCAAAGCCCACTCGGTGACATAGACGAGGGGTCAACAGCGGGATTTGTCAGTCCGCATAGCCGGATAGATACTCTAGGGCCCACTCGGTGAGATTATGTCAAATGAGTTTGCAAACATGTGACTAGGTCACAAGCTGACATAATATCATAGACGAGTAGAAGATAGCGATGTCGGTAACGAGATCATGCTAGGTATGGAGATATCTGAGAATGATGGTCGGACACGCTAAGTATCGCCATGACAAAGGGTTTAAGACTAGGTTTGATAAATGAAAGTCATTCGTTATATCACAGGGATTAATTCATGGGTTCAGGCCTACGAGTTAGTCGTTGATAATAGAGGAGTCTTGATCGTACCTGTTATTATATCGAACCGCTAGGGTAACACACTTAAGGGGTTTCGACAAGACAACCGGAAAGGAAAGAGATCATCGGGAACGTCCCGGGAATGGTGCGATGGAGATCGGACAACGACGAAAGAGTTTTCGGAGCAAGAATAAATTATATATAATATATTTGATATTAATTAGCGTAATTAATGTCTAAATATGATTTTATATATTTATTTTGAATTTATTTAGGCTGATTTCCATAAATGGGCCTTCTGGTCGAAAGAAGGCCCATGGGGGGGGAACCCCTCAAGGGAATTCGGTGGGGAGCCTTAGCCGGCCTAGGTGGGCCAAATGGGGCCCACCTAGGGCCGGCGCACCATGGCTGGCCGCACCAGGTAATGGGGGATAGTCCCACATTGTCTGGCTGGCAAGGTTGGCTCCCCCCGGGAGCCTATATAAGAAGGGGCACCCTGGCCTTTTAATTCACCAATTTAATTCTCTTATTTCTCCTGGATCTCGTGATTCCCTTTGTTGGAGTTGCGCCGAGGAGGATGAGGGGATCTCTTCCACCATAGCCCGCTGCCGTGCTGCTGGTGTTCCGGTCCAAGTCTTCCGCTGCTCGTCCTGGACTGGAGCTTCGGAGGCCGTCTTCTCCAACGTATGTGTGTAACGCCCTGCGAGGTGCTGCGCTAGCGGTACTCGGAGGCCTACTTCCTCCACCCGACCTCGGGGTCATCTTCGTCGTCTTCGTCGCACCGAGTTCTTTGCGACCTAGAGGTCGGCTACGTCGTCTTCGTCATCAACGCTTGTGCGGGAGCGTAATCCCCGCTATTCGGTCTACGAGGGTATGTATTCCGATCTCCGCCGTACTACTATATCTGCATAGTGTAGATCTTGGCTAGTTTAAGGATATCGTTGCTAGGAAAATTTGCGTTTTCTGCACACGATCCCCTTCAAGTTTTCCTGGAGAGGATTAAAGAAAAATCAATCAAAATAAAAAGTCCAGCAGCACCCGCAAAGGAAGTCAGCGACTCACAAGAAAAAACCGAATAAACTCCGGCGGAGCAGCAGCCCGGCAACCTCCTCGCCTCAACTCCTCTGATCGAGGTGTTCCTTGTTCAGCCGTCATGGACGAAACCTTTCCTGTCTTATATCACTTGCCAAGAACTGCCCCGAGATTCAGTCGAAGCAAAGCGCATCATCAGGCGAGCCAAGGTGATATGGGAACGACGGGGGAGGTGCAGTCCAATTTCAGGACTCCACCAAGTTAGGTGTATTCGTCGTGTGTTGCTATTTTAAATAATTAGAGTTTTTAATAATTATGAGTTTGGGCTTGGTTTGGGCCTGTCCAACCAAGTCAACCTAGGGTCCATTAGGGGGGCGGTACTGTAGCGCGGTACTGTAGCGCGGTACTGTAGCATCCCTCCCCTCATATAAGGAGTTGCTAGGCATCGTTTTAGGGTTAGCTTGAGTTTAGATTGAAAACAGTCCATAGACTTTGAGCTCGTTGGTGAAGCATCCCTCCGGGGACGGCGATGCCGTTTATCAGTTTGTAATAAAGATTGCTGCGAGGGTGCTTGTGTTCATCAAGTGTTATCGTGCTCGGGTTAGAGGCGTGGTGATCTTCATCACGTTGCTTGCTGGATTTATTCTCCACCTTCAGGTGACGCCGTTGGTGTTGTTGGAAGGATTTACCGTCCGGGTTACTCGCTGTGAAAGATCGGGACAACAAACAGAGGATCATCCCCTTGATCCTTATCATGTGGTATCAGATTTCTGGGTTGATCACGGTGAAATTTTGTTGATCAGTCGATTTGTTATTGGTGGAGATTGGTTGATCTGCTACAGGTTGGTGGAGATTTGTTCATCCATACGGGCAGTAGTCAGATCGGGAAGGTTGGAGCAGATCAGCTGCGTGGGGTTGATCGGAAGAAGGGAGTGCAGGCAGATCGTGGGTGTATTTTTCATTGCGAGCTGGTGTTGATCGTGAGAACGCTAGCAGCAGCATCACGTGGGGAGTTCCCTTGATCGATCTTGGCCAGGTTTCTGCGTGCCGGAGGCCAGCAACGATTGTCGAGGAAGAGTCCAGCCAGCGTACGCGTGACGCTCAGTTCAGATCCGATCTGCAGAATCGATCCAGTTAAAAAAAAAAATCTTGTGTTGATCTTGCGTTCTACCGAGTCCAGAAACGACCGTCATCTTGTTCAGGCCACAGCGACCTGTACGTGACGAATCGGGATTTGGTAGCCTACCCATTGGAAAGTACATAAAATTATCTTTCCAACAAGTGCTTCTTTGCCTGTTTCGGACTTCGTACGAGGAAATCACGTCCGTTTCAAATTCAGAGTTTCTGTCAGTCCGAACCGAATTTGACTTGATAATGAGTTCGTTTCAGGGTGATTTTTATGGCAAGAGGTGTGTTTCTGGTGAAAGGTCCGGTGATGTTTATCATGACTACACTGGTATCATTGTTGGTTTCGCCTTTGATCCAACTAAAATCAAGTGGAGATTGGACAGTTCGGCGACGCCTGCAGAATATCAGTCTTGGGAATCAGACATGGACAGTGGTTTTGCAAAATGTCGTACGCTTGATTACAATTTTGGTGACCCTACTGCATTAGTTATTGCGTACCGGCGAGTAGATACAAAGTTGTCGAGTTGGTGGCGGGAAGAGATGCGTGTGAGAGGCATCACATGGCAAACATCTAATTGGGAGGAATTCAAACAATTTCTGCGCACCAAATTTGTGGAGCCGTCTACGGATTTGGACAAAAGTCCGGTGGAGGATGTTGTACCATTGAGTGGGCTGAATATGCAACTCAAGAGAGTACATGGTGATACTTGTATGACAGTGGATAGAGGCCAGCGATGGAATTTATTTCAGGCGCAGTGCATGATCAAGGGCAAAGCATGCAAGTTGATGATTGACAGTGGTAGCTACTGTAATGGCATTAGCAAGGCGGTTGTGGAAGCGTTGGGTTTATCCACATGGCGTATTCCAGAACCGAGGCATATTGAGTGGGTTAATAGCTGCGGTATGATGAAGATTACTCACAAGGTTCGTGTGCCATTTATAGTTGGTGACTATGTTGATGAGGTGGAATGCGATGTGTTGCCATTGGAGGTATGTGGACTGTTACTTGGACGTCCATGGCAGTATGATCGCAATGTTACTCATGCTGGGAGAGCAAATACATATTCTTTTGTGCATGATGGCAAACAGCGGACTTTGAAACCTATGCAGGATGATCAAATAAAGTCTGATGTTGAGCTGGTGGTACACAAGGAGAAGTTGCGCAAGGCTAAGCCAAAATCTGAGCTAGCTACGCCGCAGCCTGAGGAGCATGATGCACGGAGCGTCAGTGTTGACATTGTTTCAGCCATGCCTGTAGATGACAAGCCAGTTGTACTTGTTAGTGACAAGCCGGTTGAAGTTATGCCTCTGATTGATGAGAAGAAGGAAATTCCAGTTCGTGTTGACATGGGTGTTCAGACCGATGATAGTGGTGCTGATCGTGTTCCGGTGCATATGGTGCCGCGGGTAGTTAGCCACAGTTTTGTGAGAACACCTCGGAAACGTTTTGTTGGAGCAGCAGTACGTGTGCATAAAGGCAAGGATGGACGTGTTCGTCAGTTGTGTGGCCCAGGCATTACTCATCTTGTGCAGGGTCGTGCAAAGCAGGTTCATGTTCAGCAACACGGGGTTCCAGCAAGAGTTGAGAAGAAGAAGATGGTGGCGCCTAGGTCCAAGCTCATGTGGAGAAGGAAAGAGATGCAGCCGCCGAAGACTGTATCAAGTCGAGCAGGCCGAGCGGGAGGATGTGGTGAGGAAGGCAAGCGAGACTTGAAGATGACGAAGACGCGTGATGTTGTTGCTGCTATCACGCCACCCTTTCGAGCCGACCCTCAAGCGTTGAGGACAACGCTTCTTGAAGGGGGGGAGGATGATATGGGAACGACGGGGGAGGTGCAGTCCAATTTCAGGACTCCACCAAGTTAGGTGTATTCGTCGTGTGTTGCTATTTTAAATAATTAGAGTTTTTAATAATTATGAGTTTGGGCTTGGTTTGGGCCTGTCCAACCAAGTCAACCTAGGGTCCATTAGGGGGGCGGTACTGTAGCGCGGTACTGTAGCGCGGTACTGTAGCATCCCTCCCCTCATATAAGGAGTTGCTAGGCATCGTTTTAGGGTTAGCTTGAGTTTAGATTGAAAACAGTCCATAGACTTTGAGCTCGTTGGTGAAGCATCCCTCCGGGGACGGCGATGCCGTTTATCAGTTTGTAATAAAGATTGCTGCGAGGGTGCTTGTGTTCATCAAGTGTTATCGTGCTCGGGTTAGAGGCGTGGTGATCTTCATCACGTTGCTTGCTGGATTTATTCTCCACCTTCAGGTGACGCCGTTGGTGTTGTTGGAAGGATTTACCGTCCGGGTTACTCGCTGTGAAAGATCGGGACAACAAACAGAGGATCATCCCCTTGATCCTTATCACAAGGCCTTCACAGTGATCATTAAGGATCTATACAAGCGAAGCATATCTGGAATTCTACAGTGTTGCATAGGACCCGAAGACGGGCGGGCAATCCTCATGGATATTCATGCTGGTACATGCGGGCATCACGCAAGCAGCAGGGCACTCGTCGCGAAAGCCCTAAGAGCAGGTTTTTACTGGCCCACGGCCATGCTGGATGCAGAGGACTTGGTACGGATGTGCCTCGGCTGCCAGGAGTATGCAACCAAGCCACATGCGCCTACTTCCGAGCTCAAGACCATCCCTTTGACCTGGCCTTCTGCATAGTGGGGTCTTGACATGGTTGGGCCACTCAAGAAGTCCTCACGTGGAGGTCAATAATTTTCTCCTGGTCGCAGTCGACAAGTTCACCAAGTGGATCGAAGCAGTTCCTGTCACAAACGCTACAGCAACGGCCGCAGTTAATTTCATCAAGTCCATCATCTTCCGCTTCAGAGTTCCAAACAACATAATCACGCACAACGTGATCAACTTTAAAGCAGAGGAGTTCCAGGACTTCTGCACTTCGCAGGGTGTCAAGCTCAGGTACGTGTCTGTCGCACACCCGTAGTCCAATGGACAAGTCGAAAAAGCCAATGGGTTAGTATGCAGTGGTTTGAAGAAATTAGTACCACTCAAACGGGTTGTAGGCGCCTGAGCAGAAGAACTACCCGCTGTACTTTGGAGTCTGCGAACAACGCCCAACAGATCAACACAGTATACTCCCTTTTTCCTGGTACATGGAGCTGAGGCAGTAATGCCTTACGACTTGAAATTCGACGCCCCTCGAGTGGTCGCGTATGATGAACAAGACTCTGACAAAGCACTCGAGGCCGATGTCGACACATTGGATGAAGCTCGCGATATCGCTCTTTCCAGAACGGCCACGTATCAGCAGAGTCTACGAAATTATCACAGTCGACGTTCGCGGCCGCGGTCCTTCGCAGTTGGCGATCTGGTCCTCCGACTCAAGAAGAAGAAAATGCACAAGCTCGCATCGCCATGGGAAGGACCCTTCATAGTGAAGGAAGTCATGGGCAATGGAGCATATCGACTCAAGCACGCAGAGACAGGGGAAACATCTCATAATCCATGGAACGTGGCGCACCTGCGTCGGTTTTATGCATAGCACGCTAGTAATGCCAGCACAATATCCCGTAGGTTGTTAGTTTAGTCATCATTTTCAATCAGTTCTCTTGTATCAGACAAGTACAATATATTGACTTGCAATAAAGATATAATGTTCCTCTATGAAAGTATGCAATTTTCTGTGATCATCTCGTAAAGATATATTCACTCGCGAAACGCAGTGTTCGGGTGCTTTAGACAGTATTATCAGTAGCAGGTGTACATCTAGCCTACCGAGCCAAGCACAGCGCTCGGGGGCTGTCCGGATGATTTGTGCTTATAAGCAGTCAGTATAAAACAGTAAACTCGGGGGCTTGCAGGGCAGCTACTCCTCCTTTATCGGTCCGGATGCGCGGCGATCCAACTCGAATTTAGTTTCTCGCTCAACAAGAGCCACTATGTAGTTGGCAGGCCCCTCGGCTGCATCGTAGTGAGCTTGCATCTCGACAGGACCAACTTCCCAGGGAAGGTCAACTCCAACTGCAGGTACATCAATTCGGGTGTGGTGAAGATGTACGAATGCAAGCGCAGCAGTCACTCCCGCAATGAGTTGGTAGCGGACGAAGTGTCGGATAGCACGGCCGTGTCGGAATTTTCCCATCAAAGAAGCCATTCCTTGTGGCTGGTCGTTTAAGGGGAACAAGGTGTCATGGACCTTGGCTAATGCTTGAGTGCAAGAATTCACAAACTCTTGGACCGGTTCGGCTTGATCGCGCAGAGTGAGTAGCACTCGCGCCTTGGCCCGGTCAGCCCATACTACAGTGCTGTCTCCGCAAATGTTGTTGGTAATTCCAACGAAACGTGATTGTACTCAAGACATTTCGTCCTTCGCATTTTGCTGGACACCTGCAAAAGAAGGGCGATGATGGCGGAGCGTCACGGCAGGAGCAGCAAGCACTCGGGGGCCTTGGGTGAGAAAATATGACTTACAGAGCAGCCCTTCGTTAGCTTTCTCTATCTCTGATATTATGAAGTCTTCGCGTTCCAAAGGCTTGGGTTGTTTCGACTTCATGATAGCAAGTACACACAGGGTCTCCCTCAGTTTCTGCTCTGCGGCTTAGCAACGATTCTCCAGCACCCCGTACCTATATCTATCGTGGTCATCGTACGATGGAACAGTAGCAGGCGGAGCAGCCGCAGAGGCAGTCTGCATACAAACTAGTAATTTCAGAAAATCAAGTCGTGCAAAAGCAGTCGGACAAGTCAGACTTAGAGGGATTGTCATAATAGGCGGAGTAATAACAGCGCACAGCGTGTCAATATAAGGACATAGAAGGTTTGCACAAAAGATTACAAGCACTGTTCTAAAATTGATATCTATACTACGTCCTGGTTTCTAGAAGCAGTCACGACTGTCTGGTCGCTGCGCAACGCAGTACGCTAGTTCAGCGTCTCCAGCAGTAGCCCTGCCAGCCACTTCGCTTCCTTCAGGCTGCCTTTAACACGAGCTTCGGGGTACTCCGACAAAGCTACCTCGAAGTCGCCTTCAATCCCGTGAGCAAGAAGAAGCTTCAGAGTGGTTTGGAAGCCACGTACCGTCTGCTCCAAGATGAAGTCCTCCAGTTGTGCAACGTCTGGATTGAAGACTGCCATCAGTTCTTCTAGAGTCTTGGGCAGCGGAGCCCGGGGGAAGACGGTGTTGTGCAGACCCGTTAGCGACACCACCGTCTTTGGCATTAGCGCGACAAGACGACTCCGTAGTGCGTCTGCAGTCTCGGTGGCTTCTGCAAGCCTATCCTCAGTCGCACTCGGACTCGGGAGCTCCGGCATGTTCACCACCACTAGTCAGAGCAAGTAAATCAGCAAGTAAGTGTCAGTTCTTAAAGTTAGACAGGTGCTAAATGCAATAGTCATAAAGTACGTTACCTACAAAAGCTCGGACGAGTGACGATAGGCGGGCTGTGAGCGCCTTGTCACGCTCGGCCTGCTTCATCTTCTCCTCGTCGGCTCCTTCCCGGGGCGCAGCCTCCATGATGGACTCGATTGAATCATGGTGTTCTTTCAGCTGCGTCCGAACTTTTGTCAAGTCCGTTTCAGCCGAAGAAGCATCGGCTGATCACATTAAAAGTAATATAGTCAGATGGTTTTTAAGAGTGCTCAGACGAATCAGTATCAGGTATATGCAAAGAATCAGGAAGTTACGACTTACTCTTGGCTTTCAGCAGTTGACTGCGCAGGTCTGCGTTCTCAACTTCAAGCTTCACAAATTGGTCTATGGCTGCAAGCAGCGGACCTGCAAAGGGCTGTAGTATAAAAATGGTGATAGTTTAAGTCAAGTCGAGGAAAGAAATCAGCGCGCAAAGTTTGAGATTGCAATCACCTCTAAGGAGCTAATAACAGCCTCGGGGGCTACTCCCATCGGGAGCGCTATCGCGCACCCGATGGAAAGGCACAATGTATTTTTTAGGCATGAGCGTATATTACTTACGTGGTTGGGCGAGCTGGAGGAAGAGGGGGCTACCGCAGGACGCCAGACCATCTCTTATTGAGTTGCATCTGTGGTCTCTGGCGTCGTAACCTCCAGAGCTAGCAGTGGTGTATCTGCGTTGCCAGTCGAATAGGCGGACCGTGTCGCAGTCGCTGACACCGTGGTAAAACAAGGGACTGGGATCTCCAGCATTTGGTCCTCGTCGTCATCAGAGCTGGACCCAGTAGAGTGATGCAGTTTTATCGGTGGTATTTGGGTAGAGTCAGCAGTAGTTCAGAAATGACAAAAGTGTGGCAAACTTACTCGGAGTCGAAGGGGTTGCTTCTTCGGGGTACGGGTGCGGCGGGTGCCCGTATCCTGAGGGGAATGGCCGCTAACGGGGCGGACAGAGATCCGCCCGCACCGGACGTGGTCTCTTCCACACTCGTGGTGGGCGCCATGGAGTTCTTCTTCACGATAGCGTAGTCGGTGGAGTTCGCCTCGTCGTCTTGCGGTCTTTTCCTCTTGACTCTGGCGCGCGCCTCCTCACCAGTCATGTCGACATCCTCGTCGGACTGGGAGTTGGCGGCAGGGTTCATGGAGGAAGACACATTGATAAGGAGCTCGTTGTCGAGTCCCATCTCTTTAGGAGTAGGAGGTAGACTGATGAGATAAGTGTGGTCCTAGACAAGCGAGTCTTATCAACTGGAACCGGAAACATAATCGTGGAGACAAATTGTGACAGAAGAAATAAGGGTTAAACGTACCTGCGGTCTCGGGTTTGCTTTGGAAAATGGTTTGAGTGGAGCCGAAAAGGCTCGTGACTTCAGCTCCTTGGCCGACGTCAGAATTTTCTCGACTGCAAGCAGGCCGGCGGCGTCGTAGGAAACCGTGGAGATATGGGATGCGTCATCTGGGCCCGCGTACTCCCACATGGCGTGTAGGTGAACTTGTAGTGGTTGCACCAGTCGGCGGAGGAAGGTGGACATCAGGTGAACGCCAGTCAGCACTTGTCCTTCCTCAAACTGAAGGGCCACCACCTTCAGTCGGAGTTGTTCTGCTTCGGCAGCCTCAATCTCACTCAAGCCGTGGGAGCAGTGAAGGGGATCGTGTGCAGAAAACAAAAAATTTCCTACCAACGATATCCTTAAACTAGCCAAGATCTACACTATGCAGATATAGAAGTACGGCGGAGATCGGAATACATACCGTCGTAGACCGAATAGCGGGGATTACGCTCCCGCACAAGCGTACCGCTAGCGCAGCACCTCGCAGGGCGTCACACACATACGGTGGAGACGACGGCCTCCGAAGCTCCAGTCCAGGACGAGCAGCGGAAGACTTGGACCGGAACACCAGCAACGCGGCAGCGGGCTGTGGTGGAAGAGATCCCACTCCTCTACTCGGCGCGGCTCCGACAAGCGAACCACGAGATCGAGAGAGAAATTGGGAATTAATTGGTGAATTAAAAGGCCAGGGGTGCCCCTTCTTATATAGGCTCCCGGAGGGAGCCAACCTCCCTAGCCAGGCAATGTGGGACTATCCCACAGCCATAGTGCGGCTAGGGATGGTGCGCCAGCCCTAGGTGGGCCCCATTTGGCCCACCTAGGCCGGCCAAGCCTCCCCCACAAAATTCCCTTGAGGGTTTTCCCCCCCATGGGCCTTCTTTCGACCAGAAGGCCCATTTAGTGAAATCAGCCTAAATAAATTCGAAAATAAATATATAAAATCATATTTGCATATTAATTACACTAATTAATATCAAACATAATATATATAATTTTTCCTAGCTCCGAAAACTCTTTCGTCGCTGCCCGATCTCCATCGGACCCCTCCCGGGACATTCCCGGTGATCTCTTTCCTTTCCGGTTGTCTTGTCGAAACCCCTTAAGTGTGTTACCCTAGCGGTTCGATATAATAACAGGTACGATCAAGACTCCTCTATGATCGACGACTAACTCGTAGGCCTGGACCCCATGAATTAATCCCTGTGATATAACGAATGACTATCATCTATCAAACCTGGACGTATAGTCTTAAACCCTTTGTCATGGCGATACTTAGCGTGTCCGAGCATCATTCTCAGATATCTCCATACCTAGCGTGATCTCGTTACCGACATCGCTATCTTCTACTCGTATATGATATTATGTCAGCTGGTGACCTAGTCACATGTTTGCAAACTCATTTGACATAATCTCACCGAGTGGGCCCTAGAGTATCTATCCGGCTATGCGGACTGACAAATCCCGCTGTTGACCCCTCGTCTCAACTACCCCCTTCCGATACCCAAAAGTATCACCTATCATTGTCACATATATAAGATATGACGTTTGGTGCGATCAAAGTATCTTCCAGGGATAACAATAAGAGTTGATCTCACGGTCTTAAGGCGTAATGACTATGTCCTATAAATACTGGGTATGTCCATCACATCGTTACACCTAACGATATGACTCCCATTGTCGACCGGCGCTATGCCCTATGATCGGAAAACCTCGATCATCAATCGCGCAACGAAACTAGTCTTAGTAGAGGCTACTAGGGACCTGGTTGTTTATCTACCACACCTGTATTAATGTTTTCGCTTAATACAGTTATAGCATGGTGTAAAACATATAATGAACGATTTGGGATATTGCCAATAAACTATGTTTATTAAGTGCCTCTAGAGCATATTCCCTTCAAGCAAGACCTCTTCTTGACCACCCTCGCGTCTGCGTCAAACTCGGCTAGGCCGGTGGTCTGATCCTTGGAGATCTGGTGCTTAATGTAGAACCAGCGGCTCCACCAGCTCTGCACAGACTCCGAACACTGGATGTCGAAGTAGCCGGAGCCGCTGCGCACCTGGAGACCTATCTTGCCAGATCCCGTCGTCGGCTGGCGTTTGATGACGAAGCATTTCCTCCACAACCCCAGTGGGGGGCAATGCCAAGGAATGCCTCGCACAGAGTGATGAAGGACGCTAGGTGCAGTACAGAGTTAGGCGTGAGGTCGTGCAGTTGCACGCCGTACACGCAAAGGAGGCCCCTCACAAACGGATGAAGGGGGAAGTACAAACCTCTCTTGAGGTTATCCGCAAAGCAGACACGCTCGTCTTTGCGCGGTTGAGGAATGGTTTCGACGCCTGGAAGCCGGAGCAGCTCGGCATCAGCGGGCAGGATGCCTCCTTGGCGCAGGGCGTCCAGTTGTGTCACCCAGATGTTGGACGGGCGCCAGGAACCCTTTGCCTCTTTGGCAGTCTTGGCGACGGTCTTCTTTGTTGGCGCCATTTTTGTGCAAACTGGGAAGGATGCAGAAAGATTTGCGAGCACATGGTGCAAAAAGCGCGCATGCAATGAGCGAGGAGCGGCGATGGCAAGGACGAATATGAACAGGGAAATGGCGACGCAAGTAGGAGGATAAGAATTTTTTATATCTTGGGTTAAATATATATGGTATCCGTTTCGGTTCATCTCGAACGTCCGCGGGAGACGTGGGGCACGTGGCAGTCATCGAAGGTGCCCCGTGAAGCGCAAGAGGCGCGGTCCGATTCCCACTACGCGCGATTTTCAAGGAGGCCATCATCACGTTCTGTTTCTCGCGCACGTCGTGTGGTTAGCACGGACGGCCCGCTCAGCGGTGTAGTCACTAACAGTGTGGCCCCTGCGGTAGGTCGTGTTACATCAGCTCTATTGAGCATCTTTTCTTGCGTCATCAGTGGCGTCAGGGTATGGTTAGTCGAAAAATGGTTGAGCACTTGATGTTTTCTTTTAACAGTTGGGAGTCGGCAGTCGCTGTTTGGATGAGCAGGGGTACATCAACAAATAAGCAGTGTCAGGCAGCATAAGTTTTGTGTCGTTACTCACCCAGTCGCTAAGTGCACTCCCATCGGGAGTGTGCTTCTAACATTTGATAGTTTATATGGTCTTTATTTCAGATTAAGCACAATTACAGGCAATTGCACTCAAACTCGGGGGCTACATCGGGAGCGCTATCGCGCACTCGATGGATTTTGACAGTCAACGGTCAGCGTCAGTCGAAGGATGAAATTCAGTCGATGGTCAGCGTCAGACGAACGAAGATTACACTCGAAAGTAATGAGTGGTACAAAAATATACAATATATATAAAAATTTCGGGACGTTCTAGCCTAGTCTAGTCCCCGATGCTGCACAAACCTGTCCAATGGTAAGACCTCAACAAGGCCGGTTGACCCATACAAGCAACGTGGACTCGTTGAAATTCCGTGCCAACAGGCATGAAGCGAAATCCCGGCGGACACGCTAAGGGTACATTATACTTAACCGGATTCGAACTGGTAAGTCCCGAATGGCTTTGTTCGGACTTGAACGGTTTTACCGGTTTCGAGTCAAGGGACTCGAGATTGAGTAGGTTAATAATGTATTTTGCCCGAGTCGCGAATTAACTTGACCCCGATCCATCGGCTGAATCAGGCCTTTTATACCGTCCATCCCTTAAAAGACAAGTGAAATACCAATATGATCAGTTGCTAACATTCGAACTTATTTACGATTACATATCTTCATGAACAGGTTGCCGGCGATATATTGAGTGGGGGAATCCCTACCCGATCCTTCGGTCTCGATTAGGCATTCAGGGGCTACTGAAGTGGTTATACCCAACGAGTATACCCAGCCCGCTATATTAAAGAGTGATCTGCTAGAAGACCCAGTTGTTGGCCCGTGTAAAAGATATGCCAAAGGAGATAAAGAGGTCCAGAGAAGCTGGAGTACGGAACAAGATAAGAGGCTTCGTGCCGACTTAGTACGCCTAGAGATATAATTCAAGTTGTAATCAAACTCCTGAGAACTGTAACCCTATATATATATATGGGTTAGGAGGGAAGCGATGCGATTACGTGCAATCTGATATACCAAAACCGTTGCGAGTCGAAAAGTCACCGGGTCGTCATTGTAATCATACCTGTGAGCTTTATAATATAGATCTGACGAGCAATCCATTGCCTATCAGCCGTCCGAGTTCGCCAACACCCATATACTCTTCCTATCCATACAACCCTAGGTACATCACCATGGGATTTGCCGAGTTAACCCCTCGTCATAGCAGGAAGAGAGTCGACAGGTTTATCCTCTTCCTGGAGCACGATCGTCTCATCAACAGGACCTGCTTCGGGAAGAGGAGGAAGAGAGGTCACTATCGAATGCCCCTGCAAAAAAAAGCAGACAAAAGCACAAGTGACAAATACAACTCGAATGAACAACGAGCAAAAAGCATACACAGAAGATAGTGAATTACTCACTTCAGGGAGGGCATTCTCCAAACCAAAGGGATTCGTGGAGAACCTGTAGTCGATAACATCATCAGCCTTATGACTGGTTACCGACTTCACAAGAGAATCGAGCTCGTTAGGCGTCAGCTCCACTTCGTTCAACCTGGTGAGATCGTGTGCACCCTCATATTGCAACATCGGAAGGGCACACTGTTGGAGGGGGCACACACGACACTTCAGGAAAACATAGATAAGCTGAATACCTTGGATGGTACGTAGCAATTCTTCAACCTTCTTCAAAAGGGGGGCAGCCTCTTGCTATTCAGCTGGCGAAAGAGCGTGCCCCCATGCCTTCGTCTTCACAGAGGTGGTCCCAGTCGAAAAAGCCGGGAGCACCACCATATCAATAGGGACGTAGAACCACTAGGTCCTCCACCCTTCACTAGTAGAAAACAGGCTAAAGGACCAAACTCCAAAACCCCATTTGTCCCGGTCGTACTGCAAACCGGGACAGATGGGGCTTAAAACATGTCGAGCGCTCCAGACGACACCCATTTATCCCGGTTCTAGCCACGAACCGGGACAAATAAGCTGGCACCCACCGAGCGCTCCATCGTACACCTATTTGTCCCGGTTCGTGACTGGAACCGGGACAAATGACATGGTTTCAGTTACACGCGCGCGGAAGTCGAGCCATCGCCGCGTTTTTTCGACGCGCACGGAAGACGAGCGGAAGTACGGCACCGCCGGCGATTCCTCTGCCTCCGGCGATTAATTCCTCTGCTCTCCGGCCGGCGATTCATCTACCTCTCCGGGGCTATAAAATGCACAGTACGGCTCCTCCACGCACCATCTCTCCGGCTCCTCCACACACCATTTCTCCTCTCTTTTCTCCGGTCCTATGGAGCCACTCGCGCGTCCGCCTCATTCCGAGTTGTACTACTACAAGAAGGAAGGCATGCGGTTCAAGGTGTGGGTCACCCTTCGTGCCTGGCGCGTGGAGAAGTGGATCCGCGACGTGAAGAACTACTTCCTCGACGCCGCTCCGATCAAAGCCGTTGGACTCGATTGCGAGTTCACCGACCCTCGACGGAAGGATACTCCGCAGCGCGCCGCCGTCCTTCAACTCTCGGTGGCGACCGAGACTCTTGTCTTCCAAATTTGCGAAGCTGATCGGGTGCCACAGGTCCTCGTGGATTTCTTAGGTGATGAGACAATCAAATTCTACGGCGTGGCAATCCATAATGACATGAAGATGCTAGCCTACTACAGAATAATTATACGGTCCGCGGTCGACCTGCAGAGGGATCACCGAAACCCTACCGGCAATTTTACTCCGAGTCTCTATGCTCTCTCTAATGCGGTCATTGGGACAAATCTGGAGAAGAAGAAGAAATACAAGAAGAAGAAGAACACGGAAGACGACAAGGAAGACACGTTAGAAGAAGACCTAATTTTCGGATGGGGCAACGTTACATTGAGCTACGATCAAGTCGTATATGCTGCTTTAGACGCTCGCCTTGGCTTCGAGATTGCACGGAAGTGGGATAGTCTACGCGGCTATAATACTGAGTATGATCATCTTAATGTCATTGATGAGTAGACTATCTACGTATTCCGTTACGCAAAAATACTGTGTGCGCGTGTTCTCATGTATTGAACGAAATATATCTAAAGTTTGCATAAGTTATTCCAAAGTTTGCAAAAGTTTTTTCAAATTCCAAAGTTTGCAAAAGTTATTTAAAACAAAAAACATAAAATGGTTTTGTATTAGTTAGTCAAATTCAAACACGTTTCATATTCATAGTTTTTTCAAAATCCAAAGTTTGCAAAAGTTATTTAAAATAGAAAACAGAAAAAGAAAATAAAAACAAAAAAAAAATGAAAAAACCCCCATCTATCCCGGTTTCAGTCACAAACCGGGACAAATGGGCCTCCTTATTGTCCCGGTTTGTGGCTGGAACCGGGACAAAAAATGGGTGCCTATATATACTGACCAACAGCGCCCCCTCCCAAAACCATTGGAGGCATTTTTTTTGGAAATGGAAGGAGGGGGTGTGTGCTAGTCTATTTTTTTTAAGTATACATGCAAGGTGTTCGATGAAATGCCCGAGAGAGTTCACGAAATGATTTGATGTTCACTTAAAGAAGTTTATCCTTATACTTCTTTTTCGATCGAGGTTAATTTTTTCTCATTTCATTTGTCATTAATTGATACCGTGCATGTTTAGTGATTATTTCTCGATGGTCTGTGATGGTTATTGATATAGTTAATTATATAATGTAGATGGACCGACAATGGATGTATGGTGACCGACGCACTGCCGAGTACATGACGGGTTTGAGGAAATTTCTCGAGAAAGCCCAGGCCCACAATACCAATGGTTTCATGTGTTGTCCATGTGTCACTGTCAGAATAAGACAGATCACCCAAGCGCAAGAACCCTGCAAAGTCATCTTATTCGGCATGGTTTCATGCCCAGCTATAATTGTTGGACAAAGCACGGAGAAAAAGGGGTTATGATGGAATACAATGAAGAAGGGGAAGATGATGACAACTATCCTATGTTTCCGGAGTACGGAGATTCTGCAACGGGGGAAGCTGAAGCTGAAGAGGCACCAGATTTGCCCGCTGACGATCTTGGTAGGGCCATTGCTGATGCAAAGAGAGAGTGCGGAACTGAAAAGGAGAGGTTGAAGTTCGACCAGATGTTAGAGGATCACAAGAAATTGTTGTATCCAAGTTGCGAAGATGGTCAGAAAAAGCTGGGTACCACACTGGAATTACTGCAGTGGAAGGCAGAATGTGGTGTGACTGACAAGGGATTTGGAAAGTTGCTGCAGATAATTAAGAAGATGCTTCCAAAGGTCAACGAGTTGCCCGTCAGCACGTACGAAGCAAAGAAGGTTGTGTGCCCTCTAGGATTAGACGTGCATAAGATACATGCCTGCCCTAATGACTGCATCCTCTACCGCGGTGAGTACGAGAATTTGGATGCATGTCCAGTATGCACTGCATTGCGGTATAAGATCAGACGAGATGACCCTGATGAAGTTGAGGGTGAGCGTCCCCGGAAGAGGGTTCCCGCCAAGGTGATGTGGTATGCTCCTATAATACCACGGTTTGAAACGCCTGTTTGCGAATAAAGAGAATGCCAAGTTGTTGTGATGGCACAAAGAGGACCGTAATAAAGACGCGATGTGCAGACACCCCGCTGATGGGTCGCAGTGGAGAAAAATTGAGAGAGAGTTCCCGGAATTTGAAGATGACGCAAGGAACTTAAGGTTTGGTCTAAGTACAGACGGCTTCAATTCGTTTGGGGAGCAGAGCAGCAGTCATAGCACATGGCCTGTGACTTTATGTATTTATAACCTTCCTCCTTGGTTGTGCATGAAGCGAAAGTTCATTATGATGCCATTGCTCATCCAAGGCCCGAAGCAACCCGGCGACGACCTTGATGTGTACCTCAGGCCATTATTTGAAGAACTTTTACAGTTGTGGCGGGAAGAAGGTGTACGGGTGTGGGATGAGCACAAACATGAGGAATTTGACCTACGAGCTTTGCTTTTTGTAACAATTAACGATTGGCCTGCTCTTGCTAACCTCTCAGGGCAGTCGACCAAGGGGTACAATGCATGCACACCCTGTTTGGGTGAGACTGAATGTTTATATTTGGATAAATGTAAGAAGTGTGTGTATCTGGGGCATCGTCGATTTCTTCCGATCAGGCATACCGCAAGGAAGAAAGGCAAGCATTTTAAAGGTGAGGCTGATCACAGTAGGAGGCCTGTCAACCGTACTGGTGAAGAAATATTTGATATGGTCAAGGATCTAAAAGTAATCTTTGGAAAGGGTCCTGGAGGACAACAGGTTCCGAAAGACGCTAACGGGCACGCACCCATGTGGAAGAAAAATCTATATTTTGGGAGCTACCATATTGGAAGGTCCTAGAGGTTAGATCTGCTATCGACGTGATGCACGTGACGAAGAATGTTTGCGTGATTCTGCTAGGCTACTTGGGCGTGTACGGGAAGAAAAAAGATACAGAGGAAGCACGGGAGGACCGGAAACGTGTGAAAGAACGAGACGGCCTAAGTCCCGAACACTACGAAGGTCCTGCCAGCTACGCTCTTACCAAACAAGAGAAAGTAATATTCTTTGAATGCCTGAGCAGTATCAAGGTCACGGCTGGGTTCTCGTCGAATATAAAGAGGATAGTAAATGTGAGACTCCAAAAATTTCAGAACCTAAAGTCTCATGATTGCCACGTGATTATGACGCAATTGCTTCCGATTGCACTGAGGGGGCTACTACCGGAAAATGTTCGAGTACCCATTGTGAAGCTTTGTGCATTCCTCAATGCAATATCTCAAAAGGTAATCGATCCGGCGATTCTACCAGGGTTGCAAAATGATGTGGTCTAGTGTCTTGTCAGTTTTGAGTTGGTGTTCCCTCCATCCTTCTTCGATGTTATGACGCATCTCCTGGTTCACCTAGTCGAAGAGATTCAAGTTCTCGGTCCTGTATTTCTGCACAATATGTTCCCATTTGAGAGGTTCATGGCAGTCTTAAAGAAATATGTGCATAACCGTGCTAGGCCAGAAGGAAGCATCTCCAACGGCTACGGTAACGAGGAGGTCATTGAGTTCTGTGTTGACTTTATTCATGACCTTAAGCCGATAGGTGTTCCACAATCACGACATGAGGGTAGACTTAGTGGAAAAGGCACACTAGGAAAGAAAACAAAAATTTGTATGGATGGACATTCTTTCACTGAAGCACACTATACAGTTCTACAAAGTGCTACCTTGGTGGCCCCGTATATCGATGAACACAAGAATCTTGTACGCTCTCTACACGCGGGGAAGTCTGACAACTGGATTGTACGTACACACATGGCGGCGTTCGGCGGTTGGTTGCGAGCACATCTTAAAAATAAAGACAAGGTTGATGAACAGTTACACTTGTTGGCCAGGGCACCATCTACAACTATATGTACTTTTCAAGGGTACGAGATAAATGGGAATACATTTTACACGAGTGTCCAAGATAAAAAAGCATGAACCAAAACAGTGGTGTTCGCATTGATGCAACAAACAACAATGGGCAGAAGAACACATATTATGGTTGCATAGAGGAGATATGGGAACTTGACTATGGACCTTCTTTTAAGATCGCTGTGTTTCGGTGCAAATGGGTCAATCTGAAAGGCGGGGTTGAGGTAGACAAGATGTACGGAATGACAACAGTGGATCTAAACAATCTTGCGTACAGAGACGAACCATTCGTGCTAGCCAATGATGTGGCTCAGGTTTTCTATGTGAAAGACATGTCTAGCAGACCCAAAAAAAGAAACATCCTGGGAGTGGAGGAGCCGAGGCGTCACATAGTTCTTTCAGGAAAAAGAAACATCGTGGGAGTGGAGGACAAGACAGACATGTCAGATGATTATAATAATTTTGATGAAATTCCGCCTTTCGTATTGAACATTGACCCAATCATCAAGTTGATTGAAGAAGATGCTCCACGGTTCCGACGCAGAAGAACTGGCGGTGTCGTGTGATGGAGATGTTGGTGCGATATGTAATAATTAATATATTAAACTTTTTATATGAAGAAGATGCTCCATTTTTACCTGCATATCAAATGGATCCGTCGGCGTTGATAGAACAAAACACACGATTTGTATATATTCCTCAGTAGATGAATTGAACTATTCTTTTGATAGAACAAAACACACGATTACACCTGCATACAGCCCCACGGTGGCTCCTGAGTGCCTGCATATCAAATGCACTGTGGGGCGTATGCAGGGAATCCGAGTGATTTGTATACCACACACCACCCGGCTAGGCACTAGAAGGAGGAAACACTGAGTGCTCGCCTCGTCCGAGAGGGGGCTATATATAGGGTCATGGGCTCAATCAGTGGTACTGATAGTGTTGATCCAACAACTCTCAAGTGCTCAAAAGAAGCACACCCCTGATCCAACGGCTAACAAGTGTTTCAAAGAAACACACGATCCGTGTGCTTCTTTAGTCCCGGTTTGAAATTGAAAGCGTTAATCGAACAAATCAGAAGCAATCAAAAGAAACACACACCTGATCAAACGGCTTACAAGTGCTTGAAAGAAACACACGATCCGTGTGCTTCTTAATCCCGGTTTGGAAGTTAAAGTGTTGATCAAACAGCTCAGAATTCCAAAGTTTGCAAAAGTTATACAAATTCACATTCAAAATAGTTTTAAACTAATTAAAATAATGGTTATAGAAAAGAGAAAATGTTTTTGTATTAGTTAGTCAAATTCAAACACTTTTCATATTGAAAGTTTTTTCAAATTCCAAAGTTTGCAAAAGTTATACAAATTCACATTCAAAATAGTTTTACACTAATTAAAATAATGGTTATAGAAAAGAGAAAATCTTTTTGTATTAGTTAGTCAAATTCAAACACTTTTCATATTGAAAGTTTTTTCAAATTCCAAAGTTTGCAAAAGTTATACAAATTCACATTCAAAATAGTTTTAAACTAATTAAAATAATGGTTATAGAAAAGAGAAAATGTTTTTGTATTAGTTAGTCAAATTCAAACACTTTTCATATTGAAAGTTTTTTCAAATTTCAAAGTTTGCAAAAGTTATACAAATTCACATTCAAAATAGTTTTAAACTTATTAAATTGATGGTTATAGAAAAGAGAAAATGTTTTTGTATTAGTTAGTCAAATTCAAACACTTTTCATATTGAAAGTTTTTTCAAATTTCAAAGTTATTTAAAACAGAAAACAGAAAACAGAAAACAGAAAAAGAAAAGAAAAAGAAAAAACCCCATCTATCCCGGGTGGTGGCTCAGCCCGGGACAGATGGGGTGCTATCTATCCCGGGTGGTGGCTCAGCCCGTGACAGATGGGGTGCTATCTGTCCCGGGTGCAGCAACGGCCCGGGACATATGACCCCTATTTGTCCCGGGCTGAGCCACCACCCGGGACAGATAGCCTCTCCCCTATATAACCAACACTTAGCCACGGTTCGAGCCACAACCTGGAGCAATTTCACATCGACGCCGTCAGGCTGCCGAATTTTTCCGTCGCGCCGCCACCTCCTTCCTCGCCGTCCCCGCGCCTCCGGCCATCCCTGTGCCTCCGGCCATCCCGACGCCGCTGCGCACTGCTGCCGCCCTCGCCGTCCCAGCGCATCCGTCCTTCCCCGTGCGCGCCTCCGGCCATCTTTGCCGTCTTCTTCCTCGCCGAGACCGGAGCTCCGTCGAGCCATTGCCGAGGGCGACGAGGGTGAGTCCTCTTATCCTCCTCCCTCTCTCTCGACGCAACCGTGCCGCACTCCGCCGCCACCGCGTGCGTCACCTAGGAGAAGAAATCAAACCCTAGCTAGAGTTCTTCCGGCCGCCGCCGCTTCAGTCGTCGCCGGTGACTCTCCGATGAAATTGCGCTAGCGGCGCCACCACTGCTAGGCCCCCCTCGTCGCCCTCTATAGAATGCACCAATCAATTCATGCAAAATCTCACGAATTCGTTGAATTCAACCTCTACTGGATTCGGTTCACCATTGATGACGTCAGCACGACGTCATCATTTTCAGAAACTATGTTAAACTATAGAAAATCATAATTAAATTATTTTAAATCAGAAAAATACAAACTTTTTATCAAAATGTTCATAAAAAGAAAATACATGTTGTTGTGTCATTATTTTGTGTGTTTCAATAAGTTTGAATAAACAAAACAAATTGTTGGAATATCGTTGCAAATGCAAATGTGATATTATTTTGTGTGTCATGACAAAATTTGTTGAATTCAAACACTTTTCCAACATTGAAGCAAATGTTGTGAATTTTCATAGCTCAACACTTGGTCATTGAAATAAAAATCATAGAAAATTGTTAGGTCATTAGCAATTGATGTTTAGTTGTTGAAGTAGTGTAATGTGTTGAATTATTGTAATGTGTTGAAATATTGTAATGTGTTGATACAGGTTCTCTGATTTGTCACCGTGTCGGAGCCACCGCAGTGTCGGAGCGCTGCCCTCTCGGATTTTGCGCCCTCTCGGAGCCCCAACTTTCTTCGACTACTCCGCCACTGTCAGACGAGCAAGAAAATGTAAATGGATTATTTAAGATGTATTATTGGTTTTTTAAATGGAATATTCGACTATTTTAATGAAATATAAATGGATGATTGAAATATAAATTAACATATTATATATTGTTCGACTACATTATTAACACATTACTATTGCAAATGTAAATGGATTGAAATCCCTTGCCGAAACTATGGACACCGGTAGAAACCTTGAACAAGAAGAGGACATGTTCGGCATCATCCGCGAAAGTGATGGATTGGACCAACAAGAAGAGGAACACTTAGACGATTTCACCGGGCAATTTCTGAACCAGTCCGGATATGGACTGGAGGGGCATTCAGACGGAATAGACGTCACCGACAGTTCAGCTCACCGACAGTTCACCGACTCTACTGTTGGAAAGTCTGCCGCCGAGGTAGATATATGCCCTCAGGTTTTTGTCTCCGTTGAATATATTTGTGTGTATACATATATTAACTATCACTCTTTCTTGTGTTTAGCTGTCGGCGGGCCATGAACCGGGACCAAGCAAAAAAGCATCCATGAAACGAGGCGGGCCACGAACCGGGACCAAAAAGCTCCAAGGGAAACAGAAGTACCACATCGACGCAATCAATGAAAAAGTCAAACCGATTGCTCCCGCTAACCACGCAAGGAAATTTGTAGCTCAGTGCGGAGTCATCGTTCGGGACAGACTCTCCATCAGGGCTCAAGAAAGGTATAAGCCAAAGGTGCCAAAAGAGGGGGTTATTTATGTAAGGGATGAAGACAAACAACTCCTTTGGGACGAGCTCATGCAGAATTACACTTTACCGGAAGAGGAGGATGTAGAGAAGCCGGTTATACAGAATCGATGCAAGGCCTGGACTTATATTGAGATGGGTGAATTGTTCCGCAGCTGGAAGAAAAGGCTAAACAGGTTCATAACTGAAGGTAAGACTCTAGAATTTGTCGGAGTCTATGAAAAGATACAATATGAGTGGCCCGAATTTAAGGCGTACAAGCAATCGGAAGCCGCTACAAAAATCTCAGCGAGAAATAAGAAAAATGCAGAGAAAAAGATATATCACCATAACATGGGGTCAGGTGGCTACCTGACGGCCATGCCTAAGTGGACGAAAATGGAGGATGAGTTTTTGGCTAAAGGTATAGAGATCGAGACATTTGGCTGGCCAGACCGGCTTAAGGCTTGGTTCTATGGGCATGGTGGTAAGTTAGACCCTGAAACAGGTGACTGTCTTTTTACCACGGAGCACGGAGCTGACCCTATTAAAGCTCTCAGAGAGGTATGGAAGGAGGTCACAGAAGGCAGGTTCCACCCTAACAGAAAGAAGGACGAGCTATCGCGAGCCCTTGGGAATCCTGAACACAGTGGACGAACACGAGGAACCGTTGGCTCCGTACCGTGGATAATTGGGTTTCCCAAAGATGTTGGCACTTACAGAAGCCGATCGAGAAAGAAGAAAGAGCATGCCGACCGGGTCCAGTGGATGGAAAATAAATTACTACAACATGAGAAGGAGATAGCAGAGTTGAAGGCAGCGCAGACTCGACGGATGCCCTGCGAACCTGAGAAGCCCGAAGATCCTTCTCCTGATACAAAATCAATGCGGAGAAGCAGAGTGGCTTCGACGGAGCTCGATCGCCACAATGATATGCCGGGTCCTCGTCACCCCGTGTATAATATCGTGCAGCGGGAACTTTGCGACCTACATGTGCCATGCTTGAACATAACCGTGAAGGTGGCGCACGGCTTTGCCCTTCCGCCTAGACCAAATGGAACTTACCATTGCCGCCCTATTCCAGATGGCTATGTTGTTGTCGGGGTTGATGAGGTTATCAAGACATATGAGGGAATTAAGCTGGACTTCCCTACGGGTGAATACGAGGTTGAGTTGAGATTTGCCCTCAAGAGTACCTGCTTATGGAAAAAGGAATACATCGTGTTCCCACACATGCAGCAAAATCGCCCTCCCAGTCCACATGCCAGTCCACATAACTACAACAACGACAACCAATGCGCTAGTCCAGACACCCCCCACAACGACAACCAAGGCGCTAGTCCATCTCCGCCGTCGCGTGAGCGTACTCTGCCGCGTGAGCGTACTCCGCCGCCTCCGCAAAAGAAGCGGAAGTGCACCGCTGCGTCGACTAGTACTCATAAAAGCGAAACGGGGAAGTCTCGCTTTGTGAACTCTCGCGAAGATGTCGATATATGGGTCAACGAGATCCAGGCTTCCCAGAGAAAGAAGGCAAAAAAGATGCCTTTGCTTGTTCCGGTATATTCTTCGGATGCGATACGGTGGGCCATAGAATTTCTTACGCATCCGTCGCAATATGAACTAAATATGGACGATGACTACACACGCGTTCTGGTGCGTACATCTAGGAGAGTGCGGGAAGAACAAAAATCTGCTGCCACCAAGAAGAGAGATGTTCCACATCTCGGAATGCAGGCGGGACAATCGGCCCCTCCACTCATATTGGCGCCTTACAACCGGAACCCGGTCGATGATGTACTTTCGCAGCAAGCTAGAGATATGGGTATAACTCTGGCAGAGCTTAAGGCATTACAATCTGGCGAGAGTGTCACCATACATGAGGTGGTGCGGAAATATGTGAGAGGAGAAGATCTTGTCGACCCTGGTATGGTGCGCACTCTACCAGCTAGGTTGCCCCAACTAAATGCATGGTACATGCATACTACGAAAAGTCAAGAAGGCAACTGGCTCTATGGGAAAATTCCAACGGTTTTTTATGGCCCAGGTGATGATGAGATTCAAATTGAGTATTGCGAATTATGGCAGTTATTCAATTTTGACGTGCTCGGCAAATCTATCATCAGTGCCTTTTGCATGTAAGTAATTAAATTATGTATATATGTCAGTAATTGTCTAGCTCAACTTATTTGTCATTGCTTGTAATTATCCTTATCACTATATTACTTTTGTACTCTATTATGCAGGCTGAAAATTATACAATCTCGAAAGCTGGGACTCAATCACAAGATTGGATTCATTGACCCTAATCGAGTTCATCATCATGGTTTGTTACATTACCCAGAGAATACGGAGGAGCTTTTGCTTACTTATTTGATGGCGCAACATTACAAAAACACCATAATTTTCCGGTTCAACTTCGAGTGAGTTGTTTACTTTCTTATACATACTCAATGCTAAGTATATGTAATTGATGATTTAGTTATTAACAAATATAAACATATGGCAGATTTCACTGGGTATTATTTGAGATTGATGTTAAAAAGGCAATCGTTGATGTCTTCGACCCATTATCGAAACCTGAAGAAAAGTTCGACGGCACGAAACAGATGCTCCAGAGGTAATTTCGTTCATTATCACAATCGACCTCGTCTTTTCTAATAATATATAGTAATTAGTAAACTTCTTTACTAATTTTCCATACCGTAAACTTCAGGGTTTGGGACAAGTTCACCTCTTTCCACTAGGACGTCGGTATAGCCCGGAACCTCACTTTTAAATGGCGAGAGGTAAGCCGTACTAGCTAGGTTCCACGTATGCATATTCTTAATTTCAGTCTCACAATACCATTTTTTCAATATTTTTGATTATTTATTATTGGTTTCTTATCTTATTCTATCATAAAGTGCGCGAAGCAGCAACAAGGCACCAATTTGTGTGGATTCTATGTCTGCGAGTTCATCCGAATTCACTTCAATGAGGGTGCTGACTGGAATAGCGTACGTTAACAATTTATTCAAACTTGTTCACTTTTCAAATTGAATTATTTTCATAATGGTTGATATATTGGTGTTGATCTCTCCTTTTTAGTTTGAGACGATCCGGAACAAGCTTGATGCAAAAGACCGCCTACTACCAATTGCAGAGGAAATTGCGGGATTTCTACTTGACTATGTCATAAAGCCAGGCGCAAGATGCAGCATAATCCAGCCGCTGAAAAAGATCATCCCGAGGAAAAAATAGGGTCTAATGCATCTCTGTCATGTAATGATCTCTGTTTGTAAATATTTAGACATGATCTTCCGGTTGTAAATATTTGTTATAAATATTTGTTTGGGAGAACTCGTGTACTAGTAGTATTCATGACTATATCCCGAGGAAAAAATCGTGTATTCATGATATATATTATATAGTAGCGTATAATATGCAACTCGATCTTGTTTGAAATGAAACATAAATATCAAAAACAGAAACACAAAAGAATCAGTAACATAAATATCAAAAACAGAAACACAAATAGAAAACAGGAAACAAAAAATCATTACGAACCGGGACAAATGAGTGGCAGCCAGAGGCTGGCTTGTTTGGCCACGTGACCCCCCTATTGGTCCCGGGCCGTGGCGTGCCGGGGACAAATAGGGGAGGCTATTTGTCCCGAACACGCTGTCCCGAGCGCGTGCCCGGGACAAAAAGCCCTCCCGGCCCGGGACAAGTGGCTTGTTTTGCTCTAGTGCTTGTGTAGAGTCGACTATCCTCAAGTTGAAGTACTTGCAGCCGCTCTTGACCTGGAAGCCTACGGTTCCGACTTGGTTCACCCGGCCATTGCGGGCCATGTGACGCACTTGGAAGATGGACTTCCAAAGTGCCCAGTTGGGGGATACCCCTAAAAAGTACTCGCACATAACCATAAAGCAGGCAATGTGCAAGATACAATTGGGAACCAGATCATGGATCTGTATCCCATAGGCATACAAAAGCCCGCGCACAAAGTTGTGAAGCGGGAAACCAAATCCCCGAGGAAGGAACTCGGCAAAACATACCCATTCGTCGGGACGCGGCTCGGGGAATGCCTCCTTGTTGGAAGGAGCGCGGACGGCGAGTTGGTCGGCTCGCGGTAGCAGGCCATCCTTACAGAGAGCCTCCAGCTTCTTCTCCGTTATAACGTATCGGGACCAATCCCCCGATCCCTTCTTGAGGGTGGCAGGAGCAGCAGCAGCAACAGTCGAGGCAGGGCCGCCTTTCCTTTTCTTGCCAGTGGTGGCCGCAGCAGCAGAGGCAGACGTGGCAGAGTTTTTCCATGGAGCCACGGTGGAAGGAGGATGCAGAGAAAGAATAGAGCAGGCGCGCGCGAGGAAGAAGATGATGTGAGGATGGAGAAGGCAAATGGTGGGGTAAGTTAATCTATGACGGGGAAATCCATATTTACCATGGCATGATAAGTCATCACAACCATCCATGCAAAACCACCGCGACAAGTGGCGCAATCGGAGGGCAACCGTCACAGACCATGCCGCCCACTACACGCACGACACGAGGAAACAATCATCACGCCTGCGCAAAACACGCCACGTCAAGTCAAATCAGAACTGAACCTGCGTCCATCGTGGTCAAAGAGAGGGGCCCACCATGACATGTCCCATCAAAATCTTATTCGCACGCCACGATTGTCACGCATGACATCATTTGTCTGGCAGACAAACCAAGTGCATAAAGCAGAAGTCGACGATATGCTCGACCAGTTGCCAAATCAGAACATAAGTACCTGATCGAGTGAAACTCCCATCGGGAGTGAATAAAAAGTTTACGACTGGCATAAAAACAAATCATAAATAAATATTGAGATTATACTCTATTACAAGCAATAAAACACAATCTCGGGGGCTACTCCCATCGGGAGCACTGTCGTGCACCCGATAGAATCAAAAAACAAATGCATAAAGATGACTAATCGATAAATAGATTCACCTCAGTCAAAAGCACAAAATCATAAGAATTCCCTAGTAAAAATCGGTCGATGATATCTCAGATGCTGCATGCATACAATGCAAAGGTAAGACCCATCGATCAATCGAATAGGGCCGAGGACCACTCTGGCAGTGTTAAGTCCTTGCGTTTTCTGTATCAACAGATGCGACGAAAACCCCAGCGGACGCGCTGGGTAGCAAAGTTAAAAATGCAGAACAAATCAGTAAGTCCATCGGCCGGCTTGAGACGAGTATGTCCAGTATGTTCCAGGATCGATCCCAAGGACTCGAAGCCTGATTGAAGGCTAGTAAGGTTTTGCCCAAGCAGAGTTAACTGGTCTCGACTCATCGAATAAATCCAGGCTAACTCAATCAAAATCCTTTGTCATAAGGGTCAATTGGTTATGTGCCATACCTAGCTTAGTTCTATGTGTCTGTGCCATACCCGTGCTGTTTCTCTGGTCTGCGCCCAGGTGCTCGCATATCGGCCAAACGCTCGTTTCCCTCTTGTCAATCTACTTTAACCGGTAAGGTCGGCCTAGCACGACTCGGGCTGACTGAAGTATTACGTCATCCTCCTCCAAGTGGCACCGCTCAAGTGGGGACGTGAAGGGACGAGTCTGACGCCAGGTTGGTCAAGGGAATATGCCCTAGAGGCACTTAATAAAGATAGTTTATTGGTTATATTCCAATTGTTCATTATATGTTTTATACCATGCTATAAGTGTATTAAGCGGAAACATTAATACATGTGCTGTAGATAAACAACCAGGTCCCTAGTAGTAGCCTCTGCTATTACTAGTTTCATTGCGCGATTGATGATCGAGGTTTCCAGATCATGAGACATGGCGTCTGTTGGCGATGGAGTCATATCGTTAGGTGGAACGATGTGATGGACTTACCCATATTTATAGGACGTAGTCATTACGCCTTAAGACCGTGAGATCAACTCTTATTGGTATCCCTGGAAGATACTTTGATCGCACCAAACGTCATATCTTATGTAGTGTGACAATGATAGGCGATACTCTTGGGTATCGGAAGGGGGTAGTTGAGACGAGTGGTCAACAGCGGGATTTGTCAGTCCGTATAGCCGGATAGATACTCTAGGGCCCACTCGGTGAGATTATGTCAAATGAGTTTGCAAACATGTGACTAGGTCACCAGCGGACATAATATCATAGACGAGTAGAAGATAGCAATGTCGGTAACGAGGTCAGCTAGATATGGAGATATCTAAGAACAGCACTTGGACACGCTAAGTATCGCCATGACAAAGGATTTAAGACTCGACCTCCAGGTTTGATAGATGAAAGTCATTCGTTATATCACAGGGATTGATTCATGGGGTCCAGGCCTACGAGTTAGTCATTGATTGGAGAGGAGTCTCGATCATGTCTGTTATTATATCGAACCGCTAGGATAACACACTTAAGGGGTTTCGACAAGACAACCGGAAAGGAAAGAGATCACCGGGAACGTCCCGGGAATGGTCCGGTGGAAATCGGGCAGCGACGAAATAGTTTTCGGAGCTAGAATAAATTATATATAATATGTTTGATATTAGTTAGTGTAATTAATGTTTAAATATGATTTTATATATTTATTTTCGAATTTATTTAGTATTATTTCCCTAAATGGGCTTTCTGGTGTAAAGAAGGCCCATGGGGGAGAAAAAACCTCAAGGGAATTCGGTGGGGGGGGGGGGGGGGGGGGGCTTGGCCGGCCTAGGTGGGCCAAATGGGGCCAACCTAGGGCCGGCGCACCTATCCTAGCCGTACCAGCCATGTGGGATAGTCCCACATTGCCTGGCTGGCAAGGTTGGCTCCCCCCGGGAGCCTATAGAAGAAGGGGCGCCCCTGGCCTTTTAATTCAACCAATTAATTCCCTAATTCTCTCTCGATTTCGTGATTCCATTCTTCGGAGTTGCGCCGAGTAGAGAAGGGGGATCTCTCCACCATAGCCCGCTGCCGCGCTGCTGGTGTTCCGGTCCAAGTCTTCCGCTGCTCGTCCTGCACTGGAGCTTCGGAAGCCGTCGTCTCCACCGTATGTGTGTGACGCTCTGCGAGGTGCTGCGCTAGCAGTGCTCAGAGGCCTACTTCCTCCACCCGACCTCGAGGTCATTTTCGTCGTCTTCGTCGCGCCGAGTTCTTCGGGACCTAGAGGTCGGCTACGTCGTCTTCGTCGTCAACGCTTGTGCGGGAGCGTAATCCCCGATGTCGGTCTACAAGGGTATGCATTCCGATCTCCGTCGTACTTCTATATTGCATAGTATAGATCTTGGCTAGTTTAAGGATATCGTTTCTAGGAAAAATTTTGTTTTCTGCCTACGATCCCCTTCAGTGTTATCCGAGCCGATCTATCGTAGATATAGATGTACGCTGTTAGAACCCGTGTTCTGCACGGGGGCACCGTTCCTGTTATTTGGTACCCTCTAGCGTGCACTTGTTATTCCAGCGGCATCGAGTTGATGAAGCGGCCCGGAATGACTTTACGCATACGCTTACGCAAGACTGGTTCCACTACTGACATACAGCTTGTACCGTATCTGTGACTGGCGGGTGTCAGTTTGTCTCTCTTTAGTTGGCTTTGCATTTTCAATGGAGGGCCCAAAAGGGATGCATAAACATGCAATTATTGGATCGTTGTGGTGGTCATAAGATTCATAGGTAATAAATGGTTCTTTTTACGAAGGCCCCAACCACGTAAAATATGCAAAAGATAAAGTAGAAGCGTCTAACTTTATTTTGCAGGGGCAATGTGATATGGTCAAGGTAGGTTTATTAAATTGTTTATGAACTGTGGGCGCCAAGAAGACTATGGTGCAATGGACTATATCACATCGCATTACATTTGATGTTATTGTGTGCATCTTATATTGTGTGATTATATATATTAGTATATATTAGTTACGCGGCGGTAGTTATATATAAGATGATCTCTTCAAAATACCACTATTGTTCTTCCACTAACGAGCACCACCAAGAAAGTTCTACGTTATGAGGCAGGCCGTGACGATCGGTTGTCAGACATATCGTCGTTCGCATACAGTGGGTGTAAGACATGTTGCACAAGTGTTACGTGGAGATTATTGTGGCGAGCCTAGCATATGCAGATATGGCCTTGGAACACGGAGGCCTAAAGGTCGAGCATGAGTCACAGAGTTGTTGTGATTGACAATTGTCTACCCTTGAAGTTGTGTTACTGGCTCTGACGGTGAGGGGTTGTGCAATGGATAGGGGTCGTGTAATCGCTTAAACGACCAGAAGGGATGTTCGTTTGAGTGGGAGTTCTGATAATTATTTTCTAAAATACTAGAACTCAAAATATAATGAACAAAGTCTGTTTTGCAAACCTCTGTAGATATTAACCACTGTAATAGCATCTTCTAAAATTAGGCGCATTCCTGTGATTGAGAAACTTAAAAGGTTGGGTCCAAACTTCATAGTTTTATACTTTAGCTTGAGAATACTCCTTGTTTGAACCGTTAGCTCTTTGGATTATCCGCTAGGAGATAAAACCGGAGATTCCGCTAACAAAAGGATAATTTGGATTATCAAGTTTTTGTGCGGACGATATCTTCATAGTCCAGTGTATGCTATGATCCTCCAAAGAGAACCAACGATGTGTACGAGTTGTTAGATCGCGAACATATGAAGATCGCTAAACTCGGGGTACAACTAAAGTTGGGTTGATGAAGTTTATCAGTACGTTGACTATTGTCTTCTCAACCAAGATGGAAGAGAATACACACATTGAAGAAGCACGTGGCAGTCATACTTGATGACATTGGTCATACTTGATGACATATGGTCATACTTGATGAAAATTGAGACGTCTCGCTCAGCTCGATCACTGGATGACAGACGCCGTTTCCAAGTGCAGATGCTTTGTCATAGACTATGTCATGCAAAGGGGAATTGTTCACCTTTATGGTTCTTGATTACGTTGGAAGTATCAAGAAGATGAAACAGATCGTTGGGAAGTCATCAATGATGATGGTGTATATATGATATACACATTATGAATGTTTTACGTAAGCAAGTACTCGCAGTAGTGACTAAGTTTTTGATACTAGTCATATTTTATGAAAACCAGATTTACTAGTTGAGTAGCTTGGAAGGATGAGGCTACATTGCGTGTTGATAATGGCAGAAAAATTGTTGTGATGGCCATAGACACTCTCCCTCTAGATCTACCATTGAATAAATTCTTTATGATCGCCTGTTAGTATGATCGTTATAAATGTGTCTCCTCTAGCGAGACAATTGTTCGTATATGTTAGTGACAAATTCGTTGTGCTATATTTATGAAGTAATAATCATATGCCGATTTGAATTTAGATGGTAGAAGCTCCCACGTTCATAATATTAATGCCAAAGGATACAAACTTAATAAAGACACCACATATGTGTGGCACTACTGTTTAATTCATGTCAATGTTATAGTCAATGAATTAGCTCCATACCGGATGGATCTACAAGTCCTTAGATTTGATCTTTTGACACTTGCAAAATAACTAAGACACTGTTTTCGGAAAACGGGCATATAACTTATTGATAGTCATGCATATAGATGTATGTGGATCAATGAAGTAATTGATGGGTAGTGGAGACCTTTATTTCGTAAACTTCACTGAACGTTTTGAGTATAACCTGTTGAGAATCGTGCATATGGGTGTATGTGAATCAATGAAATACTTTAACGTGTAGTGGAAGTATTTATTTCATAGACTTCATGAATATTCTGAGTAGATATATGGATATCCACTCAGGGAATGTTAGTCTAGAAACTTTGATTCGATCAAACAAGTTCAGAATGAAGTAGTAAATAAATTTAACTAGAAAATTAAATTCCTGCAATACAGATCGAGGAAATAGAGATTTGAGTTATATTGTTGGCACATCATTGGAAGACTTGTGAGAAGAGTTCCACAAATTACGTGGCATGGAAGATCATAGTGTTATGGTATGTTAGGACGTCATAAGCGCACCCTATCGGATAGTGTGTGGTAAATAAATCTCTTATCGAATTATTGTGATCATTAGAGTCATATGGTAGAAACGTAACACTCACGTTAGATAATAGGGAAACCATTTATATCCATGGAGACAATACGATATAATCGATGGCATGGCTTTGAGCCTAGATTGTCGTTTTAGCAATTTAGTGTTTGGATATTATCAAACCTATAATGGATTAATCTTTGTAGTGTACCGTACCTAAAGAGTTAGTTGGGTACATGTCTCACGACATAGGCAAAATCGTTGCCGGGATATACCTTGCGAAAGAAATAGTTTCTTGTCCAAGGGTATAGGTGAGCAAGAAAGTATAGCAAGACGAAGTTGATGAACTTTCTCTCCAGACATCAGAGTAGCGCAACCAAAAGTGTTTTCGGTGTCATGCTCCACAGCTTGAAAGAAGCTGATGATAGAAGATCATGATGATCTGAGCTCATACTAAGAAGGTAGACGTACGAGGTTGTGTTTCACACTGTGTATTACGACAATCTTGTTATGAAGGTCATGTTAATGGAATATGACAGACCTATGAACTACGAAGAAGATGGTAGACCTAAGTCCGAGAAATGGCTATGAGTCATATATGATCCGAAATAAAATCCATGTATGATTACCAGGTAATGACATGGGAAATCTTCTTGATGGCATCTAGGATATCAAAAGAATATGGAATTTTATGAGAGAGTAGATACCGATAAGGATCGATTTGTCGTGAAACAAATCCGACGGATTCAAAAGTTGACCACAACGAGATTTTGTCTCAAGTGGCAAAGCCTAATATATTCTGGGTCGATTAGCAATTACTATAATTTTAAATGAGAAATTGATAGATGGATAAAGAAACCATGTTTCTTAATAGTGTCATTAAGAAAAAGTTGTAATCAGTATAATAATGGTTTGGTAATCCTGAGGATGCTAAACATGTATGCAAACTTCAGTTGTCCATTCATGGGCTGAAGCAAGCATATCGGAGCTGGAATCTTCACTTTGATGTGATCAAAGGATTTTGGAGTAGTCCAAAATAGTTGAAGAAACCTGCATTTGCAAAGAAGTGAGTGGGAGCAAAGTAGCTTTTCTTGATCTTATATGCGGAAGGCATGTTTGAGTGGGAGCTAAGTAGCTTTCCTTGATCTTATATGCGGAAGGCATATTTGAGTGGGAGCTAGGTGTCATTTGTGATTTTGTATGTAACGACATATTGAATGACACATATCCTCTAGTAGAGTGTAAAGGAATATTTAAGTGATTAAATTTTCTATGAATAAAGTTAGGAGGGGCTTAATAACATTAGGTCAGAATATTTCCTAAGTTAAGATTCTGAAGTGTTTCAGAATAGAACAAGCAAAGAAAATGGTTCTTGCTTGTATGACTAGGTAAAGTATTAAGTTTATCTTGGCATTTTTAGTGATAGAAAATGATGTTCGAAATTCTCTATGTATCAGACATAGATTCTATCAGACTGAAAGCTCGACTTCGTGTGACCCGAGTTCTTGGTTGAAGAACAGGTTCTAGAGTGATCCTTGTGTGGATCAATGAATAAACGTTAAGTATATTTTTCAGTGTCTATGAGAACTGAAGATATGTTTTCTAGTAAAGGGTAAGAGTGGAAAGACAACTTGCCATAAAACGTTTACGATGATGCAAGTTGTGACACAGACCCGTACGACTAGAAATCTCATATAGGAGATGTCCTTTGTTTTGAAGAAAGACATGGTTAGCTTGCGAAGTCGCATATGAATGCATTGTTGCATAATCTACGTAGGTATAGCAATATATGGCAACTTCAGAAGTAGCAAGTGTGATTGGACTGAGCAGTTTTCCGAGCGTATGTGGTCCCCTTAATAGATCTCTTAGACTTTTAAGGCCCATGCTACGCGAATGTTCGAGTCTCACTCCATCCACTAAGATATATTTGACCATCATCGTAAGATACGGGATGATGTCAAACTAGGTGACATAGAAGTGTTGCAAAGCACATATATGTCTCAATGTGTGAGATATATTGACTATATTCCTCTTCCACGAGACGAGCATGCACGAAGATGTTATGGGTGTTGAGCTTTTACCAAGTTATAAACTAGATTAAGTGTTACTCTATTGCAAGCGGGAGACTGAAGGGAATATGCCCTAGAGGCACTAAATAAAGATAGTTAATTGGTTATATTCCAATTGTTCATTATATGTTTTATACCATGCCATAACTGTATTAAGCGGAAACATTAATACATGTGTGGTAGATAAACAACTAGGTCCCTATTAGTAGCCTCTGCTATTACAAGTTTCATTGCGTGATTGATGATCGAGGTTTCCCGATCATGAGACATGGAGTCTGTTGGCGATGGAGTCATATCGTTAGGTGGAACGATGTGACGGACTTACCCATATTTATAGGACATAGTCATTACGCCTTAAGACCGTGAGATCTACTCTTATTGTTATCCCTGGAAGATACTTTGATCGCACCAAACGTCATATCTTATATAGTATGACAATGATAGGTGATACTTTTGGGTATCGGAAGGGGCTAGTTGAGACGAGGGGTCAACAGCAAGATTTGTCAGTCCTTGTAGCCAGATAGATACTCTAGGGCCCACTCGGTTAGATTATGTCAAATGAGTTTGCAAACATGTGACTAGGTCACCAGCTGACATAATATCATAGACGAGTAGAAGATAGCGATGTTGGTAACGAGGTCAGCTAGATATGGAGATGTCTAAGAACGACACTCGGACACGCTAAGTATCGCCATGACAAAGGGTTTAAGACTCGACGTCCAGTTTTGATAGATGAAAGTCATTCTTTATATCACAGGGATTGATTCATGGGGTCCAGGCTTACGAGTTAGTCATTGATTGGAGAGGAGACTTTATCCTGTCTGTTATTATATCGAACCGCTAGGGTAACACACTTATGGGGTTTCGACAAAACAACCGGAAAGGAAAGAGATCACCGGGAACGTCCCGGGAATAGTCCGATGGAGATCGGGCAGCGACGAAATAGTTTTCGGAGCTAGAATAAATTATATATAATATGTTTGATATTAATTAGTGTAATTAATGTTTAAATATGATTTTATATATTTATTTTCGAATTTATTTAGTCTGATTTCCCTAAATGGGCCTTTTGGTGGAACGAAGGCCCATGTGGTGGAAAACCCCTCAAGGGAATTTCGTGGGGGGACTTGGCCGGCCTAGGTGGGCCAAATGGGGGGACTTGGCCGGCCTAGGAAAACCCCTCATGATACGTCTCCAACGTATCAATAATTTCTCATGTTCCAAGCTTATATTATACCCATTACTACATGTTTTATATACATTTTATATAGTTTTATGAATTTTTTGGGACTAACCTATTAACAAGATGCCACAGTGTCAGTTCCCTATTTCCTGTTGTTTTTGGTTTTAGAAACCCCACGGAATTGGACGAATTTAATACCAAAGTCCCTATTTTTCACGGGAGGTTCCAAAACACCGAAGACCTGACAGAGGGGGGCCACGAGGCCGCCAGATGAGGTCCCGGCGCGGGACCCCCCAGCCGCGTGGGCACCTCATGTGGGATCCTCGGCCCACCACCACCTTCGCCCTTTCGCCTATTTAAACCCCCCAAAAACACAAGACCTAAGGGCCAAACACTTTTCCTCCACGAGTTCCATAGCCGCCGCTCGCATCAAACCTAGTTCGGGAGGGATCAGAAACTCTCCCCGGCACCCTGCTGGAGAGGGGAATAATCACCGGAGGGCTCTAGATCACCATGCCCGCCTCCGGACTGATGCGTGAGTAGTTCATCCTTGGACTACGGGTCCATAACAATAGCTAGATGGTTGTCTTCTCCTCTTGTGCTACCATGTTTAGATCTTGTGAGCTGCCTATCATGATCAACGTCATCTTTATGTAATACTACATGTGTTTGCTGGGATCCGATGAATATTGAGTAATATGTCATTTGCTTCATAATATATTATGTGTGTGTTATTTATGATCTTGCATTCTCTCCCTTACTAGTAGATGCTCTGGCCAAGTAGATGCTTGTGACTACAGGAGGGAGTATTTATGCTCGATAGTGGGTTCATGTCTCTATTTATTCTGGGGTAGTGACAGCAAGCTCTAAGATTGTAGATGTATTGTTGCTACTAGGGATAAAACAGTAGTACTTTGTCTAAGGATAATGTTATTACTTACTTTACACACTTTGCTTAATTAAATAAGCTGTTGCTCGCAACTTAATACTGAAAGGGGTGCAGACGCTAACCGGAAGGTGGATTATTAGTCATAGATGCGGTGGGAACGGTCTATGTATATTGTTGTAATGCCCAAATGAATCTCATACTAGACATCATGACATTAGTATATACATCATTATGCATTTTTTTTATTCTATCAATTGCTCGGCTGTAATTTGTTTACCCACATGTATGATATTATTATTTATGGAGAGACACCACTAGTGAACTGTGGACCCCGGTCCTTTTCTTTAAACTGATAATACAACCTACAGTAATCATGTTGCTTTCATTCTCTTCAAACGAACTTCATTTTCCACTCATATGTTTAATCCTTTGTTACAGGAAGCCGGTGAGATTGACAACATCATTGTTAAGTTGGGGCAAGGTGTCGGATAGTGACTCCCATGAAACAGGGGTGGTCACACCCTAAAGAGAAGTTCGGGAGAGGGATTGAACACGGAGGTCAAGCGACCCACGAGAGGCACGACGACGGAGCTCGCCGGGCCTGAGGAGGAACACCCACGACAGAGATGGACACCGGCCCGTACCCAGGTTCACGGTCCTCAGGAGGAGGTAACACCGCTACTCATGCTTGTCAGCATTGCACTGCAGAGGTTACAGTACAATTGAGCTTGCAGAGGGCTCTCTTGAGGCAGTTCGTGCTTGGAGAGGGACGCAATGGTCGTCTTCCTCCTCAAGCCGAAGGCTATCCTACTAGCTGGGATAGGGTTTACAAGTGTTTGGCAAGCAATTGGTTGACCCCTTGCTACGATGGAGCTCTTGCTCCTTTTATAGGCGCCACAGGCGTCTTCCTTGCGCTGGGCGTCCAAGGTGGGCTCCCACACGACAGTGGCGCGGAGGAGCTGGAGTCCACCGCTGCTGAATCCTCCATGGACGCGGTTCATCGGCGATAAAGTTGGGCGCGGTGGCTGACAGGCTGCAGACCGCGCAGAGCGGCTCGCAGGGGTTGCAGTGTTCGTGGTGGAGCCCACGATGACGATCTTCTTGGAGCGTTGCGCCGTCCGACCGCTTTATCACCAGAGAGGAAAGTCCCAGCTGTCCTGGCGCAGGCGGCGCAATTTTATTGACTCCTTTATCACCAGAATGGCAATTGGAGTGCTCGCGTCACTCAGCGGCCGCTGCAGAGGCCATGTGCGCCCTGCAGCACTTCCTTAGCCGCGAAGCTTCTCCATAGGGCCGTGGCGGCCTGCGGAGGAATTCTTTTTGACTTCTCTCCAGGCGGGAGGAGCCTCGGGAGAGTCCCTTGAAGCGCGGGTCCTCTTCAGGCCTTCGCTTCCTCTTCTGGCCCTCAAGAGGAGTTGCCTCTCGAGGGTCTCTCCAAGCGGTGGCTTGGTCCTTAGTTGTTTTGTCTGATCTGCCCGCGTGCGAGGCCTGGGGAGAGTTAGCTCTGCACACCCCAGTTCTTACTGGGCCGACAGTAGCCCCCGGGCCTGCGATGGGCGCAGGCGGAGCATCGTGGGTCCAAAATGTCCGGCCGGCCCGAGCCACGCGTCGCTCAGACGAGTAACGGTCATGCACGATCTTGGACGCTCGTAGTGTGGGGTCCCACCACGCTCCGGTAATTGCTACTTGAAGAGACATAAAGCCTGGGCGCCGGAGCAGGGAGTCGTTACTGTTTTCCTTATGTCTCGTAGAAGCCTCCGCCGTTCTCGAGCTCTCCGCTCCCGCTCTCTAGCGCTCTCTTCTCCTTTCGGCTCCAGCGACCCTCCGAACTCCGGCGATGAGTCCCGCCAAGAACAAGGGCAAGACGGCCGCGGGATCCTCCTCTCAGGCGGCATCTGCCGAAGTCGCGCACGGCGCTGCGCTCCTCGCGGTGCGCGTCAATGACAAGGCGCTCGCCAAGGTCCGCTACCTGGTGGCGGACCAGACCAATGAGCATGACGCCACCGCGCTCAAGCTGGCGGCGCACGGGAAACGCCCGCGAGGGTTTTTCCCCGTCTTCCAGCACTGTGTCTCCGTCGGGCAGGTGCCGCCATTCTCTCCATTCTTGGAGGCGGTGCTGGCCTTCTACCAGATACAGCTGCTGTATCTCCACCCCAACTCCGTCCTCATCCTCGCCGTGTTTGCCTACCTCTGCGAGGCGTACTTGGGCCTGGAGCCTACGGTGGGGCTCTTCTAGTGCTTCTACGCGCTCCGGAACACGGCGAAGAACGAGCGCTCTGGGTGTGTCTCATTCCGCATCGTGGAACGACGGCAAGGCCGTCACTTCGGTGACAAAGAAAGTGGACGACTTCCGCCAACGGTGGTTCTTCATCGGGGTGGAGCTGCCCTGCGCCTTCCTCGAGGTCCCTGACGCGCCGCCCATGAAGAATTATCACTGGGGCAAGGTGCCCTTCGACAGCGCGCGGAACGCAAGCTGGATGGGTCGCCTGAGCTTCCTTTGCGAGGAGAGCCTCACGGGTAAAATCATCGTCGCGGACTTCGTGACGCGTCGCATTGATCCCCTCCAGGCACATTCGGTGCCCATGTGGATGTATTCGGGCCCTCACGACAAGAATGCGGCTCCACCGTGAGGACAATGACAAGGACGCCGTCGACAATGTCCTGTCTGCGCTCTTCATCAAGCCGGTGGTGCCTGCCATGGACCAGCTCCCCATCACGCTCCGGCCGCTCCACCAGTACAACATGACCAAGCGCATGGCCATCTTGGATAGGATTCCCCTGTTTACCTCGGCAAGCCCGGCGGGGAAGGAGGTGCATGTGCCAGTGGTGCAGGAAGCGGAGGGAGAAGACTCTCCCTCAGCCTCGGGAGCTGGGCGAGGTGAGGAGGAGGCCGCGGCAGGGGAGGTGTCCTCTTCGAGGCCCGGGCCCTTTACTGACGAGATTTGCGACAACTCGTCAGGTGACGAAGACGCCTTCGTTGTGGCGCCCTCCCGTAACGTGGAGGAGGAAGATGAGGAGGAGGTGGCCTCCGATGAGGAGGCCACGCCAGGGCGGCACGAGCCCCGCACCAAGGCGGCCGTGGACCGGCCCGGGGCGAGGCCTTCCGATGTCCCCTCCAAGAGGAAAGCCGAGGCGCCTCCGGAGGGGTCTGGCGCCAAGGCCAAGCCTTCGTGGCGCTCGCCAGGCCGAGCGTGGGTTGATACCGGCGCCCAGCCGTCCGGGTATGTGTTTCTAACATTTGGTTGCTAGATTCTTGCTCTTTTCCTCTTTATCCTCTCTTGAAGATGTTCTCTTTGTTCTCGCCAGTGATCTCGTGCCTGCGAAGCGCCGTAAGCTTCGCAAGGCCGCAAATGTGAAGAGAGCCACAGCTGAAGCCATGGCTGAAGAAGCAACGAGGCCTGTGGAGACGGCCTCGGCAGGCCCAACTGAGGAGGTGCCTCAAAGGGAGGCGCCTGCGCCTCCGGCGGAGGCTACAGCGCCTCAGGCGGAGGAGGCCGCTCCGCCTCCTGAGCCCATGGTGGTGGAGGCTCCGGAGGAGAGAGTCTCTTCCCCTCCTCGCGCGGTTACGCCACCGCGCAAGCCAACTCCAGCCCGCATGGTCACGGCGCCGCGTGCGCCCACACCTCCCGCGCAGCCAGAGGCGAAGGCGGGCCAGCAACCACAAGGTGCTGGCAAAACTGCCAGGGGAGCCCCTCCGTCTCCGCCCCGTCTCGCCGCAGGGGACGAGCGCTAGGCTGGTGCGGGCGGCGAGGATATTTCCGGCGCAGCCGGGGACGGAGTGCAGCCTAGCCCCCAAGCGCGCTCCGGGACTAGGTTCTCAGGCTTCGACGCCGGGGGCTGGGCCCTCCGCAAGCCGATACCTGGTCCTCAGCGGTTGGGACTGGAGCGCTGGGCACCGCGAGGTCGCCTTCCGCCTGGTGAGGGACTCCCTAGAGGGCTTGGAGGCGCACCTCACCCTCGAGGAAGTGCAAATCACCCAGCAGCGCGAGGAGCTTGCAAGTGCGTGGGCGTCCTTCCACGAGGCGGTCGAGGCTCGTCGCTAGGAGGACCTGGCGCTGTAGGCCGCATGCGAGGAGGCCACCCGCTTCGCCAAGGAGGTCCGCAAGGGGGCCATCCGCGATGCCTCCGAACTCCTTGCGCCCCTTCAGGAGGAGCGTGACGCCGCTGCCGAGCTCCTGGCCGCGGCGACGGCCGAGCGCGAAGCTATGGAGGGCTCGCTAGCGCAGAAACGCCGTGAGCTGGGCCAGCTGGAGACCCAGCTGCTCTCTGCCCACCAAGCCGCGCAGGAAACCCTGGAGGAGGACCGCAAGGGCCTTGCCGAGCGCGAGCGGCAGCTAGCCCTCAAGGAGAGGGAAGTGCGGCTACGCGACGAGCAGCGGCTTCAGGCGGAGAGCGAGCTCGCCACTCAGCGCGTAGATCTCGAGGCGCGTGAAGGAGACCTGGCCCAGGCGCTCCAAAAGTATGACGAGAACGTCGCCGCCTAGAAGCGCGCCCTGGAGCGCTTCGAGTAGCGGTACGCCAAAAAGAAGAAAGAGGCGGATGACGCCCTCCTGGAGCGCGAGAAGCAGTACAGGCTAGCCAAAGCCAAGGAGTTCCGTGACTCGGCCAAGAAGCAGGAGGACCGCTTCAAGGCCAAGCACGCTGCAGACGCCCGGCGGATCGCGGAGCTCGAGAAAGCCAACTCCAAGCTCGAGGCCCACCTCCAACGCGCCAAGGACGCTCATCGCCTTGCGGAGGACGGCTGCAGGGCAGCCATCTAGGACCTCAACGCACTCGTCAAGGACGTGGAGGAGCAGGTGGCTCCCGCGGTGGAGCAGGCGGCCGAGGCTGCCCACACGGCGCAGGCGGCTCGCGTGCTCACGAAGCAGCGGGAGCGCATGTTCTCGGCGCTGGTGGCAAGGGGCAACGAGCTCGCAGCCCAGCTAGGCGCGGAGGCGCCGCACGCCGAGGTCCGAGGCCGCGGTGATACAGCCATGTACCAGGTCTACTTCGACCAGCTCTTCACGGCGCTCGAGCGCCCCGTCGCTGATCTCCGCGAGGTGATCGAGGTCAAGGGCCGCCAGCTCTTGGGCGTGGTGGTGGACCGCCACTTCACCAACCTCCGGCTCCTCACGCCAGGCTTCGACCTCGTGACCGTGACCGAGGCTCGTCAGGGCGAAGACGTGCGAAGGGTCCCCAACTCCCTCTGAGAGCAAGTCGATGCCTTCTGCAACCGCTTCAAGCGTGCGGAGGTCGCTGCAGAGGACGACGAGGAGGAAGACGCGTCTGCCGAGACGGAGGAGGGTGCCGTAGAGGAGGTGCACGATGGTGCGGACTCCGCTTGAGCTCTGATTGTTGCGCCCGTGCGCCCTTGTATCTGAAACAGTTTCGTGTTTAGACACCATGTGACTTTTGGGCATGTAACATATTCTCTCGTTTGCAATTTTCTTTTATATTGTGTGCCCCTCGAGAGGTCCCTTTTATCTGATTTTCATGTCTATTAGTTCTCTGCGTCGTTAGGACCCATCTCTTCGTGCCATGACTCCGCCACTTCGGTATGCAAGAGCAATGACTCAGCAAGGCCGGAGGGAGTGTAAGCCTAGGAGAGGTAAGAGCCCTGTGTCACGATGCTCAGGTGCCCCCCCTTAGACGTACGAGTAGTCCATGAAGTTCAAGGAAAACGAGATCGCTCGAGGGACAAACATGCGCTTGCAGAGCAAAAAGGCTCTCGAGGCATGGGTGCGAGACTTAGCTTCTCGAGGCTTTCGCCTTGTAGAGGTTTTCTCCTGGCAAGGAGGTCCTCTCCAGGGTTTTCCCTGCTGCCTCCTCAGGCTTGTGGGGTCGTTTCTTTCCTGTGAATGTTAGAGGGGCGAACCCAAACGCTTGTACACGGTGCTGAGGACTCGTGCGCGCTTATAGGTCCCCTCATGCGTTCCTCGCGAGGAGAGTAAGTACCAAGGTCCTTTATAGAGATGGCATGTTTGTGGGAGCTTGCCCTCCAGCCAGAGCTCAGATCCTTGGATTTTGCAGTGTTGGTGGTGTGTCATTTGAGGCACTGGCACCGTACTTAGCCCCCGCTCGCGAGGTGCGCATGTGGAGAGATATAAGCGCACATTTCAATAAAGTAATGCGGAAATTAAACTCACCACCAAAAATTACACAGCGGCGCCTCAGCGCAAAGTTCTCTTAGGAACGAAATTGTCTCATTATGCTTGGAGTTGCCAAGTTAATGTTTTGACCATGTCGAGGCATGGGGACCACCCATTAGTGGCAGAGACTCTCTACAGCCTGAGGTGGCTCGTTAGATGGAGAGCTCGAAGGGTTGTCCCTCGAGAGAAGCCTTTGGAGCTTGGAGGTTTAAGCCGTGGGCTTTTAACCTCTAGAGACAAAAAATCTTGGAGGTTGAGCCGTAAGCTGCCTCTTCCGCCAGATGTCTTGACGTGACAATGATCACGGGCATGACAATGATCACGTTTGCTTTTTATCCTTCTAGAGACAAAAAAAATGTTTGGAGGTTGAGCCGTAAGCTGCCTCTTCGGCAAAATGTCTTGACGTGACAATGATCACGAGCATGACAATGATCACGGGTAGAACTTGCGCACGTGTATGATGTTCCACGGCTTCTTGACGGGGATGTCGTCTTGAGTTTCGAGGCGAGCCGCGCCAGGCCTTGCGATGTGGGTGACCCTGTAGGTGCCTTCCCACATAGGAGACAGCTTGTGGAGGCCTTCCTTGGAGAGGATTCGCCTGAGGACAAGATCGCATGTCTCCAGCGTGCGTGAGCACACGTTGCGGCTGTGGTAGCATCGCAGGTCCTGTTGGTATTTTGACGCCCGGATGGCGGCACGGCGGAGTAGGCCCTCGAGAAGCAGCAGGTCGTCGTTGTGGAGGTCTTCTTGCTCGTCCTCGTTAAAGGCAAGGACCCGTGGGGATCCATGCTTTATCTCTGTGGGGAGGACTGCTTCGGCTCCATAGACGAGGGCGAACGGTGTTTCTCTCGTAGGCTTGGGTTGCGTTGTGCGGATGGACCAGAGCACCGAAGGGAGCTCACTGATCCAGCCCTTGCCGTGGCCTTTGAGGACGTCAAAGGTTCTGGTCTTTAGGCCCTTGAGGACTTCTGCATTTGCTCGCTCAACCCGGCCATTGCTCTGTGGATGAGCGGCCGAGGCGAAGCAGAGTTTGATGCCAATCTTTTCGCAGTAAGCCGTGAAGATGCCACTGGTGAATTGCGAGCCATTGTCGGTGATGATGCGGTTAGGCACTCCTTAGCGGCCAACCAGGCCTCTGATAAATTTCACCGCCACGCCTGCTAGAATTGTGCGCGTCACCTCCACCTCGGGCCACTTGGTGAACTTTTCGATGCCCGCGAAGAGGTAGCGATATCCCCCTTGCGCTGTTGGGAATGGTCCCAAGATGTCCAGCCCCCAGACCGCAAACGGCCAGGAAAGCGGAATGGTCTGAAATCCCAGTGCAGGCTGATGGATTTGCTTGGCGTGGAATTGGCAGGCTTTGCATGCTTGGTCGATGTCAACTGCATCCTGAAGTGCTTGAGGCCAGTAGAAATCACTCCTGAAGACTTTGCCTGCGAGGGTGCGAGCGCACGACTGGTGGCCGCACTCCTCGCTGTGGATGTCCTTGATCAACATTTTGGCTTCTTCAGGAGGAACGCACTTGAGCGTGATGCCATTTGGGCGCTTGCGATAGAGATTTCCTTCGAGTATGTGGTAGGATTTTGCCTGGCGGGCGATTCGCTCCGCTTCAACATCTTCCTCGGGAAGGATCCCTTTGGCGAGGCAATCTTTGATCTCGTCTATCCAGCCTGTTTCCTGATGCGCTGCTGTGAGCAACAGACGCTCCCCTATAGGGGGTCCGCAATCAGGAGCCCCAGCTGTAGGTGGTAGCGGGAGCGCTTCGTTTGTGCTTGCGGGCATGGTCTCTTGAGGTTGTTTTATAGATGCTTTGACGAGTCTTTCTTCAAAGACGCCTGACAGCTGAGCTTGCCTCCTCGATGCGCGCTTGGCGATGTCATCAGCCTCTTGATTTTCCTTCCTCGGGATGTGCATGAGCTCCATTCCCCTGAAGTGCTTCTCAAGCCTGCGGACCTCTTCAAGGTATGCGGCCATGTGGTTGTCCTTAGGCTTGTAGCTCTTGTTGGAGAAGTTGACGAGCAGCTGGGAGTCGCCCTTGTTGAGTAGGTGCTTGATGCCCAAGGCGATGGTGGCACGTAGGCCGGCGAGCAGGCCCTCGTACTCAGCAATGTTATTGGAGATCTTGTCGATTCCGAAGCACAACCGGACCGCATAATAGAGCAAGCAAAAGCTCTGTCAAACTTCATGGTCCAGTGGCTGGGCATTTTGTCTCCAGAGAGCTCTTGTTCTTCTCCTAGAGGCTCTTCAGGGGTTGGATCAGTCCATTCGGCGACGAAGTCTGATAGCGCTCTCCCTTTGATAACCCTTGTGGTATCGAAGCGCAAGTTGAATGGTTGTAGCTCTATGTTCCATCCCGCGACACGATCTTTGGCGTTAGAGTTACGCAGGATTTGCTCTAGAGGGAATGAGGTAACCACCGTGATGGAGTGCCCCTGGAAGTAGTGTCGCAGCTTTCTTGAGGCGATGAGGAGCGCGATGAGTTTAGTCTTGGCGCACTCTGCCTGAGGAGGCTCTACAGGGCCCTCAAGGGAGTTGGCCTGTGGAGGCTCTTCAGGTCCCTCAAGGGGGTTGGCCTGTGGAGGCTCGGTAGGGCCCCTGGCGAGATCGTCCTATGGAGGTTGACTTGGGGCAGGCTCCGCTTGTGGCTCTGGGCCTGGCGGTGGGTTTGTGGGGCCTCTGCCTTTGTCAAACTCTTCATTAATCGGTTTTTCCTTTGGAGTGGTTGCACTCTTCTTGTGGAGTACTGGCTCTTCTCTTTCCACCACCAGGACGGCGCTAGCGGTCTGTGGAGTGGCTGATAAATACAGCTTCAGGTGCTCGCCTATCCTTGGGGCAACCATGACTGGTGGGCTGGCCAGGTACTTCTTCAAGTCCTCAAAGGCTTTTTCCGCTTTAGGTGTCCACTTGAAGGAGCCAGTTCTCTTCATGATCTTGAAAAATGGCAGATCTCTCTCGCCAAACTTGGAGATGAATCGACTCAAGCTGGCCATGCAGCCTGCTAGACGTTGCATATCTTTGAGGCGGCGTGGAGGTTGCATTTCCTCTATGGCCTTGATCTTGTCAGGGTTTGCGTCTATGCCTCGGTGGGACACGAGGAAACCAAGCAATTTGCCTGAAGGCACTCTGAAGACGCACTTGGCGGGGTTGAGCTTGATGCTCACCTTGCGCAGGTTGGCGAAGGTCTCTTCAAGGTCCTTGAGGAGAGTATCTCCCTCTCGAGAGTTGACGACAATGTCATCGACGTAAGCTTCGGCATTTCTGCCCATTTGCTCGCCAAGTGCTATCCCCATGAGCCTCTGGAAGGTGGCGCCAGCGTTTTTCAGGCCGAAGGGCATGCAGACATAGCAATATACACCACAAGGGGTTAGGAATGCTGTCTTCTCCTCGTCTTCCTTTGCCATTTTGATCTTGTGATTACCAGAGAAGGCATCGAGGAAGCAGAGGAGGTCACAGCCTGCCGTGGAGTCCACGATCTGATCGATTCTTGGCATGGTATAAGGGTCCTTGCGGCAGGCCTTGTTCAAATCAGTGTAGTCGATGCAGAGGCGGCCTCCTCCGGCGGGTTTTGGGATGACCACGCCGTTGGAGAGCCAAGTGGGGTGCGTGACTTCGCGAACGACATTTGCCGCTTTGAGCTTCTCGACCTCTTTGACGATGAACGCTTGCTTCTCGGGGGCTTGTTTTCTTGCTTTTTGCTTGACGGGGCGTGCGTTTGGACACACGGCTAGGTGGTGCTCGATCACCTCCCTCGGTACACCGGACATATCTGACGGAGTCCATGCGAACATGTCAAAGTTTGCCCGGAGGAAGGCGACGAGCGCGCTTTCCTATTTGGGAGGCAGAGCAGTGCCAATGGTGACGCTAGCTCCCGAGCCTTCAGCCCCCGAGCTGCTGGAGCTTAGAGAGACTTCCTTTGTGGCGGCTGGCTCCTGGGAGAACAGCTGCTTCTTCTTCTTGGGTCTCTCGAGAGGCTCCATGTCCTCATCAGCAGGGAACTCCATGGCGGCTACCTTGTAGGCTGTCTCGACAGCGCGCGTAGCATCCAGGACATGTCCATGGATGGTGATGGTGCCAGCGCTGCCGGGAATCTTGACCATGTTGTAGGCATGATGCGTGACGGCCATGAACTTCGCGAGGGCGGGGTAGCCGATGATGGCGTTGTACGGCAAGCCGATGTGTGCAACGTCAAAGTCGATGTGCTCAGTGCGGTAGGTTTCCTCGCTGCCGAAGGTGACGGCAAGCCTGACCTGACCCAGAGGCTCGATCAAGCCGTTGGTGACTCCCGTGAAGGGCCTATAGGCCATGAGCCGCTCTTAGGGCACTTGAAGCGCTTCGAACGTCTCGATTGAGATGACATTCAGGCCTGATCCGCCATCGATGAGCGTCTTGGAGACGGCGATGTTGTCGATGGTGGGGCTGCAGACCAGCGGGAGGGTTCCAACAGTCTTGGTAGACTTGGGGTGGTCCTGAGCGTCGAAGGCGATGGTGTACTGCGACCATTTGAGAGGCCTAGTGGTCTCGAGGCTGGGGAGGGCGGCGTTGCGCTCGCAAGAAAACTGCATGTACTGATTGTTCGATTTGGGCGCCTGCGCCCCACCGAGGATGCAGACAATGGCGTCTCTCGGAGCTTGGTAGCCCCCATCTTCCTCGTCACGGAGGTTGCCGTTCTTCTCCGCAACGTTGGCCTGATTGCATGATGGCTTCTGGTCGCCTCCCTTGCACCCGCTTCCGCGGTGGCCACGACCTCTACCGCGGCTGTCGCTGCCCTCTGCTTGTTCGCGCTCCTTGCTCAGCCTCTTGAGGTCGAAGCAGGTATTCGTAGAGTGGTCGCGCCTGTTGTGGTAGATGCAGAATGGGCGGTGGTCGTCCTTTCTCTCCCCAGGCTCGGGAGAGTCCCTGTGGGTGCCCTTAGCGTCAAGCTCTACCGCGAGGACCGCGGTGGCCTTGCGCTTGGGCTCCTCCTTCTTCTTCTGGCTCCTGGACCCCTCAGCGTGCTCGTCCTCTCTCGAGGACATTTTGACGAAAAGGAGTCCCTCTTCGGCCTTGGCGCACTTGTCAGCCAGGTCGAACAACTTCACCACAGAGGTGAGCTTGTCGTGGATACCCAGCTTCTCGAGCATCCTGCTGTTCGTGACGCCCTTGCGAAAGGCGGTGATGACTTGGGTGTCAGGGATGTTCGGGATCTTGTTGCGCACTTGGCTGAAGCGCTAGATGTACTTGCGGAGGGTTTCATCCTTCTTCTGCACCACGGCCCACAGGTCATTGTGGGTGAGAGCACGTTCGTACGTCCCTTTGAAGTTGGAGACGAACTGCTTGCAGAGCTCCTCCCAAGAGTTCACATAGTCCTCGGGGAGGTTCAGGAGCCACGACAGCGCAGGGTCGCGAAGCGCGTGGAAGAACCAGTTGGCAATGATCTTGTCGTCTCCGCCTGCCGCCTGGATGGAGGTGGTGTAGAGCTGCAGGAACTCGATGGGGTTGCTGGAGCCATCGTAACCCTTGGGGAGAGCTGGCCTGAACTTTGGAGGCCAGACCACGCGGCGCAGGGAGCGGGTGAACGCCATGCAGCCTGTGGCGTACGTGGTGACCCCGTGCTGCAGCGCGCTACGGTTCTACTGGCCCGCCTGGCCGATTTCTTCCACGAGGCGGTTTTGGCGGTTGCGCTGGATCTCCATCCCCACGCACGCGTCTGGCGCGGTGCGCTGCACGATAAGGCAGTCGTGAGGCGAAGACGCGTGGGAGGTAGCCCTCTGCATCGCAGCCGGTGCAGGCCCTGGTTGAGGCAGAGGTGCGCCAGGCGCAACCGTGCCCGCGAGGGAGGGGTGCACGACAGACTGCGACAGAGCAAGGCGAGTCGTGGCGATGCCGACGAGGTGGTTGAGGCGCTCCAGCCACTGCTCGTGAGCCTCAGCGGTAGGCTGATATTGAAGAAGCTCTTGCGCCATGAGCACGGCGGTGTGCGGCGCGGGGTCCGTCCTCCCTGGGCCGGAGCCGCTTGGGCGCTGCGTCGGGTGCGACGACTACGCGTCTTCCTGATGCTTGGAGTTGTGCTCGGGCTCTTCCACATGAGGGACGGAGTTGGCGCGCTCCTCACGACGGGGACGTCCCCGCTGTCCGCGCGCGACCGTGGCGCCGGGCGCGGCGCGAGCTACTTCTAGCGCGCGTCTGTTGGCGCGGGTGGCGCTAGTAGCGCGGGTGTTCGCCATGGAGCGGAGGCGGCTCGAAGGTCGTTGACGCGTCTCAATCCCCTATCTGGCGCGCCCAATGTCGGATAGTGACTCCCACGGAACAGGGGTGGTCACACCCTGAAGAGAAGTTTGGGAGAGGGATTGAACACAGAGGTCAAGCGACCCTCGAGAGGCACGACAACGGAGCACGACGACAGAGATGGACACCGACCCATACCCAGGTTCATGGCACTGGGAAGGAGGTAACACCGCTACTCCTGCTTGTCTGTATTGCACTGCAGAGGTTACAGTACAACTGAGCTTGCCGAGGGCTCTCTTGAGGCAGTTCGTGCTTGGAGAGGGACACAATGGTCGTCTTCCTCCTCAAGCCGAAGGCTATCCTACTAGTTGGGCTAGGGTTTACCAGGGTTTGGCAAGCAATTGGCCGACCCCTTGCTACGGTGGAGCTCTTGCTCCTTTTATAGGCGCCACGGGCGTCTTCCTCGCGCTGGGCGTCCAAGGTGGGCTCCCACATGGTAGTGGCGCGGAGGAGTTGGAGTCCAACGATGCTGAATCCTCCATGGACGCGGTCCATCGGTGATAAAGTTGGGCACGGTGGCCATTAGGCTACAGACCGCGCAGAGCGGCTCGCAGGGGTTGCAGTGATCGTGGTGGAGCCCACGATGACGATCTTCTTGTAGTCTTGCGCCGTTCGGACGCTTTATCACCAGAGAGGAAAGTCCCAGCTGTCCTGGTGCAGGCGGCGCAACTTTATTGACTCCTTTGTCACCAGAATGGCAATTGGAGTGCTCGCGTCACTCTGCGGCTGCTGCAGAGGCCATGTGCACGCTGCAGCACTTCCTTGGCCGCGAAGCTTCTCCACAGGGCCGTGGCGGCCTGCGGAGGAATTCTTGTTGACTTCTCTACAGGCGGGAGGAGCCTCGGGAGAGTCCCTTGAAGCGCAGGTCCTCTTCAGGCCTTCGCTTCCTCTTCAGGCCCTCAAGAGGAGTTGCCTCTCGAGGGTCTCTCCAAGCGGTTGCTTGGTCCTTAGTCGTTTCGTCTGATCTGCCCACGTGCGAGGCCTGGGGAGAGTGGGCTCTGCACACCCCAGTTCTTAATGGGCCGACACAAGGTATCTTGATTGTGTTGTGTGCAGGTTCCACATCTACACTCCAAGCTCTTTTCTAGCGCCGTTGACACCTCCAGAAGATTTCTCATTTCCTACTAGTTCGATAACCTTGGTTTCATAACTGAGTGAAACTTGCTGCGGCACTCATCATACCTTCCTCTTGGGGTTTCCCAACAACACACCACCTTGTGCATCAAGCTCTTTTCTGGCGATGATGCCGGGGAAATTAGAGTTCCTCTATTCAGAAGAATTTGATACTCCCTCGTCAACAGCTCTTTTCTGACGCTGTTATCGGGGAGTTGAAGCTCTTCTACAAGGGGAGTCTCACACTTCCAATCTTTTTATTTTGTTATTGGCTTGCTTAATTTACTTTTATTATTAACTTGTTTCCTTAATATCAAAAATACAAAAAAATAGTTACTTGCATTGTTATTTTTATTTCAGTTTAGTAATTTACTATTTCGGCTTTTACTATTGTTATTTCGGTTTGTCTTTTAATTTATTAAAATGAGTATTCCTGGGAATACTAAGTTGTGAGACTTCACTAGGACCAACAATAATTATTTTATATGCAATCATATTGCTCCACATCTAAAGCAGAATTCTTTAAAATTAAACCTGCTTTGTTAAACCTTGTTGGAGAGAGCAATTTTCTTGTGTACTGATGATGTTGTTGTCCATCTAAATAATTTTGTTGAACTTTGTGAAATACAAAAATATAACGATATAGATGGTGATATTATAAAACTGAAATTATTTTCTTTCTGTTTGAGAGGAAGAGCTTATGAATGGTTGCTTTCATTGCCTAGGAATAGTATATATTTATGGATTAAATGCAAAGATGGTTTTATTGGAAAATACTATCCTCCTGCTAAGATTATTTCTCTAAGAAGTAGCATCACGAATTTTAAACAACTTGATAATGAACATGTTGCTCAATCTTGATAAAGAATGAAATATCTAATAAAGAATTGCCCAACCCATGGACTGACTGCTTGGATGATCATCCAAACCTTGTATGCATGGCTGAATTTTTCTTCAAGAAACCTTATTGATTCGGCTGCTGGATGTACCTTTATGTCCATCACTTTGGGGGTGCAACAAAACTATTGTATGATATGATGGTGAATTATTCTGAGTGGCATACTGAAAGGACACCTCAAGGTAAGAAGGTAAATTAGGTTGAACAAACATCCTAATTGAGTGAAAAATTGATATTATTACTTATATGCTTGTGAATGGTTAATCTCATGATGATCAAAATAATGTTTCCCTAGCTTCTTTAGTTGCACAAGAAGAGCATGTTGATGTGACCTTTATTAAAAATAACAATTTCAGCAACAATGCCTATGGAAACAATTATGGTAATAATAATTATAAACACTATCCTCCTAATAATTGTAATTCTTATCGTAATTATTATAGCAATAATAGGAATACCTGCTCTTAACTCGAAACCATGTTAAAATATTTTATCACTACACAAAGTTGTTTTGATAAAACTGTTGAGGAAAAGCTTGGAAAATTGATATTATTGCATCTAAAATTGATAGTCTTGCCCTTGATGTTGATCTTTTAAAATCTAAAGTCATGCCTAATGATACAGAGTAAGACTTTTGCTAAAATTAATGTCATCCAAGTTCGAATTGATAAAAATGTTAGGATGATGGCCCAATTGCATGCTAGATGGGAAAGATTGAAAGAACTAGCTAAGGAAGATAATATTGTTAAATTTTTCATTATTACTACTACTGAAAATAATGTTAGTTCACATGTCAGTAAAACTCCTACTATTAATGGTAACATAGTTGTGTTGGAAATGTCTACTCTACTCTTATAAAAAGGTTAAAATTGCCTAAAAGTGTTGTAACTAGTCTTGATAAAAGTGCTGAAATTTGTAAAACAAGAGAGAAAGTGGTTCGGTTTGCTTTATTGATAATAATTTTGATTTTGATAATTGTAATATCTCTGAATTTATTAAATTCTTACAAAATTTAGCCACAAGTCCTAATGCTAGCTCTTTAAATATGGCTTTTACACTACGCATATTACAAATGCTCTCATTAAAACTAGGGAAGAGAAATTAAAATTTGAAACTTCTATCTCTAAAAAGTTAAAAAATGGTTGGGAGCGCATCATTAAAATAAAAGTAGATAAATTTGATTACAATGCTGATGAAGACATTACTAGCCCCGACACGACCAAAACTAGACTTATTTATCAGGTGATTTCTATTAATAATTACCTGATGTACTATAATATTATGTGGGACAAAAATAGGACACAATCATTTGCATTATGTAGATTAATCAAAGAGTTGTATAAGCCACGTGTTAAAATATGAGAAGTTACGAAGATGTAATTCGGACCGGACAGGCTGCAATCAATCAAGTCACGGAGGCAACCATGTTTTTTTTAAGGCAACCATATATATCAATAAACGAAAATCAAGTTACCGTAGCAAGAAATACAAAACGATCTGTAGGATTTCCTGCAGCCACCGTAGCAAGCGACTACCGTCGTGATCCAGTTTCACCGAGACGAACGCTGAAAGAGACGTCGAGCCTCCACCATTACAAGATCCAAGAAAACACCATCGCCAACGAGTGATGAGGATATATCGGTGGATTATGATGATTATCCATGTTTAAACTGGAAGGAAATACTAAACATGATCGATGATTATTATAAGGTGAACTCATTCCTAGTTGGATATGATACCATGAATTATAAGAATGTTATACTGCCTAAGTTATTATGTTTATGTATCATTAGGTTTGAGTTGATGGAGATAATGGCGAATGGAGAAGAAGATGTGGGCAAGGAATGGAGGCTGTTGACAAACATCAAGGTGGCTAGCACGAGGGAGGCGAGGGAGGAAGTGGAGCCATCACGCGAAGAAGGGATGCTGCAAACAAAGAAAGATCCTTTCCAATTCGGATTCAAGATTTGTTCAGATTCGGTTCGGACTGACAGAAGTCCTGAATTTGAAACGGACGTGGATTCTTTATACGGACTCCAAATAGAGCAAAGAAGCACAATCTGAAAAGGCTATTTGAAGGGCTTTCCAATGGGTCCGGCCACATGCCCCGGTTCGGCTCGGACTGGGCGCGGTGACCGCAACAAGTCACGAGTTGTTTTCTGCCTGTTTCCAAACAGAGTCCGTTAAAGTTAGGAAAGTTAGGTTTTGACTCCAACACAATGTTGGACGTCCAGCAGCCTTTATAAGGCTTGTAATTTCGTGGCTTTTAGGTTTAAGACCACGTTTAAACATAAACCCTAGATTGGATTGCTAAGCATTCATCTATATTCGAGTTCCTCTGTGTTGCGCTCAGGAATTCAACCTCTCCACTGTGTTGCGCTCTGGAGATTATTATCCGAAGTTTGAGTGTGATCTGTTGTTCCACTGGGAATTAGTAGATTGCAAAACCGCTTCGTGGTCGGCGGCTACGTTGCATCGGTGTGAGGCGTCGCGAATATCCATTGGGTTGAAGAGCTGTTGCATTGGCAACGGGGGAACAGCCGGAGAGTTCGTCGGATTCTCGCAAGTTATCTTCCACCATCATCCATCTACCCACCGCTCACTGAGAAGATCGGGCCACCCCTTATCATCTTGGTATCAGATTTCCAGCGTTTTACTCGGTGAGCATCCACATATCCATCCCCGTAGATTTTACTATTTTTCGTCCTATCCAGAAAAAGCCCCACAAAAATATTTGCCATAGCCTTAGATCGCATCGTTTCATCGAGTTTAGTTGCTGATCGTGTGTCCTTTTGCGTTGTTTTTCCTTCTGATCTAAATTGTAGTTGCTTCAACGTTATTTGTCAGTTTGTTTTGTCGTTGGAGTCTTGTCAGATTCGTTTCAGCAAACGAAGTAAAAAAAAAAGAGGAAAGAGAAGTCTTGACCGATTTGGTTTCCGTTCAGTTTTTTGTGCGACACTCCTAGGTCCTGTCGTTGTGTCCGTGTCGAGGTGTGTCTGTGTCCTTTTTTTTCCTTAGTCAAGTTCGTGTCTAATTTAGTTTCCTTAGGTGTTTCCTTTTCCGTGTATTTCCATTGATAAACTTAGGTATAAGCCTGTCTATTTTTGTGTAGAACTTTCCTACGAGACTAGTAATTTCTATGCTCTTTGGGCTGCTCATATAGGTTGGAAAGTGCATTATTTTGGCAGTCTATTTTATTTGCTCCTGTGAAATATTTGTGTGGCCTAGTTAAACAGAGAAAAAGGGAGAAAAAAAAGAAGAGAAAAAGAAAGTTCTGAAATTGCTGTAGCTACAGTACCAACCGAAAAAGAAAAAAGAGGCCAGAATTTTATTCATATCAGTCTGTTTGGAGCATTGTTTGCGAATTATATTCCTGCCTTGCACTAGTAGAATTGAGCAATCTTGTGCCCTTAGTATTGAGCTTTTGCTAGCGTCTCTCCTGTGCATTGCAACACGAGCATTATTCCGACATATATCATTCTTAGCTCATTTTCAGAGTTGCAATTGCCCCATTTATCTCCACCGTGTGCGTTTCCGAGTGTCTCTTGTGTCATACGATCAGCACTAGGCTTTGTGAACCGGTGTTGTTAGGTATCCCAACCAAGCTCCACCAAATACCCTGTTTTGTTGTGTGACACTTTGATACCCATAATATTCGCTTCACCCCATCCGTGCACGTACTGCCCTACGAGTGGTAAGCTTTACTATTCACTTTGGAATGGTAAGATACACAATTTCTTTCGGTCTTGAGTGAGTTGAGAGTTTCCCACATATATACATATTTGTGTTGTTTACTAACCATGGCAGAATACGAGGGTGATTTTGAAACTAGCAAACGCAAATTTTGCAGTGCAGCCTTTTGGAAAGAAGAAAGTCGTCCAATCCAAGGAAACGGTCTGTTCCACTTCAATGCCATTATTTGTGGACGAGTTGCTGCTGTAACCATTGAGAGATTCTCGTCTATTAATTTAGTCAGCATTGAAGTCGTTGAAAAGTTGCAGCTTAGTACATGTTACCTTTCAGAGCCTTATTTCCTAGCTTCTGCGTATGGTGCACTCCAAATTTCACACCAGGCTGAGGTTCCTATTACCATAGGACCGCACACCGAGGTTGTGGTATGTGATATATCTCCTGTGGCACTTGATTCTTGTCACATCATGTTGGGAGCACTGTGGTGGAGACAATTTAAAGCAAGTTGTCCACGAGGTGTTGATGGTTTGTCCATCATTTGGAACATGAGGAAGAGATACTTACAACCTACACCTGAAGATGATTTTCATGCATTTCATCTTGTTCGGAAGGAAAAGAAGAAAGAGTTTTTAATGTCAAAAACGAACAAGAGCATGGTTGTGGAGTGTCCGAATCTGAAAACTGTTGAGCTACTTGTGCATCAAAACCCATGTGAGAATGAGCGCCACATAGCCAAATTGAGTGAGAGTGTTATAAAAAGTGAGCTGTGTGATTCCACTAAACGTGAGGTTGAGTGCATCCACTTCGAGAGTATGAGAGAAAAAGATAACATGAGTGTAGTAGATGATAGGACATGTGAGGATATTTCTGCTAATGTAACTATCTCTCCTTCTAGTGTTGTTTCTTGTGATATGCAGGTTGCTTTTGAAGAAAGGGAGCCGTCAAGTCTTCAACCTGCATCACCACTAGAGGAACCTATTTCAGTGCCTACTACATCTGAGGAGTTTGCCATTGAAAAAGGTACTGATTTTGCGATGCAGCCAGCAAGCGCGTCACTTTGTGAGTATGATTCTTCGCTGACTGGTTCTAGTGATTTTATACACAAACATATTTCAGCATCATGTGATAATTTGCTAAATTCGAATTTCGATCATGTGGTACTGATTACACATAAAGAGATTCTTGCTAAAATACCACCAACTGATGTTTTGTATTACATTATGCTAGAAGCACCGCTTACCATGAGTTGTGCTATGAATAAGATTTCTGAACTTTCATTTGTAAATTCTAGCACCTATGCCAATTGTTTCGGATTATATTTAATTGGTGACTATAACATGAACGAGAATTTTTTGGTGGATCACATATGCATTACCTATGATAACATTGCTGAACTAAAACATTTTTCTTGCAATCATATATGCTCTGTGCCAAAATCTTTTTGCTTTGGGACAATACCTCATCATCATGATAATATGATGTCTTCTAGTCTAGTTGATGTACCTCAGCGAACAAAGGTAGCATCACCTTTGTTGGACTGTTCTGATCTTGCTAGATTTGCATATGATTATGCGCATCCGTCTTGTTTGTCCCAAACTGATTTATGCTTCACTTATATTTGCAAACTGAGTTGCATCTTAAGTACTGGAAATAATGGACATGACTATTTACCTGTTTGTGCTGCATGGTCATTGCTTTGTTCTACATATCAGAGTAGCGCAATTGAAGCATGGTATGACACATATGATGATTTGCATCGTTTGGATTGGTTTGACCTTGATAGCATGAAATTTGATCATCGATCTTCTGTGAGGACATTGGATTTAATACTGAATCATAAGATTTTATATATTTGTGTCTATCATTTTGATCATGATTCTATGAACTTCACTTATACTTGCAATTCTGATTGCTTATTGCTGAGATTTTCTCGGTTCCATTATGACAATTATATGTGCTATGCTCGCAATTTTCGTTGCATTTTGTCATTTGAAAATAATCATCCTATTTACAAACATGATACAACCTGCTATATATACATATACTCTGCGTACACGTTGTTCTTTTTGTTTCTTCCACTTTCAGCTTATCCAAAGCCGCGGACGGCTTTTCTTGAAGAAAGGGAGGATGATGAGGATATATCGGTGGATTATGATGATTATCCATGTTTAAACTGGAAGGAAATACTAAACATGATCGATGATTATTATAAGGTGAACTCATTCCTAGTTGGATATGATACCATGAATTATAAGAATGTTATACTGCCTAAGTTATTATGTTTATGTATCATTAGGTTTGAGTTGATGGAGATAATGGCGAATGGAGAAGAAGATGTGGGCAAGGAATGGAGGCTGTTGACAAACATCAAGGTGGCTAGCACGAGGGAGGCGAGGGAGGAAGTGGAGCCATCACGCGAAGAAGGGATGCTGCAAACAAAGAAAGATCCTTTCCAATTCGGATTCAAGATTTGTTCAGATTCGGTTCGGACTGACAGAAGTCCTGAATTTGAAACGGACGTGGATTCTTTATACGGACTCCAAATAGAGCAAAGAAGCACAATCTGAAAAGGCTATTTGAAGGGCTTTCCAATGGGTCCGGCCACATGCCCCGGTTCGGCTCGGACTGGGCGCGGTGACCGCAACAAGTCACGAGTTGTTTTCTGCCTGTTTCCAAACAGAGTCCGTTAAAGTTAGGAAAGTTAGGTTTTGACTCCAACACAATGTTGGACGTCCAGCAGCCTTTATAAGGCTTGTAATTTCGTGGCTTTTAGGTTTAAGACCACGTTTAAACATAAACCCTAGATTGGATTGCTAAGCATTCATCTATATTCGAGTTCCTCTGTGTTGCGCTCAGGAATTCAACCTCTCCACTGTGTTGCGCTCTGGAGATTATTATCCGAAGTTTGAGTGTGATCTGTTGTTCCACTGGGAATTAGTAGATTGCAAAACCGCTTCGTGGTCGGCGGCTACGTTGCATCGGTGTGAGGCGTCGCGAATATCCATTGGGTTGAAGAGCTGTTGCATTGGCAACGGGGGAACAGCCGGAGAGTTCGTCGGATTCTCGCAAGTTATCTTCCACCATCATCCATCTACCCACCGCTCACTGAGAAGATCGGGCCACCCCTTATCAACGAGGCTCTGTGAATCGATGAACAAGCCTGCTGTATGCAGCGAGGCACATGTCGCTGTGGCACGTCGACCGGGGGACGTCCCCATGCTGTATTGGACCAAGATCCGTCGCCTCCCGTCGACGAAGTCGGAGAAGAACGACAAATCCACCACCTCCGGACCAACCTCCGTGCTCCAGAAGAACCACCTCGCCCCGGTGCCAACGCCGCCGTAGAAAACGACAAGCGCTAGCAGTACACCGAGAAATAGATCTCGCCAGATCTGAAGACCGACGAGAAGACCAAGCTGTCGATCTGAAGGACCGACAAGCAAACTTTGCCATCAACTCCGAGACTCCGCCGTGAAGGTCGTCGCCGGTGTGGGAGTAGAGTTGAGGCATATTTATTTGCCTGGACGCCGCTCCAACCACCCCAACGACGCACCACAGCAGAAAGACCCATGAGAAGGCAACCATGTTGATTAGCAAGATAATTCCATGCATGCTAACTCCCACAAGGCGGCAACGCCAGCGTCCGTGTTGGCAACATCCATGAAACAGTCTATATACGAATCCGCCCACCTAAGTAGGAAGACTTGGTACCGTATGATGCGCCCGGCCGGCCGTCAATAAATAGCCATCGCATGTAGGTTTAGACTCGGATTTCTTTACTACTAGTTGAATGCCCATGCGTTGCTACGGACTATTAAATATTTTATGTCACTAAATCAAAACTGGAGGATCATATTTTTTTTCTCCCAAATACATGATCTTTTCCTGTCCTTAAAATACATGTTGAATTTTTTGCTTTCAAATCCCACAGAATCTGTTTCTATAAAAGTCTGTAGAATTTAGGATCAACCCTAACTATAAATAGCTTCAATACACTCTTAATTTTGTGCAATTATAACATTGTACCCAAATGAGAACGGCTGCCTCTACTGATCCAACCAACTCACATTAGTAAGGTTTAGTGAACTGCTAGTATAGTAAACAATATTTCTTTAACATAATCACATAAGGGAATAAGCATTATGAATAAACACATACTTATACTATCCGCTGTGAAATCTGTGTAGACAATACCCGTACAACAATGATGCCATGAAGTCATGCGGAAATCATGTTCATGTATGCATACATAAAACCTATTCTTATTGGAAGGAATATCGACATGAAAAGCATGGTGCAAGGGCCTAGAAAATCCTGTTACATATGCTCCAAACTATTAAATTTAGAAATGTATAATTTTATGACTTGTTGGGTATTGCTACTTCATCAGCTCTCACCATTAGCACCCTTGTGTGACTTTACAGTCTTTGCCCTCGGCACGCCGGCATGGATTATCAGCAGCTCAACGCATCAACAACATCACGATGAGTTGTTGTCGAAGCCCCAGGGTTTGAAATGATGCTGCTACAACACCTTAATTTTCTTAGCGGCCTCTGACTTCAACTGGGAGCTCAGATTCTTGATCTTAGCCTCACGGAAATCGATGTAGGTGTCAGACGTGGGGCTCTTGAAGATATCTGTTTTGGAGTATCATACAGGATGTGAAAAATGAAGAGAAGCTAGCAAAATGAAAATAACTAAGCTAATTGTGCAAAGAAAGACAAGCGTACTCATGATACTGATGTACTTGCCGTCCTCGACAGTTACATGGCTCACACCAGTGATGAACTTCATGCCAAGCTTTAGCATGGACATCCTGCTCTTTTCTCACTCTGACTCTGACTCTGCTTAGAGATCTTCCACTTGCATCACCTCCAAATCATTAGAGCATAGTAGTATAATTTGAGAACAGAGACCAATTTACACCATGTTCTAAATTCCCAGCAAAAAAAGATTTCATGCAACTAAATAGCTTCACTGCAACAACTCAATTAGCAGTTGGTCATGCTAGATGCGTACAACCATATATACGTGAGATTCAGGATTGCTAACGTTAAACCTGATCGATGAACATTTCATTTATTTTCTTCCAAATTACAGCCTCTGAAATATTTAATGCCCTGATCTTTGACCATCTCATTTTTTCTCCCTCCAAATTAGAGCCTCCGGGATACTGAATGCCCTGATCCCTGATCGATGACCTGCTCAATTCTTCACCTTCCAAATTATAGCCTCCTGGATACTGAATGCCCTTATTGATGACCAGCTCAATTTTTCACCTTCCAAATTAGAGCTTCCTAGATACTAAATGCCGCCAATAAGTTACAGAAAGGAAACATTAATTTAACATACATAACATGACTTGTAGGAACATTTGGGAAACTTAGTAGACATGAAGGGAGATATTCTTTTTCTTGGCAATTAACTTAGAAATGAATAAATCATACAATATCAGCAAATAAAGCAGTAATAGTCTAGTGATGTTTCAAGATCAATTGCAATGATAGTAACAGTAGGTTGATGGTACCTTAAGCTCGAGTGTACGGTGAGAGGAATAAGGAGTGGCTTTGGTGTCATGTTGCTGTGCTGCTTCTCCCTGATTTGGTGGGGGGCGACCTTTATACGTACATACAACAGAAATACCAAAATATATTGGCCGGTATATGAGCGTAAATGGATATAATGGCAGCTATGGAAAGTATAGAGAATTACAATGGCGTTTTTCGAAAGATGAAAGCTGATAGGGTGTTTCTCAAATAGCCGGACCTTCTAGTGGCAGCAATTGGATTAGCCCTTTTTAAAAGCATCACAATGAACCCCAAAACAATGAATAATCATAATAAATCTATGTAATAGTCAGTTCCAACTTCAATCAAAAGATCAGCTGCAACACCCTATCAGCTCTACTTTTGCCACCGAGCATTGTCCTCTGCCTCTTGTACTCTTCTAAGATGTGTACTTGGCCCCGATGTGTCTAGAGAACTACAAGTATGCTTGGTGAAGATATCAATTAATTTATTTGTGCCGATATTATGCCACCTCAACTCTACAGCTAATTAATTCACTTGGATGATTCAAATTTAGTTATGAAAGTGCTTCTCAGATTCAAAATCTGCTCACACACTGTCGGACCCGCTACAGTACCGACAGTGATAACGATTCGCACCGTCCTCTCCTAGTCTGACCGTCGAGTCTCCATCCAACGGCTGTGATTACGCCGTAACGCTTTCTTCTTTCAGCTCCAACTCGTTCGTCGCTTTGCTGGGGAGTTGGTATTTAGCTGAAGCTTTGTAGATCGAAGGGTCATCTTTATTGTAATATTGGGTTAAACCCTAGCCGCCTCTGTTGAGGTCTGGCAACTAGTTCCTTGTAATCATAACAATTTCCGCTGATAATCTCTCTCTGAATCGTGATGAGTTAGCTGTTGAGTGTTCTTCTTCAGTCTGTAGCCTGAATCACCAGTTTCAGGCATAACAAGTTGTACCAGAGCCAATCGATCTTCGGAGGCGAAGGGATTTGGGAATGAGGTGAGGTTCGGATCTCCGGTAAAATCCCTCTCCCGAGTTCACAGGTCAAGGCGGCGGTGTGGAGCTCTCCCCAAATAGAGCTGCGGTGGCGGCTTGGTGGCGGAGGCATACCCGGTCAAATCGATTTTCGGCGGCGTAGCGATTTGGAATAAGGCAAGGTTTGGATCTCCTGTAAAATCCCTGGCCCGATTTCACAAATCACGGCGGCGGTGTTAAGCTCCCATCATCTCGGAGCTGTGGTGGCGGCTTGGCGGCGGAGGCACCGTTCGGTTGCAGAGCGGGAAAGGTAGTGGTTTCCGAAGAACAAGTCTTCGGTGTTAAATCCCACCACCCACCCTGTTCCGTGCAACATCGGAGGCGGGCGGCGCTGGCGGCGGCTGTGGCGACGGTAGAACAAGCTCAGTAAGTTTTCTTGGCACCTAGCCTGGAAGTTAAATCCTTACTGCGCACCATGACGCGTACCAACGACTCTGGAGACACGGAGGCGCTGGAAGTGAGATCTCTGCAACTGGATGTGAAGAACTTGCAGATGCATAGAGAGACGGACCACAAAGAATTTGTGGAGTTCACCCAGACAGTGCAGTCAAATTTTGCAAACATTCAGGAGAACCTAAGCTCGCTTCAGAAGAATTTCGAGAAGTTCTTCGCGAACAACCCTGCAGATGCACGAGATACTTATACACCACTTACAGAGGAGGCACAGAGACAATTGCAGGGTCAGCCAGTAGCATCTCCAGGTCAGGGCAGCGTGTACATGACCACGCCGCAAGGTCCGACCTTTCTAGGCCCAATCCTAGACAAAGACAATCATGTGCAATTGCTGAACCAACAACAGGCAACGACATGCACCACTACTCTTCATGATCCACAAGGCAGGGAACTGAACTTAGATGGCACTTACAAACAACCTTATCGCCATCCTCATTATGGCAGACAAAGGAACCCGGGGCATTAGCAACAACTACGGATTGAGCAAGCAGCGCACGAGAGACAATTGACCCTACAAGCTAATGAGGAGGAGTTATATGAACATGAAGGGCTCCGTGGGTTTCAGAAACAACAGCTTAACGATGCTAGAAGAGTGCAGCCAGTGCTAAAGCCAGTGAAACTGAATATCTCAGAATTTGATGGTGAGGACGCAGACGCATGGATTCAGTTATTGGAAGAATATTTCAATGCGGCGCATACACCACCAGATCAACGCACTCAAATTGCTGTCACTTATCTAACAGGATCAGCAAGACAATGGTGGAGAAGCACAGGATTTGCTACAGGCACGATGCCTTGGCACAGGTTCTGTCGATACCTGACAGACAGGTTTTCTGTTACGTCAGTATGTGACAACGTGAAGCACTTTCACTCTCTCATGCAAACATCAACGGTATCGGAGTACGTTGCTCGCTTCGAGAAAGCAATGAATTTGTTAAGAAGAGACAACCCTGCTCTCCCAGACGACTACTATGTCAGCAGCTTCATAGCAGGATTACAGACCTACATTCAGACTCATATTCAATGTTTAAAGCCTAAAGATATGCATGAAGCTATGTGGTTTGCAAGGAGAATGGAGCATGCTGTCCCACCAGTAGTTCAGAACAATAGACAATATCCTTTCTCTGCTAGAAGGCACACACAATTGGAACAGCAAAAACAACTGCCATTGACAAGCACTGGAAATGCTACAGTAAATTCTGTTTCAACTGCAGCTGCAACCATACAGCAAGCAAAGGAGCTAAAGCTCTGTTTCAAATGCAAAGAGAATTGGTTTCCAGGACATAAGAAAGTTTGTAAGATGTCAAACTCAGCTCAGATCCATGCTATGCAAGCTAAAGAAGGGGACAAGCCTGATATCATCTATATACATGAGTACGATGAAGATTCAGATGACCAAGAAGATCACACAGAGGATCCTCCACTACTTATATCTGTGCATGCTCTCCAAGGACACAAAGCTACCAAAAACACTTTCACTTTGTGCATCACCTTGGGAAAGGAAAAAGCAGTAGCACTAGTAGATACTGGTAGTACAACTACTTTTATTTCCCCAGAATTGGCTGCAAAGGCAAAGCTGGATTTAACTACAACCAAAAAGCAAAAGGTCAAGGTAGCAAATGGAGAGATAATCTGGACTGAGTTCCACTGCAAACAAGTCCAGTACAAGATTCAAGACACTCCTTTCTGTTCTGATTTTAAAGTGCTGAAACTGCAAGGTTATGATGTCATACTTGGTGCTGGCTGGATATATGAACATAGTCCAGTGGAGTTAAACCTCAAGAAGCTCACTTTGAAAGTACAACATGAGTCTGGCCCAGTAACTTTTCTGGATGCTAGTTTACCATCTTCAGAGGATATACCCTACAGTGTGAATGCACATAAACTGTTGAACAACTCAATATGTGGCGTTTTGCTAATGATTAAGGCTGTCTCTCCAGAGTGCATGATACCAATGCAAGAAGTACCAGCCGAGATACAACAGATTTTGGATGAGTTCCAGGACCTATTCCAAGAACCAACAGAGCTACCACCAAAACGAAGTTGTGATCATATCATTTTTCTGGATAAGGACGCAAAGATTGTTAATCAGAGGTGTTACAGCATACCACATCACCAAAAGAATATCCTTGAAAAATTGGTGGCAGATCTACTACAGAAATTTTTTATAAGACCAAGCAACAGTCCATATTCATCACCTGCCTTAGTCATACAGAAGAAGGACTTTGACCGGAGACTTTGCATTGATTTCAGAAAAGTTAATTCAATGACTATTAAAAACAAGTTTCCAATGCCAGTGATTGAAGATCTGTTAGATGAGTTGCATGGGGCAAAATTATTTTCTAAAATTGATCTACGAAGCGGTTATCACCAAATCCGAATGGATGAAAAAGATATTGACAAGACAGCTTTCAGCACACATCAAGGACACTATGAGTACATTGTAATGCCTTTTGGCTTAACAAATGCACCTGCTACATTTCAACAGCTCATGAACTCAGTCTTGGAGAAATTTCTGAGAAAATTCATATTGGTATTCTTTGACGATATTCTAATATACAGTTCTTCGGCAGAGCAACATGCAGATCACCTTAAGCAAGTATTAATTTGCCTCAGGGAAAATAAGTTGTTTGCCAAAAGGAAGAAGTGTGCGTTTGCACAAACCAGAGTAGAGTACTTGGGGCACATTATCACCAAGGAAGGAGTAGCTACAGATCCAGCAAAGATCCAAGCAATTGTAAATTGGCCATCTCCAACAAATGTGACCGAGTTAAGAAGTATACTGGGAATGGCTGGGTATTATAGACGTTTTGTGGAGAATTATGGCATAATTTGCAGACCATTGTTCACTGCACTCAAGAAGGATGGATTCATATGGGCTGAAGAACAGGAACAAGCATTGCAAATCCTGAAACAAAGAATGAGTACAACACCAGTCCTAGCAATGCCAGATTTCTCTAAACCATTTATATTAGAAGCAGATGCTTCTGGATATGGTCTAGGAGCTGTGCTGATGCAACAAGGCAAACCATTAGCATTCTTTAGCAAAGCTATTGGTCCAAAGGCTGCTGGTCTATCCACTTATGATAAGGAAGCTCTAGCTATCATTGAGGCAATAAAAAAGTGGAAGCATTATTTTGTTGCTAGTTCAGTAATCATAAGGACAGACCAACAGAGTCTAAAACACATTCAAGAACAAAAACTAATGGAGGGCATGCAACATAAGCTCATGATAAAGCTTCTGGGCATCAAATATACAGTTGAATACAAAAGGGGCAGGGAAAACAAAGTTGTTGATGCATTGTCCAAAGTGAAATATCAGTTAAATCAACTTTTTGCTAGTGCAGCCATACCAACTTGGATTTCTGAGGTTGCCAGTGGTTACAAAGATGATATAAAGTGCCAAGAGATAATGGCCAAACTGGTAATTGATCCAAAGTCTGTACCCAATTATTCCTTGCACAGTGGAGTAATCAAATACAAGAACAAGATCTACATTGGAAGTGGTTCCACCTTGAGAGCAAAGATAATTCAAGCACTTCACACATCTGAATTGGGTGGTCATTCTGGAGAAAAAGCTACTTATCAGAGGATTAAACTACTCTTTGCCTGGCCTGGGTTAAAACAAGCAGTCGTTCTATTTGTTAAAGTTTGTCCAGTGTGTCAAGTTAACAAGGCTGAACACAATGTTTACCCTGGTCTGCTGCAACCCCTGCCGATACCGGATTTTGCTTGGACTCACATTAGCATGGATTTTGTGGAAGGGCTGCCCTTATCAGAAAACAAAGACATGGTACTGGTAGTGGTTGACAGGTTCACAAAATATGCTCATTTCATTTCATTTAAACATCCCATCTCTGTCAAATTAGTGGCTAAAGCTTTTTCAGATAATGTGTTCAAATATCATGGCTTACCATCAGTTATAGTTACAGACAGGGATAGAATATTCACGAGCAACTTATGGCAAAGCCTATTTAATACGTTGGGAGTTAAGTTACATTTCAGCACTTCTTATCACCCACAAACAGATGGTCAAACAGAGAGGGTCAATCAGTGCTTGGAGAATTATTTGCGAAATATGGCATTCATACAACCCAAGAAGTGGCACAATTGGCTGACAATGGCAGAGTGGTGGTATAACACTAGTTTTCACACATCTCTGAAAATGACACCTTTTCAAGCATTGTATGGCAGACCTCCTCCCCTGTTAGCTGAGATGCTTCTGCCATCAGATGATGCAACAGACACTTTCAAAGTGGATGAAACAAGAACCCAAATAGCTAATCAGATAAAGGACAGCTTGGTTAAAGCACAGGAAAGGATGAAGCATTTTGCGGATAAACATATATGTGACAGATCGTTTGAAGTTGGTGACATGGTGTACCTAAAACTACAGCCTTACAGGCACACATCATTGAGTTTGCACAAGTGCCTGAAGCTGCACTCCAAATATTATGGCCCATTCAGAGTATTGGCAAAAGTGGGGAATACTGCATACAAGATTCTTCTACCGGAAGGGTGTCAATTACACCACACATTCCATGTGAGCCAACTGAAGAAACACATTGGACCTAAAGCAGTGCCAAATCCACAACTACCATTACTAGACGAGGAAGGCAATATATTGGTTGCTCCAGAGGCAGTTATTGAACGCAAACTGATCCCAAGAGTACAAGGTGATATAAGCATTCCTGTGGTGCGTTGGTTGGTCAAGTGGATAAATCTTCCAGCCGAAGCAGCGACGTGGGAAGATGCAGCTTTCATTCAGAAGATCTTCCCGTTTTTCCAGCCTTGAGGTCAAGTCTGTACTTCAGGATGGGGGTATTGTCGGACCCGCTACAGTACCGACAGTGATAACGATTCGCACCATCCTCTCCTAGTCTGACCGTCGAGTCTCCATCCAACGGCTGTGATTACGCCGTAACGCTTTCTTCTTTCAGCTCCAACTCGTTCGTCGCTTTGCTGGGGAGTTGGTATTTAGCTGAAGCTTTGTAGATCGAAGGGTCATCTTTATTGTAATATTGGGTTAAACCCTAGCCGCCTCTGTTGAGGTCTGGCAACTAGTTCCTTGTAATCATAACAATTTCCGCTGATAATCTCTCTCTGAATCGTGATGAGTTAGCTGTTGAGTGTTCTTCTTCAGTCTGTAGCCTGAATCACCAGTTTCAGGCATAACACACACGTCCCTCAAATAGTTTTGATCTTAAACCGTGAATGAAAAAAAGGTTGGCATTTACATAATGATATCAATCCTAAAAGTAACCTTACATTCAGTGACAAGATGAATTTGATCTCCTTAATATAAATATGCAAATTTATACTTGTATTTGGATAAAAGGAACAGATGAATGAAAATAACAGGGTCTCATAAAAATGAAAGGAGTAATCAAGGAATGGAAAATACTTAGAAGGGAACTAAATCCACCAAGTGCAGCTCTACTCGCAGGGAAAATTTCACATGGATTGAAGAGGGGAATGGTGTGCTAGCGGCCTAGCTGCCATCAGCCGGTACCAATTTACCCTGGAGACCGAGGAGTACCAATTTATGCTTCAGGTGACGAAAAGCTTTGTTGGCAATTATTCTGCATAATCCTCCAAGCTCGTTCATAACACCAGACATTCATTATCTTCCAGGATTCTCCAAAACGTCCATGAGATCCCTTGCACAAGTGATATTCTTGAACACCCCCAAAGCCATCTCAAGAATGAGAATATAAAGAAATAAAACCTGAAAGAAAAAAAGATTGATCGGCGAGCAACAGGGGAAATATAAATTGACATTTCAGCCCGAGAGGGGCATATGCTTCGAAAGTAAATACAACATTTTCCACACATATAAGGTAGAAGCAAATGGATATTTTAATGTTTAGTGCTGGTAGAAATTACATACTAATTTGCACCAGAACTGGAAGAGACATGTGTTCCAGTCAAGAATATCGGCTTCAAGCAAATAACCCAACAACTACTTAAAGCGATACCTACATAGAAGATGTAAACTCTTATCATGCAACGCAAGATGAAACAACATGATCTAAATATTTTAGTTCAAAGACAGAAAACATGAGCTAAGATCCTTGACAGCACATGTGAGACATACTCAACTGAAACTCAAAACACACATGACACATGTGCACATGCACATACACGATACATTCACATCAATACAACTGTGGGTTTTAAAGACTGCATCCCCAACTCAGCTGTGGATTTCATTTTATGAAACTAAACTTAGTGATGCACTGCGAATGTCAAACTAACATAATGCCATGCTGATAAGAGGAAAAGAAAAATGGCAAGGGCGTTAAGACATAATGTCGAGCACGTGGTGAGCGGAAAACACAAGAGAGTGCCTAGCACATTATAGTTCTGATTGCGAGCTGGACATACCTGCATACGATATGGATCTCTCAACTATGCCACCTTGCGGTCATCGGCTCCTCACTCCATTTAGGCCATTAGAGTGTTGTCATATTCTCGGACCAGTGAATGGAGGAAAATTTAAGAAATAGGGGAAATCACATCAAGGATGGGCCAAAACTATAACGGATGATCTGAAGCTGAATATCGGTAATACTTTTACGTCATGGACTGGATAGTTGGGCTCAAGACAGCAGCAGAGATGTCTGGGGGTTTGCATAATAATATGGGAGTGCCTATGTCTCAGGTGACTGATTTTTTATTAAGTCTCAATCACCTCAGAAAAGTGCAACTGCGGTTCAAAAAAAAGTGCAACTGGAACGAGTTGCACTTTTCTGACAGAAAAGTGCAATTGCACTTTTTTATCAGAAAAGTGCAACTGATGCATATTTTTGTGGGTGACTGAGACTTAAGCAATTCTCAGTCGCCTGAGAATTAGCAAAACCGTAATAATATATCACAAACCACCTATTCCAAATACATGGATCGATCCAAGTCATCAAGTCATCGACCAACATCATTTGGGGTTCTTAGACTGGATAAACAGTACTACCAATTTGCCCCAAGCACGATAATTTTGGTTCGTCAATACTCCTTCCACTACCAGATCGTAGTGAAATTTTCAGAACAACGCCACAAAAACAAATTGAGGGACAAGAGGGAAAAAATAGTGTAAACTACAGTGCGGAAAAGAAGATCCGGAGAGCTCACCGGAGGAGGAAGCGTCGCACGGCGATTGGATCGCTTCGGCCCCTCGGCGACATAGCACGGGCAATAATGGGGGCGGGCGAGGCAGCAACGCGGTGTGGATGGAGCCGTATTCACAGAGGTCGGGCGGCGGAGGCTGCGGCGGCAGGGCGTCGCGGGCAGACGACGGGGACGTTCCATTCTATTTAGGTTAACCATTGATTGCGTTCCTACGTTCCACCGCAATGATCAAAGAGGCAGGCCATCCGGCAGACGATCGAGCGAGCGTGACGAAGGCAGACGAAATGAGTTTGACGTACGATTGAACTTTCATTTAATAGTAAAGATTAAATGGAAGTTTAACGTAGGTCGTGCTCGATTTTGTTTGCCATCGTCGCGCACATGGGCTAAGCCCAAACAAACGAGCAACCAAACCGTCTGCCATTGTCAGCTCCTTCGCCCCCGGCCCATCCTCTCACCTTCTCGCGATTTGGAGGCGACAATGGTGGCGGCGGGGACGATGCATCCGTTGAAGGTCGGAGCAACCCGCCCACAAGCCCGGAGCTCCCCACCGCCGCCAGACCGCACTCCTGCAGCCCCTCCCCTCCCCGACCTGCTCCCCACTCCATCGAGACGAACACGCCTTCAGCGGCCGGTGAAAACGGCCAAGCGTAGCGGTGGGTGGACAGCGCGTAGAGGAATGAGGAAGAAAAAAGCGGGCTGTCGCCGATCTGCCTCCTCGGGCATGCATCGCACCATTATCAGTTGCTCTCTAGATTGCTCGTTTGTCACCGCTGGATTACTTCCCTGACACGCTCCGGTTGTCCTAAGAGGCCTGCGGACGAACCTCTGCTCAGATTTGTTGCTTTTATATTTATAGTTATACTTCTCCTCATGGTGTTAGGGAAGAAAATGAAGAAGAGTACCAAGAGAAAATTGAGCAACAGTTAGTTATGCAGGAAGGAAGAGGATCCTGAAATAATTGAGTAAGCGAGGAGGAGGAAAGAAGCTATGGCGAAGTACAGGCAACAACAAATGCACAAGCAGGAAGATGAAAGAAGGTAACTTAATTAGCTAATTTGTGTTGTCTTATTCATGAGCTATCATACCTGTACTAGATTATGTCCAGTTTAACTTGCATTTGTCAAATTTACTGTTGACTGCATAGAAGTAAGAGCAACAGATGGAAATAAGACGGTGGGCGCGAAGAATGATAATGATAGCAATTTTATAGAAAATGATGAAGCTGAAAACAAGCTGGATGTTCAGACACATTTGTTGGTGAAACGGACTTCACTATCGACAAATCTCCTGCACACTGTGCAGAATCATTAGTTAGTGAACTAGTGTTTCAGACCTTGCAGAGGGTAGTCTGAAGGTATTTTCGAACCTTTATTCAGCTACATAGTTTCCGTAATATAACACAAAGCAGAAAATTTATGTTGATCCTTCTATTTTTCAGAACGAGGAGGTCAGCAGATATGTTATGCGATGACAATTTTGGAGAATCACCTGCAGGATTTCGAAAACTGGTATGGTATGTTATCAGATTCCCTTAATAATATGTAAACATATGTTAAATAAATATATTTCAAACATCTGATTATAGCTTGGTATTTCAAAAGTTTAATGCCCGCTAGAGGACGACGACTACTTTCTTTTCAACAGATTGAGTGCAATAAGGTGATCAATCTGGCGGAGGGAAACTGGTGGCTTTTTTGCCTCGGACTTTACACGGCATGGAACTGAGAAGAATGCAGAGCTTGAGATTTGTTACAGTAGCTCTCCTCTTGGTCTTTGGACTGAGCACAAGCAGAACCCTATTTACAAATCTGACAGAAGTTTGGGAGCTCGAAATGGTGGAAGGCTCTTCATCTATGAAGGGTTAATGTATCGTCCATGTCAGATTGCAGAGGAACCTATGGACGGAAGGTTAAGCTGTACAGAGTTGAGAATCTTAGCAAGGAGGAATACAAAGAGCCAAAGAAAGGGAGAAATGCTTGGAATGGCATGAGGTACCATCACCGGATGTCCAGCAACTTGACTCTGGTGGATGGATAACAGTGATGGATGGTGACCATGTCCCTTCAGGTGATTCGACTCGACGGGCTCTCTCTGGCTATATGGGCTTTCTCCTAGCCATTGCTCTGGTCATCTTTGTGGGTTTTGTGAGAGGTGCAGTCAACTTCTATATTCCTCCAGGTTTCTGGCCTACCTGGCGTACCAGGAGAAATGAGATGTCCCGTATCTTGCCCGTGCACCACCGCCTGAACCAGAAATTCCGCAAATATTCTACCAGTTTTGGCAGATACGTTTGTTCTACCAAACAGAAGCTCAGCGAGAAACCATGGTCCAACACGTTGTTCTTCTACGTGATTGCTCTGTTGGGAATTGTGAATGTCTGCATTGATGTGCATTTCTTGTGCAGCGGGAACGGTGCTGAGAAAGGCATACACACATCAAAGGCAGCACTCGCAGTTCACTATGGTCACAATGACATACGAAGCCCGACTCTAGAATCTAAAGCTCTTTGTGGAACATTACTCCAGATGCGAGTCGGTCAGGGGGAGATTGTCGTCATCTGGAACAAAGGCAACCCTCCGACCAGCGACGCCTGTGATTCCACGGTGCCCATCAGGATACGGGTGGAGGAGACGAACTCCTCAATAACTGGGCCAGAGTCGACCCGCTGATAAAGACCCGGGTCGTCCTCGAGCTGGACAACGACATCATGATGACGTGCAGCGACGTGGAGAAAGGGAGCACCCAGAGTGGATGGTGGGGTTCTACCCGCGGATGATCGACGGCGACCCGCCTCTGTACTGGAACGAGTGGTACGCCAGGGGCAAGAAGTGATATGGGAACGACGGGGGAGGTGCAGCCCAATTTCAGGACTCCACCAAGTTAGGTGTATTCGTCGTGTGTTGCTATTTTAAATAATTAGAGTTTTTAATAATTATGAGTTTGGGCTTGGTTTGGGCCTGTCCAACCAAGTCAACGTAGGGTCCATTAGGGGGGGCGGTACTGTAGCGCGGTACTGTAGCATCCCTCCCCTCATATAAGGAGTTGCTAGGCATCGTTTTAGGGTTAGCTTGAGTTTAGATTAAAAACAGTCCATAGACTTTGAGCTCGTTGGTGAAGCATCCCTCCGGGGACGGCGATGCCGTTTTTCAGTTTGTAATAAAGATTGCTGCGAGGGTGCTTGTGTTCATCAAGTGTTATCGTGCTCGGGTTAGAGGCGTGGTGATCTTCATCACGTTGCTTGCTGGATTTATTCCCCACCTTCAGGTGACGCCGTTGGTGTTGTTGGAAGGATTTACTGTCCGGGTTACTCGCTGTGAAAGATCGGGACAACAATCATAGGATCATCCCCTTGATCCTTATCATGTGGTATCAGAGCTCTGGGTTGATCACGGCGAATTTTTGTTGATCAGTCGATTTGTTATTGGTGGAGATTGGTTGATCTGCTACAGGTTGGTGGAGATTTGTTCATCCATACGGGCAGTAGTCAGATCGGGAAGGTTGGAGCAGATCAGCTGCGTGGGGTTGATCGGAAGAAGGGAGTGCAGGCAGATCGTGGGTGTATTTTTCATTGCGAGCTGGTGTTGATCGTGAGAACGCTAGCAGCAGCATCACGTGGGGAGTTCCCTTGATCGATCTTGGCCAGGTTTCTGCGTGCCGGAGGCCAGCAACGATTGTCGAGGAAGAGTCCAGCCAGCGTACGCGTGACGCTCAGTTCAGATCCGATCTGCAGAATCGATCCAGTTTAAAAAAAAAAAAAAATCTTGTGTTGATCTTGCGTTCTACCGAGTCCAGAAACGACCGTCGTCTTGTTCAGGCCACAGCGACCTGTACGTGACGAATCGGGATTTGGGAGCCTACCCATTGGAAAGTACATAAAATTATCTTTCCAACAAGTCCTTCTTTGCCTGTTTCGGACTTCGTACGAGGAAATCACGTCCGTTTCAAATTCAGAGTTTCTGTCAGTCCGAACCGAATCTGACGTGATAATGAGTTCGTTTCCAGGAGATGTTTTGGGCAAGAGATGTGATCTTGGTAAGAAATCGAGTGCTGTTTTCAATGACTATCTTGATCTCATGAATGGAGTGGAACGTCGTGCATCCGAGCTTAGCTGGCGCCTACATAGGCTTGCGACAGTTGAGGAGTATCAAGATTGGGAAACGCACATGGAACAGGGTTTCCATCGATGTCGTAAATACAATGGCAAGTTTAGTGGATATTATGCGTATGTTCTTGCTCATCGGCGTGTGGACAAGGAGTTAGACAGTTGGTGGTCCGAGGCGGTTGCAAGAGAGGGTTTTTCTCATACTTGGGAGGACTACAAGGTTTTTCTCCGTAATGGTTTTGTATTACCATATATGGAGGACATCCAGCAGCCACCGAAGGTTGAGCATGAGATAGCAGCAGTTGGCAAGAGTGTGACTACTCAAGAGAAGTTGACAGTTGTTCCATTGCCGAGAGTTAACAAGGCGGCAGTCACGATTTCTGAAGTGTCAGCAGTCGATGTTGTCCAGGCTGCTGTTGACAAGGATGTCGTGGAGGAGGTTGTACCATTGAGTGGGCTGAATATGCAACTCAAGAGAGTACATGATGATGCTTGCATGACCGTGGATAGAGGCCAGCGATGGAATTTATTTCAGGCGCAGTGCATGATCAAAGGCAAAGCATGCAAGTTGATGATTGACAGTGGTAGCTACTGTAATGGCATTAGCAAGGCGGTTGTGGAAGTTTTGGGGTTACCCACATGGCGCATTCCAGAACCTAGGCATGTTGAGTGGGTAAATAGTTGCGGTATGATGAAGATTACTCACAAGGTGCGTGTGCCGTTTTCAGTTGGTGACTATGTTGATGAGGTGGAATGCGATGTGTTGCCATTGGAGGTATGTGGACTGTTACTTGGACGTCCATGGCAGTATGATCGTAATGCTATACATGCTGGGAGACTAAATACATATTCTTTTGTGCATGATGGCAAACATCGGACACTGAAGCCTATGACGGATGATCAAATCAAGTCCGATGTGGTGCTGGTGGTTCGTAAGGAGAAGTTGCGCAAGGCTAAGCCACAGCCAGGGCTAGCTAAGGTGCAGTGTGAGGAGCATGATGCAAAGAGCGTCAGTGATGATATTGTTTCAGCCAAGCCTGTAGATGACAAGCCAGTTGTTCTTGTTAGTGACAAGCCGGATGAAGTCAAGCCTCATATTGATGAAGGGCAGGATATGTCAGCATGTGTTTCATATGTTCCACTTACAGTTCGTGTTGACATGGGTGTTCAGACCGATGACAGTGGTGCTGATCGTGTTCCGGTGCATATGGTGCCTCGGGTAGTCAGCCACAGTTTTGTAAGAACTCCTCGGAGACGTTTTGTTGGAGCAGCAGTGCGTGTGCATAGAGGCAAGGATGGACGTGTTCGTCAGCTGTGTGGCCCAGGCATTACTACTTTGCAGGGTCCTGTTCAGCAGGTTCATGTCCAGCAGCAAAGAGCTCCATCAAGAGTTCAGAAGCAGAAGGTTTTGGCGCCAAAGTCCAAGTTCATTTGGCGAAGAAAGGAGGCGCCAAGTGCTGTGTCAAGTCAAGCATGCCCAGCGGGAGGATGTGGTGAGGAAGGCAAGCGAGACTTGAAGATGACGAAGACGCGTGATGTTGTTGCTGCTATCACGCCACCCTTTCGAGCCGACCCTCAAGCGTTGAGGACAACGCTTCTTGAAGGGGGGGAGGATGATATGGGAACGACGGGGGAGGTGCAGCCCAATTTCAGGACTCCACCAAGTTAGGTGTATTCGTCGTGTGTTGCTATTTTAAATAATTAGAGTTTTTAATAATTATGAGTTTGGGCTTGGTTTGGGCCTGTCCAACCAAGTCAACGTAGGGTCCATTAGGGGGGGCGGTACTGTAGCGCGGTACTGTAGCATCCCTCCCCTCATATAAGGAGTTGCTAGGCATCGTTTTAGGGTTAGCTTGAGTTTAGATTAAAAACAGTCCATAGACTTTGAGCTCGTTGGTGAAGCATCCCTCCGGGGACGGCGATGCCGTTTTTCAGTTTGTAATAAAGATTGCTGCGAGGGTGCTTGTGTTCATCAAGTGTTATCGTGCTCGGGTTAGAGGCGTGGTGATCTTCATCACGTTGCTTGCTGGATTTATTCCCCACCTTCAGGTGACGCCGTTGGTGTTGTTGGAAGGATTTACTGTCCGGGTTACTCGCTGTGAAAGATCGGGACAACAATCATAGGATCATCCCCTTGATCCTTATCAAGAAGGGCTACAACCCATCCTCACGGGCGCCGCCTTCATGGACAGCGCGTTCGCCTTCGGGAGGTACTGGAGCGAGGAGGCCAGGGAAGGGAGGGAGTTGGTGCACAAGAACTTCTCATGAACTTCATGTACGCGAGTGCGAGCTGCAGGGCCGGCAGGAGGACCGTGGAGTAATCTGCTTAGTATAGGTAGTGACAAATGATAGCGCTAATGCTCGTGTTTTCTCTTCAATTAAATTATAGCCTTATCATATGTCTCAGTTTGCCTGCACACAATTTGATGAAGTTTGTTTCCTGCTTGTTAGTAGGTTCAATATTGAGAAAGGATAAGTAATATGCTTGGTATAAGTAGTCCCAATTGAGACGTATAATGCTCACACGCGTTCGCTTCAATTGAAATATAGCTTTATCAGATGTCTTAGTTTGCCAACATTGTCGTAGTATCGGCATAATTGATAGTAGACGGGTCCTCTAGCCTATGGATGGATGTGGGAAAGAAGGCTGGAGTCGTCGAGGTCGGGATTGTACACGACGAGATTATCCAGTTTTAGATCTCGCAGCGGTGGCAAGACCCTACGTGCTGCTATAATTCACTATAAGGCAATAGCCGTGAACAAGTTATAATGTGTAGAAGATTGTATGTAGCTTGCCCTAAAGGCTTCCCGGTGGCCGTCTTATATAGGGGCCAAGCCTCGGGATACAAGGTAAGTACTTGTTTGGCAAGTAAACAGAGTCCTACACCTAGTCGGCTTAGTTGCCGCCTTCCGTTTTGGGCTTGGTGGCTTGATGGGTTTCGTCCTTCCGACTTCCATGCACCATCCGCCTACTTCCTTATTCGTCAGCTATTTGGGCCGCCCGGCAGTTTTCAGCCTTAACCACCCTTGGGCCACCTTGGACTAGCCGGATTGATCCATGTCAGAGATACCCCTAATTGGTATATCCCAAACATTATACCCTATAAAGGTTGGAGTTCTCCAGGCGCCGACTTCTGCATCTTCTTGATCTTCATTGTACAATGTTGGCGGCTGCAGGACTTGAACCATTCGAAACATAATGGGGAACACGGAAACTTTGGCACACGACCGCCTTTATCCAACATGGGAAAGAGGGCTTAGCTTATCTTGCCGGATAGCTTCTTAAGAAAGCCTGATCCTTGGCGGCCAGTCAAACTTATAACTGACAAATGACGTCATTTGGTCCACGACGGTTTGAAACCAAACGGAACGAAATCATGGCATGATTGCTAATCGCGGGAAAAGAGGAGTCGTGAAGATCGTGTGATCGTGCGCCGCCTCGTGGCCGCTTGGATGAACGCCACTTGTCCGGCTTTTGGACCGTTGCACAGATCGCAACGCCCGGTCTATAAATAGGGAGGCGAGGCGCTCAACTTCTTCCTCCGCACTTCATTCTCTCTCACTCTGCATCTTGCGCTCCCGAGCTCTCCACCGCACCAAGAAAAACCTCCGGCGACCATCCCGACTCCGGCGACCTAGCGCACGGTAATGACCTCCAACCCGAAAATCTCTTCGACCGCGGCGGCGAGGGATACCGAGGCCGAGCTCGCCTCGGCGACGGCGGCGCGGTCTCATGTTCTTCGACGGGCCATACAGGGCGTCACGCCCGGCGCTGCTTCCACCCCTTCTTCCGCTCCTTCCGCGCGCGCTCGCGCAACGACGACCTCGGCGCCCTCGTCCTCGACCACGCCGGCGGCGGCCGGTGGCGCGGCCGTAGACGAAGAAGAGGAGCCCGCAGACCTTGGGTCGCGCTACTGGCTCCCCTTCATGGTGGACGACGATGTCCTCAAGGAGTTGGAGGAGGCCCGCTATCTGCCGACCCAGGAGGACTGCAGCTGGCGCTCCGCTTCGGGGATATCGTTCCAGCTCTGAAAGCCGGCGAACGGGTAATCCTGACCTCCCACCTAGTCAGGCGAATGGCGCTACCGCCTTTCACCTTCTTTAGTGAAGTGTTAGATCACTACGGGCTCCAGCCCCACAACATCGCACCCAACATCATTTTGGTTTTAGCCGGCTTCGCAACTCTATTCGAGGGCTATCTAGGTATTAGGCCTAGCTTAGACTTCTTTATATACTGTTTTCGTTGTCGGCGCCAAAGCGTGCCGGATGGAGGTCTGGCAACCTGCGGCAGTGTCACTTTCAACTGCCACCAAGGACGTCAATGGTATCCCAAGATACCATACATTGAGTTCGTCAAAGGTTGGACCTCCACCTTCTTCTACTGCCAAGACATGGCAGCGCCGGGGCGCAAGTTTGGCGTCCCCGCATTTGTCAACGCGCCGCCTATGCCCAAGCCGTGCTGGGACGAGATGGTCCCAAAGTTGACGGAGGAGCTCCGCCTTACTCAAAGGCGGATCAAGTTCCTCAGCAAGACGATGGAAGCCCCGTTGTTGGATGGGGTGGATACCGCCATCTCCTGGCTGAGCCGGCAAATACTGCCCCTACGTTATAGCCCGCACAAGATGTGTTAGTATTCTCCTACTGCCACAACTTCTCTTCGCGTAAGCGAGGAGGGGTTACCAGCTGCCAAATTGGCGGCCCGACTTTGCAGCCTTGTCAAAACAGGGTTTGTGAAGGCGGTGGAAGGTGTGCCGATGCACACCCACGACAACACTCCCCTTGAGATAAGAATTTTGCTTTTGCCCTTCTTTGACGGCTTTGTTAGATTGTTTTAGGCTTCCTTAACACTTGCACTTTTGGTTTATGCAGCTCCCGCTTTAGTGGAGAACGACCTGGCTCCCGCCTTTTACGAACCGGGAGCCGGGAAACCAAGAAGCGCAAGGCGTCCGACGCTTCTTCCTTTTACGACCAATGCTGAGAGGAAGAAACGTGAGAGTAGGAATTCTGTTCTTTTACTTCTTTCTCCACCCACCCTCCCTGTTCTTCTGGTAAGGAAGTGTTACGATATTTTCCCTTCTCACCTAAATTTTAAAATTAGGACATCACGTGTTCTGGGTTTTCCGTAGTACCATAGTTGCAGGTGTCTTCAAGGTGGTGCTCTTCGTTTCAGCAGTTTCAACCTCTTCGGCTACGTTCAGTTTCATTCTTGAATCAATCAGTTGTTCCTCCTCTTTTGGTGAAGTTACGTCAAGCTCAATTGGTGTTTCCTAGTTCTAGTGCTAGTCTTCGTTCTTACCTCTCTTTAAACCTTTCTGGAAGTGAACAAAGTGGCGTACCATGATGGGTGGCCATGTCTCGTTCCTTGTTGTCTTTTCTAAGCAATCTGAAGTTTTCCTTTAAACACTTACGTTGGATTTTGTTTATCCGATTATGGTGTTAACGTTGTATCCTCCTCAGGATGGAGAGTGGCGAAGAAGATACTCCAATGCCTTCCCAAATGGGGCAAGTTTTGTCTCAGATGAAGCAAGTTTTGAGTCAAATTCAGCAAAACCAGAATCAGAGCAACAACTGTGTGTCTATCGTGCAGTTTCTCCAGCTCAATCCCCGCACGTTTGATGTTCCCTCTGAGCCACTCGATGCTGATGACTGACTGCGTGAGATGAACAATGCTCTGGCTGTGTCTCATGTGTCCGATGAGGACCGTGTTCCTTATGTCACCTATCTGCTCCGTGGTGAATCCATGTCTTGGTGGGAGAACTTCCTAGAGTTACGAGCACCAGGTGTTGTGACTACATGGGATGAGTTAAAAGAGGCTTTCAAATGCCACCATATTCCCGATGGGGTCATGGAAAGAAAGCGGGAAGAATTCTATGACTTGACTCAGGGTAGCATGTCTGTGTTGGACTATCAAGCTGAGTTCAATCGGTTGGCCCGCTATGCTCAGGATGAGGTATCAACTGATGCCAAAAGGCAAGCCAAATTCCGCAGAGGTCTAAACCCAGATCTTAAATACGCACTCACTCTTATCAAGTGCGATACCTTTGAAGACCTTGTCAACACAGCTCTCCGAGACGAATTTGGACGTGAGAAGTTCGAAGAATCTCGTAAACACTCTCTTGAAACAACTTCTTCTCCATCAGATTCTACACCTCCGCAGAAATGTAGGGTTTGGGTACCCTATGCAGCTCAAACTCAACTCATCCACAGTCCAATCTCTCCGAGGTTTTCTTCCGGTCTAACCAACCCAGATTCAGCAACAAGGAGTTTCGTCAAACAGACAACACCTTTGGTTCAAAACTCTTCGGTCACCTGCTTCAAGTGCGGTGAGCCGGGCCACTTCTCTTACAAGTGTCCGCAAAACCAACTTCCTCCACCACCTTGTCGCCCTAAGAGTTGTGCTGTTACTCCTCAGGCCTCCAACATCGACAAGGTCTGTTGGTAAACGCGCAAGGGTGAATCATGTTACAGCAAAAGAAGCAGAGGAAGCTACTGATGTGGTTCTTGGAAATCTACTTGTGAATTCTATCCTCGCTAAAGTGTTGTTTGATTCTGGCGCGTCCCATTCTTTCATCTCGCAAAGTTTTGCTTCCAGCAATGGTGTTCCTTTCGTAAAGATGGACATCCCTGTCTTAGTGCAGCAACCAGGATCCAAATGGCTTACAAAGGAAGTTAGCCTGAACAACGAGATCTTAATCGGAAATCTTCCATTCCAAGCGTCTCTTATTGCTCTTCGTTCTTCAGACATTGATGTCATCCTAGGGATGGATTGGCTTGTGGCTAATAAAGCGGTCATTGACTGTACTGCTAAATCTGTTAAGCTTACACATTCTTCTGGCCAGATAGTCTACTTCTATTCAAAAACTCCATCTGTTCAGCTGTATGCTCTAAATGTTCATCCTCTACCTGCTATGGAAGATATACCGGTGGTCCGGGATTTTCCTGACGTCTTTCCTGAAGAATTACCAGCTATGTCACCTGACAGAGTCGTGGAGTTCGTTATTGAACTAGAACCAGGCACTGCTCCTATCTCCAAACGTCCTTACAAGATGGGCCCCAAAGAACTGGCTGAACTTAAGAGACAACAAGAGGAGTTGGAAAGTAAAGGTCATATCCAACCTAATACTTCTCCTTGGGGTTGTCCTACTCTGTTTGTCAAAAAGAGGGACACGACTGAGCGACTGGTTGTTGACTACCGGCCTCTGAACAAGAAAACCATCAAGAACAAGTATCCTCTCCCTCGCATCAATGACCTGTTTGATCAACTCGTGGGTGCTAAGGTTTTCTCTAAGTTGGACTTGAGGTCAGGTTATCACCAGATCAAGATCCGCAAAGAAGACTTTTCTAAGACAGCTTTCACCACTCGTTATGGTCTCTACGAATACACTGTCATGTCTTTCGGTCTCACAAATGCTCCGGCGACTTTCTCACGTCTCATGAACTTTGTTTTCATGGAATACCTCGATAAGTTCGTGGTAGTCTATCTTGATGACATTCTTATCTATTCCAAAACCGAGGAAGAACACGGAGAGCATCTACGTCTTATCTTGTTGAAACTCCGAGAACACCGTCTCTACGCCAAGTTCTCCAAGTGTGAATTCTGGCTTCCTAAAGTATCCTACCTTGGTCATGTCATCTCTTCTGAAGGCATTTCTGTTGATCCAGAAAAAGTGAAGGCCATTGTTGAATGGTTGCCTCCTACATTGGTGAAACAAGTCAGGAGTTTCCTTGGCATGGCTAGCTATTGCCGTCGATTTGTTGAGAACTTCTCCAAAATCGCTAAGCCTCTCACCGATCTTACTAGGAAGGATAGAAAGTTTCTTTGGACTCCAAAGTGCGATGAGAGCTTCAATCTCTTGAAAGCTAAACTCACTTGTACTCCGGTGCTAGTTGGCCCAGACACTTTCAAATCTTTCCAAATCTTCTACGATGCATCTCTTCAAGGACTAGGCGCAGTCCTCATGGAAGAACGCAAAGTTGTGGCTTATGCATCTCGTCAGTTGCAGCCTCATGAGCTCAACTATCCTACACATGATCTTGAACTTGCAGCAATCATGTATGCCCTCAAGGCTTGGAGACCTTATTTGTTGGGGCACAGCTGTGAGATATTCACTGATCACAAGAGTCTCAAATATCTCTTCACTCAACCAGACTTGAACCTCAGGCAAACAAGGTGGCTTGAGAAGCTCTCAGATTACGATCTTACCATCTCTTACACTCCAGGCAAAGCTAATGTAATGGCTGATGCTATCAGTCGCAAGTCCTATTGCAACAACCTCATGGTGGAGGACATCCAACCTCCTCTTCACGAAGAATTCAAGAAGCTCAATCTTCAAGTGGTTCTTTCTAGTTATCTTGCAAACTTGATTGCCACTCCTACACTTGAGGATAAAATCCGTGCTACACAGTTGCGTGATTCTGGTGTCAAGAATATCAAAGCAAACATCGGCAAGGATAAGTACAAGAGTTTCTCTCTCGATGACAAGGGTACCTTGCTATTTGAAGAACACATTGTAGTGCTCAAGCTTGACAGCTTAAGAGAGCTCATTCTTAAGGAGGCTCATGATACTCCGCTTTCTATCCACCCTGGCAGCACAAAGATGTACCAGGATCTCAAGACAATCTATTGGTGGACCAGGATGAAGCGTGAAATTGCTCGCTATGTGTCTCATTGTGATGTTTGCTATCGTGTCAAGGCAGTTCATCAGAGACCACCTGGACTTCTTCAACCACTGCAAATTCCTGAGTGGAAATGGGACAAGATCGAGATGGACTTCGTTATTGGGTTTCCAAAGTCCAAGAAAGGCAAAGATGCAATCTTTGTTGTCATTGATCGTCTCTCCAAAGTGTCTCACTTCTTACCAGTCAAAGAGACAGTATCAGCTAGTCAGTTGGCAGAACTCTATATGACAAGACTGGTTCCTTTACATGGTGTTCCTTTGGCAATAAGCTCAGATCGTGGAAGTATCTTCACTTCTCGATTTTGGGATAGCTTTCAGAAAGCCTTGGGTACCAAACTTCTGTTCAATACAACTTACCATCCGCAGACAAGTGGACAGGTTAAAAGAGTGAACCAAATTCTGGAGGATATGCTCAGAGCTTGTGTTATCTCCTTTGGCATGAAATGGGAGGATTTCCTTCCGTATGCTGAGTTCTCCTACAACAACAGCTTCCAAGCAAGTCTAGGCATGGCTCCCTTTGAAGCTCTCTATGGCCGCAAATGCAGAACTCCCCTCAATTGGTCTCAAGCTGGTGAACGTCAATTCTTTGGCCCGGACATTATACAGGAGGCTGAAGAAAAGGTTCGCATTATTCGTGACAATCTGAAGATTGCCCAGTCTCGGCAGAAAAACTATTATGATAGCAAGCACAGGGACATGGTCTATGCACCTGGTGATCAAGCTTACCTTCGTGTCACTCCTCTGAGAGGCACACAACGCTTTGGCATCAAAGGCAAACTCGCTCCGCGTTATGTTGGGCCTTTCAACGTTCTTTCAAGGCGTGGTGAATTGGCTTACCGTCTGGAACTTCCTCCAAACCTCTCCAAAGTGCACGATGTCTTCCACGTGTCACAACTCAAGAAGTGCTTTCAAGATCTAGGACGTGCAGTTGATCATGGATCAACTGAACTTCGAGAAGATCTCTCTTATGTGGAACAACCGATTCGCATTCTTGACGAAGCTGAACGTCGCACCCGAAACAACACTGACAAGTTCTACAAGATTCAATGGTCTCATCATTCTGACAAGGAAGCTACATGGGAACGTGAAGACCACCTCCGTGCCGAGTATCCCGACCTCTTCGTCGCTCCATGAAGAATCTCGGGGCGTGATTCCTTTGAGGGGTGAGTGTTGTAACAGCCCGTCTATAACTTTCCTTTTTGTGTGCAATAAAAATGGATATTCATGTCATCATCCCATGTGTGCTTGCATTTAATTAAATATATTGCTTCCATTTTCGTTTCCAAATTTAAATTCTTATTTTAAATCCAAAGGCTTCTCAAATAATTTTCAAATGAAGTTTCCAGTTAATTTATAAATATGCAAACCAGTAATTACTATGACTATTTTTGAAACTAATAAAATTGTCTAAAAGTTTTATCTCTTCTCTACTTCTATTTTGTTGTAAAATACAAAAACCAGGAAAGAAATAAAAGAAAAACCCTAAAGAAAAATAAAAATAAAAACAGGGGAGATGGGCTCCCTGCCCAAATCCCCTCCTGGGCCGGCCCACTCCCCATCTTCCCCTTCCTCCGTACACCTCGCTTTACAGCGAGGCATGGAGAAGCTGATCTCTGCCCCTGCCCCCACCGAGCCACCACCTGCCTCTCCTTCTTATCCCCCCCCCCCCCCCGCACCCCAGAATCCTAGCTTCTCCTTCCTACCTCTCCTCGCGCCGCCGCCCTCTCATGTTCCTCTCCTCCTCCACCGAAAACCACCAGAGCACCGCAAGGACGCGACCTCCCCGGCACCATCCGCTCGCCTCCGGTCTCCCCTGAAGCCCTTCTCCCGCCGGCGAGCTCCCCTCGGTGAGCCTGCACCAGTCCCTCTCTCTCCCCCTTCTTGTTCCTCCTCATTGAGCGCGATTCGCCGGCGTCGGAGCAGACCACCACGGACATGCGCACGGGGCTTCCCGGTCGAGCACCGACATGAGGAAAGCTTTAGTTTTTCGTCGATCCGATACCAAAAAATGGAACCGCCCACACCCACTGCAACCGCACGCCCACACAAAGGCAGCGGCGCCGCCGAGATGAGGTCGCCGGCATCGATTTGCGGCCGTCGCGCCCCCTGTTCCCGTCAGTTCGTCAGAGTAGTGCTCCGGGGTTCATTTTAAAGAGTCTCCAGCGATTATCCTCACAACACCCCGATCCAGTCCCACTGGCTAGCACCACCGTGCCCTAGCACCCGCGCGCGCCGGAGTTCAATTCCCCCGCGGGCGCGTTGACCAGGAAATAAAAGAGCCCATTTTTTCTTTTTCGGTCAATGACACACGGGTCCCACCCGACAGTGACTCAGGCGCTGGAAAATTACCTCGAGCCCCCTGTGCTCTCTGTCCTTGCTGTTAAGCACTCACCAACACTTTTTCTATCACGGATAAGTCCCTGGGATTTTCAGAAACAACCCTAGACTTCAATATGCAATAACTTTTAATATACAACTCCAAATTAAATAAACTTTATATGTTTTTATATCAGAAAAATGCAATAAACATTAATATATCATTCTCATGCCTTTTTGCATCATTTATTTTTAATTTTAGTTAATTTAACAATTGCAATTAAATAAGTAAAATATGGAATGGTGGGGTAATAAATATATAATGCCCCAATTCCATTGAATTTGCTAATATCTTTCCTATCATGTCTTACCATGCTAATAAACTTATAATTTGAGTTGTAGATAAATAAGTTGTAATTAATTACTAAATATGTAATGTGTTGGTCAAATAATTAATTAATGGCTATTCCATTTAAATTAATAAGATCACCATACCTGCTATATATATTAAGTAACATTTAAATTGTCGGCTACACACTTGCACCCTAATATTTTGCCGGGATTTCATCCCCGCTTTAAATATGACCTAATCATCTCATACCATAATGCACCATCATTTGTTTGCGCTTTTCCTTGTATTGATTATTGCTTCCTATTGTCTGTGTTTGGCTTTCTCTGGGTAGACGACGACGTGTCTGCTGCGAGTACCTACGATACTGAGGTTCCAGCTTTTGTGTCAGGCCACGAGCTGCCAGGCAAGGTTCTGCTAACCGGTTAGACGATTGTTGGGTTTTCATTCTTTCCTTTTGATCTATGCTATCCTAGTTATCGATTCTTGAACTGCGATCCGATCACATGGTTATCCTGCAGCCTATACAGTTATATCCCCACAACCCATAACCCCTTGCATGTTTATCTGTTGGCCTTTGCGAGTCGTAGTGCATGCTTAGAATTGGTTGAGTGAGTCGTTCCTTTGTCTTTATCTCATATGCTTAGTATGAAAGATTGTTCTACTATAATAAACTGCTGTCTTATTTTGTGGTTCTGAAATTAAAAGATAAGGCACCAGGCGGAAGGCCTTGCGAGGTGCTTTGTTCTGCTCAGTGTCGACCTAGGAACTGAGATTTTGTCCTCGGATCCAATTTTGAGCGCACTAACCACTTGTGGGAGGCCCTATGGAGCCCCCCTCGACTTTGACTGGAACTTCGACTTGTCCGGGAGTTGCACCTAGTTCGGGTTTTCCATTTGTCTCATATGCATCGATACAAGTGTAGTATTTTACTTTGGCGGTGTGCCTTGTTACATGCATATAGGGCGCGGCCTGTTGGTGCGGAGGGAAACTGTCAGACCCTGAATTCAAGCTACACAAACGGAACGTATCGGTTGGGCCACACAACCAAGCAACATACTGGGGTTACCAATCCCTGGATAAAATCAGGCCTGGCTCGGAATGGATCATCGGCCGACAGATCTTGGCGACCCCAACGACACATACGTTTCCAGATTGTGCAAGCAAGAACCTAAAAAAGTCTTCCAACTCGTATACTTCAACCATACACACATGGTATACGAGTCGGATTGTTAACAAGAAGGAACCACAGAATAAACCTAAGACACAAAGAAAGGAAATAATTATCCAAAGCTCTCATTGAGCAAAATATAGCGAATGGCACCAATCAGAGGACACATGTCCCAACATTACATCATGCAGCGGAAAACGAATCGGTCTGAGTACAGACAAGAAGCAAAGGGCTCAAGGCCGAAACCGAAAAAGAAGGCCCATCCACGCGGTCCACCAGGAAGAAGCCCAGGGGAACTCTAACTACTCGTCGTAGATCTCGTCGTCGAACTCCACGTAGTATCCACCCACCTGGTCGAGCGAAGAATCCTCAACTACAGAAAAACCACAGCCCGCGAACGGGTCAATACACCGAAGCGTATCGAACAAGCTTAAGCTAACAGGTTACAAAACTGTAAGATTCCCAAAGTATGCGGCTAGGTGTACTTGGCGGCAGCAGCACTAGCAACCTAAAGAGACGCGCTAAAACTTCCGTCTAATTAGAGAGGGATAAGAGAGCGTTTGAGTAGCCATCTACAACTAACACCAGTCATAACCCATTTTCGAATTAACCCCCTCAACCAAGTATGAGGAAGCAATCCGGGAATACTCACACGTTGAGAATTTTAGTTACCATTTAGGGTGTAAGTAATTCTATATTACTAGTCAAATTAATTAACAATGATTAGGTGTAAGTTGTCTAGATCTTGTTAGCCAGCATCATCACCAAGTCGTCCATAACCGTGGGCACGGCTCATCGATAAGATTATACCCTGCAGGAGTGCACTACTGGACCCATACTCGCATGATCAACCCAGTCAAAAACATTAGGGCCTTTCAACCCAACTATTTTCCTTCACCGCAACAAGTCTAGGAGCCACGGGAGCTATGCTGGTCCCGGCCAAAAGGGTGCGGACTCCCGCAGAACACACCCCTCCGCACCAACAGGCCGCGCCCTATATGCATGTAACAAGGCACACCGCCAAAGTAAAATACTACACTAGTATCGGTGCATATGAGACAAATGGAAAACCCGAACTAGGTGCAGCTCCTGGACAAGTAGAAATTCCAGTCAAAGTCGAGGGGGGCTCCATAGGGCCTCCCACAAGTGGTTAGTGCGCTAAAAATTGGATCCGACGACAAAATCTCAGTTCCTAGGTCGACACTGAGCAGAACAAAGCACCTCGCAAGGCCTTCCGCCTGGTGCCTTATCTTTTAATTATAGAACCCCAAAATAAGACAGCAATTTATTATAGTAGAACAATCTGTCATACTAAGCATATGAGATGAAGACAAAGGAACGACTCGCTCAACCAATTCTAAGCATGCACTACGACTCGCAAAGGCCAACAGATAAACATGCAAGGGGTTATGGGTTGTGGGGATATAGCTGTATAGGCTGCAGGATAAACATGTGATGGGATCGCAGTTCAAGAATCGATAACTAGGATAGCATAGATCAAAAGGCAAGAATGAAAACCCAACAATCGTGTAACCGGTTAGTAGAAGCTTGCCTGGCAGCTCGTGGCCTGGCACAAAAGCTGGAACCTCAGTATCGTAGGTACTCGCAGCAGACACGTCGTCGTCTACCCAGAGAAAGCCAAACACAGACAATAGGAAGCAATAATCAATACAAGGAAAAGCGCAAACAAATGATGGTGCATTATGGTATGAGATGATTAGGTCATATTTAAAGCGGGGATGAAATCCCGGCAAAAGATTAGGGTGCAAGTTATTTGTGTAGCCGACAATTTAAATGTTACTTAATATATATAGCAGGTATGGTGATCTGATTAATTTAAATGGAATAGCCATTAATTAATTATTTGCCCAACACATTACATATTTAGTAATTAATTACAACTTATTTATCTACAACTCAAATTATAAGTTTATTAGCATGGCAAGACATGATAGGAAAGATATTAGCAAATTCAATGGAATTGGGGCATTATATATTTATTACCCCACCATTCCATATTTTACTTATTTAATTGCAATTGTTAAATTAACTAAAATTAAAAATAAATGATGCAAAAAGGCATGAGAATGATATATTAATGTTTATTGCATTTTTCTGATATAAAAACATATAAAGTTTATTTAATTTGGAGTTGTATATTAAAAGTTATTGCATATTGAAGTCTAGGGTTGTTTCTGAAAATCCCAGGGACTTATCCGTGATAGAAAAAGTGTTGGTGAGTGCTTAACAGCAAGGACAGAGAGCACAGGGGGCTGGAGGGAATTTTCCAGCGCCTGAGTCACTGTCGGGTGGGACCCGCGTGTCATTGACCCAAAAAGAAAAAAATGGGCTCTTTTATTTCCTGGTCAACGCGCCCGTGGGGAAATCGAACTCCGGCGCGCGCGGGTGCTAGGGCATGGTGGTGCTAGCCAGTGGGACTGGATCGGGGTGTTGTGAGGATGATCGCCCGAGACTCTTTAAACTAAACCCCGGAGCACTACTCTGACGAACTGACGGGAACAGGGGGCGCGGCGGCCGCAAATCGACGCCGGCGACCTCATCTCGGCGGCGCCGCTGGCTTTGTGTGGGCGTGCGGTTGCAGTGGGTGTGGGCGGTTCCGTTTTTTTGGTATCGGATCGACGAAAAACTAAAGCTTTCCTCCCGTTGGTGCTCGACCGGGAAGCCCCGTGCGCATGTCCGTGGTGGTCTGCTCCGACGCCGGCGAATCGCGCTCAACGAGGAGGAACAAGAAGGGGGAGAGAGAGGGACTGGTACGGGCTCACCGAGGGGAGCTCGCCGGCGGGAGAAGGGCTTCAGGGGAGACCGGAGGCGAGCGGATGGTGCCGGGGAGGTCGCGTCCTTGCGGTGCTCTGGTGGTTTTCGGTGGAGGAGGAGAGGAGAGGGCGGCGGCGCGAGGAGAGGTAGGAAGGAGGAGCTAGGGTTCCGGGGTGCGGGGGGGGATAAGAAGGAGAGGCAGGTGGTGGCTCGGTGGGGGCAGGGGCAGAGATCAGCTTCTCCATGCCTCGCTGTAAAGCGAGGTGTACGGAGGAAGGGGAAGATGGGGAGTGGGCCGGCCCAGGAGGGGATTCGGGCAGGGAGCCCATCTCCCCTGTTTTTATTTTTATTTAGGGTTTTTCTTTTATTTCTTTCCTGGTTTTTGTATTTTACAACAAAACAGAAGTAGAGAAGAGATAAAACTTTTAGACAATTTTATTAGTTTCAAAAATAGTCATAGTAATTACTGGTTTGCATATTTATAAATTAATTGGAACTTCATTTGAAAATTATTGAGAAGCCTTTGGATTTAAAATAAGAATTTAAATTTGGAAACGAAAATGGAAGCAATATATTTAATTAAATGCAAGCACACATGGGATGATGACATGAATATCCATTTTTATTGCACACAAAAAGGAAAGTTACAGACGGGCTGTTACAATCTCCTGGCTGAGCCAGCAAACACTGCCCCTACGGTATAGCCCGCACAAGATGTGTCAGTATTCTCCTACTGCCACAGCTTCTCTTCGCGTAAGCGAGGAGGGGTTACCAGCTGCCGAATTGGCGGCCCGACTTTGCAGCCTTGCCAAAATAGGGTTTGTGAAGGCGGTGGAAGGTGTGCCGATGCACACCCACGACAACGCTCCCCTTGAGATAAGCATTTTGCTTTTGCCCTTCTTTGACGGCTTTGTTAGATTGTTTTAGGCTTCCTTAACACTTGCACTTTTGGTTTATGAAGGTCTCCGCTTTAGTGGAGAACGACCTGGCTCCCGCCTTTTACGAACCGGGAGCCGGGAAAACCAAGAAGCGCAAGGCGTCCGACGCTTCTTCCTTTACGACCAATGCGAACCCTCCTTACGTCATCTGACCCATTGCACGCCTCCCAGCCACCTAGGAGTATTAGTAGCACTTTTATGTCATCCTAAGCCACGTGGGACAATCGTAGCCATCTGGATCCCCGTGGACCCCTCCTAGCCAGTTAGGACTATACTGACCCTCCTTACGTCATCTGACCCATTGCACCCCTCCCAGCCATCTAGGAGTATCAGTAGCACTTTTAGGTCATGCTACAGCACTTGCGACAATCGTACCTATCTGGACCCCCATGGACCCGTCCTAGCCAACTAGGAGTACACGGACCCTCCTTACGTCATCTGACCCAATGCACCCCTCCCAACTATCTAGGAGTATCAGTAGCACTTTTAGGTCATCCTAAAGAACTTGCGACAATCGTAGCCATCTGGACCCCCGTGGACCCCTCCTAGCCATCAAGGACTATACGGACCCTCCTTACGTCATCTGACCCATTGCACCCCTCCCAGCCATCTAGAAGTACCAGTAGTACTTTTAGGTCATCCTAAAGCACTTGCGACAATCGTAGCTATCTGGACCCTCGTGGACCCCTCCTAGCCAACGAGGAGTATACAGACCCTCCTTACGTCATCTGACCCATTTCACCCCTCCCAACCATCTAGGAGTATCAGTAGCACTGTAAGTTCATCCTAAAGCACTTGCGACAATCGTAGCTATCTGGACCCCCGTGGACCCCTCCTAGCCAACTAGGAGTATACGGACCATCCTTACGCCATCTGACCCATTTCACCCCTCCCAACCATCTAGTCGTATAAGTAGCGCTTTTAGGTCATCGTAAAACACTTGCGACAATCGTAGCCATCAGGACCCCTGTGGACCCCTCCTAGCCATCTAGGACTATACGGACCCTCCTTACGTCATCTGACCCATTTCCCCTCCCAACCATCTAGTGGTTTCAGTTGCACTTTTAGGTCATCCTAAAGAACATGCGACAATGGTAGCCATCTGGACCCCCGTGGACCCCTCCTAGCCATCTAGGACTATACGGACCCTACTTACGTCATCTGACCCATTCCACCCCTCCCAGCCATTTAGGAGTATCAATAGCACTTTTAGGTCATCCTAAAGCACTTGCAACAATCGTATTTATCTGGACCCCCGTGGACCCGTCCAAGCCAGCTAGGAGTATGCAGACCCTCCTTACGTCATCTGACCCATTGCACCCCTCCTAGTCATCTAGGAGTATCAGTAGCACTTTTAGGTCATCCTAAAACACTTGCGAAAACCTTAGCTATCTGGACCCCTGTGGACCCCTCCTAGAATGCTAGGACTATACGGACCCTCCTTACGTCATCTGACCCATTTCACCCCTCCCAACCATCTAGGAGTATCAATAGCACTTTTAGGTCATCCTATAGCACTCGCGACAATCGTAGCCATCTGGACCCCCGTGGACCCCTCCTAGCCATCTAGGACTATACGGACCCTCCTTACGTCATCTGACCCATTGCACCCCTCCCAGATATCTAGGAGTATCAGTAGCACTTTTAGGTCATCCTAAAGCACTTGCGACAATCGTAGCTATCTGGACCCTCGTGGACCCCTCCTAGCCTACGAGGAGAACACGGACCCTCCTTACGTCATCTGACCCATTGCACCCCTCCTAGCCATCTAGGAGAATTAGTAGCACTTTTAGGTCATCCTAAAGCACTTGCGACAATCGTAGCTATATGGACACCCGTGGACCCCTCCTAGCCAACTAGGAGTATACAGACCCTCCTTACGTCATCTGACCCATTTCACCCCTCCCAACTGTCTAGGAGTATCAGTTGCACTTTTAGGTCATCCTAAAGCACATGCGAGAATTAAAGCCATCTGGACCCCCGTGGACCCCTCGTAGCCATCTAGGACTATACGGACCCTCCTTACGTCATCTGACCCTGATGAGGACATCCCTGGTTCATCTCATGCATCATCATGTTCACAAGATGAAGCTACAAAAATACAAGGTGAAACCTCTCCAAAGAAGACATACTTGGGTCCCATGACAAGGAGCCGTGCTAAACATATACAACAAGAGGTGAATGCGCTTCTAGCTGATTCTTATATTGATATGAATGAGAACTATATACTGCCTAAATCTTGTGTGTTGCTTTTACTCAGGTTTCTACCTATGGAGATAATTCAAGCCTATGGAGAAAAGTGCAACGAACAAGACTTCATCAACGGCGTGCATTGCTTGAGGACCTCACCTTACACCCCATGGGCCCAGTGGGACGAGAAGGAGTTGGAGGATTACACCATGGAATCCAGCAAGCTGTTCCAGTCAAAAATACATCGCAAGTGCAGCTCCAGTTTTCGTCGCTGATCTTGCTGGGCCATGACACATGAACATGAACGTGTGTAACACGTTTGGAGGGACACATTGGACAGGAAATCAAATCTATTTTGCAGCAAAAGAAACCGTGCACCTTTTGAAGACCCAAGTCAAAAGATATGTGATTTCCAATGCTGAGCTGTCAAGACATTTATTGCTGCGCGAGGCTCCACACTTCTGCTTCCCATCCACCCAAGTTACCACGAATTTGAGCCTCATTTTCGTGCTGGCTTCACACCTAAGCTAGGAGGGCTGTTCCTAGTATAAGTACCCCTTTCCCCACTTCAAGCACAACTCTTTGGCAATCTGTTTTCAGCATAGGTTAGCTAAGTGCAACCAGAATATTGTTTGAGAGTTCACTTCCTCCTTAGCTCTTGTAAACTTGCCTTGTGAGAGGGTAAACTCACTTTGTGATTTACAACAGCAGCCGTTGAGGCGGCGACCAGTTCGTGCTTCCAACTTCGTGCGTGGTTGTGTGGATTGGAAAACTGAGAGTGTGGTTGGGCGAATACTTGTTGCTGGTTGTTGCATTGCAATAGTTAGCTTCGGTTTTGTCAGGTTGCACTACTTCTCCATTACCCGACAACGTTGTTGGCTGGGATCGAGGGTTTCCTTCGTACCCTTCAGGTGGCGTTGTTTCGATCATCAAGCAGATCCTCCGTGAAGATCGGGCACCCCGCATCATCTTGGTATCAGAGCCAGGTTGACACGGTAGGATCTTGTATCCCTAGTTTAGTTTTAGTTGTTTTCATTCCTACAGTCCAGAAAAAGCCCCACAAAAATATTTCCCTTTACCTATAGCCTTTTTCAGTCTTAGATCTGTTGGTTTGGTGAGTTTTATCAGGTTCTTGTCCATTAGATTTTTTTGTTTTAGTTGCTGAGTTTTTCCCCATCTGCGTTCTCCATTTGTGTTCATTTCCGTCCAAAAAAAAAAAAAAAAAAAAAAAAGAAAGAAAGAAAGAAGAGAAAATCTGGGACTGATCTTCACTTATATCTTGAGAAATCCTTGTTTGTGTGGTGTGAGCTGAAACAGTAGTCAAGTGTGTATCATCCAAAAATTCCTGTTGCAGCAAATCTGATTCATTGCTGAGTGTTCTTGTTCTACACTTATATCCTATTCAGCAACTAAGGCATTCGAATCTTGTGTGGATGATTACTTGGTTTAACAAGAACTAGACTGCAGATTAGTGTGCTGTTTCCACATATATACCCCCACCCAAAGCTCCACAAAACAGCCCCTGCATGTGCAACCCTAGACTTGTATTCGCTTAATTATCTCTCTCTATACCAACCACCGGCACCACAGTTGAGCATGTTCTGCTCTCACTTGGAAGTTACACGAGCTTCGGTTGGTAAGTGAAGGTGAGATCGAGATGTCACACACATATCCCGTGCTGTAGTATAGAACTTTGCACAACTAATCATGGCAGGTACCGGAGACACGTACGAGGTTGAAGGTAATGGGCATCTCAATGAACCCATCACCCGGTTTCACTTCAATGCCTTGCGTGATCATCTCCGTCGAGAGTTCAAAAACAGTCTTGACCCAATTGAAGAGAAGCAAGACAAGTTGTCACAAGATTTGCAACAACTTATGGGCAATGTGAATGAGCAGCTCACCCAAAATATTGAAGCAATGAGGGCTGATCTTGTTGCTGATATTGTGCGAGAGCTACGTCAAGGTCCTGAAGATGCAAGTGTACATGGAGCTCCCGGGAGAGGAAATGTTGGTGCTGCTGGTCGTGGTCGTGGTGTAGGTGCTGCTGGTCGTGGTCGTGATGAATATGCTGCTGGTCGTGGAGGCGGCCACCGGAGGGCCAATTTACACGATGAAGACAGCGAAGAAGAATTTGAGGAAGATAATTATGAGCAGCACCGAGATGGCAGATTTCGTCGCCAAGGCAACTATGGTCGTTTGCAGCACGAGGAGGAGAGGTTTGGTAAACTTAAATTTACCATGCCTAAGTTTGATGGTGGATCTGATCCAGAAACATACCTCACATGGGAATTAAAAGTTGACAAGATTTTTCGCATGCACAACTATTCCGAACAGAAGAAATTAGCAATGGCCTCTCTTGAATTTGAAGACTATGCTCTAATCTGGTGGGAGCAAGTTCAAAACCAGCGAGAAGAAGAGGGAGAACCTGCTGTAGCTACATGGGCTGAAATGAAAAGAGAAATGAGGGCCAGATTCATCCCAAAGCATTATAAGCGTGACATCTTTGACAAGCTCCAGAATTTGAGGCAAGGAAAAATGACCGTTGAAGAGTATCATAAGGAGATGGAGAAGTCAATGATAAGAGCCAATATACATGAAGATGAAGAGCAATCCATGTCAAGGTTTCTGTTTGGGCTGAATTCAAATGTGAAGCGAGTTGTTGATTTGCAGCCATATCGCAATGTGGTGGAGTTGGTGCATCTAGCTTCCAAGGCTGAAAGACAACTGCAAGAAGACTCAAGGCCAAATAGGACTATGCCATTTTCAGCTAGAGCTACATCAAGTGGGAGCAAGTTTGTACCCCAATTCAATGTTGGGAAAGGTATAATGGAAAATTCTGGTAGTGGTAGCCATTCCAATGTGCGTGCAGCCCCTATTAGGAGTGAAACATCAGCCCAAAAGGAGAGAAGTAAACCTGCTGCATCAGCCGCATCTTCAATGGGATCAAGTGGGAAAAGCAGCAAAATTGAGTGCTTTACATGTGGTGGTCGTGGTCACATGAGGAAGGAATGCCCCAATAAGCGTGCTATGCTGATCATGGAGAATGGAGAATATGATTCCTGTAGTGAACTTGAAGAAGATGAGGACGATGATGCTACACAAGAAAATGAACAGAAGTTTTGTGATTTTGAAGAAGGAACCTCTCTTGTTGTCACAAAAGTTTTGAGTGTGCAGATTAAAGAGGATGACATTGGACAGCGGCACAATCTGTTCCAAACAAGAGCTAAAGTTCATGACAAGGTATGCAAGGTTATTATTGATGGTGGGAGTTGCCACAATCTTGCTAGTATAGACATGTGTGAGAAACTTGGATTGAAAATGCTCCAACACCCCCACCCATATCATGTTCAATGGTTGAGTGATTGTGGTGAACTGAAAATCACACATATGGTGAAGGTCCAATTCAAGATTGGTGATTATATTGACACTGTTGAGTGTGACGTTGTGCCCATGAAAGTGTGTCACTTGCTGTTGGGAAGGCCGTGGCAATATGATCTTTCAGCTCAACATTGTGGTAGAACCAACCAGTACACCATCAAGTGGAAAGGAAAAGATTTGGTGCTTCGACCAATGACACCACAACAAATCATGGCTGAGCATGTACAAAAAGTTTCTGAAGTAAAATTTGTAAGTGGGAAAGAGGGAGAGAAAAAGAATTCGAGAGACATCCACAAAACAGCGAGTGAGTGCCACAAGCCAAATATGAGAGGTAAAAATAAAAGAGAGGGAGAGAACTTAGTCATGTTAGCCACAAAATCAGAAATGAGAGACGTGAGGCAAAACCCAGATCAAGTTGTCGTTGTACTCGTGTACAAGGATGACGTGATTTTTGCTAATGACTTAACTTGTCTTCCTAGAGCTGTTCGTGATCTCTTGCAGGATTTTAAAGATGTCTTTCCGGAGGATATACCCGCTGGTCTACCTCCATTGCGTGGCATAGAACATCAAATTGACCTCATTCCAGGAGCATCACTTCCCAATCGACCCGCCTACCGCGCCAACCCTGAAGAAACAAAGGAGATACAAAGGCAAGTACGAGAGCTTTTAGGAAAAGGCTATGTGCGTGAATGTTTAAGTCCTTGTGCTGTTCCTGTAATTTTAGTGCCTAAGAAGGATGGTACTTGGCGCATGTGTGTTGATTGTAGGGCCATCAATAATATAACTGTTAGGTATCGTCATCCTATTCCTAGGTTAGATGATATGTTAGATGAATTGAGTGGTTCTGTTGTGTTCTCTAAAATTGATTTGAGAAGTGGGTACCATCAGATTAGAATGAGAGAAGGTGATGAATGGAAAACAGCTTTCAAAACAAAATTTGGTTTGTATGAGTGGTTAGTCATGCCTTTTGGATTAACCAATGCACCCAGTACCTTCATGCGATTAATGAATCATGTTTTGAGAGCTTACATTGGAAAGTTTGTTGTTGTGTACTTTGATGACATCTTAATCTACAGTAAATCCATAGACGAACATATAGAACATATCAAACAAGTTTTGGATGTGCTAAGAGTAGAAAAACTATATGCTAATATTGAGAAGTGCTCGTTTTGCACAAACAAGGTTGTTTTTCTTGGCTATGTCGTTTCAGGACAGGGAATTGAAGTTGATGACTCTAAGGTGGAAGCAATCAAGAATTGGCCAACTCCTATCAATATAAGCCAGGAATCACATGCAGGTGGATTAATGGGACACTTTGGACGTGAGAAGACGTATGAGCTGCTGGCTGATCACTTCTATTGGCCAAAGATGAGGAAGGACGTTGAGAAATTTGTGCAGCGATGCATCACATGTCACAAAGCTAAGTCTAAACTGAACCCATATGGTTTATATACTCCCCTACCTGTTCCGCATGCTCCATGGGAAGATATTAGCATGGATTTTGTTTTGGGATTACCTAGAACAAAGAGGGGGAGGGATTCTGTTTTTGTTGTTGTAGATAGGTTCTCAAAGATGGCACACTTCATTCCATGCCATAAGAACGACGATGCTTCACATGTTGCTGATTTGTTTTTCAGGGAAGTTGTACGTTTGCACGGCATGCCGAGGACCATCGTATCAGACCGGGATGTCAAGTTCATGAGCTATTTTTGGAAGACATTGTGGGCAAAGCTAGGAACCAAGCTGCTGTTTTCAACAACATGCCACCCACAAACTGATGGCCAAACAGAAGTGGTGAACCGTACACTTTCAGCTTTGCTACGGACAATGATCAAGAAGAACTTAAAGGAGTGGGAAGAGTGTTTGCCGCATGTGGAGTTCGCCTATAACAGAGCTATTCACTCGACCACAAGCATGTGTCCATTTGAAGTGGTCTATGGATTCAAACCACTTGCCCCAATTGACTTGCTGCCACTTCCCTTACAAGAGAGAATTAACATGGATGCTTCCAAGCGTGCTGCATATGTGAAGAAAATTCATGAGAAGACAAGAGAAGAGATTGAGAAGAAATCCAAGTATTATGCCGCTAAGGCAAACAAGAACCGCAAGAAGGTGACTTTTGAGCCCGGTGATCTGGTTTGGATACATTTACGCAAAGATCGATTCCCTGAACGACGCAAATCAAAGCTCCTGCCTCGTGGAGATGGACCATTCAAAGTGTTGGCAAAGATAAATGATAATGCTTACAAGATCGACCTCCCTAAAGACTATTCTGTTAGTCCAACATTTAACGTAGCAGATTTGTCTCCATGCATTCATCAAGAAGATCAAGAGTCGAGGACGACTCCTTTTGAAGAGGGGGAGGATGATGAGGACATCCCTGGTTCATCTCATGCATCATCATGTTCACAAGATGAAGCTACAAAAATACAAGGTGAAACCTCTCCAAAGAAGACATACTTGGGTCCCATGACAAGGAGCCGTGCTAAACATATACAACAAGAGGTGAATGCGCTTCTAGCTGATTCTTATATTGATATGAATGAGAACTATATACTGCCTAAATCTTGTGTGTTGCTTTTACTCAGGTTTCTACCTATGGAGATAATTCAAGCCTATGGAGAAAAGTGCAACGAACAAGACTTCATCAACGGCGTGCATTGCTTGAGGACCTCACCTTACACCCCATGGGCCCAGTGGGACGAGAAGGAGTTGGAGGATTACACCATGGAATCCAGCAAGCTGTTCCAGTCAAAAATACATCGCAAGTGCAGCTCCAGTTTTCGTCGCTGATCTTGCTGGGCCATGACACATGAACATGAACGTGTGTAACACGTTTGGAGGGACACATTGGACAGGAAATCAAATCTATTTTGCAGCAAAAGAAACCGTGCACCTTTTGAAGACCCAAGTCAAAAGATATGTGATTTCCAATGCTGAGCTGTCAAGACATTTATTGCTGCGCGAGGCTCCACACTTCTGCTTCCCATCCACCCAAGTTACCACGAATTTGAGCCTCATTTTCGTGCTGGCTTCACACCTAAGCTAGGAGGGCTGTTCCTAGTATAAGTACCCCTTTCCCCACTTCAAGCACAACTCTTTGGCAATCTGTTTTCAGCATAGGTTAGCTAAGTGCAACCAGAATATTGTTTGAGAGTTCACTTCCTCCTTAGCTCTTGTAAACTTGCCTTGTGAGAGGGTAAACTCACTTTGTGATTTACAACAGCAGCCGTTGAGGCGGCGACCAGTTCGTGCTTCCAACTTCGTGCGTGGTTGTGTGGATTGGAAAACTGAGAGTGTGGTTGGGCGAATACTTGTTGCTGGTTGTTGCATTGCAATAGTTAGCTTCGGTTTTGTCAGGTTGCACTACTTCTCCATTACCCGACAACGTTGTTGGCTGGGATCGAGGGTTTCCTTCGTACCCTTCAGGTGGCGTTGTTTCGATCATCAAGCAGATCCTCCGTGAAGATCGGGCACCCCGCATCAGACCCATTTCACCCCTCCCAACCATCTAGGAGTATCAGTAGCACTTTTAGGTCATCCTAAAGCACTTGCGACAATCGAACCTATCTGGACCCCCGCGGACCTTGTCCTAGCCAACTAGGAGTATACGGACCCTCCTTACGTCATCTGACCCATTGCACCCCTCCCAACCATCTAGGAGTATTAGTAGCACTTTTAGGTCATCCTAAAGCACTTGCGACAATCGTAGCCATCTGGACCCCAGTGGACCCCTCCTAGCCATCTAGGACTATACAGACCCTCTTTACGTCATCTGACCCATTGCACCCCTCCCAGCCATCTAGGAGTACCAGTAGCACTTTTAGGTCATCCTAAAGCACTTGCGAATATCGTAGCTATGTGGACCCCCGTGGACCCCTCCTTGCCAACGAGTATACGGACCCTTCTTACGTCATCTGACCCATTTCACCCCTCCCAACAATCTAGGAGTATCAGTAGCACTTTTAGGTCATCCTAAAGCACTTGCGACAATCGTAGCCATCTGGACTCCTGTGGACCGCTCCTAGCAATCTAGGACTACCTGGACCCTCCTTACGTCATATGACCCATTGCACCCCTCCCAGCCACCTAGGAGTATCAGTAGCACTTTTATGTCATCCTAAGCCACGTGGGACAATCGTAGCCATCTGGACCCCCATGGACGCCTCCTAGGAAACTAGGACTATACGGACACTCCTTACGTTATCTGACCCATTGCACCACTCCCAGCCATCTAGGAGTATCAGTAGCACTTTTAGGTCATCCTAAAGCACTTGCGACTATCGTACCTATCTAGACCCCCATGGACCCGTCCTAGCAAACTAGGAGTATACGGACCCTCCTTACGTCATCTCACCCAATGCACCCCTCCCAACCATCTAGGAGTGTCAGTAGCACTTTTAGGTCATCCTAAAGAACTTGCGACAATCGTAGCCATATGGACCCCCGTGGACCCCTCCTAGCCATCAAGGACTATACGGACCCTCCTTACGTCATCTGACCCAATGCACCCCTCCCAGCCATCTAGGAGAACCAGTAGTACTTTTAGGTCATCCTAAAGCACTTTCGAGAATCGTAGCTATCTGGACCCCTGTAGACCCCTCCTAGCCATCTAGGAGTATACGGACCCTCCTTACGTCATCTGACCCATTTCACCCCTCCCAACCATCTAGGAGTATAAGTAGCGCTTTTAGGTCATCCTAAAACACTTGCGACAATCGTAGCCATCTGGACCCCTGTGGACCCCTCCTAGCAATCTAGGACTATACGGACCCTCCTTACGTCATCTGACCCATTTCACCCCTCCCAACCATCTAGTGGTTTCAGTTCCACTTTTAGGTCATCCTAAAGAACATGTGACAATGGTAGCCATCTGGACCCCCGTGGACCCCTCCTAGCCATCTAGGATTATACAGACCCTCCTTACGTCATCTGACCCATTGCACCCCTCCCAGCCATCTAGGAGTATCAGTAGCACTTTTAGGTCACCCTAAAGCACTTGCGAAAAAAGTAGTTATCTGGACCCCCGTGGACCCGTCCATGCCAGCTAGGAGTATGCGGACCCTCCTTACGTCATCTGTCCCATTGCACCCCTCCTAGTCCTAGGAGTATCAGTAGCACTTTTAGGTCATCCTAAAACACTTGCGAAAGTCGTAGCCATCTGGACCCCTGTGGACCCCTCCTAGAATTTTAGGACTATATGGACCCTCCTTACGTCATGTGACCCATTTCACCCCTCCCAATCATCTAGGAGTATCAGTAGCACTTTTAGGTCATCCTGTAGCACTTGCGACTATCGTAGCCATCTGGACCCCCGTGGACCCCTCCTAGCAATCTAGGACTATTCGGACCCTCCTTACGTCATCTGACCCATTGCACCCCTCCCAGCCATCTAGGAGTATCAGTAGAACTTTTAGGTCATCCTAAAGCACTTACGACAATCGTAACTATCTGGACCCTCGTGGACCCCTCCTAGCCTACTAGGAGTACACGGACCCTCCTTACGTCATCTAACCCATTGCACCCCTCCTAGCCATCAAGGAGTATTAGTAGCACTTTTAGGTCATCCTAAAGCACTTGCGACAATCGTAGCTATCGGGACACCCGTGGACCCCTGACGTGGGGCTACCTTTCGACTAGCCCACCGTAAGGCTACCTGGGCCGCGCCAAGCAAGGAAAGGCCCATTGAAGGCCCACTCGGGGTACCACGTATCCTAGTCCAACTCGGTTAGGTCTTGTAACCAGCCATATCTGTACCAACCGCCCGAGACCTGGCTACCTATAAAGCCAGGAGGGTTGCCCGTCCTAGAGGACACGCTCATAGCCACCACCGCAAACCCTAGCGAGATCGCAATCTCGCATTGTAATCGCTACTCGCATCAATAATCAGACAAGCAGGAGTAGGGTGTTATCCTCCGAGAGCCTGAACCTGGGTAAAACCTTGCTTGTCAGCCGTCGTGATCACCAACGCCTCTCTCTCTCCCCATCAATCAACCCGGGCTGCACAACCCTGGGATTTGCCGAGTTACCACCTCGTCAATTGGCACCGTCTGTGGGAAGTCAAAAAAGTGTTGGAATCATGGTCGCTCCGGCTCCATCCGCAATGAAGACTGACGTCCGCATCGCCAGGGAGTCGATCCGCTTCGGCTCCTTCGAGTCCGTCCTACACCCTCCGGCTTGCCGCTCGGTGTACGCCGATCTGGACAAAGGTATACATATCACCTTCGGCTCCGTGTGCTGCTTCGCCGACAGTCGCGGAATACTCAGGTCCGCGGCAACCGCGCCACGCGTGGTTGCACCCGCATCAGCGAATCTACCACCGCCCTCATCAAGACCCACGAAGATTGCATCTAGCGCGCCCGCGAAGGTCGCATCTGCCGCACCCGCAGAGATCGCTCCTGTCGCGCCCGCGAAGATTGCACCTGCATCGACTTTATCGACAACCTCAGCAATGGCCGCGCGGATCGGGTCTACTACACCAATCCCGATCGCACGGGCGGTTAATTCGAGATCTACTTCAACTACTACACCCGCGCGGACGACCAGAGGCTTGCGGCTGACAGCCACGTCGCGCACGTCTTCGTCTTCATGGGGCTGCCAAGACTACCCCAAACCAATCGCACTCGCTCCGGCGGCTGCGAAACCTCAGAGCACGTGGACGATCGCAAGGAGGCGAAACAACGACTGCGCCGCGCGTCACGTTGCAGCAATTTTCGATCCCGAGCAAGGCTCGGATGACAGAAGCAGCAGTGGCAGCACAAACACACCGAACCAAGTCTACCCCAAGCAATGCTTCATGGCGGGCACAGCGGCACCCGATGACAACGAAGAACCCGCATACCCACTAGAGGTGACCATGCCGGACCAGACTAAAATCGTCATCACACGGGACATGGGAATCCAAGCCATGAAGCATGTCGACGAGGGCACGTTCCCTCCACCCGACGCACCTAGAGAGGATCACCTGGCGGTCCAAGCCTTGCTACGCAAGGAAGGCGAACGACTCCGCGCCGAAAAAGCCGACTTACTCCGGCGCAAGAGGGACGCAGATGCATCGAGTGCCAGGCGAGCCGCCCTCTCCTTTACCTCCTCCACGGAAGTTAACCAAGGAGCACAGCGAAACAGAGCCCGCGTTCCCCTCCTGACAGACGCCGACCGAACCAGGGTCACCCGCAACCTCGAGTCGTCCTTCGTCACCGAGGATGAGAACGGGATACCCGTCCCAAAGACGGCGAACGCCGCCCTGACCTCAGTCGAGACGTACCTCCGGCTCACGCAACCACCGGAGGGAGACGCACGTTCCCTGCGCCACAGACAGCAAATCGCCTCCATCAGGGCGATCGAAGAAGCTCTAGCGGCCAAGGTACCAAGCAACCGAGCGCGCGATCCGGCAACCTCGGAGGTCCCAGCAGCACAGCGACAACCAATCAAGGACCTTCGCGACGTCCTCACGCAGAAGACGGTGGACCGCAACCGCAAAGAACGTTCGGATGGAGCTGCGAACCTCGACGACCAGGCCGACCTTGACTTCGAGCCATGTGCGGCTGTATGCTTTAGCTTCAACATCCGCGACACCCGCATGCCTAAGGGCTTGAAGCTGACAGTAGGCACCCCAAAGTACGACGGGAAGCAAGATCCACGACTGTGGCTCGAGGACTACCTCATCGCCTGCACCTGCCAAGGCGGGACGTCGACTACGGCAATGCAGTACATCCAGCTTATGCTGACGGACTCGGCGCGTGGGTGGCTCACAAGCCAACCCAAGGACTCTTTCCGAACATGGGAAGAATTCCAGGATAATTTCATAAAAAGTTTCTCGGGAACGTTCGCAAGGCCAACGACCTACATCGAGTTGCAGGCCTGCAAGCAAGGAAAGGATGAGTCGCTCCGCTCCTACATCCAGCGGTGGACACTCCTCCGCAACACCATGGAACCCGTCTCAGAAGACCGGGTGATGGACGCCTTCATGCACGGCGTTGCTCGCCGCGACCTCCGCGAGGAATTTGGTAGGCTCCAGCCGAAGACCACAATAGAGCTCATGAAGACAGCCAACCAGTGGGCCGAAGGAGAAGACTACGTCCGCGGTACTTCCCCCAAGAAAGAGGTCAAAACGAGCAACTGGCGTGAGGCACGCCAAAAGAAGAAGCCACGTTACACCCACGATTCAATCGAGCTAGTAGCGGCGGGATATGAAACCCCCGTGATGACAAACGCGACAACAGTCGACAGTACGATCAAGGGCAACAGTCCAGCTTGAGTCAGTACAACCGTGGCAGCAGCAACATCAGCCACAATGACGGAAGCCAGAAACATGAGTGGAAGCGCCCGCTAACACCGGCAGAGGAGCTGATGCAACCCTGTAAGCATCACTCGTTCCGCAACCCGAAGACAGGCAAGTGGGGTTCCAGCCATCTGCTGAAGGATTGTCGCAAAGCAAGGAAGATATACCAAGCCATGCAGCAAATCATCGCTCCAGTGCAAGCAATACAGGCAGCCCCGCAGCTAGCCATCCAGGCGGCACCCGCAAACAACAACCAGGTGCAGGCGCCCGGAGCATTCCCCCAGCCGCAGCAGCAGCAACAGCAACAAGGTCGGTCGGCAGCAACCGACACGTATCCACCCGCACGGGGACAGCTGAACATGATCCAGAAGGGACCCCCGTCAAACAGGCGCCAAAAGCTCATCACCCGCCAAGTACTTCAGGCCATCAACAGCCCGCGCGCGGTACCAGACTACCTGCGCGGGTCAGAGACATCCATCACGTTTTCCAGGGCAGATCACCCATCCGAGATAACCCGACCCGGACACGCCGCACTCGTGATCGAGGCCCTGATCGGCGACTACAGCTTGAAGAAGGTGTTCATGGACGGAGGCAGCAACATCAACATCATATTCGCCGACACCCTGAGAAGAATGAACAGGTCGACAGAGAAATTGCCGGAATCGGAAACCACTTTCCACGACATAGAACCAGGGCAAGCAATCACGCCCATGGGAACAATCACGCTCGACGTCATCCTCGGCACACCCGAGCACTTCTGGAAGGAGTCGATCGATTTCGAAGTCGTCGACTGGAAGTCGCAGTACCACGCCATACTCGGACGCCCAACTTTTGCCAGGTTCATGGCAGTACGCCACTACGCCTACCTGATGGTCAAGTTGCCCGGACCGAAAGGAGTAATCACCGTACGCGGCGACTTCGGGCTCTCCAACAGCTGTGATCGCGAGTTCGCCAAGATTTCTAAGTTCTTCGGAGTCGAGGAGCACTTCAAGGCCATATCAGCCGACAACGACAAGACCATCTTTCCATCTCGCAAGAAGCCAGCCAAGGACGCAACATTCAACACGAACGACGACACCGTCACCCACCAAGTCCATCCGACTTATAGCAGAAAGACGGTCAAGGTTTCGTCAAGTCTGACCCCCGCATAGGAAAGCACTGTCGTCGAGTTCCTACGTGAGAACTGGAAGATCTTTGCATGGCAACCTTCTGACATGTCAGGGATACCCAGGGAACTCGCCGAGCACTCTCTAAAGGTCCACAAGGACGCAAGACCGGTCAAACAATCCATGCGACGCTTCTCAGGACCCAAGCGAGACGCGATCACCATGGAAGTCGACAGATTGCTGCACGCCAAGTTCATCCGAGAGATCAAGGACTCGGACTGGGTCGCCAACCCGGTCCTAGTGGAGAAAAAGAAGACGAAAAAACTACGCATGTGCGTTGACTTCACCGCAGTCAACAAGTGCTGCCCCAAGGATCACTTCCTGCTCCCGCGGATAGACCAGATCATCGATTCGACAGCAGGCTGCGAGCGCCTGTCCTTCCTGGACGCCAACTTAGGTTACCAGCAGATCAGGCTGAAAGTCGAGGACGAAGAAAAACGGCCTTCATCACACCCGACGGCGTCTTTTGCTACCAAACGATGTCGTTCGGGTTAAAGAACGCAGGTGCCACGTACCAGCGGACAATGCAAGCGTGCCTCAAAGGGCTCATCGGGCAGATCGTCCAAGTCTACGTCGATGACATCGTCGTCACGACTCGAAAGGAGGATACCTTAGTCGACGACCTCCGCAAGGTCTTCGCTGCACTCGACGTATACCAGATCAAGCTCAACCCAGAGAAGTGCTTGTTCGGCGTGCCAGCCGGAGAGCTACTAGGGTACCTCGTATCTGCAAGAGGAATCGAAGCGAACCCCGAGAAGGTGCAGAACATTCTCACAATGCCAGCACCAACCAAACTCCGTGAGGTGCAGCGATTAGCCGGCCGAGTCGCAGCTCTCAGCCGGGTCATTAGTAAGTTGGGAGAGAAAGCTTTACCTTTCTACCAACTGATGAAGAAGACGGATAAGTTCGAGTGGACATAGGAGGCGCAGGATGCGTTCGACCATCTCAAGGAAACCCTGACAACCTCTCCAGTCCTCGTGGCACCGCTGGAAAACGAGCCGCTATACCTATACGTCTCAGCAACAAACAGGGTGGTAAGCACGGTACTCGTAGTCGAGCGGGAAGAAGGGTACAGTCACCCGGTGCAAAGGCCCGTCTACTACCTCAGCGAAGTCCTCACCCTGTCCAAGCAGAACTACCCACACTACCAGAAGCTGGCGTATGGAGTTTTTATGACCTCCAAGAAGGTCGTCCACTACTTCTCCGAGCACCCGATCACGGTGGAAAGCTCCTCTGGACTAGCAGACATTCTCACAAACCAACGCGCGACAGGACGAGTCGCCAAGTGGGTTGTCGAACTAGGACCATGGGGGCTGAAGTATGCTCACCCGAAGTCCATCAAGGCCCAAGTCCTCCCAGAATTCACGACCGAGTGGATAGAAGCCCAGCTACCAAATGTCCCCGACTTGTCCAACGCATGGACGATGTACTTCGATGGCTCCAAGAAATTCAAGTCAGCCGGGGCAGGAGTTGTGCTCATCTCCCCCGAGGGTGACAAGCTGAAGTACGTCCTACAGATGGACTTTCCGACGCCGTCTAACAACGAAGCCGAGTACGAGGCCCTGATCCACGGCATGAAGATGGCCAAGAACTGGGGCGCCACGCACCTCATGATCTACGGCGACTCCTACCTGGTGGTACAGCAAACCATGAAGTCCTGCGACGCCATCGCCGACAACATGATCGCCTACCGAGACCTGTACAACCAGATGGAAGGCAACTTCGAGGGCTGCGAGTTAAGGCACGTCGGCCGCGACAACAATGAAGAAGCCGACGTCCTCGCTAACATGGGATCAGACAGAGTTCCAGTTCCACCCGGCGTCTTCCTCGAGCGCATCATGCAGAGATCTATCAAGACTCAAGCCGCAACAAGCACCGCAACAAAAGCAAAAGGCGATGCAAACTTGCCGAGCAAAGAGAAGGTCCCCATGGAAGTCATGCTAATCGAAGCCACATGGACAGGACCATACCTGGCATACATACTGCATCAGAAGCTGCCAACGGACCCAGTCGAAGCAAAGCGCATCATCAGGCGCTCCAAAAGCTTTACCGTCATCAACGGGGAGCTCTACAAGAGAAGTATCTCGGGAATCCTGCAGAGGTGCATAGACCCAGTCGACGACCAAGCCATCCTACTCGACATCCACGCGGGTGTCTGCGGGCATCATGCCAGTAGTCGAGCACTGGTGGCCAAAGCACTACGAGCCGGGTTCTACTGGTTAACAGCCATGCAGGACGCCAAAGATCTAGTAAAGAAATGCACAGGGTGCCAAGAGTTTGCCAACAAGCCACACGCGCCAGCGTCAGAGCTCAAGACAATACCGCTAGCCTGGCCCTTCGCCCAATGGGGGCTAGACATGGTGGGCCCGCTGAAGAAATCATCACCCGGAGGGCACACTCACCTCCTGGTTGCAGTCGACAAGTTCACTAAGTGGATTGAAGCCGCACCCATCACAAGTTTGACTGCATCAACAACGGTCAACTTCATCAGGTTCCTCATCTTCAGGTTCGGAGTGCCGAACGGGATCATCACAGACAACGACTCGAACTTCACAGCCGAAGAATTCAAAGACTTCTGCTCAGAGCAAGGTATCAAACTCAGCTATGCATCCGTCTCACACCCGCAATCCAATGGGCAAGTAGAGAAGGCCAACGGTTTAGTCTGCAGCGGCATCAAGAAGCGACTGCGCGTGCCACTCAGGCGCGCAGCGGGCGCATGGGTCGAAGAACTACCGTCAGTCCTCTGGAGTCTGCGGACCACGCCTAACAGATCCACCCAGTACACTCCATTCTTCATGGTGTACGGTGCAGAAGCAGACCTACCCTGCGACATCAAGTTTGACGCACCACGGGTGGTCGCCTACGACGAGTCAGATGCAGAAGAGGCACTCGAAGACAGCATGGACATATTGGACGAACCACACGACATCGCTCTGGCGCGATCAGCCGTATACCAGCAAGACCTGCGCAACTATCACGGACGAAGATTGCGACCAAGAGCTTTCGTCGTAGGTGACCTGGTCCTTTGCCTCAAACAGAAAAAAGTGCACAAGCTCGCCTCCCCATGGGAGGGTCCGTACATCGTCACAAAGGCGATTGGAAACGGAGCATATCGCCTAAAGGACTCGAAGACAGGAGCAGCCTGCAGCAACCCGTGGAACATTGCACAGCTCTGGCGGTTCTATGCTTAGTCGAATCAACCATTGTAACAAGGATAGCATGTCAAAGCGGCAGGTTTCAGACGCACCCTTTCCCTTACCAGGGTACCTGAGGGGAATGGAAGGGTTTTAATGAGGCGGCCTGTTCGCAGCAATCAATAAAGTGATTTGAAGAAAATGCTGTTCACCTTACCTTCTTAGTCAAGACAAACAAAAAATCCTAGGCCGCCACTCGAACCACTCGGGGGCTGTGCCAAAAGAGGCACAACTAAAAAATCCTAGGCCTCTATCCGACTTACTCGGGAGATGCGCCACACAGGTTGAAATAAAAGTCTAGGCCGCCACTCGAACAAACTCGAGGGCTGCGCCAAACAGGTACAACACAAAAATCCTAGGCCTCTACGCGACTTACTCGGGAGATGCGCCGCACAGGTCAAGTCCAAAATCCTAGGTCGCCACCCGACGCACTCGGGGGCTGCACCTCACAGGTCACACTTGAATGCCTAGGCCGCTACTCGAACCACTCGGGGGCTGCGCCAAACAGGTGCAACTCAAAAATCCTAGGCCTCTACCCGACTTACTCGGGAGATGCGCCGCACAGGTCAAGTCCAAAATCCTAGGTCTCCACCCGACGCACTCGCGGGCTGCACCTCACGGGTCACACTTGAAAATTCCTAGGCCGCCACTCGAATTACTCGGGGGCTGCGCCATACAGGCTTCACCGAAGAAATCCTAGGCCGCCACCCGAGCTACTCGGGGGCTGCGCCATACAGGTCAAGTCCAAAACCCTAAATCGCCACCCGGTACAATCGGTAGCCGCGGTACACATGGCTCACTTGAAAGAATCCTAGGACGCCACTCGACTCACTAGGGGGCTGCGCCACACAAGTTCACAACGCAGGCTTAGGCCGTCACCCAAGGTACTCGGGGGCTAGCTACACAGGTCAAAACAGAAGCAAGTACTCGCACAATAATGAAAACAATTTCACTCGATGCTCGAGAACTCTTCTAATTTCATATACTGTCATTTAAATTGGCATAGTCGCCACACTGACTAACCCTATACAACAAAAGAAACTACTCTCAGTCTGCAGGCTCGGCCTTCGGCGCCCCGAGTGGGCCAACAAGACGTTCGTTGTGCTTCTGCACATGCTCAATCATCTGGCGCGCAGCCGCCAGGGTATCGGCGTACTCGGCATCGCCAGGCAGTCCACCCATCAGCCTCTCCAACGGAAGGTTAGGCCAATGCAGCCGAACGTACGCTAGAGCCGCATTCACCCCGGCGACAAGCTGCGCGTGGACGATTTCCTTCAGAGCATCGCCGTCACGGAACCTCTCGAGCAAGGTGGACAGCCCATGCGGCTGCCCATTATGCGGGAAGTAGACGCGGTGGATGTGCCACAAGGTCTTCCGGCAATTCTCCAAGAGGACAGCCGCACGCCAGGTTCGGTCTAGCATGCGGGCAAGGATGTGCCCTCGCGACTTGTTCACCCTGAAACGGCGAGCTTCGTGGGTGTCGCCAGACGCCTCCCGGGTAACACGCTCTTCAACGCGGTCCCGCCCAACCTCCCAATCTGGGTTCACGTCTGCATACACAAGCTAGAAGTCAGAACCAGCAAATTTCAACAAGGAAAGGCAGCCGCAGAAGGTACCAACCTTGAAGCTGCCGACTGATGAGATCGATCTCCCCGATCAGAAAATCTTCGCGTTGGGAAAAACCCGCAGTCAAATGCGACCTGGAGCGCTGCAAAAGCAGCTCGGTATTCTTCAAGGTAGCCTCAAGCTCAATCACCTTGTTCTTCAAGTAAGTGATTATGCGCTGGTCGTTCGAACTTCGCGGAGGGACCGGAGCAGCTTGGCGACGGCGAGCACCTTAAGAGGATCCACCGCCACTTGGACCAGCCGCAGAAGCAGAAGCCGTGCCGCCGAGAAAGTTAGTATGTCATGAACGTGCAGAATCAATACCAATATCGGTCGACATCAATTACAGAGCAAAAGTTATCAGTACATGAAACTGCGACTGCTAAGCCCCTACAACTACTCCTGGGCAACAGACTCTGACTGCGATCGACTCTTCCGAGTAGCAGCCGACCCAGTCGCCTTGGCCAGCGCCCTCTCGAAGGTAGACACAAGCGTCATAGCAAGCTGTGCAGCCCGCACTTTAACTCCACCCAAGGACGTGGTCCGGCCATCGGGCCTACGGAGGAAGCCGCTAACGACCTTCTCCAAGTCGCCCTGAATTTGGTGGCCTAGGAGGAGCTGGAAGGTGAGCTCGGAGCCGCGTACCGTCTGCGCCCGAGTGAACTCGGCGAGGGTGGTCGCGTCATCCTCAAATGGAGCAGCAAGGGCGTCCACGGCAGTCGGCGGTGGGTCGCTTGGGAAGATGTTACGGTGCACCGTCGTAAGGGCTCCTGTCGACTTCTTCAGCGCATCTGTGGACTTTCTCAGAGCATCAGACGCATACGCGCAGACACGGTCCAGGAAGCCGACAGCCGTCGCCAAGTCGACGGTGTCACTCGACGAGCCCTCCTCAGGAGCTCCACCTCATGTCTCTGTGCAAAAAAGTCAAAACATCAGACAAAAGCAAAAGCAACAACAGCATAGGCGTCAAGCCAAAACTTACCTCCAAGAGCACCGGCGAGGGAAAGAAGGCGGTCGACTTGAGTCTTCTCTTGGTCAACCCGCATCCGCTCCCGCTCCTGGAACACGTGGAGAGACTTCTCAAGCTCACCCTGATTCCGAATCTTCAGCTCAAGCTCAGTAACCCGCTTATCAGCCTGGTCATGGGAAGCGCGAAGCTGGTCCCTCTCCTTTTCTAGGCGAACGTAAGCAGCGGCTGCATCGAGTTGTTGGCGGTAGTAGGGCTGAAACGAAAGCAAGATCTTAATAAAGCTGCGGGCGACTCTACTAGTCACCCACACCTTCGGGGGCTACTCCCATCGGGAGCGCTGATCGCGCACCCGATAAAAATCAAGACTACAAGTACAAGCACAAAGGACTTACGTGGTCTAGAAGCTCGGCATCAACGGAAGGCGACGGAGGAGCGCGACTCGAAGACGCGATGACAGCAGGTTGCGTGCGCTCCTCAACTGCGACCCGGGTCACCAGCTCGGTCGAAGGGGCGGATGTATGCTCCACCTCACGATGAGGAGAGTGGACATCGCCAGAACGACGGCTGGAGCAACAATACAATGACCAACTGCAAGATTGGAACTACAAAAGACAACTCGAAGTCAACAAGGTACTAACATGGTGGTCTCGAGTTCATCATCACTCCCCAGGGAGACAGATGGCAGCCGCGCAAACGCGGGCGGTGGCGCGGAGCTGACAGGGGGAACAACCAGGGGCTCGCTCCAGCCACCTGGTGACCGCGCACCCGACGACGTCGCGACGACTTCTTCTGGATCAGCTTTCGCACCCCTTGCGGGCGACGAAGCAGTCGCAGAGTCACCGCCGCTCCGGCGCTTTTGCCTCTTCCGCGCGGGTTCCTCGTGATCATCATCATCGTCCGCTTCGTCGTTGGGGGAGACAGCGGACATAAGGTCGTCATCATCATCATCCTCCTCCTCGACAAATTTCGGCTCGTCGTCGGGTCCGTTCTCAGGGAGAGGAGGAAGGCCGATCAGCAGGGACCGACCCTGAAGCAAGTAGACGCAAGTCGAATCAAAAAGCAAGAACTCAAGAAACAGAATAACAAGGAGAACAAGTCAAGAACTTACCTCAGGAACGGGGTTCGATGCACCGTAAGCAGCAACCGGGCACTTGACGTTGCATGTATCCGCGACTCGGAGGTTGGTGATAGATCTCACCTTGGCTTCCACCTCCTCATCGTCAAGTGGCTCGGTGCTGGCGCCCTCGACGGCCCACATCGGGTGGGGCCGAGCGCTGAGCGGCTGCACCCGAAGGCGGAAGAAGGTGGCCATCAAGAAGACGCCACCCGCCTCATGCCCAAGAGTCTTGGTGAGATCGCGCAGCAGGCCCAGCAGAGGCCGCGCGGCTTCCTTCTCCCCCGCAGTCAGCGGGTGCGTCCAGGCTTGAGTCTTCCGTAGCCCGCGTCCGATGTCGAATGCCACCAGGCCATCCCGGCTCGACTGGACGTAGAACCACTTCTTGCGCCACCCTTGAACGGAGTCCGACTTCTTCATCTGGAAGTACGCGGTGTCACCGCACACTTGGATTCTGAAGCCGCCCACGGGGAATGGCAACCCGCTCTTCCCAACGTTCTTGCAAACGAGGAAGAGCGACTTCCACAGCGCCCAATTGGGCGCGACACCCGAAAAGCACTCGCAAAGCACGATGAAGCCCGCGATGCTCAAGACGCCATTGGGGGTCAGATCATGGATCTGAACCCCATAGGCATACAGGAGACCGCGCACAAAATCGTGCAAGGGGAACCCGAAGCCCCGCGGAAGAAAATCCACGAAGCATACGCGTTCCCCATCCCGGGGTGTGGGGTAAACTTCTTTGCCAGGAGCGCATACCTGGACTTGATCAGCAGGCGGAAGAAGACCTTGAGCACGGACGAGTTCGACCTCCGCCTTCTTCACCGACGACCTCTGCCAGTCGCTGTCGGGCTTCTTCATCAGCCCGGCTTCGTCGGCGGCGGTGGAGGAACCAACGGCACTCTTTGGCTTGCCCATGGCGTCGCGAGGCAGCGCAAGGTGCACGGACAAAAAACACGGAGCTCTGGTGAGGGCGAGAATGGCAGAAGGCAGAGGAAAGGAGGCGCGGACGAATGTAGAAGACGATGCCCTCGCGCTGCGGCGCAGTAATTATGCCTCAGCAAAATCAATGTCAGCCCTCCGTCGCGCAGCGGTTCAGAGCATCTTCATCCCGCCGTCCACGTGTCAAGCAAAGAGGCCAACCGTCGCCGCCAACTTCCTCCACTACGCACGAGATGCAAGGCGTCATAATCGTGCGCGAAAATTTCGCGCCCAGTTCAGGAACGTGACAACTGCTGACCGCGGTCAGCGCTGCCAGTGGGCCCAGAGACGTGCAAAGAAACGTCAGCAGCGACGTCACCAAGCCAACGGCTCCAAAAAACTAGACATCGAGATAACTCGAAAGCAAGGTTCGAGTGGTAGGCTTCTAAGCTGAAATAACTGAAGACAATGCGCTGGTCAAGGAACCCGAAACGTCTATTCGGGTGACGAAGAAAGTCGAGTAAGCTCCCGCAGCCGGATCAGATCTACAAGTAAGCCAATAGGCCGAATAGAAGCAAACTGCACATGAAGAGCAAGACAAAGTAATTCGACTGCTAAGGTTACTCCCATCGGGAGAGGCCTGTTCGACTGAAGGAATCAAGTTCAAGCTCAGGATCAAGCAATCCAATGGCACGTCCAGGAGGAGGAAGTCCTTTGCCCGACACTGCGCTTCGACCAAGCACTCGGGGGCTACTGACGTGGGGCTACCTTTCGACTAGCCCACTGTAAGGCTACCTGGGCCGCGCCAAGCATGGAAAGGCCCATTGAAGGCCCACTCGGGGTACCACGTATCCTAGTCCAACTCGGTTAGGTCTTGTAACCTGCCATATCTGTACCAACCACCCGAGACCTGGCTACCTATAAAGCCAGGAGGGTTGCCCGTCCTAGAGGACACGCTCATAGCCACCACCGCAAACCCTAGCGAGATCGCAATCTCGCCATTGTAATCGCCAGTCGCATCAATAATCAGACAAGCTGGAGTAGGGTGTTATCCTCCGGGAGCCTGAACCTGTGGAAAACCTTGCTTGTCAGCCGTCGTGATCACCAACGCCTCTCTCTCTCCCCATCAATCAACCCGGGGTGCACAACCCTGGGATTTGCTGAGTTACCACCTCATCAACCCCTCCTGGCCAACTAGGAGTATACAGACCCTCCTTACGTCATCTGACCCATTTCACCCCTCCCAACTGTCTAGGAGTATCAGTTGCACTTTTAGGTCATCCTAAAGCACGTGCGAGAATTATAGCCATCTGGACCCCCGTGGACCCCTCCTAGCCATCTAGGACTATTCGGACCCTCCTTACGTCATGTGACCCATTTCACCCCTCCCAACCATCTAGGAGTATCAGTAGCACTTTTAGGTCATCCTAAAGCACTTGCGACAATCGTACCTATCTGGACCCTCGCGGACCTGTCCTAGCCAACTAGGAGTACGGACCCTCCTACGTCATCTGACCCATTTCACCCCTCCCAACCATCTAGGAGTATCAGTAGCACTTTTAGGTAATCCTAAAACACTTGCGACAATCGTAGCCATCTGGACCCCTGTGGACCCCTCCTAGCCATCTAGGACTATACGGACCCTCCTTACGTCATCTGACCCATTTCACCGCTCGCAACCATCTAGTGGTTTCAGTTGCACTTTAAGGTCATCCTAAAGAACATGCGACAATGGTAGCCATCTGGACCGCCGTGGACCCCTCCTAGCCATCTTGGACTAAACGGACCCTCCTTACGTCATCTGACCCATTGCACCACCCCCAGCCATCTAGGAGTATCAGTAGCACTTTTAGGTCATCCTAAAGCACTTGCGACAATCGTAGTTATCTGGACCCCCGTGGACCCGTACAAGAGCTAGGAGTATGCGGACCCTCCTTACGTCATCTGACCCATTGCACCCCTCCTAGTCATCTAGGAGTATCAGTAGCACTTTTAGGTCATCCTAAAACACTTGCGACAATCGTAGCCATCTGGACCCCTCCTAGAATTTTAGGACAATACGGACCCTCCTTACGTCATCTGACCCATTTCATCCCTCCCAATCATCTAGGAGTATCAGTAGCACTTTTAGGTCATCCTATAGCACTTGCGACAATCGTAGCCATCTGGACCCCCGTGGACCCCTCCTAGCCATCTAGGACTATACGGACCCTCCTTACGTAATCTGACCCATAGCACCCCTCCCAGCCATCTAGGAGTATTAGTAGAACTTTTAGGTCATCCTAAAGCACTTGCGACAATCGTAGCTATCTGGACCCTCGTGGACCCCTCCTAGCCAACTAGGAGTACACGGACCCTCCTTACGTCATCTGACCCATTGCACCCCTCCTAGCCATCTAGGAGTATTAGTAGCACTTTTAGGTCATCCTAAAGCACTTGCGACAATCGTAGCTATCTGGACACCCGTGGACCCCTCCTAGCCAACTAGGAGTATAGAAACCGTCCTTACGTCATCTGACCCATTTCACCCTCCCAACTGTCTAGGAGTATCAGTAGCACTTTTAGGTCATCCTAAAACACTTGGGACAATCCTAGCCATCTGGACCCTTGTGGACCCCTCCTAGCCATCTAGGACTATACAGACCGTCCTTACGTCATTTGACCCATTTCACCCCTCCCAACAATCTAGTGGTATCAGTTGCACTTTTAGGTCATCGTAAAGAACGTGCGACAATCGTAGCCATCTGGACCCCCGTGGACCCCTCCTAGCTATCTAGGACTATACGGATCCTCCTTACGTCATCTGACCCATTGCACCCCTCCCAGCCATCTAGGAGTATATGTAGCACTTTTAGGTCATCCTAAAGCACTTGCGACAATCGTAGCTATCTGGACCCCCGTGGATTCCTCCTAGCCATCTAGGAGTATACGGACCCTCCTTTCATCATCTGACTCATTTCACCCCTCCCAACCATCTAGGAGTATCAGTAGCACTTTTAGCTCATCGTAAAGCACTTGCGACAATCGTAGCCATCTGGACCCCCGTGGACCCCTCCTAGCCATCTAGGACTATAAGGACCCTCCTTACGTCATCTGACCCATTGCACCCCTACCAGCCATCTAGGAGTATCAGTAGCACTTTTAGTTCGTCCTAAAGCTGATGAGGACATCCCTAGTGTTTCTACTACTACTCCAATTGAAGAAGTTGCTGTCCAAGATAATTCCAATGAAGTGAGACTTGGTCCAATGACAAGATCAAGAACCAAGTTATTAGAACAACAGGTGAATTCTTTCCTAGTTGATTGTGATAATTTAAATCATGAGAATTTTATACTACCTAAATCTATGCATCTATGTATGATTAGGTTTGTTGATAACACAAATGCTAATGGAGGGGAGCATCAAGATATGGAGGGAAATCACTTGGAGCTTGATGAAAACGTGAAGACACTTGGTGCACACATGAGTACAAGAGGAGGGCGCCCCATTGAAGATTAATGCGCCATAGTTATAAGTCCTAATTAATTTAGGCAAGGTCCTGCGTGTCCTTATTTGGCCGAGTCCCTTATGGGCCGGTTTGTATCCCAATTAAGTCCAAATAGGAGTCCAGTCCGAGTTGAGCTAGGGTTGCTTGCGCAAGGAGCTTGTGGCCGCACCCCTCCCTCACATATAGTCACCACCTGCGTGTGGAATAGGACAGAACCAGTTTAAACCTAAAACCCTAGCCTCCAGATTGTATTGCTGCTAAGCATTCATCTTGAAGTATACCATCGCAAATTCTACGTCTATCTTGTTGTTCCATTGGGAATAAGGGGATACAGGACCACTTGTGATCTTGATTGCAGGTGCAAGAGTGTGTAGTTGAGAATATCCAAAGGGAGAGATTGTTGTTGCATTGGCAACGGGGATTATCCAGGAGAGATCTCAGTGTAGCACTAGTTACCAATCCATCCACAGCACCACCATCAACATAATTCGCAAGAGTTCATTGAGAAGATCGGGCCACCCCGTATCATCTTGGTATCAGATTCACAGGTTTACTCAGTGAGCTATTTCTATCCCCTAGTTTCGAGTGTTTTTATTTCCTATCCAGAAAAAGCCAAAAATATTAGGTTTAGATTGTGCCAGAGCCTAGATCACACCAATTTGCTTAGTTCACTTTGCTGTTTGGGTTGATTTTGTGTCTCTGTTTTTCTGTTTTTAGTTTCGAGTTCATCTAATTAGGTTTTCAATTTGTTAGATCTATCCGAGTTCTTATTCCTGTTTTTTCGAGCTTATACCCTAAACATCCCAAATATATTAGTTCTAGTCGAATTTGGTTTCCAATCCGAGTCCTACTTCTCCCTAAAATTCGAGTTGTTTTGGTTCGGGTGGATCTCCTTGTGCAAATCGGATTCCTAGTCCAAATCGAGATCGGCCTTTTGCATTGGCTTGGTACTGTCTAGTAGAGTCCTCCGTGTCTTCAGATCAGCATAAAAATTATTTGAGAATTTTTTGAGGCACGTTTGATCTCTGCCGGCCCGGCAGCGTTTTGAGCTGTTTTTCTGCCGTGATCCATTAGTGAGTTTAGCTAGTTTTCGTTTTGTTTTTCCTTTGCAATTTTCTTTAGGGTTTCAAGTCTGATCTTTGTGAGCCTAGACACAGCCTTTCTACAGCAATATAAATTAGGAGCCTACCCATAAAGAATAGCTATTTCTGCTCATACAGGCTGCTCATAAAAGTTCATATCAGTGTGTTTACTTTCTGTTTTTAGTTCATTTGCTCCTGTTTTGATATATTGGCCATTGGAAAAGTACAAAAAAAAATAGAAAAAGCAAAAGTATATAAAAAAAAAAAAAAAGAGAAAAGAGAAAGAGGCCGAAAGTTTCATTACAATATTTGGAAGATTGGAGCTAGTTTTGATCATTGCAACACATTGACATTATTGAGCAATCTTGTTCCTGTTTTCATTGAGCATAGCTAGTGTCTTTCGAGTGCATTGCAAAATTTCCATCCATATATTTGCATTGCCACATTTGTCTCCAATAAATTGTGTGAGTTCCATAGGTGTGTTTTTTATATCTTCACAAGCAGCAAATTAGGCTTTGTATTTTGGTGTGTTAGGATTCCCGACCAAGCTCCACCAAATACCCTAGTTGCATTGTGACACTTGATTTCCTGGTTATTCTCTTCTCACATTTTACACACCCATCATTATTACTTGTGGTAAGTTGATCCTATTCACTTTGGAACAGGTGAGATACACTAGTATTTCTGGTTTTGAGTGAGTTGTGAGAGAGCACCACATCCTATTGATATTTTTGTTTTCACTAACAAATTAATCAAATGGATTCTGCTAGTGATGCTATTGTGCAGGAAAAGAAGAAACCCGAGGAACTTGTCAAGTGGAATGAGTATGAAGCTTTGAGAGATACATTATACAAAAGGATTGATGCTGCCGTGGACCAAAGTGATGATAGCTTGAGGAAGGAATTGACTACTTTGGACCTCAAAATTGAAGAGAGAGCCTCCCAAGAATCTGTTAATATTTTGCAAGAAGCTGTGAATAATTTGACAAGACAGATTACCAATTTGACAACCATGGTGCAACAAAGGCAAAATCCACCTAATGCTAATAATGGTGCTGATTTGCAAGGTGGCCGTGGAGGTGTTGCTGCAAGGAGAGTGCAATTGGAAAATAGAGAGGAAGATGGCTTGGGCAAACCTAAATTCTCTATTCCTACTCTCACTTGTGATTCTGAAGATGTGGAAGAATATTTGATGTGGGAGCTGAAAATTGAGAAGCTTTGGAGATTGCATGATTATAATGAAGAGAGAAAAATAAAGCTTGCTTCTTCGGGTTTGGAAGGTTATGCTCTTTTGTGGTGGGATGGTCTTACAAGTTTGAGAGCAGAACATGAGGAACCAGAAGTGGATACGTGGGCTGAGATGAAACAATTGCTTCGAGACAGATTTGTGCCCAAGAATTATATTAGAACTCTCTATGATAAGTTACAGCAATTGAAGCAAGGATCCAAATCAGTCGATGCATATTACAAAGAGATGGAATTAATTCTCCAAAGAGCTCGGGTTAGAGAGGCCCCTGATCAAACAATGCAAAGATTTCTTGCTGGTTTGCAATTCAAAATTAAGAGCATTGTAAGGCATACACAATATAATGATATGACTGATTTGTTGCATCAAGCTAGAGAAGCTGAAAAGCGATTGGCCGAGGAAACACAATTGAGTACAAGGAGGACATATACACAACAAAAATCTGTTTTCTCTTCACCACCTCCTCCAGTTGCTCAAACCCGAGGTGTTTCTAATGGCAAACCAGAGAGTAGCACATCTAATGCCAAGAAATCAAGCCAACCCGTGGCTAATTCTAGTGCACCTCGAAATAGAGACATGACTTGTCATACATGTGGAGGAAAAGGACACTTCAAGAAAGATTGTCCTAACAAGAAAGTCATGATATGCCATGGACAGGATGATTATGAAACAGGAGAAGATGCTGATCCTAATGAGGACAATGCATATGATTATGATGATGATGATGATGGTCCTATTGATGCCTATGCTACACATTATCCCACAATTGTGTGCACACAAGCTTTGAGTGTTGTGCCCAGTGAAGAAAGCCAAAGATGCAATTTATTCCAAACCAAAGCAATTGTAGGTCCTCAAATGGCTTGCAAGGTGATCATTGATGGAGGAAGTTGCAGAAATTTAGCAAGCAAAGAATTGTGTGCAAAGCTCAAATTGAAGTATATCCCACACCCACACCCTTATTATATTCAATGGTTGAGTGATAAAGAAGAAATTAAGGTGTGCCATATGGTGAGAGTGGAATTTCAGATTGGAGCATACAAGGATACAATTGAATGTGATGTTGTTCCTATGTCAGTTTGTCACATGCTATTGGGGAGACCATGGCAATTCGACAAGAAGGTTATTCATGATGGGAGAGCAAACACATATCAATTGAATTGGCATAATAAGGACATTATATTGAGGCCTATGACACCACAGCAAATTGTAAATGAGTCTAGACAAAAAACTGAAGTGAATTTAGAAAAGGAGAGTGAGAGACAAGAAAAGAGTGAAAACAATTTTTCTGTGGGAGAAAACAAACCTAGGCCGAGTGGTAAAAGTAAGGGAGTGAGCCTTTTAACAATGTTAGCCACCAAAGATGATTTGAGAGAGTTTAGTGAGGATCCTAGTTTAGTACCTATAGTGCTCATGCATAAGGGGGAAATTTTAGTTTCTAATGACATGACTCCTCTATCTATTGGTGTTTCTAATGTCTTGCAGGAATTTGGTGATGTTTTTCCAAGTGAGATACCTTCGGGTCTACCGCCATTGAGGGGAATTGAGCACCAAATTGATCTTATTCCTGGTGCATCATTGCCAAACCGAGCTCCCTATAGGACAAATCCACAAGAAACAAAGGAAATTCAGAAACAAGTACAAGAGCTTTTGGACAAAGGTTATATTCGAATAAGCCTCTCTCCTTGTGCTGTTCCTGTTATTTTAGTTCCTAAGAAAGATGGTACATGGCGCATGTGTGTAGATTGTAGAGCAATAAACAACATCACTATTAGATATAGACATCCAATTCCTAGATTGGAAGATATGCTTGATGAATTGAGTGGTGCTGCTGTTTTCTCTAAAATTGATTTGCGTAGTGGTTATCATCAAATTAGGATGAAAGAGGGGGATGAGTGGAAAACAGCCTTTAAAACAAAATTTGGTTTATATGAGTGGTTAGTAATGCCTTTTGGATTAACTAATGCACCTAGTACTTTTATGAGATTAATGAACCATGTTTTGAGAGAATTTATAGGCAAGTTTGTGGTAGTTTATTTTGATGATATTCTCATATATAGCCACAATGAACATGAACACATTGGACATATTAGACAAGTTTTGCAAGTGCTAAGAGAAAATAAATTATTTGGTAATCTTGAGAAGTGCACTTTTTGCAAAGATAAAGTCATATTTCTTGGATATGTTGTTTCTAAACATGGGATAGAGGTGGATGAATCTAAAATTGAAGCAATTAAAAATTGGCCTATACCCATGAATGTGAGTCAAGTAAGAAGTTTTAATGGACTAGCTGGTTTTTATAGACGATTTGTGAAAGATTTTAGCACCATTGCTGCCCCTTTGAATGATTTAACAAAGAAAGGTGTGGAATTCGAATGGGGGGTTGCTCAAGATATTGCTTTTGACACTATGAAGAATAGGTTGATTTCGGCTCCATTATTAATGCTTCCTGATTTTCATAAACAATTTGAGATTGAATGTGATGCTAGTGGCATAGGTATTGGAGGTGTGTTAATGCAAGATATGAAGCCTATTGCTTATTTTTCTGAAAAATTACATGGTGCACAATTGAATTATTCTGTCTATGATAAAGAATTATATGCTCTTGTTAGAGTTCTTCAAGTTTGGAAACATTATTTGTGGCCTAAAGAATTCATTATACATTCTGATCATGAGGCATTGAAATTTTTAAAGAGTCAATCCAATCTTAATAAGAGACATGCTAAATGGGTTGAATTTATTGAATCTTTTCCATACATTATAAAACACAAGAAAGGATTAGATAATGTAGTTGCTGATGCTTTATCAAGGAAAAATATGTTACTCACAAAATTGGATGTTCAAGTTTCGGGTTTGGGGGATTTAAAACCTTTATATGCTGAAGATAATGAATTTTCTACGCCCTATGCTAAATGTTCTGATGTGAAAGCTTGGGATAAGTATCATATACATGATGGATTTTTGTTTAGAGCTAACAAGCTATGTATTCCCGAGTGTTCTTTGCGTTTGATGTTATTGCAGGAATCACATAGTGGTGGATTAATGGGACACTTTGGAAGAGAGAAAACATTGCTCATGCTTGCTGAAAATTTTTATTGGGGACATATGAGGCGTGATGTATATAGGTTTGTACAACGTTGCATTACTTGCAACAAAGCAAAATCTAAATTGAAGCCCCACGGTTTGTATACTCCTCTACCTGCACCTACTACTCCATGGGAAGATTTTAGTATGGATTTTGTGCTAGGTTTACCAAGAACTAAAAGAGGACATGATTCAATTTTTGTGGTAGTGGATAGATTTTCTAAGATGTCACACTTTATTGCTTGCCACAAGAGCGACGATGCGTCGCATATTGCTAATCTGTTTTTCAGGGACATTGTGAGAATACATGGAGTACCAAGAACAATTGTTTCTGATCGAGATGTAAAATTCATGAGCTATTTTTGGAAGACACTATGGGGGAAACTTGGAACAAAGCTGCTGTTTTCTACAACTTGCCACCCCCAAACAGATGGACAAACAGAAGTGGTGAATAGAACATTGTCAACATTATTAAGAACCATGATCAAGAAAAACTTGAAGGAGTGGGAGGAGTGTTTACCACATGTGGAATTCGCATATAATAGAGCTGTTCACTCAACTACTCAGCTTTGCCCTTTTGAGGTAGTTTATGGTTTCAAGCCAATTACACCACTTGATTTATTGCCACTTCCTATCCATGAGAGAACAAATATGGAGGCATCCAAGAGAGCTGATTTTGTGAGAAAGATTCATGAGAAAACAAAGGAGGCCATAGAGAAGAAAGGGAAGTATGTGGCTGATAGAGTAAACAAGAAGAGGAAGGAGGTGTTGTTTCGGCCAGGAGACATGGTTTGGGTGCATTTCAGAAAAGATAGATTTCCAACTTTGAGAAAGTCCAAATTGATGCCTAGAGGTGCTGGTCCTTTTAGAGTGCTCGAAAAAATCAATGACAATGCCTACAAAATAGACCTTCCAAGTGCTGAATATGGTGTGAGTAATTCATTCAATGTGGCTGATTTATCACCTTACATTGGAGAGGATCTTGCATCGAGGACGATGCCTTTTCAAGGGGGGGAGGATGATGAGGACATCCCTAGTGTTTCTACTACTACTCCAATTGAAGAAGTTGCTGTCCAAGATAATTCCAATGAAGTGAGACTTGGTCCAATGACAAGATCAAGAACCAAGTTATTAGAACAACAGGTGAATTCTTTCCTAGTTGATTGTGATAATTTAAATCATGAGAATTTTATACTACCTAAATCTATGCATCTATGTATGATTAGGTTTGTTGATAACACAAATGCTAATGGAGGGGAGCATCAAGATATGGAGGGAAATCACTTGGAGCTTGATGAAAACGTGAAGACACTTGGTGCACACATGAGTACAAGAGGAGGGCGCCCCATTGAAGATTAATGCGCCATAGTTATAAGTCCTAATTAATTTAGGCAAGGTCCTGCGTGTCCTTATTTGGCCGAGTCCCTTATGGGCCGGTTTGTATCCCAATTAAGTCCAAATAGGAGTCCAGTCCGAGTTGAGCTAGGGTTGCTTGCGCAAGGAGCTTGTGGCCGCACCCCTCCCTCACATATAGTCACCACCTGCGTGTGGAATAGGACAGAACCAGTTTAAACCTAAAACCCTAGCCTCCAGATTGTATTGCTGCTAAGCATTCATCTTGAAGTATACCATCGCAAATTCTACGTCTATCTTGTTGTTCCATTGGGAATAAGGGGATACAGGACCACTTGTGATCTTGATTGCAGGTGCAAGAGTGTGTAGTTGAGAATATCCAAAGGGAGAGATTGTTGTTGCATTGGCAACGGGGATTATCCAGGAGAGATCTCAGTGTAGCACTAGTTACCAATCCATCCACAGCACCACCATCAACATAATTCGCAAGAGTTCATTGAGAAGATCGGGCCACCCCGTATCAAAAGCACTTGCGACAATCGTACCTATCTGGACCCCCGCGGACCTCGTCCTAGCCAAGTAGGAGTATACGGACCCTACTTACGTCATCTGACCCATTGCAGTCCTCCCAACCATCTTGGAGTATCAGTAGCACTTTTAGGTCATCCTAAAGCACTTGCGACAATCGTAGCCATCTGGACCCACGTGGACCCCTCCTAACCATCTAGAACTATACGGACCCTCCTTACGTCATCTGACCCATTGCACCCCTCCCAGCCATCTAGGAGTATCAGTAGCACTTTTAGGTCATCCTTAAGAACGTGCAACAATCGTAGCCATCTGGACCCCCGTGGACCCTTCCTAGCCATCTAGGACTATACGGATCATCCTTACGTCATCTGACCAATTGCACCCCTCCCAGCCATCTAGGAGAATCAGTAGCACTTTTAGGTCATCCTAAAGCACTTGCGACAATCGTAGCTATCTGGACCCCCGTGGATCCCTCCTAGCCATCTAGGAGTATACGGACCCTCCTTACATCATCTGACCCATTTCACCCCTCCCAACCATCTAGGATTATCATTAGCACTTTTAGCTCATCCTAAAGCAATTGCGACAATCGTAGCCATCTGGACCCCCGTGGCCCCTCCTAGCCATCTAGGACTATACGGACCCTCCTTACGTCATCTGACCCATTGCACCCCTACCAGCCATCTAGGAGTATCAGTAGCACTTTTAGGTCATCCTAAAGCACTTGCGACAATCGTACCTATGTGGACCCCCGCGGACCTCGTCCTAGCCAAGTAGGAGTATACAGACCCTCCTTACGTCATCTGACCCATTGCACGCCTCCCAACCATCTAGGAGTAACAGTAGCACTTTTAGGTCAACCTAAAGCACTTGCGACAATCGTAGCCATCTGGACCCCCGTGGACCCCTCCTAGCCATCTAGGACTATACGGACCCTCCTTACGTCATCTGACCCATTGCACCCCTCCCAGCCATCTAGGAGTATCAGTAGCACTTTTAGGTCATCCTAAAGCACTTGCGACAATCGTACCTATTTTGACCCCCATGGACCCGTCCTAGACAACTAGGAGTATACGGACCCTCCTTACGTCATCCGAACCATTGCACCCCTCCCAGCCATCTAGGAGTATCAGTAGCACTTTTAGGTCATCCTAAAGCACTTGCGGTAATCATACCTACCTGGACCCCCATGGACCCGTCCAAGCCAACTAGGCGTATACGGACCCTCCTTACGTCATCTGACCCATTGCACCCCTCCCAACCATCTAGGAGTATTAGTAGCACTTTTAGATCATCCTAAAGAACTTGCGACAATCGTAGCCATCTGGACCCCCTTGGACCCCTCCTAGCCATGTAGGACTATACGGACCCTCCTTACGTCATCTGACCCATTGCACCCCTCCCAGTCATCTAGGAGTATCAGTAGCACTTTTAGGTCATCCTAAAGCACTTGCGACAATCGTAGCTATCTGGACCCCTGTGGATCCCTCCTAGCCATCTAGGAGTATACGGACCCTCCTTACATCATCTGACCCATTTCACCCGTCCCAACCATCTAGGAGTATCAGTAGCACTTTTAGGTCAACCTAAAGCACTTGCGACAATCGTAGCCATCTGGACCCCCGTGGACCCCTCCTAGCCATCTAGGACTATACGGACCCTCCTTACGTCATCTGACCCATTGCACCCCTCCCAGCCATGTAGGAGTATCAGTAGCACTTTTAGGTCATCCTAAAGCACTTGCGACAATCGTACCTATTTTGACCCCCATGGACCCGTCCTAGACAACTAGGAGTATACGGACCCTCCTTACGTCATCCGAACCATTGCACCCCTCCCAGCCATCTAGGAGTATCAGTAGCACTTTTAGGTCATCCTAAAGCACTTGCGGTAATCATACCTACCTGGACCCCCATGGACCCGTCCAAGCCAACTAGGCGTATACGGACCCTCCTTACGTCATCTGACCCATTGCACCCCTCCCAACCATCTAGGAGTATTAGTAGCACTTTTAGATCATCCTAAAGAACTTGCGACAATCGTAGCCATCTGGACCCCCTTGGACCCCTCCTAGCCATGTAGGACTATACGGACCCTCCTTACGTCATCTGACCCATTGCACCCCTCCCAGTCATCTAGGAGTATCAGTAGCACTTTTAGGTCATCCTAAAGCACTTGCGACAATCGTAGCTATCTGGACCCCTGTGGATCCCTCCTAGCCATCTAGGAGTATACGGACCCTCCTTACATCATCTGACCCATTTCACCCGTCCCAACCATCTAGGAGTATCAGTAGCACTTTTAGGTCAACCTAAAGCACTTGCGACAATCGTAGCCATCTGGACCCCCGTGGACCCCTCCTAGCCATCTAGGACTATACGGACCCTCCTTACGTCATCTGACCCATTGCACCCCTCCCAGCCATCTAGGAGTATCAGTAGCACTTTTAGGTCATCCTAAAGCACTTGCGACAATCGTACCTATTTTGACCCCCATGGACCCGTCCTAGACAACTAGGAGTATACGGACCCTCCTTACGTCATCCGAACCATTGCACCCCTCCCAGCCATCTAGGAGTATCAGTAGCACTTTTAGGTCATCCTAAAGCACTTGCGGTAATCATACCTACCTGGACCCCCATGGACCCGTCCAAGCCAACTAGGAGTATACGGACCCTCCTTACGTCATCTGACCCATTGCACCCCTCCCAACCATCTAGGAGTATTAGTAGCACTTTTAGATCATCCTAAAGAACTTGCGACAATCGTAGCCATCTGGACCCCCTTGGACCCCTCCTAGCCATGTAGGACTATACGGACCCTCCTTACGTCATCTGACCCATTGCACCCCTCCCAGTCATCTAGGAGTATCAGTAGCACTTTTAGGTCATCCTAAAGCACTTGCGACAATCATAGCTATCTGGACCCCTGTGGATCCCTCCTAGCCATCTAGGAGTATACGGACCCTCCTTACATCATCTGACCCATTTCACCCGTCCCAACCATCTAGGAGTATCAGTAGCACTTTTAGCTCATCCTAAAGCACTTGCGACAATCGTAGCCATCTGGACCCCTGTGGCCCCTCCTAGACATCTAGGACTATTCGGACCCTCCTTACATCATCTGACCCATTGCACCCCTACCAGCCATCTAGGAGTATCAGTAGCACTTTTAGGTCATCCTAAAGAACTTGCGACAATCGTACCTATCTGGACCCCCCCCCCCCGGACCTCGTCCTAGCCAAGTAGGAGTATACGGACCCTCGTTACGTCATCTGACCCATTGCACCCCTCCCAACCATCTAGGAGTAACAGTAGCACTTTTAGGTCATCCTAAAGCACTTGCGACAATCGTAGCCATCTGAACCCCCGTGGACCCCTCCTAGCCATCCAGGACTATACGGACCCTCCTTACGTCATCTGACCCATTGCACCCCTCCCGCCATCTAGGAGTATCAGTAGCACTTTTACGTCATCCTAAAGCACTTGCGACAATCGTACCTATCTGGACCCCCAGGGACACGTCCTAGACAACTAGGAGTATACGGACCCTCTTTACGTCATCTGACCCTTTGCACCCCTCCCAGCCATCTAGGAGTATCAGTAGCACTTTTAGGTCATCCTAAAGCACCGGCGATAATCATACCTATCTGGACCCCCATGGACCCGTCCTAGCCTGCTAGGAGTATACGGACCCTCCTTACGTCATCTGACCCATTGCACCCCTCCCAACCATCTAGGAGTTTCAGTAGCACTTTTAGATCATCCTAAAGAACTTGCGACAATGGTAGCCATCTGGACCCCCTTGGACCCCTCCTATCCATCTAGGACTATACGGACCCTCCTTACGTCATCTGGCCCATTGCACCCCTCCCAGTCATCTAGGAGTACCAGTAGCATTTTTAGGTCAGCCTAAAGCACTTGCGACAATCGTATCTATCTGGACCCCCGTGGACCCCTCCTAGCCAACGAGGAGTATACAGACCCTCCTTACGTCATCTGACCCATTTCACCTCTCCCAACTATCTTGGAGTATCAGTAGCACTTTTAGGTCATCCTAAAGCACTTGCGACAATCGTACCTATCTGGACCCCAGCGGACCTCGTCCTAGCCAAGTAGGAGTATACGGACCATCCTTACGTCATCTGACCCATTGCACGCCTCCCAACCATCTAGGAGTAACAGTAGCACTTTTAGGTCAACCTAAAGCACTTGCGACAATCGTAGCCATCTGGACCCCCGTGGACCCCTCCTAGCCATCTAGGACTATACGGACCCTCCTTACGTCATCTGACCCATTGCACCCCTCCCAGCCATCTAGGAGTATCAGTAGCACTTTTAGGTCATCCTAAAGCACTTGCGACAATCGTACCTATTTTGACCCCCATGGACCCGTCCTAGACAACTAGGAGTATACGGACCCTCCTTACGTCATCTGAACCATTGCACCCCTCCCAGCCATCTAGGAGTATCAGTAGCACTTTTAGGTCATCCTAAAGCACTTGCGGTAATCATACCTACCTGGACCCCCATGGACCCTTCCAAGCCAACTAGGAGTATACGAACCCTCCTTACGTCATCTGACCCATTGCACCCCTCCCAACCATCTAGGAGTATTAGTATCACTTTTAGATCATCCTAAAGAACTTGCGACAATCGTAGCCATCTGGACCCCCTTGGACCCCTCCTAGCCATGTAGGACTATACGGACCCTCCTTACGTCATCTGACCCATTGCACCCCTCCCAGCCATCTAGGAGTATCAGTAGCACTTTTAGGTCATCCTAAAGCACTTGCGACAATCGTAGCTATCTGGACCCCTGTGGATCCCTCCTAGCCATCTAGGAGTATACGGACCCTCCTTACATCATCTGACCCATTTCACCCCTCCCAACCATCTAGGAGTATCATTAGCACTTTTAGCTCATCCTAAAGCACTTGCGACAATCGTAGCCATCTGGACCCCCGTGGCCCCTCCTAGACATCTTGGACTATTCGGACCCTCCTTACATCATCTGACCCATTGCACCCCTACCAGCCATCTAGGAGTATCAGTAGCACTTTTAGGTCATCCTAAAGAACTTGCGACAATCGTACCTATCTGGACCCCCGCGGACCTCGTCCTAGCCAAGTAGGAGTATACGGACCCTCGTTACGTCATCTGACCCATTGCACCCCTCCCAACCATCTAGGAGTAACGGTAGCACTTTTAGGTCATCCTAAAGCACTTGCGACAATCGTATCTATCTGGACCCCCGTGGACCCCTCCTAGCCAACGAGGAGTATACAGACCCTCCTTACGTCATCTGAACCATTTCACCCCTCCCAACTATCTTGGAGTATCAGTAGCACTTTTAGGTCATCCTAAAGCACTTGAGACAATCGTACCTATCTGGACCCCCGCGGACCTTGTCCTAGCCAAGTAGGAGTATACGGACCCTCCTTACGTCTTCTGACCCATTGCACTCCTCCCAACCATCTTGGAGTATCAGTAGCACTTTTAGGTCATCCTAAAGCACTTGCGACAATCGTAGCCATCTTGACCCACGTGGACCCCTCCTAGCCATCTAGAACTATATGGACCCTCCTTACGTCATCTGACCCATTGCACCCCTCCCAGCCATCTAGGAGTATCAGTAGCACTTTTAGGTCATCCTAAAGAATGTGCGACAATCGTAGCCATCTGGACCCCCGTGGACCCTTCCTAGCCATCTAGGACTATACGGATCCTCCTTACGTCATCTGACCCATTGCACCCCTCCCAGCCGTCTAGGAGAATCAGTAGCACTTTTAGGTCATCCAAAAGCACTTGCGACAATCGTAGCTATCTGGACCCCCGTGGATCCCTCCTAGCCATCTAGGAGTATACGGACCCTCCTTACATCATCTGACCCATTTCACCCCTCCCAACCTTCTAGGAGTATCAGTAGCACTTTTAGCTCATCCTAAAGCAATTCGATAATCGTAGCCATCTGGACCCCCGTGGCCCCTCCTAGCCATCTAGGACTATACGGACCCTCCTTACGTCATCTGACCCATTGCACCCCTACCAGCCATCTAGGAGTATCAGTAGCACTTTTAGGTCATCCTAAAGCACTTGCGACAATCGTAGCTATCTGGACCCCCGTGGATCCCTCCTAGCCATCTAGGAGTATACGGACCCTCCTTACATCATCTGACCCATTCCCCCCTCCCAACCAACTTGGAGTATCAGTAGCACTTTTAGCTCATCCTAAAGCAATTGCGACAATTGTAGCCATCTGGACCCCCGTGGCCCCTCCTAGCCATCTAGGACTATACGGACCCTCCTTACGTCATCTGACCCATTGCACCCCTACCAGCCATCTAGGAGTATCAGTAGCACTTTTAGGTCATCCTAAAGCACTTGCGACAATCGTACCTATCTGGACCCCCGCGGACCTCGTCCTAGCCAAGTAGGAGTATACGGACCCTCCTTACGGCATCTGACCCATTGCATGCCTCCCAACCATCTAGGAGTTACAGTAGCACTTTTAGGTCAACCTAAAGCACTTGCGACAATCATAGCCATCTGGACCCCCGTGGACCCCTCCTAGCCATCTACGACTATACGGACCGTCCTTACGTCATTTGACCCATTATACCCCTCCCAGCCATCTCGGAGTATCAGTAGCACTTTTAGGTCATCCTAAAGCACTTGCGACAATCGTACCTATTTTGACCCCCATGGACCCGTCCTAGACAACTAGGAGTATACGGACCCTCCTTACGTCATCTGAACCATTGCACCCCTCCCAGCCATCTAGGAGTATCAGTAGCACTTTTAGGTCATCCTAAACCACTTGCGGTAATCATACCTACCTGGACCCCCATGGACCCGTCCAAGCCATCTAGGACTATACGGACCCTCCTTACGTCATCTGACCCATTGCACCCCTCCCAACCATCTAGGAGTATTAGTAGCACTTTTAGATCATCCTAAAGAACTTGCGACAATCGTAGCCATCTGGACCCCCTTGGACCCCTCCTAGCCATGTAGGACTATACAGACCCTCCTTACGTCATCTGACCCATTGCACCCCTCCCAGCCATCTAGGAGTATCAGTAGCACTTTTAGGTCATCCTAAAGCACTTGCGACAATCGTAGCTATTTGGACCCCTGTGGATCCCTCCTAGCCATCTAGGAGTATACGGACCCTCCTTAAATCATCTGACCCATTTCACCCCTCCCAACCATCTAGGAGTATCAGCAGCACTTTTAGCTCATCCTAAAGCACTTGCGACAATCGTAGCCATCTGGACCCCCGTGGCCCCTCCTAGACATCTAGGACTATTCGGACCCTCCTTACATCATCTGACCCATTGCACCCCTACCAGCCATCTAGGAGTATCAGTAGCACTTTTAGGTCATCCTAAAGAACTTGCGACAATCGTACCTATCTGGACCCCCGCGGACCTCGTCCTAGCCAAGTAGGAGTATACGGACCCTCGTTACGTCATCTGACCCATTGCACCCCTCCCAACCATCTAAGAGTAACGGTAGCACTTTTAGGTCATCCTAAAGCACTTGCGACAATCGTAGCCATCTGAACCCCCGTGGACCCCTCCTAGCCATCTAGGACTATACGGACCCTCCTTATGTCATCTGACCCATTGCACCCCTCCCAGCCATCTAGGAGTATCAGTAGCACTTTTTGGTCATCCTAAAGCACTTGCGACAATCGTACCTATCTGGACCCCCATGGACACGTCCTAGACAGCTAGGAGTATACGGACCCTCCTTAGGTCATCTGACCCTTTGCACCCCTCCCAGCCATCTAGGAGTATCAGTAGCACTTTTAGGTCATCCTAAAGCACTTGCGATAATCATACCTACCTGGACCCCCATGGACCCGTCCAAGCCAACTAGGAGTATACGAACCCTCCTTACGTCATCTGACCCAATGCACCCCTCCCAACCATCTAGGAGTATTAGTATCACTTTTAGATCATCCTAAAGAACTTGCGACAATCGTAGCCATCTGGACCCCCTTGGACCCCTCCTAGCCATGTAGGACTATACGGACCCTCCTTACGTCATCTGACCCATTGCACCCCTCCCAGCCATCTAGGAGTATCAGTAGCACTTTTAGGTCATCCTAAAGCACTTGCGACAATCGTAGCTATCTGGACCCCTGTGGATCCCTCCTAGCCATCTAGGAGTATACGGACCCTCCTTACATCATCTGACCCATTTCACCCCTCCCAACCATCTAGGAGTATCAGTAGCACTTTTAGCTCATCCTAAAGCACTTGCGACAATCGTAGCCATCTGGACCCCCGTGGCCCCTCCTAGACATCTAGGACTATTCGGACCCTCCTTACATCATCTGACCCATTGCACCCCTACCATCCATCTAGGAGTATCAGTAGCACTTCTAGGTCATCCTAAAGAACTTGCGACAATCGTACCTATCTGGACCCCCGCGGACCTCGTCCTAGCCAAGTAGGAGTATACGGACCCTCGTTACGTCATCTGACCCATTGCACCCCTCCCAACCATCTAGGAGTAACGGTAGCACTTTTAGGTCATCCTAAAGCACTTGCGACAATCGTATCTATCTGGACCCCCGTGGACCCCTCCTAGCCAACGAGGAGTATACAGACCCTCCTTACGTCATCTGAACCATTTCACCCCTCCCAACTATCTTGGAGTATCAGTAGCACTTTTAGGTCATCCTAAAGCACTTGAGACAATCGTACCTATCTGGACCCCCGCGGACCTCGTCCTAGCCAAGTAGGAGTATACGGACCCTCCTTACGTCTTCTGACCCATTGCACTCCTCCCAACCATCTTGGAGTATCAGTAGCACTTTTAGGTCATCCTAAAGCACTTGCGACAATCGTAGCCATCTTGACCCACGTGGACCCCTCCTAGCCATCTAGAACTATACGGACCCTCCTTACGTCATCTGACCCATTGCACCCCTCCCAGCCATCTAGGAGTATCAGTAGCACTTTTAGGTCATCCTAAAGAACGTGCGACAATCGTAGCCATCTGGACCCCCGTGGACCCTTCCTAGCCATCTAGGACTATACGGATCCTCCTTACGTCATCTGACCCATTGCACCCCTCCCAGCCGTCTAGGAGAATCAGTAGCACTTTTAGGTCATCCAAAAGCACTTGCGACAATCGTAGCTATCTGGACCCCCGTGGATCCCTCCTAGCCATCTAGGAGTATACGGACCCTCCTTACATCATCTGACCCATTTCACCCCTCCCAACCTTCTAGGAGTATCAGTAGCACTTTTAGCTCATCCTAAAGCAATTCGATAATCGTAGCCATCTGGACCCCCGTGGCCCCTCCTAGCCATCTAGGACTATACGGACCCTCCTTACGTCATCTGACCCATTGCACCCCTACCAGCCATCTAGGAGTATTAGTAGCACTTTTAGGTCATCCTAAAGCACTTGCGGTAATCATACCTACCTGGACCCCCATGGACCCGTCCAAGCCATCTAGGACTATACGGACCCTCCTTACGTCATCTGACCCATTGCACCCCTCCCAACCATCTAGGAGTATTAGTAGCACTTTTAGATCATCCTAAAGAACTTGCGACAATCGTAGCCATCTGGACCCCCTTGGACCCCTCCTAGCCATGTAGGACTATACAGACCCTCCTTACGTCATCTGACCCATTGCACCCCTCCCAGCCATCTAGGAGTATCAGTAGCACTTTTAGGTCATCCTAAAGCACTTGCGACAATCGTAGCTATTTGGACCCCTGTGGATCCCTCCTAGCCATCTAGGAGTATACGGACCCTCCTTAAATCATCTGACCCATTTCACCCCTCCCAACCATCTAGGAGTATCAGCAGCACTTTTAGCTCATCCTAAAGCACTTGCGACAATCGTAGCCATCTGGACCCCCGTGGCCCCTCCTAGACATCTAGGACTATTCGGACCCTCCTTACATCATCTGACCCATTGCACCCCTACCAGCCATCTAGGAGTATCAGTAGCACTTTTAGGTCATCCTAAAGAACTTGCGACAATCGTACCTATCTGGACCCCCGCGGACCTCGTCCTAGCCAAGTAGGAGTATACGGACCCTCGTTACGTCATCTGACCCATTGCACCCCTCCCAACCATCTAAGAGTAACGGTAGCACTTTTAGGTCATCCTAAAGCACTTGCGACAATCGTAGCCATCTGAACCCCCGTGGACCCCTCCTAGCCATCTAGGACTATACGGACCCTCCTTATGTCATCTGACCCATTGCACCCCTCCCAGCCATCTAGGAGTATCAGTAGCACTTTTTGGTCATCCTAAAGCACTTGCGACAATCGTACCTATCTGGACCCCCATGGACACGTCCTAGACAGCTAGGAGTATACGGACCCTCCTTAGGTCATCTGACCCTTTGCACCCCTCCCAGCCATCTAGGAGTATCAGTAGCACTTTTAGGTCATCCTAAAGCACTTGCGATAATCATACCTACCTGGACCCCCATGGACCCGTCCAAGCCAACTAGGAGTATACGAACCCTCCTTATGTCATCTGACCCATTGCACCCCTCCCAACCATCTAGGAGTATTAGTATCACTTTTAGATCATCCTAAAGAACTTGCGACAATCGTAGCCATCTGGACCCCCTTGGACCCCTCCTAGCCATGTAGGACTATACGGACCCTCCTTACGTCATCTGACCTATTGCACCCCTCCCAGCCATCTAGGAGTATCAGTAGCACTTTTAGGTCATCCTAAAGCACTTGCGACAATCGTAGCTATCTGGACCCCTGTGGATCCCTCCTAGCCATCTAGGAGTATACGGACCCTCCTTACATCATCTGACCCATTTCACCCCTCCCAACCATCTAGGAGTATCAGTAGCACTTTTAGCTCATCCTAAAGCACTTGCGACAATCGTAGCCATCTGGACCCCCGTGGCCCCTCCTAGACATCTAGGACTATTCGGACCCTCCTTACATCATCTGACCCATTGCACCCCTACCAGCCATCTAGGAGTATCAGTAGCACTTCTAGGTCATCCTAAAGAACTTGCGACAATCGTACCTATCTGGACCCCCGCGGACCTCGTCCTAGCCAAGTAGGAGTATACGGACCCTCGTTACGTCATCTGACCCATTGCACCCCTCCCAACCATCTAGGAGTAACGGTAGCACTTTTAGGTCATCCTAAAGCACTTGCGACAATCGTATCTATCTGGACCCCCGTGGACCCCTCCTAGCCAACGAGGAGTATACAGACCCTCCTTACGTCATCTGAACCATTTCACCCCTCCCAACTATCTTGGAGTATCAGTAGCACTTTTAGGTCATCCTAAAGCACTTGAGACAATCGTACCTATCTGGACCCCCGCGGACCTCGTCCTAGCCAAGTAGGAGTATACGGACCCTCCTTACGTCTTCTGACCCATTGCACTCCTCCCAACCATCTTGGAGTATCAGTAGCACTTTTAGGTCATCCTAAAGCACTTGCGACAATCGTAGCCATCTTGACCCACGTGGACCCCTCCTAGCCATCTAGAACTATACGGACCCTCCTTACGTCATCTGACCCATTGCACCCCTCCCAGCCATCTAGGAGTATCAGTAGCACTTTTAGGTCATCCTAAAGAACGTGCGACAATCGTAGCCATCTGGACCCCCGTGGACCCTTCCTAGCCATCTCGGACTATACGGATCCTCCTTACGTCATCTGACCCATTGCACCCCTCCCAGCCGTCTAGGAGAATCAGTAGCACTTTTAGGTCATCCAAAAGCACTTGCGACAATCGTAGCTATCTGGACCCCCGTGGATCCCTCCTAGCCATCTAGGAGTATACGGACCCTCCTTACATCATCTGACCCATTTCACCCCTCCCAACCTTCTAGGCGTATCAGTAGCACTTTTAGCTCATCCTAAAGCAATTCGATAATCGTAGCCATCTGGACCCCCGTGGCCCCTCCTAGCCATCTAGGACTATACGGACCCTCCTTACGTCATCTGACCCATTGCACCCCTACCAGCCATCTAGGAGTATCAGTAGCACTTTTAGGTCATCCTAAAGCACTTGCGGTAATCATACCTACCTGGACCCCCATGGACCCGTCCAAGCCATCTAGGACTATACGGACCCTCCTTACGTCATCTGACCCATTGCACCCCTCCCAACCATCTAGGAGTATTAGTAGCACTTTTAGATCATCCTAAAGAACTTGCGACAATCGTAGCCATCTGGACCCCCTTGGACCCCTCCTAGCCATGTAGGACTATACAGACCCTCCTTACGTCATCCGACCCATTGCACCCCTCCCAGCCATCTAGGAGTATCAGTAGCACTTTTAGGTCATCCTAAAGCACTTGCGACAATCGTAGCTATTTGGACCCCTGTGGATCCCTCCTAGCCATCTAGGAGTATACGGACCCTCCTTAAATCATCTGACCCATTTCACCCCTCCCAACCATCTAGGAGTATCAGCAGCACTTTTAGCTCATCCTAAAGCACTTGCGACAATCGTAGCCATCTGGACCCCCGTGGCCCCTCCTAGACATCTAGGACTATTCGGACCCTCCTTACATCATCTGACCCATTGCACCCCTACCAGCCATCTAGGAGTATCAGTAGCACTTTTAGGTCATCCTAAAGAACTTGCGACAATCGTACCTATCTGGACCCCCGCGGACCTCGTCCTAGCCAAGTAGGAGTATACGGACCCTCGTTACGTCATCTGACCCATTGCACCCCTCCCAACCATCTAAGAGTAACGGTAGCACTTTTAGGTCATCCTAAAGCACTTGCGACAATCGTAGCCATCTGAACCCCCGTGGACCCCTCCTAGCCATCTAGGACTATACGGACCCTCCTTATGTCATCTGACCCATTGCACCCCTCCCAGCCATCTAGGAGTATCAGTAGCACTTTTTGGTCATCCTAAAGCACTTGCGACAATCGTACCTATCTGGACCCCCATGGACACGTCCTAGACAGCTAGGAGTATACGGACCCTCCTTAGGTCATCTGACCCTTTGCACCCCTCCCAGCCATCTAGGAGTATCAGTAGCACTTTTAGGTCATCCTAAAGCACTTGCGATAATCATACCTACCTGGACCCCCATGGACCCGTCCAAGCCAACTAGGAGTATACGAACCCTCCTTACGTCATCTGACCCATTGCACCCCTCCCAACCATCTAGGAGTATTAGTATCACTTTTAGATCATCCTAAAGAACTTGCGACAATCGTAGCCATCTGGACCCCCTTGGACCCCTCCTAGCCATGTAGGACTATACGGACCCTCCTTACGTCATCTGACCTATTGCACCTGATACGGGGTGGCCCGATCTTCTCAATGAACTCTTGCGAATTATGTTGATGGTGGTGCTGTGGATGGATTGGTAACTAGTGCTACACTGAGATCTCTCCTGGATAATCCCCGTTGCCAATGCAACAACAATCTCTCCCTTTGGATATTCTCAACTACACACTCTTGCACCTGCAATCAAGATCACAAGTGGTCCTGTATCCCCTTATTCCCAATGGAACAACAAGATAGACGTAGAATTTGCGATGGTATACTTCAAGATGAATGCTTAGCAGCAATACAATCTGGAGGCTAGGGTTTTAGGTTTAAACTGGTTCTGTCCTATTCCACACGCAGGTGGTGACTATATGTGAGGGAGGGGTGCGGCCACAAGCTCCTTGCGCAAGCAACCCTAGCTCAACTCGGACTGGACTCCTATTTGGACTTAATTGGGATACAAACCGGCCCATAAGGGACTCGGCCAAATAAGGACACGCAGGACCTTGCCTAAATTAATTAGGACTTATAACTATGGCGCATTAATCTTCAATGGGGCGCCCTCCTCTTGTACTCATGTGTGCACCAAGTGTCTTCACGTTTTCATCAAGCTCCAAGTGATTTCCCTCCATATCTTGATGCTCCCCTCCATTAGCATTTGTGTTATCAACAAACCTAATCATACATAGATGCATAGATTTAGGTAGTATAAAATTCTCATGATTTAAATTATCACAATCAACTAGGAAAGAATTCACCTGTTGTTCTAATAACTTGGTTCTTGATCTTGTCATTGGACCAAGTCTCACTTCATTGGAATTATCTTGGACAGCAACTTCTTCAATTGGAGTAGTAGTAGAAACACTAGGGATGTCCTCATCATCCTCCCCCCCTTGAAAAGGCATCGTCCTCGATGCAAGATCCTCTCCAATGTAAGGTGATAAATCAGCCACATTGAATGAATTACTCACACCATATTCAGCACTTGGAAGGTCTATTTTGTAGGCATTGTCATTGATTTTTTCGAGCACTCTAAAAGGACCAGCACCTCTAGGCATCAATTTGGACTTTCTCAAAGTTGGAAATCTATCTTTTCTGAAATGCACCCAAACCATGTCTCCTGGCCGAAACAACACCTCCTTCCTCTTCTTGTTTACTCTATCAGCCACATACTTCCCTTTCTTCTCTATGGCCTCCTTTGTTTTCTCATGAATCTTTCTCACAAAATCAGCTCTCTTGGATGCCTCCATATTTGTTCTCTCATGGATAGGAAGTGGCAATAAATCAAGTGGTGTAATTGGCTTGAAACCATAAACTACCTCAAAAGGGCAAAGCTGAGTAGTTGAGTGAAAAGCTCTATTATATGCGAATTCCACATGTGGTAAACACTCCTCCCACTCCTTCAAGTTTTTCTTGATCATGGTTCTTAATAATGTTGACAATGTTCTATTCACCACTTCTGTTTGTCCATCTGTTTGGGGGTGGCAAGTTGTAGAAAACAGCAGCTTTGTTCCAAGTTTCCCCCATAGTGTCTTCCAAAAATAGCTCATGAATTTTACATCTCGATCAGAAACAATTGTTCTTGGTACTCCATGTATTCTCACAATGTCCCTGAAAAACAGATTAGCAATATGCGACGCATCGTCGCTCTTGTGGCAAGCAATAAAGTGTGACATCTTAGAAAATCTATCCACTACCACAAAAATTGAATCATGTCCTCTTTTAGTTCTTGGTAAACCTAGCACAAAATCCATACTAATATCTTCCCATGGAGTAGTAGGTGCAGGTAGAGGAGTATACAAACCGTGGGGCTTCAATTTAGATTTTGCTTTGTTGCAAGTAATGCAACGTTGTACAAACCTATATACATCACGCCTCATATGTCCCCAATAAAAATTTTCAGCAAGCATGAGCAATGTTTTCTCTCTTCCAAAGTGTCCCATTAATCCACCACTATGTGATTCCTGCAATAACATCAAACGCAAAGAACACTCGGGAATACATAGCTTGTTAGCTCTAAACAAAAATCCATCATGTATATGATACTTATCCCAAGCTTTCACATCAGAACATTTAGCATAGGGCGTAGAAAATTCATTATCTTCAGCATATAAAGGTTTTAAATCCCCCAAACCCGAAACTTGAACATCCAATTTTGTGAGTAACATATTTTTCCTTGATAAAGCATCAGCAACTACATTATCTAATCCTTTCTTGTGTTTTATAATGTATGGAAAAGATTCAATAAATTCAACCCATTTAGCATGTCTCTTATTAAGATTGGATTGACTCTTTAAAAATTTCAATGCCTCATGATCAGAATGTATAATGAATTCTTTAGGCCACAAATAATGTTTCCAAACTTGAAGAACTCTAACAAGAGCATATAATTCTTTATCATAGACAGAATAATTCAATTGTGCACCATGTAATTTTTCAGAAAAATAAGCAATAGGCTTCATATCTTGCATTAACACACCTCCAATACCTATGCCACTAGCATCACATTCAATCTCAAATTGTTTATGAAAATCAGGAAGCATTAATAATGGAGCCGAAATCAACCTATTCTTCATAGTGTCAAAAGCAATATCTTGAGCAACCCCCCATTCGAATTCCACACCTTTCTTTGTTAAATCATTCAAAGGGGCAGCAATGGTGCTAAAATCTTTCACAAATCGTCTATAAAAACCAGCTAGTCCATTAAAACTTCTTACTTGACTCACATTCATGGGTATAGGCCAATTTTTAATTGCTTCAATTTTAGATTCATCCACCTCTATCCCATGTTTAGAAACAACATATCCAAGAAATATGACTTTATCTTTGCAAAAAGTGCACTTCTCAAGATTACCAAATAATTTATTTTCTCTTAGCACTTGCAAAACTTGTCTAATATGTCCAATGTGTTCATGTTCATTGTGGCTATATATGAGAATATCATCAAAATAAACTACCACAAACTTGCCTATAAATTCTCTCAAAACATGGTTCATTAATCTCATAAAAGTACTAGGTGCATTAGTTAATCCAAAAGGCATTACTAACCACTCATATAAACCAAATTTTGTTTTAAAGGCTGTTTTCCACTCATCCCCCTCTTTCATCCTAATTTGATGATAACCACTACGCAAATCAATTTTAGAGAAAACAGCAGCACCACTCAATTCATCAAGCATATCTTCCAATCTAGGAATTGGATGTCTATATCTAATAGTGATGTTGTTTATTGCTCTACAATCTACACACATGCGCCATGTACCATCTTTCTTAGGAACTAAAATAACAGGAACAGCACAAGGAGAGAGGCTTATTCGAATATAACCTTTGTCCAAAAGCTCTTGTACTTGTTTCTGAATTTCCTTTGTTTCTTGTGGATTTGTCCTATAGGGAGCTCGGTTTGGCAATGATGCACCAGGAATAAGATCAATTTGGTGCTCAATTCCCCTCAATGGCGGTAGACCCGAAGGTATCTCACTTGGAAAAACATCACCAAATTCCTGCAAGACATTAGAAACACCAATAGATAGAGGAGTCATGTCATTAGAAACTAAAATTTCCCCCTTATGCATGAGCACTATAGGTACTAAACTAGGATCCTCACTAAACTCTCTCAAATCATCTTTGGTGGCTAACATTGTTAAAAGGCTCACTCCCTTACTTTTACCACTCGGCCTAGGTTTGTTTTCTCCCACAGAAAAATTGTTTTCACTCTTTTCTTGTCTCTCACTCTCCTTTTCTAAATTCACTTCAGTTTTTTGTCTAGACTCATTTACAATTTGCTGTGGTGTCATAGGCCTCAATATAATGTCCTTATTATGCCAATTCAATTGATATGTGTTTGCTCTCCCATCATGAATAACCTTCTTGTCGAATTGCCATGGTCTCCCCAATAGCATGTGACAAACTGACATAGGAACAACATCACATTCAATTGTATCCTTGTATGCTCCAATCTGAAATTCCACTCTCACCATATGGCACACCTTAATTTCTTCTTTATCACTCAACCATTGAATATAATAAGGGTGTGGGTGTGGGATATACTTCAATTTGAGCTTTGCACACAATTCTTTGCTTGCTAAATTTCTGCAACTTCCTCCATCAATGATCACCTTGCAAGCCATTTGAGGACCTACAATTGCTTTGGTTTGGAATAAATTGCATCTTTGGCTTTCTTCACTGGGCACAACACTCAAAGCTTGTGTGCACACAATTGTGGGATAATGTGTAGCATAGGCATCAATAGGACCATCATCATCATCATCATAATCATATGCATTGTCCTCATTAGGATCAGCATCTTCTCCTGTTTCATAATCATCCTGTCCATGGCATATCATGACTTTCTTGTTAGGACAATCTTTCTTGAAGTGTCCTTTTCCTCCACATGTATGACAAGTCATGTCTCTATTTCGAGGTGCACTAGAATTAGCCACGGGTTGGCTTGATTTCTTGGCATTAGATGTGCTACTCTCTGGTTTGCCATTAGAAACACCTCGGGTTTGAGCAACTGGAGGAGGTGGTGAAGAGAAAACAGATTTTTGTTGTGTATATGTCCTCCTTGTACTCAATTGTGTTTCCTCGGCCAATCGCTTTTCAGCTTCTCTAGCTTGATGCAACAAATCAGTCATATCATTATATTGTGTATGCCTTACAATGCTCTTAATTTTGAATTGCAAACCAGCAAGAAATCTTTGCATTGTTTGATCAGGGGCCTCTCTAACCCGAGCTCTTTGGAGAATTAATTCCATCTCTTTGTAATATGCATCGACTGATTTGGATCCTTGCTTCAATTGCTGTAACTTATCATAGAGAGTTCTAATATAATTCTTGGGCACAAATCTGTCTCGAAGCAATTGTTTCATCTCAGCCCACGTATCCACTTCTGGTTCCTCATGTTCTGCTCTCAAACTTGTAAGACCATCCCACCACAAAAGAGCATAACCTTCCAAACCCGAAGAAGCAAGCTTTATTTTTCTCTCTTCATTATAATCATGCAATCTCCAAAGCTTCTCAATTTTCAGCTCCCACATCAAATATTCTTCCACATCTTCAGAATCACAAGTGAGAGTAGGAATAGAGAATTTAGGTTTGCCCAAGCCATCTTCCTCTCTATTTTCCAATTGCACTCTCCTTGCAGCAACACCTCCACGGCCACCTTGCAAATCAGCACCATTATTAGCATTAGGTGGATTTTGCCTTTGTTGCACCATGGTTGTCAAATTGGTAATCTGTCTTGTCAAATTATTCACAGCTTCTTGCAAAATATTAACAGATTCTTGGGAGGCTCTCTCTTCAATTTTGAGGTCCAAAGTAGTCAATTCCTTCCTCAAGCTATCATCACTTTGGTCCACGGCAGCATCAATCCTTTTGTATAATGTATCTCTCAAAGCTTCATACTCATTCCACTTGACAAGTTCCTCGGGTTTCTTCTTTTCCTGCACAATAGCATCACTAGCAGAATCCATTTGATTAATTTGTTAGTGAAAACAAAAATATCAATAGGATGTGGTGCTCTCTCACAACTCACTCAAAACCAGAAATACTAGTGTATCTCACCTGTTCCAAAGTGAATAGGATCAACTTACCACAAGTAATAATGATGGGTGTGTAAAATGTGAGAAGAGAATAACCAGGAAATCAAGTGTCACAATGCAACTAGGGTATTTGGTGGAGCTTGGTCGGGAATCCTAACACACCAAAATACAAAGCCTAATTTGCTGCTTGTGAAGATATAAAAAACACACCTATGGAACTCACACAATTTATTGGAGACAAATGTGGCAATGCAAATATATGGATGGAAATTTTGCAATGCACTCGAAAGACACTAGCTATGCTCAATGAAAACAGGAACAAGATTGCTCAATAATGTCAATGTGTTGCAATGATCAAAACTAGCTCCAATCTTCCAAATATTGTAATGAAACTTTCGGCCTCTTTCTCTTTTCTCTTTTTTTTTTTTATATACTTTTGCTTTTTCTATTTTTTTTTTGTACTTTTCCAATGGCCAATATATCAAAACAGGAGCAAATGAACTAAAAACAGAAAGTAAACACACTGATATGAACTTTTATGAGCAGCCTGTATGAGCAGAAATAGCTATTCTTTATGGGTAGGCTCCTAATTTATATTGCTGTAGAAAGGCTGTGTCTAGGCTCACAAAGATCAGACTTGAAACCCTAAAGAAAATTGCAAAGGAAAAACAAAACGAAAACTAGCTAAACTCACTAATGGATCACGGCAGAAAAACAGCTCAAAACGCTGCCGGGCCGGCAGAGATCAAACGTGCCTCAAAAAATTCTCAAATAATTTTTATGCTGATCTGAAGACACGGAGGACTCTACTAGACAGTACCAAGCCAATGCAAAAGGCCGATCTCGATTTGGACTAGGAATCCGATTTGCACAAGGAGATCCACCCGAACCAAAACAACTCGAATTTTAGGGAGAAGTAGGACTCGGATTGGAAACCAAATTCGACTAGAACTAATATATTTGGGATGTTTAGGGTATAAGCTCGAAAAAACAGGAATAAGAACTCGGATAGATCTAACAAATTGAAAACCTAATTAGATGAACTCGAAACTAAAAACAGAAAAACAGAGACACAAAATCAACCCAAACAGCAAAGTGAACTAAGCAAATTGGTGTGATCTAGGCTCTGGCACAATCTAAACCTAATATTTTTGGCTTTTTCTGGATAGGAAATAAAAACACTCGAAACTAGGGGATAGAAATAGCTCACTGAGTAAACCTGTGAATCTGATACCAAGATGATACGGGGTGGCCCGATCTTCTCAATGAACTCTTGCGAATTATGTTGATGGTGGTGCTGTGGATGGATTGGTAACTAGTGCTACACTGAGATCTCTCCTGGATAATCCCCGTTGCCAATGCAACAACAATCTCTCCCTTTGGATATTCTCAACTACACACTCTTGCACCTGCAATCAAGATCACAAGTGGTCCTGTATCCCCTTATTCCCAATGGAACAACAAGATAGACGTAGAATTTGCGATGGTATACTTCAAGATGAATGCTTAGCAGCAATACAATCTGGAGGCTAGGGTTTTAGGTTTAAACTGGTTCTGTCCTATTCCACACGCAGGTGGTGACTATATGTGAGGGAGGGGTGCGGCCACAAGCTCCTTGCGCAAGCAACCCTAGCTCAACTCGGACTGGACTCCTATTTGGACTTAATTGGGATACAAACCGGCCCATAAGGGACTCGGCCAAATAAGGACACGCAGGACCTTGCCTAAATTAATTAGGACTTATAACTATGGCGCATTAATCTTCAATGGGGCGCCCTCCTCTTGTACTCATGTGTGCACCAAGTGTCTTCACGTTTTCATCAAGCTCCAAGTGATTTCCCTCCATATCTTGATGCTCCCCTCCATTAGCATTTGTGTTATCAACAAACCTAATCATACATAGATGCATAGATTTAGGTAGTATAAAATTCTCATGATTTAAATTATCACAATCAACTAGGAAAGAATTCACCTGTTGTTCTAATAACTTGGTTCTTGATCTTGTCATTGGACCAAGTCTCACTTCATTGGAATTATCTTGGACAGCAACTTCTTCAATTGGAGTAGTAGTAGAAACACTAGGGATGTCCTCATCAGCACCCCTCCCAGCCATCTAGGAGTATCAGTAGCACTTTTAGGTCATCCTAAAGCACTTGCGACAATCGTAGCTATCTGGACCCCTGTGGATCCCTCCTAGCCATCTAGGAGTATACGGACCCTCGTTACATCATCTGACCCATTTCACCCCTCCCAACCATCTAGGAGTATCAGTAGCACTTTTAGCTCATCCTAAAGCACTTGCGACAATCGTAGCCATCTGGACCCCCGTGGCCCCTCCTAGACATCTAGGACTATTCGGACCCTCCTTACATCATCTGACCCATTGCACCCCTACCAGCCATCTAGGAGTATCAGTAGCACTTCTAGGTCATCCTAAAGAACTTGCGACAATCGTACCTATCTGGACCCCCGCGGACCTCGTCCTAGCCAAGTAGGAGTATACGGACCCTCGTTACGTCATCTGACCCATTGCACCCCTCCCAACCATCTAGGAGTAACGGTAGCACTTTTAGGTCATCCTAAAGCACTTGCGACAATCGTATCTATCTGGACCCCCGTGGACCCCTCCTAGCCAACGAGGAGTATACAGACCCTCCTTACGTCATCTGAACCATTTCACCCCTCCCAACTATCTTGGAGTATCAGTAGCACTTTTAGGTCATCCTAAAGCACTTGAGACAATCGTACCTATCTGGACCCCCGCGGACCTCGTCCTAGCCAAGTAGGAGTATACGGACCCTCCTTACGTCTTCTGACCCATTGCACTCCTCCCAACCATCTTGGAGTATCAGTAGCACTTTTAGGTCATCCTAAAGCACTTGCGACAATCGTAGCCATCTTGACCCACGTGGACCCCTCCTAGCCATCTAGAACTATACGGACCCTCCTTACGTCATCTGACCCATTGCACCCCTCCCAGCCATCTAGGAGTATCAGTAGCACTTTTAGGTCATCCTAAAGAACGTGCGACAATCGTAGCCATCTGGACCCCCGTGGACCCTTCCTAGCCATCTAGGACTATACGGATCCTCCTTACGTCATCTGACCCATTGCACCCCTCCCAGCCGTCTAGGAGAATCAGTAGCACTTTTAGGTCATCCAAAAGCACTTGCGACAATCGTAGCTATCTGGACCCCCGTGGATCCCTCCTAGCCATCTAGGAGTATACGGACCCTCCTTACATCATCTGACCCATTTCACCCCTCCCAACCTTCTAGGAGTATCAGTAGCACTTTTAGCTCATCCTAAAGCAATTCGATAATCGTAGCCATCTGGACCCCCGTGGCCCCTCCTAGCCATCTAGGACTATACGGACCCTCCTTACGTCATCTGACCCATTGCACCCCTACCAGCCATCTAGGAGTATCAGTAGCACTTTTAGGTCATCCTAAAGCACTTGCGACAATCGTAGCTATCTGGACCCCCGTGGATCCCTCCTAGCCATCTAGGAGTATACGGACCCTCCTTACATCATCTGACCCATTCCCCCCTCCCAACCAACTAGGAGTATCAGTAGCACTTTTAGCTCATCCTAAAGCAATTGCGACAATTGTAGCCATCTGGACCCCCGTGGCCCCTCCTAGCCATCTAGGACTATACGGACCCTCCTTACGTCATCTGACCCATTGCACCCCTACCAGCCATCTAGGAGTATCAGTAGCACTTTTAGGTCATCCTAAAGCACTTGCGGTAATCATACCTACCTGGACCGCCATGGACCCGTCCAAGCCAACTAGGAGTATACGGACCCTCCTTACGTCATCTGACCCATTGCACCCCTCCCAGCCATCTAGGAGTATCAGTAGCACTTTTAGGTCATCCTAAAGCACTTGCGACAATCGTACCTATTTTGACCCCCATGGACCCGTCCTAGACAACTAGGAGTATACGGACCCTCCTTACGTCATCTGAACCATTGCACCCCTCCCAGCCATCTAGGAGTATCAGTAGCACTTTTAGGTCATCCTAAAGCATTGTCGGTAATCATACCTACCTGGACCCCCATGGACCCGTCCAAGCCATCTAGGACTATACGGACCCTCCTTACGTCATCTGACCCATTGCACCCCTCCCAACCATCTAGGAGTATTAGTAGCACTTTTAGATCATCCTAAAGAACTTGCGACAATCGTAGCCATCTGGACCCCCTTGGACCCCTCCTAGCCATGTAGGACTATACAGACCCTCCTTACGTCATCTGACCCATTGCACCCCTCCCAGCCATCTAGGAGTATCAGTAGCACTTTTAGGTCATCCTAAAGCACTTGCGACAATCGTAGTTATCTGGACCCCTGTGGATCCCTCCTAGCCATCTAGGAGTATACGGACCCTCCTTAAATCATCTGACCCATTTCACCCCTCCCAACCATCTAGGAGTATCAGTAGCACTTTTAGCTCATCCTAAAGCACTTGCGACAATCGTAGCCATCTGGACCCCCGTGGCCCCTCCTAGACATCTAGGACTATTCGGACCCTCGTTACATCATCTGACCCATTGCACCCCTACCAGCCATCTAGGAGTATCAGTAGCACTTTTAGGTCATCCTAAAGAACTTGCGACAATCGTACCTATCTGGACCCCCGCGGACCTCGTCCTAGCCAAGTAGGAGTATACGGACCCTCGTTACGTCATCTGACCCATTGCACTCCTCCCAACCATCTAGGAGTAACGGTAGCACTTTTAGGTCATCCTAAAGCACTTGCGACAATCGTAGCCATCTGAACCCCCGTGGACCCCTCCTAGCCATCTAGGACTATACGGACCCTCCTTATGTCATCTGACCCATTGCACCCCTCCCAGCCATCTAGGAGTATCAGTAGCACTTTTTGGTCATCCTAAAGCACTTGCGACAATCGTACCTATCTGGACCTCCATGGACACGTCCTAGACAGCTAGGAGTATACGGACCCTCCTTAGGTCATCTGACCCTTTGCACCCCTCCCAGCCATCTAGGAGTATCAGTAGCACTTTTAGGTCATCCTAAAGCACTTGCGATAATCATACCTATCTGGACCCCCATGGACCCGTCCTAGCCAACTAGGAGTATACGGACCCTCCTTACGTCATCTGACCCATTGCACCCCTCCCAACCATCTAGGAGTTTCAGTAGCACTTTTAGATCATCCTAAAGAACTTGTGACAATGGTAGCCATCTGGACCCCCTTGGACCCCTCCTAGCCATCTAGGACTATACGAACCCTCCTTACGTCATCTGACCCATTGCACCCCTCCCAGTCATCTAGTAGTACCAGTAGCACTTTTAGGTCATCCTAAAGCACTTGCGACAATCGTATCTATCTGGACCCCCGTGGACCCCTCCTAGCCAACGAGGAGTATACAGACCCTCCTTACGTCATCTGACCCATTTCACCCCTCCCAACTATCTTAGAGTATCAGTAGCACTTTTAGGTCATCCTAAAGCACTTGCGACAATCGTACCTATCTGGACCCCCGCGGACCTCGTCCTAGCCAAGAGGAGTATACGGACCCTCCTTACGTCTTCTGACCCATTGCACTCCTCCCAACCATCTTGGAGTATCAGTAGCACTTTTAGGTCATCCTAAAGCACTTGCGACAATCGTAGCCATCTGGACCCACGTGGACCCCTCCTAGCCATCTAGAACTATACGGACCCTCCTTACGTCATCTGACCCATTGCACCACTCCCAGCCATCTAGGAGTATCAGTAGCAATTTTAGGTCATCCTAAAGAACGTGCGACAATCGTAGCCATCTGGACCCCCGTGGACCCTTCCTAGCCATCTAGGACTATAAGGATCCTCCTTACGTCATCTGACCCATTGCACCCCTCCCAGCCGTCTAGGAGAATCAGTAGCACTTTTAGGTCATCCAAAAGCACTTGCGACAATCGTAGCTATCTGGACCCCCGTGGATCCCTCCTAGCCATCTAGGAGTATACGGACCCTCCTTACATCATCCGACCCATTTCACCCCTCCCAACCTTCTAGGAGTATCAGTAGCACTTTTAGCTCATCCTAAAGCAATTGCGACAATCGTAGCCATCTGGACCCCCGTGGCCCCTCCTAGCCATCTAGGACTATACGGACCCTCCTTACGTCATCTGACCCATTGCACCCCTACCAGCCATCTAGGAGTATCAGTAGCACTTTTAGGTCATCCTAAAGCACTTGCGACAATCGTAGCTATCTGGACCCCCGTGGATCCCTCCTAGCCATCTAGGAGTATATGGACCCTCCTTACATCATCTGACCCATTCCCCCCTCCCAACCAACTAGGAGTATCAGTAGCACTTTTAGCTCATCCTAAAGCAATTGCGACAATCGTAGCCATCTGGACCCCCGTGGCCCCTCCTAGCCATCTAGGACTATACGGACCCTCCTTATGTCATCTGACCCATTGCACCCCTACCAGCCATCTAGGAGTATCAGTAGCCCTTTTAGGTCATCCTAAAGCACTTGCGACAATCGTACCTATTTGGACCCCCGCGGACCTCGTCCTAGCCAAGTAGGAGTATACGGACCCTCCTTACGTCATCTGACCCATTGCACGCGTCCCAACCATCTAGGAGTTACAGTAGTACTTTTAGGTCAACCTAAAGCACTTGCGACAATCGTAGCCATCTGGACCCCCGTGGACCCCTCCTAGCCATCTACGACTATACGGACCTTCCTTACGTCATCTGACCCATTATACCCCTCCCAGCCATCTGGGAGTATCAGTTGCACTTTTAGGTCATCCTAAAGCACTAGCGACAATCGTACCTATTTTGACCCCCATGGACCCGTCCTAGACAACTAGGAGTATACGGACCCTCCTTACGTCATCTGAACCATTGCACCCCTCCCAGCCATCTAGGAGTATCAGTAGCACTTTTAGGTCATCCTAAAGCACTTGCGGTAATCATACCTACCTGGACCCCCATGGACCCGTCCAAGCCAACTAGGAGTATACGGACCCTCCTTACGTCATCTGACCCATTGCACCCCTCCCAACCATCTAGGAGTATTAGTAGCACTTTTAGATCATCCTAAAGAACTTGCAACAATCGTAGCCATCTGGACCCTCTTGGACCCCTCCTAGCCATGTAGGACTATACGGACCCTCCTTACGTCATCTGACCCATTGCACCCCTCCCAGCCATCTAGGAGTATCAGTAGCACTTTTAGGTCATCCTAAAGCACTGCGACAATCGTAGCTTTCGGGACCCCTGTGGATCCCTCCTAGCCATGTAGGAGTATACGGACCCTCCTTACGTCATCTGACCCATTGCACCCCTCCCAACCATCTAGGAGTATCAGTAGCACTTTTAGATCATCCTAAAGAACTTGCGACAATGGTAGCCATCTGGACCCCCTTGGACCCCTCCTAGCCATCTAGAACTATACGGACCCTCCTTACGTCATCTGACCCATTGCACCCCTCCCTGTCATCAAGGAGTACCAGTAGCACTTTTAGGTCATCCTAAAGCACTTGCGACAATCGTAGCTATCTGGACCCCCGTGGACCCCTCCTAGCCAACGAGGAGTATACTGACCCTCCTTACGTCATCCGACCCATTTCACCCCTCCCAACTATCTTGGAGTATCAGAAGCACTTTTAGGTCATCCTAAGCACTTACGACCATCGTACCTATCTGGACCCCCGCGGACCTCGTCCTAGCCAAGTAGGAGTATACGGATCCTCCTTACGTCATCTGACCCATTGCACTCCTCCCAACCATCTTGGAGTATCAGTAGCTCTTTTAGGTCATCCTAAAGAACGTGCGACAATCGTAGCCATTTGGACCCCCCTGGACCCTTCCTAGCCATCTAGGACTATACGGATCCTCCTTACGTCATCTGACCCATTGCACCCCTCCCAGCCATCTAGGAGAATCAGTAGCACTTTTAGGTCATCCAAAAGCACTTGCGACAATCGTAGCTATCTGGACCCCCGTGGATCCCTCCTAGCCATCTAGGAGTATACGGACCCTCCTTACATCATCTGACCCATTTCACCCCTCCCAACCTTCTAGGAGTATCAGTAGCACTTTTAGCTCATCCTAAAGCAATTGCGACAAGCGTAGCCATCTGGACCCCCGTGGCCCCTCCTAGCCATCTAGGACTATACGGACCCTCCTTACGTCATCTGACCCATTGCACCCCTACCAGCCATTTAGGAGTATCAGTGGCACTTTTAGGTCATCCTAAAGCACTTGCGACAATCGTACCTATCTGGACCCCCGCGGGCCTCGTCCTAGCCAAGTAGGAGTATACGGACCCTCCTTACGTCATCTGAACCATTGCACCTCTCCCAGCCATCTAGGAGTATCAGTAGCACTTTTAGGTCATCCTAAAGCACTTGCGGTAATCATACCTACCTGGACCCCCATGGACCCGTCCAAGCCAACTAGGAGTATACGGACCCTCCTTACGTCATCTGACCCATTGCACCCCTCCCAACCATCTAGCAGTATTAGTTGCACTTTTAGATCATCCTTAAGAACTTGCGACAATCGTAGCCATCTGGACCCCCTTGGACCCCTCCTAGCCATGTAGGACTATACAGACCCTCCTTACGTCATCTGACCCATTGCACCCCTCCCAACCATCTAGGAGTATCAGTAGCACTTTTAGCTCATCCTAAAGCACTTGCGACAATTGTAGCCATCTGTACTCCCGTGGCCCCCGCTAGACATCTAGGACTATACGGACCCTCCTTACATCATCTGAACCATTGCACCCCTACCAGCCATCTAGGAGTATCAGTAGCACTTTTAGGTCATCCTAAAGAACTTGCGTCAATCGTACCTATCTGGACCCCCGCGGACCTCGTCCTAGCCAAGTAGGAGTATACGGACCCTCGTTACGTCATCTGACCCATTGCACCCCTCCCAACCATCTAGGAGTAACAGTAGCACTTTTAGGTCATCCTAAAGCACTTGCGACAATCGTAACCATCTGGACCCCCGTGGACCCCTCCTAGCCATCTAGGACTATACGGACCCTCCTTACGTCATCTGACCCATTGCACCCCTCCCAGCCATCTAGGAGTATCAGTAGCACTTTTAGGTAATCCAAAAGCACTTGCGACAATCGTACCTATCTGGAGCCCCATGGACACGTCCTAGACAACTAGGAGTATACGGACCCTCCTTACGTCATCTGACCCTTTGCACCCCTCCCAGCCATCTAGGAGTAACAGTAGCACTTTTAGCTCATCCTAAAGCAATTGCGACAATCGTAGCCATCTGGACCCCCGTGGACCCCTCCTAGCCATCTAGGACTATACGGACCCTCCTTACGTCATCTGACCCATTGCACCCCTCCCAGCCATCTAGGAGTATCAGTAGCACTTTTTGGTAATCCTAAAGCACTTGCGACAATCGTACCTATCTGGACCCCCATGGACACGTCCTAGACAACTAGGAGTATACGGACCTTCCATACGTCATCTGACCCATTGCACCCCTCCCAACCATCTAGGAGTATCAGTAGCACTTTTAGATCACCCTAAAGAACTTGCGACAATGGTAGCCATCTGGACCCCTCCTAGCCATCTAGGACTATACGGACACTCCTTACGTCATCTGACCCATTTCACCCCTCCCAACTATCTAGGAGTATCAATAGCACTGTAAGGTCATCCTAAAGCACTTGCGACAATCGTACCATCTGGACCCCCGTGGACCCCTCCTAGCCAACTAGGAGTATACGGACCCTCCTTACGTAATCTGACCCATTTCACCCCTCCCAACCATCTAGGAGTAGCAGTAGCACTTTTAGGTCATCCGAAAACACTTGCGACGATCGTAGCCATCTGGAACCCTGTGGACCCCTCCTAGCCATCTAGGACTATATGGACCCTCATTACGTCATCTGACCCATTTCACCCCTCCCAACCATCTAGTGGTTTCAGTTGCACTTTTAGGTCATCCTAAAGAACATGCGACAATCGTAGCTATGTGGACCCCCGTGGACCCCTTCAAGCCATCTAGGACTATTCGGACCCTCCTTACGTCATCAGACCCATTGCACCCCTCCCAGCCATCTAGGAGTATCAGTAGCACTTTTAGTTCATCCTAAAGCACTTGAGACAATCGTAGTTATCTGCACCCCCGTGGACCCGTCCAAGCCAACTAGGAGTATGAGGACCCTCCTTACGTCATCTAACCCGTTGCACCCCTCCTAGTCATCTAGGAGTATAAGTAGCACTTTTAGGTCATCCTAAAACACTTGCGACAATCGTAGCCATCTGGACCCCCGTAGACCCCTCCTAGCCATCTAGGACTATACGGACCCTCCTTACGTCATCTGACCCATTGCACCCCTCCCAGCCATCTAGGAGTATCAGTAGCATTTTTAGGTCATCCTTAAGCACTTGCCACAATCGTAGCTATCTGGACCCTCGTGGATCCCTCCTAGCCATCTAGGAGTATACAGACCCTCCTTACATCATCTGACTCATTTCACCCCTTCCAACCATCTAGGAGTATCAGTAGCACTTTTAGCGCATCCTAAAGCACTTGCGACAAACGTAGCCATCTGGACCCCCGTGGACCCCTCCTAGCCATATAGGACTATACGGACCCTCCTTACGTTATCTGACCCATTGCACCCCTACCAGCCATCTAGGAGTATGAGAAGCACTTTTAGGTCGTCCTAAAGCAATTGCGACAATCGTACCTTTCTGGACCCCCGCGGACCTCGTCCTAGCCAAGTAGGAGTATACGGACCCTCCTTACGTCATCTGACCCATTGCACCCCTCCCAACAATCTTGGAGTATCAGTAGCACTTTTAGGTCATCCTAAAGCACTTGCGACAATCGTAGCCATCTGGACCCACGTGGACCCCTCCTAGCCATCCAGAACTATACGGACCCTCCTTACGTCATCTGACCCATTGCACCCCTCCCAGCCATCTAGGAGTATCAGTAGCACTTTTAGGTCATCCAAAAGAACGTGCGACAATCGTAGCCATCTGGACCCCCGTGGACCCTTCCTAGCCATCTAGGACTATACGGATCCTCCTTACGTCATCTGACCCATTGCACCCCTCCCAGCCATCTAGGAGAATCAGTAGCACTTTTAGGTCATCCAAAAGCACTTGCAACAATCGTAGCTATCTGGACCCCCGTGGATCCCTCCTAGCCATCTAGGAGTATTCGGACCCTCCTTACATCATCTGACCCATTTCACCCCTCCCAACCATCTACGAGTATCAGTAGCACTTTTAGCTCATCCTAAAGCAATTGCGACAATCGTAGCCATCTGGACCCCCGTGGACCCCTCCTAGCCATATAGGACTATACGGACCCTCCTTACGTTATCTGACCCATTGCACCCCTACCAGCCATCTAGGAGTATCAGTAGCACTTTTAGGTCGTCCTAAAGCACTTGCGACAATCGTACCTATCTGGACCCCCTGCGGACCTCATCCTAGCCAAGTAGGAGTATACGGACCCTCCTTACGTCATCTGACCCATTGCACCCCTCCCAACCATCTTGGAGTATCAGTAGCACTTTTAGGTCATCCTAAAGCACTTGCGACAATCGTAGCCATCTGGACCCACGTGGACCCCTCCTAGCCATCTAGAACTATACGGACCCTCCTTACGTCATCTGACCCATTGCACCCCTACCAGCCATCTAGGAGTATCAGTAGCACTTTTAGGTCATCCTAAAGAACGTGCGACAATCGTAGCCATCTGGACCCCCGTGGACCCTTCCTAGCCATCTAGGACTATACGGACCCTCCTTACGTCATCTGACCCATTGCACCCCTCCCAGCCATCTAGGAGTATCAGTAGCACTTTTAGGTCATCCAAAAGAACGTGCGACAATCGTAGCCATCTGGACCCCCGTGGACCCTTCCTAGCCATCTAGGACTATACGGATCCTCCTTACGTCATCTGACCCATTGCACCCCTCCCAGCCATCTAGGAGAATCAGTAGCACTTTTAGCTCATCCAGAAGCACTTGCGACAATCGTAGCTATCTGGACCCCCGTGGATCCCTCCTAGCCATCTAGGAGTATACGGACCCTCCTTACATCATCTGACCCATTTCACCCCTCCCAACCATCTAGGAGTATCAGTAGCACTTTTAGCTCATCCTAAAGCAATTGCGACAATCTTAGCCATCTGGACCCCTGTGGCCCCTCCTAGCCATCTAGGACTATACGGACCCTCCTTACGTCATCTGACCCATTGCACCCCTACCAGCTATCTAGTAGTATCAGTAGCACTTTTTGGTCATCCTAAAGCACTTGCGACAATCGTACCTATCTGGACCCCCGCGGACCTCGTCCTAGCCAAGTAGGAGTATACGGACCCTCCTTACGTCATCTGACCCATTGCACGCCTCCCAACCATCTAGGAGTAACAGTAGCACTTTTAGGTCAACCTAAAGCACTTGCGACAATCGTAGCCATCTAGACCCCCGTGGACCCCTCCTAGCCATCTAGGACTATACGGACCCTCTCTACGTCATCTGACCCATTGCACCCCTCCCAGCCATCTAGGAGTATCAGTAGCACTTTTAGGTCATCCTAAAGCACTTGCCACAATCGTATCTATTTTGACCCCCATGGACCCGTCCTAGACAACTAGGAGTATACGGACCCTCCTTACGTCATCTGAACCATTGCACCCCTCCCAGCCATCTTGGAGTATCAGTAGAACTTTTAGGTCATCCTAAAGCACTTGCGGTAATCATACCTACCTGGACCCCCATGGACCCGTCCAAGCCAACTAGGAGTATACGGACCCTCTTTACGTTATCTGACCCATTGCACCCCTCCCAACCATCTAGGAGTATTAGTAGCACTTTTAGATCATCCTAAAGAACTTGCGACAGTTGTAGCCATCTGGACCCCCTTGGACCCCTCCTAGCCATCTAGGACTATAAGGAACCTCCTTACGTCATCTGACCCATTGCACCCCTCCCAGCCATCTAGGAGTATCAGTAGCACTTTTAGGTCATCCTAAAGCACTTGCGACAATCGTAGCTATCTGGACCCCCATTGATCCCTCCTAGCCATCTAGGAGTATACGAACCCTCCTTACATCATCTGACCCATTTCACCCCTCCCAACCATCTAGGAGTATCAGTAGGACTTTTAGCTCATCCTAAAGCACTTGCGACAATCGTAGCCATCTGGACGCCCGTGGCCCCTCCTAGCCATCTAGGACTATACGGACCCTCCTTACATCATCTGACCCATTGCACCCTATCAGCCATCTAGGAGTATCAGTAGCACTTTTTGGTCATCCTAAAGAACTTGCGAGAATCGTACCTATCTGGACCCCCGCGGACCTCGTCCTAGCCAAGTAGGAGTATACGGACCCTCGTTACGTCATCTGACCCATTGCACCCCTCCCAACCATCTAGGAGTATCAGTAGCACTTTTAGATCATCCTAAAGAACTTGCGACAATGGTAGCCATCTGGACCCCCCTGGACCCCTCCTAGCCATCTAGGACTATACGGACCCTCCTTACGTCATCTAACCCATTGTACCCCTCCCAGTCATCTAGGAGTACCAATAGCACTTTTAGGTCATCCTAAAGCACTTGCGACAATCGTAGCTATATGGACCCCCGTGGACCCGTCCTAGCCAACTAGGAGTATACGGACCCTCCTTACATCATCTGACCCATTTCACCCCTCCCAACCATCTAGGAGTATCAGTAGCACTTTTAGGTCATCCGAAAACACTTGCGACGATCGTAGCCATCTGGACCCCTGTGGAACCCTCCTAGCCATCTAGCACTATACGGACCCTCATTACGTCAACTGAAACCCTCCCAACCATCTAGTGGTTTCAGTTGCACTTTTATGTCATCCTAAAGAACATGCGACAATCGTAGCTATGTGGACCCCCGTGGACCCCTCCTAGCCATCTAGGACTATTCGGACCCTCCTTACGTCATCTGACCAATTGCACCCCTCCGAGCCATCTAGGAGTATCAGTAGCACTTTTAGGTCATCCTAAAGCACTTGAGACAATCGTAGTTATCTGCACCCCCGTGGACCCGTCCAAGCCAACTAGGAGTATGAGGACCCTCCTTACGTCATCTGACCCATTGCACCCCTCCTAGTCATCTAGGAGTATAAGTAGCACTTTTAGGTCATCCTAAAACAATTGCGACAATCGTAGCCATCTGGACCCCCGTAGACCCCTCCTAGCCATCTAGGACTATACGGACCCTCCTTACGTCATCTGACCCATTGCACCCCTCCCAGCCATCTAGGAGTATCAGTAGCACTTTTAGGTCATCCTAAAGCACTTGCGACAATCGTAGCTATCTGGACCCCCGTGGATCCCTCCTAGCCATCTAGGAGTATACGGACCCTCCTTACATGATCTGACCCATTTCACCCCTCCCAACCATCTAGGAGTATCAGTAGCACTTTTAGCTCATCGTAAAGCAATTGCGACAATCGTAGCCATCTGGACCCCCGTGGCCCCTCCTAGCCATCTAGGACTATACGGACCCTCCTTACGTCATCTGACCCATTGCACCCCTACCAGCCATCTAGGAGTATCAGTAGCACTTTTAGGTCATCCTAAAGCACTTGCGACAATCGTACCTATCTGGACCCCCGCGGACCTCGTCCTAGCCAAGTAGGAGTATACGGACCCTCCTTACGTCATCTGACCCATTGCACAACTCCCAGCCATCTAGGAGTATCAGTAGCACTTTTCGGTCATCCTAAAGCACTTGCGGTAATCATACCTACCTGGACCCCCATGGACCCGTCCAAGCCAACTAGGAGTATACGGACCCTCCTTACGTCATCTGACCCATTGCACCCCTCCCAACCATCTTGGAGTATTAGTAGCACTTTTAGATCATCGTAAAGAACTTGCGACAATCGTAGCCATCTGGACCCCCTTGGACCCCTCCTAGCCATAGGACTATACGGACCCTCCTTACGTCATCTGACCCATTGCACCCCCCCCCCAGTCATCTAGGAGTATCAGTAGCACTTTTAGGTCATCCTAAAGCACTTGCGACAATCGTAGCTATCTGGACCCCTGTGGATCCCTCCTAGCCATCTAGGAGTATACGGACCCTCCTTACATCATCCGACCCATTTCACCCCTCCCAACCATCTAGGAGTATCAGTAGCACTTTTAGCTCATCCTAAAAAACTTGCGACAATGGTAGCCATCTGGACCCCCCTGGACCCCTCCTAGCCATCTAGGACTATACGGACCCTCCTTACGTCATCTAACCCATTGCACCCCTCCCAGTCATCTAGGAGTACCAATAGCACTTTTAGGTCATCCTAAAGCACTTGCGACAATCGTAGCTATCTGGATCCCCGTGGACCCCTCCTAGCCAATGAGGAGTATACAAACCCTCCTTACGTCATCTGACCCATTTCACCCCTCCCAACCATCTAGGAGTATCAGTAGCACTTTTAGGTCATCCGAAAACACTTGCGACGATCGTAGCCATCTGGACCCCTGTGGAACCCTCCTAGCCATCTAGCACTATACGGACCCTCATTACGTCAACTGAAACCCTCCCAACCATCTAGTGGTTTCAGTTGCACTTTTATGTCATCCTAATGAACATGCGACAATCGTAGCTATGTGGACCCCCGTGGACCCCTCCTAGCCATCTAGGACTATTCGGACCCTCCTTACGTCATCTGACCAATTGCACCCCTCCGAGCCATCTAGGAGTATCAGTAGCACTTTTAGGTCATCCTAAAGCACTTGAGACAATCGTAGTTATCTGCACCCCCGTGGACCCGTCCAAGCCAACTAGGAGTATGAGGACCCTCCTTACGTCATCTGACCCATTGCACCCCTCCTAGTCATCTAGGAGTATAAGTAGCACTTTTAGGTCATCCTAAAACACTTGCGACAATCGTAGCCATCTGGACCCCCGTAGACCCCTCCTAGCCATCTAGGACTATACGGACCCTCCTTACGTCATCTGACCCATTGCACCCCTCCCAGCCATCTAGGAGTATCAGTAGCACTTTTAGGTCATCCTAAAGCACTTGCGACAATCGTAGCTATCTGGACCCCCGTGGATCCCTCCTAGCCATCTAGGAGTATACGGACCCTCCTTACATGATCTGACCCATTTCACCCCTCCCAACCATCTAGGAGTATCAGTAGCACTTTTAGCTCATCGTAAAGCAATTGCGACAATCGTAGCCATCTGGACCCCCGTGGCCCCTCCTAGCCATCTAGGACTATACGGACCCTCCTTACGTCATCTGACCCATTGCACCCCTACCAGCCATCTAGGAGTATCAGTAGCACTTTTAGGTCATCCTAAAGCACTTGCGACAATCGTACCTATCTGGACCCCCGCGGACCTCGTCCTAGCCAAGTAGGAGTATACGGACCCTCCTTACGTCATCTGACCCATTGCACAACTCCCAGCCATCTAGGAGTATCAGTAGCACTTTTCGGTCATCCTAAAGCACTTGCGGTAATCATACCTACCTGGACCCCCATGGACCCGTCCAAGCCAACTAGGAGTATACGGACCCTCCTTACGTCATCTGACCCATTGCACCCCTCCCAACCATCTTGGAGTATTAGTAGCACTTTTAGATCATCGTAAAGAACTTGCGACAATCGTAGCCATCTGGACCCCCTTGGACCCCTCCTAGCCATAGGACTATACGGACCCTCCTTACGTCATCTGACCCATTGCACCCCCCCCCCCAGTCATCTAGGAGTATCAGTAGCACTTTTAGGTCATCCTAAAGCACTTGCGACAATCGTAGCTATCTGGACCCCTGTGGATCCCTCCTAGCCATCTAGGAGTATACGGACCCTCCTTACATCATCCGACCCATTTCACCCCTCCCAACCATCTAGGAGTATCAGTAGCACTTTTAGCTCATCCTAAAGAACTTGCGACAATGGTAGCCATCTGGACCCCCCTGGACCCCTCCTAGCCATCTAGGACTATACGGACCCTCCTTACGTCATCTAACCCATTGCACCCCTCCCAGTCATCTAGGAGTACCAATAGCACTTTTAGGTCATCCTAAAGCACTTGCGACAATCGTAGCTATCTGGATCCCCGTGGACCCCTCCTAGCCAATGAGGAGTATACAAACCCTCCTTACGTCATCTGACCCATTTCACCCCTCCCAACCATCTAGGAGTATCAGTAGCACTTTTAGGTCATCCGAAAACACTTGCGACGATCGTAGCCATCTGGACCCCTGTGGAACCCTCCTAGCCATCTAGCACTATACGGACCCTCATTACGTCAACTGAAACCCTCCCAACCATCTAGTGGTTTCAGTTGCACTTTTATGTCATCCTAATGAACATGCGACAATCGTAGCTATGTGGACCCCCGTGGACCCCTCCTAGCCATCTAGGACTATTCGGACCCTCCTTACGTCATCTGACCAATTGCACCCCTCCGAGCCATCTAGGAGTATCAGTAGCACTTTTAGGTCATCCTAAAGCACTTGAGACAATCGTAGTTATCTGCACCCCCGTGGACCCGTCCAAGCCAACTAGGAGTATGAGGACCCTCCTTACGTCATCTGACCCATTGCACCCCTCCTAGTCATCTAGGAGTATAAGTAGCACTTTTAGGTCATCCTAAAACACTTGCGACAATCGTAGCCATCTGGACCCCCGTAGACCCCTCCTAGCCATCTAGGACTATACGGACCCTCCTTACGTCATCTGACCCATTGCACCCCTCCCAGCCATCTAGGAGTATCAGTAGCACTTTTAGGTCATCCTAAAGCACTTGCGACAATCGTAGCTATCTGGACCCCCGTGGATCCCTCCTAGCCATCTAGGAGTATACGGACCCTCCTTACATGATCTGACCCATTTCACCCCTCCCAACCATCTAGGAGTATCAGTAGCACTTTTAGCTCATCGTAAAGCAATTGCGACAATCGTAGCCATCTGGACCCCCGTGGCCCCTCCTAGCCATCTAGGACTATACGGACCCTCCTTACGTCATCTGACCCATTGCACCCCTACCAGCCATCTAGGAGTATCAGTAGCACTTTTAGGTCATCCTAAAGCACTTGCGACAATCGTACCTATCTGGACCCCCGCGGACCTCGTCCTAGCCAAGTAGGAGTATACGGACCCTCCTTACGTCATCTGACCCATTGCACGCCTCCCAACCATCTAGGAGTAACAGTAGCACTTTTAGGTCAACCTAAAGCACTTGCGACAATCGTAGCCATCTGGACCCCCGTGGACCCCTCCTAGCCATCTAGGACTATACGGACCCTCCTTACGTCATATGACCCATTGCACCCCTCCCAGCCATCTAGGAGTATCAGTAGCACTTTTAGGTCATCCTAAAGCACTTGCGACAGTCGTACCTATTTTGACCACCATGGACCCGTCCTAGACAACTAGGATACGGACCCTCCTTACGTCATCTGAACCATTGCACCCCTCCCAGCCATCTAGGAGTATCAGTAGCACTTTTCGGTCATCCTAAAGCACTTGCGGTAATCATACCTACCTGGACCCCCATGGACCCGTCCAAGCCAACTAGGAGTATACGGACCCTCCTTACGTCATCTGACCCATTGCACCCCTCCCAACCATCTTGGAGTATTAGTAGCACTTTTAGATCATCGTAAAGAACTTGCGACAATCGTAGCCATCTGGACCCCCTTGGACCCCTCCTAGCCATAGGACTATACGGACCCTCCTTACGTCATCTGACCCATTGCACCCCCCCCCCCCAGTCATCTAGGAGTATCAGTAGCACTTTTAGGTCATCCTAAAGCACTTGCGACAATCGTAGCTATCTGGACCCCTGTGGATCCCTCCTAGCCATCTAGGAGTATACGGACCCTCCTTACATCATCCGACCCATTTCACCCCTCCCAACCATCTAGGAGTATCAGTAGCACTTTTAGCTCATCCTAAAGAACTTGCGACAATGGTAGCCATCTGGACCCCCCTGGACCCCTCCTAGCCATCTAGGACTATACGGACCCTCCTTACGTCATCTAACCCATTGCACCCCTCCCAGTCATCTAGGAGTACCAATAGCACTTTTAGGTCATCCTAAAGCACTTGCGACAATCGTAGCTATCTGGATCCCCGTGGACCGCTCCTAGCCAATGAGGAGTATACAAACCCTCCTTACGTCATCTGACCCATTTCACCCCTCCCAACTATCTAGGAGTATCAATAGCACTATAAGGTCATCCTAAAGCACTTGCGACAATCGTAGCTATATGGACCCCCGTGGACCCGTCCTAGCCAACTAGGAGTATACGGACCCTCCTTACGTCATCTGACCCATTTCACCCCTCCCAACCATCTAGGAGTATCAGTAGCACTTTTAGGTCATCCGAAAACACTTGCGACGATCGTAGCCATCTGGACCCCTGTGGAACCCTCCTAGCCATCTAGCACTATACGGACCCTCATTACGTCAACTGAAACCCTCCCAACCATCTAGTGGTTTCAGTTGCACTTTTAGGTCATCCTAAAGAACATGCGACAATCGTAGCCATCTGGACCCCCGTGGACCCCTTCTAGCCATCTAGGACTATTCGGACCCTCCTTACGTCATCTGACCAATTGCACCCCTCCGAGCCATCTAGGAGTATCAGTAGCACTTTTAGGTCATCCTAAAGAACGTGCGACAATCGTACCCATCTGGACCCCCGTGGACCCGTCCAAGCCATCTAGGACTATACGGATCCTCCTTACGTCATCTGACCCATTGCACCCCTCCCAACCATCTAGGAGTATCATCAGCACTTTTAGGTCGTCCTAAAGAACGTGCGACAATCGTAGCCATAAGGACCCCGTGGACCTTTCCTAGCCATCTAGGACTATACGGATCCTCCTTACGTCATCTGACCAATGGAACCCCTCCCAACCATCTAGGAGTATCAGTAGCACTTTTAGCTCATCGTAAAGCAATTGCGACAATCGTAGCCATCTGGACCCCCGTGGCCCCTCCTAGCCATCTAGGACTATACGGACCCTCCGTACGTCATCTGACCCATTGCACCCCTACCAGCCATCTAGGAGTATCAGTAGCACTTTTAGGTCATCCTAAAGAACGCGCGACAATCGTAGCCATCTGGACCCCCGTGGACCCTTCCTAGCCATCTAGGACTATACGGATGCTCCTTACGTCATCTGACCCATTGCACCCCTCCCAGCCATCTAGGAGAATCAGTAGCACTTTTAGCTCATCCAGAAGCACTTGCGACAATCGTAGCCATCTGGACCCCCGTGGACCCCTCCTAGCCATCTAGGACTATACGGACCCTCCTTACGTCATCTGACCCATTGCACCCCTACCAGCCATCTAGTAGTATCAGTAGCACTTTTAGGTCGTCCTAAAGAACGTGCGACAATCGTAGCCATAAGGACCCCGTGGACCCTTCCTAGCCATCTAGGACTATACGGATCCTCCTTACGTCATCTGACCCATTGCACCCCTCCCAACCATCTAGGAGTATCAGTAGCACTTTTAGCTCATCGTAAAGCAATTGCGACAATCGTAGCCATCTGGACCCCCGTGGCCCCTCCTAGCCATCTAGGACTATACGGACCCTCCGTACGTCATCTGACCCATTGCACCCCTACCAGCCATCTAGGAGTATCAGTAGCACTTTTAGGTCATCCTAAAGCACTTGCGACAATCGTAGCCATCTAGACCCCCGTGGACCCCTCCTAGCCATCTAGGACTATACGGACCCTCCTTACGTCATCTGACCCACTGCACCCCTCCCAGCCATCTAGGAGTATCAGTAGCACTTTTAGGTCATCCTAAAGCACTTGCCACAATCGTATCTATTTTGACCCCCATGGACCCGTCCTAGACAACTAGGAGTATACGGACCCTCCTTACGTCATCTGAACCATTGCACCCTCCCAGCCATCTTGGAGTATCAGTAGCACTTTTAGGTCATCCTAAAGCACTTGCGGTAATCATACCTACCTGGACCCCCATGGACCCGTCCAAGCCAACTAGGAGTATACGGACCCTCCTTACGTTATCTGACCCATTGCACCCCTCCCAACCATCTAGGAGTATTAGTAGCACTTTTAGATCATCCTAAAGAACTTGCGACAATTGTAGCCATCTGGACCCCCTTGGACCCCTCCTAGCCATCTAGGACTATAAGGAACCTCCTTACGTCATCTGACCCATTGCACCCCTCCCAGCCATCTAGGAGTATCAGTAGCACTTTTAGGTCATCCTAAAGCACTTGCGACAATCGTAGCTATCTGGACCCCCGTTGATCCCTCCTAGCCATCTAGGAGTATACGAACCCTCCTTACATCATCTGACCCATTTCACCCCTCCCAACCATCTAGGAGTATCAGTAGGACTTTTAGCTCATCCTAAAGCACTTGCGACAATCGTAGCCATCTGGATGCCCGTGGCCCCTCCTAGCCATCTAGGACTATACGGACCCTCCTTACATCATCTGACCCATTGCACCCTACCAGCCATCTAGGAGTATCAGTAGCACTTTTTGGTCATCCTAAAGAACTTGCGACAATCGTACCTATCTGGACCCCCGCGGACCTCGTCCTAGCCAAGTAGGAGTATACGGACCCTCGTTACGTCATCTGACCCATTGCACCCCTCCCAACCATCTAGGAGTATCAGTAGCACTTTTAGATCATTCTAAAGAACTTGCGACAATGGTAGCCATCTGGACCCCCCTGGACCCCTCCTAGCCATCTAGGACTATACGGACCCTCCTTACGTCATCTAACCCATTGCACCCCTCCCAGTCATCTAGGAGTACCAATAGCACATTTAGGTCATCCTAAAGCACTTGCGACAATCGTAGCTATCTGGATCCCCGTGGACCCCTCCTAGCCAATGAGGAGTATACAGACCCTCCTTACGTCATCTGACCCATTTCACCCCTCCCAACTATCTAGGAGTATCAATAGCACTATAAGGTCATCCTAAAGCACTTGCGACAATCGTAGCTATATGGACCCCCGTGGACCCGTCCTAGCCAACTAGGAGTACACGGACCCTCCTTACGTCATCTGACCCATTTCACCCCTCCCAACCATCTAGGAGTATCAGTAGCACTTCTAGGTCATCCGAAAACACTTGCGACGATCGTAGCCATCTGGACCCCTGTGGAACCCTCCTAGCCATCTAGCACTATACGGACCCTCATTACGTCAACTGAAACCCTCCCAACCATCTAGTGGTTTCAGTTGCACTTTTAGGTCATCCTAAAGAACATGCGACAATCGTAGCTATGTGGACCCCCGTGGACCCCTTCTAGCCATCTAGGACTATTCGGACCCTCCTTACGTCATCTGACCAATTGCACCCCTCCGAGCCATCTAGGAGTATCAGTAGCACTTTTAGGTCATCCTAAAGCACTTGAGACAATCGTAGTTATCTGCACCCCCGTGGACCCGTCCAAGCCAACTAGGAGTATGAGGACCCTCCTTACGTCATCTGACCCATTGCACCCCTCCTAGTCATCTAGGAGTATAAGTAGCACTTTTAGGTCATCCTAAAACACTTGCGACAATCGTAGCCATCTGGACCCCCGTAGACCCCTCCTAGCCATGTAGGACTATACGGACCCTCCTTGATGAGGACATCCCTAGTGTTTCTACTACTACTCCAATTGAAGAAGTTGCTGTCCAAGATAATTCCAATGAAGTGAGACTTGGTCCAATGACAAGATCAAGAACCAAGTTATTAGAACAACAGGTGAATTCTTTCCTAGTTGATTGTGATAATTTAAATCATGAGAATTTTATACTACCTAAATCTATGCATCTATGTATGATTAGGTTTGTTGATAACACAAATGCTAATGGAGGGGAGCATCAAGATATGGAGGGAAATCACTTGGAGCTTGATGAAAACGTGAAGACACTTGGTGCACACATGAGTACAAGAGGAGGGCGCCCCATTGAAGATTAATGCGCCATAGTTATAAGTCCTAATTAATTTAGGCAAGGTCCTGCGTGTCCTTATTTGGCCGAGTCCCTTATGGGCCGGTTTGTATCCCAATTAAGTCCAAATAGGAGTCCAGTCCGAGTTGAGCTAGGGTTGCTTGCGCAAGGAGCTTGTGGCCGCACCCCTCCCTCACATATAGTCACCACCTGCGTGTGGAATAGGACAGAACCAGTTTAAACCTAAAACCCTAGCCTCCAGATTGTATTGCTGCTAAGCATTCATCTTGAAGTATACCATCGCAAATTCTACGTCTATCTTGTTGTTCCATTGGGAATAAGGGGATACAGGACCACTTGTGATCTTGATTGCAGGTGCAAGAGTGTGTAGTTGAGAATATCCAAAGGGAGAGATTGTTGTTGCATTGGCAACGGGGATTATCCAGGAGAGATCTCAGTGTAGCACTAGTTACCAATCCATCCACAGCACCACCATCAACATAATTCGCAAGAGTTCATTGAGAAGATCGGGCCACCCCGTATCATCTTGGTATCAGATTCACAGGTTTACTCAGTGAGCTATTTCTATCCCCTAGTTTCGAGTGTTTTTATTTCCTATCCAGAAAAAGCCAAAAATATTAGGTTTAGATTGTGCCAGAGCCTAGATCACACCAATTTGCTTAGTTCACTTTGCTGTTTGGGTTGATTTTGTGTCTCAATGGACAAACAGAAGTGGTGAATAGAACATTGTCAACATTATTAAGAACCATGATCAAGAAAAACTTGAAGGAGTGGGAGGAGTGTTTACCACATGTGGAATTCGCATATAATAGAGCTGTTCACTCAACTACTCAGCTTTGCCCTTTTGAGGTAGTTTATGGTTTCAAGCCAATTACACCACTTGATTTATTGCCACTTCCTATCCATGAGAGAACAAATATGGAGGCATCCAAGAGAGCTGATTTTGTGAGAAAGATTCATGAGAAAACAAAGGAGGCCATAGAGAAGAAAGGGAAGTATGTGGCTGATAGAGTAAACAAGAAGAGGAAGGAGGTGTTGTTTCGGCCAGGAGACATGGTTTGGGTGCATTTCAGAAAAGATAGATTTCCAACTTTGAGAAAGTCCAAATTGATGCCTAGAGGTGCTGGTCCTTTTAGAGTGCTCGAAAAAATCAATGACAATGCCTACAAAATAGACCTTCCAAGTGCTGAATATGGTGTGAGTAATTCATTCAATGTGGCTGATTTATCACCTTACATTGGAGAGGATCTTGCATCGAGGACGATGCCTTTTCAAGGGGGGGAGGATGATGAGGACATCCCTAGTGTTTCTACTACTACTCCAATTGAAGAAGTTGCTGTCCAAGATAATTCCAATGAAGTGAGACTTGGTCCAATGACAAGATCAAGAACCAAGTTATTAGAACAACAGGTGAATTCTTTCCTAGTTGATTGTGATAATTTAAATCATGAGAATTTTATACTACCTAAATCTATGCATCTATGTATGATTAGGTTTGTTGATAACACAAATGCTAATGGAGGGGAGCATCAAGATATGGAGGGAAATCACTTGGAGCTTGATGAAAACGTGAAGACACTTGGTGCACACATGAGTACAAGAGGAGGGCGCCCCATTGAAGATTAATGCGCCATAGTTATAAGTCCTAATTAATTTAGGCAAGGTCCTGCGTGTCCTTATTTGGCCGAGTCCCTTATGGGCCGGTTTGTATCCCAATTAAGTCCAAATAGGAGTCCAGTCCGAGTTGAGCTAGGGTTGCTTGCGCAAGGAGCTTGTGGCCGCACCCCTCCCTCACATATAGTCACCACCTGCGTGTGGAATAGGACAGAACCAGTTTAAACCTAAAACCCTAGCCTCCAGATTGTATTGCTGCTAAGCATTCATCTTGAAGTATACCATCGCAAATTCTACGTCTATCTTGTTGTTCCATTGGGAATAAGGGGATACAGGACCACTTGTGATCTTGATTGCAGGTGCAAGAGTGTGTAGTTGAGAATATCCAAAGGGAGAGATTGTTGTTGCATTGGCAACGGGGATTATCCAGGAGAGATCTCAGTGTAGCACTAGTTACCAATCCATCCACAGCACCACCATCAACATAATTCGCAAGAGTTCATTGAGAAGATCGGGCCACCCCGTATCATCTTGGTATCAGATTCACAGGTTTACTCAGTGAGCTATTTCTATCCCCTAGTTTCGAGTGTTTTTATTTCCTATCCAGAAAAAGCCAAAAATATTAGGTTTAGATTGTGCCAGAGCCTAGATCACACCAATTTGCTTAGTTCACTTTGCTGTTTGGGTTGATTTTGTGTCTCAATGGACAAACAGAAGTGGTGAATAGAACATTGTCAACATTATTAAGAACCATGATCAAGAAAAACTTGAAGGAGTGGGAGGAGTGTTTACCACATGTGGAATTCGCATATAATAGAGCTGTTCACTCAACTACTCAGCTTTGCCCTTTTGAGGTAGTTTATGGTTTCAAGCCAATTACACCACTTGATTTATTGCCACTTCCTATCCATGAGAGAACAAATATGGAGGCATCCAAGAGAGCTGATTTTGTGAGAAAGATTCATGAGAAAACAAAGGAGGCCATAGAGAAGAAAGGGAAGTATGTGGCTGATAGAGTAAACAAGAAGAGGAAGGAGGTGTTGTTTCGGCCAGGAGACATGGTTTGGGTGCATTTCAGAAAAGATAGATTTCCAACTTTGAGAAAGTCCAAATTGATGCCTAGAGGTGCTGGTCCTTTTAGAGTGCTCGAAAAAATCAATGACAATGCCTACAAAATAGACCTTCCAAGTGCTGAATATGGTGTGAGTAATTCATTCAATGTGGCTGATTTATCACCTTACATTGGAGAGGATCTTGCATCGAGGACGATGCCTTTTCAAGGGGGGGAGGATGATGAGGACATCCCTAGTGTTTCTACTACTACTCCAATTGAAGAAGTTGCTGTCCAAGATAATTCCAATGAAGTGAGACTTGGTCCAATGACAAGATCAAGAACCAAGTTATTAGAACAACAGGTGAATTCTTTCCTAGTTGATTGTGATAATTTAAATCATGAGAATTTTATACTACCTAAATCTATGCATCTATGTATGATTAGGTTTGTTGATAACACAAATGCTAATGGAGGGGAGCATCAAGATATGGAGGGAAATCACTTGGAGCTTGATGAAAACGTGAAGACACTTGGTGCACACATGAGTACAAGAGGAGGGCGCCCCATTGAAGATTAATGCGCCATAGTTATAAGTCCTAATTAATTTAGGCAAGGTCCTGCGTGTCCTTATTTGGCCGAGTCCCTTATGGGCCGGTTTGTATCCCAATTAAGTCCAAATAGGAGTCCAGTCCGAGTTGAGCTAGGGTTGCTTGCGCAAGGAGCTTGTGGCCGCACCCCTCCCTCACATATAGTCACCACCTGCGTGTGGAATAGGACAGAACCAGTTTAAACCTAAAACCCTAGCCTCCAGATTGTATTGCTGCTAAGCATTCATCTTGAAGTATACCATCGCAAATTCTACGTCTATCTTGTTGTTCCATTGGGAATAAGGGGATACAGGACCACTTGTGATCTTGATTGCAGGTGCAAGAGTGTGTAGTTGAGAATATCCAAAGGGAGAGATTGTTGTTGCATTGGCAACGGGGATTATCCAGGAGAGATCTCAGTGTAGCACTAGTTACCAATCCATCCACAGCACCACCATCAACATAATTCGCAAGAGTTCATTGAGAAGATCGGGCCACCCCGTATCACTCCTTACGTCATCTGACCCATTGCACCCCTCCCAGCCATCTAGGAGTACCAGTAGCACTTTTAGGTCATCCTAAAGCACTTGCGACAATCGTAGCTATCTGGACCCCCGTGGATCCCTCCTAGCCATCTAGGAGTATACGGACCCTCCTTACATCATCTGACTCATTTCGCCCCTCCCAACCATCTAGGAGTATCAGTAGCACTTTTAGCTCATCCTAAAGCACTTGCGACAATCGTAGCCATCTGGACCCCCGTGGCCCCTCCTAGCCATCTAGGACTATACGGACCCTCCTTACGTCATCTGACCCATTGCACCCCTACCAGCCATCTAGGAGTATCAGTAGCACTTTTAGGTCATCCTAAAGCACTTGCGACAATCGTACCTATCTGGACCCCCGCGGACCTCGTCCTAGCCAAGTAGGAGTATACGGACCCTCCTTACGTCATCTGACCCATTGCACGCCTCCCAACCATCTAGGAGTAACAGTAGCACTTTTAGGTCAACCTAAAGCACTTGCGACAATCGTAGCCATCTGGACCCCCGTGGACCCCTCCTAGCCATCTAGGACTATACGGACCCTCCTTACGTCATCTGACCCATTGCACCCCTCCCAGCCATCTAGGAGTATCAGTAGCACTTTTAGGTCATCCTAAAGCACTTGCGACAGTCGTACCTATTTTGACCACCATGGACCCGTCCTAGACAACTAGGAGTATACGGACCCTCCTTACGTCATCTGAACCATTGCACCCCTCCCAGCCATCTAGGAGTATCAGTAGCACTTTTAGGTCATCCTAAAGCACTTGCGGTAATCATACCTACCTGGACCCCCATGGACCCGTCCAAGCCAACTAGGAGTATACGGACCCTCCTTACGTCATCTGACACATTGCACCCCTCCCAACCATCTTGGAGTATTAGTAGCACTTTTAGATCATCATAAAGAACTTGCGACAATCGTAGCCATCTGGACCCCATTGGACCCCTCCTAGCCATAGGACTATACGGACCCTCCTTACGTCATCTGACCCATTGCACCCCCCCCCCAGTCATCTAGGAGTATCAGTAGCACTTTTAGGTCATCCTAAAGGACTTGCGACAATCGTAGCTATCTGGACCCCTGTGGATCCCTCCTAGCCATCTAGGAGTATACGGACCCTCCTTACATCATCCGACCCATTTCACCCCTCCCAACCATCTAGGAGTATCAGTAGCACTTTTAGCTCATCCTAAAGCACTTGCGACAATCGTAGCCATCTGGACCCCCGTGGCCCCCCTAGACATCTAGGACTATATGGACCCTCCTTACATCATCTGACCCATTGCACCCCTACCAGCCATCTAGGAGTATCAATAGCACTTTTAGGTCATCCTAAAGAACTTGCGACAATCGTACCTATCTGGACCCCCGCGGACCTCGTCCTAGCCAAGTAGGAGTATACGGACCCTCGTTACGTCATCTGACCCATTGCACCCCTGCCAATGATCTAGGAGTAACAGTAGCACTTTTAGGTCATCCTAAAGCACTTGCGACAATCGTAGCCATCTGGACCCCCCCGGACCCCTCCTAGCCATCTAGGACTATACGGACCCTCCTTACGTCATCTAACCCATTGCACCCCTCCTAGCCATCTAGGAGTATCAGTAGCACTTTTAGGTAATCCTAAAGCACTTGCGACAATCGTACCTATCTGGACCCCCATGGACACATCCTAGACAACTAGGAGTATACGGACCCTCCTTACGTCATATGACCCTTTGCACCCCTCCCAGCCATCTAGGAGTATTAGTAGCACTTTTAGGTCATCCTAAAGCACTTGCGATAATCATACCTATCTGGACCCCCATGGACCCGTCCTAGCCAACTAGGAGTATACGGACCCTCCTTACGTCATCTGACCCATTGCGCCCCTCCCAACCATCTAGGAGTATTAGTAGCACTTTGAGATCATCCTAAAGAACTTGCGACAATGGTAGCCATCTGGACCCCCTTGGACCCCTCCTAGCCATCTAGGACTATACGGACCCTCCTTACGTCATCTAACCCATCGCACCCCTCCCAGTCATCTAGGAGTACCAATAGCACTTTTAGGTCATCCTAAAGCACTTGCGACAATCGTAGCTATCTGGACCCCCGTGGACCTCTCCTAGCCAATGAGGAGTATACAGACCCTCCTTACGTCATCTGACCCATTTCACCCCTCCAAACCATCTAGTGGTTTCAGTTGCACTTTTAGGTCATCCTAAAGAACATGCGACAATCGTAGCTATGTGGACCCCCGTGGACCCCTTCTAGCCATCTAGGACTATTCGGACCCTTCTTACGTCATCTGACCCATTGCACCCCTCCGAGCCATCTAGGAGTATCAGTAGCACTTTTAGGTCATCCTAAAGCACTTGAGACAATCGTAGATATCTGCACCCCCGTGGACCCGTCCAAGCCAACTAGGAGTATGAGGACCCTCCTTACGTCATCTGACCCATTGCACCCCTCCTAGTCATCTAGGAGTATAAGTAGCACTTTTAGGTCATCCTAAAACACTTGCGACAATCGTAGCCATCTGGACCCCCGTAGACCCCTCCTAGCCATCTAGGACTTTACGGACCCTCCTTACGTCATCTGACCCATTGCACCCCTCCCAGCCATCTAGGAGTATCAGTAGCACTTTTAGGTTATCCTAAAGCACTTGCGACAATCGTAGCTATCTGGACCCCCGTGGATCCCTCCTAGCCATCTAGGAGTATACGGACCCTCCTTACATCATCTGACTCATTTCACCCCTCCCAACCATCTAGGAGTATCAGTAGCACTTTTAGCTCATCCTAAAGCACTTGCGACAATCATAGCCATCTGGACCCCCGTGGACCCCTCCTAGCCATATAGGACTATACGGAACCTCCTTACGTCATCTGACCCATTGCACCCCTACCAGCCATCTAGGAGTATCAGTAGCACTTTTAGGTCGTCCTAAAGCACTTGTGACAATCGTACCTATCTGGACCCCCGCGGACCTCGTCCTAGCCAAGTAGGAGTATACGGACCCTCCTTACGTCATCTGACCCATTGCACCCCTCCCAACCATCTTTGAGTATCAGTAGCACTTTTAGGTCATCCTAAAGCACTTGCGACAATCGTAGCCATCTGGACCCATGTGGACCCCTCCTAGCCATCTAGAACTATACGGACCCTCCTTACGTCATCTGACCCATTGCACCCCTCCCAGCCATCTAGGAGTATCAGTAGCACTTTTAGGTCATCCTAAAGAACGTGTGACAATCGTAGCCATCTGGACCCCCGTGGACCCTTCCTAGCCATCTAGGACTATACGGATCCTCCTTACGTCATCTGACCCATTGCACCCCTCCCAGCCATGTAGGAGAATCAGTAGAACTTTTAGGTCATCCAAAAGCACTTGCGACAATCGTAGCTATCTGGACCCCCGTGGATCCCTCCTAGCCATCTAGGAGTATACGAACCCTCCTTACATCATCTGACCCATTTCACCCCTCCCAACCATCTAGGAGTATCAGTAGCACTATTAGCTCATCCTAAAGCAATTGCGACAATCGTAGCCATCTGGACCCCCGTGGCCCCTCCTAGCCATCTAGGACTATACGGACCCTCCTTACGTTATCTGACCCATTGCACCCCTACCAGCCATCTAGGAGTATCAGTAGCACTTTTAGGTCATCCTAAAGCACTTGCAACAATCGTACCTATCTGGACCCCCGCGGACCTCGTCCTAGCCAAGTAGGAGTATACGGACCCTCCTTACGTCATCTGACCCATTGCACCCCTCCCAGCCATCTAGGAGTATCAGTAGCACTTTTAGGTCATCCTAAAGCACTTGCGACAATCGTACCTATTTTGACCCCCATGGACCCGTCCTAGACAACTAGGAGTATACGGACCCTCCTTACGTCATCTGAACCATTGCACCCCTCCCAGCCATCTAGGAGTATCAGTAGCACTTTTAGGTCATCCTAAAGCACTTGCGGTAATCATACCTACCTGGACCCCCATGGACCCGTCCAAGCCAAATAGGAGTATACGGACCCTCCTTACGTCATCTGACCCATTGCACCCCTCCCAACCATCTAGGAGTATTAGTAGCACTTTTAGATCATCTTAAAGAACTTGCGACAATCGTAGCCATCTGGACCCCCTTGGACCCCTCCTAGCCATCTAGGACTATACGGAACCTCCTTACGTCATCTGACCCATTGCACCCCTCCCAGCCATCTAGGAGTATCAGTAGCACTTTTAGGTCATCCTAAAGCACTTGCGACAATCGTAGCTATCTGGACCCCCGTGGATCCCTCCTAGCCATCTAGGAGTATACGGACCCTCCTTACATCATCTGACCCATTTCACCCCTCCCAACCATCTAGGAGTATCAGTAGGACTTTTAGCTCATCCTAAAGCACTTTCTACAATCGTAGCCATCTGGACGCCCGTGGCCCCTCCTAGCCATCTAGGACTATACGGACCCTCCTTACATCATCTGACCCATTGCACCCCTTCCAGCCATCTAGGAGTATCAGTAGCACTTTTAGGTCATCCTATAGAACTTGCGACAATCGTACCTATCTGGACCCCCGCGGACCTCGTCCTAGCCAAGTAGGAGTATACGGACCCTCGTTACGTCATCTGACCCATTGCACCCCTCCCAACCATCTAGGAGTAACAGTAGCACTTTTAGGTCATCCTAAAGCACTTGCGACAATCGTAGCCATCTGGACCCCCGTGGACCCCTCCTAGCCATCTAGGACTATACGGACCCTCCTTACGTCATCTGACCCATTGCACCCCTCCCAGCCATCTAGGAGTATCAGTAGCACTTTTGGGTCATCCTAAAGCACTTGCGACAATCGTACCTATCTGGACCCCCATGGACACGTCCTAGACAACTAGAAGTATATGGACCCTCCTTACGTCATCTGACCCATTGCACCCCTCCCAGCCATCTAGGAGTATCAGTAGCACGTTTGGGTCATCCTAAAGCACTTGCGACAATCGTACCTATCTGGACCCCCATGGACACGTCCTAGACAACTAGAAGTATATGGACCCTCCTTACGTCATCTGACCCATTGCACCCCTCCCAGCCATCTAGGAGTATCAGTAGCACTTTTAGGTCATCCTAAAGCACTTGCGATAATCATACCTATCCAGACCCCCATGGACCCGTCCTAGCTAACTAGGAGTATACGGACCCTCCTTACGTCATATGACCCATTGCACCCCTCCCAGCCATCTAGGAGTATCAGTTGCACTTTTAGGTCATCCTAAAGAACATGCGACAATCGTAGCTATGTGGACCCCCGTGGACCCCTCCTAGCCATCTAGGACTTTACGGACCCTCCTTACGTCATCTGACCCATTGCACCCCTCCCAGCCATCTAGGAGTATCAGTAGCACTTTTAGGTCATCCTATAGAACTTGTGACAATCGTACCTATCTGGACCCCCGCGGACCTCGTCCTAGCCAAGTAGGAGTTTACGGACCCTCGTTACGTCATCTGACCCATTGCACCCCTAACAACCATCTAGGAGTAACAGTAGCACTTTTAGGTCATCCTAAAGCACTTGCGACAATCGTAGCCATCTGGACCCCCGTGGACCCCTCCTAGCCATCTAGGACTATACGGACCCTCCTTACGTCATCTGACCCATTGCACCCCTCCCAGCCATCTAGGAGTATCAGTAGCACTTTTGGGTCATCCTAAAGCACTTGCGACAATCGTACCTATCTGGACCCCCATGGACACGTCCTAGACAACTAGAAGTATATGGACCCTCCTTGCGTCATCTGACCCATTGCACCCCTCCCAGCCATCTAGGAGTATCAGTAGCACTTTTAGGTCATCCTAAAGCACTTGCGATAATCATACCTATCCAGACACCCATGGACCCGTCCTAGCTAACTAGGAGTATACGGACCCTCCTTACGTCATCTGACCCATTGCACCCCTCCCAACCATCTAGGAGTATCAGTTGCACTTTTAGGTCATCCTAAAGAACATGCGACAATCGTAGCTATGTGGACCACCATGGACCCCTCCTAGCCATCTAGGACTATTCGGACCCTCCTTACGTCATCTGACCCATTGCACCCCTCCCGGCCATCTAGGAGTATCAGTAGCACTTTTAGGTCATCCTAAAGCACTTGAGACAAACGTAGTTATCTAGACCCCCATGGACCCGTCCAAGCCAACTAGGAGTATGATTACCCTCCTTACGTCATCTGACCCATTGCACCCCTCCTAGTCATCTAGGAGTATAAGTAGCCATCTCGACCCCCGTGGACCCCTCCTAGCCATCCAGGACTATACGGACCCTCCTTTCGTCATTTGACCCATTTCACCCCTCCCAACAATCTAGTGGTATCAGTTGCACGTTTAGATCATCGTAAAGAACGTGCGACAATCGTACCTATCTGGATCCCATGGACCCGTCCTAGCCATCTAGGACTATACGGACCCTCCTTACGTCATCTGACCCATTGCACCCCTCCCAACCATCTAGGAGTATCAGTAGCACATTTATGTCATTCTAAGGCACGTGGGACAATCGTAGCCATCTGGACCACCGTGGACTTCTCCTAGCCATCTAGGACTATACGGACCCTTCTTACGTCATCTGACCCATTGCACCCCTCCCAACCATCTAGGAGTATTAGTAGCACTTTTAGATCATCCTGAAGAACTTGCGACAATCGTAGCCATCTGGACCCCCTTGGACCCCTCCTAGCCATCTAGGACTATAAAGACCCTCCTTACGTCATCTGACCCATTGCACCCCTCCCAGCCATCTAGGAGTATCAGTAGCACTTTTAGGTCATCCTAAAGCACTTGCGACAATCGTAGCTATCTGGACCCCCGTGGATCCCTCCTAGCCATCTAGGAGTATACGGACCCTCCTTACATCATCTGACCCATTTCACCCCTCCCAACCATCTAGGAGTATCAGTAGCACTTTTAGCTCATCCTAAAGCACTTGCGACAATCGTAGCCATCTGGACCCCCGTGGCCCCTCCTAGCCATCTAGGACTATACGGACCCTCCTTACGTCATCTGACCCATTGCACCCCTACCAGCCATCAAGGAGTATCGGTAGCACTTTTAGGTCATCCTAAAGCACTTGCGACAATCGTACCTATCTGGACCCCCGCGGACCTCGTCCTAGCCAAGTAGGAGTATACGGACCCTCCTTACGTCATCTGACCCATTGCACCCCTCCCAACCATCTAGGAGTAACAGTAGCACTTTTAGGTCATCCTAAAGCACTTGCGAAAATCGTAGCCATCTGGACCCCCGTGGACCCCTCCTAGCCATCTAGGACTATACGGAACCTCCTTACGTCATCTGACCCATTGCACCCCTCCGAGCCATCTAGGAGTATCAGTAGCACTTTAGGTCATCCAAGAGCACTTGCGACAATCGTACCTATCTGGACCCCCATGGACACGTCCTAGACAACTAGGAGTATACGGACCCTACTTACGTCATCTGACCCATTGCACCCCTCCCAGCCATCTAGGAGTATCAGTAGCACATTTAGGTCATCCTAAAGCACTTGCGATAATCATACCTATCTGGACCCCCATGGACCCGTCCTAGCCAACTAGGAGTATACGGACCCTCCTTATGTCATATGACCCATTGCACCCCTCCCAACCATCTAGGAGTATCAGTAGCACTTTTAGATCATCCTAAAGAACTTGCGACAATGGTAGCCATCTGGACCCCCTTGGACCCCTCCTAGCCATCTAGGACTATACGGACCCTGCTTACGTCATCTGACCCATTGCACCCCTCCCAGTCATCTAGGAGTACCAGTAGCACTATTAGGTCATCCTAAAGCACTTGCGACAATCGTAGCTATCTAGACCCCCGTGGACGCCTCCTAGCCAACGAGGAGTATACAGACCCTCCTTACGTCATCTGACCCATTTCACCCCTCCCAACTATCTAGGAGTATCAATAGCACTGTAAGGTCATCCTAAAGCACTTGCGAAAATCGTAGCTATCTGGACCCCCCATGGACCCCTCCTAGCCAACTAGGAGTATACGGACCCTCCTTACGTCATCTAACCCATTTCACCCCTCCCAACCATCTAGGAGTATCAGTAGCACTTTTAGCTCATCCTAAAGCACTTGCGACAATCGTAGCCATCTGGACCCCCGTGGCCCCTCCTAGCCATCTAGGACTATACGGACCCTCCTTACGTCATCTGACCCATTGCACCCCTACCAGCCATCAAGGAGTATCGGTAGCACTTTTAGGTCATCCTAAAGCACTTGCGACAATCGTACCTATCTGGACCCCCGCGGACCTCGTCCTAGCCAAGTAGGAGTATACGGACCCTCCTTACGTCATCTGACCCATTGCACCCCTCCCAACCATCTAGGAGTAACAGTAGCACTTTTAGGTCATCCTAAAGCACTTGCGAAAATCGTAGCCATCTGGACCCCCGTGGACCCCTCCTAGCCATCTAGGACTATACGGAACCTCCTTACGTCATCTGACCCATTGCAGCCCTCCGAGCCATCTAGGAGTATCAGTAGCACTTTAGGTCATCCTAGAGCACTTGCGACAATCGTACCTATCTGGACCCCCATGGACACGTCCTAGACAACTAGGAGTATACGGACCCTACTTACGTCATCTGACCCATTGCACCCCTCCCAGCCATCTAGGAGTATCAGTAGCACATTTAGGTCATCCTAAAGCACTTGCGATAATCATACCTATCTGGACCCCCATGGACCCGTCCTAGCCAACTAGGAGTATACGGACCCTCCTTATGTCATATGACCCATTGCACCCCTCCCAACCATCTAGGAGTATCAGTAGCACTTTTAGATCATCCTAAAGAACTTGCGACAATGGTAGCCATCTGGACCCCCTTGGACCCCTCCTAGCCATCTAGGACTATACGGACCCTCCTTACGTCATCTGACCCATTGCACCCCTCCCAGTCATCTAGGAGTACCAGTAGCACTATTGGGTCATCCTAAAGCACTTGCGACAATCGTAGCTATCTAGACCCCCGTGGACGCCTCCTAGCCAACGAGGAGTATACAGACCCTCCTTACGTCATCTGACCCATTTCACCCCTCCCAACTATCTAGGAGTATCAATAGCACTGTAAGGTCATCCTAAAGCACTTGCGAAAATCGTAGCTATCTGGACCCCCCATGGACCCCTCCTAGCCAACTAGGAGTATACGGACCCTCCTTACGTCATCTAACCCATTTCACCCCTCCCAACCATCTAGGAGTATCAGTAGCACTTTTAGCTCATCCTAAAGCACTTGCGACAATCGTAGCCATCTGGACCCCCGTGGCCCCTCCTAGCCATCTAGGACTATACGGACCCTCCTTACGTCATCTGACCCATTGCACCCCTACCAGCCATCAAGGAGTATCGGTAGCACTTTTAGGTCATCCTAAAGCACTTGCGACAATCGTACCTATCTGGACCCCCGCGGACCTCGTCCTAGCCAAGTAGGAGTATACGGACCCTCCTTACGTCATCTGACCCATTGCACCCCTCCCAACCATCTAGGAGTAACAGTAGCACTTTTAGGTCATCCTAAAGCACTTGCGAAAATCGTAGCCATCTGGACCCCCGTGGACCCCTCCTAGCCATCTAGGACTATACGGAACCTCCTTACGTCATCTGACCCATTGCACCCCTCCGAGCCATCTAGGAGTATCAGTAGCACTTTAGGTCATCCTAGAGCACTTGCGACAATCGTACCTATCTGGACCCCCATGGACACGTCCTAGACAACTAGGAGTATACGGACCCTACTTACGTCATCTGACCCATTGCACGCCTCCCAGCCATCTAGGAGTATCAGTAGCACATTTAGGTCATCCTAAAGCACTTGCGATAATCATACCTATCTGGACCCCCATGGACCCGTCCTAGCCAACTAGGAGTATACGGACCCTCCTTATGTCATATGACCCATTGCACCCCTCCCAACCATCTAGGAGTATCAGTAGCACTTTTAGATCATCCTAAAGAACTTGCGACAATGGTAGCCATCTGGACCCCCTTGGACCCCTCCTAGCCATCTAGGACTATACGGACCCTCCTTACGTCATCTGACCCATTGCACCCCTCCCAGTCATCTAGGAGTACCAGTAGCACTATTAGGTCATCCTAAAGCACTTGCGACAATCGTAGCTATCTAGACCCCCGTGGACGCCTCCTAGCCAACGAGGAGTATACAGACCCTCCTTACGTCATCTGACCCATTTCACCCCTCCCAACTATCTAGGAGTATCAATAGCACTGTAAGGTCATCCTAAAGCACTTGCGAAAATCGTAGCTATCTGGACCCCCCATGGACCCCTCCTAGCCAACTAGGAGTATACGGACCCTCCTTACGTCATCTAACCCATTTCACCCCTCCCAACCATCTAGGAGTATCAGTAGCACTTTTAGCTCATCCTAAAGCACTTGCGACAATCGTAGCCATCTGGACCCCCGTGGCCCCTCCTAGCCATCTAGGACTATACGGACCCTCCTTACGTCATCTGACCCATTGCACCCCTACCAGCCATCAAGGAGTATCGGTAGCACTTTTAGGTCATCCTAAAGCACTTGCGACAATCGTACCTATCTGGACCCCCGCGGACCTCGTCCTAGCCAAGTAGGAGTATACGGACCCTCCTTACGTCATCTGACCCATTGCACCCCTCCCAACCATCTAGGAGTAACAGTAGCACTTTTAGGTCATCCTAAAGCACTTGCGAAAATCGTAGCCATCTGGACCCCCGTGGACCCCTCCTAGCCATCTAGGACTATACGGAACCTCCTTACGTCATCTGACCCATTGCAGCCCTCCGAGCCATCTAGGAGTATCAGTAGCACTTTAGGTCATCCTAGAGCACTTGCGACAATCGTATCTATCTGGACCCCCATGGACACGTCCTAGACAACTAGGAGTATACGGACCCTACTTACGTCATCTGACCCATTGCACCCCTCCCAGCCATCTAGGAGTATCAGTAGCACATTTAGGTCATCCTAAAGCACTTGCGATAATCATACCTATCTGGACCCCCATGGACCCGTCCTAGCCAACTAGGAGTATACGGACCCTCCTTATGTCATATGACCCATTGCACCCCTCCCAACCATCTAGGAGTATCAGTAGCACTTTTAGATCATCCTAAAGAACTTGCGACAATGGTAGCCATCTGGACCCCCTTGGACCCCTCCTAGCCATCTAGGACTATACGGACCCTCCTTACGTCATCTGACCCATTGCACCCCTCCCAGTCATCTAGGAGTACCAGTAGCACTATTAGGTCATCCTAAAGCACTTGCGACAATCGTAGCTATCTAGACCCCCGTGGACGCCTCCTAGCCAACGAGGAGTATACAGACCCTCCTTACGTCATCTGACCCATTTCACCCCTCCCAACTATCTAGGAGTATCAATAGCACTGTAAGGTCATCCTAAAGCACTTGCGAAAATCGTAGCTATCTGGACCCCCCATGGACCCCTCCTAGCCAACTAGGAGTATACGGACCCTCCTTACGTCATCTAACCCATTTCACCCCTCCCAACCATCTAGGAGTATCAGTAGCACTTTTAGGTCATCCGAAAACACTTGCGACGATCGTAGCCATCTGGACCCCTGTGGACCCCTCCTAGCCATCTAGGACTATACGGACCCTCCTTACGTCATCTGACCCATTTCACCCCTGTAACAGCCCGTTTGTAACTTTCCAAAATTGTGTGCATTATATTGGAGCTTCATGTCATCATTGCATTTGTGGTTGCTTTTATTTAATTATATTGCTTCCAATTTTCCTTCCAAATTTAAATCCGTATTTAAATTGAAATGCTTTTTCAATTTTTCAAATAAAGTTTCAAATTACTTATAAATAATTAAACCAATAATTAATATGTCTAATTTGAAACTATCAAATATTGCTCAAAAGTTTTTATGAGGTTCCTTTCTGATTTGCAGCCTCATGAGCTCAACTATCCTACACATGATCTTGAACTTGCAGCAATCATGTATGCCCTCAAGGCTTGGAGACCTTATTTGTTGGGGCACAGCTGTGAGATCTTCACTGATCACAAGAGTCTCAAATACCTCTTCACTCAACCAGACTTGAACCTCAGGCAAACAAGGTGGCTTGAGAAACTCTCAGATTACGATCTTACCATCTCTTACACTCCAGGCAAAGCTAATGTAATGACTGATGCTCTCAGTCGCAAGTCCTATTGCAACAACCTCATGGTTGAGGACATCCAACCTCCTATTCATGAAGAATTCAAGAAACTCAACCTTCAAGTGGTTCCCTCTGGTTATCTTGCAAACTTAATTGCCACTCCTACACTTGAGGATAAGATCTGTGCCGCACAGTTGCGTGATTCTGGTGTCAAGAATATCAAAGACAACATTGGCAAGGATAAGTACAAGAGTTTCTCTATCGATGACAAGGGTACCTTGCTGTTTGAAGAACGCATTGTAGTGCCCAAACTGGACAGCTTAAGAGAACTCATTCTCAAGGAGGCTCATGATACTCCGCTTTCTATTCACCCTGGCAGCACAAAGATGTACCAGGATCTCAAGACAATCTATTGGTGGACCAGGATGAAGCGTGAAATTGCTCGCTATGTGTCTCATTGTGATGTTTGCTGTCGTGTCAAGGCAGTTCATCAGAGACCACCTGGACGTCTTCAACCACTGCAAATTCCTGAATGGAAATGGGACAAGATCGAAATGGACTTCGTTACTGGGTTTCCAAAGTCCAAGAAAGGCAACGATGCAATCTTTGTTGTCATTGATCGTCTCTCCAAAGTGGCTCACTTCTTTCCAGTCAAAGAGACAGTATCAGCTAGTCAGTTGGCAGAACTCTATATGACAAGACTGGTTCCTTTACATGGTGTTCCTTTGGCAATAAGCTCAGATCGTGGAAGTATCTTCACTTCTCGAATTTGGGATAGCTTTCAGAAAGCCTTGGGTACTAAACTTCTGTTCAGCACAGCTTACCATCCGCAGACAAGTGGACAGGTTGAAAGAGTAAACCAGATTCTGGATGATATGCTCAGAGCTTGTGTTATCTCCTTTGGCATGAAATGGGAGGATTGCCTTCCGTATGCTGAGTTCTCCTACAACAACAGCTTCCAAGCAAGTCTAGGCATGGCTCCATTTGAAGCTCTCTATGGTCGCAAATGTAGGACTCCTCTCAATTGGTCTCAAGCTGGTGAACGTCCATTCTTTGGGCCGGATATTATCCAGGAGGCCGAAGAAAAGGTTCGTATCATTCGTGACAATCTGAAGATTGCCCAGTCTCGGCAGAAAAGCTATTATGATAGCAAGCACAGGGACATGGTCTATGCACCTGGTGATCAAGCTTACCTTCGTGTCACTCCTCTGAGAGGCACGCAACGCTTTGGCATCAAAGGGAAGCACGCTCCGCGTTATGTTGGGCCTTTCAATGTTCTTTCAAGACGTGGTGATTTGGCTTACCGTCTAGAACTTCCTCCAAACCTCTCCAAAGTGCACGATGTCTTCCACGTGTCACAACTCAAGAAGTGCTTCCAAGATCCAGGTCGTGCAGTTGATCATGGGTCAATTGAACTTCGAGAAGATCTCTCTTATGTGGAACAACCGATTCGCATTCTTGACGAAGCTGAACGTCGCACCCATAACAACACTATCAAGTTCTACAAGGTTCAATGGTCTCATCATTCTGACAAGGAAGCTACATGGGAACGGGAAAACCATCTCCGTGCCGAGTACCCCAACCTCTTTGTTGCTCCATGAAGAATCTCGGGGCGTGATTCCTTTGAGGGCGGGAGTGTTGTAACAGCCCGTTTGTAACTTTCCAAAATTGTGTGCAATATATTGGAGCTTCATGTCATCATTGCATTTGTGGTTGCTTTTATTTAATTATATTGCTTCCAATTTTCCTTCCAAATTTATATCCTTATTTAAATTCAAATGCTTTTTCAATTTTTCAAATAAAGTTTCAAATTACTTATAAATAATTAAACCAATAATTAATATGTCTAATTTGAAACTATCAAATATTGCTCAAAAGTTTTTATGAGGTTCCTTTCTGATTTGTTTTAAAAAATACAAAAACAGAAAAGTTTAAAAAGAAAACAAAACCAGAAAAAAAAACTAAGGGAGAGGCTCTCCTGGCCGAACTGGGCCACTACCTGGCCCAGCCCGACCCAGCTCCTTCATCCCCCACCTCCGTACGCCTTTCCAGCGTGGAGGAGCAGAGCTGGCCATGGCGATGACTCTCTGCAGCTCGCCCCCACACCGGAGCCCACGGCCACCTCCTCTCCTCTCCCCTATATCTAGCGCCGAAACCCTAACCCTAGCCCCTAATCTTTCTCCTCCCCCGCCGCCGCTCGCTCCCTAGCTCCCGCCGTCGCCATGGCCGAGGTAAGCTGAGCTCGGGACCCCGACCACCGCTCGCCTCTTCCGTCCTCGACACCGCAGCAGCCACGCGCCCCTCCTCTCCTACCTCGACACCACGGAGAGCAAGAAAGCCGGCTTCTTCTTCCTCTTCTTCCACGACGACCGCGCGGACCCGAGCTCCGCCTCGCCTCCCCGAGCACCGTTTACTCGTCTCCGACCTCCCCAACTCCCCTCCGCTCGCCATCCGCCTCCTGGTGAGCTGCGCCGCCGTTTCCCCTTCTTTCCCCCTCCGTTTCCGTGCCGTAGCACCACTCGCCGGCGTTGCCAACATCGGCATCGCACACGGCCGCATGCACCGCACGCGCACGAGCACGAGCGCGGCTCCCGTTCCGCCTCCGGTGCATCCAAACTGATGGAACAGATGTGCCAACACCTCCCGCGCCCATTCCGCACCCACACGCACGCCAGCGCCGTCGAAACGGTCGCCGCCGGCGAATTTCTTGCCGCCGCCGCGCGCTGTCTGTTTTCTGTCGACAGTTTCGTCAGAGAAATGAAAACCGTCTCTACTGCTGCTTAAAACAAATCCTACGCTAGTCCTAACACTAATCACCTATCTAACCTACTGGCTAACCGAGCGATCCGTGCGCTCGCCCGAGCTCGCGAGTTCGAGACTCCAGCAGGCAGTGGAAAAAGGCCTCCTTTTTTTTCGTCGTGTCACCGACAGGTGGACCCCGCGGGTCAGTGACCGCGGGGGGCAACGCAGTGCGCCCACGCCACCGTGGCCCTGGGCCCGCCTAGCAGTCTCCGGGGTGTGTTGTGCGCACGGTGAGAAAAGTCCGGAGCGAGGGAACTTTGCACCGAAGCCCCTGCTTTCCTGGTTTTGCACAGTAGACCTCCCCTGCTAGTTTTCTATCACGGTTAAGTCCCTGGATATTTCAGAAACACCCCTACACTTATAAAATGCATAACTTTTAATTTATAACTCCAAATTAAATAAACTTTATATGTTTTTATATCAGAAAAATGCAATAAACATTAATATCCCATTCTTATGTCATGTTGCGTCATTTATTTTAAATGCTTAGTTTAAATTAACAAATGCAGTTAATTAATTAAATATGGAGTATGAGGGGTAATAATTATATAATGTCCTATTTCCGTTTCATATGCTCATATCCTTTTATACCATTTCTCTTGCCATGCTAGTAAATATTTATTTTGAGTTGAGGTTAAATAATTTGTAATCAAATACTAAATATGGAATGGGTTGGGCAATTAAGTAATTAATGTCTCTTCCATTTTAAATTAATTTGATCACCACTTCTGCTATATTAAGTAACAATTAAATTGATGGCTACACAAATAACTTGCACCCTAATCTTTTGCCGGGATTCCATCCCCGCTTTAATATGACCTAATCATCTCATATCATATCGCATCATCATTTGTTTGCGCATATCTCTGTATTGATTATTGTTTCCTATTGTCTGTGTTTGGCTCTCTTTTGGGTAGACGACGACGTGTCTGCTGCGAGTACCTACGATACTGAGGTTCCAGCTATCGTACCAGGCAACGAGCTGCCAGGCAACCTTCTGCTAACCGGTTGCATGATTGTCGGGTTTTCATTCATGCCTTTTGATCTATGCTATCCTAGTTATCGATTCTTGAATTGCGATCCCATCACATGTTTATTCTGCAGCCTATACAGCTATATCCCCACAACCCATAACCCCTTGCATGTTTATTCTGTTGGCCTTTGCGAGTCGTAGTGCATGCTTAGGATTGGTTGAGCGAGTCGTTCCTCTGTCTTTATCTCATATGCTTAGTATGATATATTGTTCTACTATAATAAACTGCTGTCTTATTTTGGGGTTCTATAATTAAAAGATAAGGCACCAGGCGGAAGGCCTTGCGATGTGCTTTGTTCTGCTCAGTGTCGACCTAGGAACTGAGATTTTGTCCCCGGATCCAATTTTGAGCGCACTAACCACTTGTGGGTGGCCCAATGGAGCCCCCCTTGACTTTGAACGGATCCGCAGCTCGTCCATGTGCACCAAGTAGTTCGCGTTTTCCATTCGCTCATATGCATGTGCATGATGATGATGATGATGATGAGAGGGTATGTGATACGGGGGGTCATATAGGGGTGGTGCGTACGTAGCGGACAGTTCCTACTGTGGTTTGAGCCGCATGGTGCGTAGGCACAAACTAATGAGTCCGCAATTGAGATTCGGCCGGACTCCTGACGCGGGTAACAACTCATATGGGTGGCACTTGGACTTGCTGTAGTGAAGGAATAAGTCGTGTTGAGAGGCCCTCACGGGTTGATCATGCGAGTATGGGTACTGTAGTGCACCCCTGCAGGGTATAATCTTATCGAGGAGCCGTGTCCACGGTTATGGACGACTTTGGTGATGATGCTGGCTAACAAGATCTAGACAACTTACATCTAATCATTGTTAACTAATGTGACTAGTAATGTAGCATTACTTACACCCTAAATGGTAACTAAAATTGTTAACGTGTGAGTATTCCCGGATTGCTTCCTCATACTTGGTTGAGGGGGTTAATTCGAGAATGGGTTATGACTGGTGTCAGTTGTAGGTGGATACTTAAGCGCTCTCTTATCCCTCTCTAATTAGACGGAAGTTTTAGCGTGTCTCTTTAGATTGCTAGTGCTGTTGCCGCTAAGTACACTTACCCTCATATTTTGGGAATCTTACAGTTTTGTAACCTGTTAGCTTAAGCTTGTTCGATACGCTTCGGTGTATTGACCCGTTCGCGGGCTGTGGTTTTTCTGCAGTTGAGGATCCTTCGCTCGACCAGTTGGGTGGATACTACGTGGAGTTCGACGACGAGAGCTACGACGAGTAGTTAGAGTTCCCCTGGGCTACTTCCTGGTGGACTGCGTGGATGGGCCTTCTTTTCCGTTTCGGCCTTGAGCCCTTTGCTTCTTGTCTGTACTCAGACCGGTTTGTTTCCGCTGCTTGATGTAATGTTGGGACATGTGTCCTCTGATTGGTGCCATTTGATATATTTTGCTCAGTGAGAGCTTTCGGATATTATTTCCTTTCTTTGTGTCTTAGGTTTATTCTGTGGTTTCAACTTGTTAAAAATCCGACTCGTATACCATGTGTGTATGTTTGAAGTATACGAGTTGGAAGACTTTTTGGGTTCTTGCGTGCACAATCTGGAAACGTATGTGACGTTGGGGTCGCCAAGTACTATCGGCCGATGATCCATTCCGAGCATGGCCTGATGGTTTTCCTGGGATTGGTAACCCCAGTATGTTCTTGGTTGTGTGGCGCAACCGGTATGTTTCGTTTGTGTAGCCTGAATTCAGGGTCTGACAGTTGGTATCAGAGCTTAAACGCCCTCAGGTTCCCTTCTACTGGTCGTTGTTTGAGTCTAGAAAAATATTTTTGTAGTTATCAGGAAATCTTAAACGTGAGAGTAGGAATTCTGTTCTTTTACTTCTTTCCCTACCCACCCTCCCTGTTCTTCTGGTAAGGAAGTGTTACGATAATTCCCTTCTCACCTTAATTTTAAAATTTAGGACATCACGTGTTCTGAGTTTTCCGTAGTACCATAGTTGCAGGTGGTTTTTGTCGTTTTGGTGGTTATCAACTTCTTCGGCTATGTTCAGTTTCAATCTCGAATCAATCAGTTGTTGTTCTACCTTTCTCTGGTTTTCATCTCATTGTCATTGTACAATTCGTTCTGTGCAATCAATCCTTTTTGTTTCCGGAGGCTAACTTCTACTTCAAACTGCTATGTAGATGGCACACTATCAGGTGGTGCGTAAGACCCACTGTGAGCAGACTACCGGTTACCCAAAGCTTCTCAGAAGCATGGTTGACTATGTCGGTTTCAGCTACCTCCCGGAGTACCAGGTGTCCGAGATCCCCAGAGATTACGGACAGACCTTCTACAGAGCTACTGTTTGGATCAGTGGAGATGATGGTGATACTGTGCACAAGCACGTTGCTGAGGCTTCCACTGTGGACATGGCAGTACACTTGGCAGCTTACGATGCAGCTCTGGCTCTACGCAGGGACTACTACTGCTTCAACAACCATCCATTCTGCTACGTTCCATACTACCCCTACACGGACTCTCAGTACGAGCTCGAGGTTCTGGACATGACCGCTCAGTTTGGCCAGTCTTCAGACTCAGTTGCTGGGACTCTACGCTTGGAGCTAGCAGCAGTCCGTCAGCAGCTGCACCGGGCACTCTCTCACCTGGGGCAGTATGACAGGGGGAACGTCACACCAGACGCTTTCCCGAGGTTCCAGCTCGCTTTTCCGAGTCGTCTGTCTGCTGTGGGTGGATACACTCCAGAGCGGGGTCCTCTGATCACTACTGATCCAGACCACGTTGGACCACTACTGTACGGGACACAGACGCCAGATGCCTACTCCGTTCAGTTGCGACGCATTGTGTGAGAGTACCGCGTGTACTGCGATCGTCGCTACACCCATCGCAGCAGCCTAGTTTCGTCTTCTGAGGGAAGCGAGAGCTAGTCTTCGAGTTGTATCTTTTCCTTTGTTGTAGTAGCTATCCTTTGTACCGAAACCGTGTTGGTTGTACGGATGGTTAACTTTGTACTAGTAGCTGTCCTTGTAGTACTGAAACCTTGGTGGTTGTACTGATGGCTAACTAAGTGTATGGTTATGAACCTTTGTTATGAGAAGCTTGTCCTTGTTATCCACAGTTTGCAACTGTTTTTCTGAGCAAGAGTTCGACTTTCCAAGTTTTCCCTGGCTTTGCGTATATTGTCGCTGTTCTAATATCCAATGTCTCCAGGATGACGAACACCAGGAACAACCGCAATGCGGAAGGCGCACCACAACCGCCTCCAATCACTGAGTTTCTTGGTCAGATGACCCAAGTTATGGCTCAAATGGCCGAGAACCAAGTCTACCAGAACAACCACGGGCATCGCAATGAAGGCAATGCACGTGTGACCATCAAGGACTTCCTCGGTCTGGGCCCAAGGAACTTCGCTTCCCCCACTGAGCCGCTGGAAGCTGATGATTGGCTTCGCGAGATGGAAAGGACCCTTGCTATCGCCCACGTGGCTGAGCATGACAAGGTGCCTTACGTGTCCTACCTGCTTAGGGGCAAGTCTGCCTCATGGTGGGAAAACTTCCAGGCTATGAGAGCTCGCGGAGTGGTTACCACTTGGGGGGATTTCAGGGCAGCCTTCCTGCGCCACCACATCCCAGAAGGTCTCATGGACAGGATGCGCGAGCAGTTTAACTCGCTGACGCAAGGCAAGATGGACGTGATGGAGTACAATGGCGAGTTCAATCGCCTTGCTCGTTACGCTGGAGATGAGGTGAACACTGAGGTCAAGAAGATGGCCAAGTTCCGCAAGGGTTTCAACACCGCGCTCAAGTACAAGCTGAACCTCGTCAAGGCCGACAACTTCGAGGACCTCGTCAACATCGCGCTCAATGAGGAGCATGGGCGCAAGGTCTTCGAGGAGTCGCGCAAGCACTCTCGTGAGACCAACTCTTCTTCATCGTCAATCGCCGCCACTCCTGCTCAGAAGCGTCGGCTCTGGGTGCCTAACAGCGCCTTCGCCCGAGCTACCTACGTGTCAGGACCTCCAGGACTCGCGCCTCCCCCACCGAACCCGGCTATGAGGGGTTTCGGAGGACCGCCAAGGCCAACGGGCGCTCGCCCCAATGTGACCTGCTACCAGTGCGGGAAACCGGGCCACTACTCCAACAACTGCCCGGAGACCCGTACACTTCCTCCACCACCTCGCCCTGCTCCAACTCAGGCGATGGTCCGCGCACCTTCCCCGACTAGGCCTTTCGTCCCCAACACCAGGCCTCCGGCACGTGCTGCCGGGTGAACCACATCAGGGCTGAGGAAGCAGAAGAAGCTCCAGAAGTTGTTATTGGTACACTTCCGGTCAACTCTATCTCTTCTAGAGTGTTGTTTGATACAGGAGCATCTCATTCTTTCGTATCAGTTAGCTTTGCGGATTTACATGGGCTAATTCTCGATCCTCTACCCAAAAACATCGCGGTTACTTCTCCCGGTATGGAAATGACTTCTTCCAAGATAAGCCACGACAATGAAATCCAAATTGGAAGCCATATCTTCTTGGCATCTCTAATAATTCTCGGCAATTCTGATATTGATGTCATTCTGGGCATGGATTGGTTGAAGGCCAATCAAGCTAAGATAGACTGTTCCACAAAGACTGTAACTCTTTCTCATCCTTCTGGACAGATAGTCTATTCTCCAAACCAAACCTCTTCAGCTCAGCTTTTCGCTCTCAATGTTGATTCTCTTCCTTCCATAGAAGCTATTCCGGCGGTCCGAGACTTTCCTGACGTCTTTCCTGAAGAATTACCAGGTATGCCACCTGACAGAGCCGTCGAGTTCGTTATTGAACTAGAACCAGGCACTGCTCCTATCTCCAAACGTCCTTACAAGATGGGCCCCAAAGAACTGGCTGAGCTTAAGAGACAGCTAGAGGAGTTGGAAAGAAAAGGTCATATTCAACCTAGTACTTCTCCTTGGGGTTGTCCTACTCTGTTTGTCAAAAAGAGGGACACGACGGAGCGACTGGTTGTTGACTACCGTCCTCTGAACAAGAAAACCATCAAGAACAAGTATCCTCTCCCTCGCATCAACGATCTGTTCGATCAACTGGCTGGTGCTAAGGTTTTCTCCAAGTTGGCCTTGAGGTCAGGTTATCACCAGATCAAGATCCGCAAAGAAGACATTCCAAAGACAGCTTTCACCACTCGTTATGGTCTCTACGAATACACTGTCATGTCTTTCGGTCTCACAAATGCTCCGGCGACTTTCTCACGTCTCATGAACTTCGTTTTCATGGAATACCTCGATAAGTTCGTGGTAGTCTATCTCGATGACATTCTTATCTATTCCAAAACCGAGGAAGAACACGGAGAACATCTACGTCTTATCTTGTTGAAACTCCGAGAACACCGTCTCTACGCCAAGTTCTCCAAGTGTGAATTCTGGCTTCCTAAAGTATCCTACCTTGGTCATGTCATCTCTTCTGAAGGCATTTCTGTGGATCCAGAAAAAGTGAAGGCCATTGTTGAGTGGTTGCCTCCTACATCGGTGAAACAAGTCAGGAGTTTCCTGGGCATGGCTAGCTATTGCCGTCGATTTGTTGAGAACTTCTCCAAAATCGCTAAGCCTCTCACCGATCTTACAAGGAAGGATAGAAAGTTTCTTTGGACTCCAAAATGTGATGAGAGTTTCAATCTCTTGAAAGCTAAACTCACTTCGACTCCTGTTCTAGTTGGCCCAGACACTTCCAAACCTTTCCAAATATTCTGCGATGCATCTCTTCAAGGACTAGGCGCAGTCCTCATACAAGAACGCAAAGTTGTGGCTTATGCATCTCGCCAGTTGCAGCCTCATGAGCTCAACTATCCTACACATGATCTTGAACTTGCAGCAATCATGTATGCCCTCAAGGCTTGGAGACCTTATTTGTTGGGGCACAGCTGTGAGATCTTCACTGATCACAAGAGTCTCAAATACCTCTTCACTCAACCAGACTTGAACCTCAGGCAAACAAGGTGGCTTGAGAAACTCTCAGATTACGATCTTACCATCTCTTACACTCCAGGCAAAGCTAATGTAATGGCTGATGCTCTCAGTCGCAAGTCCTATTGCAACAACCTCATGGTTGAGGACATCCAACCTCCTATTCATGAAGAATTCAAGAAACTCAACCTTCAAGTGGTTCCCTCTGGTTATCTTGCAAACTTAATTGCCACTCCTACACTTGAGGATAAGATCTGTGCCGCACAGTTGCGTGATTCTGGTGTCAAGAATATCAAAGACAACATTGGCAAGGATAAGTACAAGAGTTTCTCTATCGATGACAAGGGTACCTTGCTGTTTGAAGAACGCATTGTAGTGCCCAAACTGGACAGCTTAAGAGAACTCATTCTCAAGGAGGCTCATGATACTCCGCTTTCTATTCACCCTGGCAGCACAAAGATGTACCAGGATCTCAAGACAATCTATTGGTGGACCAGGATGAAGCGTGAAATTGCTCGCTATGTGTCTCATTGTGATGTTTGCTGTCGTGTCAAGGCAGTTCATCAGAGACCACCTGAACGTCTTCAACCACTGCAAATTCCTGAATGGAAATGGGACAAGATCGAAATGGACTTCGTTACTGGGTTTCCAAAGTCCAAGAAAGGCAACGATGCAATCTTTGTTGTCATTGATCGTCTCTCCAAAGTGGCTCACTTCTTTCCAGTCAAAGAGACAGTATCAGCTAGTCAGTTGGCAGAACTCTATATGACAAGACTGGTTCCTTTACATGGTGTTCCTTTGGCAATAAGCTCAGATCGTGGAAGTATCTTCACTTCTCGAATTTGGGATAGCTTTCAGAAAGCCTTGGGTACTAAACTTCTGTTCAGCACAGCTTACCATCCGCAGACAAGTGGACAGGTTGAAAGAGTAAACCAGATTCTGGATGATATGCTCAGAGCTTGTGTTATCTCCTTTGGCATGAAATGGGAGGATTGCCTTCCGTATGCTGAGTTCTCCTACAACAACAGCTTCCAAGCAAGTCTAGGCATGGCTCCATTTGAAGCTCTCTATGGTCGCAAATGTAGGACTCCTCTCAATTGGTCTCAAGCTGGTGAACGTCCATTCTTTGGGCCGGATATTATCCAGGAGGCCGAAGAAAAGGTTCGTATCATTCGTGACAATCTGAAGATTGCCCAGTCTCGGCAGAAAAGCTATTATGATAGCAAGCACAGGGACATGGTCTATGCACCTGGTGATCAAGCTTACCTTCGTGTCACTCCCCTGAGAGGCACGCAACGCTTTGGCATCAAAGGGAAGCACGCTCCGCGTTATGTTGGGCCTTTCAATGTTCTTTCAAGACGTGGTGATTTGGCTTACCGTCTAGAACTTCCTCCAAACCTCTCCAAAGTGCACGATGTCTTCCACGTGTCACAACTCAAGAAGTGCTTCCAAGATCCAGGTCGTGCAGTTGATCATGGGTCAATTGAACTTCGAGAAGATCTCTCTTATGTGGAACAACCGATTCGCATTCTTGACGAAGCTGAACGTCGCACCCATAACAACACTATCAAGTTCTACAAGGTTCAATGGTCTCATCATTCTGACAAGGAAGCTACATGGGAACGGGAAAACCATCTCCGTGCCGAGTACCCCAACCTCTTTGTTGCTCCATGAAGAATCTCGGGGCGTGATTCCTTTGAGGGCGGGAGTGTTGTAACAGCCCGTTTGTAACTTTCCAAAATTGTGTGCAATATATTGGAGCTTCATGTCATCATTGCATTTGTGGTTGCTTTTATTTAATTATATTGCTTCCAATTTTCCTTCCAAATTTATATCCTTATTTAAATTCAAATGCTTTTTCAATTTTTCAAATAACGTTTCAAATTACTTATAAATAATTAAACCAATAATTAATATGTCTAATTTGAAACTATCAAATATTGCTCAAAAGTTTTTATGAGGTTCCTTTCTGATTTGTTTAAAAAAATACAAAAACAGAAAAGTTTAAAAAGAAAACAAAACCAGAAAAAAAAACTAAGGGAGAGGCTCTCCTGGCCGAACTGGGCCACTACCTGGCCCAGCCCGACCCAGCTCCTTCATCCCCCACCTCCGTACGCCTTTCCAGCGTGGAGGAGCTGAGCTGGCCATGGCGATGACTCTCTGCAGCTCGCCCCCACACCGGAGCCCACGGCCACCTCCTCTCCTCTCCCCTATATCTAGCGCCGAAACCCTAACCCTAGCCCCTAATCTTTCTCCTCCCCCGCCACCGCTCGCTCCCTAGCTCCCGCCGTCGCCATGGCCGAGGTAAGCTGAGCTCGGGACCCCGACCACCGCTCGCCTCTTCCGTCCTCGACACCGCAGCAGCCACGCCCCCCTCCTCTCCTACCTCGACACCGCGGAGAGCAAGAAAGCCGGCTTCTTCTTCCTCTTCTTCCACGACGACCGCGCGGACCCGAGCTCCGCCTCGCCTCCCCGAGCACCGTTTACTCGTCTCCGACCTCCCCAACTCCCCTCCGCTCGCCATCCGCCTCCTGGTGAGCTGCGCCGCCGTTTCCCCTTCTTTCCCCCTCCGTTTCCGTGCCGTAGCACCACTCGCCGGCGTTGCCAACATCGGCATCGCACACGGCCGCATGCACCGCACGCGCACGAGCACGAGCGCGGCTCCCGTTCCGCCTCCGGTGCATCCAAACTGATGGAACAGATGTGCCAACACCTCCCGCGCCCATTCCGCGCCCACACGCACGCCAGCGCCGTCGAAACGGTCGCCGCCGGCGAATTTCTTGCCACCGCCGCGCGCTGTCTGTTTTCTGTCGACAGTTTCGTCAGAGAAATGAAAACCGTCTCTACTGCTGCTTAAAACAAATCCTACGCTAGTCCTAACACTAATCACCTATCTAACCTACTGGCTAACCGAGCGATCCGTGCGCTCGCCCGAGCTCGCGAGTTCGAGACTCCAGCAGGCAGTGGAAAAAGGCCTCCTTTTTTTTCGTCGTGTCACCGACAGGTGGACCCCGCGGGTCAGTGACCGCGGGGGGCAACGCAGTGCGCCCACGCCACCGTGGCCCTGGGCCCGCCTAGCAGTCTCCGGGGTGTGTTGTGTGCACGGTGAGAAAAGTCCGGAGCGAGGGAACTTTGCACCGAAGCCCCTGCTTTCCTGGTTTTGCACAGTAGACCTCCCCTGCTAGTTTTCTATCACGGTTAAGTCCCTGGATATTTCAGAAACACCCCTACACTTATAAAATGCATAACTTTTAATTTATAACTCCAAATTAAATAAACTTTATATGTTTTTATATCAGAAAAATGCAATAAACATTAATATCACATTCTTATGTCATGTTGCATCATTTATTTTAAATGCTTAGTTTAAATTAACAAATGCAATTAATTAATTAAATATGGAGTATAAGGGGTAATAATTATATAATGTCCTATTTCCGTTTAATATGCTCATATCCTTTTATACCATTTCTCTTGCCATGCTAATAAATATTTATTTTGAGCTGAGGTTAAATAATTTGTAATCAAATACTAAATATGGAATGGGTTGGGCAATTAAGTAATTAATGTCTCTTCCATTTTAAATTAATTTGATCACCACTTCTGCTATATTAAGTAACAATTAAATTGATGGCTACACAAATAACTTGCACCCTAATCTTTTGCCGGGATTCCATCCCCGCTTTAATATGACCTAATCATCTCATACCATATCGCATCATCATTTGTTTGCGCATATCTCTGTATTGATTATTGTTTCCTATTGTCTGTGTTTGGCTCTCTTTTGGGTAGACGACGACGTGTCTGCTGCGAGTACCTACGATACTGAGGTTCCAGCTATCGTACCAGGCTACGAGCTGCCAGGCAAGCTTCTGCTAACCGGTTACATGATTGTCGGGTTTTCATTCCTGCCTTTTGATCTATGCTATCCTAGTTATCGATTCTTGAATTGCGATCCCATCACATGTTTATTCTGCAGCCTATACAGCTATATCCCCACAACCCATAACCCCTTGCATGTTTATTCTGTTGGCCTTTGCGAGTCGTAGTGCATGCTTAGGATTGGTTGAGCGAGTCGTTCCTCTGTCTTTATCTCATATGCTTAGTATGATATTTTGTTCTACTATAATAAACTGCTGTCTTATTTTGGGGTTCTATAATTAAAAGATAAGGCACCAGGCGGAAGGCCTTGCGAGGTGCTTTGTTCTGCTCAGTGTCGACCTAGGAACTGAGATTTCATCCTCGGATCCAATTTTGAGCGCACTAACCACTTGTGGGTGGCCCAATGGAGCCCCCCTTGACTTTGAACGGATCCGCAGCTCGTCCATGTGCCGCAAGTAGTTCGGGTTTTCCATTCGCTCATATGCATGTGCATGATGATGATGATGATGATGATGAGAGGGTATGTGATACGGGGGGTCATATAGGGGTGGTGCGTACGTAGCGGACAGTTCCTACTGTGGTTTGAGCCGCATGGTGCGTAGGCACAAACTAATGAGTCCGCAATTGAGATTCGGCCGGACTCCTGACGCGGGTAACAACTCATATGGGTGGCACTTGGACTTGCTGTAGTGAAGGAATAAGTCGTGTTGAGAGGCCCTCACGGGTTGATCATGCGAGTATGGGTACTGTAGTGCACCCCTGCAGGGTATAATCTTATCGATGAGCCTTGTCCACGGTTATGGACGACTTTGGTGATGATGCTGGCTAACAAGATCTAGACAACTTACATCTAATCATTGTTAACTAATGTGACTAGTAATGTAGCATTACTTACACCCTAAATGGTAACTAAAATTGTTAACGTGTGAGTATTCCCGGATTGCTTCCTCATACTTGGTTGAGGGGGTTAATTCGAGAATGGGTTATGACTGGTGTCAGTTGTAGGTGGATACTTAAGCGCTCTCTTATCCCTCTCTAATTAGACGGAAGTTTTAGCGTGTCTCTTTAGATTGCTAGTGCTGCTGCCGCTAAGTACACTTACCCTCATATTTTGCGAATCTTACAGTTTTGTAACCTGTTAGCTTAAGCTTGTTCGATACGCTTCGGTGTATTAACCCGTTCGCGGGCTGTGGTTTTTCTGCAGTTGAGGATCCTTCGCTCGACCAGTTGGGTGGATACTACGTGGAGTTCGACGACGAGAGCTACGACGAGTAGTTAGAGTTCCCCTGGGCTACTTCCTGGTGGACTGCGTGGATGGGCCTTCTTTTCCGTTTCGGCCTTGAGCCCTTTGCTTCTTGTCTGTACTCAGACCGGTTTGTTTCCGCTGCTTGATGTAATGTTGGGACATGTGTCCTCTGATTGGTGCCATTTGATATATTTTGCTCAGTGAGAGCTTTCGGATATTATTTCCTTTCTTTGTGTCTTAGGTTTATTCTGTGGTTTCAACTTGTTAAAAATCCGACTCGTATACCATGTGTGTATGTTTGAAGTATACGAGTTGGAAGACTTTTTGGGTTCTTGCGTGCACAATCTGGAAACGTATGTGACGTTGGGGTCGCCAAGAACTGTCGGCCGATGATCCATTCCGAGCATGGCCTGATGGTTTTCCTGGGATTGGTAACCCCAGTATGTTCTTGGTTGTGTGGCCCAACCGGTACGTTTCGTTTGTGTAGCCTGAATTCAGGGTCTGACAACCCCTCCCAACCATCTAGTGGTTTCAGTTGCACTTTTAGGTCATCCTAAAGAACATGCGACAATCGTAGCTATGTGGACCCCCGTGGACCCCTCCTAGCCATCTAGGACTATTCGGACCCTCCTTACGTCATCTGACCCATTGCACCCCTCCCAGCCATCTAGGAGTATCAGTAGCACTTTTAGGTCATCCTAAAACACTTGCGACAATCGTAGCCATCTAGACCCCTGTGGACCCCTCCTAGCCATCTAGGACTATACGGACCCTCCTTACGTCATCTGACCCATTGCACCCCTCCCAGCCATCTAGGAGTATCAGTAGCACTTTTAGGTCATCCTAAAGCACTTGCGACAATCGTACCTATCTGGACCCCCGTGGATCCCACCTAGCCATCTAGGACTATACGGACCCTCCTTACATCGTCTGACCCATTTCACCCCCTCCCAACCATCTAGGACTATCAGTAGCACTTTTATCTCATCCTAAAGCACTTGCCACAATCGAAGCCATCTGGACCCCAGTGGCCCCTCCTAGCCATCTAGGACTATACGGACCCTCCTTACATCATCTGACCCATTGCACCCCTACCAGCCATCTAGGAGTATCAGTAGCACTTTTAGGTCATCCTAAAGCACTTGCGACAATTGTACCTATCTGGACCCCCTCGGACCTCGTCCTAGCCAAGTAGGAGTATACGGACCCTCCTTACGTCATCTGACCCATTGCACCCCTCCCAACTATCTAGGAGTAACAGTAGCACTTTTAGGTCATCCTAAAGCACTTGCGACAATCGCAGCCATCTGGACCCCCGTGGACCCCTCCTAGCCATCTAGGACTATACGGACCCTCCTTTTGTAATCTGACCCATTGCACCACTCCCAGCCATCTAGGAGTATCAGTAGCACTTTTAGGTCATCCTAAAGCAGTTGCGACAATCGTACCTATCTGGACCCCCATGGACACGTCCTACAAAACTAGGAGTATACGTACCCTCCTTACGTCATCTGACCCATTGCACCCCTCCCAGCCATCTAGGAGTATCAGTAGCACTTTTAGGTCATCCTAAAGCACTTGCGATAATCATACCTATCTGGACCCCCATGGACCCTTCCTAGGCAACTAGGAGTATACGGACCCTCCTTACGTCATCTGACCCATTGCACCCCTCCCAACCATCTAGGAGTATCAGTAGCACTTTTAGATCATCCTAAAGAACTTGCGACAATGGTAGCCATCTGGACCCCCTTGGACCCCTCCTAGCCATCTAGGACTATACGGACCCTCCTTACGTCATCTGACCCATTGCACCCCTCCCAGTCATCTAGCAGTACCAGTAGCACTTTTAGGTCATCCTAAAGCACTTGCGACAATCGAAGCTATCTGGACCCCCGTGGACCCCTCCTAGCCAACGAGGAGTATACATACCCTCCTTACGTCATCTGACGCATTTCACCCCTCCCAACTATCTAGGAGTATCAATAGCACTGTAAGGTCATCCTAAAGCACTTGCGACAATCGTAGCTATCTGGACCCCCGTGGACCCCTCCTAGCCAACAAGGAGTATACGGACCCTCCTTACGCCATCTGACCCATTTCACCCCTCCCAACCATCTAGGAGTATCAGTAGCACTTTTAGGTCATCCGAAAACACTTGCGACGATCGTAGCCATCTGGACCCCTGTGGACCCCTCCTAGCCATCTAGGACTATACGGACCCTCCTTACGTCTTCTGACCCATTTCACCCCTCCCAACCATCTAGTTGTTTCGGTTGCACTTTTAGGTCATACTAAAGAATATGCGACAACCGTAGTTATCTGGACCCCCGTGGACCCGTCCAAGCCAACTAGGAGTATGAGGACCCTCCTTACGTCATCTGACCCATTGCACCCCTCCTAGTCATCTAGGAGTATAAGTAGCACTTTTAGGTCATCCTAAAACACTTGCGACAATCGTAGCCATCTGGACCCCCGTGGACCCCTCCTAGCCATCTTGGACTCTACGGACCCTCCTTACGTCATTTGACCCATTTCACCCCTCCCAACAATCTAGTCGTATCAGTTGCACTATTAGGTCATCGAAAAGAACGTGCGACAATCAAACCTATCTGGATCCCATGGACCCGTCCTAGCCATCTAGGACTATACGGACCGTCCTTACGTCATCTGACCCATTGCACCCCTCCCAACCATCTAGGAGTATCAGTAGCACATTTATGTCATTCTAAGGCACGTGGGACAATCGTAGCCATCTGGACCACCGTGGACTTCTCCTAGCCATCTAGGACTATACGGACCCTCCTTACGTCATCTGACCCATTGCACCCCTCCCAGCCATCTAGGAGTACGAGTAGCACTTTTAGGTCATCCTAACGCACTTGCGACCATCGTAGCTATCTAGACTCCCGTGGACCCCTCCTAGCCAACGAGGAGTATCAGTAGCACTATAAGGTCATCCTAAAGCACTTGGGACAATCGTAGCTATCTGGACCCCCGTGGACCCCGCCTAGCCAACTAGGAGTATACGGACCCTCCTTACGTCATCTGACCCATTTCTCCACTCCTAACCATCTAGGAGTATCAGTAGCACTTTTAGGTCATCCTAAAACACTTGCGACAATCGTAGCCATCTGGACCCCTGTGGACCCCTCCAAGCGATCTAGGACTATACGGACCCTCCTTACGTCATCTGACCCATTTCACCCCTCCCAACCATCTAGTGGTATCAGTTGCACTTTTAGGTCATCCTAAAGAACGTACGACAATTGTATCCATCTGGACCACCGTGGACCCCTCCTAGCCATCTAGGACTATACGGACCCTCCTTACGTCATCTGACCCATTGCACCCCTCCCAGCCATCTAGAAGTATCAGTAGCACTTTTAGGTCATCCTAAATCACTTGCGACAATCGTACCTACCTGGACCCCCGTGGATCCCACCTAGCCATCTAGGACTATACGGACCCTCCTTACATCGTCTGACCCATTTCACCCCCTCCCAACCATCTAGGAGTATCAGTAGCACTTTTATCTCATCCTAAAGCACTTGCGACAATCGTAGCCATCTGGACCCCCGTGGCCCCTCCTAGCCATCTAGGACTATACGGACCCTCCTTACGTCATCTGACCCATTGCACCCCTACCAGCCATCTAGGAGTATCAGTAGCACTTTTAGGTCATCCTAAAGCACTTGCGACAATCGTACCTATCTGGACCCCCGCGGACCTCGTCCTAGCCAAGTAGGAGTATTCGGACCCTCCTTACGTCATCTGACCCATTGCACCCCTCCCAACCATCTAGAAGTGACAGTAGCACTTTTAGGTCATCCTAAAGCACTTGCGACAATCGTAGCCATCTGGACCCCCGTGGACCCCTCATAGCCATCTAGGACTATACGGACCCTCCTTTTGTAATCTGACCCATTGCACCCCTCCCAGCCATCTAGGAGTATCAGTAGCACTTTTAGGTCATCCTAAAGCACTTGCGACAATCGTACCTATCTGGACCCCCATGGACACGTCCTACAAAACTAGGAGTATACGGACCCTCCTTACGTCATCTGACCCATTGCACCCCTCCCAGCCATCTAGGAGTATCAGTAGGACTTTTAGGTCATCCTAAAGCACTTGCGATAATCATACCTATCTGGACCCCCATGGACCCTTCCTAGGCAACTAGGAGTATACGGACCCTCCTTACGTCATCTGACCCATTGCACCCCTCCCAACCATCTAGGAGTATCAGTAGCACTTTTAGATCATCCTAAAGAACTTGCGACAATGGTAGCCATCTGGACCCCCTTGGACCCCTCCTAGCCATCTAGGACTATACGGACCCTCCTTACGTCATCTGACCCATTGCACGCCTCCCAGTCATCTAGGAGTACCAGTAGCACTTTTAGGTCATCCTAAAGCACTTGCGACAATCGTAGCTATCTGGACCCCCGTGGACCCCTCCTAGCCAACGAGGAGTATACAGACCTCCCTTACGTCCATTTCACCCCTCCCAACTATCATGGAGTATCAATAGCACTGTAAGGTCATCCTAAAGCACTTGCGACAATCGTAGCTATCTGGACCCCCGTGGACCCCTCCTAGCCAACTAGGAGTATACGGACCCTCCTTACGCCATCTGACCCATTTCACCCCTCCCAACCATCTAGGAGTATCAGTAGCACTTTTAGGTCATCCGAAAACACTTGCGACGATCGTAGCCATCTGGACCCCTATGGACCCCTCCTAGCCATCTATAACTATACGGACCCTCCTTACGTCTTCTGACCCATTTCACCCCTCCCAACCATCTAGTTGATTCAGTTGCACTTTTAGGTCATACAAAAGAACATGCGACAATCGTAGTTATCTGGACCCCCGTGGACCCGTCCAAGCCAACTAGGAGTATAATGACCCTCCTTACGTCATCTGACCCATTGCACCCCTCCTAGTCATCTAGGAGTATAAGTAGCACTTTTAGGTCATCCTAAAACACTTGCGACAATCGTAGCCATCTGGACCCCCGTGGACCCCTCCTAGCCATCTAGGACTATACGGACCCTCCTTACGTCATTTGACCCATTTCACCCCTCCCAACAATCTAGTCGTATCAGTTGAACTATTAGGTCATCAAAAAGAACGTGCGACAATCGTACCTATCTGGATCCCATGGACCCGTCCTAGCCATCTAGGACTATACGGACCGTCCTTACGTCATCTGTCCCATTGCACCCCTCCCAACCATCTAGGAGTATCAGTAGCACATTTATGTCATTCTAAGGCACGTGGGACAATCGTATCCATCTGGACCACCGTGGACTTCTCCTAGCCATCTAGGACTATACGGACCCTCCTTACGTCATCTGACACATTGCACCCCTCCCAGCCATCTAGGAGTACGAGTAGCACTTTTAGGTGATCCTAACGCACTTGCGACCATCGTAGCTATCTAGAACCCCGTGGACCCCTCCTAGCCAACGAGGAGTATTAGTAGCACTATAAGGTCATCCTAAAGCACTTGGGACAATCGTAGCTATCTGGACCCCCGTGGACCCCGCCTAGCCAACTAGGAGTATACGGACCCTCCTTACGTCATCTGACCCATTTCTCCCCTCCTAACCATCTAGGAGTATCAGTAGCACTTTTAGGTCATCCTAAAACACTTGCGACAATCGTAGCCATCTGGACCCCTGTGGACCCCTCCAAGCGATCTAGGACTATACGGACCCTCCTTACGTCATCTGACCCATTTCACCCCTCCCAACCATCTAGTGGTATCAGTTGCACTTTTAGGTCATCCTAAAGAACGTACGACAATTGTATCCATCTGGACCACCGTGGACCCCTCCTAGCCATCTAGGACTATACGGACCCTCCTTACGTCATCTGACCCATTGCACCCCTCCCAGCCATCTAGGATTATCAGTAGCACTTTTAGGCATCCTAAATCACTTGCGACAATCGTATAGTTATCTGGACCCCCGTGGATCCGTCGAAGCCAACTAGGAGTATGAGGACCCTCCTTACGTCATCTGACCCATTGCACCCCTCCAAGTCATCTAGGAGTATAAGTAGCACTTTTAGGTCATCCTAAAACACTTGCGACAATCGTAGCCATCTGGACGCCTCCTAGCCATCTAGGACTATACGGACCCCCCTTACGTCATTTGACCCATTTCACCCCTCCCAACAATCTAGTCGTATCAGTTGCACTTTTAGGTCATCGAAAAGAACGTGCGACAATTGTACCTATCTGGATCCCATGGACCTGTCCTAGCCATCTAGGACTATACGGACCCTCCTTACGTCATCTGACCCATTGCACCCCTCCCAACCATCTAGGAGTATCTGTAGAACATTTATGTCATTCTAAGGCACGTGGGACAATCGTAGCCATCTGGACCACCGTGGACTTCTCCTAGCCATCTAGGACTATACGGACCCTCCTTACGTCATCTGACCCATTGCACCCCTCCCAGCCATCTAGGAGTACGAGTAGCACTTTTAGGTCATCCTAACGCACTTGCGACAATCGTAGCTATCTAGACCCCCGTGGACCCCTCCTAGCCATCTAGGACTATACGGACCCTCCTTACGTCATCTGACCCATTGCACCCCTCCCAGCCATCTAGGAGTACGAGTAGCACTTTTAGGTCATCCTAACGCACTTGCGACAATCGTAGCTGTCTAGACCCCCGTGGACCCCTCCTAGCCAACGAGGAGTATCAGTAGCACTGTAAGGTCATCCTAAAGCACTTGGGACAATCGTAGCTATCTGGACCCCCGTGGACCCCGCCTAGCCAACTAGGAGTATACGGACCCTCCTTACGTCATCAGACCCATTTCTCCCCTCCTTACCATCTAGGAGTATCAGTAGCACTTTTAGGTCATCCTAAAACACTTGCGACAATCGTAGCCATCTGGACCACCGTGGACTTCTCCTAGCCATCTAGGACTATACAGACCCTCCATACGTCATCTGACCCATTGCACCCCTCCCAGCCATCTAGGAGTACGAGTAGCACTTTTAGGTCATCCTAACGCACTTGCGACAAACGTAGCTATCTAGACCCCCGTGGACCCCTCCTAGCCAACGAGGAGTATCAGTTGCACTGTAAGGTCATCCAAAAGCACTTGGGACAATCGTAGCTATCTGGACCCCCGTGGACCCCGCCTAGCCAGCTAGGAGTATACGGACCCTCCTTACGTCATCTGACCCATTTCTCCCCTCCTAACCATCTAGGAGTATCAGTAGCACTTTTAGGTCTTCCTAAAACACTTGCGACAATCGTAGCCATCTGGACCCCTGTGGACCCCTCCAAGCGATCTAGGACTATACGGACCCTCCTTACGTCATCTGACCCATTTCACCCCTCCCAACCATCTAGTGGTATCAGTTGCACTTTTAGGTCATCCTAAAGAACGTACGACAATTGTAGCCATTTGGACCACCGTGGACCCCTCCTAGCCATCTAGAACTATACGGACCCTTCTTACGTCATCTGACCCATTGCACCCCTCCCAGCCATCTAGGAGTATCAGTAGCACTTTTAGGTCATCCTAAATCACTTGCGACAATCGTAGTTATCTGGACCCCCGTGGACCCGTCCAAGCCAACTAGGAGTATGAGGACCCTCCTTACGTCATCTGACCCATTGCACCCCTCCTAGTCATCTAGGAGTATAAGTAGCACTTTTAGGTCATCCTAAAACACTTGCGACAATCGTAGCCAGCTGGACCCCTCCTAGCCATCTAGGACTATACGGACCCTCCTTACGTCATTTGACCCATTTCACCCCTCCCAACAATCTAGTGGTATCAGTTGCACTTTTAGGTCATCGAAAAGTACGTGCGACAATCGTACCTATCTGGATCCCATGGACCCGTCCTAGCCATCTAGGACTATACGGACCCTCCTTACGTCATCTGACCCATTGCACCCCTCCCAACCATCTAGGAGTATAAGTAGCACATTTATGTCATTCTAAGGTAAGTGGGGCAATCGTAGCCATCTGGACCACCGTGGACTTCTCCTAGCCATCTAGCACTATACGGACCCTCCTTACGTCACCTGACCCATTGCACCCCTCCCAGCCATCTAGGAGTACGAGTAGCACTTTTAGGTCATCCTAACGCACTTGCGACAATCGTAGCTATCTAGACCCCCGTGGACCCCTCCTAGCCAACGAGGAGTATCAGTAGCACTGTAAGGTCATCCTAAAGCACTTGGGAAAATTGTAGCTAACTGGACCCCCGTGGACCCCGCCTAGCCAACTAGGAGTATACGGACCCTCCTTACGTCATCTGACCTATTTCTCCCCTCCTAACCATCTAGGAGTATCAGTAGCACTTTTAGGTCATCCTAAAACACTTGCGACAATCGCAGCCATCTGGACCCCTGTGGACCCCTCCAAGCGATCTAGGACTATACAGACCCTCCTTACGTCATCTGACCCATTTCACCCCTCCCAACCATCTAGTGGTATCAGTTGCACTTTTAGGTCATCCTAAAGAACATGCGACAATCCTAGCTATGTGGACCCCCGTGGACCCCTCCTAGCCATCTAGGACTATACAGACTCTCCTTACGTCATCTGACCCATTGCACCTCTCCCAGCCATCTAGGAGTATCAGTAGCACTTTTAGGTCATCCTAAATCACTTGCGACAATCGTAGTTATCTGGACCCCCGTGGACCCGTCCAAGCCAACTAGGAGTATGAGGACCCTCCTTACGTCATCTGACCCATTGCACCCCTCCTAGTCATCTAGGAGTATAAGTAGCACTTTTAGGTCATCCTAAAACACTTGCGACAATCGTAGCCATCTGGACCCCCGTGGACCCCTCCTAGCCATCTAGGACTATACGGACCCTCCTTACGTCATTTGACCCATTTCACCCCTCCCAACAATCTAGTGGTATCAGTTGCACTTTTAGGTCATCCAAAAGAACGTGCGACAATCGTACCTATCTGGATCCCATGGACCCGTCCTAGCCATCTAGGACTATACGGACCCTCCTTACGTCATCTGACCCATTGCACCCCTCCCAACCATCTAGGAGTATCAATAGCACATTTATGTCATTCTAAGGCACGTGGGACAATCGTAGCCATCTGGACCACCGTGGAATACTCCTAGCCATCTAGGACTATACGGACCCTCCTTACGTCATCTGACCCATTGCACCCCTCCCAGCCATCTAGGAGTACGAGTAGCACTTTTAGGTCATCCTACCGCACTTGCGAGAATCGTAGCTATCTAGGCCCCCGTGGACCCCTCCTAGCAAATGAGGAGAATCAGTAGCACTGTAAGGTCATCCTAAAGCACTTGGGACAATCGTAGCTATCTGGACCCCCGTGGACCACGCCTAGACAACTAGGAGTATACGGACCCTCCTTACGTCATCTGACCCATTTCTCCCCTCCTAACCATCTAGGAGTATCAGTAGCACTTTTAGGTCATCCTAAAACACTTGCGACAATCGTAGCCATCTGGACCCCTGTGGACCCCTCCAAGCGATCTAGGACTATACAGACCCTCCTTACGTCATCTGACCCATTTCACCCCTCCCAACCATCTAGTGGTATCAGTTACACTTTTAGGTCATCCTAAAGAACGTATGACAATTGTAGCCATCTGGACCACCGTGGACCCCTCCTAGCCATCTAGGACTATACGGACCCTCCTAACGTCATCTGACCCATTGCACCCCTCCCAGCCATCTAGGAGTATCAGTAGCACTTTTAGGTCATCCTAAAACACTTGCGACAATCGTAGCCATCTGGACACCTGTGGACCCCTCCAAGCGATCTAGGACTATACGGACCTTCCTTACGTCATCTGACCCATTTCACCCCTCCCAACCATCTAGTGGTATCAGTTGCACTTTTAGGTCATCCTAAAGAACGTACGACAATTGTAGCCATCTGGACCACCGTGGACCCCTCCTAGCCATCTAGGACTATACGGACCGTCCTTACGTCATCTGACCCATTGCACCCCTCCCAGCCATCTAGGAGTATCAGTAGCACTTTTAGGTCATCCTAAAGCACTTGGACAATCGTAGCTATCTGGACCCCCGTGGACCCGTCCTAGCCAACTAGGAGTATGCGGACCCTAATTACGTCATCTGACCCATTGCACCTCTCCTAGTCATCTAGGAGTATCAGTAGCACTTTTAGGTCATCCTAAAACACTTGCGACAACCGTAGCCATCTGGACCCCTATGGACCCCTCCTAGCCATCTAGGACTATACAGACCCTCCTTACGTCATCTGACCCATTTCACCCCTCCCAACCATCTAGTGGTATCAGTTGCTCTTTTAGGTCATCGTAAAGAACGTGCGACAATCGTAGCCATCTGGACCCCCGTGGACCCCTCCTAGCCATCTAGGACTATACGGACCCTCCTTACGTCATCTGACCCATTGCACCCCTCCCAGCCATGTAGGAGTATCAGTTCCACTTTTAGGTCATCCTAAAGCACGTGGGACAATCGTAGCCATCTGGACCCTCGTAGACCCGTCCTAGCCAAGTAGGAGTATAGGACCCTCCTTACGTCAACTGATCCATTGCACCCCTCCCAACCATCTAGGAGTATCAGTTGCTCTTTTAGGTCATCGTAAAAAACGTGCGACAATCGTAGCCATCTGGACCCCCGTGGACCCCTCCTAGCCATCAAGGACTATACGGACCCTCCTTACGTCATCTGACTGATTGCACCCCTCCCAGCCATCTAGGAGTATCAGTTGCACTTGTAGGTCATCCTAAAGCACGTGGGACAATTGTAGCCATCTGGACCCCCGTGGAACCCTCCAAGCCATCTAGGACTATACGGACCCTCCTTACGTCATCAGACTCATTGCACCCCTCCCGGCCATCTAGGAGTATCAGTTGCACTTTTAGGTCGTCCTAAAGCACGTGCGACAATCGTAGCCATCTGGACTCCCGTGGAACCCTCCAAGCCATCTAGGACTACGCGGATCCTCCTTACGTCATCTGAGCCATTGCACCCCTCCCAGCCATCTAGGAGTATCAGTAGCACTTTTCGGTCATCCTAAAGCAGTTGCGACAAGCGTAGCTGTCTGGACCACCGTGGACCCCTCCGAGCCATCTAGGACTATACGGACCCTCCTTACATCCTCTGACCCATTTCACCCATCCCAACCATCTAGGAGTATCAGTAACACTCTTAGGTCATCCTAAAGTACTTGCGACAATCATACATATCTGGACCCCCATGGACCCGTCCTAGGCAACTAGGAGTATACGGACCCTCCTTACGTCATCTGACCCATTGCACCCCTCCCAACCATATAGGAGTATCAATAGCACTTTTAGATCATCCTAAAGAACTTGCGACAATGGTAGCCATCTGGACCCCCTTGGACCCCTCCTAGCCATCTAGGACTATACGGACCCTCCTTACGTCATCTGACCCATTGCACCCCTCCCAGCCATCTAGGAGTATCAGTAGCACTTTTAGGTCATCCTAAAGCACTTGCGACAATCGTAGCCATCTGGACCCCCGTGGACCCCTCCTAGACAACTAGGAGTATACGGACCCTCCTTACGTCATCTGACCCATTTCATCCCTCCCAACCATCTAGGAGTATCAGTAGCACTTTTAGGTCATCCTAAACCACTTGCGACAATCGTAGCCATCTGGACCCCCGTGGACCCCTCCTAGCCATCTATATGGACACTCCTTAAGTCATCTGACCCATTGCACCCCTCCCAGCCATCTAGGAGTACCAATAGCACTTTTGGGTCATCCTAAAGCACTTGCGATAATCGTAGCTATCTGGACCTCCTGGACCCCTCCTAGCCAACGAGGAGTATACGAACCATCATTACTTCATCTGACCCATTGCACCCCTCCCAATCATATAGGAGTATCAGTCGCACTTTTAGATCATCCTAAAGAACGTGCGACAATTGTAGCCATCTGGACCACCGTAGACCCCTCCTAGCCATCTAGGACTATACGGACCCTCCTTATGTCATCTGACCCATTGCACCCCTCCTAGCCACCTAGGAGTATCAGTAGCACTTTTAGGTCATCCTAAAGCACTCACGACAATCGTACCTATCTGGATCCCATGGACCCGTCCTAGCCAACTAGAAGTATACAGACCCTCCTTACGTCATCTGACCCATTGCACCCCTCCCAACCATCTAGGAGTATCAGTAGCACTTTTAGGTCATCCTAAAGCACTTGCGACAATCCTACCTATCTGGATCCCATGGACCCGTCCTAGCACCCTAGAAGTATACGGACCCTCCTTACGTCATCTGACCCATTGCACCCCTCCCAACCATCTAGGAGTATCAGTAGCACATTTAGGTCATCCTAAAGCACTTGAGACAATCGTAGCCATCTGGACCACCGTGGACTTCTCCTAGCCATCTAGGACTATACGGACCCTCCTTACGTCATCTGATCCATTGCACCCCTCCCAGCCTCTAGGTGTACCAGTAGCACTTTTAGGTCATCCTAAAGCACTTGTGACAATCGTAGCTATCTAGACCCCCGTGGACCCCTCCTAGCCAACGAGGAGTATACGGACTCTCGTTACGTCATCTTACCCATTTCACCCCTCCCAATCATCTAGGAGTATCAATAGCACTGTAAGGTCATCCTAAAGCACTTGGGACAATCGTAGCTATCTGGACCCCCGTGGACCCCGCCTAGCCAACTAGGAGTATACAGACCCTCCTTACGTCATCTGACCCATTTCACCCCTCCCAACCGTCTAGGAGTATCAGTAGCACTTTTAGGTCATCCTAAAACACTTGCGACAATCGTAGCCATCTGGACCCCTGTGGACCCCTCCTAGCAATATAGGACTATACGGACCCTCCTTACGTCATCTGACCCATTTCACCCCTCTCAACAATCTAGTGGTATCAGTTGCACTTTTAGGTCATCCTAAAGAACGTACGACAATTGTAGCCATCTGGACCACCGTGGACCCCTGCTAGCCATCTAGGACTATACGGACCCTCCTTACGTCATCTGACCCATTGCACCCCTCCCAGCCATCTAGGAGTACCAATAGCACTTTTAGGTCATCCTAAAGCACTTGCGACAATCGTAGCTATCTGGACCCCCGTGGACCTCTCCAGGCCAACGAGGAGTATACAGACCCTCCTTACGTCATCTGACCCATTTCACCCCTCCCAACTATCTAGGAGTATCAATAGCACTGTAAGGTCATCCTAAAGCACTTGCGACAATCATAGCTATCTGGACCCCCGTGGACCCGTCCTAGCCAACTAGGAGTATGCGGACCCTACTTATGTCTGACCCATTGCACCCCTCCTAGTCATATAGGAGTAACAGTAGCACTTTTAGGTCATCCTAAAGCACTTGCGACAATCGTAGCCATCTGGACCCCCGTGGACCCCTCCTAGCCATCTAGGACTATACGGACCCTCCTTTCGTAATCTAACCCATTGCACCCCTCCCAGCCATCTAGGAGTATCAGTAGCACTTTTAGGTCATCCTAAAGCACTTGCGACAATCGTACCTATCTGGACCCCCATGGACACGTCCTAGAAAACTAGGAGTATACGGACCCTCCTTACGTCATCTGACCCATTGCACCCCTCCCAGCCATCTAGGAGTATCAGTAGCACTTTTAGGTCATCCTAAAGCACTTGCGACAATCATACATATCTGGACCCCCATGGACCCGTCCTAGGCAACTAGGAGTATACGGACCCTCCTTACGTCATCTGACCCATTGCACCCCTCCCAACCATATAGGAGTATCAATAGCACTTTTAGATCATCCTAAAGAACTTGCGACAATGGTAGCCATCTGGACCCCCTTGGACCCCTCCTAGCCATCTAGGACTATACGGACCCTCCTTACGTCATCTGACCCATTGCACCCCTCCCAGCCATCTAGGAGTATCAGTAGCACTTTTAGGTCATCCTAAAGCACTTGCGACAATCGTAGCCATCTGGACCCCCGTGGACCCCTCCTAGACAACTAGGAGTATACGGACCCTCCTTACGTCATCTGACCCATTTCATCCCTCCCAACCATCTAGGAGTATCAGTAGCACTTTTAGGTCATCCTAAACCACTTGCGACAATCGTAGCCATCTGGACCCCCGTGGACCCCTCCTAGCCATCTATATGGACACTCCTTAAGTCATCTGACCCATTGCACCCCTCCCAGCCATCTAGGAGTACCAATAGCACTTTTGGGTCATCCTAAAGCACTTGCGATAATCGTAGCTATCTGGACCTCCTGGACCCCTCCTAGCCAACGAGGAGTATACGAACCATCATTACTTCATCTGACCCATTGCACCCCTCCCAATCATATAGGAGTATCAGTCGCACTTTTAGATCATCCTAAAGAACGTGCGACAATTGTAGCCATCTGGACCACCGTAGACCCCTCCTAGCCATCTAGGACTATACGGACCCTCCTTATGTCATCTGACCCATTGCACCCCTCCTAGCCACCTAGGAGTATCAGTAGCACTTTTAGGTCATCCTAAAGCACTCACGACAATCGTACCTATCTGGATCCCATGGACCCGTCCTAGCCAACTAGAAGTATACAGACCCTCCTTACGTCATCTGACCCATTGCACCCCTCCCAACCATCTAGGAGTATCAGTAGCACTTTTAGGTCATCCTAAAGCACTTGCGACAATCCTACCTATCTGGATCCCATGGACCCGTCCTAGCACCCTAGAAGTATACGGACCCTCCTTACGTCATCTGACCCATTGCACCCCTCCCAACCATCTAGGAGTATCAGTAGCACATTTAGGTCATCCTAAAGCACTTGAGACAATCGTAGCCATCTGGACCACCGTGGACTTCTCCTAGCCATCTAGGACTATACGGACCCTCCTTACGTCATCTGATCCATTGCACCCCTCCCAGCCTCTAGGTGTACCAGTAGCACTTTTAGGTCATCCTAAAGCACTTGTGACAATCGTAGCTATCTAGACCCCCGTGGACCCCTCCTAGCCAACGAGGAGTATACGGACTCTCGTTACGTCATCTTACCCATTTCACCCCTCCCAATCATCTAGGAGTATCAATAGCACTGTAAGGTCATCCTAAAGCACTTGGGACAATCGTAGCTATCTGGACCCCCGTGGACCCCGCCTAGCCAACTAGGAGTATACAGACCCTCCTTACGTCATCTGACCCATTTCACCCCTCCCAACCGTCTAGGAGTATCAGTAGCACTTTTAGGTCATCCTAAAACACTTGCGACAATCGTAGCCATCTGGACCCCTGTGGACCCCTCCTAGCAATATAGGACTATACGGACCCTCCTTACGTCATCTGACCCATTTCACCCCTCTCAACAATCTAGTGGTATCAGTTGCACTTTTAGGTCATCCTAAAGAACGTACGACAATTGTAGCCATCTGGACCACCGTGGACCCCTGCTAGCCATCTAGGACTATACGGACCCTCCTTACGTCATCTGACCCATTGCACCCCTCCCAGCCATCTAGGAGTACCAATAGCACTTTTAGGTCATCCTAAAGCACTTGCGACAATCGTAGCTATCTGGACCCCCGTGGACCTCTCCAGGCCAACGAGGAGTATACAGACCCTCCTTACGTCATCTGACCCATTTCACCCCTCCCAACTATCTAGGAGTATCAATAGCACTGTAAGGTCATCCTAAAGCACTTGCGACAATCATAGCTATCTGGACCCCCGTGGACCCGTCCTAGCCAACTAGGAGTATGCGGACCCTACTTATGTCTGACCCATTGCACCCCTCCTAGTCATATAGGAGTAACAGTAGCACTTTTAGGTCATCCTAAAGCACTTGCGACAATCGTAGCCATCTGGACCCCCGTGGACCCCTCCTAGCCATCTAGGACTATACGGACCCTCCTTTCGTAATCTAACCCATTGCACCCCTCCCAGCCATCTAGGAGTATCAGTAGCACTTTTAGGTCATCCTAAAGCACTTGCGACAATCGTACCTATCTGGACCCCCATGGACACGTCCTAGAAAACTAGGAGTATACGGACCCTCCTTACGTCATCTGACCCATTGCACCCCTCCCAGCCATCTAGGAGTATCAGTAGCACTTTTAGGTCATCCTAAAGCACTTGCGACAATCATACATATCTGGACCCCCATGGACCCGTCCTAGGCAACTAGGAGTATACGGACCCTCCTTACGTCATCTGACCCATTGCACCCCTCCCAACCATATAGGAGTATCAATAGCACTTTTAGATCATCCTAAAGAACTTGCGACAATGGTAGCCATCTGGACCCCCTTGGACCCCTCCTAGCCATCTAGGACTATACGGACCCTCCTTACGTCATCTGACCCATTGCACCCCTCCCAGCCATCTAGGAGTATCAGTAGCACTTTTAGGTCATCCTAAAGCACTTGCGACAATCGTAGCCATCTGGACCCCCGTGGACCCCTCCTAGACAACTAGGAGTATACGGACCCTCCTTACGTCATCTGACCCATTTCATCCCTCCCAACCATCTAGGAGTATCAGTAGCACTTTTAGGTCATCCTAAACCACTTGCGACAATCGTAGCCATCTGGACCCCCGTGGACCCCTCCTAGCCATCTATACGGACACTCCTTAAGTCATCTGACCCATTGCACCCCTCCCAGCCATCTAGGAGTACCAATAGCACTTTTGGGTCATCCTAAAGCACTTGCGATAATCGTAGCTATCTGGACCTCCTGGACCCCTCCTAGCCAACGAGGAGTATACGAACCATCATTACTTCATCTGACCCATTGCACCCCTCCCAATCATATAGGAGTATCAGTCGCACTTTTAGATCATCCTAAAGAACGTGCGACAATTGTAGCCATCTGGACCACCGTAGACCCCTCCTAGCCATCTAGGACTATACGGACCCTCCTTATGTCATCTGACCCATTGCACCCCTCCTAGCCACCTAGGAGTATCAGTAGCACTTTTAGGTCATCCTAAAGCACTCACGACAATCGTACCTATCTGGATCCCATGGACCCGTCCTAGCCAACTAGAAGTATACAGACCCTCCTTACGTCATCTGACTCATTTCACCCCTCCCAACTATCTAGGAGTATCAATAGCACTGTAAGGTCATCCTAAAGCACTTGCGACAATCATAGCTATCTGGACCCCCGTGGACCCGTCCTAGCCAACTAGGAGTATGCGGACCCTACTTACGTCTGACCCATTGCACCCCTCCTAGTCATATAGGAGTAACAGTAGCACTTTTAGGTCATCCTAAAGCACTTGCGACAATCGTAGCCATCTGGACCCCCGTGGACCCCTCCTAGCCATCTAGGACTATACGGACCCTCCTTTCGTAATCTAACCCATTGCACCCCTCCCAGCCATCTAGGAGTATCAGTAGCACTTTTAGGTCATCCTAAAGCACTTGCGACAATCGTACCTATCTGGACCCCCATGGACACGTCCTAGAAAACTAGGAGTATACGGACCCTCCTTACGTCATCTGACCCATTGCACCCCTCCCAGCCATCTAGGAGTATCAGTAGCACTTTTAGGTCATCCTAAAGCACTTGCGACAATCTTACATATCTGGACCCCCATGGACCCGTCCTAGGCAACTAGGAGTATACGGACCCTCCTTACGTCATCTGACCCATTGCACCCCTCCCAACCATATAGGAGTATCAATAGCACTTTTAGATCATCCTAAAGAACTTGCGACAATGGTAGCCATCTGGACCCCCTTGGACCCCTCCTAGCCATCTAGGACTATACGGACCCTCCTTACGTCATCTGACCCATTGCACCCCTCCCAGCCATCTAGGAGTATCAGTAGCACTTTTAGGTCATCCTAAAGCACTTGCGACAATCGTACCTATCTGGACCCCCATGGTCACGTCCTAGAAAACTAGGAGTATACGGACCCTCCTTACGTCATCTGACCCATTGCACCCCTCCCAGCCATCTAGGAGTATCAGTAGCACTTTTAGGTCATCCTAAAGCACTTGCGACAATCGTACCTATCTGGACCCCCTTGGACCCCTCCTAGCCATCTAGGACTATACGGACCCTCCTTACGTCATCTGACTCATTGCACCCCTCCCAGTCATCTAGGAGTACCAGTAGCACCTTTAGGTCATCCTAAAGCACTTGCGACAATCGTAGCTATCTGGACCCCCGTGGACCTCTCCTAGCCAACGAGGAGTATACAGACCCTCCTTACGTCATCTGACCCATTTCACCCCTCCCAACTATCTAGGAGTATCAATAGCACTGTAAGGTCATCCTAAAGCACTTGCGACAATCGTAGCTATCTGGACCCCCGTGGACCCCTCCTAGCCAACTAGGAGTATACGGACCCTCCTTACGCCATCTGACCCATTTCACCCCTCCCAACCATCTAGGAGTATCAGTAGCACTCTTAGGTCATCCGAAAACACTTGCGACGATCGTAGCCATCTGGACCCATGTGGACCCCTCCTAGCCATCTAGGACTATACGGACCCTCCTTACGTCTTCTGACCCATTTCACCCCTCCCAACCATCTAGTTGTTTCAGTTGCACTTTTAGGTCATCCTAAAGAACATGCGACAATCCTAGCTATGTGGACCCCTGTGGACCCCTCCTAGCCATCTAGGACTATACAGACTCTCCTTACGTCATCTGACCTATTGCAACCCTCCCAGCATCTAGGAGTATCAGTAGCACTACTAGGTCATCCTAAATCACTTGCGACAATCGTAGTTATCTGGACCCCCGTGGACCCGTCCAAGCCAACTAGGAGTATGAGGACCCTCCTTACGTCATCTGACCCATTGCACCCCTCCTAGTCATCTAGGAGTATATGTAGCACTTTTAGGTCATCCTAAAACACTTGCGACAATCATAGCCATCTGGACCCCCGTGGACCCCTCCTAGCCATCTAGGACTATACGAACCCTCCTTACATCATCTGACCCATTGCACCCCTACCAGCTATCTATGAGTATCAATAGCACATTTACGTCATCCTAAAGCACTTGCGACAATCGTAGCTATCTGGACCTGATGAGGATATATCGGTGGATTATGATGATTATCCATGCTTAAACTGGAAGGAAATACTAAACATGATCGATGATTATTATAAGGTGAACTCATTCCTAGTTGGATATGATCCCATGAATTATAAGAATGTTATACTGCCTAAGTTATTATGTTTATGTATCATTAGGTTTGAGTTAATGGAGATAATGGCGAATGGAGAGGAAGATGTGGGCAAGGAATGGAGGCTGTTGACAAACATCAAGGTGGCTAGCACGAGGGAGGCGAGGGAGGAAGTGGAGCCATCACACAAAGAAAGGATGCTGCAAACAAAGAAAGATCCTTTCCAATTCGGATTCAAGATTTGTTCAGATTCGGTTCGGACTGACAGAAGTCCTGAATTTGAAACAGACGTGGATTCTTTATACGGACTCCAAATAGAGCAAAGAAGCACAATCTGAAAAGGCAATTTGAAGGGCTTTCCAATGGGTCCGGCCCCATGCCCGGGTTCGGCTCGAACTGGGCGCGGTGACCGCAACAAGTCACGAGTTGTTTTCTGCCTGTTTCCAAACAGAGTCCGTTAAAGTTAGGAAAGTTAGGTTTTGACTCCAACACAATGTTGGACGTCCAGCAGCCTTTATAAGGCTTGTAATTTCGTGGCTTTTAGGTTTAGACCACGTTTAAACATAAACCCTAGATTGGATTGCTAAGCATTCATCTATATTCGAGTTCCTCTGTGTTGCGCTCAGGAATTCAACCTCTCCACTGTGTTGCGCTCTGGAGATTATTATCCGAAGTTTGAGTGTGATCTGTTGTTCCACTGGGAATTAGTAGATTGCAAAACCGCTTCGTGGTCGGCGGCTACGTTGCATCCGTGTGAGGCGTCGCGAATATCCATTGGGTTGAAGAGCTGTTGCATTGGCAACGGGGGAACAGCCGGAGAGTTCGTCGGATTCTCGCAAGTTATCTTCCACCATCATCCATCTACCCACCGCTCACTGAGAAGATCGGGCCACCCCTTATCATCTTGGTATCAGATTTCCAGCGTTTAATCGGTGAGCATCCACAAATCCATCTCGTAGTTGTAGATTTATTTTCGTCCTATCCAGAAAAAGCCATACAAAAAGATTAGGTTTTAGATTTTGCCATAGACTTAGATTGCAGCAGTTTGATTCATAGTTGCTGGTCAATTTTCCTTTGCGTAACTTTAATCTTGTCCAAGTCTAGGTTTAGGGTTCTAATCGTTTTGCTTTCTCTTATTGAATTCGGAGTCCAAAAACAGAAAATACCAATTTTCGTCCGTTTTTCCCGCGTGGACAGTTTCCGAGTAGAGTTAGGTTTCTAAGTTCTGTTTGTTTCCAAATCTTCCGTTGTTATTTCCGTAACTTTGTTTAGCTTAGCCACTGCCTTTCTACAGCACGTGAGTAGGAACTTACCCATTGAGAATAGCAAATTTTCTTGTGCTCGACAGGCTGCTCTTTTGATCGGTTTTTTTGCACACTTTGTCTCAGCGTGTTTGCTCAAGTGCTCCTGTTTTGTTGTGGCCATAAATTTAAAATCAAAAAAAAAAGAGAAAAGAGAAAAGAGACGAGAGAAAAAGTGACAAAAGAAAAAATTTCAGAGAAGAGAAAAGAATCAAAGGCCGAAGTTCAAATTTCAGTTGAGGAGCTTGCTGATTGTGTTTTGTTGCATAGTTGAGCAATCTTGTGCCTGTCATTAGAGCCTTTTTGCTAGCATCTCTCTTGTGCATTTGCAACAACCGAGCATTACTCCGATATATCATATTTTGAGCTCAATTTTCAAAGTTGCTTTTGCCCCATTTATCTCCACCGTGTGAGTTTCCCTGTTGTGTCTGATCAGCACTAGGAATTGAACTGGTGTAGTTAGGTATCCCTACCAAGCTCCACTAAATACCCTGGTTTGCTGTGTGACGCATTGAAACCCATAATATTCGCTGCATCACATCCGTGCACGTACTGTCACTACAAGTGGTGAGCTTTTCTAATTCACTGTGGAACGGTAAGATCCACAATTTCTTTCGGTTGAGTGAGTTGAGAGTTTTCCACATATATACATATCTGTTTGTTTTTCACTAACCATGGTAAACAGTGCTATGGATACTTTGGAGACACGTCAATATCACTTCCTCCACCATAAATATTGTAGTGATACTTTTTGGGAGGAAGAACAAGGTGCTTTCAATGGTGATGGCCTTTTCCACCATCGTGTGCAGATTGGTGAGCGATGTGCTGCTGCCACCATTGACGGATCTTCTAATCTCAATTTAGTCAGTATTGAGGTTGTAGAGAAGTTGCAGCTACATAAATTTTCCAATCTGAAGCCATACCTTCTACGCTCATCATATGGCACACTGCTTATTTCCCACACTGCTGAAGTTCCTTTTACCTTCGGCGAGCATACTGAGATTGTGCGATGTGATGTATCCCCCATGCCACTTGACTCTTGTCACGTACTTCTCGGAGATCCTTGGTGCAGGAAGTTTCAAGTTCGAGCTCGCCCCGAGGTTAACAAAATTTCGTTCATGTGGAACATGAAGCGGGGTTTTCTGCTACGAAATTCAGCCGATGATTTTCATGAGTACCATCTTCTTCGCAAGGAGAGGAGAAAAGAATTTAGCTTATCGGCTAAGTATATGGTCATCATGGACGGTGACATTTCAATTATATGTCATGTTGACCACATTATGGATCAAATCCCATGTGAGAATGAGAGCCACATAGCCAAATTGAGTGAGAGTGTTATAAAAAGTGAGTTGTGTGATTCCACTAAACGTGAGGATGAGTGCATACACTTTGAGAGTATGAGAGAACAAGACAACATGAGTGTAGTAGATGATAGGACATGTGAGGATATTTCTGCTAATGTAACTATCTCTACTTCTAGTGTTGTTTCTTGTGATATGCAGGTTGCTTTTGAAGAAAGGGAGCTGTCAAGTCTTCAACCTGCATCACCACTAGAGGAACCTATTTCAGTGCCTACTACATCTGAGGAGTTTGCCATTGAAAAGGGTAATGATTTTGAGCTGCAGCCAGCAAGCGCGTCACTTTGTGAGTATGATTCTACGCTGACTAGTTCTAGTGATTTGATACACAAACATATTTCAGCACCATGTGATAATTTGCTAAATTCGAATTTTGATCATGTGGTATTGATTACACATAAAGAGATCCTTGCTAAACTACAACCGACTGATGTTTTGTTTTACATCATGCTAGAAGAACCACTTACCATTAGTTGTGCTATGAATAGGATTTCTGAAATTTCATATGTAAATTCTAGCACCTATGCCAACTGTTTTCGATTCTATTTAATTGGTGACTATAACATGAACGAGAATTTTTTGGTGGATCACATATGCATTACCTATGATAACATTGCTGAACTAAAACATTTTTCTTGCAATCATATATGCTCTGTGCCGAAATCTTTTTGCTTTGGGACAATACCTCATTATCATGATAATATGATGTCTTCTAGTCTAGTTGATGTACCTCAGCGAACAAAGGTAGCATCACCTTTGTTGGACTGTTCTGATCTTGCTAGATTTGCATATGATTATGCACATCCGTCTTGTTTGTCCCAAACTGATTTATGCTTCACTTATATTTGCAAACTGAGTTGCATCTTAAGTACTGGAAATAATGGACATGACTATTTACCTGTTTGTGCTGCATGGTCATTGCTTTGTTCTACATATCAGAGTAGCGCAATTGAAGCATGGTATGACACATATGATGATTTGCATCGTTTGGATTGGTTTGACCTTGATAGCATGAAATTTGATCATCGATCTTCTGTGAGGACATTGGATTTAATACTGAATCATAACATTTTATATATTTGTGTCTATCATTTTGATCATGATTCTATGAACTTCACTTATACTTGCAATTCTGATTGCTTATTGCTGAGATTTTCTTGGTTCCATTATGACAATTATATGTGCTATGCTCGCAATTTTCATTGGATTTTGTCATTTGAGAATAATCATCCTATTTACAAACATGATACAACCTGCTATATATACATATACTCTGCATACACGTTGTTCTTTTTGTTTCTTCCACTTTCAGCTTATCCAAAGCCGCGGACGACTTTTCTTGAAGAAAGGGAGGATGATGAGGATATATCGGTGGATTATGATGATTATCCATGCTTAAACTGGAAGGAAATACTAAACATGATCGATGATTATTATAAGGTGAACTCATTCCTAGTTGGATATGATCCCATGAATTATAAGAATGTTATACTGCCTAAGTTATTATGTTTATGTATCATTAGGTTTGAGTTAATGGAGATAATGGCGAATGGAGAGGAAGATGTGGGCAAGGAATGGAGGCTGTTGACAAACATCAAGGTGGCTAGCACGAGGGAGGCGAGGGAGGAAGTGGAGCCATCACACAAAGAAAGGATGCTGCAAACAAAGAAAGATCCTTTCCAATTCGGATTCAAGATTTGTTCAGATTCGGTTCGGACTGACAGAAGTCCTGAATTTGAAACAGACGTGGATTCTTTATACGGACTCCAAATAGAGCAAAGAAGCACAATCTGAAAAGGCAATTTGAAGGGCTTTCCAATGGGTCCGGCCCCATGCCCGGGTTCGGCTCGAACTGGGCGCGGTGACCGCAACAAGTCACGAGTTGTTTTCTGCCTGTTTCCAAACAGAGTCCGTTAAAGTTAGGAAAGTTAGGTTTTGACTCCAACACAATGTTGGACGTCCAGCAGCCTTTATAAGGCTTGTAATTTCGTGGCTTTTAGGTTTAGACCACGTTTAAACATAAACCCTAGATTGGATTGCTAAGCATTCATCTATATTCGAGTTCCTCTGTGTTGCGCTCAGGAATTCAACCTCTCCACTGTGTTGCGCTCTGGAGATTATTATCCGAAGTTTGAGTGTGATCTGTTGTTCCACTGGGAATTAGTAGATTGCAAAACCGCTTCGTGGTCGGCGGCTACGTTGCATCCGTGTGAGGCGTCGCGAATATCCATTGGGTTGAAGAGCTGTTGCATTGGCAACGGGGGAACAGCCGGAGAGTTCGTCGGATTCTCGCAAGTTATCTTCCACCATCATCCATCTACCCACCGCTCACTGAGAAGATCGGGCCACCCCTTATCAGGACCCCCGTTGACCCCTCCTAGCCTACTAGGAGTATACGAACCGTCCTTACGTCATCTGACCCATTGCACCCCTCTCAGCCATCTAGTCGTATCAATTGCACTTTTAGGTCATCGAAAAGAACGTACGACAATCGTACCTATTTGGATCCCATGGACCCGTCCTAGCCATCTAGGACTATACGGACCCTCCTTACGTCATCTGACCCATTGCACCCCTCCCAACCATCTAAGAGTATCAGTAGCACATTTATGTCATTCTATGGCACGTGGGACAATCGTAGCCATCTGGACCACCGTGGACTTCTCCTAGCCATCTAGGACTATACGGACCCTCCTTACGTCATCTGACCCATTGCACCCCTCCCAGCCTTCTAGGAGTACGAGTAGCACTTTTAGGTCATCCTAACGCACTTGCGACCATCGTAGCTATCTAAGCCCCCGTGGACCCCTCCTAGCCAACGAGGAGTATCAGTAGCACTGTAAGGTCATCCTAAAGCACTTGGGACAATCGTAGCTATCTGGAACCCCGTGGACCCGCCTAGCCAACTAGGAGTATACGGACCCTCCTTACGTCATCTGACCCATTTCTCCCATCCTAACCATCTAGGAGTATCAGTAGCACTTTTAGGTCATCTTAAAACACTTGCGACAATCGTTGCCATCTGGACCCCTGTGGACCCCTCCAAGCGATCTAGGACTATACGGACCCTCCTTACGTCATCTGACCCATTTCACCCCTCCCAACTATCTAGTGGTATCAGTTGCACTTTTAGGTCATCCTAAATCACTTGCGACAATCGTAGTTATCTGGACCACCGTGGACCCGTCCAAGCCAACTAGGAGTATGAGGACCCTCCTTACGTCATCTGACCCATTGCACCCCTCCTAGTCATCTAGGAGTATAAATAGTACTTTTAGGTCATCCTAAAACACTTGCGACAATCGTAGCCATCTGGACCCCCGTGGACCCCTCCTAGCCATCTAGGACTATACGGACCCTCCTTACGTCATTTGACCCATTTCACCCCTCCCAACAATCTAGTCGTATCAGTTGCACTTTTAGGTCATCGAAAAGAACGTGCGACAATCGTACCTATCTGGATCCCATGGACCCGTCCTAGCCATCTAGGACTATACGGACCCTCCTTACGTCATCTGACGCATTGCACCCCTTCCAACCATCTAGGAGTATCAGTAGCACATTTATGTCATTCTAAGGCACGTGGGACAATCGTAGCCATCTGGACCACCGTGGACTTCTCCTAGCCATCTAGGACTATACGGACCCTCCTTACGTCATCTGACCCATTGCACCCCTCCCAGCCATCTAGGAGTACGAGTAGCACTTTTAGGTCATCCTAACGCACTTGCGACAATCGTAGCTATCTAGACCCCCGTGGACCCCTCCTAGCCAACGAGGAGTATCAGTAGCACTGTAAGGTCATCCTAAAGCACTTGGGACAATCGTAGCTATCTGGAACCCCGTGGACCCGCCTAGCCAACTAGGAGTATACGGACCCTCCTTACGTCATCTGACCCATTTCTCCCATCCTAACCATCTAGGAGTATCAGTAGCACTTTTAGGTCATCTTAAAACACTTGCGACAATCGTTGCCATCTGGACCCCTGTGGACCCCTCCAAGCGATCTAGGACTATACGGACCCTCCTTACGTCATCTGACCCATTTCACCCCTCCCAACTATCTAGTGGTATCAGTTGCACTTTTAGGTCATCCTAAATCACTTGCGACAATCGTAGTTATCTGGACCACCGTGGACCCGTCCAAGCCAACTAGGACTATGAGGACCCTCCTTACGTCATCTGACCCATTGCACCCCTCCTAGTCATCTAGGAGTATAAATAGTACTTTTAGGTCATCCTAAAACACTTGCGACAATCGTAGCCATCTGGACCCCCGTGGACCCCTCCTAGCCATCTAGGACTATACGGACCCTCCTTACGTCATTTGACCCATTTCACCCCTCCCAACAATCTAGTCGTATCAGTTGCACTTTTAGGTCATCGAAAAGAACGTGCGACAATCGTACCTATCTGGATCCCATGGACCCGTCCTAGCCATCTAGGACTATACGGACCCTCCTTACGTCATCTGACGCATTGCACCCCTTCCAACCATCTAGGAGTATCAGTAGCACATTTATGTCATTCTAAGGCACGTGGGACAATCGTAGCCATCTGGACCACCGTGGACTTCTCCTAGCCATCTAGGACTATACGGACCCTCCTTACGTCATCTGACCCATTGCACCCCTCCCAGCCATCTAGGAGTACGAGTAGCACTTTTAGGTCATCCTAACGCACTTGCGACAATCGTAGCTATCTAGACCCCCGTGGACCCCTCCTAGCCAACGAGGAGTATCAGTAGCACTGTAAGGTCATCCTAAAGCACTTGGGACAATCGTAGCTATCTGGAACCCCGTGGACCCCTCCTAGCCAACTAGGAGTATACGGACCCTCGTTACGTCATCTGACCCATTTCTCCCCTCCTAACCATCTAGGAGTATCAGTAGCACTTTTAGGTCATCCTAAAACACTTGCGACAATCGTAGCCATCTGGACCCCTGTGGACCCCTCCAAGCGATCTAGGACTATACGGACCCTCCTTACGTCATCTGACCCATTTCACCCCTCCCAACCATCTAGTGGTATCAGTTGCACTTTTAGGTCATCCTAAAGAACGTACGACAATTGTAGTCATCTGGTCCACCGTGGACCCCTCCTAGCCATCTAGGACTATACGGACCCTCCTTACGTCATCTGACCCATTGCACCCCTCCCAACCATCTAGGAGTATCAGTAGCACTTTTAGGTCATCCTAAAGCACTTGCGACAATCGTAGCCATCTGGACCCCCGTGGACCCCTCCTAGACAACTAGGAGTATACGGACCCTCCTTACGTCATCTGACCCATTTCATCCCTCCCAACCATCTAGGAGTATCAGTAGCACTTTTAGGTCATCCTAAACCACTTGCGACAATCGTAGCCATCTGGACCACCGTGGACCCCTCCTAGCCATCTAGGACTATACGGACCCTCCTTACGTCATCTGACCCATTGCACCCCTCCCAGCCATCTAGGAGTATCAGTAGCACTTTTAGGTCATCCTTAATCACTTGCGACAATCGTAGTTATCTGGACCCCGTGGACCCGTCCAAGCCAACTAGGAGTATGAGGACCCTCCTTACATCATCTGACCCATTGCACCCCTCCTAGTCATCTAGGAGTATAAGTAGCACTTTTAGGTCATCCTAAAACACTTGCGATAATCGTAGCCATCTGGACCCCTCCTAGCCATCTAGGACTATACGGACCCTCCTTACGTCATTTGACCCATTTCACCCCTCCCAACAATCTAGTGGTATCAGTTGCACTTTTAGGTCGTCGAAAAGAACGTGCGACAATCGTACCTATCTGGATCCCATGGACCCGTCCTAGCCATCTAGGACTATACGGACCCTCCTTACGTCATCTGACCCATTGCACCCCTCCCAACCATCTAGGAGTATCAGTAGCACATTTATGTCATTCTAAGGCACGTGGGACAATCGTAGCCATCTGGACCACCGTGGACTTCTCCTAGCCATCTAGGACTATACGGACCCTCCTTACGTCATCTGACCCATTGCACCCCTCCCAGACATCTAGTAGTACGAGTAGCACTTTTAGGTCATCCTAACGCACTTGCGACAATCGTAGCTATCTAGACCCCCGTGGACCCCTCATAGCCAACGAGGAGTATCAGTAGCACTGTAAGGTCATCCTAAAGCACTTGGCACAATCGTAGCTATCTGGACCCCCGTAGACCCCGCCTAGCCAACTAGGAGTATACTGACCCTCCTTACGTCATCTGACCCATTTCTCCCCTCCTAACCATCTAGGAGTATCAGTAGCACTTTTAGGTCATCCTAAATCACTTGCGACAATCGTAGTTATCTGGACCCCCGTGGACCCGTCCAAGCCAACTAGGAGTATGAGGACCCTCCTTACGTCATCTGACCCATTGCACCCCTCCCATCCATCTAGGAGTATCAGTAGCACATTTATGTCATCCTAAAACACTTGCGACAATCGTAGCCATCTGGACCCCTATGGACCCCTCCAAGCGATCTAGGACTATACGGACCCTCCTTACGTCATCTGACCCATTTCACCCCTCCCAACCATCTAGGAGTACGGGTAGCAATTTTAGGTTATCCTAACGCACTTGCGACAATCGTAGCTATCTAGACCCCCGTGGACCCCTCCTAGCCAACGAGGAGTATCAGTAGCACTGTAAGGTCATCCTAAAGCACTTGGGACAATCGTAGCTATCTGGAACCCCGTGGACCCCGCCTAGCCAACTAGGAGTATACGGACCCTCCTTACGTCATCTGACCCATTTCTCCCCTCCTAACCATCTAGGAGTATCAGTAGCACTTTTAGGTCATCCTAAAACACTTGTGACAATCGTAGCCATCTGGACCCCTGTGGACCCCTCCAAGCGATCTAGGACTATACGGACCCTCCTTACGTCATCTGACCCATTTCACCCCTCCCAACCATCTAGTGGTATCAGTTGCACTTTTAGGTCATTCTAAAGAACGTACGACAATTGTAGCCATCTGGACCACCGTGGACCCCTCCTAGCCATCTAGGACTATACGGACCCTCCTTACGTCATCTGACCCATTGTACCCCTCCCAGCCATCTAGGAGTATCAGTAGCACTTTTAGGTCATCCTTAATCACTTGCGACAATCGTAGTTATCTGGACCCCCGTGGACCCGTCCAAGCCAACTAGGAGTATGAGGACCCTCCTTACATCATCTGACCCATTGCACCCCTCCTAGTCATCTAGGAGTATAAGTAGCACTTTTAGGTCATCCTAAAACACTTGCGATAATCGTAGCCATCTGGACCCCTCCTAGCCATCTAGGACTATACGGACCCTCCTTACGTCATTTGACCCATTTCACCCCTCCCAACAATCTAGTGGTATCAGTTGCACTTTTAGGTCGTCGAAAAGAACGTGCGACAATCGTACCTATCTGGATCCCATGGACCCGTCCTAGCCATCTAGGACTATACGGACCCTCCTTACGTCATCTGACCCATTGCACCCCTCCCAACCATCTAGGAGTATCAGTAGCACATTTATGTCATTCTAAGGCACGTGGGCCAATCGTAGCCATCTGGACCACCGTGGACTTCTCCTAGCCATCTAGGACTATACGGACCCTCCTTACGTCATCTGACCCATTGCACCCCTCCCAGACATCTAGGAGTACGAGTAGCACTTTTAGGTCATCCTAACGCACTTGCGACAATCGTAGCTATCTAGACCCCCGTGGACCCCTCCTAGCCAACGAGGAGTATCAGTAGCACTGTAAGGTCATCCTAAAGCACTTGGCACAATCGTAGCTATCTGGACCCCCGTAGACCCCGCCTAGCCAACTAGGAGTATACTGACCCTCCTTACGTCATCTGACCCATTTCTCCCCTCCTAACCATCTAGGAGTATCAGTAGCACTTTTAGGTCATCCTAAAACTCTTGCGACAATCGTAGCCATCTGGACCCCTGTGGACCCCTCCTAGCCATCTAGGACTATACGGACCCTCCTTACGTCATCTGACCCATTGCACCCCTCCCATCCATCTAGGAGTATCAGTAGCACATTTATTTCATCCTAAAACACTTGCGACAATCGTAGCCATCTGGACCCCTATGGACCCCTCCAAGCGATCTAGGACTATACGGACCCTCCTTACGTCATCTGACCCATTTCACCCCTCCCAACCATCTAGGAGTACGGGTAGCAATTTTAGGTTATCCTAACGCACTTGCGACAATCGTAGCTATCTAGACCCCCGTGGACCCCTCCTAGCCAACGAGGAGTATCAGTAGCACTGTAAGGTCATCCTAAAGCACTTGGGACAATCGTAGCTATCTGGAACCCCGTGGACCCCGCCTAGCCAACTAGGAGTATACGGACCCTCCTTACGTCATCTGACCCATTTCTCCCCTCCTAACCATCTAGGAGTATCAGTAGCACTTTTAGGTCATCCTAAAGCACTTGCGACAATCGTAGCCATCTGGGCCCCTGTGGACCCCTCCAAGCGATCTAGGACTATACGGACCCTCCTTACGTCATCTGACCCATTTCACCCCGCCAACCATCTAGTGGTATCAGTTGCACTTTTAGGTCATTCTAAAGAACGTACGACAATTGTAGCTATCTGGACCACCGTGGACCCCTCCTAGCCATCTAGGACTATACGGACCCTCCTTACGTCATCTGACCCATTGCACCCCTCCCAGCCATCTAGGAGTATCAGTAGCACTTTTAGGTCATCCTTAATCACTTGCGACAATCGTTGTTATCTGGACCCCCGTGGACCCGTCCAAGCCAACTAGGAGTATGAGGACCCTCCTTACATCATCTGACCCATTGCACCCCTCCTAGTCATCTAGGAGTATAAGTAGCACTTTTAGGTCATCCTAAAACACTTGCGACAATCGTAGCCATCTGGACCCCCGTGGACCCCTCCTCGCCATCTAGGACTATACGGACCCTCCTTACGTCATTTGACCCATTTCACCCCTCCCAACAATCTAGTGGTATCAGTTGCACTTTTAGGTCATCGAAAAGAACGTGCGACAATCGTACCTATCTGGATCCCATGGACCCGTCCTAGCCATCTAGGACTATACGGACCCTCCTTACGTCATCTGACCCATTGCACCCCTTCCAACCATCTAGGAGTATCAGTAGCACATTTATGTCATTCTAAGGCACGCGGGACAATCGTAGCCATCTGGACCACCGTGGACTTCTCCAAGCCATCTAGGACTATTCGGACCCTCCTTACGTCATCTGACCCATTGCACCCCTCCCAGCCATCTAGGAGTACGAGTAGCACTTTTAGGTCATCCTAACGCACTTGCGACAATCGTAGCTATCTAGACCCCCGTGGACCCCTCCTAGCCAACGAGGACTATCAGTAGCACTGTAAGGTCATCCTAAAGCACTTGGGACAATCGTAGCTATCTGGACCCCCGTGGACCCCGCCTAGCCAACTAGGAGTATACGGACCCTCCTTACGTCATCTGACCCATTTCTCCCCTCCTAACCATCTAGGAGTATCAGTAGCACTTTTAGGTCATCCTAAAACACTTGCGACAATCGTAGCCATCTGGACCCCTGTGGACCCCTCCAAGCGATCTAGGACTATACGGACCCTCCTTACGTCATCTGTCCCATTTCACCCCTCCCAACCATCTAGTGGTATCAGTTGCACTTTTAGGTCATCCTAAAGAACGTACGACAATTGTAGCCATCTGGTCCACCGTGGACCCCTCCTAGCCATCTAGGACTATACGGACCCTCCTTACGTCATCTGACCCATTGCACCCCTCCCAGCCATCTAGGAGTATCAGTAGAACTTTTAGGTCATCTTAAATCACTTGCGACAATCGTAGTTATCTGGACCCCCGTGGACCCGTCTTAGCCAACTAGGAGTATGAGGACCCTCCTTATGTCATCTGACCCATTGCACCCCTCCTAGTCATCTAGGAGTATAAGTAGCACTTTTAGGTCATCCTAAAACACTTGCGACAATCGTAGCCATCTAGACCCCTCGTAGCCATCTAGGACTATACGGACCCTCCTTACGTCATTTGACCCATTTCACCCCTCCCAACAATCTAGTGGTATCAGTTGCACTTTTAGGTCGTCGAAAAGAACGTGCGACAATCGTACCTATCTGGATCCCATGGACCCGTCCTAGCCATCTAGGACTATACGGACCCTCCTTACGTCATCTGACCCATTGCACCCCTCCCAACCATCTAGGACTATCAGTAGCACATTTATGTCATTCTAAGGCACGTGGGACAATCGTAGCCATCTGGACCACCGTGGACTTCTCCTAGCCATCTAGGACTATACGGACCCTCCTTACGTCATCTGACCCATTGCACCCCTCCCAGACATCTAGGAGTACGAGTAGCACTTTTAGGTCATCCTAACGCACTTGCGACAATCGTAGCTATCTAGACCCCCGTGGACCCCTCATAGCCAACGAGGAGTATCAGTAGCACTGTAAGGTCATCCTAAAGCACTTGGCACAATCGTAGCTATCTGGACCCCCGTAGACCCCGCCTAGCCAACTAGGAGTATACTGACCCTCCTTACGTCATCTGACCCATTTCTCCCCTCCTAACCATCTAGGAGTATCAGTAGCACTTTTAGGTCATCCTAAATCACTTGCGACAATCGTAGTTATCTGGACCCCCGTGGACCCGTCCAAGCCAACTAGGAGTATGAGGACCCTCCTTACGTCATCTGACCCATTGAACCCCTCCTAGTCATCTAGGAGTATAAGTAGCACTTTTAGGTCATCCTAAAACACTTGCGACAATCGTAGCCATCTGGACCCCCGTGGACCCCTCCTCGCCATCTAGGACTATACGGACCCTCCTTACGTCATTTGACCCATTTCACCCCTCCCAACAATCTAGTGGTATCAGTTGCACTTTTAGGTCATCGAAAAGAACGTGCGACAATCGTACCTATCTGGATCCCATGGACCCGTCCTAGCCATCTAGGACTATACGGACCCTCCTTACGTCATCTGACCCATTGCACCCCTTCCAACCATCTAGGAGTATCAGTAGCACATTTATGTCATTCTAAGGCACGCGGGACAATCGTAGCCATCTGGACCACCGTGGACTTCTCCAAGCCATCTAGGACTATACGGACCCTCCTTACGTCATCTGACCCATTGCACCCCTCCCAGCCATCTAGGAGTACGAGTAGCACTTTTAGGTCATCCTAACGCACTTGCGACAATCGTAGCTATCTAGACCCCCGTGGACCCCTCCTAGCCAACGAGGACTATCAGTAGCACTGTAAGGTCATCCTAAAGCACTTGGGACAGTCGTAGCTATCTGGACCCCCGTGGACCCCGCCTAGCCAACTAGGAGTATACGGACCCTCCTTACGTCATCTGACCCATTTCTCCCCTCCTAACCATCTAGGAGTATCAGTAGCACTTTTAGGTCATCCTAAAACACTTGCGACAATCGTAGCCATCTGGACCCCTGTGGACCCCTCCAAGCGATCTAGGACTATACGGACCCTCCTTACGTCATCTGACCCATTTCACCCCTCCCAACCATCTAGTGGTATCAGTTGCACTTTTAGGTCATTCTAAAGAACGTACGACAATTGTAGCCATCTGGACCACCGTGGACCCCTCCTAGCCATCTAGGACTATACGGACCCTCCTTACGTCATCTGACCCATTGCACCCCTCCCAGCCATCTAGGAGTACGGGTAGCAATTTTAGGTTATCCTAACGCACTTGCGACAATCGTAGCTATCTAGACCCCCGTGGACCCCTCCTAGCCAACGAGGAGTATCAGTAGCACTGTAAGGTCATCCTAAAGCACTTGGGACAATCGTAGCTATCTGGAACCCCGTGGACCCCGCCTAGCCAACTAGGAGTATACGGACCCTCCTTACGTCATCTGACCCATTTCTCCCCTCCTAACCATCTAGGAGTATCAGTAGCTGATAAGGGGTGGCCCGATCTTCTCAGTGAGCCGATGGTGGAATCGATGGATGATGTAGATAACTCGCGGATGCTCTCGAACTCTCCGGCTGTTCCCCCGTTGCCAATGCAACAGCTCTTCAACCCAATGGATATTCGCAACACCACACGCTAGTGCAACGCAGCCGCCGACCACGAAGCGGTTTTGCAATCTACCAATTCCCAGTGGAACGACAGATCACACTCAAACTTTGGTAACAATAACCTCTCGATCGCAACAAAGGAGAGGGGTGAATTCCTGATCGCAGCAAAGAGGAATTCTGATAGATGAATGCTTAGCAATTCGATCTAGGGTTTTGCTTAAACGTGGTCTACCTCTCTATGGCGCAGCCCTTGGCTATTTAAAGGGGCTGGCCGAAACTAGGACTCAATTCGGATCTGAACCCAAACCTGGTTCGACTCAAACTGATACAAACCGACCCATGGTGGTTCGGCCTAACATGGCACGCAGGCCTCGTGTATAACACCTTAGACTAATATCTTCTTACGTTATGTCCTGGTGCGCCACTTGATCCCTCTAACGTGCAAACGAGTGATTTCCTTCAATGCCCTGGTGCGCCGGCCTCCCTCTCCTCCCTCGCGCACTTGCTGATATTGGAAATCAGTGATGGTTCTTCTCATTGCTGTAGCTCGTCTCCTCCTCCCATGCTTGTGTTATCAATAAACCTGATCATACATAGATGCATAGACTTAGGCAGTATAAAGTTCTCATTAACACAAACATCATATTCAATTAAGAGTGAGTTCACCTGTTGCTCAAGTAACTTGGTTCGAGCCCTTGTCATTGGTCCAATCCTCACATCATTAGCTTTGTCTTGTACAGCAACATCATCAATAGGAGAAGATGGTAAAGGACTAGGGATGTCCTCATCATCCTCCCCCCCTTCAAAAGGCGTCGACCTCGACGCGTCAAGGTCTTCTCCAGCAAATGGCGTCAAATCAGCAACATTAAACGTATTGCTCACACCAAACTCAGATGTAGGAAGATCTATCTTGTATGCATTATCATTTATCTTGGCAAGAACCTTGAAAGGACCATCACCACGTGGCAGCAATTTAGACTTGCGCTGAACAGGAAATCTGTCCTTGCGAAAGTGCACCCAAACCATGTCGCCGGGCTGAAAAAGCATGATAAGGATCAAGGGGATGATCCTCTGTTTGTTGTCCCGATCTTTCACAGCGAGTAACCCGGACGGTAAATCCTTCCAACAACACCAACGGCGTCACCTGAAGGTGGAGAATAAATCCAGCAAGCAACGTGATGAAGATCACCACGCCTCTAACCCGAGCACGATAACACTTGATGAACACAAGCACCCTCGCAGCAATCTTTATTACAAACTGATAAACGGCATCGCCGTCCCCGGAGGGATGCTTCACCAACGAGCTCAAAGTCTATGGACTGTTTTCAATCTAAACTCAAGCTAACCCTAAAACGATGCCTAGCAACTCCTTATATGAGGGGAGGGGTGCTACAGTACCGCGCTACAGTACCGCCCCACTAATGGACCCTACGTTGACTTGGTTGGACAGGCCCAAACCAAGCCCAAACTCATAATTATTAAAAACTCTAATTATTTAAAATAGCAACACACGACGAATACACCTAACTTGGTGGAGTCCTGAAATTGGGCTGCACCTCCCCCGTCGTTCCCATATCATCCTCCCCCCCTTCAAGAAGCGTTGTCCTCAACGCTTGAGGGTCGGGTCGAAAGGGTGGCGTGATAGCAGCAACAACATCACACGTCTTCGTCATCTTCAAGTCTCGCTTGCCTTCCTCACCACATCCTCCCGCTGGGCATGCTTGACTTGACACAGCACTTGGCGCCTCCTTTCTTCGCCAAATGAACTTGGACTTTGGCACCAAAACCTTCTGCTTCTGAACTCTTGATGGAGCTCTTTGCTGCTGGACATGAACCTGCTGAACAGGACCCTGCAAAGTAGTAATGCCTGGGCCACACAGCTGACGAACACGTCCATCCTTGCCTCTATGCACACGCACTGCTGCTCCAACAAAACGTCTCCGAGGAGTTCTTACAAAACTGTGGCTGACTACCCGAGGCACCATATGCACCGGAACACGATCAGCACCACTGTCATCGGTCTGAACACCCATGTCAACACGAACTGTAAGTGGAACATATGAAACACATGCTGACATATCCTGCCCTTCATCAATATGAGGCTTGACTTCAACCGGCTTGTCACTAACAAGAACAACTGGCTTGTCATCTACAGGCTTGGCTGAAACAATATCATCACTGACGCTCTTTGCATCATGCTCCTCACACTGCACCTTAGCTAGCCCTGGCTGTGGCTTAGCCTTGCGCAATTTCTCCTTACGAACCACCAGCACCACATCGGACTTGATTTGATCATCCGTCATAGGCTTCAGTGTCCGATGTTTGCCATCATGCACAAAAGAATATGTATTTGCTCTCCCAGCATGTATAGCATTACGATCATACTGCCATGGACGTCCAAGTAACAGTCCACATACCTCCAATGGCAACACATCGCATTCCACCTCATCAACATAGTCACCAACTGAAAACGGCACACGCACCTTGTGAGTAATCTTCATCATACCGCAACTATTTACCCACTCAACATGCCTAGGTTCTGGAATGCGCCATGTGGGTAACCCCAAAACTTCCACAACCGCCTTGCTAATGCCATTACAGTAGCTACCACTGTCAATCATCAACTTGCATGCTTTGCCTTTGATCATGCACTGCGCCTGAAATAAATTCCATCGCTGGCCTCTATCCACGGTCATGCAAGCATCATCATGTACTCTCTTGAGTTGCATATTCAGCCCACTCAATGGTACAACCTCCTCCACGACATCCTTGTCAACAGCAGCCTGGACAACATCGACTGCTGACACTTCAGAAATCGTGACTGCCGCCTTGTTAACTCTCGGCAATGGAACAACTGTCAGCTTCTCCTGAGTAGTCACACTCTTGCCAACTGCTGCTATCTCATGCTCAACCTTCGGTGGCTGCTGGATGTCCTCCATATATGGTAATACAAAACCATTACGGAGAAAAACCTTGTAGTCCTCCCAAGTATGAGAAAAACCCTCTCTTGCAACCGCCTCGGACCACCAACTGTCTAACTCCTTGTCCACACGCCGATGAGCAAGAACATACGCATAATATCCACTAAACTTGCCATTGTATTTACGACATCGATGGAAACCCTGTTCCATGTGCGTTTCCCAATCTTGATACTCCTCAACTGTCGCAAGCCTATGTAGGCGCCAGCTAAGCTCGGATGCATGACGTTCCACTCCATTCATGAGATCAAGATAGTCATTGAAAACAGCACTCGATTTCTTACCAAGATCACATCTCTTGCCCAAAACATCTCCTGGAAACGAACTCATTATCACGTCAGATTCGGTTCGGACTGACAGAAACTCTGAATTTGAAACGGACGTGATTTCCTCGTACGAAGTCCGAAACAGGCAAAGAAGCACTTGTTGGAAAGATAATTTTATGTACTTTCCAATGGGTAGGCTACCAAATCCCGATTCGTCACGTACAGGTCGCTGTGGCCTGAACAAGATGACGGTCGTTTCTGGACTCGGTAGAACGCAAGATCAACACAAGATTTTTTTTTTTAACTGGATCGATTCTGCAGATCGGATCTGAACTGAGCGTCACGCGTACGCTGGCTGGACTCTTCCTCGACAATCGTTGTTGGCCTCCGGCACGCAGAAACCTGGCCAAGATCGATCAAGGGAACTCCCCACGTGATGCTGCTGCTAGCGTTCTCACGATCAACACCAGCTCGCAATGAAAAATACACCCACGATCTGCCTGCACTCCCTTCTTCCGATCAACCCCACGCAGCTGATCTGCTCCAACCTTCCCGATCTGACTACTGCCCGTATGGATGAACAAATCTCCACCAACCTGTAGCAGATCAACCAATCTCCACCAATAACAAATCGACTGATCAACAAAATTTCACCGTGATCAACCCAGAAATCTGATACCACATGATAAGGATCAAGGGGATGATCCTCTGTTTGTTGTCCCGATCTTTCACAGCGAGTAACCCGGACGGTAAATCCTTCCAACAACACCAACGGCGTCACCTGAAGGTGGAGAATAAATCCAGCAAGCAACGTGATGAAGATCACCACGCCTCTAACCCGAGCACGATAACACTTGATGAACACAAGCACCCTCGCAGCAATCTTTATTACAAACTGATAAACGGCATCGCCGTCCCCGGAGGGATGCTTCACCAACGAGCTCAAAGTCTATGGACTGTTTTCAATCTAAACTCAAGCTAACCCTAAAACGATGCCTAGCAACTCCTTATATGAGGGGAGGGGTGCTACAGTACCGCGCTACAGTACCGCCCCACTAATGGACCCTACGTTGACTTGGTTGGACAGGCCCAAACCAAGCCCAAACTCATAATTATTAAAAACTCTAATTATTTAAAATAGCAACACACGACGAATACACCTAACTTGGTGGAGTCCTGAAATTGGGCTGCACCTCCCCCGTCGTTCCCATATCAAAGCACCTCCTTTCTTTTCTTGTTAACACGATCAGCATTGTACTTGCCTTTCTTCTCGATAGCCTCTTTAGTCTTCTCATGTATCTTCCTCACAAAATCTGCTCTTTTCGATGCATCCATGTTGACACGTTCTTGAATTGGAAGCGGCAGCAAATCAAGCGGTGTAATGGGTTTAAAACCATACACCACCTCAAATGGACACAATTGCGTGGTGGAGTGTACAGCCCTGTTATATGCAAACTCCACATGCGGCAAACACTCTTCCCACACACGCAGATTTTTCTTGATCATTGTCCGCAGCAACGCCGAAAGTGTGCGGTTCACCACCTCCGTTTGGCCATCAGTTTGGGGATGACAAGTTGTACTAAACAGCAGCTTCGTCCCCAGCTTTCCCCAAAGTGTCTTCCAAAAGTAGCTCATGAACTTCACATCACGGTCAGAAACAATTGTCTTCGGTACTCCATGTATGCGCACGATGTCCCTGAAAAACAGATTAGCAATATGCGACGCATCGTCGCTTTTGTGGCAGGCAATAAAATGAGCCATCTTAGAAAAACGATCCACTACCACAAAAATAGAATCATGTCCTCTACTGGTCCTAGGCAATCCTAACACAAAATCCATGCTTATATCTTCCCATGGTGTAGTAGGAGCAGGAAGAGGGGTATACAAACCGTGGGGCTTAAGTTTGGACTTAGCCTTGTTGCACGTAATGCAACGCTTCACAAACCTGTCCACATCCCGCCTCATGCGTGGCCAATAGAAGTTATCAGCCAACATCAACAACGTCTTCTCACGTCCAAAGTGACCCATCAAGCCGCCTCCATGTGATTCCTGCAACAAGAGCAAACGCACGGACGACTCGGGTACACATAACTTGTTAGCTCGAAACAAATATCCATCATGCATATGGTATTTTTCCCACGCCTTCACATCAGAACAGTTAGCAAAGGCAGTGGCAAAATCAGTATCAGAAGCATATAAATCACGCAGACTCTCTAAACCCGGAACTTGAACATCAAGATGTGTCAAAAGCATGTTTTTCCTAGAGAGTGCATCAGCAACAACATTATCTTTGCCCTTCTTATACTTAATAATGTATGGAAAAGATTCAATGAATTCCATCCATTTAGCATGACGTTTATTAAGATTAGTTTGGCACTTTAAAAATTTCAAAGCCTCATGATCAGAATGTATGATAAATTCTTTTGGCCATAAATAATGTTGCCAAACCTCAAGAGCACGAACAAGAGCATACAATTCCTTATCATAAACAGGATAGTTCAATTGTGCACCATTCAATTTTTCAGAAAAATATGCAACCGGCTTTCCCTCTTGCATCAACACACCTCCTATTCCAATGCCACTAGCATCACATTCAATATAAAATTGCTTATTGAAATCAGGAAGCATAAGCAAAGGTGCAGAAATCAAACAACGTTTCAATTCATCAAATGCAGCATCTTGGGCAGCGCCCCAAACAAAAGGAACACCTTTCTTAGTAAGATCATTCAAAGCTGCAGCAATAGTACTAAAGTCTCTCACGAAACGTCTATAAAATCCAGCAAGACCAAGAAAGCTTCGTAATTGACTTAGGTTCATGGGAGTAGGCCAATTTTTAATTGCTTCAATTTTAGAGTCATCTACCTCAACCCCATGCTTAGAAACAACAAATCCCAGAAATATTACCCTATCTTTGCAAAACGTGCATTTCTCAAGATTACCATAGAGCTTATTAGCACGCAGCACATGCAAAACTTGGCGAATATGATCAATATGTTCAGTTTCGTTGTGGCTATAAATTAATATGTCATCAAAATACACAACCACAAACTTTCCAATGAAATGCCTCAAAACATGATTCATTAATCTCATGAAAGTACTAGGTGCATTAGTTAAACCAAAAGGCATGACTAACCACTCATATAGACCGAATTTAGTTTTAAAGGCTGTTTTCCACTCATCTCCTTCTTTCATCCTAATTTGATGATAACCACTACGCAAATCAATCTTAGAGAAAATAGCAGCACCACTTAATTCATCGAGCATGTCATCCAACCGTGGAATAGGGTGACGATAACGAATAGTGATGTTATTAATTGCTCTACAATCTACACACATGCGCCATGTACCATCTTTCTTAGGAACTAAAATAACAGGAACAGCACAAGGACTTAAGCTCACACGAATATACCCTTTGTCCAGAAGTTCTTGTACTTGTCGCTGAATTTCCTTCGTCTCCTCAGGATTGGTACGGTAGGGGGCTCGGTTGGGCAAAGAGGCTCCTGGAATCAAATCAATTTGATGTTCTATGCCTCTCAATGGTGGCAAACCAGCCGGTACCGCGTCGGGAAAAACGTCCTCGAAATCCTGCAACACATTAGCAACACCAAGAGAGATAGGGGTCATGTCATTAGAAACAAGAATTTCGCCCTTGCACATAAGTACAAGAGGTACTAGAGTAGGATCCGCACGAAACTCTTGTAAATCAGATTTAGTGGCTAACATGACTAGCTTTTTCTCTCCCTCACTTTTCTTTTTACCACTCGAAGTTGGCTTGTGGCTCTCACTCACCGAAGGTGGAGTCTCTCTCCTATCTAATCTCTCACGCTCATCCTCACGGTGAACCTCAACTTTTTGACGAGATTGATTGACCACAGCTTGCGGTGTCATAGGCCTCAACATGATCTCCTTTCCTTGCCAATTGAGCTGGTATGTGTTGGCCCTACCATTGTGTCGGACATCTCTATCAAATTGCCATGGCCGACCCAACAATAAATGGCACACCGTCATAGGAACAACATCACACTCCACGGTGTCCTTATAAGGTCCAATCTGAAAGTCCACACGCACCATATGGTTGATCTTCATCTCCCCACTATCACTCAACCACTGAATAAAATAAGGATTAGGATGTGGCAAGTATTTCAGATTCAGTTTTTGACAAAGCTCTTTACTAGCCAAATTGCGGCAACTGCCACCATCAATTATCACTTTGCACGCCTTGCCATTACCAAGTGCAGCCATGGTTTGAAACAGATTGCAGCGCTGCTCCATGGGACTTGGCGTAACGCTCAATGCTCGCTGCGTACAAACAATAGTGGGCAAATGAGCAGCATCAGCATATATAAGACCGCTGTCCTCTTCCTCCACAAGATCAGCCGTATGGTCCACCTCATCACCACTCTCATACTCACCAGTTTCTTCATTGACTAACATAACTTTTCTATTGGGACAATCTCGCTTGAAATGACCCTTGCCGCCGCACGTATGGCAGTTCATATCACGTGTACGGGCTGTAGAATTCGAAGAACCGGTACCACTTGCTGTAGGTGGCGGTGGAGGCTTGTGAGAAGGTGCAGCCGAAATTGGCTTTGTAGGTGCAGCTCCATGAGAACGTGGTGCAACACTAGATTGCACAATACTAGGTGTAGCACGTGAGGAAAAACTGCCCCTTCCAAAGGAAGAACGAGACAAATATTTGGCATCTTCGGCCACTTGTAACTCAGCTTCACGTGCTTGATGCAATAAATCCTCTATATCAGCATATTGATAATGACGTACAATTCTCTTGACATGAAAGTTCAAACCTGACAAGAAACGCTGCATGGTTTGTTCAGATTCTTCTCTCACTTTAGCACGCTGCATAATCAACTCCATCTCCTTGTAATATTCATCCACGGAGGAAGTACCTTGCTTCAGATTTTGCAACTTGTCATACAAGGAACGCCTATAGTTACGAGGAACAAAACGATGGTGCATCTCTTCCTTCATCTCTCGCCAAGAACGAATAGGCAAGTCATTAGTTTCACGCCTTGCATTAACAAGACCATGCCACCAAAGCAAAGCATAACCATCAAACTCAGAAGATGCAAGCTTGATCTTTCTATCTTCCGTATAATCATGCAAACGCCATAATTGTTCCATCTTCAACTCCCAATTAATATATTCTTCCACATCAATAGAGCCCTCGAATTTGGGAATGCTGAATTTTGGTTTACCCAACCCGTCATCATCACGAATGGCTGCATGACCAACATTATCAAACAGACGACGAGCACGACCAATAGGTGCCCCACCACGCCCCGGATGTGCAGCACCGCGGCCGTCTCCTCGGCCAACATTAGCAGGAATAGCGTGGCCATTAACTGCCTCATCAGCATCATCATAAGCATCGTCATGTTCGGCCTGAACACTGGCATCGTCTGCTGGCTGTCCATGACGCTGTGTGATTGCCTCCATGGCTCGAGTCATAGCATCCACGGACCGCTGAAGAGTCCCCAATGAACGCTGTACAGTATCAACCTTGGCATCTGTGGCCGCCAAACCAGTGTGCAACCTCTCAGATTCAGCCCCAAACTGACGTGAAAGATGATCACGTAGGGCCTCATATTCCCGCCAATTAACCGAAGCATTATCCTCCTTCTTTTGCTGCACCACACTTGCGGTGTCATCACCTGACGACATGATTAGTGTGCACAAGAATATCGAGATATATATGTGGAAACTCTCAACTCACTCAAAAAAAACAAAAGAATGTGTGGATCTTACCGTTCCAAAGTGAATTAGCAAAGCTTACCAACTTGTAATAGGAGCACGTGCACAGATGTGATGAAGCGAATATTATGGGTATCAAAGTGTCACACAACAAAAACAGGGTATATTGGTGGAGCTTGGTTGGGAGGCCTAACAACACCAACTACAAATCCTATTTGCTGTTCGTGTGAAACTCGAAAACACAGGAAACACACACGTGGAGAATAATGTGGCAAAGCAACTATAGGGATGAGCACAAATATGTAAAGATATGTCCGGAGTATAGCTCGTGTTGCAATGCACGGGAAGGACACTAGCAAGTTGCTCAAATAAACTCAGGCACAAGATTGCTCAACAATGAGTAGTGTCACAAAAGATACTATGCACTTCGGCCTATTTCCTTGCTCTTTTTTTTTTGAATTTTTCAATTTGCTATGGCCAGCACTCGAAGATACACAAGACACACAATAATGAGCAGCCTGGGAGCACAAAACGTTAGCTAGTCCTGTATGGGTAAGCTCCTAACACTGCTGTAGAAAGGCTGTGTCTAAGGTCTCTGCACAAAAGTGGCAAAAAGAAATACTTCCCGACGTTTTTTGGGAATTCTGAGACGTGGAAAAGCCGTAAACAGACGTAGTGAGTTTGGCTGCCTTCTCTTTTGTCTCCTCTTCAAAACGAGCTAAAAATCGTCCAAATCGGAGTTCGTATGCAAAAGTTATGCCCGGTTGAATTTTCTGCCGGAACCGTATACGACACGAACTCGGAAACGGAACACGGAAGGAAAACAGCGACGTACGTCGATGGAAACTGCCGATTCTGACCCGAACTCGGAAACAACCGAAACCTCTTCTCCTTTTTTTTTTTTTTTTTTTGAATTTTGACAATGACTCCGAATCCAACACAACTAAGTACGGAAAGTAACAACTCCAAACCTAAACAAACTCTACGACACAAACGGAAAAAAAAGGAAACGCAAAAGATCGACACGAACAGCAACTAGAACATGCAATCGGTGCTATCTAGTCTATGGCGATGTCTAAACCCTAATATTTTTGTGTGGCTTTTTCTGTATAGGACGAAAAACAGTAAATCTACGGGATGGACTGGTGGATGCTCACCGAGTAAAACGCTGGAAATCTGATACCAAGATGATAAGGGGTGGCCCGATCTTCTCAGTGAGCCGATGGTGGAATCGATGGATGATGTAGATAACTCGCGGATGCTCTCGAACTCTCCGGCTGTTCCCCCGTTGCCAATGCAACAGCTCTTCAACCCAATGGATATTCGCAACACCACACGCTAGTGCAACGCAGCCGCCGACCACGAAGCGGTTTTGCAATCTACCAATTCCCAGTGGAACGACAGATCACACTCAAACTTTGGTAACAATAACCTCTCGATCGCAACAAAGGAGAGGGGTGAATTCCTGATCGCAGCAAAGAGGAATTCTGATAGATGAATGCTTAGCAATTCGATCTAGGGTTTTGCTTAAACGTGGTCTACCTCTCTATGGCGCAGCCCTTGGCTATTTAAAGGGGCTGGCCGAAACTAGGACTCAATTCGGATCTGAACCCAAACCTGGTTCGACTCAAACTGATACAAACCGACCCATGGTGGTTCGGCCTAACATGGCACGCAGGCCTCGTGTATAACACCTTAGACTAATATCTTCTTACGTTATGTCCTGGTGCGCCACTTGATCCCTCTAACGTGCAAACGAGTGATTTCCTTCAATGCCCTGGTGCGCCGGCCTCCCTCTCCTCCCTCGCGCACTTGCTGATATTGGAAATCAGTGATGGTTCTTCTCATTGCTGTAGCTCGTCTCCTCCTCCCATGCTTGTGTTATCAATAAACCTGATCATACATAGATGCATAGACTTAGGCAGTATAAAGTTCTCATTAACACAAACATCATATTCAATTAAGAGTGAGTTCACCTGTTGCTCAAGTAACTTGGTTCGAGCCCTTGTCATTGGTCCAATCCTCACATCATTAGCTTTGTCTTGTACAGCAACATCATCAATAGGAGAAGATGGTAAAGGACTAGGGATGTCCTCATCAGTAGCACTTTTAGGTCATCCTAAAGCACTTGCGACAATCGTAGCCATCTGGGCCCCTGTGGACCCCTCCAAGCGATCTAGGACTATACGGACCCTCCTTACGTCATCTGACCCATTTCACCCCTCCCAACCATCTAGTGGTATCAGTTGCACTTTTAGGTCATTCTAAAGAACGTACGACAATTGTAGCCATCTGGACCACCGTGGACCCCTCCTAGCCATCTAGGACTATACGGACCCTCCTTACGTCATCTGACCCATTGCACCCCTCCCAGCCATCTAGGAGTATCAGTAGCACTTTTAGGTCATCCTTAATCACTTGCGACAATCGTTGTTATCTGGACCCCCGTGGACCCGTCCAAGCCAACTAGGAGTATGAGGACCCTCCTTACATCATCTGACCCATTGCACCCCTCCTAGTCATCTAGGAGTATAAGTAGCACTTTTAGGTCATCCTAAAACACTTGCGACAATCGTAGCCATCTGGACCCCCGTGGACCCCTCCTCGCCATCTAGGACTATACGGACCCTCCTTACGTCATTTGACCCATTTCACCCCTCCCAACAATCTAGTGGTATCAGTTGCACTTTTAGGTCATCGAAAAGAACGTGCGACAATCGTACCTATCTGGATCCCATGGACCCGTCCTAGCCATCTAGGACTATACGGACCCTCCTTACGTCATCTGACCCATTGCACCCCTTCCAACCATCTAGGAGTATCAGTAGCACATTTATGTCATTCTAAGGCACGCGGGACAATCGTAGCCATCTGGACCACCGTGGACTTCTCCAAGCCATCTAGGACTATTCGGACCCTCCTTACGTCATCTGACCCATTGCACCCCTCCCAGCCATCTAGGAGTACGAGTAGCACTTTTAGGTCATCCTAACGCACTTGCGACAATCGTAGCTATCTAGACCCCCGTGGACCCCTCCTAGCCAACGAGGACTATCAGTAGCACTGTAAGGTCATCCTAAAGCACTTGGGACAATCGTAGCTATCTGGACCCCCGTGGACCCCGCCTAGCCAACTAGGAGTATACGGACCCTCCTTACGTCATCTGACCCATTTCTCCCCTCCTAACCATCTAGGAGTATCAGTAGCACTTTTAGGTCATCCTAAAACACTTGCGACAATCGTAGCCATCTGGACCCCTGTGGACCCCTCCAAGCGATCTAGGACTATACGGACCCTCCTTACGTCATCTGTCCCATTTCACCCCTCCCAACCATCTAGTGGTATCAGTTGCACTTTTAGGTCATCCTAAAGAACGTACGACAATTCTAGCCATCTGGTCCACCGTGGACCCCTCCTAGCCATCTAGGACTATACGGACCCTCCTTACGTCATCTGACCCATTGCACCCCTCCCAGCCATCTAGGAGTATCAGTAGAACTTTTAGGTCATCTTAAATCACTTGCGACAATCGTAGTTATCTGGACCCCCGTGGACCCGTCTTAGCCAACTAGGAGTATGAGGACCCTCCTTATGTCATCTGACCCATTGCACCCCTCCTAGTCATCTAGGAGTATAAGTAGCACTTTTAGGTCATCCTAAAACACTTGCGACAATCGTAGCCATCTAGACCCCTCCTAGCCATCTAGGACTATACGGACCCTCCTTACGTCATTTGACCCATTTCACCCCTCCCAACAATCTGGTGGTATCAGTTGCACTTTTACGTCGTCGAAAAGAACGTGCGACAATCGTACCTATCTGGATCCCATGGACCCGTCCTAGCCATCTAGGACTATACGGACCCTCCTTACGTCATCTGACCCATTGCACCCCTCCCAACCATCTAGGACTATCAGTAGCACATTTATGTCATTCTAAGGCACGTGGGACAATCGTAGCCATCTGGACCACCGTGGACTTCTCCTAGCCATCTAGGACTATACGGACCCTCCTTACGTCATCTGACCCATTGCACCCCTCCCAGACATCTAGTAGTACAAGTAGCACTTTTAGGTCATCCTAACGCACTTGCGACAATCGTAGCTATCTAGACCCCCGTGGACCCCTCATAGCCAACGAGGAGTATCAGTAGCACTGTAAGGTCATCCTAAAGCACTTGGCACAATCGTAGCTATCTGGACCCCCGTAGACCCCGCCTAGCCAACTAGGAGTATACTGACCCTCCTTACGTCATCTGACCCATTTCTCCCCTCCTAACCATCTAGGAGTATCAGTAGCACTTTTAGGTCATCCTAAATCACTTGCGACAATCGTAGTTATCTGGACCCCCGTGGACCCGTCCAAGCCAACTAGGAGTATGAGGACCCTCCTTACGTCATCTGACCCATTGAACCCCTCCTAGTCATCTAGGAGTATAAGTAGCACTTTTAGGTCATCCTAAAACACTTGCGACAATCGTAGCCATCTGGACCCCCGTGGACCCCTCCTCGCCATCTAGGACTATACGGACCCTCCTTACGTCATTTGACCCATTTCACCCCTCCCAACAATCTAGTGGTATCAGTTGCACTTTTAGGTCATCGAAAAGAACGTGCGACAATCGTACCTATCTGGATCCCATGGACCCGTCCTAGCCATCTAGGACTATACGGACCCTCCTTACGTCATCTGACCCATTGCACCCCTTCCAACCATCTAGGAGTATCAGTAGCACATTTATGTCATTCTAAGGCACGCGGGACAATCGTAGCCATCTGGACCACCGTGGACTTCTCCAAGCCATCTAGGACTATACGGACCCTCCTTACGTCATCTGACCCATTGCACCCCTCCCAGCCATCTAGGAGTACGAGTAGCACTTTTAGGTCATCCTAACGCACTTGCGACAATCGTAGCTATCTAGACCCCCGTGGACCCCTCCTAGCCAACGAGGACTATCAGTAGCACTGTAAGGTCATCCTAAAGCACTTGGGACAGTCGTAGCTATCTGGACCCCCGTGGACCCCGCCTAGCCAACTAGGAGTATACGGACCCTCCTTACGTCATCTGACCCATTTCTCCCCTCCTAACCATCTAGGAGTATCAGTAGCACTTTTAGGTCATCCTAAAACACTTGCGACAATCGTAGCCATCTGGACCCCTGTGGACCCCTCCAAGCGATCTAGGACTATACGGACCCTCCTTACGTCATCTGTCCCATTTCACCCCTCCCAACCATCTAGTGGTATCAGTTGCACTTTTAGGTCATCCTAAAGAACGTACGACAATTGTAGCCATCTGGTCCACCGTGGACCCCTCCTAGCCATCTAGGACTATACGGACCCTCCTTACGTCATCTGACCCATTGCACCCCTCCCAGCCATCTAGGAGTATCAGTAGCACTTTTAGGTCATCTTAAATCACTTGCGACAATCGTAGTTATCTGGACCCCCGTGGACCCGTCTTAGCCAACTAGGAGTATGAGGACCCTCCTTACGTCATCTGACCCATTGCACCCCTCCTAGTCATCTAGGAGTATAAGTAGCACTTTTAGGTCATCCTAAAACACTTGCGACAATCGTAGCCATCTAGACCCCTCCTAGCCATCTAGGACTATACGGACCCTCCTTACGTCATTTGACCCATTTCATCCCTCCCAACAATCTAGTGGTATCAGTTGCACTTTTAGGTCGTCGAAAAGAACGTGCGACAATCGTACCTATCTGGATCCCATGGACCCGTCCTAGCCATCTAGGACTATACGGACCCTCCTTACGTCATCTGACCCGTTGCACCCCTCCCAACCATCTAGGACTATCAGTAGCACATTTATGTCATTCTAAGGCACGTGGGACAATCGTAGCCATCTGGACCACCGTGGACTTCTCCTAGCCATCTAGGACTATACGGACCCTCCTTACGTCATCTGACCCATTGCACCCCTCCCAGACATCTAGGAGTACGAGTAGCACTTTTAGGTCATCCTAACGCACTTGCGACAATCGTAGCTATCTAGACCCCCGTGGACCCCTCATAGCCAACGAGGAGTATCAGTAGCACTGTAAGGTCATCCTAAAGCACTTGGCACAATCGTAGCTATCTGGACCCCCGTAGACCCCGCCTAGCCAACTAGGAGTATACTGACCCTCCTTACGTCATCTGACCCATTTCTCCCCTCCTAACCATCTAGGAGTATCAGTAGCACTTTTAGGTCATCCTAAATCACTTGCGACAATCGTAGTTATCTGGACCCCCGTGGACCCGTCCAAGCCAACTAGGAGTATGAGGACCCTCCTTACGTCATCTGACCCATTGAACCCCTCCTAGTCATCTAGGAGTATAAGTAGCACTTTTAGGTCATCCTAAAACACTTGCGACAATCGTAGCCATCTGGACCCCCGTGGACCCCTCCTCGCCATCTAGGACTATACGGACCCTCCTTACGTCATTTGACCCATTTCACCCCTCCCAACAATCTAGTGGTATCAGTTGCACTTTTAGGTCATCGAAAAGAACGTGCGACAATCGTACCTATCTGGATCCCATGGACCCGTCCTAGCCATCTAGGACTATACGGACCCTCCTTACGTCATCTGACCCATTGCACCCCTTCCAACCATCTAGGAGTATCAGTAGCACATTTATGTCATTCTAAGGCACGCGGGACAATCGTAGCCATCTGGACCACCGTGGACTTCTCCAAGCCATCTAGGACTATACGGACCCTCCTTACGTCATCTGACCCATTGCACCCCTCCCAGCCATCTAGGAGTACGAGTAGCACTTTTAGGTCATCCTGACGCACTTGCGACAATCGTAGCTATCTAGACCCCCGTGGACCCCTCCTAGCCAACAAGGACTATCAGTAGCACTGTAAGGTCATCCTAAAGCACTTGGGACAGTCGTAGCTATCTGGACCCCCGTGGACCCCGCCTAGCCAACTAGGAGTATACGGACCCTCCTTACGTCATCTGACCCATTTCTCCCCTCCTAACCATCTAGGAGTATCAGTAGCACTTTTAGGTCATCCTAAAACACTTGCGACAATCGTAGCCATCTGGACCCCTGTGGACCCCTCCAAGCGATCTAGGACTATACGGACCCTCCTTACGTCATCTGTCCCATTTCACCCCTCCCAACCATCTAGTGGTATCAGTTGCACTTTTAGGTCATCCTAAAGAACGTACGACAATTGTAGCCATCTGGTCCACCGTGGACCCCTCCTAGCCATCTAGGACTATACGGACCCTCCTTACGTCATCTGACCCATTGCACCCCTCCCAGCCATCTAGGAGTATCAGTAGCACTTTTAGGTCATCTTAAATCACTTGCGACAATCGTAGTTATCTGGACCCCCGTGGACCCGTCTTAGCCAACTAGGAGTATGAGGACCCTCCTTACGTCATCTGACCCATTGCACCCCTCCTAGTCATCTAGGAGTATAAGTAGCACTTTTAGGTCATCCTAAAACACTTGCGACAATCGTAGCCATCTAGACCCCTCCTAGTCATCTAGGACTATACGGACCCTCCTTACGTCATTTGACCCATTTCATCCCTCCCAACAATCTAGTGGTATCAGTTGCACTTTTAGGTCGTCGAAAAGAACGTGCGACAATCGTACCTATCTGGATCCCATGGACCCGTCCTAGCCATCTAGGACTATACGGACCCTCCTTACGTCATCTGACCCGTTGCACCCCTCCCAACCATCTAGGACTATCAGTAGCACATTTATGTCATTCTAAGGCACGTGGGACAATCGTAGCCATCTGGACCACCGTGGACTTCTCCTAGCCATCTAGGACTATACGGACCCTCCTTACGTCATCTGACCCATTGCACCCCTCCCAGACATCTAGGAGTACGAGTAGCACTTTTAGGTCATCCTAACGCACTTGCGACAATCGTAGCTATCTAGACCCCCGTGGACCCCTCATAGCCAACGAGGAGTATCAGTAGCACTGTAAGGTCATCCTAAAGCACTTGGCACAATCGTAGCTATCTGGACCCCGTAGACCCCGCCTAGCCAACTAGGAGTATACTGACCCTCCTTACGTCATCTGACCCATTTCTCCCCTCCTAACCATCTAGGAGTATCAGTAGCACTTTTAGGTCATCCTAAATCACTTGCGACAATCGTAGTTATCTGGACCCCCGTGGACCCGTCCAAGCCAACTAGGAGTATGAGGACCCTCCTTACGTCATCTGACCCATTGAACCCCTCCTAGTCATCTAGGAGTATAAGTAGCACTTTTAGGTCATCCTAAAACACTTGCGACAATCGTAGCCATCTGGACCCCCGTGGACCCCTCCTCGCCATCTAGGACTATACGGACCCTCCGTACGTCATTTGACCCATTTCACCCCTCCCAACAATCTAGTGGTATCAGTTGCACTTTTAGGTCATCGAAAAGAACGTGCGACAATCGTACCTATCTGGATCCCATGGACCCGTCCTAGCCATCTAGGACTATACGGACCCTCCTTACGTCATCTGACCCATTGCACCCCTTCCAACCATCTAGGAGTATCAGTAGCACATTTATGTCATTCTAAGGCACGCGGGACAATCGTAGCCATCTGGACCACCGTGGACTTCTCCAAGCCATCTAGGACTATACGGACCCTCCTTACGACATCTGACCCATTGCACCCCTCCCAGCCATCTAGGAGTACGAGTAGCACTTTTAGGTCATCCTAACGCACTTGCGACAATCGTAGCTATCTAGACCCCCGTGGACCCCTCCTAGCCAACGAGGACTATCAGTAGCACTGTAAGGTCATCCTAAAGCACTTGGGACAATCGTAGCTATCTGGACCCCCGTGGACCCCGCCTAGCCAACTAGGAGTATACGGACCCTCCTTACGTCATCTGACCCATTTCTCCCCTCCTAACCATCTAGGAGTATCAGTAGCACTTTTAGGTCATCCTAAAACACTTGCGACAATCGTAGCCATCTGGACCCCTGTGGACCCCTCCAAGCGATCTAGGACTATACGGACCCTCCTTACGTCATCTGTCCCATTTCACCCCTCCCAACCATCTAGTGGTATCAGTTGCACTTTTAGGTCATCCTAAAGAACGTACGACAATTGTAGCCATCTGGTCCACCGTGGACCCCTCCTAGCCATCTAGGACTATACGGACCCTCCTTACGTCATCTGACCCATTGCACCCCTCCCAGCCATCTAGGAGTATCAGTAGCACTTTTAGGTCATCTTAAATCACTTGCGACAATCGTAGTTATCTGGACCCCCGTGGACCCGTCTTAGCCAACTAGGAGTATGAGGACCCTCCTTACGTCATCTGACCCATTGCACCCCTCCTAGTCATCTAGGAGTATAAGTAGAACTTTTAGGTCATCCTAAAACACTTGCGACAATCGTAGCCATCTAGACCCCTCCTAGCCATCTAGGACTATACGGACCCTCCTTACGTCATTTGACCCATTTCACCCCTCCCAACAATCTAGTGGTATCACTTGCACTTTTAGGTCGTCGAAAAGAACGTGCGACAATCGTACCTATCTGGATCCCATGGACCCGTCCTAGCCATCTAGGACTATACGGACCCTCCTTACGTCATCTGACCCATTGCACCCCTCCCAACCATCTAGGACTATCAGTAGCACATTTATGTCATTCTAAGGCACGTGGGACAATCGTAGCCATCTGGACCACCGTGGACTTCTCCTAGCCATCTAGGACTATACGGACCCTCCTTACGTCATCTGACCCATTGCACCCCTCCCAGACATCTAGGAGTACGAGTAGCACTTTTAGGTCATCCTAACGCACTTGCGACAATCGTAGCTATCTAGACCCCCGTGGACCCCTCATAGCCAACGAGGAGTATCAGTAGCACTGTAAGGTCATCCTAAAGCACTTGGCACAATCGTAGCTATCTGGACCCCCGTAGACCCCGCCTAGCCAACTAGGAGTATACTGACCCTCCTTACGTCATCTGACCCATTTCTCCCCTCCTAACCATCTAGGAGTATCAGTAGCACTTTTAGGTCATCCTAAAACTCTTGCGACAATCGTAGCCATCTGGACCCCTGTGGACCCCTCCAAGCGATCTAGGACCATACGGACCCTCCTTACGTCATCTGACCCATTTCACCCCTCCCAACCGTCTAGTGGTATCAGTTGCACTTTTAGGTCATCCTAAAGAACGTACGACAATTGTAGCCATCTGGACCACCGTGGACCCCTCCTAGCCATCTAGGACTATACGGACCCTCCTTACGTCATCTTACCCATTGCACCCCTCCCATCCATCTAGGAGTATCAGTAGCACTTTTAGGTCATCCTAAAACACTTGCGACAATCGTAGCCATCTGGACCCCTATGGACCCCTCCAAGCGATCTAGGACTATACGGACCCTCCTTACGTCATCTGACCCATTTCACCCCTCCCAACCATCTAGTGGTATTAGTTGTACTTTTCGGTCATCCTAAAGAACGTAGGACAATTGTAGCCATCTGGACCACCGTGGACCCCTCCTAGCCATCTAGGACTATACGGACCCTCCTTACGTCATCTGACCCATTGCACCCCTCCCAGCCATCTAGAAGTATCAGTAGCACTTTTAGGTCATCCTAAAGCACTCTGACAATCGTAGCTATCTGGACCCCCGTGGACCCGTCCTAGCCAACTAGGAGTATGCAGACCCTACTTACGTCATCTGACCCATTGCACCTCTCCTAGTCATCTAGGAGTATCAGTAGCACTTTTAGGTCATCCTAAAACACTTGCTACAATCGTAGCCATCTTGGACCCCTATGGACCCCTCCTAGCCATCTAGGACTATACAGACCCTCCTTAAGTCATCTGACCCATTGCACCCCTCCCAACCATCTAGGAGTATCAGTAGCACATTTAGTTCATCCTAAAGCACTTGCGACAATCGTAGCCATCTGGACCCCCGTGGACCCCTCCTAGCCATCTAGGACTATACGGACCCTCCTTACGTCATCAGACCCATTGCACCAGTCCCAGCCATCTAGGAGTATCAGATCCACTTTTAGGTCATCCTAAAGCACGTGGGACAATCGTAGCCATTTTGACCCTCGTGGACCCGTCCTAGCCAAGTAGGAGTATAGGACCCTCCTTACGTCATCTGACCCATTGCACCCCTCCCAACCATCTAGGAGTATCAGTTGCTCTTTTAGGTCATCGTAAAGAACGTGCGACAATCGTAGCCATCTGGACCCTCGTGGACCCCTCCTAGCCATCAAGGACTATACGGACCCTCCTTACGTCATCTGACTGATTGCACCCCTCCCAGCCATCTAGGAGTATCAGTTGCACTTTTAGGTCATCCAAAAGCACGTGGGACAATTGTAGCCATCTGGACCCCCGTGGAACCCTCCAAGCCATCTAGGACTATACGGACCCTCATTACGTCATCAGACTCATTGCACCCCTCCCGGCCATCTAGGAGTATTGATGAGGACATCCCTAGTCCTTTACCATCTTCTCCTATTGATGATGTTGCTGTACAAGACAAAGCTAATGATGTGAGGATTGGACCAATGACAAGGGCTCGAACCAAGTTACTTGAGCAACAGGTGAACTCACTCTTAATTGAATATGATGTTTGTGTTAATGAGAACTTTATACTGCCTAAGTCTATGCATCTATGTATGATCAGGTTTATTGATAACACAAGCATGGGAGGAGGAGACGAGCTACAGCAATGAGAAGAACCATCACTGATTTCCAATATCAGCAAGTGCGCGAGGGAGGAGAGGGAGGCAGGCGCACCAGGGCATTGAAAGAAATCACTCGTTTGCACGTTAGAGGGATCAAGTGGCGCACCAGGACATAACGTAAGAAGATATTAGTCTAAGGTGTTATACATGAGGCCTGCGTGCCATGTTAGGCCGAACCACCATGGGTCGGTTTGTATCAGTTTGAGTCGAACCAGGTTTGGGTTCAGATCCGAATTGAGTCCTAGTTTCGGCCAGCCCCTTTAAATAGCCAAGGGCTGCGCCATAGAGAGGGAGACCACGTTTAAGCAAAACCCTAGATCGAATTGCTAAGCATTCATCTATCAGAATTCCTCTTTGCTGCGATCAGGAATTCACCCCTCTCCTTTGTTGCGATCGAGAGGTTATTGTTACCAAAGTTTGAGTGTGATCTGTTGTTCCACTGGGAATTGGTAGATTGCAAAACCGCTTCGTGGTCGGCGGCTGCGTTGCACTAGCGTGTGGTGTTGCGAATATCCATTGGGTTGAAGAGCTGTTGCATTGGCAACGGGGAAACAGCCGGAGAGTTCGAGAGCATCCGCGAGTTATCTACATCATCCATCGATTCCACCATCGGCTCACTGAGAAGATCGGGCCACCCCTTATCATGTTGGTATCAGATTTCCAGCGTTTTTACTCGGTGAGCATCCACCAGTCCATCCCGTAGATTTACTGTTTTTCGTCCTATACAGAAAAAGCCACACAAAAATATTAGGGTTTAGACATCGCCATAGACTAGATGATAAGGGGTGGCCCGATCTTCTCAGTGAGCCGATGGTGGAATCGATGGATGATGTAGATAACTCGCGGATGCTCTCGAACTCTCCGGCTGTTCCCCCGTTGCCAATGCAACAGCTCTTCAACCCAATGGATATTCGCAACACCACACGCTAGTGCAACGCAGCCGCCGACCACGAAGCGGTTTTGCAATCTACCAATTCCCAGTGGAACGACAGATCACACTCAAACTTCGGATAATAATCTCCAGAGCGCAACACAGTGGAGAGGTTGAATTCCTGAGCGCAACACAGAGGAACTCGAATATAGATGAATGCTTAGCAATCCAATCTAGGGTTTATGTTTAAACGTGGTCTAAACCTAAAAGCCACGAAATTACAAGCCTTATAAAGGCTGCTGGACGTCCAACATTGTGTTGGAGTCAAAACCTAACTTTCCTAACTTTAATGGACTCTGTTTGGAAACAGGCAGAAAACAACTCGTGACTTGTTGCGGTCACCGCGCCCAGTCCGAGCCGAACTGGGGCATGGGGCCGGACCCATTGGAAAGCCCTTCAAATTGCCTTTTCAGATTGTGCTTCTTTGCTCTATTTGGAGTCCGTATAAAGAATCCACGTCCGTTTCAAATTCAGGACTTCTGTCAGTCCGAACCGAATCTGAACAAATCTTGAATCCGAATTGGAAAGGATCTTTCTTTGTTTGCAGCATCCCTTCTTCGCGTGATGGCTCCACTTCCTCCCTCGCCTCCCTCGTGCTAGCCACCTTGATGTTTGTCAACAGCCTCCATTCCTTGCCCACATCTTCTTCTCCATTCGCCATTATCTCCATTAACTCAAACCTAATGATACATAAACATAATAACTTAGGCAGTATAACATTCTTATAATTCATGGTATCATATCCAACTAGGAATGAGTTCACCTTATAATAATCATCGATCATGTTTAATATTTCCTTCCAACTTAAACATGGATAATCATCATAATCCATAGATATATCCTCATCATCCTCCCTTTCTTCAAGAAAAGCCGTCCGCGGCTTTGGATAAGCTGAAAGTGGAAGAAACAAAAAGAACAACGTGTACGCAGAGTATATGTATATATAGCAGGTTGTATCATGTTTGTAAATAGGATGATTATTCTCAAATGACAAAATGCAACGAAAATTGCGAGCATAGCACATATAATTGTCATAATGGAACCAAGAAAATCTCAGCAATAAGCAATCAGAATTGCAAGTATAAGTGAAGTTCATAGAATCATGATCAAAATGATAGACACAAATATATAAAATCTTATGATTCAGTATTAAATCGAATGTCCTCACAGAAGATCGATGATCAAATTTCATGCTATCAAGGTCAAACCAATCCAAACGATGCAAATCATCATATGTGTCATACCATGCTTTAATTGCGCTACTCTGATATGTAGAACAAAGCAATGACCATGCAGCACAAACAGGTAAATAGTCATGTCCATTATTTCCAGTACTTAAGATGCAACTCAGTTTGCAAATATAAGTGAAGCATAAATCAGTTTGGGACAAACAAGACGGATGTGCATAATCATATGCAAATCTAGCAAGATCAGAACAGTCCAACAAAGGTGATGCTACCTTTGTTCGCTGAGGTACATCAACTAGACTAGAAGACATCATATTATCATGATAATGAGGTATTGTCCCAAAGCAAAAAGATTTCGGCACAGAGCATATATGATTGCAAGAAATATGTTTTAGTTCAGCAATGTTATCATAGGTAATGCATATGTGATCCACCAAAAAATTCTCGTTCATGTTATAGTCACCAATTAAATATAATCCGAAACAATTGGCATAGGTGCTAGAATTTACAAATGAAAGTTCAGAAATCTTATTCATAGCACAACTCATGGTAAGCGGTGCTTCTAGCATAATGTAATACAAAACATCAGTTGGTGGTATTTTAGCAAGAATCTCTTTATGTGTAATCAGTACCACATGATCGAAATTCGAATTTAGCAAATTATCACATGATGCTGAAATATGTTTGTGTATAAAATCACTAGAACCAGTCAACGAAGAATCATACTCACAAAGTGACGCGCTTGCTGGCTGCAGCGCAAAATCAGTACCTTTTTCAATGGCAAACTCCTCAGATGTAGTAGGCACTGAAATAGGTTCCTCTAGTGGTGATGCAGGTTGAAGACTTGACGGCTCCCTTTCTTCAAAAGCAACCTGCATATCACAAGAAACAACACTAGAAGGAGAGATAGTTACATTAGCAGAAATATCCTCACATGTCCTATCATCTACTACACTCATGTTATCTTTTTCTCTCATACTCTCGAAGTGGATGCACTCAACCTCACGTTTAGTGGAATCACACAGCTCACTTTTTATAACACTCTCACTCAATTTGGCTATGTGGCGCTCATTCTCACATGGGTTTTGATGCACAAGTAGCTCAACAGTTTTCAGATTCGGACACTCCACAACCATGCTCTTGTTCGTTTTTGACATTAAAAACTCTTTCTTCTTTTCCTTCCGAACAAGATGAAATGCATGAAAATCGTCTTCAGGTGTAGGTTGTAAGTATCTCTTCCTCATGTTCCAAATGATGGACAAACCATCAACACCTCGTGGACAACTTGCTTTAAATTGTCTCCACCACAGTGCTCCCAACATGATGTGACAAGAATCAAGTGCCACAGGAGATATATCACATACCACAACCTCGGTGTGCTGTCCTATGGTAATAGGAACCTCAGCCTGGTGTGAAATTTGGAGTGCACCATACGCAGAAGCTAGGAAATAAGGCTCTGAAAGGTAACATGTACTAAGCTGCAACTTTTCAACGACTTCAATGCTGACTAAATTAATAGACGAGAATCTCTCAATGGTTACAGCAGCAACTCGTCCACAAATAATGGCATTGAAGTGGAATAGACCGTTTCCTTGGATTGGACGACTTTCTTCTTTCCAAAAGGCTGCACTGCAAAAGTTGCGTTTGCTAGTTTCAAAATCACCCTCGTATTCTGCCATGGTTAGTAAACAACACAAATATGTATATATGTGGGAAACTCTCAACTCACTCAAGACCGAAAGAAATTGTGTATCTTACCGTTCCAAAGTGAATAGTAAAGCTTACCAATCGTAGGGACAGTACGTGCACGGATGGGGTGAAGCGAATATTATGGGTATCAAAGTGTCACACAACAAAACAGGGTATTTGGTGGAGCTTGGTTGGGATACCTAATAACACCGATTTACAAAGCCTAGTGCTGATCGTATGACACAAGAGACACTCGGAAACGCACACGGTGGAGATAAAAGGGGCAAGTGCAACTCTGAAAATGAGCTAAAAAAATATGATGTATGTCGGAGTAATGCTCGTGTTGCAATGCACAGAAGAGACGCTAGCAAAAGCTCAATAATAAGGGCACAAGATTGCTCAATTCTACTAGTGCAAGGCAGGAATATAATTCGCAAACAATGCTCCAAACAGACTGATATGAATAAAATTCTGGCCTCTTTTTTTTTTGGTCGGTACTGTAGCTGAAGTAATTTCGGGACTTTCCTTTTTCTCTTCTTTTTTTTTCTCCCTTTTTCTCTGTTTAACTAGGCCACGCAAATATTTCACAGGAGCAAAGAAAATAGACTGCCAAAATAAAGCACTTTCCAACCTATATGAGCAGCCCAAAGAGCATAGAAATTACTAGTCTCGTAGGAAAGTTCTAGACAAAAATAGACAGGCTTATACCTAAGTTTATCAATGGAAATACACGGAAAAGGAAACACCTAAGGAAACTAAATTAAACACGAACTTGACTAAGGAAAAAAAAGGACACCGACACACCTCGACACGGACACAACGACAGGACCTAGGAGTGCCGCACAGAAAACTGAACGGAAACAAAATCGGTCAAGAATTCTCTTTCCTCTTTTTTTTTTACTTATATTTCTGAAACGAATCTGACAAGGATCAGAAGGAAAAACAACGCAAAAGGACACACGATCAGCAGCTAAACTAGATGAACCGATGCAAAACTAAGGCTATGGCAAATATTTTTGTGGGGCTTTTTCTGGATAGGACAAAAAACAGTAAATCTACGGGATGGATTTGTGGATGCTCACCGAGTAAACTCTGGAAATCTGATACCAAGATGATAAGGGGTGGCCCGATCTTCTCAGTGAGCCGATGGTGGAATCGATGGATGATGTAGATAACTCGCGGATGCTCTCGAACTCTCCGGCTGTTCCCCCGTTGCCAATGCAACAGCTCTTCAACCCAATGGATATTCGCAACACCACACGCTAGTGCAACGCAGCCGCCGACCACGAAGCGGTTTTGCAATCTACCAATTCCCAGTGGAACGACAGATCACACTCAAACTTCGGATAATAATCTCCAGAGCGCAACACAGTGGAGAGGTTGAATTCCTGAGCGCAACACAGAGGAACTCGAATATAGATGAATGCTTAGCAATCCAATCTAGGGTTTATGTTTAAACGTGGTCTAAACCTAAAAGCCACGAAATTACAAGCCTTATAAAGGCTGCTGGACGTCCAACATTGTGTTGGAGTCAAAACCTAACTTTCCTAACTTTAATGGACTCTGTTTGGAAACAGGCAGAAAACAACTCGTGACTTGTTGCGGTCACCGCGCCCAGTCCGAGCCGAACTGGGGCATGGGGCCGGACCCATTGGAAAGCCCTTCAAATTGCCTTTTCAGATTGTGCTTCTTTGCTCTATTTGGAGTCCGTATAAAGAATCCACGTCCGTTTCAAATTCAGGACTTCTGTCAGTCCGAACCGAATCTGAACAAATCTTGAATCCGAATTGGAAAGGATCTTTCTTTGTTTGCAGCATCCCTTCTTCGCGTGATGGCTCCACTTCCTCCCTCGCCTCCCTCGTGCTAGCCACCTTGATGTTTGTCAACAGCCTCCATTCCTTGCCCACATCTTCTTCTCCATTCGCCATTATCTCCATTAACTCAAACCTAATGATACATAAACATAATAACTTAGGCAGTATAACATTCTTATAATTCATGGTATCATATCCAACTAGGAATGAGTTCACCTTATAATAATCATCGATCATGTTTAATATTTCCTTCCAACTTAAACATGGATAATCATCATAATCCATAGATATATCCTCATCACTAGATAGCACCGATTGCATGTTCTAGTTGTTGTTCGTGTCGATCTTTTGCGTTTCTTTTTTTTTCCGTTTGTGTCGTAGAGTTTGTTTAGGTTTGGAGTTGTTACTTTCCGTACTTAGTTGTGTTGGATTCGGAGTCATTGTCAAAAAATCAAAAAAAAAAAAAAGAGAAGAGGTTTCGGTTGTTTCCGAGTTCGGGTCAGAATCGGCAGTTTCCATCGACGTACGTCGCTGTTTTCCTTCCGTGTTCCGTTTCCGAGTTCGTGTCGTATACGGTTCCGGCAGAAAATTCAACCGGGCATAACTTTTGCATACGAACTCCGATTTGGACGATTTTTAGCTCGTTTTGAAGAGGAGACAAAAGAGAAGGCAGCCAAACTCACTACGTCTGTTTACGGCTTTTCCACGTCTCAGAATTCCCAAAAAACGTCGGGAAGTATTTCTTTTTGCCACTTTTGTGCAGAGACCTTAGACACAGCCTTTCTACAGCAGTGTTAGGAGCTTACCCATACAGGACTAGCTAACGTTTTGTGCTCCCAGGCTGCTCATTATTGTGTGTCTTGTGTATCTTCGAGTGCTGGCCATAGCAAATTGAAAAATTCAAAAAAAAAAGAGCAAGGAAATAGGCCGAAGTGCATAGTATCTTTTGTGACACTACTCATTGTTGAGCAATCTTGTGCCTGAGTTTATTTGAGCAACTTGCTAGTGTCCTTCCCGTGCATTGCAACACGAGCTATACTCCGGACATATCTTTACATATTTGTGCTCATCCCTATAGTTGCTTTGCCACATTATTCTCCACGTGTGTGTTTCCTGTGTTTTCGAGTTTCACACGAACAGCAAATAGGATTTGTAGTTGGTGTTGTTAGGCCTCCCAACCAAGCTCCACCAATATACCCTGTTTTTGTTGTGTGACACTTTGATACCCATAATATTCGCTTCATCACATCTGTGCACGTGCTCCTATTACAAGTTGGTAAGCTTTGCTAATTCACTTTGGAACGGTAAGATCCACACATTCTTTTGTTTTTTTTGAGTGAGTTGAGAGTTTCCACATATATATCTCGATATTCTTGTGCACACTAATCATGTCGTCAGGTGATGACACCGCAAGTGTGGTGCAGCAAAAGAAGGAGGATAATGCTTCGGTTAATTGGCGGGAATATGAGGCCCTACGTGATCATCTTTCGCGTCAGTTTGGGGCTGAATCTGAGAGGTTGCACACTGGTTTGGCGGCCACAGATGCCAAGGTTGATACTGTACAGCGGTCATTGGGGACTCTTCAGCGGTCCGTGGATGCTATGACTCGAGCCATGGAGGCAATCACACAGCGTCATGGACAGCCAGCAGACGATGCCAGTGTTCAGGCCGAACATGACGATGCTTATGATGATGCTGATGAGGCAGTTAATGGCCACGCTATTCCTGCTAATGTTGGCCGAGGAGACGGCCGCGGTGCTGCACATCCGGGGCGTGGTGGGGCACCTATTGGTCGTGCTCGTCGTCTGTTTGATAATGTTGGTCATGCAGCCATTCGTGATGATGACGGGTTGGGTAAACCAAAATTCAGCATTCCCAAATTCGAGGGTTCTATTGATGTGGAAGAATATATTAATTGGGAGTTGAAGATGGAACAACTATGGCGTTTGCATGATTATACGGAAGATAGAAAGATCAAGCTTGCATCTTCTGAGTTTGATGGTTATGCTTTGCTTTGGTGGCATGGTCTTGTTAATGCAAGGCGTGAAACTAATGACTTGCCTATTCGTTCTTGGCGAGAGATGAAGGACGAGATGCACCATCGTTTTGTTCCTCGTAACTATAGGCGTTCCTTGTATGACAAGTTGCAAAATCTGAAGCAAGGTACTTCCTCCGTGGATGAATATTACAAGGAGATGGAGTTGATTATGCAGCGTGCTAAAGTGAGAGAAGAATCTGAACAAACCATGCAGCGTTTCTTGTCAGGTTTGAACTTTCATGTCAAGAGAATTGTACGTCATTATCAATATGCTGATATAGAGGATTTATTGCATCAAGCACGTGAAGCTGAGTTACAAGTGGCCGAAGATGCCAAATATTTGTCTCGTTCTTCCTTTGGAAGGGGTAGTTTTTCCTCACGTGCTACACCTAGTATTGTGCAATCTAGTGTTGCACCAAGTTCTCATGGAGCTGCACCTACAAAGCCAATTTCGGCTGCACCTTCTCACAAGCCTCCACCGCCACCTACAGCAAGTGGTACCGGTTCTTCGAATTCTACAGCCCGTACACGTGATATGAACTGCCATACGTGCGGCGGCAAGGGTCATTTCAAGCGAGATTGTCCCAATAGAAAAGTTATGTTAGTCAATGAAGAAACTGGTGAGTATGAGAGTGGTGATGAGGTGGACCATACGGCTGATCTTGTGGAGGAAGAGGACAGCGGTCTTATATATGCTGATGCTGCTCATTTGCCCACTATTGTTTGTACGCCGCGAGCATTGAGCGTTACGCCAAGTCCCATGGAGCAGCGCTGCAATCTGTTTCACACCATGGCTGCACTTGGTAATGGCAAGGCATGCAAAGTGATAATTGATGGTGGCAGTTGCCGCAATTTGGCTAGTAAAGAGCTTTGTCAAAAACTGAATCTGAAATACTTGCCACATCCTAATCCTTATTTTATTCAGTAGTTGAGTGATAGTGGGGAGATGAAGATCAACCATATGGTGCGTGTGGACTTTCAGATTGGACCTTATAAGGACACCGTGGAGTGTGATGTTGTTCCTATGACGGTGTGCCATTTATTGTTGGGTCGGCCATGGCAATTTGATAGAGATGTCCGACACAATGGTAGGGCCAACACATACCAGCTCAATTGGCAAGGAAAGGAGATCATGTTGAGGCCTATGACACCGCAAGCTGTGGTCAATCAATCTCGTCAAAAAGTTGAGGTTCACCGTGAGGATGAGCGTGAGAGATTAGATAGGAGAGAGACTCCACCTTCGGTGAGTGAGAGCCACAAGCCAAATTCGAGTAGTAAAAAGAAAAGTGAGGGAGAGAAAAAGCTAGTCATGTTAGCCACTAAATCTGATTTGCAAGAGTTTCGTGAGGATCCTACTCTAGTACCTCTTGTACTTATGTGCAAGGGCGAAATTCTTGTTTCTAACGACATGACCCCTATCTCTCTTGGTGTTGCTAATGTGTTGCAGGATTTCAAGGATGTTTTTCCCGACGCGGTACCGGCTGGTTTGCCACCATTGAGAGGCATAGAACATCAAATTGATTTGATTCCAGGAGCCTCTTTGCCCAACCGAGCCCCCTACCGTACCAATCCTGAGGAGACGAAGGAAATTCAGCGACAAGTACAAGAACTTCTGGACAAAGGGTATATTCGTGTGAGCTTAAGTCCTTGTGCTGTTCCTGTTATTTTAGTTCCTAAGAAAGATGGTACATGGCGCATGTGTGTAGATTGTAGAGCAATTAATAACATCACTATTCGTTATCGTCACCCTATTCCACGGTTGGATGACATGCTCGATGAATTAAGTGGTGCTGCTATTTTCTCTAAGATTGATTTGCGTAGTGGTTATCATCAAATTAGGATGAAAGAAGGAGATGAGTGGAAAACAGCCTTTAAAACTAAATTCGGTCTATATGAGTGGTTAGTCATGCCTTTTGGTTTAACTAATGCACCTAGTACTTTCATGAGATTAATGAATCATGTTTTGAGGCATTTCATTGGAAAGTTTGTGGTTGTGTATTTTGATGACATATTAATTTATAGCCACAACGAAACTGAACATATTGATCATATTCGCCAAGTTTTGCATGTGCTGCGTGCTAATAAGCTCTATGGTAATCTTGAGAAATGCACGTTTTGCAAAGATAGGGTAATATTTCTGTGATTTGTTGTTTCTAAGCATGGGGTTGAGGTAGATGACTCTAAAATTGAAGCAATTAAAAATTGGCCTACTCCCATGAACCTAAGTCAATTACGAAGCTTTCTTGGTCTTGTTGGATTTTATAGACGTTTCGTGAGAGACTTTAGTACTATTGCTGCAGCTTTGAATGATCTTACTAAGAAAGGTGTTCCTTTTGTTTGGGGCGCTGCCCAAGATGCTGCATTTGATGAATTGAAACGTTGTTTGATTTCTGCACCTTTGCTTATGCTTCCTGATTTCAATAAGCAATTTTATATTGAATGTGATGCTAGTGGCATTGGAATAGGAGGTGTGTTGATGCAAGAGGGAAAGCCGGTTGCATATTTTTCTGAAAAATTGAATGGTGCACAATTGAACTATCCTGTTTATGATAAGGAATTGTATGCTCTTGTTCGTGCTCTTGAGGTTTGGCAACATTATTTGTGGCCAAAAGAATTTATCATACATTCTGATCATGAGGCTTTGAAATTTTTAAAGTGCCAAACTAATCTTAATAAACGTCATGCTAAATGGATGGAATTCATTGAATCTTTTCCATACATTATTAAGTATAAGAAGGGCAAAGATAATGTTGTTGCTGATGCACTCTCTAGGAAAAACATGCTTTTGACACATCTTGATGTTCAAGTTCCAGGTTTAGAGAGTTTGCGTGATTTATATGCTTCCGATACTGATTTTTCCACTGCCTTTGCTAACTGTTCTGATGTGAAGGCGTGGGAAAAATACCATATGCATGATGGATATTTGTTTAGAGCTAACAAGTTATGTGTACCCGAGTCGTCCGTGCGTTTGCTCTTGTTGCAGGAATCACATGGAGGCGGCTTGATGGGTCACTTTGGACGTGAGAAGATGTTGTTGATGTTGGCTGATCACTTCTATTGGCCACGCATGAGGCGGGATGTGGACAGGTTTGTGAAGCGTTGCATTACGTGCAACAAGGCTAAGTCCAAACTTAAGCCCCACGGTTTGTATACCCCTCTTCCTGCTCCTACTACACCATGGGAAGATATAAGCATGGATTTTGTGTTAGGATTGCCTAGGACCAGTAGAGGACATGATTCTATTTTTGTGGTAGTGGATCATTTTTCTAAGATGGCTCATTTTATTGCCTGCCACAAAAGCGACGATGCGTCGCATATTGCTAATCTGTTTTTCAGGGACATCGTGCGCATACATGGAGTACCGAAGACGATTGTTTCTGACCGTGATGTGAAGTTCATGAGCTACTTTTGGAAGACACTTTGGGGAAAGCTGGGGACGAAGCTGCTGTTTAGTACAACTTGTCGTCCCCAAACTGATGGCCAAACGGAGGTGGTGAACCGCACACTTTCGGCGTTGCTGCGGACAATGATCAAGAAAAATCTGCGTGTGTGGGAAGAGTGTTTGCCGCATGTGGAGTTTGCATATAACAGGGCTGTACACTCCACCACGCAATTGTGTCCGTTTGAGGTGGTGTATGGTTTTAAACCCATTACACCGCTTGATTTGCTGCCGCTTCCAATTCAAGAACGTGTCAACATGGATGCATCGAAAAGAGCAGATTTTGTGAGGAAGATACATGAGAAGACTAAAGAGGCTATCGAGAAGAAAGGCAAGTACAATGCTGATCGTGTTAACAAGAAAAGAAAGGAGGTGCTTTTTCAGCCCGGCGACATGGTTTGGGTGCACTTTCGCAAGGACAGATTTCCTGTTCAGCGCAAGTCTAAATTGCTGCCACGTGGTGATGGTCCTTTCAAGGTTCTTGCCAAGATAAATGATAATGCATACAAGATAGATCTTCCTACATCTGAGTTTGGTGTGAGCAATACGTTTAATGTTGCTGATTTGACGCCATTTGCTGGAGAAGACCTTGACGCGTCGAGGTCGACGCCTTTTGAAGGGGGGGAGGATGATGAGGACATCCCTAGTCCTTTACCATCTTCTCCTATTGATGATGTTGCTGTACAAGACAAAGCTAATGAGGTGAGGATTGGACCAATGACAAGGGCTCGAACCAAGTTACTTGAGCAACAGGTGAACTCACTCTTAATTGAATATGATGTTTGTGTTAATGAGAACTTTATACTGACTAAGTCTATGCATCTATGTATGATCAGGTTTATTGATAACACAAGCATGGGAGGAGGAGACGAGCTACAGCAATGAGAAGAACCATCACTGATTTCCAATATCAGCAAGTGCGCGAGGGAGGAGAGGGAGGCAGGCGCACCAGGGCATTGAAAGAAATCACTCGTTTGCACGTTAGAGGGATCAAGTGGCGCACCAGGACATAACGTAAGAAGATATTAGTCTAAGGTGTTATACATGAGGCCTGCGTGCCATGTTAGGCCGAACCACCATGGGTCGGTTTGTATCAGTTTGAGTCGAACCAGGTTTGGGTTCAGATCCGAATTGAGTCCTAGTTTCGGCCAGCCCCTTTAAATAGCCAAGGGCTGCGCCATAGAGAGGGAGACCACGTTTAAGCAAAACCCTAGATCGAATTGCTAAGCATTCATCTATCAGAATTCCTCTTTGCTGCGATCAGGAATTCACCCCTCTCCTTTGTTGCGATCGAGAGGTTATTGTTACCAAAATTTGAGTGTGATCTGTCGTTCCACTGGGAATTGGTAGATTGCAAAACCGCTTCGTGGTCGGCGGCTGCGTTGCACTAGCGTGTGGTGTTGCGAATATCCATTGGGTTGAAGAGCTGTTGCATTGGCAACGGGGAAACAGCCGGAGAGTTCGAGAGCATCCGCGAGTTATCTACATCATCCATCGATTCCACCATCGGCTCACTGAGAAGATCGGGCCACCCCTTATCAAGTATCAGTTGCACTTTTAGGTCGTCCTAAAGCACATGGGAATATCGTAGCCATCTGGACTCCCGTGGAACCCTCCAAGCCATCTAGGACTACGCGGATCCTCCTTACGTCATCTAAGCCATTGCACCCCTCCCAGCCATCTAGGAGTATCAGTAGCACTTTTTAGTCATCCTAAAGCAGTTGCGACAATCGTAGCTGTCTGGACCACCGTGGACCCCTCCTAGCCATCTAGGACTATACAGACCCTCCTTACATCCTCTGACCCATTTCACACATCCCAACCATCTAGGAGTATCAGTAACACTCTTAGGTCATCCTAAAGTACTTGCGACAATCGTAGCCATCTGGACCCCCGTGGACCCCTCCTAGACAACTAGGAGTATACGGACCCTCCTTACGTCATCTGACCCATTTCATACCTCCCAACCATCTAGGAGTATCAGTAGCACTTTTAGGTCATCCTAAACCACTTGCGACAATCGTAGCCATCTGGACCCCCGTGGACCCCTCCTAGACATCTATACGGACACTCCTTACGTCATCTGACCCATTGCACCCCTCCCAGCAATCCAGGAGTACCAATAGCACTTTTAGGTCATCCTAAAGCACTTGCTACAATCGTAGCTATCTGGACCTCCTGGACCCCTCCTAGCCAACGAGGAGTATACGGACCATCATTACGTAATCTGACCCATTGCACCCCTCCCAATCATATAGGAGTATATGTCGCACTTTTAGATCATCCTAAAGAACGTGCGACAATTGTAGCCATCTGGACCACCGTGGACCCCTCCTAGCCATCTAGGACTATACGGACCCTCCTTATGTCATCTTACCCATTGCACCCCTCCTAGCCATCTAGGAGTATCAGTAGCACTTTAAGGTCATCCTAAAGCACTTGCGACAATCGTACCTATCTGGATCCCATGGACCTGTCCTAGCCAACTAGAAGTATACGGACCCTCCTTACGTCATCTGACCCATTGCACCCCTCCCAATCATCTAGGAGTATCAGTAGCACTTTTAGGTCATCCTAAAGCACTTGCGACAATCGTACCTATCTGGATCCCATGGACCCGTCCTAGCACCCTAGAAGTATACGGACCCTCCTTACGTCATCTGACCCATTGCACCCCTCCCAACCATCTAGGAGTATCAGTAGCACATTTAGGTCATCCTAAAGCACTTGCGACAATCGTAGCCATCTGGACCCCCGTTTACCCCTCCTAGCCATCTAGGACTATACGGCCCCTCCTTACGTCATCTGACCCATTGCACCAGTCCCAGCCATCTAGGAGTATCAGATCCACTTTTAGGTCATCCTAAAGCACGTGGGACAATCGTAGCCATCTGGACCCTCGTGGACCCGTCCTAGCCAAGAAGGAGCATAGGACCCTCCTTACGTCATCTGACCCATTGCACCCCTCCCAACCATCTAGGAGTATCAGTTGTTCTTTTAGGTCATCGTAAAGAACGTGCGGCAATCGTAGCCATCTGGACCCTCGTGGACCCCTCCTAGCCATCAAGGACTATATGGACCCTCCTTACGTCATCTGACTGATTGCACCCCTCCCAGCCATCTAGCAGTATCAGTTGCACTTTTAGGTCATCCTAAAGCACGTGGGACAATTGTAGCCATCTGGACCCCCGTGGAACCCTCCAAGCCATCTAGGACTATACGGACCCTCATTACGTCATCAGACTCATTGCACCCCTCCCGGCCATCTAGGAGTATCAGTTGCACTTTTAGGTCGTCCTAAAGCACGTGCGACAATCGTAGCCATCTGGACTCCCGTGGAACCCTCCAAGCCATCTAGGACTACGCGGATCCTCCTTACGTCATCTGAGCCATTGCACCCCTCCCAGCCATCTAGGAGTATCAGTAGCACTTTTTAGTCATCCTAAAGCAGTTGCGACAATCGTAGCTGTCTGGACCACCGTGGACACCTCCTAGCCATCTAGGACTATACAGACCCTCCTTACATCCTCTGACCCATTTCACACATCCCAACCATCTAGGAGTATCAGTAACACTCTTAGGTCATCCTAAAGTACTTGCGACAATCGTAGCCATCTGGACCCCCGTGGACCCCTCCTAGCCAACGAGGAGTATACGGACCATCATTACGTCATCTGACCCATTGCACCCCTCCCAATCATATAGGAGTATCAGTCGCACTTTTAGATCATCCTCAAGAACGTGCGACAATTGTAGCCATCTGGACCACCGTGGACCCTTCCTAGCCATCTAGGACTATACGGACCCTCCTTATGTCATCTGATCCATTGCACCCCTCCTAGCCATCTAGGAGTATCAGTAGCACTTTTAGGTCATCCTAAAGCACTTGCGACAATCGTACCTATCTGGATCCCATGGACCCGTCCTAGCCAACTAGAAGTATACGGACCCTCCTTACGTCATCTGACCCATTGCACCCCTCCCAACCATCTAGAAGTATCAGTAGCACTTCTAGGTCATCCTAAAGCACTTGCGACAATCGTACCTATCTGGATCCCATGGACCCGTCCTAGCACCCTAGAAGTATACGGACCCTCTTTACGTCATCTGACCCATTGTACCCCTCCCAACCATCTAGGAGTATCAGTCGCACATTTAGGTCATCCTAAAGCACTTGCGACAATCGTAGCCATCTGGACCCCCGTGGACCCCTCCTAGCCATCTAGGACTGTACGGACCCTCCTTACGTCATCTGACCCATTGCACCAGTCCCAGCCATCTAGGAGTATCAGATCCACTTTTAGGTCATCCTAAAGCACGTGGGACAATCGTAGCCATCTGGACCCTCGTGGACCCGTCCTAGCCAAGTAGGAGTATAGGACCCTCCTTACGTCATCTGACCCATTGCACCCCTCCCAACCATCTAGGTGTATCAGTTGCTCTTTTAGGTCATCGTAAAGAACGTGCGACAATCGTAGCCATCTGGACCCTCGTGGACCCCTCCTAGCCATCAAGGACTATACGGACCCTCCTTACGTCATCTGACTGATTGCACCCCTCCCAGCCATCTAGGAGTATCAGTTGCACTTTTAGGTCATCCTAAAGCACGTGGGACAATTGTAGCCATATAGACCCCCGTGGAACCCTCCAAGCATTCTAGGACTATACGGACCCTCATTACGTCATCAGACTCATTGCACCCCTCCCGGCCATCTAGGAGTATCAGTTGCACTTTTAGGTCGTTCTAAAGCACGTGCGACAATCGTAGCCATCTGGACTCCCGTGGAACCCTCCAAGCCATCTAGGACTACGCGGATCCTCCTTGCGTCATCTGACCCATTTCACCCATCCCAACCATCTAGGAGTATTAGTAACACTCTTAGGTCATCCTAAAGTACTTGCGACAATCGTAGCCATCTGGACCCCCGTGGACCCCTCCTAGACAACTAGGAGTATACGGACCCTCCTTACGTCATCTGACCCATTTCATCCCTCCCAACCATCTAGGAGTATCAGTAGCACTTTTTAGTCATCCTAAAGCAGTTGCGACAATCGTAGCTGTCTGGACCACCGTGGACCCCTCCTAGCCATCTAGGATTATACGGACCCTCCTTACATCCTCTGACCCATTTCACCCATCCCAACCATCTAGGAGTATCAGTAACACTCTTAGGTCATCCTAAAGTACTTGCGATAATCGTAGCCATCTGGACCCCCGTGGACCCCTCCTAGCCAACGAGGAGTATACGGACCATCATTACGTCATCTGACCCATTGCACCCCTCCCAATCATATAGGAGTATCAGTCGCACTTTTAGATCATCCTAAAGAACGTGCGACAATTGTAGCCATCTGGACCACCGTGGACCCTTCCTAGCCATCTAGGACTATACGGACCCTCCTTATGTCATCTGACCCATTGCACCCCTCCTAGCCATCTAGGAGTATCAGTAGCACTTTTAGGTCATCCTAAAGCACTTGCGACAATCGTACCTATCTGGATCCCATGGACCCGTCCTAGCCAACTAGAAGTATACGGACCCTCCTTACGTCATCTGCCCCATTGCACCCCTCCCAACCATCTAGGAGTATTAGTAGCACTTTTAGGTCATCCTAAAGCACTTGCGACAATCGTACCTATCTGGATCCCATTGACCCGTCCTAGCACCCTAGAAGTATACGGACCCTCCTTACGTCATCTGACCGATTGCACCCCTCCCAACCATCTAGGAGTATCAGTAGCACATTTAGGTCATCCTAAAGCACTTGCGACAATCGTAGCCATCTGGACCCCCGTGGACCCCTCCTAGCCATCTAGGACTATACGGACCCTCCTTACGTCATCTTACCCATTGCACCAGTCCCAGCCATGTAGGAGTATCAGATCCACTTTTAGGTCATCCTAAAGCACGTGGGACAATCGTAGCCATCTGGACCCTCGTGGACCCGTCCTAGCCAAGTAGGAGTATAGGACCCTCCTTACGTCATCTGACCCATTGCACCCCTCCCAACCATCTAGGAGTATGAGTTGCTCTTTTAGGTCATCGTAAATAACGTGCGACAATCGTAGCCATCTGGACCCTCGTGGACCCCTCCTAGCCATCAAGGACTATACGGACCCTCCTTACGTCATCTGACTGATTGCACCCCTCCCAGCCATCTAGGAGTATCAGTTGCACTTTTAGGTCATCCTAAAGCACGTGGGACAATTGTAGCCATCTGGACCCCCGTGGAACCCTCCAAGCCATATAGGACTATACGGACCCTCATTACGTCATCAGACTCATTGCACCTCTCCAGGCCATCTAGGAGTATCAGTTGCACTTTTAGGTCGTTCCAAAGCACTATCGACAATCGTAGCCATCTGGACTCCCGTGGAACCCTCCAAGCCATCTAGGACTACACGGATCCTCCTTGCGTCATCTGAGCCATTGCACCCCTCGCAGCCATCTAGGAGTATCAGTAGCACTTTTTAGTCATCCTAAAGCAGTTGCGACAATCGTAGCTGTCTGGACCACCGTGGACCCCTCCTAGCCATCTTGGACTATACGGACTCTCCTTACATCCTCTGACCCATTTCACCCATCCCAACCATCTAGGAGTATCAGTAACACTCTTAGGTCATCCTAAAGTACTTGCGACAATCGTAGCCATCTGGACCCCCGTGGACCCCTCTTAGACAACTAGGAGTATACGGACACTCCTTACGTCATCTGACCCATTTCATCCCTCCCAACCATCTAGGAGTATCAGTAGCACTTTTAGGTCATCCTAAACCACTTGCGACAATCGTAGCCATCTGGACCCCCGTGGACCCTTCCTAGCCATCTATACGGACACTCCTTACGTCATCTGACCCATTGCACCCCTCCCAGCAATCTAGGAGTACCAATAGCACTTTTAGGTCATCCTAAAGCACTTGCGACAATCGTAGCTATCTGGACCTCCTGGACCCCTCCTGGCCAACGAGGAGTATACGGACCATCATTACGTCATCTGACCCATTGCACCCCTCCCAATCATATAGGAGTATCAGTAGCACTTTTTAGTCATCCTAAAGCAGTTGCGACAATCGTAGCTGTCTGGACCACCGTGGACACCTCCTAGCCATCTAGGACTATACAGACCCTCCTTACATCCTCTGACCCATTTCACACATCCCAACCATCTAGGAGTATCAGTAACACTCTTAGGTCATCCTAAAGTACTTGCGACAATCGTAGCCATCTGGACCCCCGTGGACCCCTCCTAGCCAACGAGGAGTATACGGACCATCATTACGTCATCTGACCCATTGCACCCCTCCCAATCATATAGGAGTATCAGTCGCACTTTTAGATCATCCTCAAGAACGTGCGACAATTGTAGCCATCTGGACCACCGTGGACCCTTCCTAGCCATCTAGGACTATACGAACCCTCCTTATGTCATCTGATCCATTGCACCCCTCCTAGCCATCTAGGAGTACCAGTAGCACTTTTAGGTCATCCTAAAGCACTTGTGACAATCGTAGCTATCTAGACCCCCGTGGACCCCTCCTAGCCAACGAGGAGTATACGGACCCTCCTTACGTCATCTTACCCATTTCGCCCCTCCCAACCATCTAGGAGTATCAATAGCACTGTAAGGTCATCCTAAAGCACTTGGGACAATCGTAGCTATCTGGACCCCCGTGGACCCCGCCTAGCCAACTAGGAGTATAGGGACCCTCCTGACGTCATGTGACCCATTTCACCCCTCCCAACCGTCTAGGAGTATCAGTAGCACTTTTAGGTCATCCTAAAACACTTGCGACAATCGTAGCCATCTGGACCCCTGTGGACCCCTCCTAGCAATATAGGACTATACGGACCCTCCTTACGTCATCTGACCCATTTCACCCCTCCCAACAATCTAGTGGTATCAGTTGCACTTTTAGGTCATCCTAAAGAACGTACGACAATTGTAGCCATCTGGACCACCGTGGACCCCTCCTAGCCATCTAGGACTATACAGACCCTCCTTACGTCATCTGACCCATTGCACCTCTCCCAGCCATCTTGGAGTATCAGTAGCACTTTTAGGTCATCCTAAAGGACATGCGACAATCGTAGCAATCTGGACCCCCGTGGACCCGTCCTAGCCAACTAGGAGTATGCGGACCCTACTTACGTCATCTGACCCATTGCACCCCTCCTAGTCATCTAGGAGTATCAGTAGCAATTTTAGGTCATCCTAAAACATTTGCGACAATCGTAGCCATCTGACCCCTCCTAGCAATCTAGGACTATACGGACCCTCCTTACGTCATCTGACCCATTTCACCCCTCCCAACCATCTAGTGGTATCAGTTGCTCTTTTAGGTCATCGTAAAGAACGTGCGGCAATCGTAGCATTCTGGAACCCCGTGGACCCCTCCTAGCCATCTGGGAGTATACGGACCCTCCATACGTCATCTGACTGATTGCACCCCTCCCAGCCATCTAGGAGTATCAGTAGCACTTTTAGGTCATCCTAAAGAACGTGGGACAATCGTAGCCATCTAGACCTCCGTGGAACCCTCCAAGCCATCTAGGACTATACGGACCCTCCTTACGTCATCAGACTCATTGCACCCCTCCAAGCCATCTAGGAGTATCAAGTGGACTTTTAGGTCGTCCTAAAGCACGTGCGACAATCGTAGCCATCTAGACCTCCGTGGAACCCTCCAAGCCATCTAGGACTACACGGATCCTCCTTACGTCATCAGACCCATTGCACCCCTCCCAGCCATCTAGGAGTATCAGTAGCACTTTTTGGTCATCCTAAAACACTTGCGACAATCGTAGCTGTGTGGACCACCGTGGAACCCTCCTAGCCATCTAGAACTATACGGACCCTCCTTACATCCTCTGACCCATTTCACCCCTCCCCACCATCTAGGAGTATCAGTAATACTTTTAGGTCATCCTAAAGTACTTGCGACAATCGTAGCCATCTGGACCCCCGTGGACCCCTCCTAGCCAACGAGGAGTATACGGACCCTCATTACGTCATCTGACCCATTTCATCCCTCCCAACCATCTAGGAGTATCAGTAGCACTTTTAGGTCATCCTAAAGCACTTGCGATAATTGTAGCCATCTGGACCCCCATGGACCCCTCCTAGCCATATAGGACTATGCGGACCCTCCTTACGTCATCTCACCCATTGCACCCCTCCCAGCCATCTAGGAGTACCAATAGCACTTTTATGTCATTCTAAAGCACTTGCGACAATCGTAGCTATCTGGACCTCCGTGGACCCCTCCTAGCCAACGAGGAGTATACGGACCCTCATTACGTCATCTGACCCATTGCACCCCTCCCAACCATATAGGAATATCGGTTGCACTTTTAGCTCATCCTAAAGAACGTGCAACAATTGTAGCCATCTGGACCACCGTGGACCCCTCCTAGCCATCTAGGACTATACGGACCCTCCTTACGTCATCTGACCCATTGCACCCTCCCTGCCATCTAGGAGTATCGGTAGCACTTTTAGGTCATCCTAAAGCACTTGCGACAATCGTAGCTATCTGGACCCCCCTGGACCCGTCCTAGCCAACTAGGAGTATGCGGACCCTACTTACGTCTGACCCATTGCACCCCTCCTAGTCATCTAGGAGTATCAGTTGCACTTTTAGATCATCCTAAAACACTTGCGACAATCGTAGCCATCTGGACCCCTATGGACCCCTCCTAGCCATCTAGGACAATAAGGACCCTCCTTACGTCATCTGACCCATTTCAGCCCTCCCAACCATCTAGTGGTATCAGTTGCTCTTTTAGGTCATCGTAAAGAACGTGCGACAATCATAGCCATCTGGAGCCCCGTTGACCCCTCCTAGCCATCTAGGACTATACGGACCCTCCTTACATCGTCTGACCCATTGCACCCCTCCCAGCCATCTAGGAGTATCAGTTACACTTTTAGGTCATCCTAAAGCACGTGGGACAATCGTAGCCATCTGGACCCCCGTGGACCCGTCCTAGCCAAGTAGGAGTATAGGACCCTCCTTTCGTCATCTGACCCATTGCACCCCTCCCAACCATCTAGGAGTATCAGGTGCTCTTTTAGGTCATCGTAAAGAACGTGCGGCAATCGTAGCCATCTGGAGCCCCGTGGACCCCTCCTAGCCATCTAGGAGTATACGGACCCTCCTTACGTCGTCTGACTGATTGCACCCCTCCCAGCCATCTAGGAGTATCAGTTGCACTTTTAGGTCATCCTAAAGCACGTGGGACAATCGTAGCCATCTGGACCCCCGTGGAACCCTCCAAGCCATCTAGGACTATACGGACCCTTCTTACGTCATCAGACTCATTGCACCCCTCCCAGCCATCTAGGAGTTTCAGTTGGACATTTAGGTCGTCCTAAAGCACGTGCGACAATCGTAGCCATCTGGACCCCCGTGGAACCCTCCAAGCCATCTAGGACAATACGGATCCTCCTTACGTCATCTGACCCATTGCACCCCTCCCAGCCATCTAGGAGTATCAGTAGCACTTTTAGATCATTCTAAAGATCTTGCGACAATGGTAGCTATCTGGACCTCCGTAGACCCCTCCTAGCCAACGAGGAGTATACGGACCCTCATTACGTCATCTGACCCATTTCATCACTCCCAACCATCTAGGAGTATCAGTAGCACTTTTAGGTCATCCTAAAGCACTTGTGACAATCGTAGCCATCTGGACCCCCGTGGACCCCTCCTAGCCATCTAGGACTATGCGGACACTCCTTACGTCATCTGACCCATTGCACCCCTCCCAGCCATCTAGGAGTACCAATAGCACTTTTAGGTCATTCTAAAGCACTTGCAACAATCGTAGCTATCTGGACCTCCGTGGACCCCTCCTAGCTAACGAGGAGTATACAGACCCTCATTCCGTCATCTGACCCATTGCACCCCTCCCAACCATATAGGAATATCAGTTGCACTTTTAGCTCATCCTAAAGAACGTGCGACAATTGTAGCCATCTGGACCACCGTGGACCCCTCCTAGCCATCTAGGACTATACGGACCCTCCTTACGTCATCTGACCCATTGCACCCCTCCCTGCCATCTAGGAGTATCGGTAGCACTTTTAGGTCATCCTAAAGCACTTGCGACCATCGTAGCTATCTGGACACCCGTGGACCCGTCCTAGCCAACTAGGAGTATGCGGACACTACTTACGTCTGACCCATTGCACCCCTCCTAGTCATCTAGGAGTATCAGTAGCACTTTTAGATCATCCTAAAACACTTGCGACAATCGTAGCCATCTGGACCCCAATGGACCTCTCATAGCCATCTAGGACTATACGGACCCTCCTTACGTCATCTGACCCATTTCACCCCTCCCAACCATCTAGTGCTATCAGTTGCTCTTTTAGGTAATTGTAAAGAACGTTCGACAATCATAGCCATCTGGACCCCCGTGGACCCCTCCTAGCCATCTAGGACTATACGGACCCTCCTTACGTCATCTGACCCATTGCACCCCTCCCAGCCATCTAGGAGTATCAGTTGCACTTTTAGGTCATCCTAAAGCACGTGGGACAATCGTAGCCATCTGGACCCCGGTGGACCCGTCCTAGCCAAGTAGGAGTATAGGACCCTCCTTTCGTCATCTGACCCATTGCACCCCTCCCAACCATCTAGGAGTATCAGTTGCTCTTTTAGGTCATCGTAAAGAACGTGCGGCAATCGTAGCCATCTGGAACCCCGTGGACCCCTCCTAGCCATCTAGGAGTATACGGACCCTCCTTACATCATCTGACTGATTGCACCCCTCCCAGCCATCTAGGAGTATCAGTTGCACTTTTAGGTCATCCTAAAGCACGTGGGACAATCGTAACCATCTGGACCCCCCTGGAACCCTCCAAGCCATCTAGGACAATACGGATCCTCCTTACGTCATCTGACCCATTGCACCCCTCCCAGCCATCTAGGAGTATCAGTAGCACTTTTAGATCATCCTAAAGCAATTGCGACAATCGTAGCCATCAGGACCCCCGTGGACCCCTCCTAGCCATCTAGGAGTACCAATAGCATTTTTACGTCATCCTAAAGCACTTGCGACAATCGTAGCTATCTGGACCTCCGTAGACCCCTCCTAGCCAACGAGGAGTATACGGACCCTCATTACGTCATCTGACCCATTTCATCACTCCCAACCATCTAGGAGTATCAGTAGCACTTTTAGGTCATCCTAAAGCACTTGTGACAATCGTAGCCATCTGGACCCCCGTGGACCCCTCCTAGCCATCTAGGACTATGCGCACCCACCTTACGTCATCTGACCCATTGCACCCTTCCCAGCCATCTAGGAGTACCAATAGCACTTTTAGGTCATCCTAAAGCACTTGCGACATTCGTAGCTATCTGGACCCCCGTGGACCCGTCCTAGCCAACTAGGAGTATGCGGACCCTACTTACGTCTGACCCATTGCACCCCTCCTAGTCATCTAGGAGTATCAGTAGCACTTTTAGATCATCCTAAAACACTTGCGACAATCGTAGCCATCTGGACCCCTATGGACCCCTCCTAGCCATCTAGGACTATACGGACCCTCCTTACGTCATCTGACCCATTTCACCCCTCCCAACCATCTAGTGGTATCAGTTGCTCTTTTAGGTCATCGTAAAGAACGTGCGACAATCATAGCCATCTGGACCCCTGTGGACCCCTCCTAGCCATCTAGGACTATACGGACCCTCCTTACGTCATCTGACCCATTGCACCCCTCCCAGCCATCTAGGAGTATCAGTTGCACTTTTAGGTCATCCTAAAGCACGTGGGACAATCGTAGCCATTTGGACCCCCGTGGTCCCGTCCTAGCCAAGTAGGAGTATAGGACCCTCCTTTCGTCATCTGACCCATTGCACCCCTCCCAACCATCTAGGAGTATCAGTTGCTCTTTTAGGTCATCGTAAAGAACGTGCGGCAATCGTAGCCATCTGGAACCCCGTGGACCCCTCCTAGCCATCTAGGAGTATACGGACCCTCCTTACGTCATCTGACTGATTGCACCCCTCCCAGCCATCTAGGAGTATCAGTTGCACTTTTAGGTCATCCTAAAGCACGTGGGACAATCGTAGCCATCTGGACCCCCGTGGAACCCTTGTGATGACCCGCCATGCTACCGCATGATTGCAGCACGCAGGACATCGATGTAAAACTCACGGAACACCGTTCCGCAAATTTCACACCATCAGAGTGGCACAACAGAAACATTGCGTGGGTCCAACGGTCATACACATATTATTACAAGCCAAAAGCGTACAAATTCGGAAAGATCCTCTTCGGTCCACCGAGGATCCGCACTACTAGGTTCTGATAAGGGGTGGCCCGATCTTCTCAGTGAGCGGTGGGTAGATGGATGATGGTGGAAGATAACTTGCGAGAATCCGTCGAACTCTCCGGCTGTTCCCCCGTTGCCAATGCAACAGCTCTTCAACCCAATGGATATTCGCGACGCCTCACACCGATGCAACGTAGCCGCCGACCACGAAGCGGTTTTGCAATCTACTAATTCCCAGTGGAACAACAGATCACACTCAAACTTCGGATAATAATCTCCAGAGCGCAACACAGTGGAGAGGTTGAATTCCTGAGCGCAACACAGAGGAACTCGAATATAGATGAATGCTTAGCAATCCAATCTAGGGTTTATGTTTAAACGTGGTCTGAGCTAAAAGCCACGACTTACAAGCCTATATAAAGGCTGCTGGACGTCCAACACAGAGTTGGAGTCGAAAACAACCATATCTCTAACTTTCCTAACTTAAAGGACTCTATTTGGAAACTGGCAGGAAACAGCCGTCGACTTGTTTTGGTCACCGAGGCTTGTCCGAGTCGAACTGGTGTTTGGGGTCGGATCCGTTGGAAAGGATTTGTAATTTCCTTTCCAACCTGCGCTTCGTTGCTTTATTTGGACTTCATATGAATACACCTTGACTGTTTCGAATTCGTGACTTCTGCTAGTCCGAATTGAATCTCTCTTCATTGATGGCTCCACTTCCTCCCTCGCCTCCCTCGTGCTTGCCACCTTGATGGTTGTCAATGATTTACATTCCTCGCGCGCATCTTCTTCTCCATGCGCCATGCCCTCTATTAACTCAAACCTAATGATACAAGAACACAATAACTTAGGTAGTATAACATTCTTATAAATCAAAGTATCATGTCCAACTAGGAATGAGTTCACCTTATAATAATCATCGGTTAGGCTTAATATTTCCTTCCAGTCTAAGCATGTATAATCATCATAATCCACCGATATGTCCTCATCATCCTCCCTTTCTTCAAGAAAAGCCGTCCGCGGCTTTGGATAAGCTGAAAGTGGATGAAACAAAAAGAACAACGTGTACGCAGAATATATGTATATATAACATTGTTGATCAGTTTTGTTGGCATGACTTGTATATCCAAAAATCAGAATGCAACTCAAATTACAAGTACAGAACACACAAGTCTCGGATGGGTACAAACCATATCTCAGAAAGTTGCAACTAAAATTGCAAGTATTAGTGAAGTCCATATAAGCATGATCATGACGAGGAACAAATATGTGTACAGTCTTAGTATTCAGTACTAAATCAAGTGTCCTCACAGAAGATCGATGATCAACTTTGATGCTAGCAAGGTCAAACAAATCCAAATGATGCAAATTATCACATGTTTCAGACCATGCTTCAAGTGCGCTACGATGATATCTAGAACAAAGCAATGACCGAATAGCACAAACATGTAAATGGTTATATCCATTATCTCCAGGACTTATGATGCAACTTAGTTTGCAATTATAAGTGAAGCATAAATCAGTTTGGGACAAACAAGACGTATGTGCATAGTCGCAATCAAATATAGCAAGATCAGAACAGTCCAACAAAAAAGATGCTACCTTTGTTCGCTGTAGTATATCAAGTAGACTAGAATACAACATAGTATAATGAAACTTAGGTATTGCCCCAAGGCAAAAAGATTTCGGCACATAGAAAATTTGACTGAAAACGGCATGTTTTACTTCAGCAATTCTATCAGAGGTAATGCATATATGATCCACCAAAAAATTCTCGTTCATGCTATAATCACCAATTAAATAGAATCGAAAACAGTTGGCATAGGTGCTAGAATTTACATATGAAATTTCAGAAATCCTATTCATAGCACAACTAATGGTAAGAGGTTCTTCTAGCATGATGTAAAACAAAACATCAGTCGGTGGTATTTTAGCAAGAATCTCTTTATGTGTAATCAGTACCACATGATCGAAATTCGAATTTAGCAAATTATCACATGATGCTGAAATATGTTTGTGTATAAAATCACTAGAACCAGTCAACGAAGAATCATACTCACAAAGTGACGCGCTTGCTGGCTGCAGCGCAAAATCAGTACCTTTTTCAATGGCAAACTCCTCAGATGTAGTAGGCACTGAAATAGGTTCCTCTAGTGGTGATGCAGGTTGAAGACTTGACGGCTCCCTTTCTTCAAAAGCAACCTGCATATCACAAGAAACAACACTAGAAGGAGAGATAGTTACATTAGCAGAAATATCCTCACATGTCCTATCATCTACTACACTCATGTTATCTTTTTCTCTCATACTCTCGAAGTGGATGCACTCAACCTCACGTTTAGTGGAATCACACAGCTCACTTTTTATAACACTCTCACTCAATTTGGCTATGTGGCGCTCATTCTCACATGGGTTTTGATGCACAAGTAGCTCAACAGTTTTCAGATTCGGACACTCCACAACCATGCTCTTGTTCGTTTTTGACATTAAAAACTCTTTCTTCTTTTCCTTCCGAACAAGATGAAATGCATGAAAATCGTCTTCAGGTGTAGGTTGTAAGTATCTCTTCCTCATGTTCCAAATGATGGACAAACCATCAACACCTCGTGGACAACTTGCTTTAAATTGTCTCCACCACAGTGCTCCCAACATGATGTGACAAGAATCAAGTGCCACAGGAGATATATCACATACCACAACCTCGGTGTGCTGTCCTATGGTAATAGGAACCTCAGCCTGGTGTGAAATTTGGAGTGCACCATACGCAGAAGCTAGGAAATAAGGCTCTGAAAGGTAACATGTACTAAGCTGCAACTTTTCAACGACTTCAATGCTGACTAAATTAATAGACGAGAATCTCTCAATGGTTACAGCAGCAACTCGTCCACAAATAATGGCATTGAAGTGGAATAGACCGTTTCCTTGGATTGGACGACTTTCTTCTTTCCAAAAGGCTGCACTGCAAAAGTTGCGTTTGCTAGTTTCAAAATCACCCTCGTATTCTGCCATGGTTAGTAAACAACACAAATATGTATATATGTGGGAAACTCTCAACTCACTCAAGACCGAAAGAAATTGTGTATCTTACCGTTCCAAAGTGAATAGTAAAGCTTACCAATCGTAGGGACAGTACGTGCACGGATGGGGTGAAGCGAATATTATGGGTATCAAAGTGTCACACAACAAAACAGGGTATTTGGTGGAGCTTGGTTGGGATACCTAATAACACCGATTTACAAAGCCTAGTGCTGATCGTATGACACAAGAGACACTCGGAAACGCACACGGTGGAGATAAAAGGGGCAAGTGCAACTCTGAAAATGAGCTAAAAAAATATGATGTATGTCGGAGTAATGCTCGTGTTGCAATGCACAGAAGAGACGCTAGCAAAAGCTCAATAATAAGGGCACAAGATTGCTCAATTCTACTAGTGCAAGGCAGGAATATAATTCGCAAACAATGCTCCAAACAGACTGATATGAATAAAATTCTGGCCTCTTTTTTTTTTGGTCGGTACTGTAGCTGAAGTAATTTCGGGACTTTCCTTTTTCTCTTCTTTTTTTTTCTCCCTTTTTCTCTGTTTAACTAGGCCACGCAAATATTTCACAGGAGCAAAGAAAATAGACTGCCAAAATAAAGCACTTTCCAACCTATATGAGCAGCCCAAAGAGCATAGAAATTACTAGTCTCGTAGGAAAGTTCTAGACAAAAATAGACAGGCTTATACCTAAGTTTATCAATGGAAATACACGGAAAAGGAAACACCTAAGGAAACTAAATTAAACACGAACTTGACTAAGGAAAAAAAAGGACACCGACACACCTCGACACGGACACAACGACAGGACCTAGGAGTGCCGCACAGAAAACTGAACGGAAACAAAATCGGTCAAGAATTCTCTTTCCTCTTTTTTTTTTACTTATATTTCTGAAACGAATCTGACAAGGATCAGAAGGAAAAACAACGCAAAAGGACACACGATCAGCAGCTAAACTAGATGAACCGATGCAAAACTAAGGCTATGGCAAATATTTTTGTGGGGCTTTTTCTGGATAGGACAAAAAACAGTAAATCTACGGGATGGATTTGTGGATGCTCACCGAGTAAACTCTGGAAATCTGATACCAAGATGATAAGGGGTGGCCCGATCTTCTCAGTGAGCGGTGGGTAGATGGATGATGGTGGAAGATAACTTGCGAGAATCCGTCGAACTCTCCGGCTGTTCCCCCGTTGCCAATGCAACAGCTCTTCAACCCAATGGATATTCGCGACGCCTCACACCGATGCAACGTAGCCGCCGACCACGAAGCGGTTTTGCAATCTACTAATTCCCAGTGGAACAACAGATCACACTCAAACTTCGGATAATAATCTCCAGAGCGCAACACAGTGGAGAGGTTGAATTCCTGAGCGCAACACAGAGGAACTCGAATATAGATGAATGCTTAGCAATCCAATCTAGGGTTTATGTTTAAACGTGGTCTGAGCTAAAAGCCACGACTTACAAGCCTATATAAAGGCTGCTGGACGTCCAACACAGAGTTGGAGTCGAAAACAACCATATCTCTAACTTTCCTAACTTAAAGGACTCTATTTGGAAACTGGCAGGAAACAGCCGTCGACTTGTTTTGGTCACCGAGGCTTGTCCGAGTCGAACTGGTGTTTGGGGTCGGATCCGTTGGAAAGGATTTGTAATTTCCTTTCCAACCTGCGCTTCGTTGCTTTATTTGGACTTCATATGAATACACCTTGACTGTTTCGAATTCGTGACTTCTGCTAGTCCGAATTGAATCTCTCTTCATTGATGGCTCCACTTCCTCCCTCGCCTCCCTCGTGCTTGCCACCTTGATGGTTGTCAATGATTTACATTCCTCGCGCGCATCTTCTTCTCCATGCGCCATGCCCTCTATTAACTCAAACCTAATGATACAAGAACACAATAACTTAGGTAGTATAACATTCTTATAAATCAAAGTATCATGTCCAACTAGGAATGAGTTCACCTTATAATAATCATCGGTTAGGCTTAATATTTCCTTCCAGTCTAAGCATGTATAATCATCATAATCCACCGATATGTCCTCATCAGGTTCTATTTGTAAACTCAAAGGTTTACTGACAAGGGGTAATAACAAACTTCAAACCATGGAGCTCAGCAACTTATTTAGTAAAGTTCTATGTTGCTCGGCTCACTAACTACGCTAGGGATTTGCTCTAGTAATCTTCCGTCTCTTCCTCTTGGCCGCCGTAGGTGATGAGGTAGTCGACGCCTTCGACTCCACCTGATAGGTCTGGCTCGTCGTAGACCAGATTGTCTTGGTTGTAGATGTCGTAACCTTCTTTGTCTCCTGTGGCCTCAAAGTATAGAAAGGGGTTTAAGGCAAGGGTGAGTAACAGCGTTACCCCGCAAGTTCATTATGGTAGGGTGGGAAGTTTGATGCACTAGCTACAGCCACAGACAATGGATTGTCGTAGGCTAATGCAATTTTTATAAACATTTCTTTAAAGGTTGCTTTTATTCTGAAGAGCTATGTCCGTCAGGAGTCACAGGGCTAGGGCTTTGAGGAGCCTCCTTTCCTGCTGCGTTCGTCGTTCCGTCCTGGAACGTGTAGTAACATGTCACATTCATACACTCTGCAGAGGTGCGCTGCTTTACCCATAAGAGATCAAGACCTTGTTGCACAACCGGGCGAATCTTTCCCGTCCACACTTCCTTGGTGTGGCGCCCAGTCAATAATCCAAGCCAATCACTGCGCCTTTCCACCATCCCCGCACACCCCCCTTACTTCAGTTTACAGGTTGATGGGAAGTCCAACTTTCAACCTGAATGACCATTTGAAGCCCGTCTCAAACTGGTCCTGGAGCCAACCTTCAATAGATACTAGACATTCGGCCGTTGTGATTCACAGGATAGACATCTCCCGGTAATACGGCTTTATCCTGGAACTGCGAACTCGCAACGTCAAACAAGCCCACCGATAGACATCTCCCGGAAATACGGCTTTACCGGTGGCTTGTATGCACTACCCGGCCCAGAATAGTACCCGTTGGTGTACGAGAGGAAAAGGGTACAGCTGACTTCTCCGTCCCATTTCAGATCTCATGGTTGCGCATAATATTCGGCGCAAGAATCACTGGCGACATTTGTTGTTAAGTCCTAGGTGATACTTTCCCTTGCAAATGGAACCTCCACCACAACATTCTTACCGTGGTCCCATCTGCCAGCCATATGAGATTACCACCTCACTGGTGGGTAACCGTAGTCATATCATTATAAAATAAGTTTTTGGTCCTTTTGTAATGCATGTGATAATAGCATTTCGAAAATAGTTTCTTAATAAATATTCCAAGAGGACGTGATTAAAAGGGATGAACTTGCCTGTTGGCTGAGTGGTGGTGTAACGTGAAGGTTCAGACTGACCCGGGACCTCGGGTTCTGAAATAAGGCATCATTGTCTCATAAGACAATGTTTAAAGAGGCAAATGATGCTATTATGTATAATAATGCTATGCATTGAATTTATTTTGCTAAATTCTTATTGAGGTGAAATTCTATTTTGAAGTGTTAATAGAATGTGTGTTTTTTTTCTTTCTTTTTTAATTCTTCAGGAGTAATTAATAATTTTCTCTGGAGGATAAACAAATATTTGGAATTCAAGTTTTTAAATGGTTTTATAATTAAAACAGAAATAATTTCAAAAACTTAATTGATATGATTTAGTAAAGGAAATGGAATTTCTTTTCTTGATTTTAATTTGTATGAATGAATAATATTTTTATTTTATTTATTTGCAATATTTCTCACAATTAAATTCCTTATAGAAATATTTTAAAATAAAATTTAGTTTTTAACTTATTTTTCATGATGAAATAAGATGAGTTTATTTTCTAGACTTTTACATTACATATATTCTTTCTTTTTAAATAGTCTAGGATTTATAAATAAACTTATTTTACAAGATTTTATTTAAAATCAAGAATAAATAATTTTGAATACTTTACATTTTCTAGATTCAAAACTAATCTTTATTTAAATTTGGAGTTTATATTTATTTATTTAGTAGATGGTTTTATTTTATGTCTTTGTTTTATTTGGGGGAATTTTCATTGGGCTTTTATTTTAAATGACCCACTGACCAGTGGGCCGGGGATGTCATGGCTGGGTCGAGCCATCAACCGGCCCGACCGAACCGGTCAACGACCAGTCGCGGCCCTATTCTCTTCTTCCCCGATCCCCTTTGCTTCTCGCGCGATTGAAAATCGCCGGCGGCGTCGCCGCCCCGCTCCGGCCAACTCCGGCCGCTTCCGCCGCCGCCCCAAGCGCAATCGACGCGCTGCACCGCGATCTACCCCCCTGTCCGCGATTTCTCGCCGAGTTTGTCCTTGCGCCGACGTGCCCTCCCCGGTCCCGAGCTAGGGTTTCGGTGCCTACCTTCGTCTTCGGCTCCGGCGGCTTCCCCGGGACGGTTGGCTTCGTGCTGGATGTGGTAGATGCGCCGCTGTGCTCCCGTAGCCCTGGTGTGGTGCTGAGCATGCGGGGAAGACGTCCCCGTGTTGCGCTGCGGCGGCCGTGTGGGCACTGCCCCACCACGCCGCCGTGGTTGCACACAGGCGCAGGTGAGCACCCCTTTCTCCTCTGCCCTTCTCTCTCTCACATATGGGCCCGAGGCCGTGCTCTGTGATGGTAGCTTGTAGTTTGATTCTTAGCCTTTGGCAGGCTAGGTTTTGATGAGGACATCCCAAGTCTTTATCCATCTTCTCCGATAGAAGATGATGCTGCCCAAGATAAACATGATCAAGTGAGGATTGGTCCAGTGACAAGATCCAGAACAAAGTTACTTGATCAACAGGTGAACTCGCTCCTAATTGCATATGATGTTTGTGATCATGAGAATTTTATACTACCTAAATCTATGCATTTATGTTGTCTCAGGTTTATTGATAACACAAACATTGGAGGAGGCATGGAGCATGAAGACAATGATGGCAAGCACGAGGGAGGCGAGGGAGGAAGTGGAGCCATCAAAGGAAAGACCTTCGGTTCGGACTGGCAGAAGTCACGAATTCGAAACAGCCAAGGATTATTCATGTGAAGTCCAAATAAAGCAACGAAGCACAGGTTGGAAAGGAAATTTCAAGTCCTTTCCAACGGATCCGACCCGAAGCACCGATTCGACTCGGACAAGCCTCGGTGACCAAAACAAGTCGACGGCTGTTTCCTGCCAGTTTCCAAATAGAGTCCTTTAAGTTAGAGTTATGGTTGTTTTCGACTCCGACCCTAAGTTGGACGTCCAGCAGCCTTTATATAGGCTTGTAAGTCGTGGCTTTTAGCACAGACCACGTTTAAACATAAACCCTAGATTGGATTGCTAAGCATTCATCTATATTCGAGTTCCTCTGTGTTGCGCTCAGGAATTCAACCTCTCCACTGTGTTGCGCTCTGGAGATTATTATCCGAAGTTTGAGTGTGATCTGTTGTTCCACTGGGAATTAGTAGATTGCAAAACCGCTTCGTGGTCGGCGGCTACGTTGCATCGGTGTGAGGCGTCGCGAATATCCATTGGGTTGAAGAGCTGTTGCATTGGCAACGGGGGAACAGCCGGAGAGTTCGTCGGATTCTCGCAAGTTATCTTCCACCATCATCCATCTACCCATCGCTCACTGAGAAGATCGGGCCACCCCTTATCATCTTGGTATCAGTTTCCAGCGTTTACTCGGTGAGCATCCACAAATCCATCCCGTAGATTTACTGTTTTTCGTCCTATACAGAAAAAGCCAAAAATATTAGGTTTAGATCTCGCCAGAACCCTAGATTGCATCGGATTACAAGTTGTAGTTGCTGGTCGGTTTATCCTTTGCGTTACTTTTCTTGTCTGAGTCGTAGGTCTAGGTTCTGTTTGTTCTTTGTTTCCGAGTCGTTGTCTAAATCAGAAAAATAACAAAAAGAAGTTGAGTCCGAGTTCGCGTTGGTTTCTTAGTTCTTTCTGTTTTCGTTTTCCTTACCGAGTCCACATAGTGTTCTTTTCCTTTCCGTTTGACAACCTTAGCAAGCCTTTCTTTTGGTGTAGGAACTTACCCACGAGACTAGCTTTTCCTTGCTCTAGGGCTGCTCAATTAGGAAACTTTTGTGCGACACGTTCGGCAGTTTTGGATTTATTTACTGTAGCTACAGTACCACGAACTGTTGCATATTTTTGCTGGTTTAAATACATAGAAAAGAAGTGTAAAAAAATTAATTAAAAAAAAAAACAGAGAGAGAAAAAGATCCAGCGAAATAAAGAGACAAGAAGCTGAAAGTTTGTTGCTATATCCAGCCATTTTGAACCTGTTTGAGGTGCTGTTTTCAATAGTAAAATTGAGCAATCTTGTGCCCTTATACTTTGAGCTTTTGCTAGTGTCTCTCTCGTGCATTGTGACATTCTTGTTTCATAGTTGCTTTGCCCTGTTTATCTCCACCGTGTGCGTTTCCTGTGGTGTCATACGATCAGCACTAGGATTTGTAATTTGGTGTAGTTAGGTATCCCTACCAAGCTCCACTTAAATACCCTGGTTTTGTTGTGTGACACTTTGAAACCCATAATATTCGCTTCACCCCCTCCGTGCACGTTCTGTCCTACGAGAGGTAAGCTTTCACTATTCACTTTGGAACGGTAAGATACACAATTTCTTTCGGTTTTTAAGTGAGTTGAGAGTTTTTCCCACCTATATATATACATTGTCTTCTGTGCACTAATCATGTCTTCAGAGGACGATAGCGTGGTGCGGCAAAGGAAGGAGGCAACATCTACAGTTACTTGGCGAGAATATGAAGCTCTCCGTGATCATTTAACCCGTCAAGTTAACAATCAGTGTGACAAGATACAAAGTGATTTGGCAGCAACAGATCATAAGCTTGAGACTGTCCTGCAAACAGCTAATGATTCAGCGGCGACATTGATGCAAATACAAACCAATCTTGCCACCTTGACTCGTGCTATGCGCACGTTGACACAGCGCAACAACCAGCCAGCGGATGATGCAAGTGTCCAGGCTGATCACGACGAGGAGTTTGATGCTGCGGACGACGATGGTGCTGCTGGGATACCGCATGCCAATGCCGGGCGTGGCGTTGGTCGTGGTGGACTTCATGGTCGTGGTTTTGCACCTGTTGGTGCACGTCGTAATTTTGTTCCTGCCGGCCATGATAATGATGATGTTTTAGCCAAGCCAAAATTCAGTATTCCTAAATTTGAAGGATCTATTGACGTGGAAGAATACATCAATTGGGAGCTGAAGATGGAAAAACTATGGCGTTTGCATGAGTGCCCCGAAGATAGAAAGATCAAGCTTGCATCTTCTGAGTTTGATGGTTATGCTTTGCTGTGGTGGGACGGACTTGTGAATGCTCGGCGTGATGCTAATGATTTGCCAATTCGTTCTTGGCAGGAGATGAAGGAAGAGATGCGTCACCGTTTTATTCCTCGTAATTACATCCGTTCTTTATATGACAAGTTGCAGAATTTGAGGCAAGGCACCCTATCCGTCGATGAGTACTACAAGGAGATGGAGATGATCATGCAGCGTGCTAAAGTGCATGAATACCCTGAACAAACAATGCAGCGTTTCTTATCAGGTTTGAGTGTTAATATCAAACGAATTGTGCGTCATCATCAATATGGAGATGTCCAAGATTTACTGCATCAAGCACGTGAAGCTGAGTTACAGTTGGCGGAGGACGCCAAATATGCACCCCGGCCTGCCTATAGCCGAGGACCCTTTACACCGCGCGTGACACCTGCTGCCGTGGCGCCTACGCCCGTGTCCCGTGGTTCTACCCCTGCTGCATCCAAATTCAGTTCGGCTGCACCTACGCCTAAACCAGCACCAAAACCTGCTGGGAGTGTTGGCTCATCCGATTCTACAGCCCGCACTCGTGATATGAATTGCCACACTTGTGGAGGGAAGGGGCACTTTAAGAGAGATTGCCCAAACCGCAAGGTTATGTTGATCAACGAGGAGACCGGCGAGTATGAGAGTGGTGATGAAGTGGAGGCCGAACCAGAATATGTGGAGGAGAAGGAGGACGGTTCTTGCTATGCCGATGCTGTTCGATTACCGTCCATTGTTTGCACGCCTCGAGTTTTGAGTGTTACACCAAGTTCTGCGGAACAGCGCTGCAATTTGTTTCAAACAAGAGCTGCTGTTGGTAATGGAAGGTCGTGCAAAGTAATCATAGATGGTGGTAGTTGCCACAATTTAGCTAGTAAGGAGCTATGTCAGAAACTGAATCTGAAATATTTGCCGCACCCGCATCCGTATTATATTCAGTGGTTGAGTGACAGCGGAGAGATGAAGATCAACCACATGGTGCGCATTGATTTTCAGATTGGGCCATACAAAGACACCGTGGAGTGTGATGTGGTTCCAATGACGGTGTGTCATTTGTTGTTGGGTCGTCCTTGGCAATATGATCGTGATGTTCGACACAATGGCCGATCTAACACATACCAACTCAATTGGCTTGGAAAGGAGATCATCTTGCGTCCTTTATCCCCATCCGAAGTTGTCAATGATTCGAGGCAAAAGGTGGAAGTAAATTGTGAGGATGAGCGTGAGAGATTAGCTAGCCGAGTGCCCCCACCTTCGGTGAGTGAGAGCCACAAGCCAAATTCGAGTGGTAAAAAGAAAAGTGAGGGAGAGACTTCCTTAGTAATGTTAGCCACCAAATCTGATTTGAGAGAGTTTCGAGAGGATCCCACTCTAGTACCTCTTGTGCTCATGTGCAAGGGGGAAATTCTTGTTTCTAACGACATGACCCCTCTCTCTATTGGTGTTTCTAATGTTCTACAGGAATTTGGTGACGTTTTTCCGGAGGAGGTACCCGCGGGATTGCCACCATTGCGAGGCATTGAGCATCAAGTTGATTTGATCCCTGGAGCAACGCTGCCAAACCGAGCTCCGTACCGCACCAATCCCCAAGAGACGAAAGAAATCCAGCGACAAGTACAAGAGCTTCTTGACAAAGGGTATGTTCGTGTGAGCCTTAGCCCTTGTGCTGTTCCTGTTATTTTAGTTCCTAAAAAAGATGGTACATGGCGCATGTGTGTAGATTGTAGAGCTATTAACAACATCACCATTCGTTATAGACATCCTATTCCTCGTTTGGATGACATGCTAGATGAATTAAGTGGTGCTGCTATTTTCTCTAAGATAGATTTGCGTAGTGGTTATCATCAAATTCGGATGAAAGAAGGGGATGAATGGAAAACTGCTTTCAAAACAAAATTTGGGTTATATGAGTGGTTAGTCATGCCATTTGGTTTAACTAATGCTCCTAGTACCTTTATGCGTTTGATGAATCATGTTTTGAGGCATTTTATTGGGAAATTCGTGGTAGTATATTTTGATGATATTCTGATTTATAGCCACAATGAGAATGACCATGTTGATCATATTCGGCAAGTTTTACATGTGTTGCGTGATAATAAGCTTTATGGTAATCTTGCTAAGTGCACGTTTTGCAAAGAAAAGGTCATATTTCTGGGATTTGTTGTCTCTAAGAATGGAGTAGAGGTAGATGAATCTAAAATTGAAGCTATTAAAAATTGGCCTACTCCCATGAACATTAGTCAAATTAGAAGTTTCTTAGGACTGGCTGGTTTCTACCGTCGGTTTGTGAGAGATTTTAGCACCATTGCTGCACCTTTGAATGAGTTAACTAAGAAAGGTGTAGAATTTGTGTGGGCCGCAGCCCAAGATTCTGCGTTTGATGAGCTGAAACGTTGTTTGATTTCTGCACCAGTTTTACGACTTCCCGATTTCAATAAGCAATTTGATATTGAATGTGATGCTAGTGGTATTGGAATTGGAGGTGTGTTGATGCAAGAGGGTCAGCCGATTGCATATTTTTCTGAAAAACTTGGTGGTGCACAATTAAACTATCCTGTTTATGATAAAGAATTGTATGCTCTTGTTCGTGTTCTTGAGGTTTGGCAACATTATTTGTGGCCAAAAGAATTTATCATACATTCTGATCATGAGGCTTTAAAATTTTTGAAGTGCCAATCTAATCTTAATAAACGTCATGCTAAGTGGGTAGAGTTCATTGAATCTTTCCCATACATCATTAAGTATAAGAAAGGCAAGGATAATGTTGTTGCTGACGCTCTATCTAGGAAGAACATGTTATTGACACATTTAGATATTAAAGTTCCTGGCTTGGAGAGTTTGCGTGATTTATATGCGTCCGATACTGATTTTGCCGCTGCCTTTGCTAAATGTTCGGATGTGAAGGCGTGGGAAAAATACCATATGCATGATGGATATTTGTTTAGAGCTAACAAGTTATGTGTACCCGAGTCGTCCGTGCGTTTGCTATTGTTGCAGGAATCACATGGAGGCGGATTGATGGGTCACTTTGGACGTGAGAAGACGTTGTTAATGTTGGCTGATCACTTTTATTGGCCACGCATGAGGCGAGATGTGGACAGGTTTGTGAAGCGTTGCATCACATGCAACAAGGCTAAATCCAAACTTAAGCCACATGGTCTGTATACTCCTCTTCCTGCACCTACAACTCCATGGGAGGATATTAGCATGGATTTTGTGTTAGGATTGCCTAGAACCAGGAGAGGACATGATTCGATATTCGTGGTAGTGGATCGTTTTTCTAAAATGTCACATTTTATTGCCTGCCACAAAAGCGACGATGCGTCGCATATTGCTAATCTGTTTTTCAGGGAGATCGTGCGTCTACATGGGGTACCGAGGACGATTGTTTCTGACCGTGACGTGAAGTTCATGAGCTACTTTTGGAAGACGTTGTGGGGGAAGCTAGGAACAAAGCTGCTGTTCAGTACCACATGTCATCCACAAACGGATGGGCAAACGGAGGTGGTAAATCGCACACTATCGACGTTGCTACGAGCCATGATTAAGAAGAACCTGCGAGAATGGGAGGAGTGCTTACCGCATGTGGAGTTTGCGTACAATAGGGCGGTGCATTCGACCACGACATTGTGCCCGTTTGAGGTGGTGTATGGGTTCAAGCCTATAACGCCGCTTGATTTGCTGCCGCTTCCAACACAGGAAAGAATCAACATGGAGGCATCGAAGCGTGCAGATTTCGTGAGGAAGATACACATCAAGACCAAGGAGGCAATTGAAAAGAAGGGTAAGAACAATGCTGCGCGTGTCAACAAGAAGCGCAAGGAGGTGCTTTTTCAGCCCGGCGACATGGTTTGGGTTCATTTCCGCCAGGATCGGTTCCCTAATTTGCGCAAGTCTAAGTTGATGCCGCGAGGAGATGGCCCTTACAAGGTGCTGTCCAAAATCAATGATAATGCCTACAAGATAGATCTTCCATCTACTGAATTCGGTGTGAGCAATTCGTTCAATGTTGCTGATTTGACGCCCTACACCGGAGATGACCTTGACGCGTCGAGGACGACGCCTTTTCAAGGGGGGGAGGATGATGAGGACATCCCAAGTCTTTATCCATCTTCTCCGATAGAAGATGATGCTGCCCAAGATAAACATGATCAAGTGAGGATTGGTCCAGTGACAAGATCCAGAACAAAGTTACTTGATCAACAGGTGAACTCGCTCCTAATTGCATATGATGTTTGTGATCATGAGAATTTTATACTACCTAAATCTATGCATTTATGTTGTCTCAGGTTTATTGATAACACAAACATTGGAGGAGGCATGGAGCATGAAGACAATGATGGCAAGCACGAGGGAGGCGAGGGAGGAAGTGGAGCCATCAAAGGAAAGACCTTCGGTTCGGACTGGCAGAAGTCACGAATTCGAAACAGCCAAGGATTATTCATGTGAAGTCCAAATAAAGCAACGAAGCACAGGTTGGAAAGGAAATTTCAAGTCCTTTCCAACGGATCCGACCCGAAGCACCGATTCGACTCGGACAAGCCTCGGTGACCAAAACAAGTCGACGGCTGTTTCCTGCCAGTTTCCAAATAGAGTCCTTTAAGTTAGAGTTATGGTTGTTTTCGACTCCGACCCTAAGTTGGACGTCCAGCAGCCTTTATATAGGCTTGTAAGTCGTGGCTTTTAGCACAGACCACGTTTAAACATAAACCCTAGATTGGATTGCTAAGCATTCATCTATATTCGAGTTCCTCTGTGTTGCGCTCAGGAATTCAACCTCTCCACTGTGTTGCGCTCTGGAGATTATTATCCGAAGTTTGAGTGTGATCTGTTGTTCCACTGGGAATTAGTAGATTGCAAAACCGCTTCGTGGTCGGCGGCTACGTTGCATCGGTGTGAGGCGTCGCGAATATCCATTGGGTTGAAGAGCTGTTGCATTGGCAACGGGGGAACAGCCGGAGAGTTCGTCGGATTCTCGCAAGTTATCTTCCACCATCATCCATCTACCCATCGCTCACTGAGAAGATCGGGCCACCCCTTATCAGGTTTATTGCAAGCCGGTGTGTGGCTTGTGCTGTGAGACAGATATGCTTCAAGATTTTGCACTGGTTGAATCCAGTGATGTGGTCCTACTGATCCTGTGGTATTTTCTGTATTTGGTGTGTTCTACTCCGAATCACTCAGATTCAGAGGTGTGCCACAGAATTGTTTAACTGAAGCAAATGTTCAGTTTGCTGCCGGGAGCTTTGTTGCTTTACTTATAAATGATTCCTGGGATTTTGATTACAGGAAGATGATATGATAAATAATTAGATGATTCCTTGATTAAGTTGATAAGATCTTATGTAGGTTTGTGCTTGTGGTGCTATTTCCATTGGATTTAGTGCCCAGCAAATCTGTATCTTATCCAACTGTTGGCTAGGATATATTTGAGTTTCCTAGCTAATTACTTCAGCCAGGAATTAATTTGTGTTGCCTCAGCCAATGATGCATAAGCTGAGGCTATTTATCTTAAGAGAACAGATGCTTGCTTGATTACTTAGCTAGCCAATGATGTGGAAACTGAGGCGTCTCTGAGATAATTTAACTACAATACTTATATGAGGATTAAATTTCAAAATCTTGTGATGCTTAGCTGTGGTGAAGTTGATATTGGATCAGATGTTTATCTTAGTGTTTTATCTAGCCAAGGATGCAAAAGACTGAGGCTAAATTGATAAGAACATATACTTCTTTGATTTAGGTGATTTAATATTCGAATGATGAGTTGTGCACAGCACTTCTGTGCAAAGCTGAGGAAAATCCTACCATATCTACCATGCTTGCATAACTTGCTTTAAGGGGGTGTGATCAACCTTAGTAGATGTGGTGTGGTAGTAGGTTGTTGTGGAGGTCCTGGATCAGATGTGGTTGTGCAGATCGTGATCAGTTGTTGTTCACCTCCTCCTCCTGGGCTCCGGTCTGCTCCTTGTGGTTGCTGCCCTTCTCCTCCTGGTTTGTACTCAGCCCTTCTCCTCCTCTTGTGCTCAGCCCTTCTCCTCCTAGGTGCTGCTGGCCTGCTTCTTGCTTTGCTTTTAGCAAAGGTGAGATCTGGTCAAGTGGTGCTGGGTGGATGATTTGGGTAGAGATGAACTGGTGTGGATGAATTGGTTGGGTGATGATGAATAGATAAGGGTGATGTGTGTTGTGTTTGAGCTGAGGTGACCAAAGGGTTTTTGCCTCCCTTGCTGCTACGGCAGCACCTCTTATCTATCCTAGTTCTTCTGTGCTGGTGGCAGCAGTGGGGTTTTGCATGTGTGAGAGAGTTGCCTGCATACTAGCTTGCCCAGATCTTTTGATTGGAACTGATCTATTCGGCTGTCCTTGGTATTATCCATGTTGGGTGTTTATTTTGTGATGCCAAGTGTAATATTTGTCCCTAAGCCAATGATGTTGATCTGAGGTTAATTAAACCATAAGAACAGATGCTAAACCTAGATTAAGGTCCAACTCAATGATGTGATCAGCAGTGCATTTCACTGCCAAACTGAGAGTAATCCTACACTAACCCACCTTGTGTATTTTCTATATTTGTTTTGTTTTCTTTTTATCTTTCAGGAAGAAGATAAATGGTGTGAAGGTGAAGCAGATGAATATTGAGATCGAGAAGATTTGAAGATGATGGATTTAGTTTAAGAAATAAATTCTTTATGTAATTTACTTTTCATATCCTTAATTGTAAAGACAATATAATATTGTAAGTTATTAATAAAGTGTTTTCATTTGTCTAAATCACTTCTTTTATATTTAACATTTGTAATTATTTGTTTAAGAGATATGTAACTATTTGGTTTGTAATATAATTCTTTATTATGTAATTGCTTATAATTTATTATGTCTTGTTTCAAATTCAAATTATTTGAATATTTGAATTTGCTCAATCTCCCTCAAACAAGTAAAATACCTAAAGGTCATGTCAAAATTTATCGCAATCACCACAATTGAACTATATCCTACTCAATGAGATGAAAGAAACTTTGATCTCTTCAGGGTTTTAAGTTGCGAAAAAATTATTCGGACTTTCAGATGCATGGATGCAGATGCACAAATTCTATTTCTACCCTCCGTGGTTTCCTAAACGCTGGGACGTTACAGTCTTTCCCCCTTAACCAGAACTTCGTCCCGAAGTTATCTGCTTTCGTATACTATCCGGCCTTCCTCTGTGTTCTAAATGGGTATTGTCTTATCCTCACAGTTGATTACTGCACCATACGGTCTGCCAAGCAATCATCCATGGAATTGTATCCATATGCTTCATTGGTATCCCATATAGGTTGACATACCATGCCTGCCCACAGATCATGATGGCCTGCTCTTCTTCCATCTAGGTGGTTGTAAGTATTGTTCATGCCGACCTTAAAGTCGTTGTTTTTTTTTTATCCTACGTCTAATCCCATATCTATCTATAAGTAAGGATGCCGTAAAAGAAGTAGCGGCTCCGGTATCGAATAATTACTTGCCGGGATAAATTAGAATTTTGAGCGTACCTATGACAGCCTTGTCAGAACGATTGGCCTCCTCCAAAGTGGTACAATTAAGCTTTCCATACGGCTTGCCTCCGTTCCCATTGCCATTCTTGCCCGAGCTTCCACCCCTTGGTGGTCCACTTCCTCCGGAACGACCTCCTCCAATTCCTGGTCTTCCTCCTGGGTTCTGGTTCGGGCAATCTGGCTTGATGTGTCCCTCCTGTCCGCAACCATAACATATAACCTTGGGAGTCCTGCAGTCACTCTGATAGTGCCCTCGCATACCGCATTTATGGCAAATAATGTTGCGTTTCAACTCCAGGCTCCTAGGGTTGGGTCTATTGCTTGCCACGGAAGAACGAGGTTTAAAAACCAACTTAGGTGTTGGTTTGGTGGGTTGCTCTATTCTTGGTTCCACTTTCATCTTCTTGTTCCTCTCCTCCTGAACTTGCTTGAAGTCGTCTTCCCAGGTGATTGCCGCATCCACCAGCTCTTCAAAACTGGCCGCCTTGGTCAGTCTGATCTGCATCTTCATGTAAGGATGCAGTCCTCGAAGGAACCTCTTCTTCCTTTTCTCAGGTGTATTAACATCATCCTCAGCATATCGAGAAAGAATGTTAAACTCTCGGATGTACTTCTGAACCGGCAGATTGTTCTGCCTGAGGTTCTCAAACTCACGTCGCTTCAACTCCATCACACTCTCTGGGATGTGTGATTCACGAAATTTCCGCTGGAACTCCTCCCAGGTGAATATCTTATCCACTGGGTATACGTTCACCACATTCTCCCACCATGCGGCTGCTGGTCCCGCTAACAGGTGAACAGCATAACGTACCTTCTCTAAGTCAGAACACCCCACCGTTGTCAGCTTCCTTGCGGTGTCACGGATCCAATCTTCCGCATCCATGGGCTTGGTTGCCATTGCAAATGGTAGTGGTTTTGCCTCTTGGAAATTCTTTAATGTAACACCCCGAACTCCCTCGGGATACTTCTCTCCTCCTGCCTTTTGTAGCAGGGCCTCCATAAACTTATTCTGGTTCTCCTGATCTTTCCTACGGTTTTCCTCCATCATCAGTAGATATTGTGCAAACTGTTGCGATGTCATCAAGGGTGGTGGTTGTGGTAGCCCTTCTTGTCCGAGTTCAGCTTCCTCCTTCTGCTTAGTCTCTCTCTCCATCCGGACTCTCTCCTCTTCCGTGATTTCTAACGCCATGTTCCCCCACGTCCTGTACAGAAAGCGAAACTCATAATTACACCACGCAATGCTTTCTGAGCTCAACTCAATGCACAGTGCGTGTCACAGAAAGAACCAAATCCAAATAAAACCAGCGGTATATTACACATACAACAAACACACATAATCTAGGGTTCGTACAGTACCTCACTAAGGACATATTACAAGCTCACCTGGTATACTACACAATTTGCCCCGGGTTCTGGGAGAACTCGCTCCCCATTATTATAACATAAACATATACCCTCTAAAGGACTAGATAGTACTACTATCTCTTCTCACCGCACCGTCATGCGTCTGGTCTGTCACTCTTCGCGATACCTCCCGAAGTTCACCCCTGGTGACGTGAAGTCCGACGCACTGAGTCTGGAGTGTAGAGCCTCCCTGGTGGAACATAGTTGGTATCGGAGGTGTCAAGAAACAGTCCTCCCATGCCAACATAGCTCGCGGCATCCTGCCCAGCCTGGTATGTGTTCACATGCTCATCCTCGTCGGAAGAGATATTTATCACTATGTGATCTGCCCCCGCGCCTGCAACCTGCCCTGGTGGTGCGATATCCACCACACTGTCGTTGGTGTCGTAGACGGGCACTGGATCCTGTTTCGTGCCAGCGTACCAGTTGTACCTCCAGCCATCCGAGTTCTCCATAGGAGTCTCGGCATCATAAGCTCCCACTGGTGTAAGTGGATCGCTATGTGCTATCTCTGGATAAAAGATAGGTTCCGGCGTGAGCGAATAACAGAATGGCACATACTGTGATGGCCTCCTGGATGTACCCTCCTCCTGCACCCTACTAGGCTCTCCTGTCTCCGGAACTGCCTTCTTCTCCTGTCTCTTCCTTCTCCGAGGATCCTCTCGGTCCTCGATCATCACGTCCTTGTCTTCCACCATGACACAATGGGTGTTGTACAAGGATCCCACCACCTGTCTATACCTGTCTAGCAACCTAGTCGCTAGGCGAGGCTTGGTCTTAACCAAGACTGAGTGGTCTACCATTTCCTCTGTGGAATGAGTACTATGGGGCAAGGCTATGAAACTTGTACCCTCCAACTCTACTGCCCTATTCTCACGAATAGTAGCGATCGCCTCCAAAACAGCCTCATTATAAGCTGCGGTGACACTCAATCCTTCCCCTCTAGGTGGAAATGGACACGGTGTAAACTCTCTAGGTATTATTACTAATACCTGATACTTCACTAACTCTCCTCCCTCCGTAAAGGTATAGGTCTTGACAGGAATATCTGTGGGATATCCAAAGACTCTAAGCAGTGACCGCAACTGCTCGGTAAATGTCCCCTGGAACTGATCCAACGTATCATGTTGAGCCCATGTCGACTTCTCGGAAGCCATCGTCTTTGGAGTACTGTATAAGAATTTATAATTAGTACTAATGCATCATAATAAAGAATTATCACACTAAAAATATGACAATGTTATTCTCAAGTGAATATTCATCATATTCCTAGAGAACTCTTTATCTTTGCTCATTATCCCTACAGGTTCTATCCCATTACTAGGTTTCCAACCTAAGGTCAAAGCAATTGCTCTGATACCAGCTGTGATGACCCGCCATGCTACCGCATGATTGCAGCACGCAGGACATCGATGTAAAACTCACGGAACACCGTTCCGCAAATTTCACACCATCAGAGTGGCACAACAGAAACATTGCGTGGGTCCAACGGTCATACACATATTATTACAAGCCAAAAGCGTACAAATTCGGAAAGATCCTCTTCGGTCCACCGAGGATCCGCACTACTAGGTTCTATTTGTAAACTCAAAGGTTTACTGACAAGGGGTAATAACAAACTTCAAACCATGGAGCTCAGCAACTTATTTAGTAAAGTTCTATGTTGCTCGGCTCACTAACTACGCTAGGGATTTGCTCTAGTAATCTTCCGTCTCTTCCTCTTGGCCGCCGTAGGTGATGAGGTAGTCGACGCCTTCGACTCCACCTGATAGGTCTGGCTCGTCGTAGACCAGATTGTCTTGGTTGTAGATGTCGTAACCTTCTTTGTCTCCTGTGGCCTCAAAGTATAGAAAGGGGTTTAAGGCAAGGGTGAGTAACAGCGTTACCCCGCAAGTTCATTATGGTAGGGTGGGAAGTTTGATGCACTAGCTACAGCCACAGACAATGGATTATCGTAGGCTAATGCAATTTTTATAAACATTTCTTTAAAGGTTGCTTTTATTCTGAAGAGCTATGTCCGTCAGGAGTCACAGGGCTAGGGCTTTGAGGAGCCTCCTTTCCTGCTGCGTTCGTCGTTCCGTCCTGGAACGTGTAGTAACATGTCACATTCATACACTCTGCAGAGGTGCGCTGCTTTACCCATAAGAGATCAAGACCTTGTTGCACAACCGGGCGAATCTTTCCCGTCCACACTTCCTTGGTGTGGCGCCCAGTCAATAATCCAAGCCAATCACTACGCCTTTCCACCATCCCCGCACACCCCCCTTACTTCAGTTTACAGGTTGATGGGAAGTCCAACTTTCAACCTGAATGACCATTTGAAGCCCGTCTCAAACTGGTCCTGGAGCCAACCTTCAATAGATACTAGACATTCGGCCGTTGTGATTCACAGGATAGACATCTCCCGGTAATACGGCTTTATCCTGGAACTGCGAACTCGCAACGTCAAACAAGCCCACCGATAGACATCTCCCGGAAATACGGCTTTACCGGTGGCTTGTATGCACTACCCGGCCCAGAATAGTACCCGTTGGTGTACGAGAGGAAAAGGGTACAGCTGACTTCTCCGTCCCATTTCAGATCTCATGGTTGCGCATAATATTCGGCGCAAGAATCACTGGCGACATTTGTTGTTAAGTCCTAGGTGATACTTTCCCTTGCAAATGGAACCTCCACCACAACATTCTTACCGTGGTCCCATCTGCCAGCCATATGAGATTACCACCTCACTGGTGGGTAACCGTAGTCATATCATTATAAAATAAGTTTTTGGTCCTTTTGTAATGCATGTGATAATAGCATTTCGAAAATAGTTTCTTAATAAATATTCCAAGAGGACGTGATTAAAAGGGATGAACTTGCCTGTTGGCTGAGTGGTGGTGTAACGTGAAGGTTCAGACTGACCCGGGACCTCGGGTTCTGAAATAAGGCATCATTGTCTCATAAGACAATGTTTAAAGAGGCAAATGATGCTATTATGTATAATAATGCTATGCATTGAATTTATTTTGCTAAATTCTTATTGAGGTGAAATTCTATTTTGAAGTGTTAATAGAATGTGTGTTTTTTTTCTTTCTTTTTTAATTCTTCAGGAGTAATTAATAATTTTCTCTGGAGGATAAACAAATATTTGGAATTCAAGTTTTTAAATGGTTTTATAATTAAAACAGAAATAATTTCAAAAACTTAATTGATATGATTTAGTAAAGGAAATGGAATTTCTTTTCTTGATTTTAATTTGTATGAATGAATAATATTTTTATTTTATTTATTTGCAATATTTCTCACAATTAAATTCCTTATAGAAATATTTTAAAATAAAATTTAGTTTTTAACTTATTTTTCATGATGAAATAAGATGAGTTTATTTTCTAGACTTTTACATTACATATATTCTTTCTTTTTAAATAGTCTAGGATTTATAAATAAACTTATTTTACAAGATTTTATTTAAAATCAAGAATAAATAATTTTGAATACTTTACATTTTCTAGATTCAAAACTAATCTTTATTTAAATTTGGAGTTTATATTTATTTATTTAGTAGATGGTTTTATTTTATGTCTTTCTTTTATTTGGGGGAATTTTCATTGGGCTTTTATTTTAAATGACCCACTGACCAGTGGGCCGGGGATGTCATGGCTGGGTCGAGCCATCAACCGGCCCGACCGAACCGGTCAACGACCAGTCGCGGCCCTATTCTCTTCTTCCCCGATCCCCTTTGCTTCTCGCGCGATTGAAAATCGCCGGCGGCGTCGCCGCCCCGCTCCGGCCAACTCCGGCCGCTTCCGCCGCCGCCCCAAGCGCAATCGACGCGCTGCACCGCGATCTACCCCCCTGTCCGCGATTTCTCGCCGAGTTTGACCTTGCGCCGACGTGCCCTCCCCGGTCCCGAGCTAGGGTTTCGGTGCCTACCTTCGTCTTCGGCTCCGGCGGCTTCCCCGGGACGGTTGGCTTCGTGCTGGATGTGGTAGATGCGCCGCTGTGCTCCCGTAGCCCTGGTGTGGTGCTGAGCATGCGGGGAAGACGTCCCCGTGTTGCGCTGCGGCGGCCGTGTGGGCACTGCCCCACCACGCCGCCGTGGTTGCACACAGGCGCAGGTGAGCACCCCTTTCTCCTCTGCCCTTCTCTCTCTCACATATGGGCCCGAGGCCGTGCTCTGTGATGGTAGCTTGTAGTTTGATTCTTAGCCTTTGGCAGGCTAGGTTTATTGCAAGCCGGTGTGTGGCTTGTGCTGTGAGACAGATATGCTTCAAGATTTTGCACTGGTTGAATCCAGTGATGTGGTCCTACTGATCCTGTGGTATTTTCTGTATTTGGTGTGTTCTACTCCGAATCACTCAGATTCAGAGGTGTGCCACAGAATTGTTTAACTGAAGCAAATGTTCAGTTTGCTGCCGGGAGCTTTGTTGCTTTACTTATAAATGATTCCTGGGATTTTGATTACAGGAAGATGATATGATAAATAATTAGATGATTCCTTGATTAAGTTGATAAGATCTTATGTAGGTTTGTGCTTGTGGTGCTATTTCCATTGGATTTAGTGCCCAGCAAATCTGTATCTTATCCAACTGTTGGCTAGGATATATTTGAGTTTCCTAGCTAATTACTTCAGCCAGGAATTAATTTGTGTTGCCTCAGCCAATGATGCATAAGCTGAGGCTATTTATCTTAAGAGAACAGATGCTTGCTTGATTACTTAGCTAGCCAATGATGTGGAAACTGAGGCGTCTCTGAGATAATTTAACTACAATACTTATATGAGGATTAAATTTCAAAATCTTGTGATGCTTAGCTGTGGTGAAGTTGATATTGGATCAGATGTTTATCTTAGTGTTTTATCTAGCCAAAGATGCAAAAGACTGAGGCTAAATTGATAAGAACATATACTTCTTTGATTTAGGTGATTTAATATTTCCAATGATGAGTTGTGCACAGCACTTCTGTGCAAAGCTGAGGAAAATCCTACCATATCTACCATGCTTGCATAACTTGCTTTAAGGGGTTGTGATCAACCTTAGTAGATGTGGTGTGGTAGTAGGTTGTTGTGGAGGTCCTGGATCAGATGTGGTTGTGCAGATCCTGACCAGTTGTTGTTCACCTCCTCCTCCTGGGCTCCGGTCTGCTCCTTGTGGCTGCTGCCCTTCTCCTCCTGGTTTGTACTCAGCCCTTCTCCTCCTCTTGTCCTCAGCCCTTCTCCTCCTAGGTGCTGCTGGCCTGCTTCTTGCTTTGCTTTTAGCAAAGGTGAGATCTGGTCAAGTGGTGCTGGGTGGATGATTTGGGTAGAGATGAACTGGTGTGGATGAATTGGTTGGGTGATGATGAATAGATAAGGGTGATGTGTGTTGTGTTTGAGCTGAGGTGACCAAAGGGTTTTTGCCTCCCTTGCTGCTACGGCAGCACCTCTTATCTATCCTAGTTCTTCTGTGCTGGTGGCAGCAGTGGGGTTTTGCTTGTGTGAGAGAGCTGCCTGCATACTAGCTTGCCCAGATCTTTTGATTGGAACTGATCTATTCGGCTGTCCTTGGTATTATCCATGTCGGGTGTTTATTTTGTGATGCCAAGTGTAATATTTGTCCCTAAGCCAATGATGTTGATCTGAGGTTAATTAAACCATAAGAACAGATGCTAAACCTAGATTAAGGTCCAACTCAATGATGTGATCAGCAGTGCATTTCACTGCCAAACTGAGAGTAATCCTACACTAACCCACCTTGTGTATTTTCTATATTTTTTTTGTTTTCTTTTTATCTTTCAGGAAGAAGATAAATGGTGTGAAGGTGAAGCAGATAATATTGAGATGGAGAAGATTTGAAGAAGATGGATTTAGTTTAAGAAATAAATTCTTTATGTAATTTACTTTTCATATCCTTAATTGTAAAGACAATATAATATTGTAAGTTATTAATAAAGTGTTTTCATTTGTCTAAATCACTTCTTTTATATTTAACATTTGTAATTATTTGTTTAAGAGATATGTAACTATTTGGTTTGTAATATAATTCTTTATTATGTAATTGCTTATAATTTATTATGTCTTGTTTCAAATTCAAATTATTTGAATATTTGAATTTGCTCAATCTCCCTCAAACAAGTAAAATACCTAAAGGTCATGTCAAAATTTATCGCAATCACCACAATTGAACTATATCCTACTCAATGAGATGAAAGAAACTTTGATCTCTTCCGGGTTTTAAGTTGCGAAAAAATTATTCGGACTTTCAGATGCATGGATGCAGATGCACAAATTCTATTTCTACCCTCCGTGGTTTCCTAAACGCTGGGACGTTACAACCCTCCAAGCCATCTAGGACTATACGGACCCTGCTTACATCATCAGACTCATTGCACCCGTCCCAGCCATCTAGGAGTTTCAGTTGGACATTTAGGTCGTCCTAAAGCACGTGCGACAATCGTAGCCATCTGGACCCCCGTGGAACCCTCCATCCCATCTAGGACAATACGGATCCTCCTTACGTCATCTGACCCATTGCACCCCTCCCAGCCATCTAGGAGTATCAGTAGCACTTTTAGATCATCCTAAAGCAATTGCGACAATCGTAGCCATCAGGACCCCCGTGAACCCCTCCTAGCCATCTAGGAGTACCAATAGAACTTTTACGTCATCCTAAAGCACTTGCGACAATCGTAGTTATTTGGACCTCCGTAGACCCCTCCTAGCCAACGAGGAGTATACGGACCCTCATTACGTCATCTGACCCATTTCATCCCTAAACCCCATCTAGGAGTATCAGTAGCACTTTTAGGTCATCCTAAAGCACTTGCGACAATCGTAGCCATCTGGACCCCCGTGGACCCCTCCTAGCCATCTAGGACTATGCGGACCCTCCTTACGTCATCTGACCCATTGCACCCCTCCCAGCCATCTAGGAGTACCAATAGCACTTTTAGGTCATTCTAAAGCACTTGCGACAATCGTAGCTATCTGGACCTCCGTGGACCCCTCCTAGCTAACGAGGAGTATACAGACCCTCATTAAGTCATCTGACCCATTGCACCCCTCCCAACCATATAGGAATATCAGTTGCACTTTTAGCTCATCCTAAAGAACGTGCGACAATTGTAGCCATCTGAACCACCGTGGACCCCTCCTAGCCATCTAGGACTATACGGACCCTCCTTACATCATCTGACCCATTGCACCCCTCCCTGCCATCTAGGAGTATCGGTAGTACTTTTAGGTCATCCTAAAGCACTTGCGACAATCATAGCTATCTGGACCCCCGTGGACCCGTCCTAGCCAACTAGGAGTATGCGGACCCTACTTACGTCTGACCCATTGCACCCCTCCTAGTCATCTAGGAGTATCAGTAGCACTTTTAGATCATCCTAAAACACTTGCGACAATCGTAGCCATCTGGACCCCTATGGACCCCTCCTAGCCATCTAGGACTATACGGACCCTCCTTACATCATCTGACCCATTTCACCCCTCCCAACCATCTAGTGGTATCAGTTGCTCTTTTAGGTCATCGTAAAGAACGTGCGACAATCATAGCCATCTGGACCCCCGTGGACCCCTCCTAGCCATCTACGGACCCTCCTTACATCATCTGACTGATTGCACCCCTCCCAGCCATCGAGGAGTATCAGTTGCACTTTTAGGTCATCCAAAAGCACGTGGGATAATCGTAACCATCTGGACCCCCGTGGAACCCTCCAAGCCATCTAGGACAATACGGATCCTCCTTACGTCATCTGACCCATTGCACCCCTCCCAGCCATCTAGGAGTATCAGTAGCACTTTTAGATCATCCTAAAGCAATTGCGACAATCGTAGCCATCAGGACCCCCGTGGACCCCTCCTAGCCATCTAGGAGCACCAATAGCATTTTTACGTCATCCTAAAGCACTTGCGACAATCGTAGCTATCTGGACCTCCGTAGACCCCTCCTAGCCAACGAGGAGTATACGGACCCTCATTACGTCATCTGACCCATTTCATCCCTCCCAACCATCTAGAAGTATCAGTAGCACTTTTAGGTCATCCTAAAGCACTTGCGACAATCGTAGCCATCTGGACCCCCGTGGACCCCTCCTAGCCATCTAGGACTATGCGGACCCTCCTTACGTCATCTGACCCATTGCACCCCTGCCAGCCATCTAGGAGTACCAATAGCACTTTTAGGTCATTCTAAAGCACTTGCGACAATCATAGCTATCTGGACCTCCGTGGACCCCTCCTAGCTAACGAGGAGTATACAGACCCTCATTACGTCATCTGACCCATTGCACCCCTCCCAACCATATAGGAATATCAGTTGCACTTTTAGCTCATCCTAAAGAACGTGCGACAATTGTAGCCATCTGGACCACCGTGGACCCCTCCTAGCCATCTAGGACTATACGGACCCTCCTTACGTCATCTGACCCATTGCACCCCTCCCTGCCATCTAGGAGTATCGGTAGCACTTTTAGGTCATCCTAAAGCACTTGCGACAATCGTAGCTATCTGGACCCCCGTGGACCCGTCCTAGCCAACTAGGAGTATGCGGACCCTACTTACGTCTGACCCAATGCACCCCTCCTAGTCATCTAGGAGTATTAGTAGCACTTTTAGATCATCCTAAAACACTTGCGACAATCGTAGCCATCTGGACCCCTATGGACCCCTCCTAGCCATCTAGGACTATACGGACCCTCCTTACGTCATCTGACCCATTTCACCCCTCCCAACCATCTACTGGTATCAGCTGCTCTTTTAGGTCATCGTAAAGAACGTTCGACAATCATAGCCATCTGGACCCACGTGGACCCCTCCTAGCCATCTAGGACTAAACGGACCCTCCTTACGTAATCTGACCCATTGGACCCCTCCCAGCCATCTAGGAGTATCGGTTGCACTTTTAGGTCATCCTAAAGCACGTGGGACAATCGTAGCCATCTGGACCCCCGTGGACCCGTCCTAGCCAAGTAGGAGTATAGGACCCTCCTTTCGTCATCTGACCCATTGCACCCCTCCCAACCATCTAGGAGTATTAGTTGCTCTTTTAGGTCATCATAAAGAACGTGCGACAATCGTAGCCATCTGGAACCCCGTGGACCCCTCCTAGCCATCTAGGAGTATACGGACCCTCCTTACATCATCTGACTGATTGCACCCCTCCCAGCTATCTAGGAGTATCAGTTGCACTTTTAGGTCATCCAAAAGCACGTGGGACAATCGGAACCATCTGGACCCCCGTGGAACCCTCCAAGCCATCTAGGACAATACGGATCCTCCTTACGTCATCTGACCCATTGCACCCCTCCCAGCCATCTAGGAGTATCAGTAGCACTTTTAGATCATCCTAAAACAATTGCGACAATCGTAGCCATCAGGACCCCCGTGGACCCCTCCTAGCCATCTAGGAGTACCAATAGCATTTTTACGTCATCCTAAAGCACTTGCGACAATCGTAGCTATCTGGACCTCCGTAGACCCCTCCTAGCCAACGAGTAGTATACGGACCCTCATTACGTCATCTGACCGATTTCATCCCTCCCAACCATCTAGGAGTATCAGTAGCACTTTTAGGTCATCCTAAAGCACTTGCGACAATCGTAGCCATCTGGACCCCCGTGGACCCCTCCTAGCCATCTAGGACTATGCGGACCCTCCTTACGTCATCTGACCCATTGCACCCCTGCCAGCCATCTAGGAGTACCAATAGCACTTTTAGGTCATTCTAAAGCACTTGCGACAATCGTAGCTATCTGGACCTCCGTGGACCCCTCCTAGCTAACGAGGAGTATACAGACCCTCATTACGTCATCTGACCCATTGCACCCCTCCCAACCATATAGGAATATCAGTTGCACTTTTAGCTCATCCTAAAGAACGTGTGACAATTGTAGCCATCTGGACCACCGTGGACCCCTCCTAGCCATCTAGGACTATACGGACCCTCCTTACGTCATCTGACCCATTGCACCCCTCCCTGCCATCTAGGAGTATCGGTAGCACTTTTAGGTCATCCTAAAGCACTTGCGACAATCGTAGCTATCTGGACCCCCGTGGACCCGTCCTAGCCAACTAGGAGTATGCGGACCCTACTTACGTCTGACCCATTGCACCGCTCCTAGTCATCTAGGAGTATCAGTAGCACTTTTAGATCATCCTAAAACACTTGCGACAATCGTAGCCATCTGGACCCCTATGGACCCCTCCTAGCCATCTATGACTATACGGACCCTCCTTACGTCATCTGACCCATTTCACCCCTCCCAACCATCTAGTGGTATCAGTTGCTCTTTTAGGTCATCGTAAAGTACGTGCGACAATCATAGCCATCTGGACCCCCGTGGACCCCTCCTAGCCATCTAGGACTAAACGGACCCTCCTTACGTCATCTGACCCATTGCACCCCTCCCAGCCATCTAGGAGTATCAGTTGCACTTTTAGGTCATCCTAAAGCACGTGGGACAATCGTAGCCATCTGGACCCCCGTGGACCCGTCCTAGCCAAGTAGGAGTATAGGACCCTCCTTTCGTCATCTGACCCATTGCACCCCTCCCAACCATCTAGGAGTATCAGTTGCTCTTTTAGGTCATCGTAAAGAACGTGCGACAATCGTAGCCATCTGCAACCCCGTGGACCCCTCCTAGCCATCTAGGAGTATACGGACCCTCCTTACATCATCTGACTGATTGCACCCCTCCCAGCCATCTAGGAGTATCAGTTGCACTTTTAGGTCATCCAAAAGCACGTGGGACAATCGTAACCATCTGGACCCCCGTGGAACCCTCCAAGCCATCTAGGACAATACGGATCCTCCTTACGTCATCTGACCCATTGCACCCCTCCCAGCCATCTAGGAGTATCTGTAGCACTTTTAGATCATCCTAAAACAATTGCGACAATCGTAGCCATCAGGACCCCCGTGGACCCCTCCTAGCCATCTAGGAGTACCAATAGCATTTTTACGTCATCCTAAAGCACTTGCGACAATCGTAGCTATCTGGACCTCCGTGGACCCCTCCTAGCCAACGAGGAGTATACGGACCCTCGTTACGTCATCTGACCCATTTCATCCCTCCCAACCATCTAGGAGTATCGGTATCACTTTTAGGTCATCCTAAAGCACTTGTATTCTAAAACAAGATAGAAAAATAATTTATATAAAGAAGCTTTATAAAATAGTCTTTATTTTAGATAGGCAATTTAATAAATTAGTTTTTATAATATTTGCAAAATATTTGAAATACACATTTTAATTAATTTCAAAAGCATTTGAATTTAATTGTGAGAAAAAGAATTTAAGTGGAGTTTAAATTTAAATACCATAAATTAAATGAAGTGACCAATGCATGATGAAATGATGACATGATGATGCACAAAAGAGAAACAACAAAAATCTAATTGGGGATAAATCCCGGGGCGTTACAACCGACACCACTAACAAGGGATCGCGTCCCGCGATCCACGCCGAGACCACAAGAAGAGAGGGGTAACTACCAAGTCTTCACGCTCCGGGATAAACTTCTCGACACCACTAACAAGGGATTGTTGCTCCACCTTGAAATTCTCGACACCACTAACAAGGGATTGTTGCTCACGACGAAGACGACTCCGAAAGATCGAACCTATTAGGGTAAAAGGCAAGAAATCGTCCACCCACACGTAGGATCCTAAAACTTTGAAAGTTTGGATAAGAGAAGAGACTCCAAAACAAGTAAGATAAGAGGAGAATTAGAATTGAGGTAAGGAGTAAACAGAAACCTATTGAGACCATTTCAAAAATAATTTGAGTCAAATAGTTTTCGACACTCTATAAACAACGACCGTTAGCGAGGTTATCCTACAGGCTTTTGCGGACCCGCTCCTTCGATAACCATTCGTATCGAAACAACAAGGAGATCGAAACCAAGGCTCTGATACCACTTTGTGACGCCCTAAAATCGGTACTATGTAGATTTAAGCGATCCAGCCGAAATCCGCATAATAACGATTTTAGGTCGCCCACCAGACATAATGTGCACGCCGAAACATGCGCATTATGTGGGTGGAATTGTGATAACATTACAACAGTTCCGATACATCCACAAGTACAACAGAAGATAAATTACAACAACGAGTCGAACGAGTCAAGATACAAATAATACAATACAAAGATACAAATGACAGCGGAAGCAAGAAAGTATCCGGCTACGGATAAGATGCAAATTGGACTAAGAGTCCTGAAGATAAGCCATGGCGCCATATCCCTGCCCAGCCAAGCCGGAGGGATTCCCAAGCTAACGTCGTCTGACTTCAAACCTGTTGACTGCACATAAAGCACATCCCAAAAGAGGGTCAGGGCACTCCCTGGCAAGCAAAACCGACTTGCCTACTTTCTACACCATCTCCCAAAATATAGGGGAGGTGGACTTAGCGGCAGCAGCACTAGCAACCTAAAGAGACACGCTACAACTTCCGTCTAATCAGAGAGGGGTAAGAGAGCGCATAAAGTAAACATCTACAACTAACACCAAACATAACCCATTCTCGAATTAACCCCCTCAACCAATTATGAGGAAGCAATTCGGGAAACTCACACGTGAAAGTAATTCTATATTACTAGTCAAATTAATTAACATTAATTAGGTGCAAGTTGTCTAGATCTTGTTAGCCAGCATCATCACCAAAGTCGTCCATAACCGTGGACACGGCTCATCGATAAGATTATACCCTGCAAGGGTGCACTACTGTGCCCATACTCGCATGATCAACCCAAGCAAGCATCAGGGCTTCTCAACACGACTTATTCCTTCACTACAGCAAGTCCAAGTGCCACCCATATGAGTTGTTACCCGCGTCAGGAGTCCGGCCGAATCTCAATTGCGGACCCATTAGTTTGCGACTACGCCACCATGCGGCTCAAACCACAGTAGGAACTGTCCACTTCGTGTCGTACCGCACCTATATGACCCCCCGTATCACATACCCTCTCATCATCATCATCATCATCATCATCATCATCATCATGCACATGCATATGAGCAAATGGAAAACCCGAACTACTTGCGGCACATGGACAAGCTGTAGATCCGTTCAAAGTCGAGGGGGGCTCCATTGGGCCTCCCACAAGTGGTTAGTGCGATCAAAATTGGATCAGAGGACAAAATCTCAGTTCCTAGGTCGACACTGAGCAGAACAAAGCACCTCGCAAGGCCTTCCGCCTGGTGCCTTATCATTTAATTATAATACCCCAATATAAGACAACATTTTAATAAGGTAGAATGATCTATCATACTAAGCAGATGAAACATAAGACCAACAGATGACTCGCACAATCAACTCTAAGCATGCGCTACGACTCGCAAGGCCAACAGATAAACAAACAACAGGTGATGGGATGTGGGAATATAGCTGTATAGGCTGCAGGATAAACATGTGATGGGATCGCAGTTCAAGAATCGATAACTAGGGTAGCAGAGATCAACGGCAGGAATGAAAGACAATGTATAGGTAAACAAGCAAACTTTGCTTGCCTGGAATCCCGCATGGAAGCAGATCTTGTCGTTGCTCACACATCTCAACGTCGTATCCGCGAAGAAGCAACAAACACTGGAAAGCGTAAAGATGCATTTTACAACTACGGCAAAAGATCCAGCATGATCATATGAGAATGATGCATGACATGGCAAGATGCAGAACAATGCAATTATTCCAAATTAAGCGGGAAAGCAACCCCGACAATTAATATTTAGGTGCAAGTTATTTATTTACCAGCAATATTAAATGTTGGTTAACATGGCAAAACATGGCATGGGTGATGTAATTAAATTAAATGGAATAGGGCAATTATTAAGTAAAGCCCAACACATTCCATATATAATTATATAGGTGCAACAAATAAATTACACTAAGCAATTAAAACAAAATATGCAAAATGGCATAAGAATGTCATATTAATGTTCCTAGCATTTTTCTGATATAAAAACATATAAAGATTATTTAATTTGGAGTTATAGATTAAAAGTTATTAGCATATTAAGTTTAGGGGTGTTTCTGCAAATAGGCAGGGACCTGTTCGTGATGGAAAAGAAAACAGTGAGGGCTTAGGGGAGAAAACAGAGAGCACATGGGCTTGGTGCAAATATGCCAGGCGCTGCTGTCACCGACGGGTGGGACCCCGCTGTCAGTGTCCGAAAGGAAAAAGAAAAAGGGTGCCATTTAACCTCCACGGGCACAGGGGGTTCGAACTCGTGCTCTCGCGTAAAGATCGTCGGATCGCTGCGCTAGCCAGTGGGGCGTTTCAGTGTTGTTGACATAACAGGTGCAATTTTTCTTTTATACTTCCCCAAAGACATGATAACTGACGGAACTGAACCTGTTAACGAGCAGAGCGCAGCGGCGGACCAAAATTCGCCGCCGGCGACATCAAACGAGCGGCGCTGGACGTGCTCGAGTGCGGGATGGGTGCGGGAAAAGTTGGCGCCTCCGTTTCCGTGCTCAGATGCGAAGGACAGAGGCAAAAACCTCGGGTCCGTGCTCGACGCCGGACATGTGCGTGCGGCCGTGGCGGAACAGGCTCCGGCGGCGTCCCAATTCCAGCGGTAGAGGGGGTAATCGGAGGGAATACGGGGGGGGGGGGGGGGGGGGGGGGAACCGGTGAGGCTCACCGAGAGGGGCGCGATGGCGAGGCGGGGAGGCTCGGGAACGTCGGGGGCAAGAGGTCCGTGCCGAAGAAGGTGCGGCGGCGCTCGGACGGAGTTGGGGGAGGCATGGTCGTTGCGGTGGCGCGCGTGGCTGTCGCTTCCTGCTCCCGGCTGTCGAGGACGAAGCACGTCGAGGCGCAGCGGGTGGCGTGATGACGAGGCAGAGGGAGGTCCGTAGGCACGGTGCCGCGTCGAGGTAATTCCGGTGGCTCTCGGTGGCTTTTGGGGGAAAGAACAGAGAGGTGAGGTTGCAGAAGATGGGAAGTGGAGGCGGCGGCTGAGGAGGGAGGAGAAGAGGGGAGCTAGGGTCTGCTGCGGCTGTGGCGTGCGGTGCTTAAAGGGGAGAGGCAGGGAGCAGCGTGTGGGGGCAAGAGGCAGTGACCATGGCCGGCGTCTCTGCCTCGGTGTAAAGTTGTACGGGGAAGACGATAGGGACGTGCTGGGCTGGGCCAAGGAGAGGGAGGCTGGAGGTAAGTGGGCTTCAGGCCCATGTAAGGTTTTTCTTTTCTGAAAATGTTATTTCTCTTTTAAATCCTTTTCTGTTTTTGTATTCTAAAACAAGATAGAAAATAATTTATATAAAGAAGCTTTATAAAATAGTCTTTATTTTAGATAGGCAATTTAATAAATAAGTTTTTATAATATTTGCAAAATATTTGAAATACACATTTTAATTAATTTCAAAAGCATTTGAATTTAATTGTGAGAAAAAGAATTTAAGTGGAGTTTAAATTTAAATGCCATAAATTAAATGAAGTGACCAATGCATGATGAAATGATGACATGATGATGCACAAAAGAGAAACAACAAAAATCTAATTGGGGATAAATCCCGGGGCGTTACAACCGACACCACTAACAAGGGATCGCGTCCCGCGATCCACGCCGAGACCACAAGAAGAGAGGGGTAACTACCGAGTCTTCACGCTCCGGGATAAACTTCTCGACACCACTAACAAGGGATTGTTGCTCCACCTTGAAATTCTCGACACCACTAACAAGGGATTGTTGCTCACGACGAAGACGACTCCGAAAGATCGAACCTATTAGGGTAAAAGGCAAGAAATCGTCCACCCACACGTAGGATCCTAAAACTTTGAAAGTTTGGATAAGAGAAGAGACTCCAAAACAAGTAAGATAAGAGGAGAATTAGAATTGAGGTAAGGAGTAAAAAGAAACCTATTGAGACCATTTCAAAAATAATTTTAGTCAAATAGTTTTCGACACTCTATAAACAACGACCGTTAGCGAGGTTATCCTACAGACTTTTGCGGACCTGCTGCTTCGATAACCATTCGTATCGAAACAACAAGGAGATCGAAACCAAGGCTCTGATACCACTTTGTGACGCCCTAAAATCGGTACTATGTAGATTTAAGCGATCCCGCCGAAATCCGCATAATAACGATTTTAGGTCGCCCACCAGACATAATGTGCACGCCGAAACATGCGCATTATGTGGGTGGAATTGTGATAACATTACAACAGTTCCGATACATCCACAAGTACAACAGAAGATAAATTACAACAACGAGTCGAACGAGTCAAGATACAAATAATACAATACAAAGATACAAATGACAGCGGAAGCAAGAAAGTATCCGGCTACGGATAAGATGCAAATTGGACTAAGAGTCCTGAAGATAAGCCATGGCGCCATATCACTGCCCAGCCAAGCCGGAGGGATTCCCAAGCTAACGTCGTCTGACTTCAAACCTGTTGACTGCACATAAAGCACATCCCAAAAGAGGGTCAGGGCACTCCCTGGCAAGCAAAACCGACTTGCCTACTTTCTACACCATCTCCCAAAATATAGGGGAGGTGGACTTAGCGGCAGCAGCACAAGCAACCTAAAGAGACACGCTACAACTTCCGTCTAATCAGAGAGGGGTAAGAGAGCGCATAAAGTAAACATCTACAACTAACACCAAACATAACCCATTCTCGAATTAACCCCCTCAACCAATTATGAGGAAGCAATTCGGGAAACTCACACGTTGAATAGTTTTAATTATAATTTATTGTGAAAGTAATTCTATATTACTAGTCAAGTTAATTAACATTAATTAGGTTCAAGTTGTCTAGATCTTGTTAGCCAGCATCATCACCAAAGTCGTCCATAACCGTGGACACAGCTCATCGATAAGATTATACCCTGCAGGGGTGCACTACTGTACCCATACTCGCATGATCAACCCAAGCAAGCATCAGGGCTTCTCAACACGACTTATTCCTTCACTACAGCAAGTCCAAGTGACACCCATATGAGTTGTTACCCGCGTCAGGAGTCCAGCCGAATCTCAATTGCGGACCCATTAGTTTGCGACTACGCCACCATGCGGCTCAAACCACAGTAGGAACTGTCCGCTTCGTGTCGTACCGCACCTATATGACCCCCCGTATCACATACCCTCTCATCATCATCATCATGCACATGCATATGAGCAAATGGAAAACCCGAACTACTTGCGGCACATGGACAAGCTGTAGATCCGTTCAAAGTCGAGGGGGGCTCCATTGGGCCTCCCACAAGTGGTTAGTGCGCTCAAAATTGGATCCGAGGACAAAATCTCAGTTCCTAGGTCGACACTGAGCAGAACAAAGCACCTCGCAAGGCCTTCCGCCTGGTGCCTTATCATTTAATCATAATACCCCAATATAAGACAACATTTTAATAAGGTAGAATGATCTATCATACTAAGCAGATGAAACATAAGACCAACAGATGACTCGCACAATCAACTCTAAGCATGCGCTACGACTCGCAAGGCCAACAGATAAACAAACAACATGTGATGGGATGTGGGGATATAGCTGTATAGGCTGCAGGATAAACATGTGATGGGATCGCAGTTCAAGAATCGATAACTAGGGTAGCAGAGATCAACGGCAGGAATGAAAGACAATGTATAGGTAAACAAGCAAACTTTGCTTGCCTGGAATCCCGCATGGAAGCAGATCTTGTCGTTGCTCACACATCTCAACGTCGTATCCGCGAAGAAGCAACAAACACTGGAAAGCGTAAAGATGCATTTTACAACTACGGCAAAAGATCCAGCATGATCATATGAGAATGATGCATGACATGGCAAGATGCAGACAATGCAATTATTCCAAATTAAGCGGGAAAGCAACCCCGACAATTAATATTTAGGTGCAAGTTATTTATTTACCAGCAATATTAAATGTTGGTTAACATGGCAACACATGGCATGGGTGATGTAATTAAATTAAATGGAATAGGGCAATTATTAAGTAAAGCCCAACACATTCCATATTTAATTATATAGGTGCAACAAATAAATTACACTAAGAAATTAAAATAAATATGCAAAATGGCATAAGAATGTCATATTAATGTTCCTTGCATTTTTCTGATATAAAAACATATAAAGATTATTTAATTTGGAGTTATAGATTAAAAGTTATTAGCATATTAAGTTTAGGGGTGTTTCTGCAAATAGGCAGGGACCTGTTCGTGATGGAAAAGAAAACAGTGAGGGCTTAGGGGAGAAAACAGAGAGCACATGGGCTTGGTGCAAATATGCCAGGCGCTGCTGTCACCGACGGGTGGGACCCCGCTGTCAGTGTCCGAAAGGAAAAAGAAAAAGGGTGCCATTTAACCTCCACGGGCACAGGGGGTTCGAACTCGTGCTCTCGCGTAAAGATCGTCGGATCGCTGCGCTAGCCAGTGGGGCGTTTCAGTGTTGTTGACATAACAGGTGCAATTTTTCTTTTATACTTCCCCAAAGACATGATAACTGACGAAACTGAACCTGTTAACGAGCAGAGCGCAGCGGCGGACCAAAATTCGCCGCCGGCGACATCAAACGAGCGGCGCTGGACGTGCTCGAGTGCGGGATGGGTGCGGGAAAAGTTGGCGCCTCCGTTTCCGTGCTCAGATGCGAAGGACAGAGGCCAAAACCTCGGGTCCGTGCTCGACGCCGGACATGTGCGTGCGGCCGTGGCGGAACAGGCTCCGGCGGCGTCCCAATTCCGGCGGTAGAGGGGGTAATCGGAGGGAATACTGGGGGGAACCGGTGAGGCTCACCGAGAGGGGCGCGATGGCGAGGCGGGGAGGCTCGGGAACGTCGGGGGCAAGAGGTCCGTGCCGAAGAAGGTGCGGCGGCGCTCGGACGGAGTTGGGGGAGGCATGGTCGTTGCGGTGGCGCGCGTGGCTGTCGCTTCCTGCTCCCAGCCGTCGAGGACGAAGCACGTCGAGGCGCAGCGGGTGGCGTGATGACGAGGCAGAGGGAGGTCCGTAGGCACGGCGCCGCGTCGAGGTAATTCCGGTGGCTCTCGGTGGCTTTTGGGGGAAAGAACAGAGAGGTGAGGTTGCAGAAGATGGGAAGTGGCGGCGGCGGCTGAGGAGGGAGGAGAAGAGGGGAGCTAGGGTTTGCTGTGGCTGTGGCGTGCGGTGCTTAAAGGGGAGAGGCAGGGAGCAGCGTGTGGGGGCAAGAGGCAGTGACCATGGCCGGCGTCTCTGCCTCGGTGTAAAGTTGTACGGGGAAGACGACAGGGACGTGCTGGGCTGGGCCAAGGAGAGGGAGGCTGGAGGTAAGTGGGCTTCAGGCCCAGGTAAGGTTTTTCTTTTCTGAAAATGTTATTTCTCTTTTAAATCCTTTTCTGTTTTTTGTATTCTAAAACAAGATAGAAAAATAATTTATATAAAGAAGCTTTATAAAATAGTCTTTATTTTAGATAGGCAATTTAATAAATTAGTTTTTATAATATTTGCAAAATATTTGAAATACACATTTTAATTAATTTCAAAAGCATTTGAATTTAATTGTGAGAAAAAGAATTTAAGTGGAGTTTAAATTTAAATGCCATAAATTAAATGAAGTGACAAATGCATGATGAAATGATGACATGATGATGCACAAAAGAGAAACAACAAAAATCTAATTGGGGATAAATCCCGGGGCGTTACATGGACCCCCGTGGACCCCTCCTAGACAACTAGGAGTATACGGACCCTACTTACGTCATCTGACCCGTTTCATCCCTCCCAACCATCTAGGAGTATCAGTAGGACTTTTAGATCATCCTAAAGCAATTGCGACAATCGTAGCCATCAGGACCCCCGTGGACCCCTCCTAGCCATCTAGGAGTACCAATAGCACTTTTACGTCATCCTAAAGCACTTGCGACAATCGTAGCTATCTGGACCTCCGTGGACCCCTCCTAGCCAACGAGGAGTATACGGACCCTCGTTACGTCATCTGACCCATTTCATCCCTCCCAACCATCTAGGAGTATCAGTAGCACTTTTAGGTCATCCTAAAGCACTTGCGACAATCGTAGCCATCTGGACCCCCGTGTACCCCTCCTAGCCATCTAGGACTATATGGACCCTCCTTACGTCATCTGACCCATTGCACCCCTCCCAGCCATCTAGGAGTACCAATAGCACTTTTAGTTCATCCTAAAGCACTTGCGACAATCGTAGCTATCTGGACCTCCGTGGACCCCTCCTAGCCAACGAGGAGTATACGGACCCTCATTACGTCATCTGACCCATTGCACCCCTCCCAACCATATAGGAGTATCAGTTGCACTTTTAGCTCATCCTAAAGAAATTGCGACAATTGTAGCCATCTGGACCACCGTGGACCCCTCCTAGCCATCTGGGACTATACGGACCCTCCTTACGTCACCTGACCCATTGCACCCCTCCCAGCCATCTAGGAGTATCAGTAGCACTTTTAGGTCATCCTAAAGCACTTGCGACAATCGTAGCTATCTGGACCCCCGTGGACCCGTCCTAGCTAACTAGGAGTATGCGAACCCTACTTACGTCTGACCCATTGCACCCCTCCTAATCATCTAGGAGTATCAGTAGCACTTTTAGATCATCCTAAAACACTTGCGACAATTGTAGCCATCTGGACCCCTATGGACCCCTCCTAGCCATCTAGGACTATACGGACCCTCCTTACATCATCTGACCCATTTCACACTCCCAACCATCTATTGGTATCAGTTGCTCTTTTAGGTCATCGTAAAGAACGTGCGACAATCGTAGCCATCTGGACCCCCGAGAACCCCTCCTAGCCATCTAGGACTATATGGACCCTCGTAACGTCATCTGACCCATTGCACCCCTCCCAGCCATCTAGGAATATCAATTGCACTTTTAGGTCATCCTAAAGCACGTGGGACAATCGTACCCATCTGGACCCCCGTGGACCCATCCTAGCCAAGTAGGAGTATAGGACCCTCCTTACGCCATTTGACCCATTGCACCCCTCCCAACCATCTAGGAGTATCAGTTGCCCTTTTAGGTCATCGTAAAGAACGTGCGACAATCGTAGCCATTTGAACCCTCGTGGACCGCTCCTAGCCATCTAGGTCTATACGGACCCTCTTTACGTCATCTGACCGATTGCACCCCTCCCAGCCATCTAGGAGTATCAGTTGCACGTTTAGGTCATCCTAAAGCACGTGGGACAATCGTAGCCATCTGGACCCCCGTGGAACCCTCCAAGCCGTCTAGGACTATACGGACCCTCCTTACGTCATCTGACTCATTGCACCCCTCTCAGGCATCTAGGAGTATCAGTTGCACTTTTAGGTCATCCTAAAGCACGTGCAACAATCGTAGCCATCTGGACCCCCGTGGAACCCTCCAAGCCATCTAGGACTACACGGATCCTCCTTACGTCATCTGACCCATTGCACCGCTCCCACTCATCTTGGAGTATCAGTAGCACTTTTAGATCATCCTAAAGCACTTGCGACAATCGTAGCTGTCTGGACCACCGTGGACCCCTCCTAGCCATCTAGGACTATACGGACCCTCCTTACATCCTCTGACCCATTTCACCCCTCCCAACCATCTAGGAGTATCAGTAGCACTTTTAGGTTATCCTAAAGCACTTGCGACAATCGTAGCCATCTGGACCCCCGTGGACGCCTCCTAGACAACTAGGAGTATACGGACCATCCTTACGTCATCTGACCCATTTCATCCTTCCCAACCATCTAGGAGTATCAGTAGCACTTTTAGGTCATCCTAAAGCACTTGCGACAATCGTAGCCATCTGGACCCTCATGGACCCCTCCTAGCCATCTAGGAGTACCAATAGCACTTTAAAGTCATCCTAAAGCACTTGCGACAATCGTAGCTATCTGGACCTCCGTGGACCCCTCCTAGCCAACGAGGAGTATACGGACCCTCATTACGTCATCTGACCCATTGCACCCCTCCCAACCATACGGACCCTCATTACGTCACGTGCGACAATTGTAGTCATCTGGATCCCCGTGGACCCCTCCTAGCCATCTAGAACTATACGGATCCTCCTTACGTAATCTGACCCATTGCACCCCTCCCAGCCATGTAGGACTATCAGCAGCACTTTTAGGTCATCCTAAAGCACTTGCAACAATCGTATCTATCTGGACCCCCGTGGACCCCTCCTAGCCAACTAGGAGTATACGGACCCTCCTTACGTCATCTGACCCATTTCGCCCCTCCCAACCATCCACCCCTCCCAACCATCTAGGAGTATCAGTTGCACTTTAGGTCATCCCAAAGAACGTGCGACAATCGTAGCCATCTGGACCCCCGTGGACCCTCCTAGCCATGTAGGACTATACTGACCCTCCTTACGTCATCTGACCCATTGTACCCCTCCTAGCCATCTAGGAGTATCAGTAGCAGTTTTAGGTCATCCTAAAACACTTGCGACAATCGTAGCCATCTGGACCCCTGTGGACCCCACCTAGCCATCTAGGACTATACGGACCCTCCTTACGTCATCTGACCCATATCACCCTTCCCAACCATCTAGTGGTATCAGTTGCACTTTTAGGTCATCGTAAAGAATGTACGACAATCGTACCCATCTGGACCCCCGTGGACCCTTCCTAGCCATCTAGGACTATACGGACCCTCCTTACGTCGTCTGACCCATTGCACCCATCCCAGCCATCAAGGAGTATCAGTTGCACTTTTATGTCATCCTAAAGCACATGGGACAATCATAGCTATCTGGACCCCCGTGGAACCCTCCAAGCCATCTAGGGCTATACGGACCCTCCTTACGTCATCTGAACCATTGCACCCCTCCCAGCCATATAGGAGTATCAGTTGCACTTTTAGATCATCCTAAAGCATGTGCGACAATCATAGCCATCTGGACCCCGTGGACCCCTCCTAGCCATCTAGAACTATACGGACCCTCCTTACATCATCTGACCCATTGCACCCCTCGCAGCCATCTGGGAGTATCAGTAGCACATTTAGGTCAACCTAAAGGACTTGCGACAATCGTACCTATCTGGACCACCGTGGACCCGTCCTAGTCAAGTAGGAGTATAGGACCCTCATTACGTCATCTGACCCATTGCACCCCTCCCAACCATCTAGGAGTATCAGTACCACTTTTAGGTCATACTAAAGCACTTGCGACAATCAAGGCCATCTAGGACTATACGGACCCTCCTTACGTCATCTGACCCATTGCACCCCTCCCAGCCATCTAGGAGTACGTGTAGCAGTTTTAGGTCATCCTAAAGCACTTGCGACAATCGTAACTATCTGGACCCCCGTGGACCCGTCCTAGCTAACTAGGAGTACACAGACCCTCCTTACGACATCTCACCCATTGCATCCCTCCTAGCCATCTAGGAGTATTAGTAGCACTTTTAGGTCATCCTAAAGCACTTGCGACAATCGTAGCTATTTGGACACCCGTGGACCCCTCCTAGCCAACTAGGAGTATACAGACCCTCCTTACGTCATCTGAGCCATTTTACCCCTCCCAACCATCTAGAAGTATTAGTAGCACTTTTAGGTCATCCTAAGGCACGTGGGACAATCGTAGCCATCTAGACCCCTGTGCAACCCTCCGAGCCATCTAGGACTATACGGACCCTCCTTACGTCATCTGACCCATTGCACCCCTCCCAACCATCTAGGAGTATCAGTTGCACTTTAGGTCATCCTCAAGAACGTGCGACAATCTTAGCCTCTGAACCCCCGTGGACGCCTCCTAGCAATCTAGGACTATACGGACCCTCCTTACGTCATCTGACCCATTGCACACCTCCGAGCCTTCTAGGAGTATCAGTTGCACTTTTAGGTCATCCTAAAACACTTGCGACAATCGTAGCCATCTGGACCCCTGTGGACCACTCCTAGCCATCTAGGACTATACGGACCATCCTTACGTCATCTGACCCATTTCACCCCTCCCAACCAGCTTGTGGTATCAGTTGCACTTTTAGGTCATCCTAAAGAACGTGCGACAATCGTAGCCATCTGGACCCCCGTGGACCCCTCCTAGCCATCTAGGACTATTGTAACAGCCCAAGTTTGGAAACCTGAAAACCTCTGTAATTTTTTCACTTTTGTGTAATTGCATCATGGCATCCATATCCTTTTGCTACTATTATGAACATTACCACTCACAACTTTAATCTTGCATATTTGTCAAGGAAGTTCCAAGGGTTCCAAATATTATATTTGCATTGACTCCAAATTATTAAAGTGGCAACATATTGAAAATCTCACCAAAATGCCTAAATAACACCTCTGAACAAAAATGCAACAAAACATTTTATTTTGGGATGCCAATTTTTGTGGTGCCTCTACATGGTATGGGGAAGCCACCAAATTTTTCTCAAATTTTTCTAAAAGGTCTAACTGCCTCAATAAAATCAAAACAGTGCACTGGTTTTAAAGAGAATTAGAAAAGGACCTCCTTGTAATGGGGAAGGGACTGTTTGTGATGGAAGAATAAAAGGGATAGGGGGGTGATAAGGGGTGGCCCGATCTTCTCAGTGAGCCGATGGTGGAATCGATGGATGATGTAGATAACTCGCGGATGCTCTCGAACTCTCCGGCTGTTCCCCCGTTGCCAATGCAACAGCTCTTCAACCCAATGGATATTCGCAACACCACACGCTAGTGCAACGCAGCCGCCGACCACGAAGCGGTTTTGCAATCTACCAATTCCCAGTGGAACGACAGATCACACTCAAACTTTGGTAACAATAACCTCTCGATCGCAACAAAGGAGAGGGGTGAATTCCTGATCGCAGCAAAGAGGAATTCTGATAGATGAATGCTTAGCAATTCGATCTAGGGTTTTGCTTAAACGTGGTCTACCTCTCTATGGCGCAGCCCTTGGCTATTTAAAGGGGCTGGCCGAAACTAGGACTCAATTCGGATCTGAACCCAAACCTGGTTCGACTCAAACTGATACAAACCGACCCATGGTGGTTCGGCCTAACATGGCACGCAGGCCTCATGTATAACACCTTAGACTAATATCTTCTTACGTTATGTCCTGGTGCGCCACTTGATCCCTCTAACGTGCAAACGAGTGATTTCTTTCAATGCCCTGGTGCGCCGGCCTCCCTCTCCTCCCTCGCGCACTTGCTGATATTGGAAATCAGTGATGGTTCTTCTCATTGCTGTAGCTCGTCTCCTCCTCCCATGCTTGTGTTATCAATAAACCTGATCATACATAGATGCATAGACTTAGGCAGTATAAAGTTCTCATTAACACAAACATCATATTCAATTAAGAGTGAGTTCACCTGTTGCTCAAGTAACTTGGTTCGAGCCCTTGTCATTGGTCCAATCCTCACCTCATTAGCTTTGTCTTGTACAGCAACATCATCAATAGGAGAAGATGGTAAAGGACTAGGGATGTCCTCATCATCCTCCCCCCCTTCAAAAGGCGTCGACCTCGACGCGTCAAGGTCTTCTCCAGCAAATGGCGTCAAATCAGCAACATTAAACGTATTGCTCACACCAAACTCAGATGTAGGAAGATCTATCTTGTATGCATTATCATTTATCTTGGCAAGAACCTTGAAAGGACCATCACCACGTGGCAGCAATTTAGACTTGCGCTGAACAGGAAATCTGTCCTTGCGAAAGTGCACCCAAACCATGTCGCCGGGCTGAAAAAGCACCTCCTTTCTTTTCTTGTTAACACGATCAGCATTGTACTTGCCTTTCTTCTCGATAGCCTCTTTAGTCTTCTCATGTATCTTCCTCACAAAATCTGCTCTTTTCGATGCATCCATGTTGACACGTTCTTGAATTGGAAGCGGCAGCAAATCAAGCGGTGTAATGGGTTTAAAACCATACACCACCTCAAACGGACACAATTGCGTGGTGGAGTGTACAGCCCTGTTATATGCAAACTCCACATGCGGCAAACACTCTTCCCACACACGCGGTTTTTTCTTGATCATTGTCCGCAGCAACGCCGAAAGTGTGCGGTTCACCACCTCCGTTTGGCCATCAGTTTGGGGATGACAAGTTGTACTAAACAGCAGCTTCGTCCCCAGCTTTCCCCAAAGTGTCTTTCAAAAGTAGCTCATGAACTTCACATCACGGTCAGAAACAATCGTCTTCGGTACTCCATGTATGCGCACGATGTCCCTGAAAAACAGATTAGCAATATGCGACGCATCGTCGCTTTTGTGGCAGGCAATAAAATGAGCCATCTTAGAAAAACGATCCACTACCACAAAAATAGAATCATGTCCTCTACTGGTCCTAGGCAATCCTAACACAAAATCCATGCTTATATCTTCCCATGGTGTAGTAGGAGCAGGAAGAGGGGTATACAAACCGTGGGGCTTAAGTTTGGACTTAGCCTTGTTGCACGTAATGCAACGCTTCACAAACCTGTCCACATCCCGCCTCATGCGTGGCCAATAGAAGTGATCAGCCAACATCAACAACGTCTTCTCACGTCCAAAGTGACCCATCAAGCCGCCTCCATGTGATTCCTGCAACAAGAGCAAACGCACGGACGACTCGGGTACACATAACTTGTTAGCTCTAAACAAATATCCATCATGCATATGGTATTTTTCCCACGCCTTCACATCAGAACAGTTAGCAAAGGCAGTGGCAAAATCAGTATCGGAAGCATATAAATCACGCAAACTCTCTAAACCTGGAACTTGAACATCAAGATGTGTCAAAAGCATGTTTTTCCTAGAGAGTGCATCAGCAACAACATTATCTTTGCCCTTCTTATACTTAATAATGTATGGAAAAGATTCAATGAATTCCATCCATTTAGCATGACGTTTATTAAGATTAGTTTGGCACTTTAAAAATTTCAAAGCCTCATGATCAGAATGTATGATAAATTCTTTTGGCCACAAATAATGTTGCCAAACCTCAAGAGCACGAACAAGAGCATACAATTCCTTATCATAAACAGGATAGTTCAATTGTGCACCATTCAATTTTTCAGAAAAATATGCAACCGGCTTTCCCTCTTGCATCAACACACCTCCTATTCCAATGCCACTAGCATCACATTCAATATAAAATTGCTTATTGAAATCAGGAAGCATAAGCAAAGGTGCAGAAATCAAACAACGTTTCAATTCATCAAATGCAGCATCTTGGGCAGCGCCCCAAACAAAAGGAACACCTTTCTTAGTAAGATCATTCAAAGCTGCAGCAATAGTACTAAAGTCTCTCACGAAACGTCTATAAAATCCAGCAAGACCAAGAAAGCTTCGTAATTGACTTAGGTTCATGGGAGTAGGCCAATTTTTAATTGCTTCAATTTTAGAGTCATCTACCTCAACCCCATGCTTAGAAACAACAAATCCCAGAAATATTACCCTATCTTTGCAAAACGTGCATTTCTCAAGATTACCATAGAGCTTATTAGCACGCAGCACATGCAAAACTTGGCGAATATGATCAATATGTTCAGTTTCGTTGTGGCTATAAATTAATATGTCATCAAAATACACAACCACAAACTTTCCAATGAAATGCCTCAAAACATGATTCATTAATCTCATGAAAGTACTAGGTGCATTAGTTAAACCAAAAGGCATGACTAACCACTCATATAGACCGAATTTAGTTTTAAAGGCTGTTTTCCACTCATCTCCTTCTTTCATCCTAATTTGATGATAACCACTACGCAAATCAATCTTAGAGAAAATAGCAGCACCACTTAATTCATCGAGCATGTCATCCAACCGTGGAATAGGGTGACGATAACGAATAGTGATGTTATTAATTGCTCTACAATCTACACACATGCGCCATGTACCATCATTCTTAGGAACTAAAATAACAGGAACAGCACAAGGACTTAAGCTCACACGAATATACCCTTTGTCCAGAAGTTCTTGTACTTGTCGCTGAATTTCCTTCGTCTCCTCAGGATTGGTACGGTAGGGGGCTCGGTTGGGCAAAGAGGCTCCTGGAATCAAATCAATTTGATGTTCTATGCCTCTCAATGGTGGCAAACCAGCCGGTACCGCGTCGGGAAAAACGTCCTCGAAATCCTGCAACACATTAGCAACACCAAGAGAGATAGGGGTCATGTCGTTAGAAACAAGAATTTCGCCCTTGCACATAAGTACAAGAGGTACTAGAGTAGGATCCTCACGAAACTCTTGCAAATCAGATTTAGTGGCTAACATGACTAGCTTTTTCTCTCCCTCACTTTTCTTTTTACCACTCGAATTTGGCTTGTGGCCCTCACTCACCGAAGGTGGAGTCTCTCTCCTATCTAATCTCTCACGCTCATCCTCACGGTGAACCTCAACTTTTTGACGAGATTGATTGACCACAGCTTGCGGTGTCATAGGCCTCAACATGATCTCCTTTCCTTGCCAATTGAGCTGGTATGTGTTGGCCCTACCCTTGTGTCGGACATCTCTATCAAATTGCCATGGCCGACCCAACAATAAATGGCACACCGTCATAGGAACAACATCACACTCCACGGTGTCCTTATAAGGTCCAATCTGAAAGTCCACACGCACCATATGGTTGATCTTCATCTCCCCACTATCACTCAACCACTGAATAAAATAAGAATTAGGATGTGGCAAGTATTTCAGATTCAGTTTTTGACAAAGCTCTTTACTAGCCAAATTGCGGCAACTGCCACCATCAATTATCACTTTGCACGCCTTGCCATTACCAAGTGCAGCCATGGTTTGAAACAGATTGCAGCGCTGCTCCATGGGACTTGGCGTAACGCTCAATGCTCGCTGCGTACAAACAATAGTGGGCAAATGAGCAGCATCAGCATATATAAGACCGCTGTCCTCTTCCTCCACAAGATCAGCCGTATGGTCCATCTCATCACCACTCTCATACTCACCAGTTTCTTCATTGACTAACATAACTTTTCTATTGGGACAATCTCGCTTGAAATGACCCTTGCCGCCGCACGTATGGCAGTTCATATCACGTGTACGGGCTATAGAATTCGAAGAACCGGTACCACTTGCTGTAGGTGGCGGTGGAGGCTTGTGAGAAGGTGTGATAAGGGGTGGCCCGATCTTCTCAGTGAGCCGATGGTGGAATCGATGGATGATGTAGATAACTCGCGGATGCTCTCGAACTCTCCGGCTGTTCCCCCGTTGCCAATGCAACAGCTCTTCAACCCAATGGATATTCGCAACACCACACGCTAGTGCAACGCAGCCGCCGACCACGAAGCGGTTTTGCAATCTACCAATTCCCAGTGGAACGACAGATCACACTCAAACTTTGGTAACAATAACCTCTCGATCGCAACAAAGGAGAGGGGTGAATTCCTGATCGCAGCAAAGAGGAATTCTGATAGATGAATGCTTAGCAATTCGATCTAGGGTTTTGCTTAAACTTGGTCTACCTCTCTATGGCGCAGCCCTTGGCTATTTAAAGGGGCTGGCCGAAACTAGGACTCAATTCGGATCTGAACCCAAACCTGGTTCGACTCAAACTGATACAAACCGACCCATGGTGGTTCGGCCTAACATGGCACGCAGGCCTCATGTATAACACCTTAGACTAATATCTTCTTACGTTATGTCCTGGTGCGCCACTTGATCCCTCTAACGTGCAAACGAGTGATTTCTTTCAATGCCCTGGTGCGCCTGCCTCCCTCTCCTCCCTCGCGCACTTGCTGATATTGGAAATCAGTGATGGTTCTTCTCATTGCTGTAGCTCGTCTCCTCCTCCCATGCTTGTGTTATCAATAAACCTGATCATACATAGATGCATAGACTTAGGCAGTATAAAGTTCTCATTAACACAAACATCATATTCAATTAAGAGTGAGTTCACCTGTTGCTCAAGTAACTTGGTTCGAGCCCTTGTCATTGGTCCAATACTCACATCATTAGCTTTGTCTTGTACAGCAACATCATCAATATGAGAAGATGGTAAAGGACTAGGGATGTCCTCATCATCCTCCCCCCCTTCAAAAGGCGTCGACCTCGACGCGTCAAGGTCTTCTCCAGCAAATGGCGTCAAATCAGCAACATTAAACGTATTGCTCACACCAAACTCAGATGTAGGAAGATCTATCTTGTATGCATTATCATTTATCTTGGCAAGAACCTTGAAAGGACCATCACCACGTGGCAGCAATTTAGACTTGCGCTGAACAGGAAATCTGTCCTTGCGAAAGTGCACCCAAACCATGTCGCCGGGCTGAAAAAGCACCTCCTTTCTTTTCTTGTTAACACGATCAGCATTGTACTTGCCTTTCTTCTCGATAGCCTCTTTAGTCTTCTCATGTATCTTCCTCACAAAATCTGCTCTTTTCGATGCATCCATGTTGACACGTTCTTGAATTGGAAGCGGCAGCAAATCAAGCGGTGTAATGGGTTTAAAACCATACACCACCTCAAACGGACACAATTGCGTGGTGGAGTGTACAGCCCTGTTATATGCAAACTCCACATGCGGCAAACACTCTTCCCACACACGCGGTTTTTTCTTGATCATTGTCCGCAGCAACGCCGAAAGTGTGCGGTTCACCACCTCCGTTTGGCCATCAGTTTGGGGATGACAAGTTGTACTAAACAGCAGCTTCGTCCCCAGCTTTCCCCAAAGTGTCTTTCAAAAGTAGCTCATGAACTTCACATCACGGTCAGAAACAATCGTCTTCGGTACTCCATGTATGCGCACGATGTCCCTGAAAAACAGATTAGCAATATGCGACGCATCGTCGCTTTTGTGGCAGGCAATAAAATGAGCCATCTTAGAAAAACGATCCACTACCACAAAAATAGAATCATGTCCTCTACTGGTCCTAGGCAATCCTAACACAAAATCCATGCTTATATCTTCCCATGGTGTAGTAGGAGCAGGAAGAGGGGTATACAAACCGTGGGGCTTAAGTTTGGACTTAGCCTTGTTGCACGTAATGCAACGCTTCACAAACCTGTCCACATCCCGCCTCATGCGTGGCCAATAGAAGTGATCAGCCAACATCAACAACGTCTTCTCACGTCCAAAGTGACCCATCAAGCCGCCTCCATGTGATTCCTGCAACAAGAGCAAACGCACGGACGACTCGGGTACACATAACTTGTTAGCTCTAAACAAATATCCATCATGCATATGGTATTTTTCCCACGCCTTCACATCAGAACAGTTAGCAAAGGCAGTGGCAAAATCAGTATCGGAAGCATATAAATCACGCAAACTCTCTAAACCTGGAACTTGAACATCAAGATGTGTCAAAAGCATGTTTTTCCTAGAGAGTGCATCAGCAACAACATTATCTTTGCCCTTCTTATACTTAATAATGTATGGAAAAGATTCAATGAATTCCATCCATTTAGCATGACGTTTATTAAGATTAGTTTGGCACTTTAAAAATTTCAAAGCCTCATGATCAGAATGTATGATAAATTCTTTTGGCCACAAATAATGTTGCCAAACCTCAAGAGCACGAACAAGAGCATACAATTCCTTATCATAAACAGGATAGTTCAATTGTGCACCATTCAATTTTTCAGAAAAATATGCAACCGGCTTTCCCTCTTGCATCAACACACCTCCTATTCCAATGCCACTAGCATCACATTCAATATAAAATTGCTTATTGAAATCAGGAAGCATAAGCAAAGGTGCAGAAATCAAACAACGTTTCAATTCATCAAATGCAGCATCTTGGGCAGCGCCCCAAACAAAAGGAACACCTTTCTTAGTAAGATCATTCAAAGCTGCAGCAATAGTACTAAAGTCTCTCACGAAACGTCTATAAAATCCAGCAAGACCAAGAAAGCTTCGTAATTGACTTAGGTTCATGGGAGTAGGCCAATTTTTAATTGCTTCAATTTTAGAGTCATCTACCTCAACCCCATGCTTAGAAACAACAAATCCCAGAAATATTACCCTATCTTTGCAAAACGTGCATTTCTCAAGATTACCATAGAGCTTATTAGCACGCAGCACATGCAAAACTTGGCGAATATGATCAATATGTTCAGTTTCGTTGTGGCTATAAATTAATATGTCATCAAAATACACAACCACAAACTTTCCAATGAAATGCCTCAAAACATGATTCATTAATCTCATGAAAGTACTAGGTGCATTAGTTAAACCAAAAGGCATGACTAACCACTCATATAGACCGAATTTAGTTTTAAAGGCTGTTTTCCACTCATCTCCTTCTTTCATCCTAATTTGATGATAACCACTACGCAAATCAATCTTAGAGAAAATAGCAGCACCACTTAATTCATCGAGCATGTCATCCAACCGTGGAATAGGGTGACGATAACGAATAGTGATGTTATTAATTGCTCTACAATCTACACACATGCGCCATGTACCATCATTCTTAGGAACTAAAATAACAGGAACAGCACAAGGACTTAAGCTCACACGAATATACCCTTTGTCCAGAAGTTCTTGTACTTGTCGCTGAATTTCCTTCGTCTCCTCAGGATTGGTACGGTAGGGGGCTCGGTTGGGCAAAGAGGCTCCTGGAATCAAATCAATTTGATGTTCTATGCCTCTCAATGGTGGCAAACCAGCCGGTACCGCGTCGGGAAAAACGTCCTCGAAATCCTGCAACACATTAGCAACACCAAGAGAGATAGGGGTCATGTCGTTAGAAACAAGAATTTCGCCCTTGCACATAAGTACAAGAGGTACTAGAGTAGGATCCTCACGAAACTCTTGCAAATCAGATTTAGTGGCTAACATGACTAGCTTTTTCTCTCCCTCACTTTTCTTTTTACCACTCGAATTTGGCTTGTGGCTCTCACTCACCGAAGGTGGAGTCTCTCTCCTATCTAATCTCTCACGCTCATCCTCACGGTGAACCTCAACTTTTTGACGAGATTGATTGACCACAGCTTGCGGTGTCATAGGCCTCAACATGATCTCCTTTCCTTGCCAATTGAGCTGGTATGTGTTGGCCCTACCATTGTGTCGGACATCTCTATCAAATTGCCATGGCCGACCCAACAATAAATGGCACACCGTCATAGGAACAACATCACACTCCACGGTGTCCTTATAAGGTCCAATCTGAAAGTCCACACGCACCATATGGTTGATCTTCATCTCCCCACTATCACTCAACCACTAAATAAAATAAGGATTAGGATGTGGCAAGTATTTCAGATTCAGTTTTTGACAAAGCTCTTTACTAGCCAAATTGCGGCAACTGCCACCATCAATTATCACTTTGCACGCCTTGCCATTACCAAGTGCAGCCATGGTTTGAAACAGATTGCAGCGCTGCTCCATGGGACTTGGCGTAACGCTCAATGCTCGCTGCGTACAAACAATAGTGGGCAAATGAGCAGCATCAGCATATATAAGACCGCTGTCCTCTTCCTCCACAAGATCAGCCGTATGGTCCACCTCATCACCACTCTCATACTCACCAGTTTCTTCATTGACTAACATAACCTTTCTATTGGGACAATCTCGCTTGAAATGACCCTTGCCGCCGCACGTATGGCAGTTCATATCACGTGTACGGGCTGTAGAATTCGAAGAACCGGTACCACTTGCTGTAGGTGGCGGTGGAGGCTTGTGAGAAGGTGCAGCCGAATTGGCTTTGTAGGTGCAGCTCCATGAGAACTTGGTTCAACACTAGATTGCACAATACTAGGTGTAGCACGTGAGGAAAAACTGCCCCTTCCAAAGGAAGAACGAGACAAATATTTGGCATCTTCGGCCACTTGTAACTCAGCTTCACGTGCTTGATGCAATAAATCCTCTATATCAGCATATTGATAATGACGTACAATTCTCTTGACATGAAAGTTCAAACCTGACAAGAAACGCTGCATGGTTTGTTCAGATTCTTCTCTCACTTTAGCACGCTGCATAATCAACTCCATCTCCTTGTAATATTCATCCACGGAGGAAGTACCTTGCTTCAGATTTTGCAACTTGTCATACAAGGAACGCCTATAGTTATGAGGAACAAAACGATGGTGCATCTCGTCCTTCATATCTCGCCAAGAACGAATAGGCAAGTCATTAGTTTCACGCCTTGCATTAACAAGACCATGCCACCAAAGCAAAGCATAACCATCAAACTCAAAAGATGCAAGCTTGATCTTTCTATCTTCCGTATAATCATGCAAACGCCATAGTTGTTCCATCTTCAACTCCCAATTAATATATTCTTCCACATCAATAGAGCCCTCGAATTTGGGAATGCTGAATTTTGGTTTACCCAACCCGTCATCATCACGAATGGCTGCATGACCAACATTATCAAACAGACGACGAGCACGACCAATAGGTGCCCCACCACGCCCCGGATGTGCAGCACCGCGGCTGTCTCCTCGGCCAACATTAGCAGGAATAGCGTGGCCATTATGATATGGGAACGACGGGGGAGGTGCAGTCCAATTTCAGGACTCCACCAAGTTAGGTGTATTCGTCGTGTGTTGCTATTTTAAATAATTAGAGTTTTTAATAATTATGAGTTTGGGCTTGGTTTGGGCCTGTCCAACCAAGTCAACCTAGGGTCCATTAGGGGGGCGGTACTGTAGCGCGGTACTGTAGCGCGGTACTGTAGCATCCCTCCCCTCATATAAGGAGTTGCTAGGCATCGTTTTAGGGTTAGCTTGAGTTTAGATTAAAAACAGTCCATAGACTTTGAGCTCGTTGGTGAAGCATCCCTCCGGGGACGGCGATGCCGTTTATCAGTTTGTAATAAAGATTGCTGCGAGGGTGCTTGTGTTCATCAAGTGTTATCGTGCTCGGGTTAGAGGCGTGGTGATCTTCATCACGTTGCTTGCTGGATTTATTCCCCACCTTCAGGTGACGCCGTTGGTGTTGTTGGAAGGATTTACCGTCCGGGTTACTCGTTGTGAAAGATCGGGACAACAATCATAGGATCATCCCCTTGATCCTTATCATGTGGTATCAGATTACTGGGTTTATCACAGCGAGTTTTGTTTGATCAATCTGCTAGATTGATTTCGGTGGAGATTGGTTCAGGCGGAAGCTGTTGGAGATCGCGTTCGTAGAGATCGTGTCGGTGGTCGTCCTGCAGGGAGTCCAGCGTACAGCCGGCAAGGAGGTTAGATCGATTGCAAATTTGCTAAGATCGTTTTCTGCTGCAGTCCCGATCGTGGTTGCTTTTGATCGTGGTTGTGTGGAGGTTGGCTGGAGCAGCACGTGAAGTCCAGGCAGTGCGGTTCCTGCTAGATCTGCTAGTCAATTTCAAACACCAAACATCAGATCGTGGAGGAGCAGCAAGGGACAGCACGTGGTGGTGTTTGATCATCAAGTCAAGGAAAAGGAAAGTCCAAACCGGATAGGAAATTCCAAGCAAGATCGGATCTGATAAAAACGGAAAGATAAATCTCGGATTTCATTAGTTCCGGATTTGGTGGGATTCTTTCTCGTTTTGTTTTCTGACGTGGAGTTTTGGCAGGAAAGGAAAGTAAACAAGAGGCAGATTCGGATTTACTTGGCCGATAAGAAAGGAAAGGAAATACCGGAGGAAAGGAAAAGGCAAGAGGTCAGCTTTGATCTCGCGTTCTGCCCAGTCCAGAAACGACCGTCGTCTTGTTCAGCCCACAGTGACCTGCACGTGAGGAGTCGGGACTTGGGAGGCTACCAATTGGAAAGTACATAAAATTATCTTTCCGACAAGTGCTTATTTGCCTGTTTCGGACTTCCTACGAGGAAACCACGTCCGTTTTAAATTCAGAGTTTCTGTCAGTCCGAACCGAATTTGACGTGATAATGAGTTCGTTTCAGGGTGATTTTTATGGCAAGAGGTGTGTTTCTGGTGAAAGGTCCGGTGATGTTTATCATGACTACACTGGTATCATTGTTGGTTTCGCCTTTGATCCAACTAAAATCAAGTGGAGATTGGACAGCTCGGCGACGCCTACAGAATATCAGTCTTGGGAATCAGACATGGACAGTGGTTTTGCAAAATGTCGTACGCTTGATTGCAATTTTGGTGACCCTACTGCATTAGTTATTGCGTACCGGCGAGTAGATACAAAGTTGTCGAGTTGGTGGCGGGAAGAGATGCGTGTGAGAGGCATCACATGGCAAACATCTAATTGGGAGGAATTCAAACAATTTCTGCGCACCAAATTTGTGGAGCCGTCTACGGATTTGGACAAAAGTCCGGTGGAGGATGTTGTACCATTGAGTGGGCTGAATATGCAACTCAAGAGAGTACATGGTGATACTTGTATGACAGTGGATAGAGGCCAGCGATGGAATTTATTTCAGGCGCAGTGCATGATCAAGGGCAAAGCATGCAAGTTGATGATTGACAGTGGTAGCTACTGTAATGGCATTAGCAAGGCGGTTGTGGAAGCGTTGGGTTTATCCACATGGCGTATTCCAGAACCGAGGCATGTTGAGTGGGTTAATAGCTGCGGTATGATGAAGATTACTCACAAGGTTCGTGTGACATTTATAGTTGGTGACTATGTTGATGAGGTGGAATGCGATGTGTTGCCATTGGAGGTATGTGGACTGTTACTTGGACGTCCATGGCAGTATGATCGCAATGTTACTCATGCTGGGAGAGCAAATACATATTCTTTTGTGCATGATGGCAAACAGCGGACTTTGAAATCTATGCAGGATGATCAAATAAAGTCTGATGTTGAGCTGGTGGTACACAAGGAGAAGTTGCGCAAGGCTAAGCCAAAATCTGAGCTAGCTACGCCGCAGCCTGAGGAGCATGATGCACGGAGCGTCAGTGTTGACATTGTTTCAGCCATGCCTGTAGATGACAAGCCAGTTGTACTTGTTAGTGACAAGCCGGTTGAAGTTATGCCTCTGATTGATGAGAAGAAGGAAATTCCAGTTCGTGTTGACATGGGTGTTCAGACCGATGATAGTGGTGCTGATCGTGTTCCGGTGCATATGGTGCCGCGGGTAGTTAGCCACAGTTTTGTGAGAACACCTCGGAAACGTTTTGTTGGAGCAGCAGTACGTGTGCATAAAGGCAAGGATGGACGTGTTCGTCAGTTGTGTGGCCCAGGCATTACTCATCTTGTGCAGGGTCGTGCAAAGCAGGTTCATGTTCAGCAACACGGGGTTCCAGCAAGAGTTGAGAAGAAGAAGATGGTGGCGCCTAGGTCCAAGCTCATGTGGAGAAGGAAAGAGATGCAGCCGCCGAAGACTGTATCAAGTCGAGCAGGCCGAGCGGGAGGATGTGGTGAGGAAGGCAAGCGAGACTTGAAGATGACGAAGACGCGTGATGTTGTTGCTGCTATCACGCCACCCTTTCGAGCCGACCCTCAAGCGTTGAGGACAACGCTTCTTGAAGGGGGGGAGGATGATATGGGAACGACGGGGGAGGTGCAGTCCAATTTCAGGACTCCACCAAGTTAGGTGTATTCGTCGTGTGTTGCTATTTTAAATAATTAGAGTTTTTAATAATTATGAGTTTGGGCTTGGTTTGGGCCTGTCCAACCAAGTCAACCTAGGGTCCATTAGGGGGGCGGTACTGTAGCGCGGTACTGTAGCGCGGTACTGTAGCATCCCTCCCCTCATATAAGGAGTTGCTAGGCATCGTTTTAGGGTTAGCTTGAGTTTAGATTAAAAACAGTCCATAGACTTTGAGCTCGTTGGTGAAGCATCCCTCCGGGGACGGCGATGCCGTTTATCAGTTTGTAATAAAGATTGCTGCGAGGGTGCTTGTGTTCATCAAGTGTTATCGTGCTCGGGTTAGAGGCGTGGTGATCTTCATCACGTTGCTTGCTGGATTTATTCCCCACCTTCAGGTGACGCCGTTGGTGTTGTTGGAAGGATTTACCGTCCGGGTTACTCGTTGTGAAAGATCGGGACAACAATCATAGGATCATCCCCTTGATCCTTATCACATTAACTGCCTCATCAGCATCATCATAAGCATCGTCATGTTCGGCCTGAACACTGGCATCGTCTGCTGGCTGTCCATGACGCTGTGTGATTGCCTCCATGGCTCGAGTCATAGCATCCACGGACCGCTGAAGAGTCCCCAATGACCGCTGTACAGTATCAACCTTGGCATCTGTGGCCGCCAAACCAGTGTGCAACCTCTCAGATTCAGCCCCAAACTGACGCGAAAGATGATCACGTAGGGCCTCATATTCCCGCCAATTAACCGAAGCATTATCCTCCTTCTTTTGCTGCACCACACTTGCGGTGTCATCACCTGACGACATGATTAGTGTGCACAAGAATATCGAGATATATATGTGGAAACTCTCAACTCACTCAAAAAAAACAAAAGAATGTGTGGATCTTACCGTTCCAAAGTGAATTAGCAAAGCTTACCAACTTGTAATAGGAGCACGTGCACGGATGTGATGAAGCGAATATTATGGGTATCAAAGTGTCACACAACAAAAACAGGGTATATTGGTAGAGCTTGGTTGGGAGACCTAACAACACCAACTACAAATCCTATTTGCTGTTCGTGTGAAACTCGAAAACACAGGAAACACACACGTGGAGAATAATGTGGCAAAGCAACTATAGGGATGAGCACAAATATGTAAAGATATGTCCGGAGTATAGCTCGTGTTGCAATGCACGGGAAGGACACTAGCAAGTTGCTCAAATAAACTCAGGCACAAGATTGCTCAACAATGAGTAGTGTCACAAAAGATACTATGCACTTCGGCCTATTTCCTTGCTCTTTTTTTTTTGAATTTTTCAATTTGCTATGGCCAGCACTTGAAGATACACAAGACACACAATAATGAGCAGTCTGGGAGCACAAAACGTTAGCTAGTCCTGTATGGGTAAGCTCCTAGCACTGCTGTAGAAAGGCTGTGTCTAAGGTCTCTGCACAAAAGTGGCAAAAAGAAATACTTCCCGACGTTTTTTGGGAATTCTGAGACGTCGAAAAGCCGTAAAAGACGTAGTGAGTTTGGCTGCCTTCGCTTTTGTCTCCTCTTCAAAACGAGCTAAAAATCGTCCAAATCGGAGTTCGTATGCAGAAGTTATGCCCGGTTGAATTTTCTGCCGGAACCGTATACGACACGAACTCGGAAACGGAACACGGAAGGAAAACAGCGACGTACGTCGATGGAAACTGCCGATTCTGACCCGAACACGGAAACAACCGAAACCTCTTCTCTCTTTTTTTTTTTTTTTTTGATTTTTTGACAATGACTCCGAATCCAACACAACTAAGTACGGAAAGTAACAACTCCAAACCTAAACAAACTCTACGACACAAACGGAAAAAAAAGAAACGCAAAAGATCGACACGAACAGCAACTAGAACATGCAATCGGTGCTATCTAGTCTATGGAGATGTCTAAACCCTAATATTTTTGTGTGGCTTTTTCTGTATAGGACGAAAAACAGTAAATCTACGGGATGGACTGGTGGATGCTCACCGAGTAAAAACGCTGGAAATCTGATACCAAGATGATAAGGGGTGGCCCGATCTTCTCAGTGAGCCGATGGTGGAATCGATGGATGATGTAGATAACTCGCGGATACTCTCGAACTCTCCGGCTGTTCCCCCGCTGCCAATGCAACAGCTCTTCAACCCAATGGATATTCGCAACACCACACGCTAGTGCAACGCAGCCGCCGACCACGAAGCGGTTTTGCAATCTACCAATTCCCAGTGGAACGACAGATCACACTCAAACTTTGGTAACAATAACCTCTCGATCGCAACAAAGGAGAGGGGTGAATTCCTGATCGCAGCAAAGAGGAATTCTGATAGATGAATGCTTAGCAATTCGATCTAGGGTTTTGCTTAAACGTGGTCTACCTCTCTATGGCGCAGCCCTTGGCTATTTAAAGGGGCTGGCCGAAACTAGGACTCAATTCGGATCTGAACCCAAACCTGGTTCGACTCAAACTGATACAAACCGACCCATGGTGGTTCGGCCTAACATGGCACGCAGGCCTCATGTATAACACCTTAGACTAATATCTTCTTACGTTATGTCCTGGTGCGCCACTTGATCCCTCTAACGTGCAAACGAGTGATTTCTTTCAATGCCCTGGTGCGCCTGCCTCCCTCTCCTCCCTCGCGCACTTGCTAATATTGGAAATCAGTGATGGTTCTTCTCATTGCTGTAGCTCGTCTCCTCCTCCCATGCTTGTGTTATCAATAAACCTGATCATACATAGATGCATAGACTTAGGCAGTATAAAGTTCTCATTAACATAAACATCATATTCAATTAAGAGTGAGTTCACCTGTTGCTCAAGTAACTTGGTTCGAGCCCTTGTCATTGGTCCAATCCTCACATCATTAGCTTTGTCTTGTACAGCAACATCATCAATAGGAGAAGATGGTAAAGGACTAGGGATGTCCTCATCAAGGTGCAGCCGAAATTGGCTTTGTAGGTGCAGCTCCATGAGAACTTGGTGCAACACTAGATTGCACAATACTAGGTGTAGCACGTGAGGAAAAACTGCCCCTTCCAAAGGAAGAACGAGACAAATATTTGGCATCTTCGGCCACTTGTAACTCAGCTTCACGTGCTTGATGCAATAAATCCTGTATATCAGCATATTGATAATGACGTACAATTCTCTTGACATGAAAGTTCAAACCTGACAAGAAACGCTGCATGGTTTGTTCAGATTCTTCTCTCACTTTAGCACGCTGCATAATCAACTCCATCTCCTTGTAATATTCATCCACGGAGGAAGTACCTTGCTTCAGATTTTGCAACTTGTCATACAAGGAACGCCTATAGTTACGAGGAACAAAACGATGGTGCATCTCGTCCTTCATCTCTCGCCAAGAACGAATCGGCAAGTCATTAGTTTCACGCCTTGCATTAACAAGACCATGCCACCAAAGCAAAGCATAACCGTCAAACTCAGAAGATGCAAGCTTGATCTTTCTATCTTCCGTATAATCATGCAAACGCCATAGTTGTTCCATCTTCAACTCCCAATTAATATATTCTTCCACATCAATAGAGCCCTCGAATTTGGGAATGCTGAATTTTGGTTTACCCAACCCGTCATCATCACGAATGGCTGCATGACCAACATTATCAAACAGACGACGAGCACGACCAATAGGTGCCCCACCACGCCCCGGATGTGCAGCACCGCGGCCGTCTCCTCGGCCAACATTAGCAGGAATAGCGTGGCCATTAACTGCCTCATCAGCATCATCATAAGCATCGTCATGTTCGGCCTGAACACTGGCATCGTCTGCTGGCTGTCCATGACGCTGTGTGATTGCCTCCATGGCTCGAGTCATAGCATCCACGGACCGCTGAAGAGTCCCCAATGACCGCTGTACAGTATCAACCTTGGCATCTGTGGCCGCCAAACCAGTGTGCAACCTCTCAGATTCAGCCCCAAACTGACGCGAAAGATGATCACGTAGGGCCTCATATTCTCGCCAATTAACCCAAGCATTATCCTCCTTCTTTTGCTGCACCACACTTGCGGTGTCATCACCTGACGACATGGTTAGTGTGCACAAGAATATCGAGATATATATGTGGAAACTCTCAACTCACTCAAAAAAAAACAAAAGAATGTGTGGATCTTACCGTTCCAAAGTGAATTAGCAAAGCTTACCAACTTGTAATAGGAGCACGTGCACAGATGTGATGAAGCGAATATTATGGGTATCAAAGTGTCACACAACAAAAACATGGTATATTGGTGGAGCTTGGTTGGGAGGCCTAACAACACCAACTACAAATCCTATTTGCTGTTCGTGTGAAACTCGAAAACACAGGAAACACACACGTGGAGAATAATGTGGCAAAGCAACTATAGGGATGAGCACAAATATGTAAAGATATGTCCGGAGTATAGCTCGTGTTGCAATGCACGGGAAGGACACTAGCAAGTTGCTCAAATAAACTCAGGCACAAGATTGCTCAACAATGAGTAGTGTCACAAAAGATACTATGCACTTCGGCCTATTTCCTTGCTCTTTTTTTTTTTGAATTTTTCAATTTGCTATGGCCAGCACTTGAAGATACACAAGACACACAATAATGAGCAGCCTGGGAGCACAAAACGTTAGCTAGTCCTGTATGGGTAAGCTCCTAACAGTGCTGTAGAAAGGTTGTGTCTAAGGTCTCTGCACAAAAGTGGCAAAAAGAAATACTTCCCGACGTTTTTTGGGAATTCTGAGACGTCGAAAAGCCGTAAACAGACGTAGTGAGTTTGGCTGCCTTCGCTTTTGTCTCCTCTTCAAAACGAGCTAAAAATCGTCCAAATCGAAGTTCGTATGCCAAAGGTTTTTGCATTTCGGTCGTCTTCTTCGCTGTAGCGACCGAACGAGCTCGTCCCCGACGCACCCCGTCGCCGTGTCGCCCTCTCCTACGCCGCGCCCGGACCCCCCCTCCTCCTCTGCTGCCCTGGAGTGGATAAGACCACCACGAGCCCGTGCTCTGCTCTCTCTCCCCCAGATTTGTCCTCCGTTTCCACCCCGAGCCCGAACCCTAGCCATGGCCGCCGAGCTCGCCGCCGGCGATTGAGAGCACCCCGAGACCAGCCAGGACCCCCACGAGCTCCGCCGCGACTCCTGCTTCCTCTCCACCAACGGGATCGACCCGGAGCGCCCTAAATCGCCACCGCCGTCCTCTTCTTCCCCGACTCCGGCCGCCGCGCCTCGAGCACGCGGGCCACCGCCACCGCCCTCCTCCCTCCCCTCCGAGCAGTCGCACGCATCGAGGGTGAGCTCGCGGTCCTAATGGACCTACCCGCTCGTCCCCTCTCCCCCTAGAACGTGTAGTCGCAGTAGCTCGCCGCCGGGCGCCGCTCGCCGTCGCTGCTCACGCGCTCCGGCGACATTTAGGTAGTGGCGCCGCCCTTGTTTCGCTCACCGTGCACGCGCGCGTCGAATGCGACCGTCCGCGCGAACCCTAACGCCCTAAAACGCTGTAGCCGTGCGCCTCGCCGCCGGTGACCACCGCAGCCGTGCGCTCCGGCCGCGCTGACCGCTGGGTCCCGCGCGTCAGTGACCAGATCCCGCCCTCGCGCTTGCGTGGCTGCCAGCGTGGCGCTGGCCCCACCAGTCAGTGGGTCTGGCTAGCTGCGCTTCGGTGAAAAACGACCCGACGAATTTCTGGAAAATAAAGAAAAAGACAGAAAATGATTCAAACTTCAAAAATTCATAACTTTCAAAATAATTATCCAAATTTAGCAAATAATATACCAAAATGCTCAGAAAAATAAATGCTATCTAATGGACTGATTCAAACTTCCATTACTGCTACTGTAATTTTCTGTTTTGCTAAAATGAAGAAAGGGGTATAAATAAAATGATTAGCTCAAATTCATTATAAATTCCTCCAATTGCTAAAATGGTGCCCCTTTAATTAAAAATGCTCATAAGCACCAGTGCTACATACTAAAAATCATTTCAAGCATGTTACCTAAATTAAAATTGTAGGTGCACATAAAACCAAATAGGAAAATATCATTCCTATCTCATTGAATAATGATTCCTAGCATCCCATCTAAATGTCATATAATTATTGTAGTAATTCATTGCATTAAAATGTCATACCATCATGTGCTTGCGCATTGCATATGAATTGCTTATATGGATTGTGTGCTTTCCGGTGTTTTTATACATCGATAGATCACGGAGACGGGGCCTCGCCACATTACCCCGACGATCAGTATTACCCGCCTGCTGAGCAAGGCAAGCGTGATCCCCACCCTCTAGCATATCTTATCATACTTTATGCAAATTATTTTCTCCACTATAATATTGCATGCGGTTCCAAATGTCAATTTGATTGGATTAGAGTATCCTATAGTTGCATTAAGTTACCGATGCCATTACCTGTTTTCCCTCCTATTATCCATAGGATTGTGTTGATGGCCTGAATTAATTCACTATGCTAGGTCGTTGCTTAGCCATGCTTAGTTAACTGCTTAGTGGTCCGATGGATATTCATGTTGGGATCAGATGTGGAATTTCCGCGGATGATGGTGGAGAATAGTGGTAATAATTAATAAAATGCTAAAAGGTGGGGATGAGAGGCCACATGGTATGTGGTGGGTTGTCTCGTGCCCGCCGCCTCAGTGCGAGTTCTCGCCTTCGAGCCAAGTTGAGCGTGCTACCATGCGTGGGTATATGGAACCTCGTCGACCGACTAACTTGTGGCGGACTAGCCGAGGGTCCTCTAGTTTGGCTTTCCATTTGCGCGTGTGTTGAGATGGTGGTCAAGACTGAGATGAGGATGATGGTGCTTAGGAGAATGAGTGGCCGCGGGGCAGGGTGTTGGAGGCACTGAACCTGTCCTACCGCCACTGATGATCCTGGGTTAGTTCTAAGCAAGGTAAAGGTCGTAGCCGCTCCCACCCAGCCGGCTTTCCCCGGAAGAGAGCTAAATGATCAGGCAATGGGTCGGACGGTACGCATGGATAAGTAGCTGGGAGGTCCCTCGGGAACCTGGCGACTTTCACATTGTACACCCCCTGCAGGGATAAATCTTTTCGAAAAGCCGTGTCCACGGTTAAGGACGACTTGGTGACGAATTCAGGGATCATAGAATAACTTTAACGGAATGACTAAAAACTGGGTACTAAAGGTACCACTCACGATTGAAAGGTTGACTTCCTCGAGGGTGATTTGGGGAGGTGCCTTTGAAGAACAGGTACAGTGATGGATGATGAGAAAGTGAATCAAAAGAGAAAGAGTTACTTCTTACCCCTCTTCGAAAATATTCTGATAGTCGATGCCTTGGAGTCCTATTTTATGAACAAAATCAGCTTTACGCAAAACAACCATAAAACCTTGAAAGCCAATCATGGAGCAGTAATAGCTCAAAATCTTGTTGAGTTCGTCGAACTCACCCTTGTTTATTTTTGTTTCAGAGGAGGACTTTACCTACCCCGAAGGTGGGTTCTATATTGACATCGACGAGTAGTATGGGGTTCCCGGGTGGCAGCCTGGGGCAACTAGGAACCAGCTGGCACGGAACTGTTTATCTGTAGGCCTCTTAGGCCATATTTGGATCTTGTTGTTTAGAACAACTTAATTTGCTTCCGCTTGATGTACTGATGGGTCTGTGACCTCGGATTGTAATATTTGCTATCTTTCTCTACTAAGAGTTGAACTATATTATCTTGAGTCGTAGGGTCTGTCATGTGCCAGGTGTTCCGGTGTCTTAGTCTCTTTATTATACTTTGAGGGCTATGCTTTGGATATGGCATGATCGAAGGGTTGTGTTGCCGATGATCCATGCCGAGCACGCCTGCCGATGTTTACTCGGCCTGGGAGTGGTAACCCCAGTAACCTTCGATTATGTAGCATGACCACCGACACATAGCATCACTGTATAATTTATGGATTGGGGCATTACAACTTGGTATCAGAGCAGTACCGCCTGTAGGAAACCCTTACTACTGGTCGACGTTGAGTCTAGTGTTGGTAAAAATATTTTTAACCTAAAAATGAGTTGTGAAAACCATCTTAGGATTCTTTTTACTCCTTATCTGGTTACCCTCTACTCTCGGAGCGATCTTACCTCTATTTGTTTTGAGCCTTATCACGTGTCGCTTCCGCTGCGCATGACGTGTCATACGCTTACTCGTCGTTGGGTTTTAGGGCGTGGGGCGACCAGCTTTTGGGGCTCCCGTCCCTATGTTTGCTTTCAGGATCATTCTCCTTGATGTGCCTAGTCTCTACCCGAGTTCTACTTTCATTCCTGACTCTAGAGTCTCCGTACCTGACATTTGAATTATTCTTGCTACAGTACTGTTTGATTCTGGAGCATCACATTCATTCATTTCGGTAGCATTTGCACAACGAAACGATATACAGTTTGAAGAGTTGGAAGCACCGTTATATGTCACCAGCCCTGGTACTCGTTGGCAAACCAAAAGGGTGACCCCCGAAGTTTCAATTAATATAGGCTCATTCCCCTTCCCGTTTCCGCTGATAGCCTTCAATTCAACCGGCTTTGATGCCATACTGGGCATGAACTGGCTAGGGAAATACAAGGCTAACCTCGACTGTGCTGCCAGAACCATCACCGTGACCACATCTTCCGGCGACATTGGATGGCTGGGAGGGGAGCAAATTGTCAGATGACGTAAGGAGGGTCCATATAGTGCTAGATGGCTTGGAGTGTTACACGGAGGTCTAGATGGCTACGATTGTCGCACGTGCTTTAGGATGACCTAAAAGTGTAACTGATACTCCTAGATGGCCGGGAGGGGTGCAATGGGTCAGATGACGTAAGGAGGGTCAGTATAGTCCAAGATGGCTAGGAGGGCTCCACGGATGTCCAGATGGCTACGATTGTCGCACGTTCTTTAGGATGACCTAAAAGTGCAACTGATACTCCTAGATGGCTAGGAGGGGTGAAATGGGTCAGATGACGTAAGGAGGGTCCGTATACTCCTAGATGGCTAGGAGGGGTGCACGGGGGTCCAGATGGCTACGATTGTCGCAAGTGTTTTTGGATGACCTAAAAGTGCTACTGATAATCCTAGATGATTGAGAGGGGTGAAATGGGTCAGATAACGTAAGAAGGGTCCGTATATTCCTAGTTGACTAGGAGGGGTCTACGGGGGTCCAGATAGCTACGATTGTTGCAAGTGCTTTATGATGACCTAAAAGTGCTACTGATACTCCTAGATGGCTAGGAGGGGTGCAATGGGTCAGATGACGTAAGAAGGGTCCGTATACTCCTAGATGGCTAGGAGGGGTCCACGGGGGTCCAGATAGCAACGATTGTCGCAAGTGCTTTTGGATGACCTAAAAGTGCTACTGATACTCCTAGATGGTTGGGAGGGGTGAAATGGGTTAGATGACGAAAGGAGGGTCCGTATAGTCCTAGATGGCAAGGAGCGCTCCACGGCGTTCCTGATGGCTACGATTGTCCCACGTGTTTTAGGATGACCTAAAGGTGCAACTGATACTCCTAGATGGCTGGGAGGGGTGCAATGGGTCAGATGACGTAAGGAGGGTCTGAATAGTCCTATTTGGCTAGGAGCGGTCCATGGGGGTCCAGTTGGATACGATTCTCGCACATGCTTTAAGATGACCTAAAAGTGCAACTGATACTCCTAGATGGCTGGGAGGGGTGCAAATTGTCAGATGACGTAAGGAGGGTCCGTATAGTCCTAGATGGCTATGAGCGGTCCACGGGGGTCCAGATGGCTTCGATTGTCGCACGTGCTTTAGGATGACCTAAAAGTGCAATTGTTACTCCTAGCTGGCTGGGAGGAGTGCAATGGGTCAGATGGCTTAAGGAGGGTCCCTATAGTCCTAGATGACTTCGAGGGTTCCACGGGGGTCCAGATGGCTACGATTGTCCCACGTGCATTAGGATGACCTAAAAGTGTAACTGATACTCCTAGATGGCTGGGAGGGGTGAAATGGGTCAGATGACGTAAGGAGGGTCCGTATACTCCAAGATGGCTAGGAGGGGTGCACGGGGGTCCAGATGGCTACTGTTGTTGCAAGTGTTTTAGGATGACCTAAAAGTGCTACTGATAATGCTAGATGGTTGAGAGGGGTGAAATGGGTCAGATGACGTAAGGAGGGTGCGTACACTCCTAGTTGACTTGGAGGGGTCCAGATAGCTAAATGATAAAAGGATCAAGGGGATGATCCTAAGATTGTTGCCCGATCTTTCACAGCGAGAAACCCGGATAATAAATCCTTCCAACAACACCAATGGCATCACCTGAAGGTGGGGAATAAATCCAGCAAGCAACGTGATGAAGATCACCACGCCTCAAACCACAGCTCGATAATCCTTGATGACGCAAGAACCCTCGCAGCAATCTTTATTGGATAAACGGCGGCGCCGTCCCCGGAGGGATGCTTCACCTCGAAACACACGTGATAGTTTTTAGACTAAAATTCTGAACCCCCAATACCTAGGACGGCCAACTCCTTATATGGGGAAGTGGTGCGGCCAAAACAACTTGGACTCAAACCTGGTTCGTTTTGGACAGGCCCAAACCGAACATGACCATAATAGAAAACACAAATAAAACGCAAACTATTTATTAAAAAGACTAACTCGGTGGAGTCCTAAAATTGGGCTTCACCTCCTCTGTCCTGCCCATATCATCCTCCCCTCCTTCAAAAAGCGTTGTCCCCAACGCGTGAGGGTCTGCTCGAAAAGGTGACGTGATATGAACAGAAACATCACGTGTCTCCCTGGACACCTTCACCTCCTTCCTTCGCCACACAAGCTTGGTTGTAGGCGCCACCATCTTCTTCTTCTTCTCAACTCTAGCTGGACACTTGTATTGCTGAACATGAACCTGCTTTGCACGCCGCTGCAAAATAGTAATGCCTGGTCCACAAAGTTGACGAACACGTCCATCTCTTCCTGTGTGAATACGCACTGCTGCTCCAACTAAACTCCTCACAGGTGAGCTGACATAGTTGTGATCATTGACTTTCGGTACCACATGTATCGAGACATGATCAACACAATCATCATTGGTCTGAACACCTTTGTCAACACAAACTGGAACACGTGCTGCAATACCCTTCGTCTCCTCAAGAATAGGTTTGTCTTCAACTAGCTTGTCACCAACAAACACAGGCTTGTCATCTACATGCATTGTTGAATCAATTTCTGTACCAACACTCCTTGCATCATGCTCCACTTGCTGCAACTTAGCTAACCTCTGTTTTTGTTCAGCTCTATGCAACTTCTCCTTGTGAATAACCAGCTCCACATCAGATTTAATTTGATCATCCTTCATAGGCTTGAAAATCTGATGTTTCCCATCATGCATAAAAGAATAAGTATTGGCTCTCCCAGCATGAGTAACATTGCAATCATACTGCCAAGGTCGACCAAGTAATAGCCCACACACCTCCAATGGCAATACATCGCACTCAACCTCATCAATATAATCACCAACTGTAAATGGCACACGCACCTTATGAGTAACCTTCAGCATACCACAACTATTTAACCACTCCAGATGCTTAGGTTCTGGAATACGCCAAGTAGACAACCCCAATGCTGCCACCATTGCCTTGCTTATGCCATTAGTACAGCTACCACCATCAATCATGAGCTTGCAGTGTTTGCCTTTTATCATGCACTGAGTCTGAAATAAACTCCATCGTTGACACTTGTCAACTATTTTGCAAGCCTCCTCATGTTTCCTTTTGAGTTGCATATTTAGCCCACTCAATGGTTCCACCGTATCCACTGCAGTTTCAGCGCACACAACCACGTTCTCAACATCAGGCTGCTGTTTAGAACACTTTATCTCGGCTGCGCTGAACGTTTGCAACGGAACAACGGGCTTCACACCCATGGCAGAAGGTGGAGAAGATAGAGCAACCTCCTCGGACGAAAGCTGCACCCTCTTGTCAACATTAGCCCTCTGCTGCACAACCTTTGTCACGTTCACAGGTTTGGTACAAGGTTCCCTATGACGAGGAGACAGAAAACAAGCACGTAAAAAATTAGTGAAGTCATGCCAAATCCCATATGTGCTTTCCTTCCCATGCCTCTCCTCATTCCACCAACGAGTAACCTCCTCATCCACACGTCGTAGTGCAAGAAACACACGCGTAGACTGATCCACTCGTTCCCAAGTATCACATCTGTGAAAACCCTGAAGCATAAGACGTTCCCATGACTCATATTCTTTAGCCGTGGCAACATGAGTAAGTCTCCACGTGACCTTCGACGCATCAGAGGCCACACCGCCCAAGCCCAAGATATCGAGATAGTCATTGAACACATCACCATCTCTCTTGCCACTTTGACACCTCTTGCCATAGTAATCACTCATAAAAGTACTCATAGCTGAATATTGTGTAATTCACGTACTGCTACAGTAACAGTAAAAAACTGTGCAACAATCCAACGAGCAGCCGTCACGGCAGAGAAACTGCTCAAAATTCTGCCGGCGCGGCAGCAAACAGATTGGTAGCTGTGCCGGCGGCAGGCAGCGCATGCGCGTGCGTTGGCGAGCTGAACGCGGCCGAGAAAATGCAGAAACTGTGCCGGGCAGAGTCCAAGTAAACAAGGCACTCCACGCGAGCAAGCTGTAATCCGATTCCCTTCTTTCCTTTCCTTGTACGTGAGAGCTCCGGTCTCTTCTTTCGTGAATTGTAAACGGTAATCAAGTAACGCACCTCTCGTACCGTACGTAAAACCAATCCCGAGCGATACGCTCCTTTCCCGATCGGACGCACCCTCCACGAAACAGAATCGGAACAGAAACCAGGAGCGATCCTGGATCTCTACCTTCTGTTTTTCTTGTTCAGTCCGATCCGATCTGGTACCTCTTCGTTCGTTTCGTGAAACTCCACGATCAGCGCTCCTTCCCACGTACGGAAACAGGACTCCTTCGCGTGTACCTCCTTCTGATCGCTGTTAGCTAGAGCAACGCAAAGCAACGACGATTGAGCGACGAAACTTCACGATCCCACACAGAATCTCTGACTCGACCAGATGCAACCAACAGCACGAACACAAACCAAACAGCAAGATCAACTGATGCAAAGCAAAACCAGCAGATCAACAAGAACTCGCCGTGATCAACCCAGAGCTCTGATACCACATGATAAAAGGATCAAGGGGATGATCCTAAGATTGTTGCCCGATCTTTCACAGCGAGAAACCCGGATAATAAATCCTTCCAACAACACCAATGGCATCACCTGAAGGTGGGGAATAAATCCAGCAAGCAACGTGATGAAGATCACCACGCCTCAAACCACAGCTCGATAATCCTTGATGACGCAAGAACCCTCGCAGCAATCTTTATTGGATAAACGGCGGCGCCGTCCCCGGAGGGATGCTTCACCTCGAAACACACGTGATAGTTTTTAGACTAAAATTCTGAACCCCCAATACCTAGGACGGCCAACTCCTTATATGGGGAAGTGGTGCGGCCAAAACAACTTGGACTCAAACCTGGTTCGTTTTGGACAGGCCCAAACCGAACATGACCATAATAGAAAACACAAATAAAACGCAAACTATTTATTAAAAAGACTAACTCGGTGGAGTCCTAAAATTGGGCTTCACCTCCTCTGTCCTGCCCATATCACTAAAAGTGCTTTAGGATTGTCGCAAGTGCTTTAGGATGACCTAAAAGTGCTACTGATACTCCTAGGTGGCTAGGAGGGGTGCAATGGGTCAGATGACGTAAGGAGGGTCCGTATACTCCTAGATGGCTAGGAGGGGTCCACGGGGGTCCAGATAGCTACGATTGTCGCAAGTGCTTTAGGATGACCTAAAAGCGCTACTGATACTCCTAGATGGCTGGGAGGGGTGCAATGGGTCAGATGACGTAAGGAGGGTTCGTATACTCCTAGATGGCTAGGAGGGGTCCACGGGGTCCCAGATAGCTACGATTGTCGCAAGTGCTTTAGGATGACCTAAAAGTGCTACTGATACTCCTAGATGGCTGGGAGGGGTGCAATGGGTTAGATGACGTAAGGAGGGTCCGTATAGTCCTAGATGGCTAGGAGGGGTCCACGGGGTTCCAGATGGCTACGATTGTCCCACGTGCTTTAGGATGACCTAAAAGTGCATTTGATACTCCTAGATGGTTGGGAGGGGTGCAATGGGTGAGATGACGTAAGGAGGGTCCGTATAGTCCTAGATGGCTAGGAGGGGTCCACGGGGGTCCAGTTGTCTACGATTCTCGCACGTGCTTTTGCATGACCTAAAAGTTCTACTGATACTCCTAGATGGCTGGGAAGGGTGAAAAGGGTCAGATGACGTAAGGAGGGTCCGTATACTCCTAGTTGACTAGGAGGGGTCCACGGGGTTCCAGATAGCAACGATTGTCGCAATTGGTTTAGGATGACCTAAAAGTGCAACTTATACTTCTAGATGGCTAGGAGGGGTGCAATGGCTCAGATGACATAAGGAGGGTCCGTATACTCCTAGTTGGCTAGGAGGGGCCAACGGGGGTTCAGATAGCTACGATTGTCGCAAGTGCTTTTTGATGACCGAAAAGTGCTACTGATACTCGTAGATGGCTGGGACGGGTGCAATGGGTCAGATGACGTAAGGAGGGTCCGTATAGTCCAAGATGGCTAGGAGGGGTCCACGGGGTTCCAGATGGCAACAATTGTCGCACGTTCTTGAGGATGACCTAAAATTGCAACTGATAGTCCTAGATGGCTAGGAGAGGTTAAATGGGTCAGATGACGTAAGGAGGGTCCATACACTCCTAGATGGCTAGGAGGGGTGCACGGGGGTCCAGATGGCTACGATTGTCGCAAGTGTTTTAGGATGACCTAATAGTTCTACATATACTCCGTATAGTCCTAGATGGCAAGGAGGGGTGCAATGGGTCAGATGACGTAAGGAGGGTCCGTATAGTCCTAGATGGCTAGGAGGGGTCCACGGGGGTCCAGTTGGCTACGATTCTCGCACGTGCTTTTGCATGACCTAAAAGAGCTACTGATACTCCTAGATGGTTGGGAGGGATGCAAATTGTCAGATGATGTAAGGAGGGTCCGTATAGTCCTATATGGCTAGGAGCGGTCCACGGGGGTCCAGATGGCAACGACTGTCGCACGTTCTTTTGGATGGCCTAAAAGTGCTACTGATTCTGCTAGATGGCTGGGAGGGGTGCAAATTGTCAGATGACGTAAGGAGGGTCCGTATAGTCCTAGATGGCTATGAGCGGTCCACGGGGGTCCAGATGGCTTTTATTGTCGCACGTGCTTTAGGATGACCTAAAAGTGCAATTGTTACTCCTAGATGGCCGGGAGGGGTGCAATGGGTCAGATGACGTAAGGAGGGTCAGTATAGTCCAAGATGGCTAGGAGGGCTCCACGGATGTCCAGATGGCTACGATTGTCGCACGTTCTTTAGGATGACCTAAAAGTGCAACTGATACTCCTAGATGGCTAGGAGGGGTGAAATGGGTCAAATGACGTAAGGAGGGTCCGTATACTCCTAGATGGCTAGGAGGGTTGCACGGGGGTCCAGATGGCTACGATTGTCGCAAGTGTTTTTGGATGACCTAAAAGTGCTACTGATAATCCTAGATGGTTGACAGGGGTGAAATGGGTCAGATAACGTAAGAAGGGTCCGTATATTCCTAGTTGACTAGGAGGGGTCTACGGGGGTCCAGATAGCTACGATTGTTGCAAGTGCTTCAGGATGACCTAAAAGTGCTACTGATACTCCTAGATGGCTAGGAGGGGTGCAATGGGTCAGATGACGTAAGAAGGGTCCGTATACTCCTAGATGGCTAGGAGGGGTCCACGGGGGTCCAGATAGCAACGATTGTCGCAAGTGCTTTTGGATGACCTAAAAGTGCTACTGATACTCCTAGATGGTTGGGAGGGGTGAAATGGGTGAGATGACGAAAGGAGGGTCCGTATAGTCCTAGATGGCAAGGAGCGCTCCACGACGTTCCAGATGGCTACGATTGTCCCACGTGTTTTAGGATGACCAAAAGGTGCAACTGATACTCCTAGATGGCTGGGAGGGGTGCAATGGGTCAGATGACGTAAGGAGGGTCCGAATAGTCCGATATGGCTAGGAGCTGTCCATGGGGGTCCAGTTGGCTACGATTCTCGCACGTGCTTTAAGATGACCTAAAAGTGCAACTGATACTCCTAGATGGCTGGGAGGGGTGCAAATTGTCAGATGACGTAAGGAGGGTCCGTATAGTCCTAGATGGCTATGAGCGGTCCACGGGGGTCCAGATGGCTTTTATTGTCGCACGTGCTTTAGGATGACCTAAAAGTGCAATTGTTACTCCTAGCTGGCTGGGAGGAGTGCAATGGGTCAGATGGCGTAAGGAGGGTCCCTATAGTCCTAGATGACTTCGAGGGTTCCACGGGGGTCCAGATGGCTACGATTGTTAGACGTGCATTAGGATGACCTAAAAGTGTAACTGATACTCCTAGATGGCAGGGAGGGGTGAAATGGGTCAGATGACGTAAGGAGGGTCCGTATACTCCAAGATGGCTAGGAGGGGTTCACGGGGTTCCAGATGGCTACGATTGTCGCACGTTCTTTAGGATGACCTAAAATTGCAGCTGATACTCCTAGATGGCTAGGAGGGGTGAAAATTGTCAGATGACGTAAGGAGGGTCCGTATAGTCCTAGATGGCTATGAGCGGTCCACGGGGGTCCAGATGGCTTCGATTGTCGCACGTGCTTTAGGATGACCTAAAAGTGCAATTGTTACTCCTAGCTGGCTGGGAGGAGTGCAATGGGTCAGATGGCGTAAGGAGGGTCCCTATAGTCCTAGATGGCGTCGAGGGTTCCACGGGGGTCCAGATGGCTACGATTGTCCCACGTGCATTAGGATGACCTAAAAGTGTAACGGATACTCCTAGATGGCTGGGAGGGGTGAAATGGGTCAGATGACGTAAGGAGGGTCCGTATACTCCAAGATGGCTAGGAGGGGTGCACGGGGGTCCAGATGGCTACTGTTGTTGCAAGTGTTTTAGGATGACCTAAAAGTGCTACTGATAATGCCAGATGGTTGAGAGGGGTGAAATGGGTCAGATGATGTGAGGAGGGTGCGTATACTCCTAGTTGACTTGGAGGGGTCCAGATAGCTACGATTGTCGCAAGTGCTTTAGGATGAACTAAAAGTGCTACTGATACTCCTAGGTGGCTAGGAGGGGTGCAATGGGTCAGATGACGTAAGGAGGGTCCGTATACTCCTAGATGGCTAGGAGGGGTCCTCGGGGGTCCAGATAGCTACGATTGTCGCAAGTGCTTTAGGATGACCTAAAAGCGCTACTGATACTTCTAGATGGCTGGGAGGGGTGCAATGGGTCAGATGACGTAAGGAGGGTTCGTATACTCCTAGATGGCTAGGAGGGGTCCACGGGGGTCCAGATAGCTACGATTGTCGCAAGTGCTTTAGGATGACCTAAAAGTGCCACTGATACTCCTAGATGGTTGGGAGGGGTGCAATGGGTCAGATGACGTAAGGAGGGTCCGTATAGTCCTAGATGGCTAGGAGGGGTCCACGGGGTTCCATATGGCATGATGAGGACATCCCTAGTCCTTTACCATCTTCTCCTATTGATGATGTTGCTGTACAAGACAAAGCTAATGATGTGAGGATTGGACCAATGACAAGGGCTCGAACCAAGTTACTTGAGCAACAGGTGAACTCACTCTTAATTGAATATGATGTTTGTGTTAATGAGAACTTTATACTGCCTAAGTCTATGCATCTATGTATGATCAGGTTTATTGATAACACAAGCATGGGAGGAGGAGACGAGCTACAGCAATGAGAAGAACCATCACTGATTTCCAATATCAGCAAGTGCGCGAGGGAGGAGAGGGAGGCCGGCGCACCAGGGCATTGAAAGAAATCACTCGTTTGCACGTTAGAGGGATCAAGTGGCGCACCAGGACATAACGTAAGAAGATATTAGTCTAAGGTGTTATACATGAGGCCTGCGTGCCATGTTAGACCGAACCACCATGGGTCGGTTTTTATCAGTTTGAGTCGAACCAGGTTTGGGTTCAGATCCGAATTGAGTCCTAGTTTCGGCCAGCCCCTTTAAATAGCCAAGGGCTGCGCCATAGAGAGGTAGACCACGTTTAAGCAAAACCCTAGATCGAATTGCTAAGCATTCATCTATCAGAATTCCTCTTTGCTGCGATCAGGAATTCACCCCTCTCCTTTGTTGCGATCGAGAGGTTATTGTTACCAAAGTTTGTGATAAGGGGTGGCCCGATCTTCTCAGTGAGCGGTGGGTAGATGGATGATGGTGGAAGATAACTTGCGAGAATCCGACGAACTCTCCGGCTGTTCCCCCGTTGCCAATGCAACAGCTCTTCAACCCAATGGATATTCGCGACGCCTCACACCGATGCAACGTAGCCGCCGACCACGAAGCGGTTTTGCAATCTACTAATTCCCAGTGGAACAACAGATCACACTCAAACTTCGGATAATAATCTCCAGAGCGCAACACAGTGGAGAGGTTGAATTCCTGAGCGCAACACAGAGGAACTCGAATATAGATGAATGCTTAGCAATCCAATCTAGGGTTTATGTTTAAACGTGGTCTTAAACCTAAAAGCCACGAAATTACAAGCCTTATAAAGGCTGCTGGACGTCCAACATTGTGTTGGAGTCAAAACCTAACTTTCCTAACTTTAACGGACTCTGTTTGGAAACAGGCAGAAAACAACTCGTGACTTGTTGCGGTCACCGCGCCCAGTCCGAGCCGAACCGGGGCATGTGGCCGGACCCATTGGAAAGCCCTTCAAATAGCCTTTTCAGATTGTGCTTCTTTGCTCTATTTGGAGTCCGTATAAAGAATCCACGTCCGTTTCAAATTCAGGACTTCTGTCAGTCCGAACCGAATCTGAACAAATCTTGAATCCGAATTGGAAAGGATCTTTCTTTGTTTGCAGCATCCCTTCTTCGCGTGATGGCTCCACTTCCTCCCTCGCCTCCCTCGTGCTAGCCACCTTGATGTTTGTCAACAGCCTCCATTCCTTGCCCACATCTTCTTCTCCATTCGCCATTATCTCCATCAACTCAAACCTAATGATACATAAACATAATAACTTAGGCAGTATAACATTCTTATAATTCATGGTATCATATCCAACTAGGAATGAGTTCACCTTATAATAATCATCGATCATGTTTAGTATTTCCTTCCAGTTTAAACATGGATAATCATCATAATCCACCGATATATCCTCATCATCCTCCCTTTCTTCAAGAAAAGCCGTCCGCGGCTTTGGATAAGCTGAAAGTGGAAGAAACAAAAAGAACAACGTGTACGCAGAGTATATGTATATATAGCAGGTTGTATCATGTTTGTAAATAGGATGATTATTTTCAAATGACAAAATGCAACGAAAATTGCGAGCATAGCACATATAATTGTCATAATGGAACCGAGAAAATCTCAGCAATAAGCAATCAGAATTGCAAGTATAAGTGAAGTTCATAGAATCATGATCAAAATGATAGACACAAATATATAAAATCTTATGATTCAGTATTAAATCCAATGTCCTCACAGAAGATCGATGATCAAATTTCATGCTATCAAGGTCAAACCAATCCAAACGATGCAAATCATCATATGTGTCATACCATGCTTCAATTGCGCTACTCTGATATGTAGAACAAAGCAATGACCATGCAGCACAAACAGGTAAATAGTCATGTCCATTATTTCCAGTACTTAAGATGCAACTCAGTTTGCAAATATAAGTGAAGCATAAATCAGTTTGGGACAAACAAGACGGATGCGCATAATCATATGCAAATCTAGCAAGATCAGAACAGTCCAACAAAGGTGATGCTACCTTTGTTCGCTGAGGTACATCAACTAGACTAGAAGACATCATATTATCATGATGATGAGGTATTGTCCCAAAGCAAAAAGATTTTGGCACAGAGCATATATGATTGCAAGAAAAATGTTTTAGTTCAGCAATGTTATCATAGGTAATGCATATGTGATCCACCAAAAAATTCTCGTTCATGTTATAGTCACCAATTAAATATAATCCGAAACAATTGGCATAGGTGCTAGAATTTACAAATGAAAGTTCAGAAATCTTATTCATAGCACAACTCATGGTAAGCGGTGCTTCTAGCATAATGTAATACAAAACATCAGTTGGTGGTATTTTAGCAAGAATCTCTTTATGTGTAATCAGTACCACATGATCGAAATTCGAATTTAGCAAATTATCACATGATGCTGAAATATGTTTGTGTATAAAATCACTAGAACCAGTCAGCGAAGAATCATACTCACAAAGTGACGCGCTTGCTGGCTGCATCGCAAAATCAGTACCTTTTTCAATGGCAAACTCCTCAGATGTAGTAGGCACTGAAATAGGTTCCTCTAGTGGTGATGCAGGTTGAAGACTTGACGGCTCCCTTTCTTCAAAAGCAACCTGCATATCACAAGAAACAACACTAGAAGGAGAGATAGTTACATTAGCAGAAATATCCTCACATGTCCTATCATCTACTACACTCATGTTATCTTTTTCTCTCATACTCTCGAAGTGGATGCACTCAACCTCACGTTTAGTGGAATCACACAGCTCACTTTTTATAACACTCTCACTCAATTTGGCTATGTGGCGCTCATTCTCACATGGGTTTTGATGCACAAGTAGCTCAACAGTTTTCAGATTCGGACACTCCACAACCATGCTCTTGTTCGTTTTTGACATTAAAAACTCTTTCTTCTTTTCCTTCCGAACAAGATGAAATGCATGAAAATCATCTTCAGGTGTAGGTTGTAAGTATCTCTTCCTCATGTTCCAAATGATGGACAAACCATCAACACCTCGTGGACAACTTGCTTTAAATTGTCTCCACCACAGTGCTCCCAACATGATGTGACAAGAATCAAGTGCCACAGGAGATATATCACATACCACAACCTCGGTGTGCGGTCCTATGGTAATAGGAACCTCAGCCTGGTGTGAAATTTGGAGTGCACCATACGCAGAAGCTAGGAAATAAGGCTCTGAAAGGTAACATGTACTAAGCTGCAACTTTTCAACGACTTCAATGCTGACTAAATTAATAGACGAGAATCTCTCAATGGTTACAGCAGCAACTCGTCCACAAATAATGGCATTGAAGTGGAACAGACCGTTTCCTTGGATTGGACGACTTTCTTCTTTCCAAAAGGCTGCACTGCAAAATTTGCGTTTGCTAGTTTCAAAATCACCCTCGTATTCTGCCATGGTTAGTAAACAACACAAATATGTATATATGTGGGAAACTCTCAACTCACTCAAGACCGAAAGAAATTGTGTATCTTACCATTCCAAAGTGAATAGTAAAGCTTACCACTCGTAGGGCAGTACGTGCACGGATGGGGTGAAGCGAATATTATGGGTATCAAAGTGTCACACAACAAAACAGGGTATTTGGTGGAGCTTGGTTGGGATACCTAACAACACCGGTTCACAAAGCCTAGTGCTGATCGTATGACACAAGAGACACTCGGAAACGCACACGGTGGAGATAAATGGGGCAATTGCAACTCTGAAAATGAGCTAAGAATGATATATGTCGGAATAATGCTCGTGTTGCAATGCACAGGAGAGACGCTAGCAAAAGCTCAATACTAAGGGCACAAGATTGCTCAATTCTACTAGTGCAAGGCAGGAATATAATTCGCAAACAATGCTCCAAACAGACTGATATGAATAAAATTCTGGCCTCTTTTTTCTTTTTCGGTTGGTACTGTAGCTACAGCAATTTCAGAACTTTCTTTTTCTCTTCTTTTTTTTCTCCCTTTTTCTCTGTTTAACTAGGCCACACAAATATTTCACAGGAGCAAATAAAATAGACTGCCAAAATAATGCACTTTCCAACCTATATGAGCAGCCCAAAGAGCATAGAAATTACTAGTCTCGTAGGAAAGTTCTACACAAAAATAGACAGGCTTATACCTAAGTTTATCAATGGAAATACACGGAAAAGGAAACACCTAAGGAAACTAAATTAGACACGAACTTGACTAAGGAAAAAAAAGGACACAGACACACCTCGACACGGACACAACGACAGGACCTAGGAGTGTCGCACAAAAAACTGAACGGAAACCAAATCGGTCAAGACTTCTCTTTCCTCTTTTTTTTTTTACTTCGTTTGCTGAAACGAATCTGACAAGACTCCAACGACAAAACAAACTGACAAATAACGTTGAAGCAACTACAATTTAGATCAGAAGGAAAAACAACGCAAAAGGACACACGATCAGCAACTAAACTCGATGAAACGATGCGATCTAAGGCTATGGCAAATATTTTTGTGGGGCTTTTTCTGGATAGGACGAAAAATAGTAAAATCTACGGGGATGGATATGTGGATGCTCACCGAGTAAAACGCTGGAAATCTGATACCAAGATGATAAGGGGTGGCCCGATCTTCTCAGTGAGCGGTGGGTAGATGGATGATGGTGGAAGATAACTTGCGAGAATCCGACGAACTCTCCGGCTGTTCCCCCGTTGCCAATGCAACAGCTCTTCAACCCAATGGATATTCGCGACGCCTCACACCGATGCAACGTAGCCGCCGACCACGAAGCGGTTTTGCAATCTACTAATTCCCAGTGGAACAACAGATCACACTCAAACTTCGGATAATAATCTCCAGAGCGCAACACAGTGGAGAGGTTGAATTCCTGAGCGCAACACAGAGGAACTCGAATATAGATGAATGCTTAGCAATCCAATCTAGGGTTTATGTTTAAACGTGGTCTTAAACCTAAAAGCCACGAAATTACAAGCCTTATAAAGGCTGCTGGACGTCCAACATTGTGTTGGAGTCAAAACCTAACTTTCCTAACTTTAACGGACTCTGTTTGGAAACAGGCAGAAAACAACTCGTGACTTGTTGCGGTCACCGCGCCCAGTCCGAGCCGAACCGGGGCATGTGGCCGGACCCATTGGAAAGCCCTTCAAATAGCCTTTTCAGATTGTGCTTCTTTGCTCTATTTGGAGTCCGTATAAAGAATCCACGTCCGTTTCAAATTCAGGACTTCTGTCAGTCCGAACCGAATCTGAACAAATCTTGAATCCGAATTGGAAAGGATCTTTCTTTGTTTGCAGCATCCCTTCTTCGCGTGATGGCTCCACTTCCTCCCTCGCCTCCCTCGTGCTAGCCACCTTGATGTTTGTCAACAGCCTCCATTCCTTGCCCACATCTTCTTCTCCATTCGCCATTATCTCCATCAACTCAAACCTAATGATACATAAACATAATAACTTAGGCAGTATAACATTCTTATAATTCATGGTATCATATCCAACTAGGAATGAGTTCACCTTATAATAATCATCGATCATGTTTAGTATTTCCTTCCAGTTTAAACATGGATAATCATCATAATCCACCGATATATCCTCATCAGTTTGAGTGTGATCTGTCGTTCCACTGGGAATTGGTAGATTGCAAAACCGCTTCGTGGTCGGCGGCTGCGTTGCACTAGCGTGTGGTGTTGCGAATATCCATTGGGTTGAAGAGCTGTTGCATTGGCAACGGGGAAACAGCCGGAGAGTTCGAGAGCATCCGCGAGTTATCTACATCATCCATCGATTCCACCATCGGCTCACTGAGAAGATCGGGCCACCCCTTATCATCTTGGTATCAGATTTCCAGCGTTTTTACTCGGTGAGCATCCACCAGTCCATCCCGTAGATTTTCTGTTTTTCGTCCTATACAGAAAAAGCCACACAAAAATATTAGGGTTTAGACATCGCCATAGACTAGATAGCACCGATTGCATGTTCTAGTTGCTGTTCGTGTCGATCTTTTGCGTTTCTTTTTTTTCCGTTTGTGTCGTAGAGTTTGTTTAGGTTTGGAGTTGTTACTTTCCGTACTTAGTTGTGTTGGATTCGGAGTCATTGTCAAAAAATCAAAAAAAAAAAAAAAAAGAGAAGAGGTTTCGGTTGTTTCCGAGTTCGGGTCAGAATCAGCAGTTTCCATCGACGTACGTCGCTGTTTTCCTTCCGTGTTCCGTTTCCGAGTTCGTGTCGTATACGGTTCCGGCAGAAAATTCAACCAGGCATAACTTTTGCATACGAACTCCGATTTGGACGATTTTTAGCTCATTTTGAAGAGGAGACAAAAGCGAAGGCAGCCAAACTCACTACGTCTGTTTACGGCTTTTCGACGTCTCAGAATTCCCAAAAAACGTCGGGAAGTATTTCTTTTTGCCACTTTTGTGCAGAGACCTTAGACACAGCCTTTCTACAGCAGTGCTAGGAGCTTACCCATACAGGACTAGCTAACGTTTTGTGCTCCCAGGCTGCTCATTATTGTGTGTCTTGTGTATCTTCAAGTGCTGGCCATAGCAAATTGAAAAATTCAAAAAAAAAAAGAGCAAGGAAATAGGCCGAAGTGCATCGTATCTTTTGTGACACTACTCATTGTTGAGCAATCTTGTGCCTGAGTTTATTTGAGCAACTTGCTAGTGTCCTTCCCGTGCATTGCAACACGAGCTATACTCCGGACATATCTTTACATATTTGTGCTCATCCCTATAGTTGCTTTGCCACATTATTCTCCACGTGTGTGTTTCCTGTGTTTTCGAGTTTCACACGAACAGCAAATAGGATTTGTAGTTGGTGTTGTTAGGCCTCCCAACCAAGCTCCACCAATATACCCTGTTTTTGTTGTGTGACACTTTGATACCCATAATATTCGCTTCATCACATATGTGCACGTGCTCCTATTACAAGTTGGTAAGCTTTGCTAATTCACTTTGGAACGGTAAGATCCACACATTCTTTTGTTTTTTTTGAGTGAGTTGAGAGTTTCCACATATATATCTCGATATTCTTGTGCACACTAATCATGTCGTCAGGTGATGACACCGCAAGTGTGGTGCAGCAAAAGAAGGAGGATAATGCTTCGGTTAATTGGCGGGAATATGAGGCCCTACGTGATCATCTTTCGCGTCAGTTTGGGGCTGAATCTGAGAGGTTGCACACTGGTTTGGCGGCCACAGATGCCAAGGTTGATACTGTACAGCGGTCATTGGGGACTCTTCAGCGGTCTGTGGATGCTATGACTCGAGCCATGGAGGCAATCACACAGCGTCATGGACAGCCAGCAGACGATGCCAGTGTTCAGGCCGAACATGACGATGCTTATGATGATGCTGATGAGGCAGTTAATGGCCACGCTATTCCTGCTAATGTTGGCCGAGGAGACGGCCGCGGTGCTGCACATCCGGGGCGTGGTGGGGCACCTATTGGTCGTGCTCGTCGTCTGTTTGATAATGTTGGTCATGCAGCCATTCGTGATGATGACGGGTTGGGTAAACCAAAATTCAGCATTCCCAAATTTGAGGGCTCTTTTGATGTGGAAGAATATATTAATTGGGAGTTGAAGATGGAACAACTATGGCGTTTGCATGATTATACGGAATATAGAAAGATCAAGCTTGCATCTTCTGAGTTTGATGGTTATGCTTTGCTTTGGTGGCATGGTCTTGTTAATGCAAGGCGTGAAACTAATGACTTGCCTATTCGTTCTTGGCGAGAGATGAAGGACGAGATGCACCATCGTTTTGTTCCTCGTAACTATAGGCGTTCCTTGTATGACAAGTTGCAAAATCTGAAGCAAGGTACTTCCTCCGTGGATGAATATTACAAGGAGATGGAGTTGATTATGCAGCGTGCTAAAGTGAGAGAAGAATCTGAACAAACCATGCAGCGTTTCTTGTCAGGTTTGAACTTTCATGTCAAGAGAATTGTACGTCATTATCAATATGCTGATATAGAGGATTTATTGCATCAAGCACGTGAAGCTGAGTTACAAGTGGCCGAAGATGCCAAATATTTGTCTCGTTCTTCCTTTGGAAGGGGCAGTTTTTCTCACGTGCTACACCTAGTATTGTGCAATCTAGTGTTGCACCAAGTTCTCATGGAGCTGCACCTACAAAGCCAATTTCGGCTGCACCTTCTCACAAGCCTCCACCGCCACCTACAGCAAGTGGTACCGGTTCTTCGAATTCTACAGCCCGTACACGTGATATGAACTGCCATACGTGCGGCGGCAAGGGTCATTTCAAGCGAGATTGTCCCAATAGAAAAGTTATGTTAGTCAATGAAGAAACTGGTGAGTATGAGAGTGGTGATGAGGTGGACCATACGGCTGATCTTGTGGAGGAAGAGGACAGCGGTCTTATATATGCTGATGCTGCTCATTTGCCCACTATTGTTTGTACGCAGCGAGCATTGAGCGTTACGCCAAGTCCCATGGAGCAGCGCTGCAATCTGTTTCAAACCATGGCTGCACTTGGTAATGGCAAGGCGTGCAAAGTGATAATTGATGGTGGCAGTTGCCGCAATTTGGCTAGTAAAGAGCTTTGTCAAAAACTGAATCTGAAATACTTGCCACATCCTAATCCTTATTTTATTCAGTGGTTGAGTGATAGTGGGGAGATGAAGATCAACCATATGGTGCGTGTGGACTTTCAGATTGGACCTTATAAGGACACCGTGGAGTGTGATGTTGTTCCTATGACGGTGTGCCATTTATTGTTGGGTCGGCCATGGCAATTTGATAGAGATGTCCGACACAATGGTAGGGCCAACACATACCAGCTCAATTGTCAAGGAAACGAGATCATGTTGAGGCCTATGACACCGCAAGCTGTGGTCAATCAATCTCGTCAAAAAGTTGAGGTTCACCGTGAGGATGAGCGTGAGAGATTAGATAGGAGAGAGACTCCACCTTCGGTGAGTGAGAGCCACAAGCCAAATTCGAGTGGTAAAAAGAAAAGTGAGGGAGAGAAAATGCTAGTCATGTTAGCCACTAAATCTGATTTGCAAGAGTTTCGTGAGGATCCTACTCTAGTACCTCTTGTACTTATGTGCAAGGGCGAAATTCTTGTTTCTAACGACATGACCCCTATCTCTCTTGGTGTTGCTAATGTGTTGCAGGATTTCGAGGACGTTTTTCCCGACGCGGTACCGGCTGGTTTGCCACCATTGAGAGGCATAGAACATCAAATTGATTTGATTCCAGGAGCCTCTTTGCCCAACCGAGCCCCCTACCGTACCAATCCTGAGGAGACGAAGGAAATTCAGCGACAAGTACAAGAACTTCTGGACAAAGGGTATATTCGTGTGAGCTTAAGTCCTTGTGCTGTTCCTGTTATTTTAGTTCCTAAGAAAGATGGTACATGGCGCATGTGTGTAGATTGTAGAGCAATTAATAACATCACTATTCGTTATCGTCACCCTATTCCACGGTTGGATGACATGCTCGATGAATTAAGTGGTGCTGCTATTTTCTCTAAGATTGATTTGCGTAGTGGTTATCATCAAATTAGGATGAAAGAAGGAGATGAGTGGAAAACAGCCTTTAAAACTAAATTCGGTCTATATGAGTGGTTAGTCATGCCTTTTGGTTTAACTAATGCACCTAGTACTTTCATGAGATTAATGAATCATGTTTTGAGGCATTTCATTGGTAAGTTTGTGGTTGTGTATTTTGATGACATATTAATTTATAGCCACAACGAAACTGAACATATTGATCATATTCGCCAAGTTTTGCATGTGCTGCGTGCTAATAAGATCTATGGTAATCTTGAGAAATGCACGTTTTGCAAAGATAGGGTAATATTTCTGGGATTTGTTGTTTCTAAGCATGGGGTTGAGGTAGATGACTCTAAAATTGAAGCAATTAAAAATTGGCCTACTCCCATGAACCTAAGTCAATTACGAAGCTTTCTTGGTCTTGCTGGATTTTATAGACGTTTCGTGAGAGACTTTAGTACTATTGCTGCAGCTTTGAATGATCTTACTAAGAAAGGTGTTCCTTTTGTTTGGGGCGCTGCCCAAGATGCTGCATTTGATGAATTGAAACGTTGTTTGATTTCTGCACCTTTGCTTATGCTTCCTGATTTCAATAAGCAATTTTATATTGAATGTGATGCTAGTGGCATTGGAATAGGAGGTGTGTTGATGCAAGAGGGAAAGCCGGTTGCATATTTTTCTGAAAAATTGAATGGTGCACAATTGAACTATCCTGTTTATGATAAGGAATTGTATGCTCTTGTTCGTGCTCTTGAGGTTTGGCAACATTATTTGTGGCCAAAAGAATTTATCATACATTCTGATCATGAGGCTTTGAAATTTTTAAAGTGCCAAACTAATCTTAATAAACGTCATGCTAAATGGATGGAATTCATTGAATCTTTTCCATACATTATTAAGTATAAGAAGGGCAAAGATAATGTTGTTGCTGATGCACTCTCTAGGAAAAACATGCTTTTGACACATCTTGATGTTCAAGTTCCAGGTTTAGAGAGTTTGCGTGATTTATATGCTTCCGATACTGATTTTGCCACTGCCTTTGCTAACTGTTCTGATGTGAAGGCGTGGGAAAAATACCATATGCATGATGGATATTTGTTTAGAGCTAACAAGTTATGTGTACCCGAGTCGTCCGTGCGTTTGCTCTTGTTGCAGGAATCACATGGAGGCGGCTTGATGGGTCACTTTGGACGTGAGAAGACGTTATTGATGTTGGCTGATCACTTCTATTGGCCACGCATGAGGCGGGATGTGGACAGGTTTGTGAAGCGTTGCATTACGTGCAACAAGGTTAAGTCCAAACTTAAGCCCCACGGTTTGTATACCCCTCTTCCTGCTCCTACTACACCATGGGAAGATATAAGCATGGATTTTGTGTTAGGATTGCCTAGGACCAGTAGAGGACATGATTCTATTTTTGTGGTAGTGGATCGTTTTTCTAAGATGGCTCATTTTATTGCCTGCCACAAAAGCGACGATGCGTCGCATATTGCTAATCTGTTTTTCAGGGACATCGTGCGCATACATGGAGTACCGAAGACGATTGTTTCTGACCGTGATGTGAAGTTCATGAGCTACTTTTGGAAGACACTTTGGGGAAAGCTGGGGACGAAGCTGCTGTTTAGTACAACTTGTCATCCCCAAACTGATGGCCAAACGGAGGTGGTGAACCGCACACTTTCGGCGTTGCTGCGGACAATGATCAAGAAAAATCTGCGTGTGTGGGAAGAGTGTTTGCCGCATGTGGAGTTTGCATATACCAGGGCTGTACACTCCACCACGCAATTGTGTCCGTTTGAGGTGGTGTATGGTTTTAAACCCATTACACCGCTTGATTTGCTGCCGCTTCCAATTCAAGAACGTGTCAACATGGATGCATCGAAAAGAGCAGATTTTGTGAGGAAGATACATGAGAAGACTAAAGAGGCTATCGAGAAGAAAGGCAAGTACAATGCTGATCGTGTTAACAAGAAAAGAAAGGAGGTGCTTTTTCAGCCCGGCGACATGGTTTGGGTGCACTTTCGCAAGGACAGATTTCCTGTTCAGCGCAAGTCTAAATTGCTGCCACGTGGTGATGGTCCTTTCAAGGTTCTTGCCAAGATAAATGATAATGCATACAAGATAGATCTTCCTACATCTGAGTTTGGTGTGAGCAATACGTTTAATGTTGCTGATTTGACGCCATTTGCTGGAGAAGACCTTGACGCGTCGAGGTCGACGCCTTTTGAAGGGGGGGAGGATGATGAGGACATCCCTAGTCCTTTACCATCTTCTCCTATTGATGATGTTGCTGTACAAGACAAAGCTAATGATGTGAGGATTGGACCAATGACAAGGGCTCGAACCAAGTTACTTGAGCAACAGGTGAACTCACTCTTAATTGAATATGATGTTTGTGTTAATGAGAACTTTATACTGCCTAAGTCTATGCATCTATGTATGATCAGGTTTATTGATAACACAAGCATGGGAGGAGGAGACGAGCTACAGCAATGAGAAGAACCATCACTGATTTCCAATATCAGCAAGTGCGCGAGGGAGGAGAGGGAGGCAGGCGCACCAGGGCATTGAAAGAAATCACTCGTTTGCACGTTAGAGGGATCAAGTGGCGCACCAGGACATAACGTAAGAAGATATTAGTCTAAGGTGTTATACATGAGGCCTGCGTGCCATGTTAGGCCGAACCACCATGGGTCGGTTTGTATCAGTTTGAGTCGAACCAGGTTTGGGTTCAGATCCGAATTGAGTCCTAGTTTCGGCCAGCCCCTTTAAATAGCCAAGGGCTGCGCCATAGAGAGGTAGACCACGTTTAAGCAAAACCCTAGATCGAATTGCTAAGCATTCATCTATCAGAATTCCTCTTTGCTGCGATCAGGAATTCACCCCTCTCCTTTGTTGCGATCGAGAGGTTATTGTTACCAAAGTTTGAGTGTGATCTGTCGTTCCACTGGGAATTGGTAGATTGCAAAACCGCTTCGTGGTCGGCGGCTGCGTTGCACTAGCGTGTGGTGTTGCGAATATCCATTGGGTTGAAGAGCTGTTGCATTGGCAACGGGGAAACAGCCGGAGAGTTCGAGAGCATCCGCGAGTTATCTACATCATCCATCGATTCCACCATCGGCTCACTGAGAAGATCGGGCCACCCCTTATCATCTTGGTATCAGATTTCCAGCGTTTTTACTCGGTGAGCATCCACCAGTCCATCCCGTAGATTTACTGTTTTTCGTCCTATACAGAAAAAGCCACACAAAAATATTAGGGTTTAGACATCGCCATAGACTAGATAGCACCGATTGCATGTTCTAGTTGCTGTTCGTGTCGATCTTTTGCGTTTCTTTTTTTCCGTTTGTGTCGTAGAGTTTGTTTAGGTTTGGAGTTGTTACTTTCCGTACTTAGTTGTGTTGGATTCGGAGTCATTGTCAAAAAATCAAAAAAAAAAAAAAAAGAGAAGAGGTTTCGGTTGTTTCCGAGTTCGGGTCAAAATCGGCAGTTTCCATCGACGTACGTCGCTGTTTTCCTTCCGTGTCCACAGGGGTCCATATGGCTACGATTGTCGCACGGGCTTTTCGATGACCTAATAGTTCTACTAATACTCCTTGATGGCTGGGAGGGGTGCAAATTGTGAGATGACGTAAGGAGGGTCCGTATAGTCCTAGATGTCTTGGAGGGTTACACGGGGGTCCAGATGGCTACAATTGTCCCACGTGTTTTAGGATGACCTAAAGGTGCAACTGATACTCCTAGATGGCTAGGAGCGGTCAAATGGCTCAGATGACGTAAGGAGGGTCCGTATACTCCTAGATGGCTAGGAGGGGTGCACGGGGGTCCAGATGGCTACGATTGTCGCAAGTGTTTTTGGATGACCTAATATTTCTACTGATACTCCTAGATGGCTTGGAGGGGTGAAAAGGGTCAGATGACGTAAGGATGGTCCGTATACTCCTAGTTGACTAGGAGGTGTCCACGTGGGTCCAGATAGCAACGATTGTCACAAGTGCTTTAGGATGACCTAAAAGTGCAACTGATACTTCTAGATGACTAGGAGGGGTGCAATGACTCAGATGACGTAAGGAGGGTCCTTATACTCCTAGTTGGCTAGGAGGGGTCCACGAGGGTCCAAATAGCTATTATTGTCGCAAGTGCTTTAGGATGACCTTAAAGTGCTACTGATACTCCTAGATGGCTGGGAGGGGTGCAATGGGTCAGATGACGTAAAGAGGGTCCATATAGTCCTAGATGGCTAGGAGGGGTCCACGGGGTTCCAGATGGCTACGATTGTCGCACGTTCTTTAGGATGACCTAAAATTGCAACTGATACTCCTAGATGGCTAGGAGGGGTGAAATGAGTCAGATGACGTAAGGAGGGTCCGTATACTCCTAGATGGCTAGGAGGGGTGCACGGGGGTCCAGATGGCTTTGATTGTCACAAGTGTTTTATTATGACCTATTAGCTCTACTGATACTCCGTATAGTCCTAGATGGCAAGGAGGGGTGCAATGAGTCAGATGACGTAAGGAGGGTCCGTATAGTCCTAGATGGCTAGGAGGGGTCCACGGGGGTCCAGTTGTCTACGATTCTCGCACGTGCTTTTGCATGACCTATAAGTTCTACTGATACTCCTAGATGGCTGGGAGGGGTGAAAAGGGTCAGATGACGTAAGGAGGGTCCGTATACTCCTAGTTGACTAGGAGGGGTCCACGGGGGTCCAGATAGCTACGATTGCCACAAGTGCTTTAGGATGACCTAAAAGTGCTACTGATACTCCTACATGGTTGGGAGGGGTGAAATGGGTCAGATGACGTAAGGAGGGTCCGTATTCTCCTAGTTGGCTAGGAGGGGTCCACGGGGGTCCAGATAGCAACGATTGTCGCAAGTGCTTTAGGATGACCTAAAAGTGCAACTGATACTTTGATATGGGGTTGCCCGATCTTCTCGTTGAGCACGTCGATGGTGGATGGTGGATAACTCGGTGTCACCGATGAACTCTCCTCGCTAGATCCCTGCAGCCAATGCAACAGCTTTCTACCCTTCGGATATTCACGACTTCACACACTTGCACACGTAGCCGTTGACCACGAAACGGTATAATTGCAATCTACTAATTCTCAATGGAAGAAACAAATCACACTTCAATTGCGGTTCAACTCTCCAGATCGATACGAATTGGAGATGTATTATTTTAGAGGAAAGCTTTCGCTGTTCAACCAAAACTAGGGTTTATCTAAACGTGGTCTGACCCTCTAGGGCGCAGCCCTTGGCTATTTAAAGGGGCTGGCCTAAAGTAGGACTTAATTCGGACCTGAACTCAAATCTGGTTCGACTCGGACTGATACAAACCGACCCATGGTAGGTTCGGCCTAAACAGGGCACGCAGACCTCATGCATTGCACCTTAGACTAATATCTTCATAAGTTATGTCCTAGTGCGCCACTTGATCCCTCTAACGTGCAAACGTGTGATCTCCTTTATTGCCCTTGTGCGCCGGCCTCCCTCTCCTCCCTCGCGCACTTGCTGATATTGGAAATCAGTGATTGCCATTCTCCTTATGGTAACTCGTCTCCTCCTCCAACACTTGTGTTATTAATAAACCTGATCATACATAAATGCATAGACTTAGGCAGTATAAAATTCTCATTAACACAAACATCATATTCAACTAAGAGCGAGTTTACCTGTTGCGGAAGTAACTTGGTTCGAGCTCTTGTCATTGGTCCAATTCGAACCTCATCATTGGACTTCTTCTTTGCAGCAACTCTCATGTCATCATCATGTATTAGAGAGGGAACAACAGTGTGGATGTCCTCATCATGTCCCCCCTTCAAAAGGCGTCGACCTTGACGCTCCGAGGTCATCTCCATCATACGGTGACAAATCAGCAACGTTGAAACTATTGCTAACAGCACCAAACTCGGCCATAGGAAGATCAATGGAGTAGGCATTGTCATTTATCTTTGAAATAACCTCAAAAGGACCAGCACCACGTGGCTTCAACTTCGAATTCCGCAAATGTGGAAATCTGTCCTTCCGCAAATGCACCCAAACCATGTCTCCAGGCTGAAACAAAACTTGCTTGCGGGACTGATTTCTTGCACCAGCAATGTGCTTTCCTTTCTTCTCAATTGCCTCCCGAGTCTTCTCATGAATTTTCATCACATAATCTGCTCGTTTTGATTCCTCCATATTGACTCTCTCATGCAACGGAAGAGGCAACAAATCCAGCGGTGTAATTGGTTTGAAGCCATACACCACCTCAAAAGGACAAAGCTGAGTGGTAGAGTGCACCGCTCGATTATACGCGAACTCAACATGTGGCAAACACTACTCCCATTCACGCAATTTTTTCTTGATCATAGCTCGCAGCAACTGTTCCAGAAATAGCTCATGAACTTGACATCACGATCAGAAACAATCGTCCTAGGTATTCCATGAATGCGCACGATGTCCCTGAAAAACAGATTAGCAACATGCGACGCATCGTCGCACTTGTGGCATGCAATAAAGTGTGCCATCTTAGAGAACCTATCCACTACTACAAAAATAATATCATGTCCTCTTTTAGTGCGTGGTAAACCTAACACAAAATCCATACTAATATCTGCCCATGGCGTGTTAGGTGCCGGTAGTGGTGTATACAAACCGTGAGGCTTCAGCTTTGACTTGGATGTATTGCATGTAACACAGCGACAAACAAATCTGTCCACGTCACGCCTCATCTTGGGCCAATAAAAGTGATCAGCGAGCATGAGTAAGGTCTTCTCACGCCCAAAATGGCCCATCAAACCACCTGCATGTGATTCCTGCAACAACAACAAACGCACTGACGATTCTGGAACACATAATTTGTTAGCTCGAAACAGAAATCTATCATGTATGTGAAACTTATCCCATGCGTGTTTGAGCAGACATACGCGGTATGGTTCAACAAAAGCATGATCAGTAGCATATAAATCACATAAACTCTCCAAACCAGGAATTTTAACATCTAAATGTGTCAATAACATGTTCTTCATAGAGAGAGCATCAGCCACAACATTATCCTTCCCTTTCTTATACTTTATGATGTAGGGAAACGACTCAATGAACTCAACCCACTTAGCAAGACGCCTATGCAAGTTAGATTGAGCTTTCAGATATTTCAAAGCTTCATGATCAGAATGTATGATAAATTCTTTTGGCCACAAATAATGTTGCCAAACCTCAAGAACACGAACAAGTGCATACAATTCTTTATCATAAACAGGGTAGTTTAATCTGGCACCAGAAAGTTTTTCGCTGTAATAAGCAATAGGTCTACCTTCTTGCATCAAAACACCACCAATTCCTATGCCACTAGCATCACACTCAATTTCGAATTGTTTATTAAAATCTGTAATGCAAGCAAAGGTGCAGAAGTAAGCAAACGTTTCAGCTCATCAAAAGCAATGTCTTGGGCAGCGCCCCACACAAAAGGTACACCTTTCTTAGTTAACTCAGTCAAGGGTGCAGCAATATTACTAAAGTCTTTCACAAAATGCCTATAAAAACCAGCAAGACCATGAATACTTCGTACTTGACTCACGTTCATGGGAGTAGGCCAATTCTGAATTGCTTCAATTTTAGATGAATCTACCTCTACCCATTTCTTAGATACAACATAGCCTAAAAATATAACCTTATCTTTGGCAAAAGTGCACTTCTCAAGATTAGCATATAATTTTGCATCACGTAACACTTGCAAAACTTGTCTAAGATGATCACAATGTTCAGATTCAGTGCGGCTGTAAACTAGTATATCATCAAAATACACAACCACAAATTTACCAATGAAGTCTCTCAAAACATGATTCATTAAACGCATAAATGTGCTAGGTGCATTAGTAAGACCAAAAGGCATAACTAGCCACTCATATAAGCCAAATTTTGTTTTGAAAGCAGTTTTCCATTCATCCCCCTCGTTCATCCTAATTTGATGGTATCCACTACGCAAATCAATCTTAGAGAAAATAGCAGCACCACTTAATTCATCAAGCATATCGTCTTAGCGTGGAATAGGATGACGATATCGAATAGTGATGTTATTAATAGCGCGACAATCTACACACATACACCATGTACCATCTTTCTTAGGAACCAAAATTACAGGAACAGCGCAAGGGCTAAGAGAGACACGAATGTACCCCTTGTCGAGTAGTGCTTGCACTTGTTTCTGTATCTCTTTCGTCTCTTCGGGATTTGTTCGATACGGCGCGCGGTTAGGAAGTGTGGCGCCCGGGACGCAAAGGTGGCAAACCTGCGGGTACCTCGGCCGGAAAAATATCATCATAATCCTGCAAAATAGTAGACACACCAAGAGAAACAGGTTGCATGTCATTAGAAACCAAAACCTCGCCCTTGTACATAAGCACAAGAGGCATGGCTGTAGGATCCTCACGAAAGTCTCTCATATCATCTTTGGTGGCTAATATCAACAAATTAGGCACTCTCTCACTTTTCGTTATATCACTCACAGCTGTTACAATTTTCTCCTTCCCTGGTGTTTTTTCTAAGTTTACTTCTGTTTTCTGGCGAGACTCATTCACTATTTGCTGCGGTGACATGGGCTGCAAATTAATTTTCTTTCCCTTGAACTCCAAGTCATATGTATTGGCACGCCCATTGTGTTGCACATGGCGATCATACAGCCAAGGCCGTCCCAATAAAAGGTGACAAACAGTCATAGGCACCACATCAAACTCGATGGAATCCTTGTATGGCCCTATCTCAAAATTTACACGCACCATGTGATTCACCTTCATCTCACCATTATCACTCAACCACTGAATATAGTATGGGTTTGGATGAGGTAAATATGTCAACTTCAGTTTGGCACACAACTCTTTACTTGCAAGATTTCTGCAGCTACCTCCATCGATGATAACTTTGCAAGCTTTATTGTGACCTACAAGTGCCTTTGTTTGAAACAGATTGCAACGCTGAGAATCCACATGTGGTTGTACACTCAATGTGCGCGGTGACACAACAATAACCGGGGCTGCTGCAGCAAAGGCATCAACGGCCTCATCACTTGTATAGCCATTATCATCATCCGCATTAGGATAAGCATCATCACCTGTTTCATAGTCATTGTTCTCATTAATAAGCATAACTTTCCTGTTGGGGCAATCTTTCTTAAAGTGACCTTTGCCCCCACATGTGTGGCAACTCATGTCCCTATTGCGGGCTGTGGACATAGACGAATCAGTACTAGCAGCGGGTGCGGCTGGTCTCCTAGAAACAGGAGCAGTGGAGGCTGGTTTAGAATAGGAGGACGAGGCACGGCTTGGTTGTCCCTCAATTGGTGCAGCCAAGGGTGATGGCGCCGTACTAGAGAAACGCCCAGAACTAGTGTAGTGTGCTTTGATTTGTGCCTCTTCAGCAAGGTGTGATTCAGCCTCCCTTGCATGGTGTAAGAGCTCATTCATATTGGTGTAGTGATGATGTCACACAATACCCTTGATTGTGAACTTTAATCCATGAAGAAAGCGCTGCATAGTCATCTCAACGGACTCCCGAACACGTGCACGCTGTAACAACATCTCCATCTCCATGTAGTATGCATCAACTGTCATAGTCCCTTGCTTCAATTGTGTCAATTCGTCAAAAACTGAGCGCAAATAATTAGAGGGAACAAAACGAGCTCTCATAACAGCCTTCATCTTAGGCCATGTAAGAAAAGGAACTTCATTGTCAGCGTGGCGGTTTTGCACAAGGCCATCCCACCAACGCAATGCATATCCATCAAATTCAGAAGACGCAAGCTTGACCTTCCTCTCATCTATATAGTCATGTAAGCGCCATAATGTTTCTATTTTCAGCTCCGAACGGAAATCCGGCACCTAGAGGGGGGGGTGAATAGGTGCTATTACAAATTTTAGATCTTTTCAAATTTAGTCTCAACACAAAGGTAAATTCTCTAGATATGCAACTACGATGAATTTACCTAAATGAAAATCAAAGCAATAACAAGATAAACAAGCTAACAAGACAAGCAAGTAAGGGAGCAAAGATAAGGGGAACCGAGTGAAGCACGCGGAGACGAAGATGTAATCCCGAGTTCCACCCAAGGGTGTACGCTCGTTTGGAGAGGTGTGCGCTACCACAACAGGTTAGCCGCAACGCCACAAAGGCTCACCTTCTTCTCCGATGAACTCAACCACAAAGGTTGCGAGTCTACCTTCCACTATTGATCCCCTTTTAGGGCGGAGATCGAATCCCTTACAAACGCTTGAGACACGCACCCACAACTTAATTGGGGCTCTCAAGATGACCACAAAAGGTCAAGGACCACAAAAGGTCAAGGCAACACCAAGATTACAACAATGGTGAACTAGGTTTTCCCACCGGAAACCCTAGCCACGAAATCCCCAAGTGAATGGGGAGGAAATGCAAATCCCTTCGGTGAAGATGTAGATCCGGGCCTTCTCCTCCAATTCTCAAAAGATCAACGAATTTGGGTGGAGGGATTGGGAGATCTTGTTGATTTGAGCTTTCAAGAATAGTAGGAGAGAGAAAATCTGGCCGTTGGCTATCTCGAGGACCCGGAAATTCCGGTATAAGTGACACCCAGAAATTCCGGGTCACTCGGAATATCCGGGTCTGTGAAATATCCGAGTTGAATTTCCGGTTGAGATCAGAACGTCTTCGACATCTTGACTTAGCCAAATTTCTGAGGGTGACTCGGAAATTCCGAGTCAGTGAAATTTCCAAGCTGAACTTCCGGTTGAAGTCAGAACCACTTTGACATCTTGACTTAGCCAAATTTCTGAGGGTGACTCAGAAATTCCGAGTCAGTGAAATTTCCGAGCTGAATTTCCGGTTGAAGTCAGAACCACTTTGACATCTTGACTTAACCAAATTTCTGAGAGATATAGGAGACCCGGAATTTCCGATCCTGGAAATTTCCGGTTCCAATATTCCGATTCTGGGAAGAATTCTAGAAACTCTTTTTCTCTGCATTTTGGCTTTGGGATATGTGATATGCAACTCACACAAACTGAAATACTTAGCAATAGGATTAGTACATTATTGGTATTGTTAACTAACACTCTAAACACTAGGGATTAAGAAATGTTCTTTCAATCTCCCCCTTTTTGGTGTTAGATGACAATACCAAGATTTGCAAGGAAACAAAATGCAATATCAAGTTTTTGACAAAAAATAGCTCCCCCTAAACAAGTGCATGTAAGAAACACAATAAGACAAAGGATAGGAGCAATTTTATAATAACAAACACAAGATATCACAAAGGGGTAATGAGACAAAATGTAAGGTTATGGTAGCATTTGAGACTAGATAGAATTTCATACCTTGTGTATATAGGATATGAAGAGAACACCAACACAATAAATTTGAAGTCTCAACCATAGGATAATGATAGCATAACATTGTCTCAATACACATAGTCATCACACATAGATAATAAAAGAGTTCAACAAATAACCAAAAATAAGATAAATGGACACAAGCGCAAAGAAATGGTAAACGCATATGCTTGTGCCCGACCCCTGCAAATCCCCGAAGTCCTACTAGAGAAACTTCTCCCCCTTTGGCATCTAAACGCCAAAAAGGAAGAGGAGCGATGCTACGTCCCGTGAAGGTCTTCAGTCCGAGGGGGTCTCCTCATCATCATCATCCTCATCATACTCTGCCTCCTCCTCATCATCTGCCTCCTCATCATCATCATAATCATGTCCAGTGGTGTACGAGCTGCCGCCAAGGTCATGGTCAATCTGAGTCCACGGAGCCAAAGAACCCTGGTTCCACTGAGACAAAGTCAGGGGATCAGAGAGATCTGCAGGAGCAGGAGAGCCAGACACATGATGAAGGATCAAGTCTTGATTGTAGGCCAGCTGACGACGATCCTTGTATGCGGTGTATTGGTCCTTGCGGATGTCCACATTCATGCACAAGATGTTGCGTTGGAACCAATTCAGCTCTTCACCTTCGCATGAGTGGCTGGGACATAAGTAGGAGCAGCAGCCCTCCTAGCATCACCCATAAAAGATCCACCCTGAGCTGAGCTAGAAGAAGGCCTAGGAGGAGGCTTGACCACTGTCTTCTTCTCATATAGTTTCTTGAAGTCATGTGCTTCCAACTCATCAGTAATGAAGTTATGGTCAGGAAACTTGAACTTGATGAGTTTCATGATGTAAGGAGCATAGGGGATAATGACCCTTGTGGTCATGGCTTCATACATCTCATTGTAGATGTAATCCATAACATCCACACTCCAGTCTTCATCAGAGCCAGGGTGCTCCACAATGCGGTTGGCATGAAGGAGCAAGTTGCACAGAGGCCACATTGTCATTGTTGCCACCACTTGGTGCAATGTTCTCACGGAGGAAGCGCACAAGGACATCATAGAGAGGGAGCAAGTCTCGAGAATTGCCGGGTGTGGCTCCCTCACCATATAAGTGGACGGTCTGCTTCTTGTTGCGCTTGTAAGGGTGGTGCATGCGATAGCCTTGAGGATTGTCACCATCAAACTTGTAGCCCAAAACTTTGGCAAACTCCTCAAAGTTGGACTCATAGAAAGATTCACCAGTTATCCACTTCATTGTCTTCTTTGAGTCACCCTTCATCACAAGAGTGGCAAAGAACTGCATCACAAGCTGAGAGTTGTAAGGGCAACGAGTGAGCACTAGCCTCTCCAAGCCCATAGTCTTGACAAGATGTATAGCTTCAACAAAGGAGGCTTTCTTCTGCAGAGTTGCAAGGTCAAACGGATGCATAGGCCGAATGGGCTTCGACAGAGAGTACTAGAGGTCCACGAGTATGTGCTCTTGCTCTTGACACCAATAGCTGCGATCATCCAGAGTGTTGTCCCTTGGCCTAAGGTACCAATCCCCTTGTCTGAGTTGAGAGTATTCAACAGAGTTCATCTTTGAATAGTTCTGACGTTGAGGAATAGGAGCATTCTTCCTTTTCTTGGATGGTGGCTTGCTAGCAACAGCTTTCTTCTTCCTTTGAACAGGTGGATTGCTTGAGGAGGCAGGACCCTTACACTTGTTGACAGGGGTCTTGTAAACAGGTGCCCTTGAGGTGTTCCTTGATGCCCCAGCGGACGGACTCCCACTAGAACCTGTGACTTTGAGCATAGTGGGTAGCATAAGGTAAGTGCACACAAGTCAGGAGAGGATACACACATTAGGTAGGCATTTGATGAATCATATGTAGTTAAACATGAGTTAATCTTAAAACTGCAGCGTTCAGCTCGGAAATTCCGATTCAAACATAACCGGAAATTCTGAGGGACCGGAAATTCCGAGTCAGGCTGAGTCGGAAATTCCGACCCAAATAGAAACAGTGCAGATCTGAGATTGACTCGGTCTAAAACTAGATCGATCCAACACAATGCAAAACTAATGTATGTAGATGGCAGAGAATGATGCTAGGAACAATCTCTACCAAGCAATCTTGAAACAAATAACTCCACATCAAGATCCTAGTGCAAGCACAAAAGGAAGAGGAAAAGTGAAGTTACCCTCATCCATTGAGGCCATTTCTTGGAGGAGTGAGTTCTCGGGGCGGAGGAGGAGCAGATCCGGTCGAGAAAGAGGTTCCCCGGCGGTCGGAGTGCTCCGGAGGGATCTTGGAGCAGCAGGGGCGGCGGTTGGAGGAGAGAGAGGTCGGGGGTGGAAGAAGGGCACGAATGAGCCCTTCACCTTGAGCCTGCCCTTATATTTTTTATACAAACCGCCCGACCGGATATTCCGGGTGTAACTTACACCGGAAATTCCGAGTCACCGGATATTCCGATTCATAAATGAACCGGATATTCCGACCTGCTGAACTAAAATCCCAGTTTTCAAACGGATGACTTGTGTGCAATAGAGAGAAATGTCTTCAGGGGGAAGTAGGCTTGGGATAGATATCCAAACTGTCATTGGTACACCATACTCAACTCACAACTACCAAATCGAAACATAAAGCGCCAAGTTGAGTAGGTTTCCCACATGCATGAAAAGGAGGGCAAATAGCAACAATAAGCTCCAAATAAAACCAACTTTTCAAAGAGAAGAGGTCGGTGGCCGAGGCCACCATGTAGGAGTGTAAGGCATGTCACCGCGAAGATGTATCTTGGGTACATAACCAATACTCGTCGTTTTAGCTCATTAGTCATAAGAATGATTATAGAGATAAAAGAGCACTTGCTATCGGCATAATGGGGGGAGGGATGGTCCAATGTATTGGGACCGCACTCCCCCTATTTCCATGCCTACATCTAAACACGATAAGATGCAATTACGCCCTAGGTGAGTGTGCAAGCGATCAAACTAAGGACCTCAGATCAATGATATTTAGCTCATTCCTCAAAAGCAAAACCTTCCTTCCTCAAGGGGCTTCGTGAAGATATCCGCCAATTGATCCCTTGTGCCCACATATGATAAGTCAATGTCTCCTCGGGCCAAATGATCTCTTATGAAATGATGGCGGATCTCAATGTGCTTGGTTCTTGAATGTTGCACTGGGTTGTAAGCAATCTTGATGACACTTTCGTTGTCACATAGAAGAGGCACTTTGTCTCAATCGACTCCGTACTCCTTTAAATTTTGCCTCATCCATAGCAACTGAGTGCAATAACTTTCGGCGGCAACATACTCGGCTTCGGCGGTGGAGAGAGATATACAATTTTGCTTCTTAGAAGACCAACTTACCAAGGACTTCCCAATAAATTGACAAGCGCCGGAGGTTGACTTCCTATCATCTTGATCTCCCGCCCAATCGGAATCCGTGTACCCACATAATGAGAAATTTGCATCCTTGGGGTACCACAATCCAAAGGTTGGGGTATAAGCCAAATATCTAAAGATCCTCTTGACTGCCATATCATGGCTTTCTTTAGGAGCCGCCTGATATCTTGCACACACTCCTACGGCTAGCACTATATCCGGTCTAGATGCACAAAGGTAGAGGAGAGATCCAATCATGGAGCGGTATACCTTTTGATCCACATCCTTACCCTTGGGGTTGAGCTCAAGGTGGCATTTGGTTTGCATTGGGGTAGAGGCACCCTTGAGCTCAAGCAACCCGTACTTCTTGAGCATGTCTTCAATGTACGTTGTTTGGTTGATGAACGTTCCTTCCTTCAATTGTTTGATCTCAAATCCGAGGAAGAACTTCATCTCACCCATCATAGACATCTCAAACCTGTCAGTCATAAGCTTAGAGAATTCTTCGTTAAATGCTTTGTTAGTCGATCCAAATATAATGTCATCCACATATAATTGGCAAATGAAAAGCTCTCTATTAACTTTCTTAGTGAAAAGTGTGGGGTCGATTTCCCCAACTTGGAATCCACGGTCTACAAGTAGTTCTCTAAGGTGCTCGTACCACGCCCGTGGGGCTTGTTTAAGGACATAGAGTGCCTTATCCAACTTGTAGACATGGTTCGAATACTTGAGGTCTTCAAACCCCGGTGGTTGCTTAACATACACAAGTTCATTTAGTGGACCATTTAGAAAAGCGGATTTGACATCCATTTGTTGCAACTTAAAGTTATGATGAGAGGCATAAGCAAGAAGAATACGAATTGACTCAAGTCGAGCCACGGGCGCATAGGTTTCTCCAAAGTCAATGCCTTCAATTTGGGAGTAACCTTGAGCCACCAATCTTTCCTTGTTCCTCACCACCATGCCATGTTCATCTTGCTTGTTCTTGAAAATCCACTTGGTGCCGATAACATTGCGGCAATCTTTGGTATTTCCACCAACTTCCACACCTTGTTGCGCTCGAAGTTGTTGAGCTCTTCATGCATAGCATCAAGCCAATCTTTATCTTTAAGAGCTTCAAAGACCTTCTTGGGTTCCACCATGGAGATGTGAGCTTGATGTTCACTAAACCTTGCAAGTTGTCTTCGGGTAGAGACCTTGCTTCTCACATCACCAAGCACCTTGTCAAGAGATAGAGCTCTTAATTCTTCTGAGGTGCCAACCCTATTAAAACGGCGGATCTCAATTTTCCCCCGAGTGGTGGGAGGAATCGCTTGATCATCTTGATCATTAATGTCTCCGCCTTGACTGTCTTGATGGCCTTGATCAACCATTGGAGTGACGTCCAGCGGTGAAGGAGAGGGTTGATCTTGGCCTTGCTGCGAGCTGCCACCGGGAATGTCAGCAGGACCGGATATTCCGGGTTCAGTATGGACTGGAAATTCCGAATCACCGGAATTTCCGACTCCAGTTTGAACCGGATTTTCCGGCCCTCTGGAAATTCCAGGAGCAGCTGGAGAATCTTGTGCTTCTTCTTGGCTAGGCGTATTGGGCACGGTGTTGTCGATGGGTGTTTCTTGTGTTGGGGTAGCCACCACTTGTGAAAAACTTGATCCTTGTTGAGCAACCTCATAATAGAGTTCAACGGGGCGGTGGACTCCCAACCCCATTCTTCGGATAGCATCTTGAGGTTGATCATCACCTACAACGGAAACACCACTTTGCTCCACAAGGGAGCCGTCATTCTCCTCAAACACCACACTACAAGTTTCTATGATAATGCGCGAGGCCTTATCATAGACTCTATAAGTGTGGGATTCGGACCCGTAGCCCACAAATGTCCCTTCAAGAGACTTAGATTCAAACTTGCCTAAACGACCTTTGATAAGATAAAAACACTTACAACCAAAAACTCGGAAGTAAGAGATATTGGGATTGTTCCCGGTAAGCACTTCATAGGGGGTCTTCATGAGTCCTTTGCGGAAGAAGAGTCGGTTGGATGAATGGCAAGCGGTGTTGACGGCTTCGGCCCAAAACTTGTGAGGGGACTTGAACTCGGCCATCATCGACCTTGCCATCTCAATAAGAGTGTGATTCTTCCTTTCGGCTACACCATTTTGTTGGGGAGTATAAGCAGCGGAATATTGATGACGAATCCCTTCTTCACTAAGGAACTCGTTTAAGGTGTAGTTCTTGAACTCGGACCCGTTGTCACTTCTTATCACCAAGATAGGGACATTGTGTTGACGTTGAGCTTCATTGGAGAAGTCGATGATAGTTTGTTGAGTCTCCATCTTCGACTTGAAGAAGAAAACCCATGTGTATCTTGAATAGTTATCAACAATCACCAAGCAATATTTCTTGCCACCAAGACTAGCTTCTGGAATGGGACCAAAGAGGTCAACATGGAGAAGCTCCAAAACCCTTTTTGAAGAAATGATGGTCTTGCTTGGATGGTGAATGTCATGCATTTTTCCTTCAACACAAGCCCTACACATTCGATCCTTCGGGAAAGAAACATGGTCTTTTAGTCCTAGGATATGGCCACCCTTGTGGAGACTTTGCAAAGTCCTCATGTTGACATGGGCTAGTCGGCGATTCCATAGCCAACCCAAGTCCGCCTTTGCGAATAGGCACATTGTATGGGAAGTGGTGACTCCGGAGAAGTCAACCACATAGAGCCCATTCTCAATGTACCCAACGAAAGACACATTGAGAGACTTGCTCCGCATGAGGATAACCATCTCCTTTTCGAAGACAACGGTATAACCCAAACAAGTTAAAGAATGGACGGAGATCAAGTTGAAAGCTAGGGACTCGACAAGCAAAACATTCACAAGTGTGATGTCCGATGCCACTACCACCTTGCCGAGCCCTATTACCTTAGACTTTGAATTGTCACCATATGTAACGGTCATTTGATCATCATTAGGCTTCAACCCCGTTACAATTTCGTTGCTTCCGGTCATATGACTAGTGCACCCACTATCAATTATCCGTTTCGATCCTCCGGAAGCAAGTCCCTACACACAATAAATTCTTTGGTTTAGGTATCCATTTTGCAATGGGTGCCTTTTGGTTAGCAACAAGGGTCTTTGGGACCCAAATAGCATATTCAATGTAACCATCAAAAGGACCAATGTATCTAGCATAGACATCCCCATAATAATCAACATATAAAGCATCGTTGGGGTTAGATATGCCCGCAAAGTCATCACGAGTGGGAGTGCCCCTTGTGGCATTTCCACTTGCGATGTCATCTTTCTTGGCTTGTGCGGGTTTGGTCTTCTTCTTGATCATCTTCTTCTTCTCCTTAGCGACATAGCCTAGACCTTCCTTACCCTTGTGGGGCACTCGCTCATGAAGAGGAGTAGTGAGTGTCCCCTTGCCTTTATCAAGGGAGGTCTTGGGCTCGGTTTCCATGGAGGGAACAAACAAGATCCTAGCTTTATCCTTGACAACATTTGCATTAGTATTCAAAGGAGTATAAGTACTAGGTTTCTCAAGAATAGATATCCGAGTTTGGAGTTGATCACGAGACTTGAGGAGACGTTCGTGATCACTTGTCAATACCTTGTGAGTATTTTCAAGTGACTCGAAGTCTTCGCAAAGTGTAGCATGAGCAACTACAAGCTCGGACTTTTCATTTTGCACAATTTTACATTTAGCAAAGTAGAGATCACGATCCTTAGTGATCTTAGCAAGTTGCTCCTTGAGGAGAGCATGAGCTTCTTGTTCATCTTCGAGAGAGGATTGGAGGGACACCTTAGCGTGTGCATCCTCTCTCTCAATCTCACCTATTAATTCAAACCCATCCTTAAGCTCACCTATACGACTCATAATTGAGCCAAAGTGTTTCTTTCCTTCTCCTTGCAAGTTAGTCATGAATTTATCAAAAGCAATAATTTCTTCCTTGACTTCTAGGCTCATACCATCATCAATGTCATGGGATATGGAGGTGGGGGACAATTTTACCTCGGATGTCTTTGCCATAAGACATCTTGCATTCTTGATGATGGGGCTCTCGTTTGGTGAGGAGAAGAGTGACGGAGGTGTGGAAGAAATGGCTAGTGCGGCCACTTGCGTTGGAGTATCCTCCTTGTCACTATCTTCATCATCGGTGGGATATTGCTCTTGAGTTATAAAGACAATCTTTTGGTTCTTCTTGAAGTAGGGCTTCTTCATGGGCATGGTCCCCTTGCCCTTCGTCTTGGCCACGAGCCTCCCACTATGATACTCTCTTCTCTCCCATGGGCAATCTGCAACAAAGTGGCTTTTGTCAACACAATTATAGCAAAGCCTCACCTTGTTGAATGGCTTTCCTCCATTGGAGGGAAACTTCTTGTCAATCCTCGCTTTGGCCCTTCCGGGGTTTTTCCAAAACGTTCTTGCCGCAAGACCCATGTGTTGAGTAAGAGTACTTGAGAGGGTCTCACTAGATAGCTCGACTTGATCATCATACTCCTCTTCATCCTCTTCTTCAACGGTGGCCTTCAAGGCAATTGAGGCATGCTTGTGCATCCCTATGGCTCTAGCTCTTGCATCTTGTGCAATCTTAGAGGCCACCTTGTATGCGGTCATCTCTTGCATGACTTCATTGGATGTCATCTTTGCGAAGTCATGTCTACCTTGGAGTGTCTTCAAATCCGTTTCCTCAAAGGGCAAGAGAGCGGTCACAAACTTCCTCTTGATCCAAGCGTCATCAATGTAGACTGCCCCGAGGTTCTTGAAGGAGTTGGCAACCAACACCAACCTCCGGTACATGTCCTTGTGGCTTTCTCCATACAACTTGTAGAACCCTTCCACCTCATTGCATAAGGTATCATACCGGTTCTTCTTCATGCTCTCATTCCCGACGAAGATGTCGGAAAGAGCATTCCAAACTTCTTTGGCGGTGGAGAATTGTTGAATGAGCGCCATGTCCTTCTCTCCAACGGCCATTTGGAGTTGATGAAGAGCGGTGGCGTTGAGTTGGCTATCAACCACCTCTCTTCTTGTCAAGTTGGTTGGATCATGGGGCTTGAATCCTTCTTCAATGATGCGCCATAGCTCAATGGAGGCACTACATAGATGAGACTTCATTAGAAATTGTGATTGAGAGAAATGAGTAGGTTTAAGCTTAGGAGGATCACTTCTAAAGTTTACATGAGGGTGAGGGATAGGAGGGTTAGGAGAGTAATTATGGTTGACATTATGAAATTCCTCTCCTTTGGGGGTGTTAGAGGAGCTAGGTGATTCATCCTTTTCCGCCTTCCCGAGGGAAACACTTGGAGTAACATCTTTAGACCCATCCTAAGATGACTCCTTAGAGTTCTCAACATGCTCCTTAGGAGGAGGAGAGGGAGAAGTAGCCTCGGGCTCCTTAGACTTCAATAGTGCCATGAGCATCTCATTCATCTTGAGGAGTTGGGCCTCCAAGGACGATCTCATATCAATAAGATCACCCATGGTTGCCCCTTTGGCTAACGCCTCCTTCTCCGCATCTAATTTCTCACGGGCGGCCCTCTCGGCATCGGATTACGTCATCGTTGCACTTAGGCGGTTAAGCCCTTAAAAGTGAACAAGGCTCTGATACCAATTGAATGGGAATTCGTCACCTAGAGGGGGGGTGAATAGGTGCTATTACAAATTTTAGATCTTTTAAAATTTAGGCTAAACACAAAGGTAAATTCTCTAGATATGCAACTACGGTGAATTTACCTAAATGACAATCTAAGCAATAACAAGATAAACAAGCTAACAAGACAAGCAAGTAAGGGAGCAAAGATAAGGGGAACCGAGTGAAGCACGCGGAGACGAAGACGTAATCCCGAGTTCCACCCAAGGGTGTACGTCTCGTTTGGAGAGGTGTGCGCTACCACAAAAGGTTAGCCCCAACGCCACAAAGGCTCACCTTCTGCTCCGATGAACTCAACCACAAAGGTTGCGAGTCCACCTTCCACTATTGATCCCCTTTTAGGGAGGAGATCGAATCCCTTACAAACGCTTGAGGCACGCACCCACAACTTAATTGGGGGCTCTCAAGATGACCACAAAAGGTTAAGGACCACAAAAGGTCAAGTCAACACCAAGATTATAACAATGGTGAACTAGGTTTTCCCACCGGAAACCCTAGCCACGAAATCCCCAAGTGAATGGGGAGGAAATGCAAATCCCTTCGGTGAAGATGTAGATCCGGGCCTTCTCCTCCAATCCTCCAAAGATCAACGAATTTGGGTGGAGGGATTGGGAGATCTTGTTGATTTGAGCTTTCAAGAATAGTAGGAGAGAGAAAATCTGAGAGCTAGCTGTTCTTGAGTGAGTGAGGGGGTATAAATACCCCCTCCCTACCCCCTCCCAAAATTTGGCCGTTGGCTATCTCGAGGACCCGGAAATTCCGGTATAAGTGACACCCAGAAATTCCGGGTCACTCGGAATATCCGGGTCTCTGAAATATCCGAGTTGAATTTCCGGTTGAGATCAGAACGTCTTCGACATCTTGACTTAGCCAAATTTCTGAGGGTGACTCGGAAATTCTGAGTCAGTGAAATTTCCGAGCTGAATTTCCGGTTGAAATCAGAACCACTTTGACATCTTGACTTAGCCAAATTTCTGAGGGTGACTCGGAAATTCCGTTCCGAGTCAGTGAAATTTCCGAGCTGAATTTCCGGTTGAAGTCAGAACCACTTTGACATCTTGACTTAGCCAAATTTCTGAGAGATATAGGAGACCCGGAATTTCCGATCCTGGAAATTTCCGGTTCCAATATTCCGATTCTAGGAAGAATTCTAGAAACTCTTTTTCTCTGCATTTTGGCTTTGTGATATGTGATATGCAACTCACACAAACTGAAATACTTAGCAATAGGATTAGTACATCATTGGTATTGTTAACTAACACTCAAAACACTAGGGATTAAGAAATGTTCTTTCAAGCTCCCATGTGAGATACTCTTCAACAGCCGTGGATCCCTCAAACCGTGGAATAGAGAACTTGGGTTTGCCTAGTGGATCATCTTGTCCGTGGAGAGGTACACACTGAGCACGGCCCAATGGAAGCACACCACGGCCCTGATTATAGTGAGCACGACCGCGGCCAGGAGCATTCATATTTTCACCATGCACACTGGCCTCCTCAACAGCATCATCAAATTGTTGTTGGTGCGGCTGTCGTTGGTCCAAAGCATGACGCAAAGCATCAATGGACTGCTGTAAGGTGTGCACACTCGTTTGGAGAGTATCAACCGTGGTTTGAATGGTATTCACTGTGGTGTCAGTTGCGTCGTACTTGAGCTGCATGATTTGTATGTCGTTGGAAACGGCGTCAGCATTTTGCTCAAACAGCCTGCCCAAGTGATCACGCAAATGCTCATAGTCGCTCCATGTGACAGTAGTATTCGCATCCTTTTTTTGTATCACAATCTCATCACTAGAAAACATGATTAGTAGGTTAGTGCAAAAACAAAATTGATATGGTGGTACGCTCACAACTCACTCAACCAACAAGAAAAGGTAATATGAAAATTCCAAAGTGAATAGCAATGCGTACCCGATCGTACTGAGGACTAAATGCACGGATGTGATGAAGTGAATATCAGGGTATGAGAACGGTCACACGACAAGGCAGGGTATAGATGGTGGAGCTGTATGTATGGAATCCTAACCACACCAACTACAAATCCTATTTGCTGCTCGTGTGATACACAAAGACACAGGAAACACACACGTGTAGACAATTGGGGCAAAACAACTATAGGTCTGAGCACAAATATATAGAGATATGTCCGAAGTATAGGTCGTGTTGCAATGCACTGGAAGGACACTATCACGTTGCTCAAAGAATCGATGCAGGCGCAAGATTGCTCAATAACTAGTCGTGTCACAAAGGATTATAGTCACTTTGGCCTCTTCTTTTCTCTGATTTTTTTTTTGATTGTTTCCCTTGTCTCTTTTTTTTTTACTTTTCCAATGTTCTAAGGCCAGCAACTTGATATACACAAGACACACAATAGGGAGCAGTCTGGGAGCTCAAAACGTTAGCTAGTCCTGTATGGGTAAGCTCCTAACACTGCTGTAGAAGGGCTGTGTCTAAGGTTTTAGCACAAAAGTGGCAAAAAGAAATACTTCCCGAATTTTTTTGGGGATTCTGAGACGTCGAAAAGGCGTAAACAGACGAGGTGAGTTTGGCTGCCTTCGCTTCCGTCTCCTCTTCAAAACGAGCTAAAAATCGTCGAAATCGGAGTTCATATGCAAAATTTATGCCATTCTGAATTTATGTCGGAAACAGAAAAAATGACGAAAACAGTGACGTATATCGCTCGAAACTGCTGATCCAACGACGGAAACTGAACGGACGTCGGAAACAACTGAACTCTTTTCTTTTTGGTTTTATGATAAGGACTCCGAAACAAACTCAAACGTGACACGGAAAGACTAAACCCTAAACCTAAACAAACACGAAGAAACAAACGAAAAAATAGGAATACGCAACGGATCAACACGAACAGCAAACTAGAGATGCAACCGATGCTATCTAGGCTAAGGCGAAATCTAGCCCTAATTTGTTTTTGGCTTTTTTGTATAGGACGAAAATAAACTAATCTACGGGATGGATTTGTGGATGCTCACCGAGTAAACGCTGGAAATCTGATACCAGATGATATGGGGTTGCCCGATCTTCTCGTTGAGCACGTCGATGGTGGATGGTGGATAACTTGGTGTCACCGATGAACTCTCCTCGCTAGATCCCTGCAGCCAATGCAACAGCTCTCTATCCTTTAGATATTCATGACTTCACACACTTGCACACGTAGCCATCGACCACGAAACGGTATAATTGCAATCTACTAATTCCCAATGGAAGAAACAGATCACACGTCAATTGCGGTTCAACTCTCCAGATCGATACGAATTGGAGATGTATTATTTTCGAGAATAGCTTTCCTATTCAACCAAAACTAGGGTTTATCTAAACGTGGTCTGACCCTCTAGGGCGCAGCCCTTGGCTATTTAAAGGTCTGGCCGAAAGTAGGACTTAATTCGGACCTGAACTCAAACCTTGTTCGACTCGGACTGATACAAACCGACCCATGGTGGGTTCGGCCTAAACAGGGCACGCATACCTCATGCATTGCACCTTAGACTAATATCTTCATACGTTATGTCCTAGTGTGCCACTTGATCTCTCTAACGTGCAAACAAGTGATCTCCTTCATTGCCCTTGTGCGCCGGCCTCCCTCTCCTCCCTCGCGCACTTGCTTATATTGCAAATCAGTGATTGCCCTTCTCCTTGTGGTAGCTCGTCTCCCTCTCCAACGCTTGTGTTATAAATAAACCTGATCATACATAAATGCATAGACTTAGGCAGTATAAAATTCTCATTAACACAAACATCATATTCAACTAAGAGCGAGTTCACCTGTTGCTGAAGTAACTTGGTTCGAGCTCTTGTCATTGGTCCAATTCGAACCTCATCATTGGACTTCTTCTTTGCAGCAACTCTCATGTCATCATCATATATTCGAGAGGGAACAACAGTATGGATGTCCTCATCATACTTCTAGATGGCTAGGAGGGGTGCAATGGCTCAGATAACATAAGGAGGGTTCGTATACTCCTAGTTGGCTAGGAGGGGTCCACGGGGGTCAAGATAGCTACGATTGTCACAAGTGCTTTTGGATGACCTAAAAGTGCTACTAATACTCCTAGATGGCTGGGAGGGGTGCAATGGGTCAGATGACGTAAAGAGGGTCCGTATGGTCCTAGATGGCTAGGAGGGGTCCACGGGTTTCCAGATGGCAACGAGTGTCGCATGTTCTTTAGGATGACCTAAAATTGCAACTGATAGTCCTAGATGGCTAGGAGGGGTGAAATGGGTCAGATGACGTAAGGAGGGTCCGTATACTACTAGATGGCTAGGAGGGGTCCACGGAGGTCCAGATAGCTACCATTGTCGCAAGTGCTTTAGGATGACCTAAAAGTGCTACTGATACTCCTAGATGGTTGGGAGGGGTGAAATGGGTCAGATGACGTAAGGAGGGTCTGTATAGTCCTAGATGGCTAGGAGGGGTCCATGGGGTTCCAGATGGCTACGATTGTCCCACGTGCTTTAGGATGACCTAAAACTGCATTTGATACTCCTAGATGGCTGGGAGGGGTGCAATTGGTGAGATGACGTAAGGAGGGTCCGTATAGTCCTATATGGCTAGGAGGGGTCCACAGGGGTCAAGACGGCTACGATTGTCGCACGTGCTTTTCGATGACCTAATAGTTCTACTAATTCTTCTTCATGGCTTGGAGGGGTGCAAATTGTCAAATGACGTAAGGAGGGTCCGTATAATCCTAGATGGCTTGGAGGGTTCCACGGGGGTCCAGATGGCTACGATTTTCCCACGTGCGTTAGGATGACCTAAAGGTGCAGCTGATACTCCTAGATGGCTAGGAGGGGTGCAATGGCTCAGATGACGTAAGGAGGGTCCGTAAACTCCTAGATGGCTAGGAGGGGTGCACGGGGGGTCCAGATGGCTAGGATTGTCGCGAGTGTTTTCGGGTGACCTAATAGTTCTACTGATACTCCTAGATGTCTGGGAGGGGTGAAAAGGGTCAGATGACGTCAGGAGGGTCCGTATACTCCTAGTTGGCTAGGAGGTGTCCACGAGGGTCCAGATAGCAACGATTGTCGCAAGTGCTATAGGATGACCTAAAAGTGCAACTGATACTTCTAGATGGCTAGGAGGGGTGCAATGGCTCAGATGACGTAACGAGGGTCCGTATACTCCTAGTTGGCTAGGAGGGGTCCACGGGGGTCCAGATAGCTATGATTGTCGCAAGTGCTTTAGGATGACCTTAAAGTGCTACTGATACTCCTAGATGGCTGGGAGGGGTGCAATGGGTCAGATGACGTAAGGAGGGTCCGTATAGTCCTAGATGGCTAGGAGGGGTCCACGGGGTTCCAGATGGCTACGATTGTCGCACGTTCTTTAGGATGACCTAAAATTGCAACTGATACTCCTGGATGGCTAGGAGGGGTGAAATGGGTCAGATGACGTAAGGAGGGTCCGTATACTCCTAGATGGCTAGGAGGGGTGCACGGGGGTCCAGATGGCTTTGATTGTCGCAAGTGTTTTATTATGACCTATTAGCTCTACTGATATTCCGTATAGTCCTAGATGGCAAGGAGGGGTGCTGATAAGGGGTGGCACGATCTTCTCAGTGAGCCGATGGTGGAATCGATGGATGATGTAGATAACTCGCGGATGCTCTCGAACTCTCCGGCTGTTCCCCCGTTGCCAATGCAACAGCTCTTCAACCCAATGGATATTCGCAACACCACACGCTAGTGCAACGCAGCCGCCGACCACGAAGCGGTTTTGCAATCTACCAATTCCCAGTGGAACGACAGATCACACTCAAACTTTGGTAACAATAACCTCTCGATTGCAACAAAGGAGAGGGGTGAATTCCTGATCGCAGCAAAGAGGAATTCTGATAGATGAATGCTTAGCAATTCGATCTAGGGTTTTGCTTAAACGTGGTCTACCTCTCTATGGCGCAGCCCTTGGCTATTTAAAGGGGCTGGCCGAAACTAGGACTCAATTCGGATCTGAACCCAAACCTGGTTCGACTCAAACTGATACAAACCGACCCATGGTGGTTCGGCCTAACATGGCACGCAGGCCTCATGTATAACACCTTAGACTAATATCTTCTTACGTTATGTCCTGGTGCGCCACTTGATCCCTCTAACGTGCAAACGAGTGATTTCTTTCAATGCCCTGGTGCGCCTGCCTCCCTCTCCTCCCTCGCGCACTTGCTGATATTGGAAATCAGTGATGGTTCTTCTCATTGCTGTAGCTCGTCTCCTCCTCCCATGCTTGTGTTATCAATAAACCTGATCATACATAGATGCATAGACTTAGGCAGTATAAAGTTCTCATTAACACAAACATCATATTCAATTAAGAGTGAGTTCACCTGTTGCTCAAGTAACTTGGTTCGAGCCCTTGTCATTGGTCCAATCCTCACATCATTAGCTTTGTCTTGTACAGCAACATCATCAATAGGAGAAGATGGTAAAGGACTAGGGATGTCCTCATCATCCTCCCCCCCTTCAAAAGGCGTCGACCTCGACGCGTCAAGGTCTTCTCCAGCAAATGGCGTCAAATCAGCAACATTAAACGTATTGCTCACACCAAACTCAGATGTAGGAAGATCTATCTTGTATGCATTATCATTTATCTTGGCAAGAACCTTGAAAGGACCATCACCACGTGGCAGCAATTTAGACTTGCGCTGAACAGGAAATCTGTCCTTGCGAAAGTGCACCCAAACCATGTCGCCGGGCTGAAAAAGCACCTCCTTTCTTTTCTTGTTAACACGATCAGCATTGTACTTGCCTTTCTTCTCGATAGCCTCTTTAGTCTTCTCATGTATCTTCCTCACAAAATCTGCTCTTTTCGATGCATCCATGTTGACACGTTCTTGAATTGGAAGCGGCAGCAAATCAAGCGGTGTAATGGGTTTAAAACCATACACCACCTCAAACGGACACAATTGCGTGGTGGAGTGTACAGCCCTGTTATATGCAAACTCCACATGCGGCAAACACTCTTCCCACACACGCAGATTTTTCTTGATCATTGTCCGCAGCAACGCCGAAAGTGTGCGGTTCACCACCTCCGTTTGGCCATCAGTTTGGGGATGACAAGTTGTACTAAACAGCAGCTTCGTCCCCAGCTTTCCCCAAAGTGTCTTCCAAAAGTAGCTCATGAACTTCACATCACGGTCAGAAACAATCGTCTTCGGTACTCCATGTATGCGCACGATGTCCCTGAAAAACAGATTAGCAATATGCGACGCATCGTCGCTTTTGTGGCAGGCAATAAAATGAGCCATCTTAGAAAAACGATCCACTACCACAAAAATAGAATCATGTCCTCTACTGGTCCTAGGCAATCCTAACACAAAATCCATGCTTATATCTTCCCATGGTGTAGTAGGAGCAGGAAGAGGGGTATACAAACCGTGGGGCTTAAGTTTGGACTTAGCCTTGTTGCACGTAATGCAACGCTTCACAAACCTGTCCACATCCCGCCTCATGCGTGGCCAATAGAAGTGATCAGCCAACATCAACAACGTCTTCTCACGTCCAAAGTGACCCATCAAGCCGCCTCCATGTGATTCCTGCAACAAGAGCAAACGCACGGACGACTCGGGTACACATAACTTGTTAGCTCTAAACAAATATCCATCATGCATATGGTATTTTTCCCACGCCTTCACATCAGAACAGTTAGCAAAGGCAGTGGCAAAATCAGTATCGGAAGCATATAAATCACGCAAACTCTCTAAACCTGGAACTTGAACATCAAGATGTGTCAAAAGCATGTTTTTCCTAGAGAGTGCATCAGCAACAACATTATCTTTGCCCTTCTTATACTTAATAATGTATGGAAAAGATTCAATGAATTCCATCCATTTAGCATGACGTTTATTAAGATTAGTTTGGCACTTTAAAAATTTCAAAGCCTCATGATCAGAATGTATGATAAATTCTTTTGGCCACAAATAATGTTGCCAAACCTCAAGAGCACGAACAAGAGCATACAATTCCTTATCATAAACAGGATAGTTCAATTGTGCACCATTCAATTTTTCAGAAAAATATGCAACCGGCTTTCCCTCTTGCATCAACACACCTCCTATTCCAATGCCACTAGCATCACATTCAATATAAAATTGCTTATTGAAATCAGGAAGCATAAGCAAAGGTGCAGAAATCAAACAACGTTTCAATTCATCAAATGCAGCACCTTGGGCAGCGCCCCAAACAAAAGGAACACCTTTCTTAGTAAGATCATTCAAAGCTGCAGCAATAGTACTAAAGTCTCTCACGAAACGTCTATAAAATCCAGCAAGACCAAGAAAGCTTCGTAATTGACTTAGGTTCATGGGAGTAGGCCAATTTTTAATTGCTTCAATTTTAGAGTCATCTACCTCAACCCCATGCTTAGAAACAACAAATCCCAGAAATATTACCCTATCTTTGCAAAACGTGCATTTCTCAAGATTACCATAGAGCTTATTAGCACGCAGCACATGCAAAACTTGGCGAATATGATCAATATGTTCAGTTTCGTTGTGGCTATAAATTAATATGTCATCAAAATACACAACCACAAACTTTCCAATGAAATGCCTCAAAACATGATTCATTAATCTCATGAAAGTACTAGGTGCATTAGTTAAACCAAAAGGCATGACTAACCACTCATATAGACCGAATTTAGTTTTAAAGGTTGTTTTCCACTCATCTCCTTCTTTCATCCTAATTTGATGATAACCACTACGCAAATCAATCTTAGAGAAAATAGCAGCACCACTTAATTCATCGAGCATGTCATCCAACCGTGGAATAGGGTGACGATAACGAATAGTGATGTTATTAATTGCTCTGCAATCTACACACATGCGCCATGTACCATCTTTCTTAGGAACTAAAATAACAGGAACATCACAAGGACTTAAGCTCACACGAATATACCCTTTGTCCAGAAGTTCTTGTACTTGTCGCTGAATTTCCTTCGTCTCCTCAGGATTGGTACGGTAGGGGGCTCGGTTGGGCAAAGAGGCTCCTGGAATCAAATCAATTTGATGTTCTATGCCTCTCAATGGTGGCAAACCAGCCGGTACCGCGTCGGGAAAAACGTCCTCGAAATCCTGCAACACATTAGCAACACCAAGAGAGATAGGGGTCATGTCGTTAGAAACAAGAATTTCGCCCTTGCACATAAGTACAAGAGGTACTAGAGTAGGATCCTCACGAAACTCTTGCAAATCAGATTTAGTGGCTAACATGACTAGCTTTTTCTCTCCCTCACTTTTCTTTTTACCACTCGAATTTGGCTTGTGGCTCTCACTCACCGAAGGTGGAGTCTCTCTCCTATCTAATCTCTCACGCTCATCCTCACGGTGAACCTCAACTTTTTGACGAGATTGATTGACCACAGCTTGCGGTGTCATAGGCCTCAACATGATCTCGTTTCCTTGCCAATTGAGTTGGTATGTGTTGGCCCTACCATTGTGTCGGACATCTCTATCAAATTGCCATGGCCGACCCAACAATAAATGGCACACCGTCATAGGAACAACATCACACTCCACGGTGTCCTTATAAGGTCCAATCTGAAAGTCCACACGCACCATATGGTTGATCTTCATCTCCCCACTATCACTCAACCACTGAATAAAATAAGGATTAGGATGTGGCAAGTATTTCAGATTCAGTTTTTGACAAAGCTCTTTACTAGCCAAATTGCGGCAACTGCCACCATCAATGATCACTTTGCACGCCTTGCCATTACCAAGTGCAGCCATGGTTTGAAACAGATTGCAGCGCTGCTCCATGGGACTTGGCGTAACGCTCAATGCTCGCTGCGTACAAACAATAGTGGGCAAATGAGCAGCATCAGCATATATAAGACCGCTGTCCTCTTCCTCCACAAGATCAGCCGTATGGTCCACCTCATCACCACTCTCATACTCACCAGTTTCTTCATTGACTAACATAACTTTTCTATTGGGACAATCTCGCTTGAAATGACCCTTGCCACCGCACGTATGGCAGTTCATATCACGTGTACGGGCTGTAGAATTCGAAGAACCGGTACCACTTGCTGTAGGTGGCGGTGGAGGCTTGTGAGAAGGTGCAGCCGAAATTGGCTTTGTAGGTGCAGCTCCATGAGAACTTGGTGCAACACTAGATTGCACAATACTAGGTGTAGCACGTGAGAAAAAACTGCCCCTTCCAAAGGAAGAACGAGACAAATATTTGGCATCTTCGGCCACTTGTAACTCAGCTTCACGTGCTTGATGCAATAAATCCTCTATATCAGCATATTGATAATGACGTACAATTCTCTTGACATGAAAGTTCAAACCTGACAAGAAACGCTGCATGGTTTGTTCAGATTCTTCTCTCACTTTAGCACGCTGCATAATCAACTCCATCTCCTTGTAATATTCATCCACGGAGGAAGTACCTTGCTTCAGATTTTGCAACTTGTCATACAAGGAACGCCTATAGTTACGAGGAACAAAACGATGGTGCATCTCGTCCTTCATCTCTCGCCAAGAACGAATAGGCAAGTCATTAGTTTCACGCCTTGCATTAACAAGACCATGCCACCAAAGCAAAGCATAACCATCAAACTCAGAAGATGCAAGCTTGATCTTTCTATCTTCCGTATAATCATGCAAACGCCATAGTTGTTCCATCTTCAACTCCCAATTAATATATTCTTCCACATCAATAGAGCCCTCGAATTTGGGAATGCTGAATTTTGGTTTACCCAACCCGTCATCATCACGAATGGCTGCATGACCAACATTATCAAACAGACGACGAGCACGACCAATAGGTGCCCCACCACGCCCCGGATGTGCAGCACCGCGGCCGTCTCCTCGGCCAACATTAGCAGGAATAGCGTGGCCATTAACTGCCTCATCAGCATCATCATAAGCATCGTCATGTTCGGCCTGAACACTGGCATCGTCTGCTGGCTGTCCATGACGCTGTGTGATTGCCTCCATGGCTCGAGTCATAGCATCCACGGACCGCTGAAGAGTCCCCAATGACCGCTGTACAGTATCAACCTTGGCATCTGTGGCCGCCAAACCAGTGTGCAACCTCTCAGATTCAGCCCCAAACTGACGCGAAAGATGATCACGTAGGGCCTCATATTCCCGCCAATTAACCGAAGCATTATCCTCCTTCTTTTGCTGCACCACACTTGCGGTGTCATCACCTGACGACATGATTAGTGTGCACAAGAATATCGAGATATATATGTGGAAACTCTCAACTCACTCAAAAAAAAACAAAAGAATGTGTGGATCTTACCGTTTCAAAGTGAATTAGCAAAGCTTACCAACTTGTAATAGGAGCACGTGCACAGATGTGATGAAGCGAATATTATGGGTATCAAAGTGTCACACAACAAAAACAGGGTATATTGGTGGAGCTTGGTTGGGAGGCCTAACAACACCAACTACAAATCCTATTTGCTGTTCGTGTGAAACTCGAAAACACAGGAAACACACACGTGGAGAATAATGTGGCAAAGCAACTATAGGGATGAGCACAAATATGTAAAGATAGGTCCGGAGTATAGCTCGTGTTGCAATGCACGGGAAGGACACTAGCAAGTTGCTCAAATAAACTCAGGCACAAGATTGCTCAACAATGAGTAGTGTCACAAAAGATACGATGCACTTCGGCCTATTTCCTTGCTCTTTTTTTTTTGAATTTTTCAATTTGCTATGGCCAGCACTTGAAGATACACAAGACACACAATAATGAGCAGCCTGGGAGCACAAAACGTTAGCTAGTCCTGTATGGGAAGCTCCTAACACTGCTGTAGAAAGGCTGTGTCTAAGGTCTCTGCACAAAAGTGGCAAAAAGAAATACTTCCCGACGTTTTTTGGGAATTCTGAGACGTCGAAAAGCCGTAAACAGACGTAGTGAGTTTGGCTGCCTTCGCTTTTGTCTCCTCTTCAAAACGAGCTAAAAATCGTCCAAATCGGAGTTCGTATGCAAAAGTTATGCCCGGTTGAATTTTCTGCCGGAACCGTATACGACACGAACTCGGAAACGGAACACGGAAGGAAAACAGCGACGTACGTCGATGGAAACTGCCGATTCTGACCCGAACTCGGAAACAACCGAAACCTCTTCTCTTTTTTTTTTTTGATTTTTTGACAATGACTCCGAATCCAACACAACTAAGTACGGAAAGTAACAACTCCAAACCTAAACAAACTCTACGACACAAACGGAAAAAAAGAAACGCAAAAGATCGACACGAACAGCAACTAGAACATGCAATCGGTGCTATCTAGTCTATGGCGATGTCTAAACCCTAATATTTTTGTGTGGCTTTTTCTGTATAGGACGAAAAACAGTAAATCTACGGGATGGACTGGTGGATGCTCACCGAGTAAAAACGTTGGAAATCTGATACCAAGATGATAAGGGGTGGCCCGATCTTCTCAGTGAGCTGATGGTGGAATCGATGGATGATGTAGATAACTCGCGGATGCTCTCGAACTCTCCGGCTGTTCCCCCGTTGCCAATGCAACAGCTCTTCAACCCAATGGATATTCGCAACACCACACGCTAGTGCAACGCAGCCGCCGACCACGAAGCGGTTTTGCAATCTACCAATTCCCAGTGGAACGACAGATCACACTCAAACTTTGGTAACAATAACCTCCCGATCGCAACAAAGGAGAGGGGTGAATTCCTGATCGCAGCAAAGAGGAATTCTGATAGATGAATGCTTAGCAATTCGATCTAGGGTTTTGCTTAAACGTGGTCTACCTCTCTATGGCGCAGCCCTTGGCTATTTAAAGGGGCTGGCCGAAACTAGGACTCAATTCGGATCTGAACCCAAACCTGGTTCGACTCAAACTGATACAAACCGACCCATGGTGGTTCGGCCTAACATGGCACGCAGGCCTCATGTATAACACCTTAGACTAATAGCTTCTTACGTTATGTCCTGGTGCGCCACTTGATCCCTCTAACGTGCAAACGAGTGATTTCTTTCAATGCCCTGGTGCGTCTGCCTCCCTCTCCTCCCTCGCGCACTTGCTGATATTGGAAATCAGTGATGGTTCTTCTCATTGCTGTAGCTCGTCTCCTCCTCCCATGCTTGTGTTATCAATAAACCTGATCATACATAGATGCATCGACTTAGGCAGTATAAAGTTCTCATTAACACAAACATCATATTCAATTAAGAGTGAGTTCACCTGTTGCTCAAGTAACTTGGTTCGAGCCCTTGTCATTGGTCCAATCCTCACATCATTAGCTTTGTCTTGTACAGCAACATCATCAATAGGAGAAGATGGTAAAGGACTAGGGATGTCCTCATCAGGTGCAATGGGTCAGATCACGTAAGGAGGGTCCGTATAGTCCTAGATTGCTAGGAGGGGTCCACGGGGTTCCAGTTGGCTACGATTCTTGCACGTGCTTTTGCATGACCTAAAAGTTCAACTGATACTCCTAGATATCTGGGAGGGGTGAAAAGGGTCAGATGACGTAAGGAGGGTCCGTATACTCCTAGTTCACTAGGAGGGGTCCACGGGGGGTCCAGATAGCTACGATTGTCACAAGTGCTTTAGGATGACCTAAAAGTGCTACTGATACTCCTAGATGGTTGGGAGGGGTGAAATGGGTCAGATGACGTAAGGAGGGTCCGTATAGTCCTAGATTGCTAGGAGGGGTCCACGGGGTTCCAGTTGGCTACGATTCTTGCACGTGCTTTTGCATGACCTAAAAGTTCAACTGATACTCCTAGATATCTGGGAGGGGTGAAAAGGGTCAGATGACGTAAGGAGGGTCCGTATACTCCTAGTTCACTAGGAGGGGTCCACGGGGGGTCCAGATAGCTACGATTGTCACAAGTGCTTTAGGATGACCTAAAAGTGCTACTGATACTCCTAGATGGTTGGGAGGGGTGAAATGGGTCAGATGACGTAAGGAGGGTCCGTATACTCCTAGTTGGCTAGGAGGGGTCCACGGGGGTCCAGATAGCAACGATTGTCGCAAGTGCTTTAGGATGACCTAAAAGTGCAACTGATACTTCTAGATGGCTAGGAAGGGTGCAATGGCTCAGATGACATAAGGAGGGTCGGTATACTCCTAGTTGGCTAGGAGGGGTCCACGGGGGTCCAGATAGCTACGATTGTCGCAAGTGCTTTTGGATGACCTAAAAGTGCTACTGATACTCCTAGATGGCTGGGAGGGGTGCAATGGGTCAGATGACGTAAGGAGGGTCCGTATAGTCCTAGATGGCTAGGAGGGGTCCACGGGGTTCCAGATGGCAACGATTGTCGAATGTTCTTTAGGACGACCTAAAATTGCAACTGATAGTCCTAGATGGCTAGGAGGGGTCAAATGGGTCAGATGACGTAAGGAGGGTCCGTATACTCCTAGATGGCTAGGAGGGGTCCACGGGGGTCCAGATAGCTACGATTGTCGCAAGTGCTTTAAGATGACCTAAAAGTGCTACTGATACTCCTAGATGGTTGGGAGGGGTGAAATGGGTCAGATGACGTAAGGAGGGTCCGTATAGTCCTAGATGGCTAGGAGAGGTCCACGGCGTTCCAGATGGCTACGATTGTCCCACGTGCTTTAGGATGATCTAAAAGTGCAACTGATACTCCCAGATGGCTGGGAGGGGTGCAATGGGTCAGATGATGTAAGGAGGGTCCGTATAGTCCTCGATGGCTAGGAGCGGTCCATGGGGGTCCAGTTGGCTACGATTCTCGCACGTGCTTTTAGATGACCTAAAAGTGCAACTGATAATCCTAGATGGCTGGGAGGGGTGCAAATGGTCCGTATAGTCCTAGATGGCCAGGAGCGGTCCACGGCGATCCAGATGGCTACGATTGTCGCACGTGCTTTAGGATGACCTAAAAGTGCAATGGGTCAGATGACGTAAGGAGGGTCCGTATTGTCCTCGATGGCTTGGAGGGTTCCACGGGGGTCCAGATGGCCACGATTGTCCCACGTACTTTAGGATGACCTAAAAGTGTAATTGATACTCCTACATGGCTGGGAGAGGTGAAATGGGTCAGATGACGTAAGAAGGGTCTGTATACTCCTAGATGGCTAGGAGGGGTCCACGGGGGTCCAGTTGGCTACGATTCTCGCACAGGAGATGCTAAGCTGGATGGGCGCGGTGGATTTCTGGGGCTCGGGCGTCCGCGGCGCTCGCCGTGTCCAAGCTCGCCAGCAAGAATGAGCTCGCGGGCGTCCCGGCGAGCCTCCCGACAGCCGCCGCTGACCTCTCGTGGAGGAGAGACGGAGGGACTCAACGAACGGTTATTTAAAAATCGAACCGGTACATGACTTTTAAAAGGATTGCGGGTTGAATCCCGTCTTTTTGAGGGTTTTTTTTGCAAAATAACCACGACGTACCGGCCACCTTAGGCCGTATTATATAGTACTAGTTAAATTGCCCGTGCGTTGCTACGGGATATCGTAAAAATAATATAAACTTTGATAAAATAAATATTTCAAATTCAAAAGGGTGAAATACGACATGCCATGTGGCTTCTATTCATACGTCGATAAATACCTATTCCCTCTCCAACTTCTACGCGCTAGTTATTAAGAAAATTACACAAGTTCAGGTTAATTGTTCTAGCAAACGGGTTTATACAATCATGCAAATTATTTGATCATAAAGCTAACTGTTGACATAACTGTCATGCTAATTCGTGCTTGGTATGCAGAAGCGTTGAGAGAGAAAAGTGAGATGATGATGCTCTGGTTTTGTTTCTGTCTTCTCATGCAACTGTTGACAGCTCAATTTTTTTCTCTATATATATTGAAGTTGTTCATAAAATTTTATCACACATGTCTTATCAACTTTCTCAATCTTTCAAAAGAATTCACAACTACAATCATCTATGTCGTTAAGTTGAGAACCCCTTTGACATAACTGTCATTTTGATTATCATATTGAAAGGTTCTGAAATACGACAAGTGACCAGTGTAGAGTACTTAACTATAATCATCATAATTCATAAGGAAAGTGCCACCAATGCCTTTGGTGTAAAGTTCAGATACAAACACTCGAGATTCAGTTGTGGACTGATTTTATATAGATCTTCTAAATTTTAAGCCAATGCAGCTGATATGCTCAATGACAGTGATATTCTTGCATCTAGTTCTGGTATGGATTTCAGAAGAGCCAAGGATTTACAGTACCTTATTATTTGTCAAATCAGAAGCAGAGTCATCACCGCCGTCATGAAGCTTATTCTTCTTGGGCCTCTTAGCATCAGGGCTAGCGGCGATGATGCCCTGTCTTCAAGCCTGCAGAACTGAACCAAGATCGCAACAGAGGACGCTGGCTGACGACCGTGGCATCCTCATTGCCGCTGCCTTCCTTGTTCAAAAAAAATCAGCAACCTGGACAACCTGGACTTCTTCAAGGTGTTGTGCCCGTTGTTCAGTTCCATCATATCCAACATAGCTGCAACTTTTCAGGAAAAGACATCAAGGCCAAACAGGTCAGCACACAAATTCAGTCTGTAAAATCCCAAAAGGTTCGGCGGGGTGCGCTGGTGCTGCCGTGCATGTGGGCAAGGCACAGGAGGTCGAACGGAGCAACAACTTGCAAAGGGAGCATCCATAGCGTTCATGGCGGCCGCAAGGAATCACAAGCTCGCTTTGCGTAGGGAAAGAAATCGAGAGGGGAGACTGAGGGAATCGATAGAGGAGCTCACAGAGAGGGTCTCTACGGAGTAGCTCCACTCTGGACGGCGCCGGTCTCCTCTCCCCTTGGACTCGCTCGAGACGCCACAACCGCCTTCTCCCCGTCGAGAGAGGAGAAGGGGAGGCGAGTGGATAAGGTGGAGGGACTAAAGTGCAAACATGTCAAATTCATGGATTGCGGGTTGATTTCTCAGATCTCGAGGGGCTAAAGTGCAAATATGACGCGACGTACGGCGCCCCGCCTCAAGCCGTATTATATAGTAGAGATATAGAGATAATATTATTTCTACCCTATAGAATCCTATAGAATTTGCGTAGGCATTCTGGCCTTTACCTTTTCTGTTTTGTTTGGAGAAACAGAGAAAGCCTTTACCCTCCTCAGTCCTCGACCATCCCGCTCCTTCGTCAACCCCTCTGCCGCCGCCGCCGCCCCCGCCGTCGTCGTCGCTTCCCACTTCCAAGCTCCCGTTCCTGCACGGTATACTCTCTGAGTCTGATCAGTCGTATTGTGCTAGTACTACTTGCTTTGGCTGTGTTCTTGCGTGCTTCGACTTTTTTGGAGAGATCTGAGCTCAGCGGCGGGAGTGGTTAGAATGCCCTCTACCTTGTTTCGTCCTAGGGTTACGTAATCGTTGATGGAGAGGTTAGGATTAGGATTCCGGTTTTTTTTTTGCTTCTGACGTCTCTGTGTTTTGTTCTCGCTCCTTCGGGATTATGAGATAATTCCGGTTCACATCCTGAAGATGATGCCCAAGGTTTTGAATAATATTGCATCTTTCCTCTCTTGCTGATTTGCTGTTTGCCTATTTATATGTGATATTGTTCTAATACCTTAAGCATAGTAAATCATATCATGGGACTGTAATAAATCAGAACTGAGCAGTACATGTTTATCAAATTGCTGCTTCATTTTTTGTTTATAAGATGTTTAGTAGCTATATCATGGTAGTTCGTCCAATACAACACTAATGTTTAATTTCACGAACTATCAATACAACACTAATGTTCACGCAGTGTGCATCTTAATTGGTGCTTTTGTTGTACCTTTCAATTCAATTTTCTTCTCATATGGATTATGGCAGTGGTGGGGCCACGTAGAGCTGGGTAATCAGCAGACTACCCAGCCTTTTGGCAAATCTAGCAGGAACTTAAGCAAATAATAATAAAAAGCTACAAATACGTATGTTTGACTACACAACTTTGTATTGAGTACCCAGAGTTGTAATCCTGGCTCCGCCACTGTGATATGGTTATCATTAGACTTACCCAAGTACCACCCCGGGGGAAAAGTGAGATCTAGCACGGGTCCAATAATTTGGACAGCTGGTTCTTGCACAAACAGATTTCAGAAGAAATACGATTTCCTTTTAACTGGAGTGGTCTTGTTAGGTGTGGTTAACTTTATTCTAGTTTCCTGTAGTTCATACTATTTTTGACCTTTCATGTTCCAAGGAAGTCGGTGATCTAGTTTGTTATCTAGATTTCTGCCTTGGAGACTAGAACAACTTGTACACTTGATGGTGACAAGCTGAAACTGTACATGCATATTTGACTGTTCGCCTAGCTGCTAAAGCAAGACCATTTCATACAAAATTTGAAGTTTCTGATAATGGGCAATCACAATTCATGGATGTAATATGGAAACCAGACCTCTGAATACTCGCACTTGTGATTTAGTATCCGGTCGGTGTTTGTTTGTTGGACACCATACTTCGAGAATTTGGAACTTCCATTCACAACACAAATATCATTGAGTTTTTTTAAAAAAATCTTCATTGTGAGAGGAAAACTGAAAATGAAACCAATTAATTTCTTGCTGAATTGTTGCTAATTTTCTGTGGAGCTTTCTGTTGATTGTATTGGTCATCAGAATGTCAGAAAAAATAGTGGATGCCTTACATTAGTTTTAATTGTTTAATCATCACGTGGGATTTCTATCATATAAATAATCAAGTAATCATATGTTTATTCTTGGGGCATTTTCTATATCTGCACACATGTCAAAGCGCTTTTTGACTAGAAGCATGCACACATGTTTATATCCATTGTTACCGTGTTTGGCTTTGTTCTAAAATATGTTTCTCTCTTGCTTGGTAGCACGCAAAGCACTTAACAGCTGTTTGCAATTTCATGCTTGTGGTTTTGTGCAGCATTTGTTCTGTGATCAAATCTGTGTGAATGCTCACTGGTTGGAGGCAGAGTTCGATATAGGAAAACTGAGAATCATATATGTTATCTGGCCATTGAGTTTTGTTATTTGCTAAAATAAGTAATGAAGTTGACTAAGTGCATTGCATAGGGTTAGAGCTGATGCATTTTGGTTAACTTAAAATTTCTTTTAATAACCGAAGTTTTTGTTGTTCCCATCACATATTGTATTTCAGTTCTTAGCAAGTTAGTATATTTCGTTTAATCTATCATCTTATATTTAATAACCGAAGTTTCATATTTTCTTCCCTATCCAGAATTTTCACTATGCCCTATCTTTAAGGTGTTACCATCATTATTCCGGCGAAGATGATGCATTACATGGTGATAAGATGGGGAAACTGTTGTTGTGTATACTGTAGTTACACACGGAAATAATTATAAAGTAATCAGTAAAACAGAGTATAGATACAGCAACAACAACAACAGAGCCTAAAAAACGGAGTAATAGATTAATTTTTCGAGAAAACGCAAAAGAGTTTGCTTTCCATTTCATTGAACAGGAAGACAACAGGGATACAACCTCCAGGAAGGAGGGACACACACACACGGCAGTCCTCACGAAGCGACTACAACTAGGTAAGGAGGTACCCTCAACTACAAACCACAACGACATTAGGTCTCACCAGCCTTGCCTCCAGCCAAAAATGGTGAGGTGTCGAGGCTCGGAGCAATAAGGCAGCAACACTGCCGTTGCCAGACGCCTCCAGGGACGATTTCAGCTCCCGAACTGCCCAGGCCCATTGTAGAACTGCCTAGAGAGAGTCGGCGGGTTGAAAGGCAGGGACCGGCTGGGACTGGTGTAGAACTCTTCAGGGAAGTGTGGGCGCTGGCATACATTGTGCCCAAGATTTCCACCTCCTGTGTACCATTCGACTCCTGAGCGCCACATCTGCATCAGGTACTCCACATGCAGCCATAGCAGCGCCTTCAAGGAGGGAATAGCGCTGAGACGCGTAGGCGTTTCGCCCCGACCCATGAGCAAGGACTTCCGAAGACCATCGATACCGGGGCAGACCAGAGCTGGCGAAGTCGTCACTAGAACAGGTCAACACAGTGTGGGAAACCTGGTACAGTTGTCGTCTAGGTAGGAGGCACCGGCCAGCGCAGTGCCTGCAGGCCGGCCACCGCCAGGAGCACGTCTAGCAGGCAACTCGAAGTAACCTGCACCGTGCCGCCACGTACTGTGGTCGCCGCCGCCGCGCCAGCCCGCATCTTCCGCCGGGACGGCAGAGCAGCCATCACCCAAAGGGGGGCTGCTCGCATGCTCACCCACGCAGCGTCGTCCTACAGCAGCGGCCCGGAGGATGGGGAGGAGGGAGAAGGGTTGGTGGGGGTGGAGCGGGAGCAGGGCCACGGCTGCGAGCATCCCGGCGCGCCACATCGCTGCTCCACCACTTTGCCACCCACCGCGCAAATTCACCTCCGCCCCGCCGCCTCGCCAAGGACACCCACGCGACCCACGCTCCGTCGCTGCACTGCCTGAAGGAGCTGTGCCAGGGTGCGCACACACACACGACCACACTGCCTTTGGCAGCCGGGCGCCACCGTCATCGACGGTGGCTGCGGCAGCCAGGGAAGCAAGGCGGCGGCGGCTTTTCTCTAGGGTTTGGTGTCACCTCCGGAGTCGCGCGCGCGACTGACCAGGGAGGCAGGGGGCCCTCGCAAACTAATGACTAGCAGTGTTAGTAATAGATAAATGAAATAAAAAACATTGTTGAGTAATAAATAATAAGCTATTCATACACCTCAGTCAAAATTGATGATCTCATTGAACAGGTAAGATTCAACACTTGGACCCAAAGCTGGAAGCTGCTGTAGGGGGTGTTTGTTTGGGCTGTGGCTTTCTGGCTGTGGCTGGCTGTGCTGCTGTGCAGGAAAAGCTGCTGCGCAGAGAAAGCTGTTTTTCTGAGTGACAGTGTTTGGCGGTTTGGCTGGCTGTCTAGTTGTGTGTTAAAAATTGTCTAAAATACCCTCATCAGAGTTACAATTTTTTTTGTATTTACTGATTGAAGTGTATAAATAAAACTGATATATATATTTAAAAAATACATATATGTGCCACTACACAAATAAATATTGTCCATCATAACAAATCACGGATAATTCATACACAATATGATCTTTTACACCTTATTAATCTGTACATGCTAGACCATCGCGCAATACGTGGATCTACAGCAGGAAAAAATCAGGAAAAGGACCACCAGTTCTAGCTAGCCGGATCAGGATCAGGGCGTTGACCAGCAGCTCGTGGAGCAGCTCGTGTAGGTAGTTTGTGTTTTAGCTCGGACATGGACGCCACGCACAGGGGATGAGGTGAGCCGGGTGGCCGTAGGACGGGGGGAGGAGTTGGGCGGTGAGCAAGCACGGCGGGGACGGCAGGGAGATGGCAAGGCCGGCATGGAGGAGGTCGGGCGGTGAGCAAGCACGGCGGGGACGGCAGGGAGATGGGTCCGAGCTTGGATGGCGGCGACCACGACGGGAAAGATCCGGAGACGGGGAGGGAGTCGGCCGTCAGGGCGTGCCGCTCGCTGGCGGGAGGAGAGCTGCGACTTGGCGGCGCTGGGAGTTGAGCGCTGGGCTGGCGAGCGGACGGCGCTGGGTGGGGGAAAATGAAATCGGGAATGGTGTGTGGATGAGGGAGTGGCATTTGCTTGTAAATTCAGTAAAGGACATGTCCAAATTAGAAAACGTTTCACTCACAATTGCGGGAAGCAGCGCGAAGCCGCGCGAAGCACCTTGAGAGGTGCTTTCTCCTCCATAACTGTTTTGCTCAGTGGCTTTGGCAAGGCCCACAGCCAAAGCACCCCCGTTTGGTTCGTTTGGGGTGCTTTTTCCACCGGAAAGCTGCTAAAAGCCCAAACAAACACCCCCGTAGATGGCTCGTCCAATCCAGCTAGTTTGAGGTAAATCCATAGCTGGTGATTGAGGCAGATTTGCTTATACTTGATGGAGAAAATTTAGATGCAAGGATGACATCAAAATTCTGGATGTCATAGTAGAAAATTGCTATGATTTCCATGAAATATAATGTTTTCTCTGTTTGCCTATGCATCGACTCCAATTTTCCACAAAACAGATCTTGTGGAACATCACTGATCTCGTGGATGTTTTAAAACAAGTTTATTATACATATTCATTAATACACTTCTTTCTAAGAACTTTGTTAATATTAGTGCACGGTCTAAAATGTCAGTATTTGTCGATCCTGTTAGTAGTTCACCCTGTAGCTTGTGCTTTGTGGAGTGGAAGATCCCTGAAAGGCAAAGGGAAAATCAATGTATATGTATTTTGAAGTGGTGTTATCATGTTATGTTGAAGGGTTCGTCAAAATCTTATCATGTTCTAATTACTAAGTCTGTTGAAACTACTCGCAATATTTCATTCTTGCCTGGATTGTTGATTGTAAGAACTTGCTGTATACGGATTTGATGAGTTCCCAAGCTCTGAGAACTGGATTGGAGCTATACAGGCACACGCATTCGTTTACAACAAGAAAACAACTAGAGTATAGTAACCAACCTGCAATTGCTCACTATATAAGAACCAGATTTTCGCATTCACTTGGTTTTGATTGTCACAGACTTTTAATCATACTGGTAGCGAAGAACAAAAAGGTTAGTGGCAAATACTGATATCTAATAAACTTTTGATATGTCCAATACTGAGGATAAAATATTACGGTGTGCAAATAATGTGGTGTTTATTCTCCATGTATGTTGTTTTTTTGGATGGTATTCTCCATGTATGTTTCTAATTAGAGCAATCAATCTCTGATTTTACACGGTCCTTCTTCTTGGCAAGGGTTAATTTCCCCTAATCAACTATGTAAGCTGTTGTGCTGTTTCAGAGATCACTTTTCTTCATGCATGGTATTCTTTTTTACAATTTGTTCTGACATGTATTTTAACACTCCATGCAGGTGTATGTTTTGAAGCCTTCTTTCTCGTGGTATTTCTAAATAAGTCTAATTTAGTGTTTTGATCAGATGCTAGCTCAATTCCATGTTTTAACCATATTATATGCTTGGATCAGTTTCAGATAGACATACAATCTTGATGGGGCATGACCATATTGCTCATATAAAGGTATCTTTATCAGTTCTAAGTAATATCTGCCAATTTCTAGTATAATCACTGTATGCTGACATTTCTTGTTCTTTATTTTCTGGGTACAGAAGCTCATGGCGGATGATTCCCTTGGTGGTATGTTCTCTGCTGCAGTCCTCTAAAATCCTGTTATTTTTTAAACGTAGTTCTTAATGTCAAATAAAAATAGTGTGTATGTTTTTGTGTTTAATTTTTGTGATATTGAATCCACATTGCGGCTGGTTATGAAAGTTTCTACTTTTGGAGATAATTCTCAGCCGCAAGATACCGATCAAATTTAATTTCCGACATTTGCTGCTTTAATTTGGATCGTACCTCTGCATGCACTTGGTTTGATATTGTCTTGTAAGATGTATTTTCTTGTAACTATCAGTAAAAGTATGTACTGTCTTAATCTGACCATTTGTCACTTGTCATCTAGTACTTATGGTATCAGCTATGTTTTTATGTCATTCTTCATATGTATATACCATATATGTCTTCCTTATGTTTTCACTTTTTGTTTAATAGGCAGGAAAAGTTGCCAGGAACCTGGCTGCAGTGAAATTGTCAACGGAACGGTAGTGTACTGCATTAGTCACAGTGGTGCATGTTCATCCCAACAGCTTAGTTACCTCCAAAGTTCATATCAGAGCTCAGATCAATATATGTCCCCTGTCAAAGGTAACCAGGGTACCAAACCTGGTGCCAGTACGGTTACATGCACTGAGCAAGATGTACATATCAAATATGAAGGGGGCGGTCGTGGCAAACTAAAAGATAGTTCTGGGAACACCCATAGTGACACTGGGGAAGTAATCATCCGTGGGGCTGACATACTTTGCAAGCACGAGAACTGCAAAAAGCAGGCCCAGGGTAACACATTCTACTGTAAGTTACATAGTGGTGCTACTAAGGGTTGCTTGGTACGGGGCTGTATGAAAGCTGCACATGGTGGCACACCTCTATGCATCGGCCATGGAGGAGGGAAGCGGTGCATTGTTGCTGGATGCCCAAACGCAGCATGTGGCCAAGGCCGCAGTGAGCATTGTGTGAGGCATGGTGGTGGCAGGAGATGCAAATTTGAAGGGTGTGTGAAGGGTGCACAAGGGAACACAGACTTCTGCATCAGGCATGGTGGGGGAAGGCGGTGCAAATCTGAAGGATGTACAAAGAGTGCACAAGGACGGACAGACTTCTGTATTAAGCATGGTGGCGGCACTCGGTGCAAGTCTGTAGGATGCAATACAAGTGCAAAATGGGGGACAGATTTATGCTCAGTGCATCGGAAGAGTTTGCTTGGCGAGGATAACGCCACCCCTGAAGCTTTGTCCCTCCCTTCTGGAAAACGTCGTTTGGCCAAAAAACCCAAAAAGGCAGCAAAGCCATCTGGAGTCTCCCAGGGGACTGTCACTACTGCAGCTGGAAGTAGCACAGAAGCAAAGAGTTTTCTTCATGTGGCTACTATGCCTTCAGATCGTGAATTGTCACACAAGATCGTGATGGCAGCGGCCATGGGTCCTGCTCAGGTACTACCACTCTCCATGAAACCTCCAACACTGTCCAGGACAGTGATTTCAGCAGAGAAGGAGCCAGCAACAAGCAGTGCGACGCTGAATCTTTAAAATGGCAGTGCGGGTGCATGTGAAGTCTTGCAGGCTGTCAATCTCTGATCATTGGTTCAGACTGGGAAATTTCAAAGTCATAGCTGTCCATAGTAACAAGTCGTCACTGTCAGCTTACATCGCTGTCTCTTTTCCGTCTAACCTGTTGATCTCTTTGTACTCTGTAATGTTATGTGGTGCCTCGTAGGATGGAAACTGCTCGTTGGACTATGTGAAGTTGTGGACTATTACCAAGGGATTTGCATGCAATGGGGTGTCTGAAAGATCCTGTGGTTGTGCAGAAAGCGGTAGGTGTTACTCCCTCCGTTCTAAATTAATTGACTCAGATTTAGTTCAATTTGTACTAAATCTGAGTCAATTATTTCAGAATGGAGGGAGTACTTGTCTAGTGCGTCTGCCGTGGAAACTGGAAATCGTTTAGAAGATAACAATTTGGTTATTAGGGATTTTTGAGTACTTGTATTTTTAAATTCTGTATGATGTTGCCATTAGTCCGATGTGTTGTCTGGCGCTTGATTTATGCATTATTTATTTTCCATTTTCTTTTCCTCTGACATCAGGTTTTTGTGTGTTTGATTTATGAACGTGTGAGCACAGTAGACTAGACCCATTGCGGTTTAATGCATTTTCTCGCAAGATGAAGGAGGTTCGGGTCAACTTACTACTGCATTATGGGAGGGAGGACAGAAAGAAATCTCATCTGTTTTATTCATTTACGATGGGAGGTGATATATGCCTACCAAAAGCAACACGGACGGTATATTGTAGCTCTCTTGAGAGGCTACAGTTAAATAATCGGTAGCATAATCGGTAGCATAGTAGTGACTCTACAACACAAAAAGTAATGTATCAAGCTCAAGCAATATATCAAGCTCTTAATAGAGCGGAGAACAAATATTATCAAATAAGCAAATAAGGCGACCGACCTATCAATTATAAGTATAACGGAAGACAAATTATGTTGTTAAACATTGTTATCCCAAAAGAATATCCTGGGACAGCCGGCGGGTAGCCAATCCAATCATTGTCTTGCCCCAAAAAGAATACCGGGGATTTAATATATAAGAGGTATTTAGGTATTGGGGGATATTGGGGGTCTAATGAGAGCCCCTGAGCCCTTCCTCCTGAATGACCTCCTCCACAATGTTCCAGATTTCTTCCGCTGAGCGAGACAACCGCGCCTATAGCCTGCGTCGAAGTCATGCATGCCGCACATATTCGTGGCAGTTGGTGTGCCACCCGGGGGAAACATGACAAGTATTGTACATGGTACAAACAAAGGGTTTTGTCCTGAGGATGTTGTAAAAGTATGTAAGATTGAACGCTCCATTTACGAACTGAAGCAAGCATCTCGGAGCTGAAATCTTCCCTTTGATGAAGTGATCATAGCTTTTGGGTTTGTCCAAAATTGTGAAGAGACCTACATTTACAAAACAGTGAGGGGAAGTTGGACGACATATTATTAATTGGAAATGATGTGGAAATGCTAAATGGTGTGAAAGAATATTTGAATGGTAAATTTTTCCTCCAGGTGGCGCATCAACCGCCGGGGTGGAACTGCTAAATTTGAAATGAAAGCAAATTATGTTGTTAGATATAGCAATACTAGAAAAAACTTAAATGACCAGTAGCATAATGAGGATGTCCTAGTATACAGATTCTAGATGTCATCTGGGAACCCAAACTACTCGTCGCGATAGCCACAAAACTCAGCCGCCCAAATAATTGCGCAAGACTTTCAACGAGACTTAATTAACCTACGTTCAAAGAGTATGTACGTGAGTCTTTTGCGTAAACCCAATTTTATTTTCAAATCGAGTAAAATGAAAATCTCTTATTAGTAGCATTTGAATGGGGATAAGAGAGTGACACTAGTTTCATCCATCATCTTCTTTATCCACCAAAACATCATCAGTTGAACCAATTTCCTCGGATGGCCTGAACCTGGGTAAAATTTGTGCTTGTTCTTGTTGTGTGTTGGTGAGCCGGCGAGGTTGGTCTATACCCGGCCGGCTTCATCCGTAGAGAGGTCCCCGCGCCCCCTTTGCTACCGAACAAACTAAAGGGGAGAGATCTCTCTCTCCCAGGTGTTCGCATTTCAAATTCTAAATTTGAAAAAACGGGGGGTTCACGGACGCGACATTTGGCCATTAGCATAATGGCGATGTCCCAGTCCATAGATTCTAGTCTGTAGTCTGGGAACCCAAACTACTCGTTAATGTCGATATCCAAAAAACTCAGCCCTCCAAATAATTGTGCAAGACTTTCAACAAGACTTAATTAACCTATGTTCAAAGAGTATGTATGAGAGTTGTAACGCCCCCGGTTTTCCCAAATTAGATTTTGTGTGTTTTTCTTTTTACATCAACATGTCATTGCATTGTCACCTCATTTATTTAAATTGTTGCAATCAAATTCAAATTACACTTTTCAATTTAAATGCAATTCAAATAAATTAAAATGTGATGTTTCAAATATTTTCCAAATATTCAAACTAGTGTATCAATATGTCTATTTTGAAAAACTATAAATATTTGTTAAAGGTTCTATATCTTTTCCTTTCTATTTTCTTCAAAACACAAAAACAGAAAAGAATAAAACAAAAGAATTAAATCCAGAAGAAAAAACATAGCAGGGCCGAAACCCACGTTCTGGCCCATCTCACTCTCTCCTTCTTCAAGCCCAGCCCACCTCCTCAGCTTTCTCCTTCGTACGGACAGAGAGAACACGCACCAGGCGTGACTCCTCTCCCCACCTGCCATGGAGCCCCCACCTCCTCCACCTTTTCCCCCACCTTAAAGCAAGCCCCGCCCCCCTCCTCCAAACCCTAGATCGCCCTCCTTCATCCCCTTGCGCCGCCACCTTCTCCCCTCCTTCTCCTCTGTTTTCCTCCCCATTTTCTCCACCTCCATGACCGGAGCTCGAGGTGCTCATCGAGCCATCGCCATGGACATCGTCGGGACAAGCGGCTAGCGGGAATGGAACCAGCGCACCTCCCTCGTCCTCGTAGCAGGAACGCCGGAGCCGGATCTGCCTCGAATCGACCGGAGCGTCGCCATCGTCGAGATGTTCATCCACGGGAGCCGCCACCGTCTCCTTCCTCTTCGCCGCCCCGACCCGTACCACGACCCCGACCATCCCCTAGGTGAGCCGCACCTTCGGGTCCCTTTCCCCTCCTCCCCGTTGCTCTGGACGCCCGCCTTCGCGCGGCTTCGTCTTGGTCGCCACTGTTTCTCCTCCGCCGTGCTCTGTGTTGACGGTCAAGTTTGCATCCGTGTCACAATATACACACACGAGCTTCTATCCGAACACCAACACACAACAACTCCAGTAGCTAGCGCAGTCGCTCGCTCGTCCCTGCGCGAGATCACGAGTTCGAATCCCTCGATCGCGTGATGAATAAAAGCCTCGTTTTTATTTTTGTTTCTGGGCCACTGACAAGCCTGGCCCACCGGTCAGCGACGGACTGGGCCAGCTCAGCGCGCCCACGCCCACGTGGCGCCTGGGTCCCGTGCGTCAGCCTCTCTGGCTAGCCTCAGGCCCGGTGACAGAAGCCCAGAAGAGAGATCTGCGTTGCAATTTCACACCGAGCCCCCTATGCTCCCTGTTTTCGCGTCTAAGCCCTCACCAGCACGTTTCAGTAATAACTTTTATTCTATAACTCCAAATTAATTATTCTTTATATATTTATTTATCAGAAAAATGCAATGAACATTAATATGTCATCCTTATGCCATGTTGCATCTTTATTTTAATTGCTTAGTGTAATTTAATTAGTTGCACCTAAATAATTAATATGGAATGTGTGGGGTAATTAATATATATATGCAATGCCATATTTCCATTTAATTTGACTAGATCATCTATGCCATGTCTTGGCATGTTAATGAATATTTAACATTGATGGCTAGATTAATAACTTGAACCTAAATATTAATTGTAAGAATGCCGATTCCGTTTAATTTGGATTAAGTGCATCTCCTATTGCATATTGCCATGTCATGCATCATCTCATGATCATGCTGGATCTTTTGCCGTAGTTGTAAGAGGCATCTTTTACGCTTTTCAGTGTTTGTTGTTTCTTCGCGGATAAGACGTTGAGATGTGTGAGTAACGACAAGATATGCTTCCATGCGGGATTCCAGACAAGCAAAGTTTGCTTGTTTACCTATACATTGTCTTTCATTCCTGCCGTTGATCTCTGCTATCCTAGTATTCGATTCTTGTGTCGTGATCCTATCACATGTTTATCCTGCAACCTATACAGCTTTATCCCCACAACCTATTACCTGTTGCATGTTTATCTGTTGGCCTTGCGAGTCGTAGTGCATGCTTAGAGTTGGTTGTGCAAGTCGTATGTATGTCTTATATTTCATATGCTTAGTATGATAGACTGTTCTACCTTAATAAAACTATGTAATATGTTGGATATTATAATTAAAAGATAAGGCACCGGCGGAAGGCCTTGTGAGGTGCTTTGTTCTGCTAAGTGTCGACCTAGGAACTCAGTTTTTTTCCTCGGATCCAATTTTGAGCGCACTAACCACTTGTGGGTGGCCCTATGGAGCCCCCCTCGACTTTGACTGGAACTTCAACTTGTCCAGGAGCCGCACCTAGTTCGGGCTTTCCATTTTTTTCATATGCATTGATACTAGTGTAGTATTTTACTTTGGGGGTGTGCCTTGTTACATGCATATAGGGCGCGGCCTGTTGCTGCGGAGGGGTGTGTCCTGCGGGAATCCGCACCCTTTTGGCCGGGACCAGCATACCTCCCGTGGATCCTTGGACTTGTTGCGGTGAAGGAAAGGGTTGGGTTCAGAGGCCATAATGTTTTTGACTGGGTTGATCATACGAGTATGGGTACAGTAGTGCACCCCTAAAGGGTATAATCTTATCGATGAGCCGCGTCCGCGGTTGTGGACAACTTGGTGATGATGCTGGCTAATAAGATCATAGACAACTTACACCTAATCATTGTTAATTACATGACTAGTAACATAGAATTACTTTCACAATAAATGGTAACTAAAATTGTTCAATGTGTGAGTTTCCCGAATTGCTTCCTCATATTGAAGGGGTTAATCCGAGAATGAGTTATGATTGGTGTTAGTAGTAGTTGGTTACTTATGCGCTCTCTTATCCCTCTCTAATTAGACGGAAGTTGTAGCGTGTCTCTATTAGGTTGCTAGTGTTGTTGCCGCTAAGTCCACCTACCCTATATTTTGGGAGATCTTGTAGAAAGTTGGCAGGTTGGCTATGCTTTTATGTGCAATCAACAGGTTTGAAGTCTGACGACGTTAGCTTGGGAATCCCTCCGGCTTGGACTTGGCAGGGAAATTGCGCCATCGCTTATCTTCAGGACTCTTAGTCCAATTTGCATCTTATCCGTAGTCGGATACTGTTTGCTTCCGCTGTCATTTGAATCTTTGTAATGTATCATTTGTATCTTGACTCGTTCGAGTCGTTGTTGTATATATCTTTTGTTGTTGTTGTGGATGTATCGGAACTGTTGTAATGATATCACAACTCCACCCACATAATGCGCATGTTTTGTCGGGCACATTATGTCTAGTGGGCGACCTAAAATCATTATTATGCGGATTTCGGCGGGATCGCTTAAATCGACATAGTACCGATTTTGGGGCGTCACAAGAGTCTTTTGTGTAAACCCAATTTTGTTTTCAAATCGAGTAAAACGAAAATCTCTTATTAGCAGAATTTTGAAAGGGGAGAAGAGAGTGACACTAGTTTCATCCAGCATCTTCTTTATCCATAAAAACATCATATTTTGAACCATCCTCCTCGGATGGCCAGAACCTAGGTAAAATATGTGCTTGTTATTGGTGTGTGTTGGTGAGCCGGCAAGGTTGGTATGCACCAAGCCGTCTTCATCTATCGAGAGGTCCCCACGCCCGCGTTGCTACTGAACAAACTAAAGGGGACAAATCTCTCTCTCCCAGGAGTTCGCGTTTGCATACGCGACATTTGGCGCACCAGGTAGGGGGCGTGCAGATCTTCTTGGCGGTGCAAGCTCCTCATCAGGAGAGATGGGGCACAAGAGGACGAGGCACTGGCGTAGTGGAACGCCAACCGCGAAGGAAGCCCCCACTTTTGACGTGGGACGAAAGTAGTCCTAGAAACCGCCCCGAGGAGGGCGGTGCCAGTAGTCCTAGCAGCGAACGGGTCAGCGAAGTACGAAGCCTCGCTGGCGAAGACAGGGGAATAACATCTGGCGGGCTAACCTTTCAAGGGATGTCTGTTCTCGAAGGGCAACCCCTCCATCCGGATTTTAGTGACGGAGGAGGGACAATGGAGGCTCTCAATGTGTTGTGCGTTCTTCCTTGCCATGATCAATGGGTAGCATGCGATGCATGGTCCGCTGCCTTCGAGGAATCCACTCGGCTCTCATAGCTGCAGCTTCTCCGCTAGGTGGACATTTCAGCAAGTAACGGGGCCCGTTCAGGAGGGAGGGGCAGTGGGAGAGTTTCCTCCCCGTCGGGCATCCACTCGACTACTCTTAATGATCTGATCTGATCTATTCGAAGGCGGCGGGAAATGTGCATCAACTGCCATGAATACGGGGGGACATGTTGTTGTCGGTCTTTGAGGGAAATGTGCGGCATGCATGACTTCGACGCAGGCTACGGGCGCGATTGTCTCACTCAGTGGAGTAAATCTGGAACATCATAAATGAGGCCATTCAGCAGGAAGGGCTCGGGGGTTCTCCTTAGACCCCTCCCCCCATATCTAAATACCTCTTATCTATTATATATTAAATCCACGGGTATTCTTTTGGGGCAAGACGGTGATTGGGTTAGCTACGTACGGACCAAGCGTGGCCCCTTCTAATTGGAAGCGTACGGAGAATGTGCTTGCTGCTCGGTTGGGAAGAGTTTCCCGTCGGGGTCGGAATGGTTCTGGGCAATCGTTGTTCTCCTAGACGGAAAGGTCCATATATGTTGGTTGCGAGGTGTGCCAGGGCGGCCCTTGGGTAATTCACCGTACCGGTGAATCAAGGATGGAGCCACCCTTATCGACCGGAAGGTGTGGCACCATGCCATACAACCAAAGGACGGTCATAGCGGGTGGTCCTAACACTTGGTTGGACAACTCTAACTGAGATAAGCTAGACCAACTTACGCCATGGCTTTAGAGTAAGCTTGGTCTACGTCACGCTCGATATAGGAAACGAACTAGGAGTTGCTTCCTGATACGTCTCCAACGTATCTATAATTTCTTATGTTCCATCCTATATTATACCAAGTTATTACATGTTTTATATGCATTTTATATAGTTTTATGCATTTTCTGGGACTAACCTATTAACAAGATGTCACAGTGCCAGTTCCCTGTTTTCTGCTGTTTTTTGTTTCAGAAAAGTACTTAAGGAAATGTTCTCGGAATCGAACGATTTCTTTTCCAAAGTCCATATTTTCGTGGGAGGCCGAGGCGCCGTCACCATGCCCTCGCGTGGCCCCACCTCCTGCCGCGCGAGTACGTGGTTTGGGGCCCTCGGGGCTCCACCGACCTCGCCCTTTCGCCCATATATTTCCCCCGACGCAAAAACCCTAAATCAATAAGCCTTTTTCCTTCACGAGTTCCAGAGTGCCGCCACCATCGAAGACGAGATTCGGGGTACAGAAGTCTCTGTTCCGGCACCTTGCCGGGACGGGGAATTGCCCCCGGAGCCATCTCCATCGACTCCACTGCCATTCCATCGCCGTTGTTGACTCCTATGATGAGGAGTGAGTAGTTCTACCCCGGGGTTGCGGGATCTACGGTAGCTATGTGTTCTATCTCTCTCTCTCCCATGGTGTGATCTTTATGTGATCATGAGCTTTGTAATCTAGTTGAATATATGATGCTACTCTTTATCTATTATGCACTCTAAAGATAACTTTAATGTGAACTCCAAGGTTATTCACGGCTGTAACGGTGACAGTGTGTGCATCGTGTGTGATTCCTTTTATGACGTTGTTGGTGTTAGTTTACTCTGACTTTGAAGAGGCTCTTGTAGCCCTACACAATGAATGGTGTTTATCATCCAACATGAGAGTGTTTAAGAGTATTATTTATTATTCAACTGTGATGTCAATGTTGAGAGTGTCCACTGGTGAAAGTATGATCCCTAGGCCTTGTTTCTAAGCATTAAAACACCGTTTCCAACAAGTTCTGCTACATGTTTGCTTGCTGCCATTTTTATTACAGATTGCAATTACTACTTATAATCATCCATATTACTTGTATTTCACTATCTCTTCGCATAACTAGTGCACCTGTACATCTGACAAGTGTATTGGGTGTGTTGGGGACACAAGAGACTTTTTGTATCTTAATTGCAGGGTTTCTTGAGAGGATTCACTTAAGGCCTTGGATGATTCACCTATACCTCCCTGAGTTCAATATACCTTGGATGATTCACTTAAGGGAAACTTGTTGTTGTTCTACAAACCTCTGCTCTTAGAGGCCCAACACTGTCTACGAGAATAGAAGCGTGCATAGACATCAAGCTATTTTCTGGCGCCGTTGCCGGGGAGGTGAGCGCTTGAAGGTATCTCCTTTAGATTCTACAGTTATTACTATTTGTTTCTTGTTTTTATTTCCACTAGTTAGGCTAATGGAAAACAACAAAAAAATTAGAGATCTCTATTAAATATATATTGCATTAGGACATGATACTTTTGAAGAGAAAATTAAAAAACCTATGGAAGTTAGTTTGCATAATAGTAGTAGTAATGTTATTAGTATAAATTTTATGGACACTATTATTGCTAAGGCTATGGAAAAGACTAAACTTGGGGGAGCTAGTTTAAACAAAAAATACCTTTTTTGCTCCTCAGCTTTGGAGGAATTATTTAGACTTGAAAATGCTTTACCTCCAATATGTGGTAATTTTAATGATGCTTGTGATATTCTAAAGCCACCTAAAGAAATAGTGCCATTTAAAATACCTATGAAAATTATTGATCGTGTTATGGATAACCGCTATGTAGGGGATGGAACTATCCATCCTGGTGACCATTTGCTATTTCTACATGTATTATGCGAGTTGTTCAAGTGTGCATGTATTTCAATGTACAAAGTTAATAAGAAATTCTCTACTGTTTTGCGCCTCAAAAAAAAACCTTAATAAGTGACGTGGGGCTGCCTTTCGGGTAGCCCACGATAAGGCTACCTGGGCCGCGCCAAGGATAGGAAGGCCCACAGAAGGCCCACGCGGGGTACCATGTAACCTAGTCCAAGTCGGTTAGGAAGCATAACCTGCCATATCTGTAGTTGCCATCGGCACCAACCACCCGAGACCTGGCTGCCTATAAAGCCAGGAGGGTTGCTCGTCCCAGGGGACACGAGATAGCTACGACACAAACCCTAGCGAGATCGCAATCTCGCCATTGTAACCACAACTCGCATCAATAATCAGACAAGCAGGAGTAGGGTGTTATCCTCCGGGAGCCTGAACCTGGGTAAATCCTTGCTTGTCAACCGTCGTGACCACCTTGCACTCATCTCTCTCCCCATCAATCAACCCGGGGTGCACAACCCTGGGACTTGTCGAGTTAACACCTCGTCAATTGGCGCCGTCTGTGGGAAGTCAAACAAGTGCTAGGATCATGGTCGCTCCGGCTCCATCCGCAATGAAGATCGGCGCGTCCGCCGTCAAGGAGTCGATCCGATTCGGCTCCTTCGAGTACGTCATCCACTCGCCAGCTCACCAGTCGGTGTACGCCGATCTGGACAAAGGTATACACATCACCTTCGGCTCCGTATTCTGTTGCATCGATAGTCGTGGTATACTCAGGTCTACGACTACCGCGCTACGCGCAACGGCGTCACCTAAATCGGCAACCATCGCGTCCGCCAAACCCGCGAAGATCGCATCTGCCGCACCCGCGGAGATCGCACCCGCCGAACCCGCGAAGATCGCATCTGCCGCACCCGCGGAGATCGCGACCGCCGAACCCGCGAAGATCGCATCTGCAGCACCCACAGGGGCCGCGCCAGCTGCACCCGCGAAGAGGGCATCTACATCGACAAATTCGACAGCGGCCGCGCGAATCGAGTCTACTACCCCAACCTCGGTCGTGCGGTCGATCAAGTCAAGATCCACCTCGACCGTCGCACCCGCACGGGCGACCAGGGGCCCGCGTCCGACAGCCATGTTGCGCGCGACCTCATCTTCGTGGAAATCCCAAGTCTACCCCAAGCCAATCGCACTCGCCCCGGCAAGCGTGAACACATGGACAATCGCGAGAAGGCGCGACAGCGGCTGCGCCGCGCGCCACGTTGCAGCAATTTTCGACCCCGAGCAAGAAGCGGGCGACAGAAGCAGCAGCGGCAGCACCAACTCTCCGACTCAAGTCTACCCCAAGCAAGTCTTCATGGCCGGCACAGCACCACATGACGACGAAGAAGAACCCGCATATCCGCTAGAGGTGGACATGCCGGACCAGACTAAACTTGTCATCACGCGGGACATGGTGATCCAAGCCATGAAGCATGTGGACGAGGGCACGTTCCCCCCACCCAACGCACCTCGAGAAGACCACATGGCGGTCCAGTACTTGCTACGCAAGGAAGGCGAACGAATTCGCGCCGAAAAAGCCGACCTGCTCAGGCGCAAAAGGGACGCGGATGCATCGAGTGCCAGGCGAGCCGCCCTCTCCTTCACATCCTCCACAGAGGTTAACCAAGGAGCACGGCGAACAGAGCCCGTGTCCCCCACATGGCAGAAGCTGATCGAACAAGGCTCACTCGCAACCTCGACTCGTCATTCGTCACCGAAGATGAAAACGGGATACCCGTCCCAAAGACGGCGAATGCCGCCCTGATCTCAGTCGAGACATACCTCCGGCTCACGCAGACACCGGAGGGGGACGCACGCTCCCTTCTCCACAAACAACAAATTGCCTCCATAAGGGCAATCGAAGAAGCTCTGGCGGCCAAGGGGCCAAGCAACCGAGCGCACGAACCAACGACATCGGGCATCCCAGCGGCGCAGCGACAGCCAGTCAAGGACCTTCGTGACGTCCTGACACAGAAGACGGTGGACCGCAACCGCAAGGAGCGCTCGGCTAGCGCGGCAAACGCGGATGACCATGCTGACCGCGACTTCGAGCCGTGTGGCGCGGCATGCTTTAGCTTCAACATCCGCGACACCCGCATGCCTAAAGGCTTCAAGTTGACGGCTGGCACACCAAAGTATGACGGGAAGCAAGACCCAAAACTGTGGCTCGAAGACTACCTCATCGCTTGCACCTGCCAAGGCGGAACGTCGACTACGGCAATGCAGTACATCCAGCTCATGTTGACAGACTCGGTGTAGCGCCCCATCTTTTATATAAAGATGGAACACCTGTGTTATGTGCTAGTCCCTGGATCACTGCCAGCACCACAGTACAAAATATATAGTATCATTACATAAGTATCAAAATACTACATCGAGATCCAAAAATAGCCAAGTATAGCTTTATTACAAAGTGCATAGTCATGAAGACTAGCTAAAATATTCAGAGTTCACAACGAAATAAAAGCAATGGGCCTCCTCTTCTAGCATACGCCACAAGAAGACATGTTGGGTGTAGAATCGAGTCCAAACTTACTCCTCATCAGAATTACCTGCACATTTGAATATGCAGCCCCCGTAGGAGGTCAATAAAATGAAGTATTGGCAAGTGACTATGGTGGATAAATTATGACAAGTCTAATTCTATATGCATATTTGGCTTGGTGGAGTTTGTAGGCTATTTTGCAGAAAGCCAGTTTTCTCCTATCCTTTGTAAAACACTTTTGTATCTCAAGGACTTGGCACCAAGGGATGAAGCCCAAGTGCACCAATAATTCTTTCCTTAGTCAAATTTTACTTTATGAAAACCATGTTGAGATTCTTCCGTCCATCCTTGTCCAGTTGCTTGAAGTAGTCCATCACCGGGGACACGGCTGAGTACTCAGTTTGTCGACTCTGCAGAGGTTGTGCACTTTCACCTTAAGACTTAATTAACCCAGACATCCTATACACGCGGAGTGCATTAAGGAAAGGAGAGAATTGAGACAAGAACTTTCAGAAGAAGAATACAACCATACTAGCAAGACCCGTTCCACCTATCAACTCTACATCTGCTTGTCAAGCTGACAGGTTGCACTCTCATAACTTAGTAGTTCTAGACAGAGCCCATTGTCAGAAGGCTGCACGGGAAGCTTCTAAACTTGGAGGGACTTAGTAATCTCTTTGTTCCTGGGTGGCCGTCAACAAGTGCGCTTCTAGGTGACAACCACCATACTCATGGCCCTAAGTAGAATAGAAATTCATCCTAGGCAAAGACAACCACAAGCATGGTCCCAAAAGCCACTCAACATAAACCAAGCAACCAATTCCACCCAGAAGTGCATTTAAAGTTTTAACACTTAGCAATATTTCTATAACATGATAAGTAAACACTTTTATAGCATAGCTAAGCATCTAGTAAAACTTTTGGTGGCTGCATGGGGAGGGGGGGCTACACACTACTAGGAATATTTTCAAGTGCAAACTAACTTAGCATTATAAGATAGTTCAAAGTTTCCCTATCATGCAAACTACTCAAAATCTACTAATAGTGCATATAGAAAACGTAGGATAGATTATGAATGTCACTTGCCTTGGTAACAAGAGGAACAAGCACAACAAGAATAACAATCACAAGGACCTTCCTCCTCTTCACAATCTAGAGACAAACAATAAAACTAAATAAACACACAAGCATAACACTTAAAATATCAATACAAAAATATGTATGCATGCTTAATATGCAATGAACTTAACAAGACCAAATAATTACTATTTTAATTTCTCTGTTATTCATGCATGAATTACCATGATCCATATTATACTATTTTATTTAATCATTTAAAATATTGAGCATAATAGTAGTTTTAAGTTCTAAAACCAATTTCCTTAATTATATTATGAGAAGTTTCAAATAAATCTCAGGTTGCACTCTCTGGACAGAGGGCATTAATAAATCTCTAACACAATTGGATTTATTTGGAAAGAAATTTTATTAATTAAATTATAGATTTAATCATCCGAAAGCTAAACAATTAAATCCCGCAATTTAATATACACTAAAAGGATAAACTAATGAAACCATACTAAACTACACGAGCAGAGCTTCACGTGGATATAAAATTCATCAAATTTGGATGAACAGATCAAAAGTTATGATTTTTGTAAGTTTGTGTTGTTTTCTGTTTTTAAAACTAATTTTCTGCCGAAATAGAAAATAACTCGCCACGCGGCGCGCTCCGATTGGGCGATACCGGTTCGCCGCGGATCGACGCGGGGGCCGTCCGATCTAACTTACATCGGACGCTCCAGATTAGCGGGACGAAACGGTAAAGGAAAATGAATCTTGCCCGTCCGATCTAAATCGAACCGCTCGGATCTAAAGTGACGCGGCCGGCCGGAGTACGTCTCCGATGACCTCTTCCCACGGTGGCGCCATCGTCGGCATAAGCTTTTCCGGCGAGATACGACGAGCGGGCAAGAACGGTACATACCGCTACGAAGAGGAGGTCGAGGCGGAGACGTTGGCGCGACAGGGGTCTTCGGCGTGCTTCCCTTCTCCTCCTAAAGCTCGCCGGAGATGGAGATGGCGGCGGTTTGCTTCGGTTGATCACGGACGCGATGATCTGGTGCAGTAGAACAACAGGGAAGATGTCAGGGGCGTGCGCGTGCTAACTGGGAGTCGGAAGAGAGACGCGGGAGGACTCGAGGTGCTCTACACTCACCGGAGATTGAAGATTTTTGCGGCGGCGGTTTGCTTCGGTTGCGGCTCGATCTCGAACAGCCTGGAGGCGGGCTGGTTAGGGTTTTCGAGTGCGAGAAGGGCGGTGGAGTCGTGGCTTAAATAGGACGGCACGAGTGGTCTTGTTCCGCAAGAAATCGCGAAGATTGCGTCGGGTTCGTCTCGATCTCCTCCGGATAGAATTCGCGTTCTGTTGAGATCGCTGGGGAAGAAGATGAGGTGGGGCCGGGCTGTCAGCGACTGAGGGGGGGAGAGATGGGCTGCTGTTGGGCCTCTGCGCTGCGCCTGCGCTGCGCGCACGGGAGGGAACGAAGTGGGCTTCGGCCCAGATTGGGTCAGGCTGTTTCTTCTCCCTTTTTTTTTGACAACATTTTCTGTTTTCAAATCTTTAATTCAAATTTGATTTTAAAACTTAGCCAAAACTTTTCAGAAAAATTCATAAAAATATGTTTTGAAAAGCTAATTTAATTTATAACTTTTTGATATCATTTTGCTAAATACATAAAATAATAAAATACATATTTTTATAAGGAGCTCAAATAGACCTCTTTATTGACCACAACTTTATTTAAACTTATAATTAAAATTCAATTTACTCTTTATGTGTTCTCAATGCCATACTTTTATGATGCATGATGCATGAATGCAAAGTTTTAAATTTTTGAGAAATTTGGGATGTTACAGACTAACCCCCTTAAGAAGAAGCTCGCCCTCGAGCTTCGGAAAGGTCAGCAAATAGGTGTGGGTGGTCTTCTCGGAGGTCATCCTCTCGTTCCCAGGTGGCTTCATCCTCGGTGTGATGATTCCACTGGACCTTGCAAAACTTGATGGTTTTGGTACGGGTGACTCTTTCTGCTGTCTGTAATATCTTGATGGGCTTCTCTTCGTATGTCAGGTCACTCTCCAATTGTACCTCCTCGAGGGGTACAGTATCCTTTAAGGGAACTCCCATCATCTCGGGATGACATTTCTTCAACTGACTGACATGGAACACATTATGAACAGCAGACATTACTTCAGGTAGTTCTAACTCATATGCCACTTCACCTTTGCGAGACAGAATTTTGAATGGTCCAATGAATCGAGATGCTAACTTTCCTTTGATTCCAAACCTTTTCACGCCCCGAAGTGGTGACACCCTTAAATAGGTTCTATCTCCCACTTCATAGGTGACTTCTCTACGCTTGGAATCTGCATAGCTTTTCTGGCGTGACTGTGCTATTTTCAACCTGTCCTTAATCAGCCTGACTTTCTCCTTAGCATCCTGTATTATATCAGGTCCAAAGAAACTCCGTTCTCCTACACCACTCCACAACAGTGGGGTTGTGCATTTCTTTCCATATAATGCTTCAAACGGTGCCATCTCAATGCTGACTTGGTAACTATTGTTGTAGGAGAACTCCGCGTATGGCAAATTATCATCCCAACTAGATCCATAGTCGAGCGCACAAGCTCTTAACATATCTTCTAAAATCTGATTCACTCTTTCAGTCTGACCATCTGTTTGCGGATGGAAAGCCGTACTGAATTCCAATCTGGTTCCCAAAGATTCGTGCAACTGCTTCCAAAAATGAGAAGTGAACTGGGTCCCCCTATCAGACACGATACTCTTAGGAACGCCGTGAAGGCACACAATTCTCTTCATGTAAATATCGACTAACTTTGCACTAGTATAAGTGGTCTTCACGGGTATGAAGTGAGCTATTTTGGTTAGGCGACAAACAATAACCCAAATAGAATCATAACCCGATCTGGTCCTTGGTAATCCAGTGATGAAGTCCATCCCAATGGAATCCCACTTCCAATCCGGTACTTTCAAAGGTTGTAAGAGTCCTGCTGGTTTCTGATGTTCCACCTTTACTCGACTACATACATCACACTTAGCGATGTATTCTGCTATTTCTCTCTTCAGATTATTCCACCAAAATCTCTCTTTCACATCCATATACATCTTGGTATTTCCCGGATGAATTGAATAAGGTGTTGATGAGGACATCCCTAACTCTTCTACACTTTCTCCAATTGAAGATGTTGCTGTTCAAGATAAACCCAATGAAGTGAGAATTGGACCAATGACAAGATCAAGAACCAAGTTATTAGAACAACAGGTGAACTCACTCTTAATAGAATATGACGTTTGTGGTTATGAGAATTTTATACTACCTAAGTCTATGCATTTATGTATGATCAGGTTTGTTGATAACACAAGCATTCATGGAGGAGAGGAGCAGCCAAGCATGAAGAACAAGGAGGATCACATGGAGAACAAGAGCAAATTCATGAAGGATAAAATTCAGAATACATACAACAAGTGCTCAAGTAAGGGTGGCGTGGATGGCATCCCCAAGGCACCACAAGAGGAGTCCTAGTCACATTAGGCTTGGGCCTGCGAGTCCCTATGACCGAACCCATGTTTGGGTCGGTTTGTATCCGAGTTGGTTGAGTCCAACTCAGTTAGGAATAGGTGGTGGTGCGCCTCATCCTTGGTCCGCACCCCCTCTCTCTCATATATACTCCATACCCACGAATTATTAGGTTAGACTCTGTTAAACATAAACCCTAGCCGCCTCTAGATTGTATTGCTGGACAAGCATTCATCTTGAAGTATACCGCTGCAAATTCTACGTGCTATCTTGTTGTTCCACTGGGAATAAGGGGATACAGGACCACCTCGTGATCGTTGATTACGTTGTGCAAGAGTGTGTAGTTGAGAATATCCAAAGGGATTGATTGTTGTTGCATTGGCAACAGGGATTATCCGAGGAGAGTTTTCAGTGAGACACTAGTTATCTTTCATCCACCAAACATCCACCAAAATTCGTGTTGCTCACAAGAGAAGATCGGGCCACCCCTTATCATCTTGGTATCAGATTCTCGGGTTTACTCGGTGAGCTAATTCCATCCCGTAGATTAGTTGTTTTCTTACCTATCCAGAAAAAGCCATACAAAAAAAAAAATAGGTTTAGATTGTTGCCATAGCCTAGATCACACCGAAATTGCTTAGTTTACTTTGCTGTTTTGGTTGATTTTGCGTCTCTGTTTTTCCTTTTCTAGTTTCGAGTTTAGGGTTTAGTTCTTTTCCGTGTCAAGTTCGTTTTGTTTCGGAGTCCATATCGAAAATCCCAAAAAGAATCGCTAGTTTTCGAGTTCGTTTCAGTTTCCAGCTGCGAATCAGTTTCCGTCGCTCGGATCGCTGGTTTCCATCGACGTACGTCGCTGTTTTGGTCAGTTTTTCCGGATCCGAGTCCGTGTCGTGGAAGGTTTCCGGCAGAAAATTCAACCGGGCATAACTTTTGCATACGACCTCCGATTTCGACGATTTTTAGCTCGTTTTGTAGAGGAGGCCGAAGCGAAGGCAGCCAAACTCACTGCGTCTGTTTACGGCTTTTCGACGTCTCAGAATCCCCAAAAAACGTCGGGAAGTATTTCTTTTTGCCACTTCTTTGCAAAAACTTTAGACACAGCCCTTCTACAGCAATTTAACCTTAGGCACCTACCCAAAAGAATAGCTATTTGTTGCTCATACAGGCTGCTCAAGTTCTCATACATCCTAGTGTGCAACTGTTGTTTCTATAATTTCTACTCCTCGCTTTGATTCAGGCCGTTGGAAAAATACATATAAAAAAAAAAAAAAAAAAAAGCAATATTCAAAGAGGCCGAAAGTTACAAGTGCATAAATTGCAGAGTGGAGTTGTTTTGATCCTTGCTATATTTTGACACTACAATTGAGCAATCTTGTGCCTGTTTTTCTTTGAGCTTAGCTAGTGTCTTTCTAGTGCATTGCAAACACTCTATCCATATATTTGCATTGCCACATTTGTCTCCCAACTTTGTGTGAGTTTCCTAGGTGTGTTTTCTCTCATTCAAAACAGCAAATAGGCTTTGATATTTTGGTGTGTTAGGATTCCCATCCAAGCCCCACCTAATACCCTGTTTGACTTGTGACACTTCATATCCTGGTTATTCTCTTCTCACACTTGGTACACGTTTCATTGATCCTTGTGGTAAGTAAATCCTATTCACTTTGGAACGGTAAGAGACACTATTCTTTGCTGGTTTTGAGTGAGTTGTGAGAGAACACCACATCCCATTGTTATTTTGTTCCACTAACGCTTTAATCAATGTCGTCTCCTGTTAGTGATGTTGTTGTGCAGGCAAAAAAGGCACCTGAGGAAGTGGTCAAGTGGAATGAATATGAGGCCTTGAGAGACACCATGTACAACCGAATTGCGGCTGAAGTGGAGAGAAGTGATGATAGTTTGAGGGCCGAATTGAACACGTTGGACCTCAAAATTGACGCTGCTGCGACTCAAGAATCTGTTGATGTGTTACAAGAGGCTGTGACCAATTTGACACGACAGATTGCGAATTTAACAACTATGGTACAACAACAACGAGTTCCACCCAATGCTCAGAATGATGAGCATGGCAATAGGTACGGTGGCCGTGGCGGATTGGCTGCTCGGCGGGTACCTTGGGAGAATAATCGAGAAGATGATGGTTTGGGCAAGCCAAAATTTTCTATACCTCCTCTCACTTGTGATACCGACGATGTGGAAGAGTACCTGATGTGGCAGCTGAAAATAGAAAAGCTTTGGCGGATGCATGACTATAGTGAAGAGAGGAAAGTAAAGCTTGCAGCTTCTGGATTTGATGGCTATGCTCTATTATGGTGGGATGGCATTACAAAATGCAGGGAAGAGAGAGACGAACCAGAAGTTGATACTTGGGCAGAGATGAAACAAATGCTTCGGGACAGATTTGTACCCAAGAACTATATTAGGACTCTCTATGATAAATTGCAGCAATTGAAGCAAGGCTCAAATTCGGTAGATACATATTATAAGGAGATGGAGTTGATACTTCAAAGGGCTCGGGTTAGAGAGGCTCCTGAACAAACAATGCAACGTTTTCTGTCCGGTTTGCAGTTTAAAATACGGAGTATTGTGCGGCATGTACCATATAGTGATATGACAGATTTGTTGCATCAAGCACGAGAGGCTGAGAAACGGTTGGCTGAGGAGGTCCAAATGAGTGCACGGCGGAGTTTTGCACCAAAGAACCCTGCCTTTTCACCATCCACACCACAGGTTTCCCAAAACCGAAGTGGTACTAGTGCCAAACCTGACGTTAGCACTTCTAGTGCAAGGAAAACAACCCCACCAATGTCAAGCTCAAATGGATCAACCACTACACCACGGAATAGAGAGATGACATGCCATACATGTGGTGGAAAAGGACATTTTAAACGAGATTGTCCTAACAAGAAAGTCATGATTGTTAATGCTGATAATGAGTATGAGACCGGAGATGATGCTGATCCTAATGAGGAAGATGATTGTAATGATGAAGATGGTCCTGTTGATGCCTATGCTACGCATTATCCAACTATCGTTTGCACACAAGCTTTGAGTGTAAGTCCACGTGAAGAAAGTCAGCGTTGTAACTTGTTCCAAACCAAAGCGGTTGTAGGTCCTCAAATGGCTTGCAAAGTGATCATTGATGGAGGGAGTTGCCGAAATTTAGCAAGCAAAGATTTATGTGCCAAGCTCAAGTTGAGATATATTCCACACCCACACCCTTATTATATTCAGTGGTTAAGTGACAAAGAAGAGATTAAGGTGTGCCATATGGTGCGAGTGGAGTTTCAGATTGGACCATACAAAGATACAATTGAGTGTGATGTGGTTCCCATGTCGGTTTGCCATATGCTTTTGGGGAGACCTTGGCAATTTGACCGCAAAGTTATACATGATGGGAGAGCAAACACATATCAATTACATTGGCATAACAAGGACATTGTTTTGAGGCCTATGACACCACAGCAAATTGTAAATGAGTCTCGTCAAAAAACAGAAGTGAATTTAGAAGAAGAGAGTGAGAGACATGGGAAGAGTGAAAACAATATTTCTGTGGGAGAAAATAAGCCTATGCCGAGTGGTAAAAGTAAGGGGGTGAGCCTTTTGACAATGTTAGCCACCAAAGATGACTTGAGAGAGTTTCGTGAGGATCCTAGTTTAGTACCTATAGTGCTTATGCATAAGGGGGAAATTTTAGTTTCTAATGACATGACCCCTCTCTCTCTCGGTGTTTCCAATGTTTTGCAGGAATTTGGTGATATCTTTCCGGATGAGATACCCTCGGGGCTGCCACCACTTAGAGGGATTGAGCACCAAATTGATCTTATTCCTGGTTCTTCATTGCCAAACCGAGCTCCCTATAGGACAAATCCCCAAGAAACTAAGGAAATTCAGAAACAAGTGCAAGAGCTTTTGGACAAAGGGTATATTCGAATCAGCCTTTCTCCTTGTGCTGTTCCTGTTATTTTGGTCCCTAAGAAAGATGGTACATGGCGCATGTGTGTCGATTGTAGGGCAATTAATAACATCACTATTCGTTATCGTCATCCTATACCACGGTTGGAAGACATGTTAGATGAATTAAGTGGTGCTGCTGTTTTCTCTAAAATTGATTTGCGTAGTGGTTATCATCAAATTAGGATGAAAGAGGGGGATGAGTGGAAAACAGCCTTTAAAACAAAATTTGGTTTATATGAGTGGTTAGTAATGCCTTTTGGTTTAACTAATGCACCTAGTACTTTCATGAGATTAATGAACCATGTTTTGAGAGATTTTATTGGCAAGTTTGTGGTAGTTTATTTTGATGATATTCTCATATATAGCCACAATGAACATGACCACATTGATCATATTAGACAAGTCTTGCATGTGCTAAGGGACAATAAATTATTTGGTAACCTAGCGAAGTGCACTTTTTGTAAAGACAAGGTCATATTTCTTGGATATGTTGTATCTAAAAATGGGATAGAGGTCGATGAAACTAAAATTGATGCTATTCGTAGTTGGGCAATTCCCATAAATCTTAGTCAACTTCGCAGTTTTCTTGGATTGGCTGGTTTTTATAGACGATTTGTGAAAGATTTTAGTACTATTGCTGCCCCTTTGAATGATTTGACTAAGAAAGGTGTTGCTTTTGTATGGGGGGTTGCTCAGGATATTGCTTTCGATACTTTGAAAAATATGTTGATTTCGGCTCCATTGTTGATGCTTCCTAACTTTCACAAACAATTCGAAATTGAATGTGATGCTAGTGGCATAGGTATTGGCGGTGTGTTAATGCAAGATAAAAAAACCAATTGCTTATTTTTCTGAGAAATTGCATGGTGCTCAATTGAATTATTCTGTATATGATAAAGAATTGTATGCACTTGTTCGAGCTCTTGAAGTTTGGAAACATTATTTGTGGCCAAAAGAATTTATCATACACTCTGATCATGAAGCATTAAAATTTTTAAAAAGTCAATCCAATCTTAATAAGAGACATGCTAAGTGGGTAGAATTTATTGAATCTTTTCCATATATCATAAAATATAAGAAAGGATTGGATAATGTGGTTGCTGATGCTTTGTCTAGGAAAAACATGTTACTCACCAAATTAGATGTCCAAGTTTCGGGTTTGGAAAGTTTAAAACCTCTATATGCTGAAGATAATGAGTTTTCTATGCCATATGCTAAATGTTCCGCTGTAAGGGCTTGGGATAAATATCACATACATGATGGATTTCTGTTTAGAGCTAACAAATTGTGTATTCCCGAGTGTTCTTTGCGTTTGATGTTATTGCAGGAATCTCATAGTGGTGGATTGATGGGACACTTTGGACGTGAGAAAACATTACTTATGTTGGCTGACAATTTTTATTGGGCACACATGAGGCGTGATGTGTACAGGTTTGTGCAACGTTGCATCACTTGCAACAAGGCTAAATCAAAATTGAAGCCTCATGGTTTGTATACTCCTCTTCCTGCACCTACTACTCCATGGGAGGATATTAGTATGGATTTTGTGCTAGGATTACCAAAAACTAAAAGAGGACATGATTCTGTTTTTGTGGTAGTGGATAGATTTTCTAAGATGTCACACTTTATTGCATGCCACAAGAGCGACGATGCGTCGCATATTGCTAACCTGTTTTTCAGGGACATTGTACGCTTACATGGAGTACCAAGGACAATTGTTTCTGATCGTGACGTGAAGTTTATGAGCTACTTTTGGAAGACATTGTGGGGGAAGTTGGGAACGAAGCTGCTGTTTAGTACCACTTGTCACCCCCAAACTGATGGACAAACGGAGGTGGTAAATCGTACATTATCCACCTTATTGAGGGCTATGATCAAGAAAAATCTGCGGGAGTGGGAAGATTGTTTACCGCATGTGGAGTTCGCTTATAATCGAGCGGTCCATTCTACTACTCAGTTGTGCCCGTTTGAGGTTGTGTATGGTTTCAAACCTATCACACCACTTGATTTGCTGCCACTTCCTATCCAAGAAAGAGTCAATATGGAGGCATCAAAGCGTGCAGATTTTGTGAAGAAAATCCATGAGAAGACCAAGCACGAAATTGAAAAGAAAGGGAGACTTGTTGCTGATCGTGTTAACAAGAAGCGCAAAGAGGTGATATTTCAGCCCGGAGATATGGTTTGGGTGCACTTTCGCAAGGACAGATTTCCTGCATTGCGCAAGTCTAAGTTGCTTCCACGTGGTGCTGGTCCATATAAAGTGCTTGCAAAGATCAATAATAATGCATACAAGATTGATCTTCCAACGGATGAGTTTGGTGTTAGTAATTCTTTCAATGTTGCTGATTTGACACCATACTTTGGAGAAGACCTTGCTGCGTCGGGGTCGACGCATTTTCAAGGGGGGGAGGATGATGAGGACATCCCTAACTCTTCTACACTTTCTCCAATTGAAGATGTTGCTGTTCAAGATAAACCCAATGAAGTGAGAATTGGACCAATGACAAGATCAAGAACCAAGTTATTAGAACAACAGGTGAACTCACTCTTAATAGAATATGACGTTTGTGGTTATGAGAATTTTATACTACCTAAGTCTATGCATTTATGTATGATCAGGTTTGTTGATAACACAAGCATTCATGGAGGAGAGGAGCAGCCAAGCATGAAGAACAAGGAGGATCACATGGAGAACAAGAGCAAATTCATGAAGGATAAAATTCAGAATACATACAACAAGTGCTCAAGTAAGGGTGGCGTGGATGGCATCCCCAAGGCACCACAAGAGGAGTCCTAGTCACATTAGGCTTGGGCCTGCGAGTCCCTATGACCGAACCCATGTTTGGGTCGGTTTGTATCCGAGTTGGTTGAGTCCAACTCAGTTAGGAATAGGTGGTGGTGCGCCTCATCCTTGGTCCGCACCCCCTCTCTCTCATATATACTCCATACCCACGAATTATTAGGTTAGACTCTGTTAAACATAAACCCTAGCCGCCTCTAGATTGTATTGCTGGACAAGCATTCATCTTGAAGTATACCGCTGCAAATTCTACGTGCTATCTTGTTGTTCCACTGGGAATAAGGGGATACAGGACCACCTCGTGATCGTTGATTACGTTGTGCAAGAGTGTGTAGTTGAGAATATCCAAAGGGATTGATTGTTGTTGCATTGGCAACAGGGATTATCCGAGGAGAGTTTTCAGTGAGACACTAGTTATCTTTCATCCACCAAACATCCACCAAAATTCGTGTTGCTCACAAGAGAAGATCGGGCCACCCCTTATCAGGTGTTTCATGAGCTTCTTGCAGAATTAACTTCCTAATATCAGGGTCATTGGCCACACATACACGTTTTTCAAACCACAAAATCCCCTGCTCATCCTCATGAAATCCTTTATCTTTTCCAGCTCTTAAATTGACTTTGATCTCTTCTATTTCCTTGTCTCCTTTCTGAGCTTCACGTATCTTGTCCATCAAGGTGGGCTGTACAACTAATGAGGTTACAAACCCTTCAGGTACTACTTCCAATCTGAGGTCCTTGAATGCCTTGCATAAATCCTCGGGTAATTCTCCTGCCGTAAGGCCATTCACATATACTTTACGACTCAAAACATCTGCTACCACATTAGCTTTTCCCGGATGGTATTGAAGACTTAGATCATAATCTTTAATAAGTTCCAACCATCTTCTTTGTCTCATATTCAATTCCTTCTGTGTAAATATGTACTTCAAACTTTTGTGGTCCATGAATACCTCACATCTTTTTCCCATTAGATAGGGTCTCCAAGTTTTCAGGGCATGCACTACTGATGCTAGCTCGAGATCATGAGTTGGATAATTTGCTTCATGTTTCTTGAGTTGTCTAGAGGCATAAGATGCCACTCTGCCTTCCTGCATCAACACACTTCCCAAGCCTTGGCGTGAAGCATCACAGTATACTTGGAATTCCTTCTCCAAATCAGGTAAGCATAGAACTGGGGCCGAAACTAGACGTTTCTTCAATTCCTGAAAACTGGCTTCGCATGCCTCTGTCCACTCAAATTTCTTCTCCTTCTTCAATAATTCCGTCAAGGCCTTGGCAATCTTGGAGAAGTTTTCAATGAATCGTCGGTAGTATCCTGCCAGGCCCAGAAAACTTCGTAATTCACCAACATTCTTCGGCGGTTCCCAATTAGTTACAGCTGAAACCTTTTCAGGATCCACTGCTATACCTTCCTTGGACACCACATGGCCTAAAAATCCGACTTGTTCTAACCAAAACTCACACTTGCTGTACTTGGCATACAAATTATGTTCACGTAGTCTCTGCAATACCAGACGCAAGTGCTCTTCATGTTCTTTGTGACTCTTGGAGTAGATTAGAATATCATCTATGAACACTACCACAAACTTATCCAGAAAATCCATGAACACTTTATTCATCATATTCATGAAATAGGCTGGTGCATTGGTTAATCCAAAAGGCATTACTGTGTACTCATAAGAGCCATATCTCGTAACAAATGCAGTTTTGGGTATATCCATTTCTCTAACTTTCATTTGGAGGTACCCTGATCGAAGATCGATCTTTGAGAAAACACAAGCACCTTCCAGTTGATCAAATAGTTCATTTATCTTGGGTAACGGGTACTTGTTTTTGATAGTTTGCTCGTTTATATCTCTATAATCCGTGACTAGCCTCTGGGTTTGATCCTTCTTTTTAACAAATAAGACTGGTGCTCCCCACGGCGATGAACTTGGACGAATGAATCCTTTCTGGATATGTTCCTCTAATTGCTTCTTGAGCTCTTTCAATTCATCGACGGCCATAGGATAAGGTCTTTTAGCTATTGGCCCTGTTCCCGGCTTCAGTTCGATGAGAAACTCTACATCTCTATCGGGTGGCATCCCCGGTAGTTCCTCCGGGAAAACATCTGGGTATTCCTTGACGATAAGCACATCACCAAGGCTAACCCCCTTAAGAGAATTCAGCCTAACCTTCTTAAGTTCGAAAGTTGATCTGAACTTAATCTTCCTTTTCTCTGGGGTGGTGAGGGTGATTTCTCTATTTGCAAAATCTATGATTCCTTCAAAACGAGTCATCCAATCCATTCCGATGATAACATCCAATCCTTGGGTTTCTAGGATGACTAGGTCTGTTGGGAAGGTGTGTTTTCCGATTTGCAAGTCTAACTGCCTACACCCGGAGTTTACTATCATCTCTCCTCCAGGTGAACTTACCCTAATAGGTTTTCCTAGACTTTCCTCAGCTAACCCATGTTTGTTAACAAAAGCTCTTGATATGAATGAATGAGATGCTCCAGTGTCAAATAAAACTAATGCTGGAAAGGAGTTGAGCAAGAACATACCAATCACAGCATCAGGTTCATCCTGAACTTCTTCCACATTGATGTGGTTCACTTGTCCCTTCTGGAAAGGATTGGGCTTGGAATTTTCATCATCTTTCTTCTCTGGGCATTCAGTTGCATAATGTCCTGTCTTCTTGCACTTGAAGCAGGTCACATTAGACAAGTCTTTCTTCCCTTCATAGTTAGGACGGTGATTACCATTCCCATGATTATGGCCATGATGATGGTTTCCCCTGGATCCACCATTTTTTCCATTGTATCCTCCATTGCTTCCTTTGTTACCTCCATTGTGGTTATGACCATGATGTTTTTGGCCACTACCAGTGTTGGAGTGATTCTAGGGTTTATGGCTACTGACTTCAGAGGTGTGTTGTTTCTTATATGTCCCTTCAGAATGAACCTTACTTGCACTGAACTTCCTCTTCCTATTCTCTTCCTTTCTTATGTTGTTGTCCAGGGTGATAGCTTGATCCAACAGAGCTTGATAGTTTGGAGTATATGCCACAGACAAAGGTATTTTCAGTTCTCCCTTAAGCCCATTGAGGAACTTTTCCTTCCTCTTTGCATCAGTGTCAATGTCTTCTGGCGCATACCTTGATAGCATACAGAAGTCATCCATATACTCCTTCAGAGTTCTACCTCCTTGCCTCAAGCTGCGAAATTCCTCTTTCTTCAAGTTCATTATACCTGATGAGATGTGAGCATTCCGGAAACCTTCCTTGAACGCAATCCAAGTCATGCCATCCAAAGGATGAGTCACTTGATAATTCTCCCACCATAATGCTGCGGGTCCTTCCAACAGGTGTGCGGTGAACCTCACTTTTTCTGCCTCAGAACATTCACAAGTTACTAAGTCCTTGTTGACTGAACGGAGCCAATCATCCGCCACTATTGGTTCAGTAGCAGAGGAGAACTTATTAGGCCTAAGCCTTAGGAATCTAGCAAGTCTGTCCACTGGGGGTGGTGGTGGAGGTGGCGGGTTGTTGTTGTTGTTGTTGTTGTTGTGGTTGTTGTTGTTATTGTTGTTGGTTGCTGCAATGAACTGAGTCATCATATTCATCAACTGAGCTTGAGCGGCCATCAGTTGTTGCATGACGTCGTCGTTGTTGGTATCACGACGAGGAGGCATCTGTAGGGTTTTTCAGCATAGATGAGTGAAAGATAGACAGAACTAGGAGAAGAAAAATCCTACCCATGCACAAAGCAACCAAGTCAACACAAACAACACTCATAAGACAACTTGAAAAGAAAAAGTCTACTTAGCAAAACGAAACAAATAATCTAAGTTGATTTAATAAAACAACAGAGTCTGCAAACCAAACATTCTATCCTTGTCACACCACAAGTTGGAGATCAATGTTTTAAAAAGAACGACGAACTAAACGAGGGAGAATATGGTGGTCCAACTACTAAGTCTAAACTTCGTCCATGACGTCTCCTTCATCTTCTTCGACTTCCTCGATGGTGATGCCTTCCTTCGTAAGGATCTCCTTGTAGTCATTCACCTCCTTCTCCAAGGCCTCATTCTTCTCCTGTAACATTGTCGTCTCACGGTGCAGAGTCTCGATTGCTTCCTTCTCCAGGACTTCAATCTTCTCTTGCAGCATTCTCTTCTCACGGCGTAGAGTCTCGATCAAATCTCGATCAGCTTCGAACTCGACGTCGTTGCTCAGAATTTCATCCTTCAAGGTCTTGATCTCCTTGTTCTTGTCTCTAATTCTCTTTTCTTGATTTTGGAACTTCTTCTCTTGAGCTCGGAACTTTTCCTCTTGCGTGTTGGCCACCTCTTCTTGGGCTTCAATCTTCTTTTGAGTCTCCTTGACTTGTGCCATTATTTCATCATTCTTCAACAGCTCATTGCGTCTATCCTCTTCTAGTTGCCAGAGGTGAAGTTCTAATTCTTGGAGATATGGGTACAAAGGTTCTGGTTTGTTTTTGTCTTCCTCGCTAACACAGTAAGGAATCCCATGTTCGTCACGTTGGCCAAGGTGAGAAAAGTAGTGGTCTTTTAACCCCTCTTGGTATTGCAAGCAAAGACGTCCTATTAGCTCCTGCGTGACGAGATTCAGCCCTTTCTCCAAGGAGTCACTAATCGACTTGTACTGGATGTCTTCGGTCTTGGGTTCAGTCTGGCGCCCTTGTTGGTAAAGGCGAATTCCCCATAAGTCTTCTTTGTTGAAGTGCTTCAGCTGGCTTGCCTTGATGATGGGTATTGGAAGTGCCAACAGTTCTACTAACTGTAGAAGATATCTTCCAAAGCGCATGTCCTTGAAGTCCTCCGCGGTTTGATACATGAAGAACGACATCCTTAAGTGATAAAGGTAAAGTTTATTAAAACAAGACAAAGGTAAGATATACTAATTGTGGTGTACTTAAGTACTTAGAGAAAAAGAAGTTCTTTTCTAACCGGTGATCAACACTATTATCAACTCTTTGTAAGTCAGATATTCACTATAGTGAGAGAGACAGACACCCGACCAGCCACTTATAATTATGGAACAGGTCTCATGTACGCGGACATGTAAGGTTAGTCCCGGGCCGCTTCATCCCACTATGCCGCTAGGATCCAACATACTTCAAAGATGGTAATATTGTGATCAAAAAAAGGCTTAACCAATCCTAAGGGCTCGAATCTACAGGCAACACTTTTGCTCTGATACCATTTTTTAGTGCCCCATCTTTTATATAAAGATGGAACACCTGTGTTATGTGCTAGTCCCTGGATCACTGCCAGCACCACAGTACAAAATATATAGTATCATTGCATAAGTATCAAAATACTACATCGAGATCCAAAAATAGCCAAGTATAGCTTTATTACAAAGTGCATAGTCATGAAGACTAGCTAAAATATTCAGAGTTCACAACGAAATAAAAGCAATGGGCCTCCTCTTCTAGCATACGCCACAAGCAGACATGTTGGGTGTAGAATCGAGTCCAAACTTACTCCTCATCAGAATTACCTGCACATTTGAATATGCAGCCCCCGTAGGAGGTCAATACAATGAAGTATTGGCAAGTGACTATGGTGGATAAATTATGACAAGTCTAATTCTATATGCATATTTGGCTTGGTGGAGTTTGTAGGCTATTTTGCAGAAAGCCAGTTTTCTCCTATCCTTTGTAAAACACTTTTGTATCTCAAGGACTTGGCACCAAGGGATGAAGCCCAAGTGCACCAATAATTCTTTCCTTAGTCAAATTTTACTTTATGAAAACCATGTTGAGATTCTTCCGTCCATCCTTGTCCAGTTGCTTGAAGTAGTCCATCACCGGGGACACGGCTGAGTACTCAGTTTGTCGACTCTGCAGAGGTTATGCACTTTCACCTTAAGACTCAATTAACCCAGACATCCTATACACGCGGAGTGCATTAAGGAAAGGAGAGAATTGAGACAAGAACTTTCAGAAGAAGAATACAACCATACTAGCAAGACCCGTTCCACCTATCAACTCTACATCTGCTTGTCAAGCTGACAGGTTGCACTCTCACAACTTAGTAGTTCTAGACAGAGCCCATTGTCAGAAGGCTGCACGGGAAGCTTCTAAACTTGGAGGGACTTAGTAATCTCTTTGTTCCTGGGTGGCCGTCCACAAGTGCGCTTCTAGGTGACAACCACCATACTCATGGCCCTAAGTAGAATAGAAATTCATCCTAGGCAAAGACAACCACAAGCATGGTCCCAAAAGCCACTCAACATAAACCAAGCAACCAATTCCACCCAGAAGTGCATTTAAAGTTTTAACACTTAGCAATATTTCTATAACATGATAAGTAAACACTTTTATAGCATAGCTAAGCATCTAGTAAAACTTTTGGTGGCTGCATGGGGAGGGGGGGCTACACACTACTAGGAATATTTTCAAGTGCAAACTAACTTAGCATTATAAGATAGTTCAAAGTTTCCCTATCATGCAAACTACTCAAAATCTACTAATAGTGCATATAGAAAACATAGGATAGATTATGAATGTCACTTGCCTTGGTAACAAGAGGAACAAGCACAACAAGAATAACAATCACAAGGACCTTCCTCCTCTTCACAATCTAGAGACAAACAATAAAACTAAATAAACACACAAGCATAACACTTAAAATATCAATACAAAAATATGTATGCATGCTTAATATGCAATGAACTTAACAAGACCAAATAATTACTATTTTAATTTCTCTGTTATTCATGCATGAATTACCATGATCCATATTATACTATTTTATTTAATCATTTAAAATATTGAGCATAATAGTAGTTTTAAGTTCTAAAACCAATTTCCTTAATTATATTATGAGAAGTTTCAAATAAATCTCAGGTTGCACTCTCTGGACAGAGGGCATTAATAAATCTCTAACACAATTGGATTTATTTGGAAAGAAATTTTATTAATTAAATTATAGATTTAATCATCCGAAAGCTAAACAATTAAATCCCGCAATTTAATATACACTAAAAGGATAAACTAATGAAACCATACTAAACTACACGAGCAGAGCTTCACGTGGATATAAAATTCATCAAATTTGGATGAACAGATCAAAAGTTATGATTTTTGTAAGTTTGTGTTGTTTTCTGTTTTTAAAACTAATTTTCTGCCGAAATAGAAAATAACTCGCCACGCGGCGCGCTCCGATTGGGCGATACCGGTTCGCCGCGGATCGACGCGGGGGCCGTCCGATCTAACTTACATCGGACGCTCCAGATTAGCGGGACGAAACGGTAAAGGAAAATGAATCTTGCCCGTCCGATCTAAATCGAACCGCTCGGATCTAAAGTGACGCGGCCGGAGTACGTCTCCGATGACCTCTTCCCACGGTGGCGCCATCGTCGGCATAAGCTTTTCCGGCGAGATACGACGAGCGGGCAAGAACGGTACATACCGCTACGAAGAGGAGGTCGAGGCGGAGACGTTGGCGCGACAGGGGTCTTCGGCGTGCTTCCCTTCTCCTCCTAAAGCTCGCCGGAGATGGAGATGGCGGCGGTTTGCTTCGGTTGATCACGGACGCGATGATCTGGTGCAGTAGAACAACAGGGAAGATGTCAGGGGCGTGCGCGTGCTAACTGGGAGTCGGAAGAGAGACGCGGGAGGACTCGAGGTGCTCTGCACTCACCGGAGATTGAAGATTTTTGCGGCGGCGGTTTGGTTCGGTTGCGGCTCGATCTCGAACAGCCTGGAGGCGGGCTGGTTAGGGTTTTCGAGTGCGAGAAGGGCGGTGGAGTCGTGGCTTAAATAGGACGGCACGAGTGGTCTTGTTCTGCAAGAAATCGCGAAGATTGCGTCGGGTTCGTCTCGATCTCCTCCGGATAGAATTCGCGTTCTGTTGAGATCGCTGGGGAAGAAGATGAGGTGGGGCCGGGCTGTCAGCGACTGAGGGGGGAGAGATGGGCTGCTGTTGGGCCTCTGCGCTGCGCCTGCGCTGCGCGCACGGGAGGGAACGAAGTGGGCTTCGGCCCAGATTGGGTCGGGCTGTTTCTTCTCCCTTTTTTTTTTGACAACATTTTCTGTTTTCAAATCTTTAATTCAAATTTGATTTTAAAACTTAGCCAAAACTTTTCAGAAAAATTCATAAAAATATGTTTTGAAAAGCTAATTTAATTTATAACTTTTTGATATCATTTTTCTAAATAAATAAAATAATAAAATACATATTTTTATATGGAGCTCAAATAGACCTCTTTATTGACCACAACTTTATTTAAACTTATAATTAAAATTCAATTTACTCTTTATGTGTTCTCAATGCCATACTTTTATGATGCATGATGCATGAATGCAAAGTTTTAAATTTTTGAGAAATTTGGGATGTTACACTCGACACGCGGGTGGCTCACAAGCCAACCCAAAGACTCTTTCCGAACATGGGAAGAGTTCCAGGATAATTTCATCAAGAGTTTCTCGGGAACATTCGCAAGGCCGACGACCTACATCGAGTTGCAGGCCTGCAAGCAAGGAAAGTATGAGTCGCTCCGCTCTTACATCCAGAGGTGGACACTCCTCCGCAATACCATGGAACCCGTATCAGAGGATCGAGTGATGGACGCCTTCATGCATGGCGTCGCTCGTCGCGACCTCCGGGAGGAATTCTGTAGGCTCCAGCCGAAGACCACAATAGAACTCATGAAGACAGCCAACCAATGGGCCGAAGGAGAGGACTACGTCCGCGAAACTTCTCCCAAAAAAGAGGGCGAAACAAGCACCTGGCGCAAAGCACGTCAAAAGAAGAAGCCACGTTACACCCACGACTCAATCGAATTATTAGCGGCGGGCTATGAAACCCCCCGTGAGGACAAACGTGACGGCAGCCGACAGTACGACCAAAGTCGGCAGCCCAGCTCGAGTCAGTACAACCGTGGCAGCAGCAGCATCGGCCACAATGACGGAAGTCAGAAACGCGAGTGGAAGCGCCCGTTGACCCCAGCAGAGGAGCTGAAGCAACCCTGTAAGCACCACTCGTTCCGCAACCCGGAGACAGGCAAATGGGGTTCCAGCCACCTGTTGAAGGATTGTCGCAAAGCAAGAAAGATATACCAGGCCATGCAGCAAATCATCGCTCCAGTACAGGCAATACAGGCAGCCCCGCAGCTAGCCATCCAGGCAGCACCCACAAACAACAACCAGGTGCAGGCGGCAGGAGCGTTCCCCCAGCCGCAGCAACAGCAACAGGGTCAGTCGGCAGCAGCCGACACGTACCCAGCCACACGGGGACAGCTAAACATGATCCAGAAGGGACCCCCGTCGAACAGGGGCCAGAAAATCATCACACGCCAAGTACTTCAAGCCATCAACAGCCCGCGCGCGGTACCAGACTACCTACGCGGGTCGGAGACACCAATCACATTCTCCAGGGCAGATCACCCATCAGAGGTAGTCCGACCCGGGCACGCCGCACTCGTGATTGAGGCCTTGATCGGCGACTACAGCCTGAAAAAGGTGTTCCTGGACGGAGGCAGCGGCATCAACATCATATTCGCTGACACCCTGAGAAGAATGAACAGGTCGACGGAGAAATTGCCGGAATCGGAAACCACCTTCCACGGCATAGTACCAGGGCAAGCAATCACGCCCATGGGAACAATCACACTCGACGTCATTCTCGATACACCCGAGCACTTCAGGAAGGAGTCGATAGACTTTGAGGTCGTCGACTGGAAATCACAATACCACGCCATCCTCGGACGCCCGACCTTTGCCAGGTTCATGGCAGTACCCCACTACGCCTACCTGATGATAAAGTTGCCCGGGCCGAAAGGAGTAATCACCGTCCACGGCGACTTCGGGCTCTCCAACAGCTGCGACCGCGAGTTCGCCAAGATTTCTGAATTCTTCGGAGTCGAAGAGCACTTCAAGCCATATCAGCCGACAACGACAAGACCGTCTTCCCGACCCGCAAGAAGCCCGCCAAGGACGCATCGTTCAACACGAACGACGACACCGTCACCCACCAAGTCCATCCGACTGACAGCACAAAGACGGTCAAGGTCTCATCGAGTCTGACCCCCGCATAGGAAAGCGCGCTCGTCGAGTTCCTACGTGAGAACTGGAAGATCTTTGCATGGCAACCCTCTGACATGCCAGGAATACCCAGGGAACTCGCCGAGCACTCTCTGAAAGTCCACAAGGACGCAAGACCAGTCAAACAATCCATGCGACGCTTCTCAGGACCCAAGCGAGACGCGATCACCATGGAAGTCGACAGACTACTGCACGCCAAGTTCATCCGAGAGATCAAGGACTCGGATTGGGTCGCCAACCCAGTCCTAGTAGAGAAAAAGAAGACGAAGAAACTACGCATGTGCGTTGACTTCACCGCAGTCAACAAATGCTGTCCTAAGGACCACTTCCCGCTACCGCGGATAGACCAGATCATCGACTCGACAGCAGGTTGCGAGCGCCTGTCCTTCCTGGACGCCTACTCAGGGTACCAGCAGATCAGGCTGAAAGTCGAAGACGAAGAGAAGACAACCTTCATCACACCCGACGGCGTCTTTTGCTACCAAACGATGCCGTTCGGGTTAAAAAACGCAGGTGCCACGTACCAGCGGACAATGCAAGCATGCCTCAAGGGGCTAATCGGGCAGATCGTCCAAGTCTACGTCGACGACATTGTTGTCACGACTCGAAAGGAAGATACCCTAGTCGACGACCTCCGCAAGGTCTTCGCCGCACTCGACGTGTATCAGATAAAGCTCAACCCAGAGAAGTGCGTGTTCGGCGTGCCAGCCGGAGAACTACTAGGGTACCTCGTATCCGCAAGAGGAATCGAAGCAAACCCTGAGAAGGTGCAGAACATACTCACAATGCCAGCACCAACCAAGCTCCGGGAGGTGCAACGATTAGCCGGCCGAGTCGCATCTCTCAGCCGGTTCATTAGCAAGTTGGGAGAGAAAGCCTTACCTTTCTACCAACTGATGAAGAAGACGGACAAGTTCGAGTGGACACAAGAGGCGCAGGACGCATTCGACCATCTCAAGAAAACACTGACAACCTCTCCAGTCCTCGTAGCACCACTGGAAAATGAGCCGCTCTACTTATACGTCTCAGCAACGAACAGGGTGGTGAGCACGGTGCTCGTAGTCGAACGCGAAGAAGAAGGGCACAGTCACCCGGTGCAGAGGCCCGTCTACTACCTTAGCGAAGTACTCACCTCGTCCAAGCAGAACTACCCTCACTACCAGAAGCTGGCATATGGAATCTTCATGACCTCCAGAAAGGTCGTCCACTACTTCTCCGAGCACCCGATCACGGTGGTAAGCTCCTCTGGACTAGCAGACATTCTCACAAATCAACGTGCGACAGGACGAGTCGCCAATTGGGTTGTCGAACTAGGACCATGGGGGCTGAAGTATGCTCACCCGAAGTCCATCAAGGCCCAAGTCCTCCCGGAATTCACCACCGAGTGGATAGAATCCCAGCTACCAAATGTCCCCGACTTGTCCAACGCATGGACAATGTACTTTGATGGCTCCAAGAAATTCAAGTCAGCCAGGGCAGGAGTCGTGCTCATCTCCCCCAAAGGCGACAAGCTCAAGTATGTCCTGCAGATGGACTTTCCGACGTCGTCCAACAACGAAGCCGAGTACGAAGCCCTGATCCACGGCATGCGGATGGCCAAGAATTGCGGCGCCACGCACCTCATGATCTACGGCGACTCCTACCTGGTGGTACAGCAAACCATGAAGTCCAGCGACGCCGTCGCCGACAACATGATCGCCTACAGAGACCTCTACAATCAATTGGAAGGCAACTTCGACGGCTGCGAGCTGCGCCACATTGGCCGTGAAAGCAACGAGGAAGCCGACGTCCTTGCTAACATGGGATCAGACAGGGTGCCAGTCCCACCCGGCGTCTTCCTCGAGTGCATCACGCAGAGATCCATCAAGAATCAGAATACAGCAAGCACTGCAACAACAAAAGGCGATGCCAACCCGCCAAGCCAAGACAAGGTCCCCATGGAGGTCATGCTAGTCGAAGCCGCATGGACAGGACCGTACCTGGCATACATACTACATCAGAAGCTGCCAGCCGACCCAGTCGAAGCAAAGCGCATCATCAGGCGCTCCAAAAGTTTCACCGTCATCAACGGAGAACTCTACAAAAGAAGCATCTCAGGAATCCTGCAAAGGTGCATAGATCCAATCGACGGCCAAGCCATCTTACTCGACATCCACGCGGGTATCTGTGGGCATCACGCCCGCAGTCGGGCACTAGTGGCCAAGGCGCTACGAGCCGGGTTCTACTGGCTGACAGCCATGCTGGACGCCGAGGAGCTGGTAAAGAAATGCACAGGGTGCCAAGAATTTGCCAACAAGCCACACACGCCAGCATCGGAACTCAAGACAATACCATTAGCCTGGCCCTTCGCCCAATGGGGTCTGGACATGGTGGGCCCGCTGAAGAAATCCTCACCCGGAGGTCACACTCACCTCTTGGTTGCAGTTGATAAGTTCACAAAGTGGATCGAAGCCGTACCCATCACGAGTTCGACTGCATCCACAGCGGTCAACTTCATCAGGTCAATCATCTTCAGATTTGGAGTACCGAACGGGATCATCACCGACAACGGCTCGAACTTCACAGCCGAAGAATTCAAGGACTTCTGCTCAGAGCAGGGGATCAAGCTCAGCTACGCGTCTGTCTCGCACCCGCAATCCAATGGGCAAGTGGAGAAAGCCAATGGCCTTGTCTACAACGGCATCAAGAAGCGACTGCGCGTGCCCCTAAAACGCGCAGCGGGAGCATGGGTGGAAGAACTGCCGTCGGTCCTTTGGAGTCTGAGAACAACGCCAAACAGATCCACCCAGTACACTCCATTCTTTATGGTGTATGGTGCAGAAGCGGTCCTCCCCTGCGATATCAAGTTCGACGCACCGAGAGTAGTCGCCTATGACGAGTCGGATGTAGAGGAGGCACTCGAAGACAGCAGGGACACCTTGGACGAAGCACACGACATCGCCCTGGCACGATCAGCCGTGTATCAACAGGACCTGCGCAACTATCACACTCGGAGGCTGCGACCAAGAGCGTTCGTTGCAGGCGACCTCGTTCTTCGAGTCAAGCAAAAGAAGGTACACAAGCTCGCTTCCCCATGGGAGGGCCCGTACATTGTGACAGAAGCAATCGGCAACGGAGCTTACCGCCTGAAAGACTCGAAGAGAGGAGCGGACTGCAGCAACCCGTGGAACGTGGCACAACTCCGTCGGTTCTACGTCTAGTTCAACCCAATCATTGTACAAGAGAATCAGCGCGGCAGGTTTCAGACGCACTCTTTCCCTTACCAGGGTACCTGAGGGGACTGGAAGGGTTTTAATGAGGCGGCCTGTTCGCAAGAATCATTAAAGTGATTTGAAGAAAATCTGTCTCCTTTACCTGTCACACAGAGGAAGCCGAAATCCTAGGCCGCCACCCGAACTACTCGGGGGCTGCGCCACACAGGTTGAAAGAAAAGCTTAGGCCGCTACCCGAACTACTCGGGGGCTGCGCCATACAAGCATAAGTCAAAAAATCCTAGGCCGTCACCCGACCGACTCGGGGGCTGCGCCGTACAGGTCAAGTTCAAAATCCTAGGTCGCCACCCGACGCACTCGGGGGCGGCGCCACACAGGTAATACTTGTAATCCTAGGCTACCGCTCGACCTACTCGGGGGCTACGCCAAATAGGCCTTCTCAGAAAAATCCTCAGCCGCCACTCGAACTCACTCGGGGGCTGCGCTGTACAGGTCAAGTTCAAAATCCTAGGTCGCCACCCGACATACTCGGGGGCTGCGCCAAACAGGTAACACTTGCAATCGTAGGCCGCCACTCGACCTACTCGGGGGCTGCGCCACACAGGTCTTAGCCAAAATCCTAGGCCACCACTCGAACAACTCGGGGGCTGCGCCATACAGGTCAAGTTACAAAAATCCTAAGTCGCCACCTGTTTAAATCAGAGACTGCGGCATACAGGTCACACTTGAGAAAACCTAGGCCGTTGCCTAGCATACTAGGCGACTGCGCCAAACAGGTCGCAAACCAAAACAGGCATTTTCACTTTCGAGCAGGCAGATCAATTCTCATAACTCAAAAGTATTTTAATCTATTACATTACGACTTGCACAGGCACACTTGCCCTCTATAGCTAACCCTGTACATCAGACGACAGCTACTATAAACTGCAGGTTCGGCCTTCGGCGCATCGAGGGGACCTACAAGGCGCTCACTCAGGTCCTGAACCTGCCTGATGATTCGGGGCGCAGCCGCTAAGGTCTCGTCGAAGTCGTCATCACCAGGCAGGCCGTCAAGCACCCGGTCGAGCGGAAGATGCGGCCGGTGCATCCGGACGTATGCCAACGCCGCGTTCGCCCCAGCCACAAGTTGGGCGTCGACAACCTCCTTCATCCCTTCACCATCGCGAAACCTCTCCAGCAAGGCGGACAGCCCGTTCGGCTGCACATTATGCGGGAAGTACACACGATTGATGTGCCAGAGTGTTTTCTGGCAGTTCTCCAGAAGAAAAGCAGCGCGCCACGTACGATCAAGCATGGTGGCAAGGACGCGCCCCCTCGACTTGTTCACCCAGAACTGCCGAGCTTCGTAGGAGTCGCCGGACGCCTCTCGGGTAACTCGCTCCTCAACGCGAGCCCGCTCGGCCTCCCAATCAGGATTAACATCTGCACGCATAAAATGCAAGTCAGAACAAGAAAGAAGGCCAGCAAAGTCAGCAGCCGCCAAAAGGATGCAAACCTTGCAACTGCCGACTGATCAGATCGATCTCCCCAAGCAAGAAGTCCTCACGTCGCGAGAACTCCGTCGTAGGGTGCGACTGGGAGCGGTGCAGCAGCCGCTCAGTATTCTTCAGGGTCGCCTCAAGCTCCACCACCTTGTTCTTCAGGTACGTGATTATCCGCTGATCATTTACACTACATGGAGGAGCCGGCGCCGCCCGACGACGGCGAGCACCCGAAGAAGAAGCCGCGCCACTCGGCCCGGCCACAGGAGAAGTCGGAACATCATCGCGCACAGCATTCTGCCATGGATACGCAGAGTCAATACAATCATACGACTGCGAAGTGAAGTTCAACTCAGAAGAAAGAGAGTCAGCAAAAGCAATTGAAGGCCAAAAGACCCGACAGGACAATATTCATTACAAAGCAAGAAGTTCAAAATACAGACCACGGCGACTGCCGAATTCCTAAAGCTACGCCTACTCTAAGGCCGCGGACTGCGATCGGGAACGACCCTTCCGAGCGGCAGCCGCCTCAGTCGCCTTAGCAAGGGCCCTCTCGAAGAGTGCCACAAGTTGCACGGCCAGCTGCGAGGCACGCTCCTTCACGCCACTCAGCGACGCGGTTCGGCCATCGGGTTTGCGGGGAAAACCGCTGACGACCTTCTCGAAGTCACCTGGAACCTGGTGGCCTAATAGGAGTTGGAAGGTGAGCTCGGAGCCGCGTACCGTCTGCAACCGCGTGAAGTCGGCGATGGTGGTCGCGTCCTCAAACGGCGCAGCAAGGGCGTCCACGGCTGCCGGCGGCTGGTCGCCCGGGAAGATACTCTGGTGCACCACGGTGAGGGCTCCAGTCGATTTCTGCAACGCGGCTGCGGACTTCTTCAGCGCGTCTGAGGCATAGGCACAGACCCGGTCGAGGAAGCCAACAGCAGTCGCCAGGTTAACCGTGTCACTCGATGCGTCTTCCGGAGGAGCTCCACCGCAAGTCTCTGCTAAAAAATTCAAGGTCAAGCAAAGCAAAAAGATTAAAGACACAGTACGCATCAAGCCGAAACTTACCCCCAAGAACACCGGCGAGTGAAAGGAGACGACCGACTTGAGTCTTTTCCTGGGCGACCCGCGCCAGCTCCCGCTCGCGAGACTCATGAAGGGCCTTCTCAAGCTCATCAACCCGCCCAGTAGCCTGGTCCAGAGATGCACGCAGCTGGTCCCTCTCTTTCTCCAGGCGAACGTAAGCCGCGGCTGCGTCGAGCTGTTGACGGTAGTACGGCTGAAGCAAAAGCAAGATGTTAATAAAGTTGCGGGCGACTATACTAGTCACCCACACCTTCGGGGGCTACTCCCATCGGGAGCGCTGATCGCGCACCCGATGAAAAATCAAGAATGCAAGCACAAGCATAAAAGACTTACGTGGTCCAGGAGTTCAAGGTCCTCTGCAGCCGAAGGAGGAACGCGGCTAGACGATGCAACGCCGGCAGGCTCAGCAAGCACCTTCTCCACTACCGCCTGAGTCCCCAGTCCAGTCGAAGGGGCGGATGTATGCTCCACGTCCCGAAGGGGGGAGCTAACATTGCCAGAACGGTGGCTGCAGCAAAACCAAGCACACCTGTCAACCTAAACGTCGCAACGGCAAAATACAACTCGAAGGACACACATCATAAAGAAGCTCACCTGGGGGTACCGACGTCGTCATAACTCTCCAGGGAAGGCGAAGGCATCCGCGCGAAAGAACGAGGAGCCGCGGAGCTGACTGGAGGAACGTTCAGGGGTTCATCCCAGCCACCCGAGGACTGCGCACCCGACGATGTCGCGACGACCTCCTCCAGAGTAACGTCGGCATCTTTGGCAGGTGACGACGCAGTGGCAGAGTCGCCACGACTCGGGAGCTTCCGTTTCTTCCGCGCGGGTTCCTCCACTTCATCCTCTTCCTCCACCTCATCACGGGGAGAATGTGCGGAGGGAATCTCCTCGTCTTCGTCTTCCTCCTCGACAAACTTCGACTCGTCGTCGGGTTCGTTCTCAGGAAGAGGAGGAAGGTTGATCAACAGAGCTCGACCCTGAAGCAAGTAGACACAAGTCGAATCAAAAAGAAAAGTAGACGCAAGTCGAACAAGGACAAAAGGAAAACAAGAAAAGACTTACCTCAGGAACGGGGTTCGAGGCCCCGTAAGCAGAAATCGGGCACTTGACGTTGCACGTGTCCGCGACTCGGAGGTTGGTGATGGATCTGACTTTGGTCTCCACCTCCTCATCGTCAAGCGGCTCGGCGCTGACGCCTTCGGCGGCCCACATCGGGTGAGGCCGAGCGCTGAGCGGCTGCACCCGAAGACGGAAGAAGGTGGCCATCAGGAAGACGTCACCCGCCTCGCGCCCAAGGGTCTTGGTCAGAGCGCGCAACAGGCTCAGCAAGGGCCGCACGGCCTCCTTCTCCACGGCGGTCAGCGGGTGCGCCCAGGCGCCGGTCTTCCGCAGTCCACGCCCGCTGTCGAACGCATCCAGGCCGTCCTGGTTCGACTGGGCGTAGAACCACCTCCGGCGCCATCCTTGGACGGAGTCGCACTTCTTCATCTGGAAGTACGCGGTGTCACCGCGCACCTGAATTCCGAAGCCGCCCACGGGGAAGGTCAACCCGCTCTTCCCAACGTTCTTGCGAACGAGGAAGAGCGACTTCCACAACGCCCAATGGGGCGCGACACCCAGGAAGCATTCGCAGAGCACGATGAAGCCCGCGATGCTCAAGACGCCATTAGGGGTCAGATCGTGGATCTGAACCCCATAGGCATACAAGAGACCGCGCACAAAATCGTGCATGGGCAACCCGAAGCCCCGCGGAAGGAAATCCGCGAAGCAAACACGTTCCCCATCGCGGGGAGTGGGGAAGACCTCCTTGCCAGGAACGCGTACCTGGACTTGGTCGGCAGGTGGTAGCAGACCATGCGCGCGGAAGAGCTCCACCTCGGCTTTCTTCACCGATGATCTCTGCCAGTCGCCGTCGGGTTTCTTCATCACCCCGGCTTCGTCGGCGGCGGCAGAGGAGCCAGCGGCGCTCTTCGGCTTGCCCATGGTCAGATTGCAAGGTGTACGGATAGATTGCCCGGAGCTCTGGATGGCGGCGGAAATGGTAGAGAGCAGAGGAAAGGGAGCACAGAGCGATTGGAGAAGATGGAATCCCAAGCGTCAAGACACAGTACTTATGCCTCGAAAAGCATCATCTCAACCGTCCACAGAACAAGGGCTCCGAGCAGGCACATCTGGCCGTCCACGTGTCGCACGAAGAAACCAACCGTCACCGCCCACTTCGTCCACTACGCACGAAAACCGAGGCGTCGTCATCATGCCGCGCAAATTTTGCGCCCACTTCGGAGACGTGACAGTTGTTGACCGCGGTCAGCTCTGACAGTGGGGCCCGCCAAGTCACGTCCCATCGAGCGCAGAGGCGTGCAGCAGATCGTCACCAGTGACGTCATCAAGCCAACGGCTCCAAAATCGATTTAAGCAACTCTACAGAGTAATTAGAGTAGTAAGCTTCAAAGCTAAAGTCAACAAAGGTAAGATCGGCCGCTGATCTGGGAACCCGAAGAAACCATTCGGGTGGAAACATAGTAAGCTCGAGCAGCCGAATCCATACACAAGTAAGCCAAACAGGCTGAGTAGAAGCAAGCTTCAAAAGAAGATGAAGGCAAAGTAATTCGACTGCAAAGGTTACTCCCATCGGGAGTGGCCGGTTTGACTGAAGAAATCGAGTACAAGCTCAAGATCAAGCAATCCAATGGCGCGTCCAGGAGGAAGGAGTCCTTTGCTCGACTCTACGCTTCGACCAAGCACTCGGGGGCTACTGACGTGGGGCTGCCTTTCGGGTAGCCCACGATAAGGCTACCTGGGCCGCGCCAAGGATAGGAAGGCCCACAGAAGGCCCACGCGGGGTACCATGTAACCTAGTCCAAGTCGGTTAGGAAGCATAACCTGCCATATCTGTAGTTGCCATCGGCACCAACCACCCGAGACCTGGCTGCCTATAAAGCCAGGAGGGTTGCTCGTCCCAGGGGACACGAGATAGCTACGACACAAACCCTAGCGAGATCGCAATCTCGCCATTGTAACCACAACTCGCATCAATAACCAGACAAGCAGGAGTAGGGTGTTATCCTCCGGGAGCCTGAACCTGGGTAAATCCTTGCTTGTCAGCCGTCGTGACCACCTTGCACTCATCTCTCTCCCCATCAATCAACCCGGGGTGCACAACCCTGGGACTTGTCGAGTTAACACCTCGTCAATAAGAAATTATTTTCTATATCACTTGGTGGAAGAGCTGCGGATTGGTATAAATTGTTGAAGAATAAGCACTCTATTGGATGGGAGGAGGTTGTATCTCTCTTTTATTCCAAATTTTATCCTCCAAGTGAGATTCACCAAGATCGTTATTCTATATATAATTTCTGGCCTCTGGAAGGAGAAAGCATTTCTCAAGCCTGGGAAGGCTGAAAACATTAATACTCAAATGTCTGAACCATGAGCTTCCTGATAAAATAATTTTTAATATTTTTTATGCAACACTTTCAGGACATTGCAAGGATTATCTTGATTCTTGTTCAGAGGGCTCTTTCACAAGTAAGAAGGTTGAAGCAAGATGGGATATCCTTGAAACAATTTGAAATAGTGCTGACGATTGGGAGAATGACAAAGTTAAAGAATCAGGTATGAACTATGAATATGATTGCATTAAGTCTTGTGTTGAAACTGCTGGTTTTCAAGAGCTTAGTGCTAAATATGGTCTTGATTCTCATATTATTGTTGATTATTTAGGAACCTTTGCTTCTCATATTAATGTTCCTAAAGAAAATTCAGACGTGTATCATGAACCTTTCAAAGATACTTGCATGGAAAATAAAGTTGTTAATGATTGCAATAAACATGCTCACACTTCTGAAAATACTATTTCTTAAGCATGTTAATTTGTTTGGAATGCATAGACCTTGTGGAATTAATCAAATTGAAGATGAATAATGTATCCATCATAGGAATGAAAATACTAGAGGTTGGTAACACAATTTGTGCCACCTATCCTTTTATTTGTAAACTTTGCTATGAAGAGGGTCATTTGAATTTGAATGCTCAGGTTCTCATAAAGATATTGCAGGAAACTTTGGTGATAACATGATCACCCCTAATCAACATGATGAACTTACATTATTTTTGGGGTGTGAAGAGATATCAAGAAAAACTTCTTTGTTAAATATGAGTAATATTGATATGAATGATTTGTTGCATGGATGTTATCTCTATTGTGTTAATAATTGCCATGCTAACACCTACATACAAATATTATAAAGGATGGGACTTTACCAAAGTATGATATGACTAATATGTGTTTTGATCTTTTTAATGAAAGAGAATAATTCTCCCAAGTTTCTTCCATTGTCTCTAATACTAAACAGGTTATGTGGAGAAGCTTCCTTTCAAGCCTCTCCCTCCTAAAGAGGAAAAAGAAGAAGAAAAAAAGAAAGAGGAAGAAGAAGAGGAGTAAAAGGAGAGAGGAAACGGTACCTTCTCCCAAACTGGTTGCTCCTGTTATAATTAATACTTATAAATTTGAATTTGATGATTCTGAACTTGATGATGAACCTATGTCTGTTATTTATATTAGTGATCATGATTGGCAAAATCACACTTCTTTTGATATTTAAAATCTTTAGGATAATAATTCTAAAAATGATGATGCTAATAATTGCTATACTATTAGTGTTATCCATGTTTCTTCCCATGATGATATAGAAAGCTCTGAGTTTGAGGATGAGGTGTTTGAAAATATTTTTGCTACTAATGATTATATACTTGATACATATCGTTCTAGTAAAAATGATGACATGTTTGCAAATGAACGCACTTTAGAGGATAACTATTCCATTGTTTATGATGATAATATGCCTCCGGTCTTTGATAATTATTAAGATTACTATGACATGAGTTATAATTACAAATCCTTTTGAAACCTGTCATAATTATAGAGGAATTACTCAAGCCAATCATTTTAATATACAACTTGTTTATCATGCAAGTTCTTTATGATGATCCTACTCCCCTTGTTATTAATGAGAAGAACTTTTCTTATGAGGGAGATAATGATACTTTTATGCATATGGATCATGATAAGAATGTTTTATGTGATAGTTATATTGTGGATTTTATCAATGATGCTACTGAAAGTTATTATGAGAGAGGAAAATATGGTTGTAAAAGTTTTCAAGCTACTAAAACACCTCTGTTTATGTTGCAAGCTTTGAAGTTGCATGTGTTTCATCTTTTATGATAGTTGCTTTATGCTTTAATAATGTATCCTATTACAAGATTCCTTCGCATAGGAACTGGGTTAGATTTAAATGTGTTTGATGGTCACCTCTTGATGCTCTCTTTCGTTTTTCAACTCTCATCTTTATGAGAGCATCATAAAAATCACCTTGCCTAGCTAAAAGGCTTTAAAGAAAAGCGCTTATGGGAGACAACCCACACTTTTTATTCCTGTTATTTTATTTTTGTTGAGTCAAGGACTCGTCCTACCTCTGCAGCAATTCCTTTTGTATCTTTACATTATTGCATTGTTGTGTCAAGTTAAGCCTCTAGTTGAAAGTTGATGCTAAATTTGGACTCCTGCGTAGAAACAGTTTTCTGATGTTCACCGTTAAATTCATAACTCTTTACAAAAAAATCCAAATGACTTGTCCTTTTTTTACATGATCCGCAGATATATATGCAACTTTTATTAGTTTTGAATTTTCTGATCTGAACAAGTACCTCGAATAAATTCGTCTTTACGGACTGTTATGTTTTTAACAGATTCTGCCATTATTTTGCAATGCCTCTTTTGCTATTTTGATTGGATCTTTTTGTTCCATGAAGTATTATTGTCTTTAGCTAATGTCCAGTAGCATTGGTACCAATTGTGTTCCTACAGAATATCATAATTTTTCGTGCACTAACCCTCTAATGAAGTTTTCTCTAAGTTTGGTGTGGAGGAGTTTTCAAGGATCAAGAGAAGGATGATATGATGTGATCAAGACGATAGTAGAGACAAAGCTTGGGGATGCCCCAGTGGTCACCCCCAACATATTACAAGAAGACTGAAGCGTCAAATCTTGGGCATGCCCATGGCATCCCCTTCTTCATCAACGAACTATCAGGTCCTTTCTAGTGAAACTATATTTTAATTTGGCCACATCTTATGTCCTTTTCTTGAAACGTTTGTTTATTTTTGTTTTTGCTTTTTTTTATTTTCATTCTCTGAATAAAATGGATCCTACCATTCCTTTGTGGGAGAGAGACATGCTCCGCTTTTTCTTATGAATATTCGTATTCTTCACTTATATTTGTTGAGTATTCTTCTATGTTACTTCAATGCTTTCTAGATCTTATTTTTCATGCATATCTTGCAAGAGCTGTTAGCTTTCTAATATCATACTCTCATATCTCATTGTTTAATTACTTGGAGAGTTTATCTTTCAAGTAAGTTAATTGGTGTTTGGTTAAGAACAGAAAATGCTAAATGTGCTAGATGGTATAACTAAATGATACATAATCTTGTAGATTATTAAATTGTGTCACTTGAATCATTGATGTTGTTTTGAGATATTAATTTTCTTAATGGTAAACATGATGGTTTATAAAGTGGAATGATTAATGGTTGGTCTAAAAAAAACTTGAAGCTGTGCCACACTTAAATATCCAGTTGATAGCATAATGATATATGACTTCTACATGCCTAAGCCAACCGTAATGACTTTGAGTTATGCGCTACGGTCGGGGAAGCTAACAGTGACTTTGTCATTTTCCACGATCCCTCTTGGAGTGATTTTCAATATGCCTTGCAATATCATATTTTTATTTGGAATTTGTTTGCTTGTGAGTTATATAGTTGCGCTTGTCATGGCACTTCCACCACCATATTGCTAGCCTGTTTGGTACTTTGCATTCCCCTTTCTCACATTGAGAGTTGGTGCATACTTCGCGGGTACATCCAAACTCGTGTGAGATCTTCATCATGTTCTCCTACACATAAGCCAAATATCTTCCTCAAAACATCCACCATACCAACCTACTACAACAATTCCATAGTTATTCCGAGATATATTGCCATGCAACATCCATCTTACATTACATGACTTGTTGTCATTCATTACTTATATATTGCTTTGTGTGACTCTATAAATCTGATGTGTGCTTTTACCCATGTTACCTAGATCATTGCATAACCTGCTACACTGGCAGAGTCACCGTTTTCATATACATTATGTTTTATTCATATTAGTTACTTGTGTCAATAGTGTGTTGTCATATCATCATATTAGGATGCTTGCCCCTAAAACTGAAAAGAGCCATGGAGGTCATCGAAAATAGAAACAGAAAAGAAGAGAAAAGAAGAGAAAAAAAAAGGACGACAGCATTATTATTCTTTATCACACACTTGTGCTCATGTTGTGCACCATATCATTCATAGTCATCACTTGTGCTCATGTTACAACATCATATCATTTATAGTCATCATTTGTGCTCATGATTAGCACCTTTACTCCATATGAGAGAGTTTTCATGTCTTACTTGCATGACTATATGGTGAACTTTACACTATAGAACTTGACTTGTATATTCCAATGATGAGCCTCCTCAAAAGTGCTCTAGGTCTTCGTGAGCAAGCAAGTTGGATGCACCCCCACTAGTTTCATTGGAGAGCTTTCATACACTTATAGCTCTATGTGCATCTGTTGTGTGGCAATCACTACTCCTTGCATAGCTTCGATTGTAAGACTTCCTCTTGTCTAATGATCACTTGCAGCTTTGTGAGATATTCTTCTGTTGGCCTTCCAAACCCCCCTTAACATTCTCTTAGCCAAATCATTCTGGTGCCAGGAACCAACGTTAAACGCTTGCTTGTTTATTTTGAACAAATAAGGAGTTGATCTTCTACGTGCATATTGTTATTGCTTGACTTGATCCTTTCGCAAAGTTGTCATGTTTGTTGGAAGCATTAGATAAATATATTGTTATTCTTGAAACTTAAATCATCTTTAATATCTACTTTGCACGGTTCATTGCTATCTAGTACTATATCATTGAAAGCTTTGTTTTGCCTACTTGTTTATTTATTACTCATTTGATATCAGCATAAACTACAACCCTTATTCATTTGAACTCAGTTTACATGCCTTACATTATTACGTGATCAAGATTGTGTGAAAGCATTTCACTTCAGAAATTATTATTTTTATCGTTCTTGCCTACTCGGGACGAGTAGAACTAATCTTGGGGATGTTGATACTTCTCCAACGTATCTATAATTTCTTATGTTCCATGCTATGTTATACCAAGTTATTACATGTTTTATATGCATTTTATATAGTTTTATGCATTTTCTGGGACTAACCTATTAACATGATGCCACAGTGCCAGTTCCCTATTTTCTGTTGTTTTTTGTTTCAGAAAAGTACTTAAGGAAATATCGGACGATTTTTTTTCCGAAGTCCATATTTTCGTGGGAACGTTCCAGAACACCGAAGAGGAAACGAAGTGGGAGGCCGAGGCGCCGTCACCATGCCCTCGCGCGGCCCAACCTCCTGCCGTGCAAGCACGTGGTGTGGGGCCCTCAGGGCTCCACCGACCTCGCCCTTTCGCCCATATATTTCCCCCGACGCAAAAACCCTAAATCAATAAGCATTTTCCTCCACGAGTTCAAGAGCGCCGCCGCCATCAAAGACGAGATTCGGGGGACAGAGGTATATTTTCCGGCACCTTGTCGGGACGGGGAATTGCCCCCGGAGCCATCTCCGTCGACTCCACTGACGTCTCCATCGCCGTTGTTGACTCCTATGATGAGGAGTGAGTAGTTCTACCCCGGGGTTGCGGGATATACGGTAGCTATGTGGTCTATTACTCTATCTCATGGTGTGATCTTTATGTGATCATGAGCTTTGTAATCTAATTAAATATGTGATGCTACTCTTTATCTATTATGTACTCTAGAGGTAACTTTAATATGAACTCCGGGGTTATTCACGGTAGTAACGGTGACAGCGTGTGCACCGTGTGTGATTCCTTTATGACGTTGTTGGTGTTAGTTTACTCTGACTTTGAGGGTGCTCTTGTAGCCCTACACAATGAATGGTGTTTATCATCCAACATGAGAGTGTTTAAGAGTACTATTTATTATTCAACTGTGATGTCAATGTTGAGAGTGTCCACTGGTGAAAGTATGATCCTAGACCTTGTTTCTAAGCACTAAAACACTGTTTTCAACAAGTTCTGCTACGTGTTTGCTTGCTGCCTTTTTTATTACAGATTGCAATTACTACTTATAATCATCCATATTACTATCTCTTCGCATAACTAGTGCACATATACATCTGACAAGTGTATTGGGTGTGTTGAGGACACAAGAGACTTTTTGTATCTTAATTGCAGGGTTGCTTGATAGGAATATCTTTAAACTCTACCTCCCTGAGTTCGATATACCTTATGTGATTCACTTAACAGAAAATTGTTGCTGTTCTACATACCTCTGTTGTTGGAGGCCCAACACTGTCTAAATAATAAAAGCGTACGTAGACATCACTCCTCCGGGGACTTTTTGAGTGATCTGATTCTGCTGAGAATTGATTTGTGTTTTACATCTTGGGATCCGGAGTGGCCGCCGTGTCGAGAGACCGGGGCACTCCATCCCGAGAGAGCTTCAATCTTCACGGCCTCGCTTGCGTGTCGCTTTTCCTAAAAATGAATGATTTAAACATCGACTTTTGGATCGTTCTTGCCTTTGGGACCAATCCTGATTGACGAAAGGTCCAAGTGACCTTGAGAACCGGGCAACCAGCTGGGACATGCCCAGGGGCTCATACTATCAAGATTAATGAGTGCTGACAGACTTGGATATTATCAGGGATTCTAAGCGTTCAACTTGGATCAATATCTTACAAGTCGCCATGCTGCAAAAGGCGCATTTACTAATGACAGTGAGATGGGAATGGGCCGAAGTGTCAGTGGTGGAAAAACGCTCTCTCCCGGAGGAACGACGACGCTCCAGCTTGAGAGCTTCGTGCAACCCTTCATTCTCCATCTTCAGCGTGTGCAGAGGGCTTCGTCGGTCGCTTTCTTCTCCCGTTGGAACAAAGGTGAAAGACGTTCAATTGCACGGTCAATCAAGATCTAACAAGACGAGAGTCTTCGTTTGATGTGGTTAGACCTAACGGGTATACCCACTCGAGTATAATGAAGTATAACCCGAAGGAAGGCCCACTGGTAGCCCAATAAACAAGTCTAAAAGGGAAGGCATATGGCGCCAAGGAACATGGAGTATGACTCAAGAAAGAATCAATCGTACCGACTTAGAACGTTCCTTACCTGTAAACCTAGTCGTATTTGAACTCCCGAGACTTGGCCTACTTTATAAGGGGCAGGAGGGGGACAATACAGGACACACAATTTTACAGCATGAAACTCTAGCGAGACTTCAACTCGCCAGGCCGTCATTGTAGCAACCTTGTAACACAGAGATCAACAATCAGACAAGCAGGAAGTAGGGTATTACCCTACAGAGACCTGAAATTGGATAAATCCTACAAATCATAAGAGAAGCCATTTCCAATCAGCCTTTGTATAACTGCTTCACCATTCAAGGGCAATTTAGACATAGGGCGTTGTTTAGGGTGGGGGAGACGAGAGGGAGGAGCGGCATGGTCCCATGGAGTACGTGCATTGAGAGTTGTTGGTGAGGGTCCTAGGCGACTAGGGTTGGCGACTCCGCCGGCGACGCTGTCTCCGGGGAGATTTCAGACGGGTCTTGCCCGGTTTCCGAGTTCGTATCTAGCTCTGCTCGGCAGAAGAGTTTTTATATTACGCGGGAGGTGGAGATTTGAGGATTCAGAGCTTCTGGTTCTTCCTTTTCTCGGCTCACGGTCTAGAGAAGGAGAGAGAATCTTGGGTTTCAGATGGCGAGCTCAGCGTCGAGTTTTGGAAGTGGATCAAGACCAGAGGAAGGGGACGAAGCTCTTGCGAGGGCTATGGAAAATCTGGAACTGAGGGAAGGCGAATTGGATGATGTTTTCATCGGACAAGAGGTTCTGGTTGATATGAAAAAAGCGGCAAGATGGTTGGCTGTGGCTAGGGTAAACACTAAGAAACCAATCAGCACTTCGGCTTTGTTCGAGACGCTAAGGGGAGTTTGGGGTCTGGCATATGATCCCGAGCTCAGGGAGGTGGACGACAATTTGTACACTTTCAAGTTCTTTTGCCTAGGTGACTGGAATAAGGTGATGCATCAAGGGCCATGGCTGTTTAAGCGCCTGGTGGTTGTTATTGCCGAGTATGATGGCCTATGCAATCCGAAAGAGGTGAAGCTAGATCGGACTATGGTGTGGGCACAAATTCATGCGATCCCAGAGTTATATCGGGTGACTTCTGTTGTTGACCAACTGGCAAGGAGAATTGGTAAGGTGCAAGGCGTGGAGATGAACCCAACTCGCTACTTTGAAGGAGATTATGTCAGAGTTAGGGCCAGCATCGAGGTCGGTAAACCTTTAATCCGATTTGCCCCACTAAACATTGGAGGTTCGGATAGGAAATTGCTTCAGGTGAAATATGAAAAGATCGGCTTCTTCTGTGATGTTTGTGGTATAATGGGGCATGATCTGGAGGAATGTGGCGATGGCGTGCATGATCAAAAAGCTATCCAATATGGTAAGTGGCTCACTACAAAGAGGAGGGCACAACCGAGCCAGCTTATGTACCGAGGAGGTGGAAGGATGGGAGGACGGGGAAGAGGCGAGCGTGGTGATTTCAGCGGGAGAAAAAGGACCTCATCGGAAAGGCAGGGAGAGGATGACATTGATGACACAGCGTCTAGCCCGCTTAAGAAGGTTGATGATAGCATGGAGGAGGATAAAATCAATGATGAGGAAAGGGAAAGAGGCAATAGCATTAAGAAGGGTTTGTTCCTTGCGGAACCAGCACAGGAGGATGGTGGCATAAACGATATCATACAGGATAATCAGATGGTCTCGGTGGTGCCACCACTGCCACAGGGCTACACATTACCAAGAGATAAAAAGAGGTCTAAATTGGTGGGTGGGGGAAACAGCAACGTGTCAAGCGAGAGTATATCGGCGGCTCCTCGAGGAGGAGACTGCTGGGAGCAATGAATCTGTTGAGTCTGAACTGTCGGGGTTGCGGGCGGCCCGAGACGGTTCAAGAAATAAGCAACTTAATTTAGTTGCATCACCCGGCTTTGGTCTTTCTCTCGGAGACCAAACTGTCAGCTACGAGGGCACAAGATTTGAGGTTCCGTTTTGGCTTCCAGAATTCCTACGCAGTAAAAAGTGAAGGATTTATTGGAGGTTTGGTTCTGTTTTGGAATAATGATTCGGTGGTGAGTTTGAAATCCTTTAGTAGGACACACATTGATGTCCTAATTCGGAATGATAACTTCGGTGAGGTGGAGTGGAGATTTACGGGGTTTTATGGTGATCCTGTCCGATCACGTCGGAAGTTGAGTTGGGAATTAATGGAGTATCTAAGGAGTGAGTACTCAAACCCTTGGCTGTGTGCGGGGGCTTTTAATGAAGTTTTACATGAGGGAGAACAGTATGGTGGTAATAGGAGGGAAGATTGGATGATGGAGGGTTTTAGGGATGCGGTTGATAATTGCCGTTTTATTGATCTAGGCTACTTGGGGTTACCTTACACATGGGATAACCGGCAGCGGGGTTCTCGCAATATTAAGGTCCGTCTTGATCGTGGACTAGGTCATGATCGGTTTATGGAGCTGTTTGGTAATACAGAAGTAACACATGTTCAGACTACGACGTCGGATCACTGTGCGCTATTGATCAAAGTTGAGATGGCGGCCAGGGCTGGTTGGAGAAACGGACATAAACCTTTTCGTTTTGAAAATGCCTGGACACGGCATGACAATTACATGCACATGGTTGAGGATGCCTGGGTACCAACAGCAGGTAATCTTTCAGATATTGCATCGGCTCTCGGTGGTGTAAAAAGAAGACTACAATACTGGAGTGGTTCTGAATTTGGTAACGTCAAGAAACAACTAAAAAAATTGAGAGAACGTCTTGAGAACATAAGAGCTAGATCACTGGGGTCTGGCCCGTCAAACGAAGAGCGCTCCCTTATGTCCAGAATTTCCGAATTACTTTCACGAGAGGAGATGATAGCGAAGCAACGTTCTCGGGTCCAATGGCTTAGAGAAGGGGATCGCAATACGGCATTCTTCCATGCTAAGGCACGGGAAAGATCAAGGCAAAATAAAATAAAATCAATTCGGCTGGACAATGGTACCACAGTGGATACACAACCAGAGATGGAGTCGGCTGCTATAAGTTTTTATCAAAATCTATTCTCGTCAGAATTGGGTATTAATCCGGAATTGATCACACAATTTATGGACAACAAGGTGGATGATTCCATGAATTTAAAGCTTTGTGCTCCTATCACAGATATGTAAGTTGAAAAGGCACTGTTTATGATGCATCCAAATAAATCTCCCGGTCCGGATGGGTTTACGGTGGGTTTTTATGTTCGTCAATGGAATATTTTAAAGGTGCCTGTAAGTCATGCTGTTAAACACTTTTTTGAGACAGGAGTGATGCCGGAGGATGTCAATCAAACAATACTCGTACTAATTCCTAAGGTGAAAGATGCGAGGAAATTGTCACAATATAGACCGATTTCTCTATGTAATGTCTTGTACAAGTTAGTGTCAAAGGTGATGGCACTACGGCTTAGACCAATTCTTGAGGAGATAATCTCGGAAGAACAAAGTGCCTTTGTACCGGGGAGATTGATTACAGATAACGTTCTAACAGCATATGAGTGCATTCACTATCTAAAGAAGAAGAAAGGCAAGTCTGGTGCGTGTGCGATTAAACTTGATATGGCAAAAGCATACGACCGAGTGGAATGGTGCTACCTTAGGAAGGTGATGGATAAGCTGGGTTTCGCGAAGCTTTGGATTGACAGAATCATGTCTTCTGTGGAATCCGCGTCTTTTTCAGTGTGAGTGAATGGAGTATTCTCAGAAATTTTTAAACCATCAAGGGGGATTCGTCTGGGCGACCCAATTAGTCCTTACCTTTTCCTTTTATGTTCTGAAGGCCTAACTTGCTTGTTGAAACGCTTTGGTACAGGTCATCTTTCCCGTGGGGTAAAAGTGGGCATACATGCTCCATGGATTTCTCACCTTTTATTTGCAAATGATTGTATTGTTTTCACGCAAGCTTCAGCTGAGGGTGCGCAAAGAATAAATGACATTTTGGAAAGATACCATATGGGATCGGGACAACTGGCGAATAAAGAAAAATCGGCCATTTTATTTAGCGCTAATTGCTCTAATGAAAAGAAACAGGAGGTTCATGCGGCTTCTTCAAATGAGGCTCTTGTTGAAAAATATTTAGGCTTGCCGACAGCTTTGGGAAGATCTACGGATGATCAGTTTGAAGGCCTTCTTACGAAAATTAAGAGGCTAGTAAATGGCTGGATTCCGCAGCATCTAAATAGCGCTGGTAGGGAAGTCCTGATTAAAGCTATCTGTCAGGCCATACCTACTTATTCTATGAGCTGCTTTAGATTGTCCAAGAACTTAATCAAAAAGATTACGGGGATCATAGCACGTTTTGGGTGGGGAGGCGATGAGAAGACCCACAAAATGCATTGGCGCAAATGGTGCGACATGGCTATTCCAAAGACAGAAGGAGGCATGGGTTTTAGAGATCTTGAGAAATTTAACCAAGCATTGCTAGCTAAGCAAGGATGGAGACTTTTAACAAATCCGAATTCCTTGTGTGCGAGAGTTTTAAAAGGAAAATATTTTCATGCATGTGATTTTATGTCCGCAACAAAGAAGAAAGGAAGCTCACATACGTGGCGGGCGATTCTTCATGGCAGGGAAGCGCTGAAGCTGGGATTAATAAAGAGGATTGGAGATGGCAGATCCGTTAGGATATGGGACGATCCATGGATCCCAGAAAATACCAGCGGGATACCTTTGGTTAAAAATGCTGATGTTAATGTTATGATGGTAGATGAACTCTTGGATCCGCTAACTGGATACTGGGATGTGGAGAAGGTAACGAACAGTTTTATACCGTGTGATTTAGCTGCGATCTTGAGAATTCCAGTTGGAAAATTATCGGAGGATACTTGGGCTTGTCAACCAGAAAAGCTAGGTTTTTTCTCAGTGCGGACTGCATATAAATCTCTAATGCAGGATCATCGCAATAATAGGGGATGTTCGTCGAGCGTCACCGAATTACCGGTCTAGAAAAAGCTGTGGAGGATGGCTATACCTCCGAAGGTGCGTAATTTCTGGTGGCGCGTTATACATAAATTTATTCCTACGAAAGGTATTCTTTGTGACAGACATATTGAGCGGATTGCCTTCTGTAATGCATGTGGTGAAAAGGAAACAATTTTTCATGCGCTTTTTAAGTGCACTTGGGCAAAGCTGTTTTGGGTTGAAGTTAAATCACTAAGTGGAACTAAAATACCGGAATTGCATCCAGAATCTTGGGCGCTGGATTTATTGGAGTGGCCAGGTGGTCACGGTTCAGATAATTGTGTTATTTTATGTGGTGCCTGGGCGGTATGGTCGGAAAGGAATGCAATGAAGCACGGAGAGACATCACGCACGGTCTCTCAGTCTGTTAAGTGGGCTTGTGACATTGTGTGCGACCTCACGAAGACTGGAAAAGAGGCTTCTGTATCTCAACAAAAGCCACCGGCGAAGTGGTGCGTGCCGCCGTTTGGACAAGTAAAAATTAACGTAGATGCGGCTTTCTCGGAGGCATCTAAGCAAGGGGGTACGGGAATAGGCCTCCGAGATCATAATGGAAAATTGGTGCATGGCCAAGCGATTTGGTATGACTCGGCATATAGCGTACTCGCTATGGAAGCTTATGCCGTAAGAGATGGTATGCAATTAGCGATGGATGCCGGTATCCAGGAGGTGACAATAGAGACTGATTCACAGCACGTGGTGAACATGTGGGCAAATGCAAATTTTGAACGCTCGGAAATTGCTGCGGTAATGATGGAGATTAGAGATCTCAGCAGTAAGTTTAGGTCCTTCACTCTTAATTTTATTCCTCGAGAAGCGAATGAGTTGGCACATCTTTGTGCTAAACAATGTAGTTCTGTTAGGAGAAGATGTCTCTGGATAAATTATATTTCTACCTTTCTTGATGCATGTATCAAGAAGGATTGTAAACCAGACTGAAAGCAGCAAGTTTTTTACGCACTCTTTTCCTTACCAGGGTACCTAAGGGGGTTGGAAGGTTTTTAATGAGGCGGCTTGCTGACTTATTATATTTATATATGTTGATTCTAAAAAAAAGGGCAATTTAGACATTTCACCCTTCAAACTAACAGCAGCAATCGTCAAAAGCACTCCTAACAGCCTAAACAAACAGACCCATAGAGTCAAGATCATTTTCTTTGTGAAATACCTAAGACCTCTATCTAAGGGATCTAATTGACTACAAGGCCTCGTCTTTTGAGAAATTTTTTTTGCTCCCGAGCTTCACTAGTCTCTTTATTTGAAAAACAAATAAAAAATCATTCAGGTTTTAGAAAAATGATAGATTCTGATAAATTTATCAGTTTTTAAATATGCGATGTACTTAGATCATACTCTTTTTTTTCACTTTTGGTAGCTTCGCATAGAAAGTATTTCAAATTAAGATTTTGCACATGTGTAAGATGCATCATTGGGTACATGAAATTTAAGGAAAAAAAACTAATCGAGAACTGGGTATTCATAAATCCATAATGTTCTTCTTTGTCAGCCTTCACTTAAGTATATGGGTGAGTATTGGTGAACAGTGAAGCAACAAACCAGAGATGATTTATACTTTGAGAGAGCTTCACCTCCATGTTTATTACCAGATTAGAGTTTGGACACGCTTCGCGATATTCCTCCACGTGAGCTTCATGTTTCCAATACATTCCCTCGTTCCTTCTCGTGTTCTTTCCGTGGTTTATTTTTTGGGTCTACCTCATGTTCTTCCCGTGGTTGATGCATGAGATTGGACAAGCCTGCCCCGGATCAAACAGTCACATGTAGTCAACAAAATTGGGATACCAAACTAGATTCCATCATAGCCGTGTCTCGGATATTGCAATTTCTCCTTGACATCTTTTTTGAACATTGACTGGACTCAAGTGATGTGGTTTACTGATCTCTGAGTAATTTTGAATTTAAAAGCGTCACATTACACAACCAGGCCTTAAAAGTTTCTGCCTGCTGCAGCACTACAAAGGAGGAATTACAGAACCAGATTTGCATTACAGAGTGACCCAATACCGTCAAGTACAATATATTGTTTGTAAGTCACAACTCATGTCAGTTTCCATCTTCTCAGCAACAAAAAACATCGTATGGATCTAACAGATTATCATGAAGATAAACGGACATCTAACGTTCATCAAAAGTGATCACCAACACTTAGCATATTACTTTAGACATGCTTGGATGGACTCACTTCAGTGTCCTCAACACTGAGCATATTACTGAAGACATGCTTGGGTGAACTCACTTTCGTGTCCTCTGCCTGCTATTCCTGTCTTCATCTTGTTCCACCTGTTAAAGACAAGCGAGAAACAAATTACAATCAAGCATGAACTGTGCCAATTCAAAATTAACTTCAGGAGGAAGGAAATCATTTTGATGGTTGATATTATGCCCAAAATGCTTGCTTGGAAAATCTTCAATGAAGAAATCATCCAAAAAAACTTCCAACAATGTAAATAAAGAGAACAGCATGATGCTGATTTTCCCATTACAACTTATTGGCCATACCAATACTCCCTCTGTCCCCAAATAACTGTCTCAAGTTTGTCAAAAAGAAAAAAGTATCTAGACATGAAACATATCAAGATACATCCACTTTCGTGCAAACTTGACACTTAATTTTGAACGGAGGGAGTACCAAATAAGTAACGAAGCAATTTTAAGATGTGTTTTATTATATCTATGTTTTTAGATGAACGATGCAACACACTCACACGGTAACATCACATCAAGATTATTCATATAGAAACGATTGTTTTACCTCGGTGAAAACCTTCGTAGACTTTCTGCCAATATTTGATCTCAAATCAGAGACTGCTCCCTTGGGTTTCTTTGTTACTGGCTCATCAAAACCATCATCTTCACCTGCACCCATTTATATTTTTTGAAATGGAGGAGATTTGCAGTTAGTACTACTATTGTAAATAACCATTTTGTCCAAATACATATTTCCGCATCTCATACATATTAGACAAATCAAACTGCATTTTCAAGGGACATAAATATAAAACGTAAAGAGGCTTCACAATATCTAGTGTACACAGGAAAAAAAAGAAGCATCATCACAAGTCAGAGCACTCTGTAACATGCCTAATTAAAATCTGTAGAAACAAATGAAAGGTTTACCATCTTCACCACCAAGGCCTTCAAAGTCTTCCATATCATCCATGTCACCCATCTCGACATCATCACCTTCAACATACTCTATCTCACCTTCCTGTGTTTGCAAGTGAATCCAGAATATATTGGAAAGATTTTGGGCAGAGCAAACATTTCAAAGTTAACTTAATTCTCATACTTGGTACTGTGCTTACTTCTTCGTCTTCTATCTCAGCAGCCAAGTTATTATTTTCCATTGCAAGGATAGTATCAAATTGATTGAAGGGGTAATTGTAAATGTCACCATAAACACCTTTTTTGAGACGTTCCTTCAGTTCACTTTCAATACTCTGACCAACAGTAGTCAGATGTCAGAAAATGGCAATCCAAAAGAGACAAGTTGATGAGGGTTATGAGCAAAAATAACCTTATCTAGTTGAGCGGCCTTTTCAGCTTTCTCCAATCTTCTCGACTCATGCTGAGTCTTTTTACGGGGGACTGTCATTATCTTCTCTCTAACAGTGCAAAAGAACATGTTTAGGAATTTTTCATATGCCATTGAATTTAACAGTAAAAATATGCATATCAATAAGAAGAATCAGCATGCTATTGAACTTGGTTACATCTTAAATGGCACAAATATCAGACCACCAAATCTCTGACATGATACTACTCAATTCTTTGTTTTTCTGTACTTCCACAAAAGGATTGTTGTCACTATAATATCTTTCGTATTTCGAATAAAAGAAACATCTAATTTAAAGAACTTTTGGCTTTAGTCTTAATGAGCTACGCAGGCAAGAAAAGAGCTGGAGGGGAAAAAGAACTGGGGGGAGGGGTGGTGTAGCCATGATTTTTGAGTCGCCGTATAGTACTCGCACTCGCACAGGCGACTCGACTCATGGAGCGAGTCGCGCGGCTCAGCGGCTCGCCGGCGACTCTGCCGGATTAGTCGCCAGATTGCAGTCACGAGTCGCGCGCCTCAGGCAGCTCTGGCCCGCGCTGCCAGAAAATTTTGGGGGATAAGAGCGAGTCACGCGTGTTCTCCTCTCAGACGCACGGCATTCCAATCAGCTGAGCGGGAGGGAGAAAGGGAAAGGGTGGGAGCTGCTTTGACCTAGGAGCCACCGCCGCCGCTCACCGGCGACATGCGCCCTTCCAATCGACCACGATCGGAGATCCTAAGCGACGGGGAGGCCACCTCTGCTCACGGCGACGACGCGTCTGCCATTTCACCGCCTCTCCAGGCTCGACGACAACCTCCCCCACTCGTTGTTGCCGATTCCAGCGGCCGCCTAAATCAGCTCCTGCGACAGGAAACCCTAGCTCGTCAGGTAAGGCCACATCCCCCCTTCCTCTTCTGATGTATGGTCGCCAGGTTTCTCTGCTGCTTGTGGCTGCTGTAGGTTGCTCTGTTGCTGTAATTTTGCACTGCTTGTGGATGCTCTGCAGCTCTATTTACATGCTTGTGCTTTTCTGCTTGTGCTGCTCTCAAGTTCATGTGCTGCTCCCTGTGCTGCTCTGCTTGTGTATGCCCTGCAGCCCCACTATATTTACTTGCTTGTGATCCTCTGATTACTGCAGGTGCCAAGTCAAAGATGGCTGACCAGAATCAGATCGTCGCAGCCGGCAGCAATGGGCATGTGCCTGAGCAGTATGATCCATCCAAGGATCCTAAGCGTAAGGCAAAGTCAGGAGACCCCGGATGGAAATATGGGTATTGGCATGACATTGACAAAAGAGATAAAATAAAATGGACTTTCTGCGGGAAAGAATTTTTTGGCGGAATAGCAAGATTCAAGCGCCACCTAGCTGGGGTTATCTTTAAAGGAAAGAAGAATTCTAACAAATGTAGCAAGGTGACTGAGGCTGTTTCAAAGGAGATGATTGCTTTTATGAAGGCATATGCAATGAAGCACAATGTGACCGAGGAGTCTGATAAAGAGGATGCTGGTGCAGCTAATGATGATGATGATGATGATGAAGAGGATGCAACAGCCACTGGAACTAGTAGGACAGCAGCAAAAAGGAAGGCAGAATCTGTCCAGACTGAATCGCCGAACCAAAAGGCTACAAGAACATTGCGCTAAGAGCAAGTCCAGCAGTTCTCCTAAAATGTCTCTCATATATGTGTATGTAGGGGACTGCCCCTAAAAAAATTTCCCCTAAAACACGTTCAACTCCAGCAGTTTCCCTAAAACATCTCCCCTATTTAATTTTTTTAATCTATTTTTTTTATATTTTAAGAATATTGTATAACTAACATGTAAATCCAACGGCTACCTCTGTAACTTGTAGTGTCAAAAACTTGTCCATCACCAAAATCTGAAAGATAAACAAAAAGCTCACGAATATCGGCATATTGCACTGTCAAAAAGCTTACTAATATTGGGATAGGGGAGTCTTCACCTCCCCTACTTGTAGGGGAGACGAGCGAGCAGAACCGGGGGCACCTATAAATCGGGGGAGCGTTGAGGGAACTGTTGGGCGGTTGTCTTTGGGCTTTTTCCCCTAAAAAACTTATAGGGGAGGGTTTAAGGGAATTGCTGGACTTGCTCTAAGGCACTCAAAGGATCCTTCTCAAGCTGCATTGCAAGGGTTGCTTCAACAGGACCACCGAGGAGAAGGATAAAGTTGATGATCATTGGGCAGATTTCTTCTTTGCTAATGCCATTCCCTAAAATGTTACACGATCAAGAGCATTTGAGATAGCATTGGAGTTCACCGGGCAATATGGTCCAGGCTACATCCCTCCAACAATACATTCTCTTAGGCTGACACTTCTCGCAAAAGCAAAGAAGACAACAACATTGAGAGATAAGCATGAGCTGGCTTGGCAAGAGTATGGCTGCACACTAATTTCAGATGGGTGGACTGATGGGAGGAGTAGACACTTGTTAAATTTTCTTGTCAATAGTCCAGCTGGGACTTATTTCATTGATAGTGTCAACATATCAGATGTAGTAGCCGACAGAACACTGTTGGCAGATTTGATGGAGAAAAAGGATTAATGACATTGGAAGACAATATGTTGTTCAGATTTGCACAGACAATGGTGCTAATTACAAGGCAGCGGGAAGAGTTCTAATTGATAGGATCCCAACATTATGGTGGACACCTTGTGCAGCCCATTGTTTGAACCTTCAGTTGGGGTCAATTTGCAAGATCAAGCAATTTGCTGAATGCATTACAAATGGAAAGAGGGTGACCACATTCATATATAGGCATATCAAGATTTTAGCTGAAATGAGAGAGATGACCAACAAGGCAGATCTTGTGAGAGCCGGAGCAACTCGCCTTGCCACAAATTTTCTCAATTTGGCAAGCTTGCACAAACATAAGCAAGCTCTCAAAGAGTTGTTTGTGAGTGATGTTTGGCATAACAATAAGAAGCTGTCAACCTCACCCGTGGGACAAAGGATTCAAGACGATGTGTTGTCCATTAGTTTTTGGAACTCAGTGGAAACTTGCATGAAAGTTTCTCAACCTCTTCTAAGGGTACTAAGGACTGTTGATGGAGATGAGAGGCCAGCGATGCCCGAGGTAATGGCAGCAATGGACTTTGCAAAGGAGAAAATCAAGGGTGTGATAGATGACAAACCAACTTTGGTCAAGAAGGTGATGAAAATTATAGAGGATACGTGGGAATCCCAAATGGGTGTGAAGTTGTATAGGGCTGCACTATTCTTAAACCCCAACAGGTTCTTTGATCTCAAAGCTAAACCCGATAATGCAAGATATTGTCAAAAGCTAAGGCATACGTTCAATGAGGTGCTACTGCACATGGAGCACAATGATGATAAAGCAAGCTTGATAAGCAGATTGGCTGATGACTATGAAAGAGGTGAAGGTGAATGCTTCAGCTCTAAGTTAGCAATCAAAGACCGCAAGAAGAAGAGTCCTCGTAAGAATTCAGAACATATCTTTCTTAACTTACATCACCCATCTTTCTTAACTAACAAATCCTAACAGTTTCTTCATTTGTATTGTAGTTCTTTGGTAGGGTGCTTATGGTGGACTTGCTTTCGAGCTGCAATATTTGGCAAAGCCCATAGTTAGCCTTTGTGCTTCGGCTTCCGGATGTGAGCGCAATTGGTCAACCTTTTCACAAGTAAGTGCCTCTCTTTCTTTGACATGTGTAGCTGAAAGTAACAATTCATTCAATTCATAATACATTGTTTTCTTGTATGTTATTTTCAGATCCATAGCAAAAAGAGACCAAGGTTGGAGTTCCAGCGACTTAATGATCTGGCCTTTGTTCAATACAACCGCAAGAACGCCGATAGGTTCCAAAAGCTTCGTGAGGAAGGCTCCAAAGGTGTTAGGTCTGACCCATTGGTCCTAGAAGATATAGATTGGGAAAATGAATGGGTTGACCAGAATGCCCAACCAGTTTATGAAGGGGCTGATATCACTTGGGCTGAAGTTGATGAAGCAGTTGGTGCATCTCAAGGTTCATTGTGCAACCTTAGAAGCTGTGGGAGTGGGAGCCAAGCCACGGGAATGGGATGTTACAATGACATATTCACGGCGTCAAGTTGGAGAAGAGGATGATGAAATGGAGCTTGAAGATGCAAATCAGGTGGTTCTTGAAGATTATTCAACAAGTGAAGATGATCCAGAGGGAAATGACGGTGAAGGAGATGGTGAAGATGAGGAGAGAGGCAATGGAGATTTTGAGGATGATTTCCATTTCGATTGATGGAATGTGTCTTTCTTTTAGACATATGGATTTGGAGCTACTGCCATAGTGTAGCTTCTTTTTGGGCATTGAATCATTGATTCTGGAGTGTGTGCCTTATTTTGGTCATGATTTAGGATAGATTTGGTGTTGAACCTGTTGGTTGTTAAGAACTTGTTAGTTCGTAGTTAATTGTAATGAACTAATGCTTAATTCCTGTTTTATACTAGTTGCTATGGTGATATTTATATGTTGAACTGCTGCAGATGTTTTCCTTATGTGAATCAGCTCCAAAGAAACCAACTTGGCCAGATGGAGAGATTGGAGAATGGAAACACAACAAGTAAGTTATTCTCTTTATTTCAAGTCGATGTACATGTACAAGTTCATTATTACAATTGGCTGCTATTTCCTAACTTGTGCTCTTCAATCTTCATGTTTGCTATACAACAAGGCTGCAATTAAGAAAGAAGAGCATGGACGAGGTCAGGCAGTATTTTACAAAGGTATTGCCTTCCTAATTCGACCACTAAACTATGATTTTAAGCTAGGCAACTCGGGGCGACTAATCAAGACTAGTCGCTGAGTCAAGTCACTGAGTCACGAGTCTTGGCCTCGGCGACTCGACTGAGACTCACGACTCAAAAATCATGGGTGTAGCGCCATTTGGACTGATGAGCAGCGCTGGCAAACAGCGAGGCTGGTCAATGATAAAAGGTTTCTCACTAGAGAGATGGTGATGGCTGCAGCACCAGTGGAGAGGAGTAGGGTAGAAACAGGGAACAGGAGGGGGCGCTGACCTTCAGTGACAGCAACAGTGGAGCAAAAGGACTGAAGAATGACAAGGGACGAGGCTGCTGCAGGACGACCAAACGGAGAAAATGTGAGATGGAGGGCGAATGGGATAGATGAGCGGTTGCGGCGAGACTGCCATGGCAGGAGATTTGCCAGTATATGGTCGACACCTAGTAGCTTTCAAAAAATTCAAGCAAACTGAAAGCAGAGCAGAACTCAGGATCTCAGAACAGGGTGATTGAAACTGTAGAAGGTATAAGCTGCAACATGAGGAGGGTTGTCGTCTTGTCTCCGTGCCATGCACAGGGTTCATTGACGCTTCTCTTTGTTTGCTCTCCATAGGTTACTGTTATTCATATGGGCAGCTCGTATATGCCTGTAATGGGTACACTAATCGGCACACAAAATACCATTGAATGCTCAAGCCATCACTTAACAACATTGCATAGGTGTAAAAAGGTGCACTGGACATGTTCAGCACTGTTGTTGAGGAAGCAAAAGAGGAAAGCTCGCATGCACCCACAAAGCACAAGGTGCTGCTCATGGGCAAGGCGGTGGCACTATCTTCTGGGGCGCCTAGAGCTGCTCCCATGTGCTAAAGACCGGACTAATGCTTCAAGAATAACTTAAGATCGCTACAAGGGAAGTAACAAATCAAGAATGTATCTACTGATGGCATCACCTCCTCCAGGGCCAAAAGCCTGGTCTGCACAATTGACTGCACGGGTCAATAGAGGTGGCTACAGGATGATCTGTACCCTAGGTCATAGGACTCGACAAGGTAACATTTCATTAGGCTAGATTTGCATGATGGAACACTAAGGAGATCCTCCAGCACAGGCTAGTTGGCAGAGCAGGAAACAGTGTCCCCCTAAATGACCACCTTTAGCATCTTAATCATCCTCAGCACATGATTAATGCCATTGATCATGTTTTAAGTCCTCCAATACGATCTCAAACTTTTTTCTACTGTTTTATCAAATCAAGTGAGAAAGCATATAGAAAAATATCAACCACGTAAAATTTAACATGAACTAATTACTTTGCTATCTTCATTCTTCCATCGATCATTTATGATGTAACATTTAAAGAATATCCCATTTCCTACTATCAGTTCACACTCAGATGTCAGGGGAGCAGATAACTGTTACGGAACAATATGTGGTGGACACTGTCCAAAAGTGCTTACCTCACTTTAAGTTGAAGTTTCCTCATCCTTATCCGATACTGAGTCATTTTTGTTAGGCGCTGCTTGACCTTATGCACAAGTAGCTTGGGCCAAAACTCCTACATAATGAAACAAAAGGTATGCGATGAAACTAACGAGGCTCACATTCAGATGGAGTGAAAAAAGCCCGGCAGCTAAAAACACATATCCCCTACAACAAAAGGCTAAAAATACATACAAGATGTTTGTTGATGACTTCCATTGCTTTCTCATAATTCCTGGGCAGTTTGACTCTCTCCCATAATTTGTTTGGCAGATGAGCTCTTTCAGCAGTTTTCATGTATAAGTAGAAAATACCTGCATGACCGATAAAAAACAGCAGTGTCACTAACTAGGTGTTTGGTTCAAAAAACTGGAATAATAATACGCAGGTAGGGGAACAGAATGAGAAGAACTCAATTTTCTTTGTTTCGTTAATGGTACATACAATGGGAAATAATAGTAGTGCGTACGGAAATTCCCAGGCATCAAGATCACAAGCTAAAAAATAAAATAAATTGCCTTAACTCATATGCCTGTTGCTCATACAGATCCAATTCTTCACTGACCAGACAGTCCGCTACCCGGCATGGCGATCAGTGTTTCCATGGTTACAGCGAGGGACACAGTCCCCAGTGCTCCTGCATGTGGCTTCTCTGGCTCCGTGTGAACCAGACACCATGGATCTCACCAGCGGGGAGAGATCGAGGCTATCATTATTCATGGGTCAGAAGATGGAGGAGGGTGTGTGTTATGTGCACAAGAAGTCAAGAGACAGAGTGACTCGCCTGGTAGGTCTGGTATCAGCCCTGAATAATGATGGAACTCAACATGGGACCCGATTACATCCCACGAGAACCATACATATGTACTCCCTCTGATCCATATTAATTGTCGCTTAATCGGATATATCTACAAAAGTTTTAGTGCTAGATATATCTGATTCAGCAACAATTAATATGGATCGGAGGGAGTAACACTTTTTAATTACGGCGTTATCTGATTACAGGCCAAAAGTGGCGAAGAATATGCGATTTTACTATGATTAGTAAAGCTTTCCTCCAAACAGAACTACAACATGTAGAAGAGTGTTGCTTCCACATCATGCGGGTAGCATGCATGGGAAGTAGCTGCTTCAATCTAGCACATAATGTACAAGGCACGAATTAGATTCATCAAGGACTTCCTTAATGTCTCAGTTTTACTGTTGTACAGCATCTTTCGGTGATCATATAACTCATGGTTCGGTTTTACAACTTATTCCACCAGTTGAGTGACTCATCGAACACTTCTTTGTCGTCCTAAACAGGATATAAAGCAATAACGTTACATATCACATCCCCAGGAACTAAGATTACCATGGCTTTAAACGAATGATCCATTTTTTCAGTCCCACTCGGTCAAAATCGAACACCATACTTTAAAAGAGAAGAGAGGAGGGCGGTGTGTGGTAATCACCATCGTGGTCACGGATGGTGGCGTAGCGGCTGTTGGCGAGCGGGCAGGAACTGCGGTTGCATATGCCCGTGGCGTTGTACGGATTTCGGCAAAAGATCCCTGTGGTGATCCTGCGCAAATCACAAGCATGCCATGAGAGAGAAAACAAAAATTAAAGTGAGGCAAGAGACAAGCCGCGGCGGTACTTTGCCATAAAGCTGCAGTGGTTGTGGCGGATGCAGTGCCATATCACGTCGTCGCTCATCTTTGATGCCGCTGCTTGGACTAGGCCGCGTTACAGTAGCCGGCCAGCCAGAAATTGGCAACTGCCAAAGCTATAGACCGAGAAGTGTGAGGTGGTACAGTAGGACGGGCTGGAGGGTGACGGAGAGCTCCTGTGAGGAAAGCCCTTAAGCCGGGCGGCGCTTGGAGGGGAGGGGAGGGGAGGGGGTTTACAGAGGAAGGAGGCGGCGGCACGCCCCTGTCGCCGAACCGATGGGTTCGAATGGTGGAGGGTTCTAGGGTTTTGGGGTACGCGACCGAGGCTTCGGATTTTGCGGCCGCGAGGGCCGGCTGAAGCAGGGGAACGCACATATGGGCCTAGCCGATGTGTGGTGTGTTGGGCTTGATTCTTTGTGGAGTACCATGTTCAACCATGCGGTGCTTCCCGTCTCCTGAAGGGGCCCAATAGTATGCCTAGAGCAACTCTACCCTAAATCTTCACTATTAAATGTGAGTTTGTATTTCGTCTCCCGGACGCGTCCCGCCGACCGAAACTTTTCATTCGTGATCCCCATATGTCGCCATCGTTTGTTGGATCGCTAGATATCCCGAATAGTCGATTACCCCCTTGGCCCAACCAGCCCACAAAGAAAGCTACGCACAATCACATGTCGACCTGCTCCAGCGCCGCCCATATCGCTCCCACCCCCTTCCCCAACCCATGGTCGCCGCTCCGTCTCGCCGGCGCCACCCTCCGGTCCCTTGACTACGGAGGCTCCCCTCTGGCGCGCTGGCCGCCGACGCGCTCTGACGGCTTCACATTTCCCTATCGTCGTCAAGTGCTGCGAGCGGCTCGACGACCTCGAGACCGGCCGCACCGCACACTCGAGAGCAGATGGCCTCTCGGCGACCTCGAGACCGGCCGCACCGCACTCTGCAGGGGCCGACGTCTACACGAGAAACTCGCTCATCGCGTTCCAGGCCAAGATCAACATGATGAACACGCCTCCAGGTAGGGGCGTATATAGGGGGGCGAGCAAGGGTCAGCCCCCCCCACCCCCCAACCTTTCGCCCCCCTCAAGAATATCCAGCGATGAGTTGTATAATTAGGTTGCATGTATGTGCTAATCGCCATAGTTGATCAGGGTAAACAGTAGTATTTAAGCCGAAATTAGTAGTTTCTCCCAAACTGAAGCCCAACAAGTAAAAACAAACCCATATGTTCAGTACCCAGTACCCACGTACAGGCAATGACTCGTCGTTCCCTCTCCCCTCCCTAATCAGATCTATCCATAGATGATCGATCTCATTTGCCAGGGTGCGATAAAGACTGTCGCTCGTTGCCGTTGTCGATGTTGGAATTTGATTGCGGGCTTGTCTAGGCAGCCGGGTAGTATGCGGTGCCCGTCGCTGATCACTTATCCTGAGTACGTCTAAATCACACCCTCCTGATTGCGTGCAGGTATCCCTCCCAAACCTAAGCTCCCTGGAAATAGAGAGATATGGAGCCTCCCACGTGGTGAAGCGCGTATGGTTGTCGTGTATTCGTGTCGCTGCTCGCAGAATCGACCATACCTCCTTAGACACGACGTGTACGCGGCCCGCCGATGCCATCGAAGCGCCATGGAAGCCGACGGCGCGTCCTCCTACCCCTTCCCCTCCCGGCTCCAAGAGGCGCTCGTCCCGCGCCAGATTCCGCCCGCTACTCCTCCCGCAAGAGGGAACGCAAACGCACGCGCCACGGGCCCCCGGAATCCGCCGCGCCCTCCGAGCGCCAGCCCAGCGCGCTCCAGGATTCGGTGGCCTCGCCCTCCACGCGCAGGCGCCGCTCCTTCCAGGAGGCCGCCGCGCTGGCCGTGCTCGCCGCGCCGCACGGCCCTGGGCACCAGATCCTACGACGCCGTCCAGAGGCTCTGGGGCAACGCCGACAAACTCGCGCTCCTCACCGGAGCCGCCGTCTTCCGCGCGCTCAACGGGGCACGTCCCGTGCCTCCCGGATATGGGTGCGCTCTTCGACCACCTCAAGGGCTCCATCTCCCCAAACCTCGAACAGGACAAGGTCTACTACAAGCTCAAGCGCCTCAAGAGCAAGTTCCAGAACGTGCCCCGTCCGCCGACGCCGGCAAGCACGAGCTCCGTGCGCGACCTCTGCACTAAGGTCTGGGGCGGTTACTTCGGCCTGCCTGTCGAGGATGACGCGTCGGAGGAGGAATCCTATTATGTATTCTCGAGTAAGTAACTATGACACTTCCCTTATTATTTTGTGCATACAGGAAATAAGAACAGTATTTTGCCGTACTAGCTAGCCCATGCTTCTGCTCTTTTATGCTTGTTGAAAAGAAACCTAAGGTCAAAAGGATTCATCATGGCGCCTTCACGATCTTTTTCTGATCCTCGCTTATGTGAATGAAAAAGATGATGGCAGTTCTAATCTATTCAACATAACTATTTTTCAGCAGCTGGTTTTCCTATGTTCACAACAAGATTCTTATTGATTTTAAAACAAATGTTAAACTGAGACATTACTATTCCAGTATCAATACAGTTATATTACTGAAATAGTATTTGCTAGCCAATCTATTACTGGAGGTTAACTGCTTTAACCGGATAATTAGTTCAGAAAAATATTTTGGACGATACCAGAATTGTAAAAACACATGAGGATAGCGAAAATATAGAAAACATAGATGGTATAAATCTACCTGAATATCATCATGTTTCAGGACATCAGGTGGAACCCGTGTTTGCTTCTTTCAGATCATCAAATCATGATTTTTGCGTTTTTTATGTATAAGCAAAACACCTCTACGTTCCTGAAGTGTGTCATTGATGTTTAAACTTACAGGCAGCTAGATCTCCTTTTGGAAGTGTTTGGGCGCAATGATAGAGCATGTCACATGTTGACGCTCGATACCAAGCTATCCTATTGTGACAGGGATGATCTAGTCTCCACTACTCAATCACCTCAACAGGGATACAATAGTATGAATCTGATACAAACAGCGTCACGGTGTTGAATTGGATAGAATGAACTCAGTTCATCAGAATTGGGGACGGGAAGAGATACAGATCCCGATGGGGATTCACACACTAAACACTCGATGTCCTCTTCTCCTTCACGCCGTCTCTTTGTCCTCGACGACCACGTCGTTGGGGTGGGCCTTGTCCTTGGCCCTCTCATGGGCCTCGCGGATGTTCTGACGGCCCATGGCCCGTTTCCTGCTCCGCAGTGCTTGTCTCAGGTATAGTGTTGTGACAATTCCCTCCCCTAAATGAGCAGCTTGTCCCCAAGCTGGAGCTTCTGGAAAGGCATCCACCAGAGCAAAGATGTTCTCCCAAGTGTTGTGAGTATCAGGCAGGGAAGACCAACACACACGCACCTGTGGTTGTAGTTTCCGGCCCTTCTTCACCATTCGTTCCTCCAAGATTTCTTCGGGTACAGCTTGAGTTGCGAAGTCCATGAGTGGTGTGGGAAGTGTATTGCTAACCTCCTCCGATGATTTCACTGCCTTTTTTAGTAGCGACACGTGCACCACTGGGTGTATCTTGGAGTGTTCCGGCAATTGTAGTTTGTAAGATACATTGCCCACCTTCTGAATTACTTGGTACGGCCCAAAGTACCTGAAGCTTAGTTTATGACAAGAACGGGGCATCAAGGATTGTTGCACATACGGTTGTAAGCGAAGATATACCCAATCTCCCACTTCAAAACTCCTTTCTGATCGTTTCTTATTAGCCTGATGGGTCATTCGCTGGATAGCTCGCTCCAAATGTTGCTTAATCACTGGTAGCATGACTGCTTTTTCCTGGAGCCATTGAGCTAGATCAGACCCTGCTGGAGTATCACCACTGTGCATCCCAAAATGCCTTGGCTTTCTGCCGTACAACACCTCAAATGGTGTTTTGCCCAGGGCAGAGTGAAATGATGTATTGTACCAGTATTCAGCCTGAGCTAACCACTTAGACCAATGGTTGGGGGTTAGCATGCACCATACACCTCAAATAAGTCTCTAAACACTGATTAAGCCTCTCTGTTTGACCGTCAGTTGTTTGAGGATGGTACGAAGAACTGAGATTGAGTGTGGTGTCTGCCAGCCTGAAGAGGTTCTGCCAAAACGAACTAGTGAAAACTTTATCTCTGCCCGAGATCAGCACCTTAGGCATACTATGCAGCTTGTAAACATTATCAATGAAAAGTTGTGCCACTGTTGCTGCTGTGAACGGGTGTTTCAGTGGTATGAAATGTCCATACTTTGTTAGTTTATCCACAACAACCAGGATAGTATCAAATTTGCCAGAAGTTGGTAGTCCTTCGATGAAATCCATACTGACCGTGTGCCATGCTTCAGGCGGCACTTTATGAGGCTGTAACAATCCAGGCACTTTGTTATGCTCAACCTTTGCTTGTTGGCAAATTTGGCATTGTTGCACATACTGTTGCACATCCCCTCTCATACCTGGCCAGGAAAAGATTTGTTGTATCTTCTGCAATGTGGGTAAATATCCAAAGTGCCCTCCGACGCCACTGCTATGCAAGGCTCGCATGATCGCTTGTTGAGTTTCCTTGTGTGTTCCCAGCCAAAATTTGCCATGATGTCGTATTATGCCGTCACGCAGAGAATATCCCTGCTCATTGGGGCTTTTTATGCATAACTCAGTAAGAAGTTGTTGAGCTTGTGGATTTTGAGTGTAGCCTTCCACCACAATTTCGAGCCATCTTGGATATACCGCTGATACAGCATGAACTTCAGCATCATTGTGTGTTTTGCGAGATAATGCATCTGCCACACGATTGGTTACCCCTTTCTTATAGACAATTTTGTATTGCAACCCCAACAACCTAAAGAATTCCTTCTGTTGTATCGTAGTATTGAACTTGTGCTCTCTCAAATGCACTAAACTTTGTTGGTCTGTGTATATGACAAATGGCTGATAATGCAGATAAGATTTCCACTTGTCCAGTGAATGAGAATAGCCAGACATTCTTTGTCGTAGGTAGACAATGTCTGATTCTTGGGTCCTAAGGCTTTACCGAGGAATGCCAACGGATGACCCTACTGCATTAACACTGCTCCTACTCCATAGCCAGACGCATCGGTTTCAACAACAAATTCCTTCTGAAAATCTGGCATAGCCAATACAGGAGCCTGTATCAAAGCAGTTTTCAGAGTTTGGAACGCCTCCTCTGTGTATTTTGTCCACACATATGGCACATTTTTCTTCAGTAATGCTGTCAGAGCTCGGCATATCAAGCCAAAGTTTTGAATGAAGCGCATGTAGTATCCCACCATTCCCAGAAAAGCTCTGAGTTGTTTCAAATTCATGGGCCTTGGCCAATTTTTTACAGCCTCCACCTTGGTTGGGTCTGTAGCAATACCATCTACGCCAATGATGTGGCCCAGATACTCCAAGGATTTTTGAGCGAACGAGCATTTGGACTTTTTAATGAACATTTTTTTCTCCTCCAACAATGCAAACACTTGTTGCAAATGTCCCACGTGTTGCTCTAAGCTTTTGTTGTATATCAAAATGTCATTCACGAACACCAAGACAAATTTTCTGATCACTATTTGGAATATCTCATTCATTGCCGACTAAAACGTGGCTGGCGCACATGTGAGTCCAAATGGCATGACTCTGAATTTGAAGTGACCACTGTGGGTTTTGAATGTTGTTTTGTGCTCGTCTGCTTCAACCATTCTCACTTGGTGGTAACCTGATTGCAGATCCAATTTAGTAAAGAATTGGGCTCCAATCAACTCGTCCATTAGTTCTTCCACCACAGGCATAGGATACCTATCTTTCACAGTGATAGCATTCAGTTGGCGGTAATCAATACACAGCCTCCAACTGCCATCTTTCTTTTTAACTAGCAACACTGGTGAGGCAAAAGGGCTTTTGCTTGTTTTGATGATACCATTTTTCAGCATTTCCCGCCCTTGGCGTTCAATCTCATCTTTTTGTTGTGGACTATAGCGATAGTGTTTAACATTCACTGGTTGCACTCCAGGCATCAATTGTATTTTGTGATTAGATTTTGTGAGGAGGCAATCCTGTTGGCACTTGAAAACACCCATTGTGCTCCTCCAGCAATTTGATGACTGGGTCAGGGATATCTTCAATTATATCATGGATTTCAGCTTTGCATAATTGAACCATTTGTGCCACTCCACCATGGTTTATCACATCTGCAAGTTCTTCTTGTGATATGGCCTTGCACTGTGTGACATCGTCACGTATTCCCTTTAATGTTATTCTCACCCCATCGTGCTTGAACCGCATCTTCTTCTTATGCCAATCTATCCACATTTTCCCAATTGCGTCTAACCAATCCATCCCTAGGATAACGTCATAGCCTGGTATGTTAAATGTTCGCAGAGTGGTGTTGAACTCATGCCCTTGACATTGCCATTTTGCATTTTCCACTGCAGTGTTGCACAATGTTTTGCCCCCATCAGCCACTCTGACTGTCACCTGCGCCACTTGTTTCACTGGTAACACCAACTCAGCTGCAGCTTTGTTACTGATGAAACTCCCTGTACTGCCTGAGTCGACCAGTATCAACACTTGTTTACCTTGCATTGTGCCCAACAGTCTGATAGATTTTTTATGAGTAGTACCAGCTGTGGCATGAGCTGACAGCATGCTACATGATTCATCACTGCTACTTTCCTGCTCAGGTTCAGACTCAGAACTGCCTTTTTCTTCCATGATGGCCACTAATTCTTCAACAATGTTTAACGACACTGTTTTATTGCATTTGTGTCCTGGATGGAATTTGTCTCCACACGTGAAACACTCCCCACAAGCTCTGCGTTGCGCTCTCAGAGACACTAGCTTGTCTTCCCACGGAGGTTTATGTTCATGCTTCTTTTTGTCCTCTACGGGGGTGTTTAGCACACCTTTCTGAGCAAAGCTATTGGTTCCATGTTTCTTGTACTCGTGCTTGAACTTGTTAGCCATGAAAACCCTTGACTCTTCTAACAATTCCTCTTGTGTTTCTGCTAGAGATAGAGCCATGTCCACTGTCTTTGGCTTGTGCAATTTTATTGCTTTATGAATTTCCCTCTTTAGACCATTCACAAATTTGGTGACAAAAAATGCTTCGTCGTAGTACTTATATGCACCAACACCTTGTGGCGTAGTTTCTCAAACTTCTGGTAATAGTCAGCCACTGAATCCACTTGCTTGCATCTTTCTAAAGCCTCCAAATAACGGTGATGCTTATCTTTCCCAAACTTGGAATGCATGGCCACAATTAGTTCTTCCCACCTTTCCACTTAATTTTCTGCTTCATAAGATTGCAACCACAGAGCCGCATTGCCTCTGAAGTGCATTGTCGCAAAACTCGCCCATGTATCACGAGGAACATTGTACAAGGTGAAATACTTTTCTGCTCCACCTCTCCACCACCTGGGATTTTCACCATCGAACTTGGGAAAATCAGTTCTAGGCACCCTGCCATTACTGTTATACCTGTTGCCTCAGCTGGCCAGAATTGCACTGCCATCCAGATCATCATCACGTTGAGAGGACTCGCCCAAATCAAACTGAACATGCGTGTTTTGGAAGTTCCTTCTGTTCCTCTGTACCTCAAGATGCGCTCGCCCCATTGTGGAGTCAGGGCAGCAATCCTTGCTTCAGCTTCCCTCAACTCTGTTCGTGGTGTTTCAGTTTCAGCAGCAGTTTGGTTTGTTTCCAACACAACCACCCTGCTCCGCACCTCATCTATTGTTTTCTGTAGTGTCCCAATGGTACCATCTACCTGGGGTATCCAGGAGCTCAATCCTTGCAGGCTCTCAGTCAGGGAGCGCAACGCTCCGCGCCCTGAGTCTTCAATTCTGCGAGATCTGATTGTACCTTGTCCAACGCCGTCACCATCGCCTCTGATGTAGCACACGAATCGAGTCGTTAACTCAGAATTTTACCACTCACGGAAGATCCGCAAGCAACCGATCACCGCCGCTCAACTTGTGCCCGAATAGTTCCTCGCCGCCGTTCCTCCGCCGTTTCTCGCCGCCGAGGTGGTGCCCAAGCAAGAACTCGCCGCTCCGCCACCGCGAAATCCGAGACAGTTCGTGGGATTTTACGAGAGATCCCAACCACGACTTGCTCGATTTCGATTCGCCGCCGCTGGATACCCACTAACTCGAATTTGTGTCTACCCTATTCTCACGACTCCAGCAACCGATTGGCTTCTGATACCAAATGTAACAGGGATGATCTAGTCTCCACTACTCAATCACCCCAACAGGGATACAATAGTATGAATCTGATACAAACAGCGTCACGCAGTTGAATTGGATAGAATGAACTCAGTTCATCGGAATTGGGGACGGGAAGAGATACAGATCCCGATGGGGATTCACACACTAAACACTCGATGTCCTCTTCTCCTTCACGCTGTCTCTTTGTCCTCGACGACCACGTCGTTGGGGGTGGGCCTTGTCCTTGGCGCTCTCATGGGCCTCGCGGATGTTCTGACGGCCCATGGCCCGTTTCCTGCTCCGCAGTGCTTGTCTCAGGTATAGTGTTGTGACACCTATTTAATCAACGATTAACTGCTTCCCTGGTGAAAATGTTTGGGTTAATTCGTGACGATCTGAATAAAGAGATATCAACTCTACGAAGAATTTGCATCCACGTTTTTTTCTAATAGCTTGTTGAGCGCATATCACAAGCATTTCTTTACCGAAAACCTTTGACGCTGACAAAAAAATTGGGTATGTTTTTAAAAGCAAAAATCTTCTTCCATATGTTATGTTGATAAAAAGGAAGCACCAAAACTTGCGCGAGGTGTCCGTGCAAGAAGGTCCAAATCACCTGATGTGAGATGCAAATAAGTGCCCACTGGGATAGGTCAAATTTCTTGATTCTAATATGGACATGCTACATAAAAACTTTGAGTTACTACATACTATGTTACATGTACTTCATTTTTGTGATCGTTCATAGCTCCCGCATTCATACTAATTGAACTTTTTGACTGTTTCACTTCTAGAATCATTCACTTTTACCAAATAAAATTTCATATTTTCACTTAAGTGATGCGCTACTTGCATTTTGGTTTCCTTTATAGTGACTAATGATGTTCTACCAAGAGATTTTTGATGAGTTCATGTGTTTCGCTTGCCAATTTATTTACCAAGGGGCGGGGATCTTCTGAATACCTGTTATGAGATTAAAGCATTATGCATAATTATTGATCCTTCTATGAACTACCTATTGTTTCGTTCTGCATGGAATTCAATACATAATTGGTAAAAGATAAGTTGTGGTACAATACAAAACTGTACTTACGATTTTGCTAATTGAAATTTGAATTAAACCGTTGATGGATATTGCTACAGAATGCATAGGATTTGTAGTAGCATAAAATTTTCACACATGTGTCTTGTGGATCTTACCCTATAATTTAACACTAGCTCAAGAAAGTCATGGATATTTAAAGGTAAATAAATGCAGCATGGTACTTCAAATTTTAAATTATTACTAATTTAAATAGATCAGTTAGGAGCCGAGAGCACAATGAGGAATGTTGCTTTGCCATAATTTTTTCATTTACTCTGATGGTTTGGACGTTTGTGTGATGTCTTTTGTGCTAAAACTTCAACTATGTCCATTTACTCTACATTGAATTAGGCGAGAAGCCATTTTGTTTCAGAAGAAAATTTTGCATGTATTGCGTAGAGCATTCTATCAGCTTTTATATGGCAATAGTTTTGACAAACAAAAAAAAGGTATGGAATGGTGAAAATACTATTGAATGCAAAGCTTCTTCAGTTTTACTCCATTCGTTCCAAAATACTTGACATCCATTTGTCCACATATGGATGTATTTAAACATATTTGTGGATAGATAAATCCATATCTAGAAAAATACAAGTTGAGTATTTTGGAACGGAGGGAGTAGCTAGAATTTCATAATTCTGGAAAATAGATTGACTATGTTTATGTGAGGAAATAGCAAAACCTTATCCATTAGTCAATATAGTTGTCTTTTTTCTACATATTTCATATTAAGCAATTGAATTTGTACTTGCACATTGATTGATGATACATCATATTACACTGTGGATGCATTCTTTTCTACCTCTGATGATTGAAGGGTCATCATTATTGAAAGAATTGTAAGATGGCATGTTCATGCCAAGAAAGATTAGATTCAGCTATCTTAAGATTCACGGATCATGCAAGATCACCCTCCAGTTAGATATGTCAACCATATACTGTTTTTCTTTTGTATCGGCTATTTTTTGAGTTTTTATATCTCTACGACAATTGTTGAGTGCAGTTCCGGTTGTTACAGTTCTATTATACTTAACAGATGAAACTCGAAGACTTCCGCATGGATCGCACCATTGTAACCTGATGTAACATGTTGCAGAACCTGAGCAGGGATGTGTTTGTAGACATTTAGTGCCTTTACAAAATTAAATCGGAAGAAGCATGAATTGGAAGCTTTAATCTAACCCAGTGAGTATGTGACTCGATGCTGAACAGGTAGCTTTTCAGTATAGATATGTGTAGTTTTAATTGGTTGCTAATGACTAACGGTAGAACTACTGATGTTCTTATGAGAACTACCAACCCGCAGTGCTCACATTTTCTACTGTTATACGACAAGTGCTAGGATGTACATTTAGTAAACCTACCATGTTAATGATTCTAAAGTTCCGGTTCCTATAAAATGCTCCGCACAAATTTGTGCCATTCTAACTTGATTCCTATGGTAAAGCCGGTCTCTGATGTGCTTCTCAATGTTGCTTTACTACTTACGCATGCAAGATCGCTTGTGCAAACCGAACTGCACTGGGAGTTCCTCAGGTTGCGTGAATTAACTTAAAATTGTCTGCATTGTTTTTGAAACTACTAGCATGAGTGGTTTTTTCTGATGATTATAATGTTGTCCAATGTCATCTGTTGCCCATGCGTACAATTTCATGACAAATAAAATGATTCTTAACATAGAACATATCCACGGGCGCGACAAGGCGCGCCTCTCCTTCTACTTCCTTATTCAATGATCAATCGATCGCCGGCTCATCTAGTCAGCTAGCTAGATTTGTTTTACATGAGATGACCTAGATTTCTTTTGAAAGAGAAAATGGAGTTGCATATTAGCGATCCTTGGCCATTTGTTTTACTGTATATCAGCTAATCAGCACGTGTAAAAGTAGATCTAATTTTTGTCTTTTATAATCCCCCCACATGAAGATTTAATTGATGGTGCTGCTCCTGTCAATACTGACGTGATGTGCAACAACTCCTTTTCTTCCTTTTATGGCACCAATCAAGCCTCTGGCGAGACAAGTGCTTGAGTTATTCACGAAATTTAATAGCCGTTTTGGATTACTGCTGCTACAATACACATAGATGCATGGTAAGCCAAGGAGTGGTTTGAAGCATACAGATTACGAGTCAAGTTGGTGCTTGGCCTGGGTTCATAGATAAGGGTGTGCCTAGAGCTCAGTCATCGGGTGACGTACATGCATGAGTTTTGGCTTAAAAAATTTCAAATTTAAAAATTATTGCAAAAAAATTCAGCTGCAACCCACTTGCAACCAAAAAATCCAGTTACAACCCACTTGTAACTAAAAAAAATCAGTTTCGACCAACTTGTAACTAGAAAAAATTCAGTTGCAAATCACTTGTAACTAGAAAAAACGTGAAAAAGAAAAGAAAAAAGAAAAATGCACGCATCTTGACGCATGATTAAACGGTGGTGGACGCGACTTAGAACTCGTGAGTTCTCAGCCGACTTAGAACTAGCAAAACCGCATAGATAATGTTGAAGCACATTTGTTGACTAATTAACTGCACTTCGTAATATGCAGGCCACATCTACTGCTGGGAAAGGTCACGTGGCCAGAGAGCAACAGAGCAAATACCTAGCCTCGGCCTTTGAGATCTTTTCCTTTTCGTTTTGGTTGAGCTGTGGATTCTGAAAAAACTGTTGTGAACTATGAACGGTGACAAAGCTGTTGTGAGAAGTGAACTATGGATTATCTGAAAGTTGTTTGGTTGTAACAACTGTGTGAACTGTGGGTTTGGTTAGAAACATATGTAATATCCCTGACATATGAATGACTGTTTATATGATATTTGATCAGAAAACATCGATATATGCTCTCATCATATGCAAATGGCCATTTGAGATTTTTTTTGCAATGTGAAACATTTATAGATGATGTATATACAAAGTGTTGTCTCAATTATTACAGAAGATTTACGGATCACATAAAAGACATGGTTCACGTGATAATGTGCTTCCTCGGCACACACCTTATTCCCGTCTCGCTAATAAGAGTAGACTATGCTCTCTGACGAACTTGTCCGGACGTGCCGCCGTCGGCAACGAGGTAGGAGATGCACGGCATCGCCATGAACGGCATGACGGGTTCACGGTCTCGTGCACAGACAATGAGCAGTGTGGAGGCAGGGAACACCACGCACGCCTCCCTGCCGCTCCCCGTTCTAGCCACCAGCGTCTTGTCTGCATCGCGTCGCCGCGCCGTGTCAAAGTGCTAGCTAGCCGACATGTGGACGTGCGTGGGGCAAGCGCAGCAAGCCAAGGCCTGGTGCTGCTCCGGCTTTGCGGGATACTGGCAGGCAAGAGCCGGCCGTCGGCTACGCGCGAGCGAGTGGAAGCAGCTGATGAAACACATAGAGCAGCGACATCAAGCACAGTGACCTGGGGCCTGCCTAGAGTATGGCTCGTCTTCGTGTTCTTCTCCAACCGCAACCTCACCGCGCGGTCCTCTGACGACCTGCCTTCCGCCCTTCCGTCGACAAAGGACAAACCCGGTGCAGGTTCCGGCGGGAGGACGCAAGACACGGCGACTGGAACAGCAACACCAGTTTTGGTGGAATTTCGTCTCGCTGCTCTTGGAGGGCGAGCCGATATGCATATGTAGAGAGAGAGAGAGCAGGGAAGTGGTGGCGAGTGGTGGCGCTAGCTTCGCCGGTGAAACTTGGGCCAACGCTGCGTAGCACGAAGGGGGCAACGAAGTGGCGGCGCTAGCTTTACCGGTACAGGCGGCGTGTGGCGGCGATGGCTTCGGGCTTCCTATCTTGGACGGGACGGAGAAACGAGATAGCCGGAGGAGAGGCACGGACAGACGAACGCCTCGGCAAAGATGAGCAGGCTGCAGGGACAGCGGCGAGTAGGCCGCCGGACGGCCGGAGCTCGGAGGGATAATGATGATATGGGGAGGACCGATCTTCTCGATGAACGCCCATGGTAACTTGATAGATAACTAGTGTTTCACTGATAACTCTCCTGAATGAACTCTGATGCCAATGCAATAGCTCTCAATCTTTTTGGATATTCTCAACTACACACTTTTGCACAACGTAATCAAAGACTACGAGTGATCCTGTATCCCCTTATTCCCAGTGAAACAACAGATAACACACATAATTTACAACCAGTAATCGATACTTCAAGATGAATGTTTACAGCAGTTCTCTTGAATGTTTACAGCAGTTCAATGTATGATGTCTACGATTTATGTTTAACGTAGTCTGATCTCCAATCTGACCGCACCCCTCTATTTACACAAGGCGGGTGTACGGCAGGCACTAGATAGCTGGTTCGTATAGAGGTCCAAGGAAGGTACGCAACACTTTGCCTCACGCTTCGGCCTCTCGTCGTGTTGGCGCAATGGCCTGCCCGAACTATCCACGCACCAGGTGCACTTGCATGGCATCGATCCTTCGCTAGCATGCATGCACTGCATGGCAGAATTAGCTCCACCTCTTGGATGCAATACGTGAAGGCACATTGACTTAGCTGAATTAACTCAGCCAATTTTCTGTGTCTCGTGGTCGCCGTTCGTCTTGTGGTCGCCGTCCTCCCTCTCCTCCTGCTGGCGCCATCTTGACGGATGCCAAATCTAATCAAACAAAAATATAATGATTTAGATAGTATATAATTCTGAGATATTAAAATATTATTATTTTTAGTTAGGAATAAATTTACCTAACAATAATCATCAGTTAGGATTAATATTTCCTTCCAGTTTAAACATGAAGAATCATCATAATTCATGGATATGTCCTCATCAGACAACAACTGGAACCCTAGGCGTAGGTGCTCGATGGGAGAGGTTCTACTCGGGTGGGGGAGGGAATAGACGTCGAACCGGTACGACTTGTTCGATGGCAGTGGGTAATTTCACGCACAAATTGGTTGTCACCACGATCGAACCTGGTCGCCAGCGGCTGCGGGAACTGTACAGAGAAAAGCAGCTGCGTTCAGAACTTTTGTTGCGGTAAAAAACCTGTTTGGTTGAGATTCTATGTTTGCCACCGCGAAGTAGGTTCGGAAGCTGAACCAAACCCATCCTATGTCTATAACAGATTTTTTTGCTGTTAATATGCATGCTTCTCACTATTGTATTGGCCAAATAAATCATGATATGCAGTGACCAAATTAAGGTCATTTAATTTCTTAGTCTGTTGTAATTGTGGTCTCCTTTTTCCACTTTGGACTATATTCTCATTACTTTCTTTTCTACCTTATTTAGCCAATATTGTTTTTCCGGGCCACATATAAAATTAAGGGCTTGTATATTATTGCATAGGATGTTTTTTACCTGCTAATGAACACTGTCTTAGCACTAACTCTTATATTTTTCAGATTTGTTTTATCTAACGTCTGTAACATCCCAAATGTAGACATTCCAAAAATGTTGTGTTTGTGTTGTAATAAAAATTATCAGCATGGTATCATTTCATTTTTGTCTCCACAATTAAAATTGTTGTATTTAAATTTAAATCACACTTTAAATTTAAATGCAATTTCAAATAAATGCAAATAAAGTTTCAAAATGTGTATAATTAATCAAACCAGTAATTTAACTTGACTATTTTGAAACTATTAAAATTGTCAAAAACTCTTTATCATGTTTCTTTTCTATTTTGTTTTACAAATACAAAAAGCAGAAAAGAATAAACAAAAAAGGAAAAAGAAAACAGAAAAAATAAAGAACCTGGCCGAGCTGGGCCGAATCAGCCCAGCCCGACCCAACTTCGGCCCATCTCTCTTATCCCCTTCCTCCGTACGGAGCTCTGCCTTCCCAGCGAGGAAGGAGGACGCCATGGCTCACTGCCCCTCTGCCCCCACCGAGGCGCTACCTACCCTGTCCCCCTCTCGTTAAGCTACAGCCGCACCGAACCCTAGCTCTCCCTCTTCCTTCCTCGCGCCGCCGCTCTCCTCTGTTTCTTCTCCGCTGTTTTTCTTCCCTGATAAATCCCACCGAGAAAACCTCGTCGTCCCCCCCGCAGCTCCGGCGCCGTCGAGGACAGACAGAGGAGCCCGGGAGCCGCGCCTCGTCCGTCTCTGTCAGCGACGCCCAGTAGACGAGCCCGGAAGTCACACGCGCAGCCGCGCGAGCTCGACGTCCCCAAGGCCGGCCGCGGACACGTTCGTCGTCTACGACACCGTCTCCTCGCCACCGGACACCACGACCTCCCTCCGCTCGCCATACGCTTCCCCACGGTGAGCCTCGTCCGCTCCGCCCTCTTCCCCATCTGATTCCGTGCCGTAGCACCACTCGCCGGCGTTGCAAACCTCGGCATCGCGCACGGCCGGGGCGGACCTCCTCGAACGTGCACCAAAACACGACACCCGGCTCCGTTCTTTGCAGCCGAGCACGGAAACGGACACAGGGCCCTTCCCGCACCCGCACGCACCAGCCCCGTGGCAGCGCCGCCCCGTTTTGGTCACCGCCGGCGTGTTTTCCTCCCACAGACACTTTTGCTCCCAACTTTTGGTCACCGCCGGCGTGTTTTCCTTCCTCTCTGACCTTGCAGATAAGCACTCACCAACACTTTTGCTCCCACAGACATGTCCCTGCCCTTTTGCAGAAACAACCCTAGAACTAAAAATGCAACAACTTTTCATCTATAACTCCAAATAAAATAATCTTTACATGTTTTAATATCAGAGAAATGCAATGAACATTAATACAACATTCTTATGTCATTTTGCATCATTTATTTTAAATACTTAGTTTAATTTAACAAATGCAACTAAATAATTAAATATGGAATGTGTGGGGCAATAAATATATAATGCCCTAATTCCATTTAATTTGCTCAAACCATCTATGCCATGTCTTGCCATGCTAATAAACATTTAATTTGATATGTAGATAAATAGTTTGCACCATAATTAATTGTCGGGACATGTGTACTCTGCTTGTTTTCCGCTGCATGATGTAATGTTGGGACATGTGTACTCTGCTTGGTGCCATTCGATATATTTGCTCAGTGAGAGTGTTGAAAATTTATTTCCTTTCTTTGTGTCTTAGGTTTATCCTGTGATCTTCCACTCTGTTAAAATCCGATTCGTATACCATGTGTGTATGATTTGAAGTGTACGAGTTGGTAGGATTTTGGGTTCTTGCGCGCACAATTTTGAGACATATGTGACGTTGGTGTCGCCAGGAGCTGTCGGCCGATGATTCATTCCAACCCAGACCTGCCCGTTTCCTGGGTTGGTATTACCCAGTATGCTCCTGGTTGTGTGACCCAACCAATACGTTTTGTTTGTGTAGCCTGAATTCAGGGTCTGACAGTTGGTATCAGAGCCTAAACGCCCTCAGGTTCCCTTCTACTGGTCGTTGTCTGAGTCTAGAAAAATATTTTGTAGCTATCAGGAAATCTTAAACGTGAGAGTAGGAATTCTGTTCTTTTACTTCTTTCCCCACCCACCCTCCCTGTTCTTCTGGTAAGGAAGTGTTACGATTCTTTTCCCTTCTCATCTCTAATTTCAAATTAGGACATCACGTGTTCTGGGTTTTCCGTAGTACCATAGTCGCAGGTGTCTTCAAGGTGGTGCTTTTCGCTTCAGCAGTTATCAACCTCTTCGGCTACCTTCAGTTTCATTCTTGAATCAATCAGTTGTTTCTCCTCTTTGGTGGAGTTACGTCAAGCTCAATTGATGTTTTCCTCGTTCTAAGTGCTAGTCTTCGGTCTTACCTCTCTAAACCTTTATGGAAGTAAACAAAATGGCGTACCATGATGGATGTCCATGTCTCGTTCCTTGTTGTCTTTTCTAGCAATCGGGAGTATTCCTTTAAGCGCTTACATTGGATTTTGTTTATCCGATTATGGTGTTAACGTTGTGTCCTTCTCAGGATGGAGAGTGGCGAAGAAGATACCCCAATGCCTTCCGAAATGGGGCAAGTGCTGTCTTAGATGACCCAAGTTTTGATTCAAATTCAACAAAACCAAGAACAGGGCAACTGCTGTGTGACAATTGTACAGTTCCTCCAACTCAACCCACGCACGTTTGATGTTCCCTCTGAGCCACTCGATGCTGATGACTGGCTGCGTGAGATGAACAATGCTCTGGCTGTTTCTCATGTATCCGATGAGGACCGTGTTCCTTTTGTGTGATATCTTCTCCGTGGAAAATCCATGTCTTGGTGGGAGAACTTCCAACAGTTACGAGCGCCAGGTATTGTTATCACTTGGGATGAGTTCAAGGAGGCTTTCAAACGCCACCATATTCCCGATGGGGTCATGGAAAGAAAGCGTGATGAATTCTATGACTTGACTCAGGGAAGCATGTCTGTGCTGGACTATCAAGCTGAGGTCAACCGTCTGGCTCCAGTAGCAAGCCAAATTTCGCAGAGGTCTAAGCCCAAATCTGAAGTATGCACTCACCTTGTTCAAGTGCGTTACCTTTGAAGAGCTCGTCAACACAGCTCTCCGGGAGGAGTTTGGTCGTGAGATGTTTGAAGAATCTCGAAAATATGCTCTTGAAGGTGCTTCTTCTTCAGCGGACACCGTGCCTCCACAGAAGCGTGGGCTTTGGGTTCCATATGCATCTCCAACTCAACCCACCTATCTTCCAAGCCCTTTAGGGTTCACTCCTCGTCCTCCCTTTGTAATGTTTCCTACAAGAGGTTCTCAAGCTCAGAAAAGGCCAAGTGTTCAAATTCCGCCAAAGCCAGTGACTTCAAGAACCTGCTTCAAGTGCGGTGATCCAGGCCATATCTCTATCCATTGCCCCCAGAACAAGTTTCATAAGCAACAAGCTCGCTCTTCTCCAACACAAGCTTTAGTTTGTGCTTTCCCCAGCAAAATGCCTGCAGCTAGGAGTGGAAGGGTGAACCACCTCAACGCCAAAGAGGCAGAGGAAGCTCCAGAAGTTGTGATGGGCAAACTTCTAGTTAACTCTTTTCCTGCTAAGGTATTGTTCGATACTGGAGCATCTCATTCTTGTGTGTCAGTAACCTTCGCTGAAACAACGAAGCTGCCTCTAGATCCCTTATCTATTCCACACGTTATCCATTCTCCGGGAACGCAAATGCAGACTTCCCGGGTAAGCCATGTAAACCAAATTCAAATTGGAGGTCATTTGTTCCTTGCTTCCTTAATTCTTCTGGGTAACTCAGACATTGATGTCATTCTAGGCATGGATTGGTTGAAGGCCAACAAAGCTAAGATAGACTGTTCCACAAAGACTGTAACCCTTTCTCATCCTTCTGGACAGATAGTCTATTCTCCAAACCAAACCCCTTCAGCTCAGCTTTTCGCTCTCAATGTTCATCCTCTTCCGGCTATGGAAGATATATCGGTGGTCTGAGACTTTCCTGACGTCTTTCCTGAATAATTGCCAGGTATGCCACCTGACAGAGCCGTGGAGTTCGTTATTGAACTAGAACCAGACACTGCTCCTATCTCCAAACGTCCTTACAAGATGGGCCCCAAAGAACTGGCTGAGGTTAAGAGACAACTAGAAGAGGAAAGTAAAGGTCACATCCAACCTAGTACTTCTCCTTGGGGTTGTCCTACTCTGTTTGTCAAAAAGAGGGACACGACTGAGCGACTGGTTGTTGACTACCGTCCTCTGAACAAGAAAACCATCAAGAACAAGTATCCCCTTCCTCGCATCAATGACAAGTTTGATCAACTAGCTGGTGCTAAGGTTTTCTCCAAGTTGGACTTGAGGTCAGGTTTTCACCAGATCAAGATCCGCAAAGAGGACATTCCAAAGACAGCTTTCACCACTCGTTATGGCCTCTATGAGTACACCGTCATGTCCTTCGGTCTCACAAATGCTCCGGCGACTTTCTCACGTCTTATGAACTTCGTTTTCATGGAATATCTCGACAAGTTCGTGGTAGTCTATCTCGATGACATTCTTATCTATTCCAAAACCGAGGAAGAACACGGAGAACATCTACGCCTTACCTTGTTGAAACTCCGAGAACATCGTCTCTACGCCAAGTTCTCCAAGTGTGAATTCTGGCTTCCTAAAGTATCCTACCTTGGTCACGTCATCTCTTCTGAAGGCATTTCTGTTGATCCAGAAAAAGTGAAGTCCATTGTTGAATGGTTGCCTCCTACAACGGTGAAACTAGTCAAGAACTTCCTTGGCATGGCTAGCTGTTGCCGTCGATTTGTTGAGAACTTCTCCAAAATCGCAAAGCCTCTCACCGATCTTACTAGGAAGGATAGAAAGTTCCTTTGGACTCAAAAGTGTGATGAGAGTTTCAATATCTTGAAAACTAAACTCACTTCTACTCCTGTTCTAGTTGGCCCAGACACTTCCAAGCCTTTCCAAATCTTCTGTGATGCATCCCTTCAAGGACTAGGCGCAATCCTCATGCAAGAACGCAAAGTTGTGGCTTATGCATCTCGTCAGTTGCAGCCTCATGAGCTCAACTATCCTACACATGACCTTGAACTTGTAGCAATCATGTATGCCCTCAAGGCTTGGAGACCTTATTTGTTGGGGCACAGCTGTGAGATCTTCACCGACCACAAGAGTCTCAAATATCTTTTCACTCAACCAGATTTGAACCTCAGGCAAACAAGGTGGCTTGAGAAACTCTCAGATTACGATCTCACCATCTCTTAAACTCCAGGCAAAGCTAATGTAATGGCTGATGCTCTTAGTCGCAAGTCCTATTGCAACAACCTCATGTTTGAGGACATCCAACCTCCTCTTCATGAAGAGTTCAAGAAGCTCAATCTTCAAGTGGTTCCTTCTTGTTATCTTGCAAAATTGATTGCCACTCCTACACTTGAGGATAAAATCCGTGCCGCACAGTTGCGTGATTCTGGTGTCAAGAATATCAAAGACAACATTGGCAAGGATAAGTACAAGAGTTTCTCTCTCGATGACAATGGTACCTTGCTCTTTGAAGAACGCATTGTACTGCCCAAGATTGACAGCTTAAGAGAGCTCATTCTCAAGGAGGCTCATGATACTCCGCTTTCTATCCACCCTGGCAGCACAAAGATGTACCATGATCTCAAGTCAATCTATTGGTTGACCAGGATGAAGCGTGAAATTGCTCGCTATGTGTCTCAGTGTGATGTTTGCTATCGTGTCAAGGCAATTTATCAGAGACCAGCTGGACTTCTTCAACCACTGCAAATTCCTGAGTGGAAATGGGACAAGATCGAGATGGACTTCGTTACTGGGTTTCCAAAGTCCATGAAGGGCAACGATGCAATCTTTGTTGTCATTGATCGTCTCTCCAAAGTGGCTCACTTCTTCCCTGTCAAAGAGACAGTATCAGCTAGTCAGTTGGCAGAACTCTATATGACAAGACTGGTTCCTTTACATGGTGTTCCTTTGACAATAAGCTCAGATCGTGGAAGTATCTTCACTTCTCGATTTTGGGATAGCTTTCAGAAAGCCTTGGGTACCAAACTTCTGTTCAGCACCGCTTACCATCCGCAGACAAGTGGACAGGTGGAAAGGGTGAATCAAATTCTGGAGGATATGCTCAGAGCTTGTGTTATCTCCTTTGGCATGAAATGGGAGGATTGCCTTCCGTATGCTGAGTTCTCCTACAACAAAAGCTTCCAAGCAAGTCTAGGCATGGCTCCCTTCGAAGCTCTCAATGCCGCAAATGCAGAACTTTTCTGAATTGGTCTCAAGCTGGTGAACACCAATTCTTTGGCCCTGACATTATCCAGGAGGCTGAAGAAAGGTTCGCATCATTCGTGACAATATGAAGATTGCCCAGTCTCGGCAGAAAAGCTATTATGATAGCAAGCACAGGGACATGGTCTATGCACCTGGTGATCAATCTTACCTTTGTGTCACTCCTCTGAGAGGCACGCAACGCTTTGACATCAAAGGCAAGCTCGCTCCGCGTTATGTTGGGCCTTTCAATGTTCTTTCAAGGCGTGGTGATTTGGCTTACCCTCTGGAACTTCCTCCAAACCTATCCAAAGTGCATGATGTCTTCCACGTGTCACAACTCAAGAAGTGCTTCCAAGATCCAGGACGTGCAGTTGATCATGGATCAATTGAACTTCGAGATGATCTCTCTTATGTGGAACAACCGATTCACATTCTTGGCGAAGCTGAACGTCGCACCCGTAACAACAGTGTCAAGTTCTACTAGGTTCAATAGTCTCATCATTCTGACAAGGAAGCTACATGGGAACGTGAAGACCACCTCCGTGCCGAGTATCCCGACCTCTTCGTTGCTCCATGAAGAATCTCGGGGCGTGATTCCTTGGAGGGGGGGAGTGTTGTAGGATCCCAAATGTAGACATTCCAAAAATGTTGTGTTTGTGTTGTAATAAAAATTATCAGCATGGTATCATTTCATTTTTGTCTCCACAATTAATTAAATTGTTGCATTTAAATTTAAATCACACATTAAATTCAAATGCAATTTCGAATAAATGCAAATGAACTTTCAAAATCTTTATAATTAATCAAACCAGTAATTTAACTTGACTATTTTGAAACTCTTAAAATTATTAAAAACTCTTTATCATGTTTCTTTTCTAATTTGTTTTACAAATACAAAAAGCAGAAAAGAATAAACAAAAAAGGAAAAAGAAAACAGAAAAATAAAGATCCTGGCCGAGCTGGGCCGAATCAGCCAAGGCCGACCCAACTTCGCTCATCTCTCTTATCCCCTTCCTCCGTACGGAGCTCTGCATTTCCAGCGAGGCAGGAGGACGCCATGGCTCACTGCCCCTCTGCCCCCACCGAGGCGCTACCTACCATGTCCCCCTCTCCTTAAGCCACAGCTGCGCTGAACCCTATCTCTCCCTCTTCCTTCCTCGCGTCGCCGCTTCCCTCTGTTTCTTCTCCGCTGTTTTTCTTCCCCGATAAATCCCACTGAGAAAACCTCGCCGTCCCCCCCGCAGCTCCGGCGCCGTCGAGGACAGACAGAGGATCCCCGGAGCCGCGCCTCGTCCGTCTCCGTCAGCGACGCCCAGTAGACGAGCCCAGAAGTCACACGCGCAGCCGCGCGAGCTCGACGTCCCCGACGCCGACCGCAGACACGCTCGTTGTCCACGACACCGTCTCCTCGCCACCGGACACCACGACCTCCCTCCGCTCGCCATACGCTTCCCCACGGTGAGCCTCGTCCGCTCCGCCCTCTTCCCCCTCTGATTCCGTGCCGTAGCACCACTCGCCGGCGTTGCCAACCTCGGCATCGCGCACGGCCGGGGCGGACCTCCTCGAACGTGCACCAAAAGTCCAAAACACGACGCCCCGGCTCCGTTCTTTGCAGCCGAGCACGGAAACGGACACACGGCCCCATCCCGCACCCGCACGCACCAGCCCCCGTGGCAGCGCCGCCCCGTTTTGGTCACCGCCGGCGTGTTTTCCTCCGCCGCGGCGCGCTCGTGAGTTCAGTTTCGTCATAACTTTTGCAAGTTCAGTTTCATCAGTTATTCCAGTGTCGCGTTTCAGTTCAAAAGTGGTGCTTCGCTGTTTCTGTCAACAACACGAACGAGACGCAGTGTCTAGCAGCGCCGATCTCCCGCACTCGCGCGTGCGTGGGTTCGAGCCCTGGCCACGGCGAATAAAAGCCAATCCTTTTCTCTGTTTTGGTTCCCTGGCATGTGGGCCCCAATCGTCAGAGACATAGACGCTGGGAAACTTACCCCGAGCCCCCTGTGCTCTCTGACCTTGCAGATAAGTACTCACCAACACTTTTGCTACCACAGACAAGTCCCTGCCCTTTTGCAGAAACAACCCTAGAACTAAAAATGCAATAACTTTTAATCTATAACTCCAAACAAAATAATCTTTACATGTTTTAATATCAGAAAAATGCAATGAACATTAATACAACATTCTTATGTCATTTTGCATCATTTATTTTAAATGATTAGTTTAATTTAACAAATGCAACTAAATAATTAAATATGAAATGTGTGGGGTGATAAATATATAATGCCCTAATTCCATTTAATTTGCTCAAACCATCTATGCAATGTCTTGCCATGCCAATAAACATTTAATTTGATGTGTAGGTAAATAATTTGCATCATAATTAATTGCCCGGGATTTCATTCCCGCTTTAATATGACCTAATCATCGCATGCCATCTGTCACATCAATTATTTGCGCATTCCATGTATTGATTATGTTTTCCTATTTGTCCGTGTTTTGCTTTTCTCTGGGTAGACGACGACGTGCCTGCTGACGGTACCTACGATACCGAGGTTCCAGCCTTCGTATCAGGCTACGAGCTGCCAGGCAAGCTTCTGCTAACATGTTACACGATTGTTTGGTTTTCATCCTTGCCTTTTGATCTATGCTATCCTAGTTTACGATTCTTGAATTGCGATCCCATCATATGTTTATCCTGCAGCCTATACAGCTATATCCCCACATCCCATAACATGTTGTATGTTTATCTGTTAGCCTTGCGAGTCGTAGTGCATGCTTAAGGTTGGTTCTGCAAGTTGGTTTGTCCTATGTCATTTATACTTAGCATGATAGATTGTCCACTTTAATAAAATGTTATCTTCTGTTGGGAATAATAATTAAAAGATAAGGCACCGGCGGAAGGCCTTGCGAGGTGCTTTGTTCTGCTAAGTGTCGACCTAGGAACTCAGTTCTTGTCCTCGGATCCAATTTTGAGCCCACTAACCGCTTGTGGGAGGCCCTATGGAGCCCCCCCGCGGCTTTGGTCTAATCCGCTTCTTATCCAGGGCGCCGCAAGTAGTTCGGGCTTTCCATTTGATGCATGCATTTGGTTACATAACGATCTCATGATGATGGAGTAGTCGATTCTCATATAGGGTGGCACGTTCTTAGAGTGCTATGAAGGTCGATCCCGTGGGTAATTGAACTGATTAGCCGTGCACACAATCATGTGGTTCCCTGGATGGGTTGGAGAGAAGAGATTTGCCGTGTTGAGATGCCCTACCTTCTGGTTTGCATTTTTTGGGTTGATCGAACAAGTACGGGTCCAGTAGTGCACCCCTGCAGGGTATAATCTTATCGATGAGCTGTGTCCACGGTTATGAACGACTTGGTGATGATGCTGGCTAATAAGATCATAGACAACTTACACCTAATCATTGTTAATTAACTTGACTAGTAATATAGAATTACTTTCACAATAACTGGTAACTAAAACTGTTCAATATGTTAGTATTCTCGAATTGCTTCCTCATACTTGGTTGAGGGGGTTAATCCGAGAATGGGTTATGATTGGTGTTAGTTGTAGATGAATATCTTATACGCTCTCTTATCCTTCTCTAATTAGACGGAAGTTGTAGCGGGTCTCTATTAGGTTGCTAGTGCTGCTACCGCTAAGTCCACCTAACCCCATACTTTGGGAGTCTTGCAGATTTGTAACTTGTTAGCTTAAGCTTGTTCGATACGCTCCGGTGTATTGACCCATTCGCGGGCTGTGGTTTTCTCTTCAGTTGAGGATTCTCCGTACGACCAGGTGGTTGGCTACTATGTGGAGTTCGACGACGAGATCTACGACGAGTAGTTAGAGTTCGCCTAGGCTTCTTCCTGGTGGACTGCGTGGATGGGCCTCCTCTTTCCGTTTCGGCCTTGAACCCTTTGCTTCTTGTCTGTACTCAGACCGGCTTGTTTTCCGCTGCATGATGTAATGTTGGGACATGTGTCCTCTGCGTGGTGCCATTCGATATATTTGCTCAGTGAGAGCGTTGGATATTTATTTCCCTTTTTTGTGTCTTAGGTTTATCCTGTGATCTTTCAATTTGTTAAAATCCGATTCGTATACCATGTGTGTATGATTTGAAGTGTACGAGTTGGTAGGATTTTGGGTTCTTGCATGCAAAATCTTGAGACGTATGTGTCGTTGGGGTCGCAGGAGCTGTCGGCCCATGATTCATTCCGAGCCAGGCCTGCCTGTTTCCTGGGTTGGTATTACCCAGTATGCTCCTGGTTGTGTAGTCCAACCGATATGTTTTGTTTGTGTAGCCTGAATTTAGGGTCTGACAATGTCTCCGTTCGTTCTTACTTGCATGACAAATACAACATGGATGAGGTTGCTGGTACCGGATCTTAGAAGGAGGAATGTTTTTTACCTAGCTGCTTTGTTCCCAGTTTCCATTGTTTGTAAGGTTAGTTTGATTCGAGCATTTTCTTCTCTACCTGTATTTTTTATTGTGCCCGCATGAATAAGTTGATTTACCATGGGTGTGCATTAAACATCATTTACCTGTTTCATGGAATTAGGCACTAAATCTACGGATCTTATTCGAGTCAAAATAGGAGAGCACTAAAATAATTCTGCTAGGAACATATTCTATCTTTCTTAAGCTTGGTTGCTGATGCTTTCTACGTGCGGTTGGGAGACCTCAAGAGGAAGGTGTGAAGTAGTGCAACAGTAAATTTCCCTCAGTTATAAAAATAAGGTTATCGAACCAGTAGGAAATGAGAATTACCTCGAGGTGTCAACGGCGCCAGGAGTCTTGGTGGCGTGTACTTGACGTGGAGTCTACACACAACACAATCAAATTATTTTGTCCCAACTCAACGGTGAGGGCATCAATCCCACCGGCTTGCTATAACAAAGTATTAAACATATGCGTGGAAAAAAGATGTTTGTCTGCAGAAAGTAACAAGATTGCAGTTGGTGGTTTATCATATTAAAGAGAAAGACCGGGGTTCACAGTTCACTAGTGGTGTCTCTCCATAAATAATAATAATAACATTCATGTGGGTAAACAAATTACAGCTGGGCAATTGATAGAATAAAGAAGTGCATAACAATGCATGCACTAACGTTGATGTGTAGTGTGAGATTCATTTGGGCATTACAACAATATACATAAACCGTTCTAACCGTATCTAGCGTCCGCGCCCTTTTAAGTATTAAGTTGCATGCAACAGATTATTGTTTTAAGCACTGTGTAAAGTATGTAAGTAACATCATCCTTAGACAAAGTACTATTGTTTTATCCCTAGTAGAAACACTACATCTACAACCTTAGAGCTAGCTGTCACCACCCAGATCAAATAGAGACATGCACCTACTATCGAGCATAAATACCCCCTCTTGGAGTCACAAGCATCTACTTGGCCAGAGCATCTACTAGTAACGGAGAGCATGGAAGATCATTAAATAGCACACACATGATATATTATGAAGCAATAACTTTAGTACTCAATATTCATTGGATCCCAGCAAACACAACATGAAGTATTGCATAACGGTGATCTTGATCATGATAGGCAGCTCACAAGATCTAAACATGATAGCACAAGAGGAGAAGACAACCATCTAACTACTGTTATGGACCCATAGTCCAGATCTCTCCCGAATTGGTGTTGACGACGGTGGCGGCTCGGGACTTGTGGAGGAAATAATGAACAACGTGCTAGGGTTTTTGTTTCGGGGGGGGGGGGGGGGGGGTATTTGTTGGTGAAAGGGCGAGTTCGGTGGAGGCCCGAGGGGCCCACACTTGTTGCTCGCGCGGCCAGAAGGCCTGCCGCGCGAGTACGTGGTGACGCCGCCTCGGCCGGCCACTTCGTCTCGTCTTCGGTCTTCTGGAACGTTCTCAAATAAATATGGAGTTTAGAAAAGAAATCGTCTGAATCTGAGAATATTTCTTTAACTACTTTTCTGAAACCAAAAACAGCAGAAAACAGTTAACTGGCATTGTGGCATCTTGTTAATAGGTTAGTTTCAGAAAATGCATAAAACTATATAAAATGCATATAAAACATGTAATAACTTGCTATAATATAGCATGGAACATAAGGTATTATAGATACGTTGGAGACATATCAACATCCCCAAGCTTAGTTCTACTCGTACCGAGTAGGCATGAACAATAAAAGAATAATTTCTAAAGTGACATGCTTTCGCACAATCTTGATCATGTAATAATGTAAGGCATGTAAACTGAGATCAAATGAATAAGGGTTGTAGTTTATATTGATATCAAATGAGTAATAAATAAACAAGTGGGTAAAGCAAAGCTTTCAATGATATGGTACTAGATAGCAATCAACCATGCAAAGTGGATATTAGAGATGATTTAAGCTTCAAGAACAACAATATAATCATCTAATGCTTCCAAAAATCATGACAACTTTGTGAAAGGATCAAGTCAAGTAATATCAATATGCACGTAGAAGATCAACTCTTTATTTGTTCAAAAGAAACAAGCAAGCGTTCAACGTTGGTTCCTGGCACCAGGATGTTTTGGCTAAGAGAATGTTAAAAGGGGGTTTGGAAGGCCAACGGAAGAAAGTCTCACAAAGCCGCAAGTGATCATTAGACAAGAGGAAGTCTTATAATCGAAACTATGCAAGGAGTAGTGATTGCCACACAAGGATGCACATAGAGATATAAGTATATGAAAGCTCTCCAATGGAACTAGTGGGGGTGCATCCAACTTGCTTGCTCAGGAAGACCTAGATCACTTTTGAGGAGGCTCATCATTGTAATATACAAGCCAAAGTTCTATAGTGTAAAGTTCCCCACATAGTTATGCAAGTAAGACATGAAAACTCTCTCATATGGAGTAAAAATGGTAAACATGAGCACAAATGATGATTATAAATGATATGGTGCTATAACATGAGCACAAGTGATGACTATAAATGATATGGTGTTGTAACATGAGCACAATTGTATGATAAAGAATAGTAATGCTGCCCCTTTTTTATTTTTCTTTCTTTTTTCTTTTTTCTTTTTTCTTTTTCTTTTTATTATTATTTTGTTTCTCTTTTCGATGGCCTCCATGGCTCTTTTCAGTTTTAGGGGCAAGCATCCTAATATGATGATATGACAATACACTAATGATGATATGACAACATAACGATGATACAAGTAACTAATATGAATAAGACAGGTTTTGATATGGGGTTGCCCGATCTTCTCGTTGAGCTCGTCGTTGGATGGTGGATAACTTGGTGTCACCGATGAACTCTCCTCGCTAGAACCCTGATGCCAATGCAGCAGCACTCTACCCTTTGGATATTCACGACTTCACACACTTGCGCACGTAGCCGTCGACCACGAAACGGTATAATTGCAATCTACTAATTCCCAGTGGAAAGAACAGATCACACTTCAATTGAGGTTCAACTCTCCAGAACGATACGAATTGGAGATGTATACTTTCAGAGGAAAGCTTGGTTGTTCAACTCGAACTAGGTTTTATCTAAACGTGGTCTAACCTCTCAACTCGCAGGTTGGAGGTATTTAAGGGGACAGGGGCGGCGCCCCAACTTGACTCTGGGTGCAACCCGACCTGATACAAACCGACCATATGAGTGGTTCGGCCCAACTTAGGCATGCAAGCCCGACTTGTTGCTGTGGCACAATTTGGTGTCCTTCTTGCTGCCGTGACACACATTGCTGCCATGGTGGACGCCTCCTTCTTCTCCTTGGATGCCGGCCTCCCTCTCCTCCCTCGCATCCTTTGCTTGCTCCAGAACTTGTTCTCCTTGCTGCATCACCTCCTTGCTCCCTCGTGCTAGGACTCCTTCTCCAATAAACCTGATCATGCAAACATGCAAAGACTTAGGCAGTAAACAATTCTCACTAATAAAATAATCAGATTCTTTTAGGAGCAAATTCACCTGTTGTTCTATTAATTTTGCACGAGCTCTTGTAATAGGACCAATTCTGATTTCATCATTGGACTTCGTTGCAGCAACTTGAGGTGAAGATGTGTCAATTGTATGGATGTCCTCATCATCTCCCCCCCCTTCAAAAGGCGTCGACCTCGACGCTCCAAGGTCTTCTCCCTCATATGGTGACAAATCAGCAACGTTGAAGCTGTTGCTAACGCCACCAAATTCAGCAATAGGAATATCAATCGAGTAGGCATTGTCATTTATCTTGGCTAACACCTTGTAAGGACCAGCACCACGTGGATTTAACTTGGAACTCCTCAAGTGTGGAAATCTGTCCTTGCGCAAATGCACCCAAACCATGTCTCCAGGCTGAAACAATACTTGCTTGCGTGACTGATTTCTAGCAGCAGCAATGTTCTTGCCTTTCTTCTCAATTGCCTCTCGTGTCTTCTCATGAAGTTTCTTCACATAATCTGCTCGTTTTGATGCCTCCATATTGACTCTCTCATGCAAAGGAAGAGGCAGCAAATCTAGTGGTGTGATTGGTTTGAAGCCATACACCACCTCAAAAGGGCAAAGCTGAGTAGTAGTGTGCACCGCTCGGTTATAAGCAAACTCAACATGTGGCAAACACTCCTCCCATTCACGCAGATTTTTCTTGATCATAGCTCGCAGTAATTGTGACAATGTTCTATTCACCACCTCCGTTTGACCATCTGTTTGAGGATGACATGTTGTACTGAACAGCAACTTCGTTCCGAGCTTCCCCCACAGTGTCTTCCAGAAATAGCTCATGAACTTCACATCACGATCAGAAACAATCGTCCGAGGTACTCCATGTATGCGTACGATGTCCCTGAAAAACAGATTAGCAACATGCGACGCATCGTCGCTCTTGTGGCATGCAATAAAATGTGCCATCTTAGAGAATCTATCCACTACCACAAAAATACTATCATGTCCTCTTTTAGTGCGTGGCAAACCTAACACAAAATCCATACTAATATCTGCCCATGGCGTGTTAGGTGTAGGTAGTGGTGTATACAAACCGTGAGGCTTCAGCTTGGACTTGGACGTATTGCATGTAACACACCGCTTAACAAATCTGGCCACGTCTCGCCTCATCTTGGGCCAATAAAAATGATCAGCTAGCATGAGCAACGTCTTCTCACGCCCAAAATGACCCATCAATCCACCAGCATGTGATTCCTGCAACAACAACAAACGTACCGACGAATCTGGAACACAGAGTTTGTTAGCCCTAAACAAAAATCTATCATGGATGTGGAACTTATCCCAGACTTGTTTGAGCATACACAAACGAAATGGTTCAGCAAAATCATGATCAGTTGCATATAAATCACACAAACTCTCTAAACCAGGAATTTTAACATCTAAATGTGTCAATAACATGTTCTTCCTAGATAGAGCATCAGCAACAACATTATCTTTCCCTTTCTTATGTTTAATGATGTAGGGAAACGACTCAATGAACTCAACCCACTTAGCAAGACGTCGATGCAAGTTAGATTGAGCTTTCAGATATTTCAAAGCCTCATGATCAGAATGTATGATAAATTCTTTTGGCCACAAATAATGTTGCCAAACCTCAAGAACTCGAACAAGTGCATACAATTCTTTATCATAAACAGCATAATTCAATCTAGCACCAGAAAGTTTCTCGCTGAAATAAGCAATAGGTCTACCTTCTTGCATCAAAACACCACCAATTCCTATACCACTAGCATCACACTCAACTTCAAATTGTTTATTAAAATTGGGTAAAGCAAGTAATGGTGCAGAAGTAAGCAAACGTTTCAGCGCATCAAACGCAAGATCTTGTGCAGCGCCCCACACAAAAGGTACACATTTCTTAGTTAAATCATTCAATGCTGCAGCAATAGTACTAAAGTCTTTCACAAAACGTCTATAGAATCCAGCAAGACCGAGAAAACTCCGTAGTTGACTCACACTCATGGGAATAGGCCAATTTTGAATTGCTTCAATTTTAGATGAATCTACTTCTACCCCATGCTTAGAGACAACATACCCCAGAAAAATCACCTTATCTTTTGCAAAAGTGCACTTCTCAAGATTAGCATACAATTTGGCATCACGCAACACTTGCAAAACTTGGCTAAGATGATCACAATGTTCAGATTCAGTGCGGCTGTAAATAAGTATATCATCAAAATAGACAACCACAAATCTACCAATGAAGTCTCTCAAAACATGATTCATTAAACGCATGAATGTGCTAGGTGCATTAGTAAGACCAAAAGGCATAACTAGCCACTCATATAAACCAAATTTTGTTTTGAAAGCAGTTTTCCATTCATCCCCCTCTTTCATCCTAATTTGATGGTATCCACTACGCAAATCAATCTTAGAGAAAACAGCAGCACCACTCAATTCATCAAGCATATCTTCTAAGCGTGGAATAGGATGACGATATCGAATAGTGATGTTATTTATAGCTCTACAATCTACACACATACGCCATGTACCATCCTTTTTAGGAACCAAAATTACAGGAACAGCACAAGGGCTAAGAGAGACACGAATGTACCCTTTGTCGAGGAGTGCTTGTACTTGTTGCTGTATTTCTTTCGTCTCGTCGGGGTTTGTTCGATATGGCGCTCGGTTGGGAAGAGTGGCACCCGGTATGAGGTCAATCTGATGCTCAATGCCACGCAAGGGTGGCAGACCTGCGGGTACATCTTCCGGAAAAACATCGCCATACTCCTGCAAAACAGTAGACACACCAAGAGAAACAGGTTGCATATCATTAGAAACCAAGACCTCGCCTTTGTACAGTAGCACAAGAGGCATGGCTGTAGGGTCCTCACGAAATTCTCTCATGTCATCTTTGGTGGCTAATATCAATAAACTATTCACTCGCTCACTTTTCGTTATATCACTCACAGCTGTTACAATTTTCTCTCGCCCTGGAGGCTGTTCTATAGTTACTTCTGTTTTCTGACGAGACTCATTCACAATTTGCTGTGGTGACATGGGCTGCAAATTAATTTTCTTGCCCTTGAACTCCAAGTGATATGTATTGGCACGACCATTGTGTTGCACATGACGATCATACAGCCAAGGCCGACCCAATAAAAGGTGACAAACCGTCATAGGAACCACATCAAACTCAATGGAATCCTTGTATGGTCCTATCTCAAAATTCACACGTACCATGTGACTCACCTTCATCTCACCATTATCACTTAGCCACTGAATATAATATGGATTGGGATGAGGTATATATGTCAACTTCAGCTTGGCACACAACTCTTTACTTGCAAGATTTCTGCAGCTACCTCCATCAATTATAACTTTGCAAGCTTTATTGGGGCCAACAAGTGCTTTTGTTTGAAACAGATTGCAACGCTGAGAATCCACATGTGGCTGTACACTCAATGTGCGTGGAGAAACAACAATAACAGGGGCCTTAGAAGCAAAAGCATCCATGGCACCATCACTTGTATATCCATCGTCATCATCATCATTAGGATCAGCATCATCACCTGTTTCATATTCATTGTTCTCATTAACAAGCATGACTTTCCTGTTGGGACAATCTCGCTTGAAGTGTCCTTTGCCCCCACATGTGTGGCAATTCATGTCCCTGTTGCGTGCTGTAGACATAGACGAATCAGCGCTTGACGCAGGTGTAGTTGGACGCTTGGACATAGGAGCATTGGAGGCTGGCTTAGAAGAAGCAGGAGAGGCACGGCTGGACTGCCCCTCCGTTGGTGCAGCCCATGGTGTGGGTGCCCTAGTAGAGAAACGCCCAGAACTAGTGTATCTTGCCTTCAATTGTGCCTCTTCAGCGAGCTGTGATTCAGCCTCCCTTGCATGGTGCAACAGCTCATTCATAGTGGTGTATTGGTGATGTCTCACAATTCCCTTGATGGTGAATTTTAATCCATGAAGAAATCGCTGCATAGTCATTTCAACAGATTCTCTAACCCGCGCACGCTGCAACAAAAGCTCCATCTCCATGTAATATGCATCAACGGTCATGGTTCCTTGCTTCAATTGCGTCAGCTTATCATAGACTGTACGCAAATAATTAGAGGGCACAAAGCGATCACGCATAAGGGCCTTCATGTCACGCCAAGTAAGGACAGGGACGTCATTGTCATCGCGCCGATTTTGCATAAGACAATCCCACCAGCGTAAGGCATATCCATCAAATTCAGCAGACGCAAGCTTGACCTTCCTGTCTTCAGTATAATCATGTAAACGCCATAATTTTTCGATCTTCAGCTCCCAAGTAAGATATTCCTCCACATCCGCAGTGTCAAAACTAAAGCGGGGAATAGAAAATTTTGGCTTGCCAAGTCCATCATCTTGAGCTGGAAGGGGTACACGCTGTGCACGGCCTATTAGACCACCACCACGGCCCTGGACATGATGACCACGCCCCCTAGCATGAACATGAAGATTGTCCTGCACACTGTCATCATCAAGGGCATCGTCAAATGGTGGTTGGGGTGGTTGATGTTGTTCAAACGCCTGGCGTAAAGCATCAATGGATTGCTGTAAGGTGTGTACACTTGCTTGGACAGTATCCACTTTGGTTTCGATGGCTTGCACATTGGTGGTCGTTCCTCCCAATTGAAGCTGCATAGCTTGCATGTCTCTGTCAAGGGTGGACACCGACTTGTCAAACATTGTAGTTAAGTGATCACGCAAATGCTCATAGTCACTCCATGTAACAGGCGTCGCTGCATCCTTTTTCTGCATCACAATCTCATCACTAGAAGACATGATTAGTAGGTTAGTGCAAAAACAAAGTCGATATGGTGGCACACTCACAACTCACTCAGAACAACAAGAAAAGGCAATCTGAAAATTCCAAAGAGAATAGCGATGCGTACCCGATCGTAGGGACGACTACAAGCACTGATGTAATGAAGTGAATACCAGGGTATGAGAACAGTCACACGACAAGGCAGGTTATATATGGTGGAGCTGTAGGTATGGAATCCTAACAACACCAACGTACCAATCCTATTTGCTGTTTGTGTGATACAGAAATCACCTACGGAACTCACACAATTATGGAGACAAATGTGGCACGCAACTATATGGAAGAGTTTGTTGCAATGCACTCGAAAGACACTAGCCAAGCTCAATGAAAACAGGCACAAGATTGCTCAATGTAGTGTCAAAATATCACAATGCTCAACGCAAGCTCCAAACAGAATTGTATATGAATCACTTCGGCCTCTTTTGTCTCAATTGTTTTTTTTTTTTTTTTTTTTTTTTCACGACTGCTACAGTAACCGAAAATTGACTTTTTCACTGTAGCACTTATCTCTAGGCCACAATATGTCGCACCGCGGAGCAAAATTTTTGGGCAGAAACACAAAACCGTGCAACAAACGATTGAGCAGCCTGTGAGCAATAACAACGGCTATTCTTGTGGGTAAGGTACCTAGATTACTGCTGTAGAAAGGCTGTGGCTAAGTCTCACAAAGATCAAAAGGAAAACCTAAGAAAAGTGCAAAACTAGACTCACAGACGACTATTATACCGTGGTAGAAAATCGGCAGAAAACGTTGCCGTGGTAGACTCGGACTCGGACTCGAGTTAGAGTAGAAATAGGTCGCGCGCGTGTAAACGGGCGGGACGCGGCAGCGGAAACCCAGTCCAACTCGGGACGGCGACAGGGAAACACGGAAACGAGTCCGATAGGGGATCGGTTCGCGGCAGAAAAATCAGCGTTTTTTGTTGTCGCGGCAGAACTCGAATCCAACTCGGAAACAAACCTAAAACACGGACTCGGTAACTAATTTTTTTTTGGTATTTTGATATGGACTCGTAGGAAAAAAGGAAACACAACCCAAACACAAAAAGAACCCTAACCCTAACTAGACCAACTCGAAACGAAAACGGAAAAAAGGGAAACGCAAAGATCAACACAAACAGCAACTAGATGAAGCAAATTGGGCTAGTCTATGGCTATGGCAGGAACTAAACCTAATCTTTTTGTGTGGCTTTTTCTGGATAGGAATAAAAACACAAACTAATCTACGGTATGATATGTGGATGCTCACCGAGTAAAACTGGAAATCTGATACCAGATGATATGGGGTTGCCCGATCTTCTCGTTGAGCTCGTCGTTGGATGGTGGATAACTTGGTGTCACCGATGAACTCTCCTCGCTAGAACCCTGATGCCAATGCAGCAGCACTCTACCCTTTGGATATTCACGACTTCACACACTTGCGCACGTAGCCGTCGACCACGAAACGGTATAATTGCAATCTACTAATTCCCAGTGGAAAGAACAGATCACACTTCAATTGAGGTTCAACTCTCCAGAACGATACGAATTGGAGATGTATACTTTCAGAGGAAAGCTTGGTTGTTCAACTCGAACTAGGTTTTATCTAAACGTGGTCTAACCTCTCAACTCGCAGGTTGGAGGTATTTAAGGGGACAGGGGCGGCGCCCCAACTTGACTCTGGGTGCAACCCGACCTGATACAAACCGACCATATGAGTGGTTCGGCCCAACTTAGGCATGCAAGCCCGACTTGTTGCTGTGGCACAATTTGGTGTCCTTCTTGCTGCCGTGACACACATTGCTGCCATGGTGGACGCCTCCTTCTTCTCCTTGGATGCCGGCCTCCCTCTCCTCCCTCGCATCCTTTGCTTGCTCCAGAACTTGTTCTCCTTGCTGCATCACCTCCTTGCTCCCTCGTGCTAGGACTCCTTCTCCAATAAACCTGATCATGCAAACATGCAAAGACTTAGGCAGTAAACAATTCTCACTAATAAAATAATCAGATTCTTTTAGGAGCAAATTCACCTGTTGTTCTATTAATTTTGCACGAGCTCTTGTAATAGGACCAATTCTGATTTCATCATTGGACTTCGTTGCAGCAACTTGAGGTGAAGATGTGTCAATTGTATGGATGTCCTCATCAGGTTTTATGCTAGAATGTACGAGGTTTAAATTCCGAGGATCGTCAAAATGAAATTAGGTTGAAAATTGATGAAAGTGATTGTGCAATCATCTGTCTTTAGGAGACAAAGTGTGAGTCTTTTGATTGGAAACTGATCCGTAAATTTTGTCCAAAAAGATTTGATCGTTTTGCTTGCTCGCCTTCTGTGGGCGCCTCTGGAGGTATACTGGTATTATGGAATTCATCGGTGTTTCTTGGGCAGTTATTTGAGGTTAATCGTTTTTCGGTGTTTGTAAATTTCACTTCAGTACATAATAACCTGTCTATGGGCCTTGTCACGGGGAAGAGAGGGATCGTTTTATTGCATGGTTATACAATTTGCAGATACCGAGCAATGATAATTGGCTGATTTTAGGCGATTTCAATTTCATTCGGTCGCAGTCAAATCGGAATAAGCCAGGGAGGGAATCAAAGTGATATGCTACTCTCCAATGAGATAATTTGTCACCTAGGTTTGCTTGAGTTACCTCTGAAGGGTCGGGCTTACACGTGGTCGAATATGTAGGAAACTCCTCTCTTGGAGCAACTGGACTGGTTTTTCACGAGTGCTAATTGGATTACGGATTATCCTAATTCTATGGTATCTACCTTAGCTAAATTGGGTCTGAGCATGTGCCTTGTGTGGTGAATATTGATACTTGTATCCCAAAAGCTAAGTTGTTTCGTTTTGAAAACCATTGGGTGGATATGCCTGGGTTTAAGGAATGTGTTGCCAAATCTTGGAGGGAGAGTCAGGACAAGTCTCATATTTCGGCAACAGTGGTGCATACGAAAAATACAAAGGTAAGACCCATCGAGCAGTCGAGTGGGCCGAGGATCACTCCAGCAGTGTTTTAATCCTAGACATTTCCGTATGAGCTGATACGATGAAAATCCTGGCGGACGCGCTGGGTAGCAAATTGAAACTGCAGAACAATATCAGTAAGTTCATCGACTGGCCTGAGATGAGTCTGTCCAGTATGTTCCAGGTTTGAGCCCAAGGACTCGAAACCTGATTGAAAGCTAGTAAGGTTTTGCCCAAGTGCAGTTAACTGGTTTCGACTCACCGAATAATCCCAGGCACCTACTCAGTCAAAATCCATTGTCATAATTCATAAGTAAAAAAAAAGCAAAAATATCATATCAAAAGCATAAACACATGAGACGTGCACTATGTAGTGAGTCCATCACTGATTCTCCGAATTAGCCAAGCACTCAGGTGCTAATGACGAGGTTATACCAAACGGGTACCCCTTCATGTCGGTACCTGGTGCACGTAATGACTAAATCCCAATTGTTAATAGGCTGAAGAAGCCCAACAAGCAAAGTTCAAGTCGAAGATTTCTACCATCGGTAGTACTTTCCATAAAGGTAATCCTAGTCGGTTACGACCCGAGACCTGTACCACTATATAAAGGACAGGAGGGCGACCGACTAAGGACACGTCCAACCAGAATCACCAAACCCTAGGAAGATCGACATCTTGCTAGACCTCTGTACTCGCCGCATATACACAATCAATAACAGACAACCAGGAGTAAGGGTTTTACCTCACTCGAGGGCCCCGAACCTGGGTAATTCCCATTTGTCAGCCGATGAATCTACCAACACTACGCGTTATCTACCTCATAACTCTTACCTTAGGCCAGTAACCATGGATATTGATGGGGACATCCCTCGTCAGGTCCGGAGCCGCCGCCGTCATCAACCCCAATTCGGGAGAGATGAGAACTTCTCCCGGGCACCCTACCGGGAGGGGGAATCGTCACCGGAGGGCTCTACGTCACCATGCCTGCCTCCGGACTAATGCGTGAGTAGTTCACCCTTGGACTACGGGTCCATAGCAGTGGCTAGATGGTTGTCATCTCCTCTTGTGCTATCATGGTTATATCTTGTGAGCTGCTTATCATGATCAAGATCACCGTTATGTAATACTTCATGTTGTGTTTGCTGGGTTCCGATGAATATTGAGTACTAAAGTTATTGCTTCATAATATATCATGTGTGTGCTATTTAATGATCTTGCATGCTCTCCGTTACTAGTAGATTCTCTAGCCAAGTAGATGCTTATGACTCCAAGAGGGGGTATTTATGCTCGATAGTAGGTTCATGTCTCTATTAAATCCGGGGTGGTGACAGCTAGCTCTAAGATTGTAGATGTACTGTTACTATTAGGGATAAAACAATAGTACTTTGTCTAAGGATGATGTTACATACTTACTTACTTTACACATAGTGTTTAAGTCGATAATCTATTGCATGCAACTTAATACTGAAAGGGGTGCGGACGCTAACCGGAAGGTGGATTATTAGTCATAGATGCGGTTGGAACGGTCTATGTATATTGTTCTAATGCCCAATAAATCTCACACTAGACAACATAACGTTGGTATATGCATTGGTTTGCACATCATTATTCTATCAATTGCCCAACTGTAATTTGTTTACCCACATGAATGTTATTATTTTTTATGGAGAGACACCACTAGTGAACTGTGGACCCCGGTCCTTCTCATTAATCTGATAAACCACAAACTGCAAACGTGGTACTTTCTACAAACAAACATCTTTCTTCCGCACATACGTTTAATCCTTTGTTACAACAAGCCGGTGAGATTGAAAACCTCACTGTTAAGTTGGGGCAAAGTATCTTAATTGTTTGTGTGTACGCTCCACGTCAACTTAGCACCAGTCTTTTCTGGCGCCGTTGATAACTCGGGGGAATTCTCATTTCCTACTGGTTCGAAAACCTTGGTTTCATAACTGAGTGAAATTTGCTGCTGCACTACTTCATACCTTCCTCTTAGGGTTACCCAACAACACACCCACCGTGTGCATCAGTAATCTAATCAGATGTGTTGTCAACCAGTCAATGCAGATGTTGTCCTTAAAGTTGTCCCCGGAGATAATTAATATGGCTGCCCTCCTAGGAGCAACTATAATGCAACACTTGAGCACATCAGATTACGGAGTTAGCGGCAAGGGGAACCAGCAAATTTGTTTGTTTTCTCCTGATTATTGTTTGGTTCTTCCTGTTCATGAGATGATTTTGTCTCCTTTGATTATCTGTTGTCATCTTGATGAAACATAGCGGAAATGATAATCTTCAAAAATATTATTGTAATTATTTATGATTCTCGGAAGAAACCTGTGTAGAGCTTGTATGAATATTGTCATTGAAAAAACTTTTGTATGAAATGTGATTGAATATTTATGAAAGACAATATTATATGAAACTGGCATCTCTTCTTCCTCACAGACTGAGGGGTTTTGGGGAAAATAAAAAGGGCACACATAGTTTAAAAATAATGGAAAACTTTTGTGGGGATTGAAACCAAACTTTTCAAAAAATAATACAAGTAGGAACTACAGGATGCACCATTAACCTATCGGAGCTGATTTGTAGTTTTATGCTCTGAAGATTTTAAATAGCAATGTCTAACTGAGGTTTTACTCATGGCAAAGATATATCTAAGTTTTATCTATTCAATAAATATTTACGCATATCTCATATTTATATGAACCGTAGCAATTCACGGGCATTCAACTAGTCTTCCCAAAATAGTAGTTTTCGTAAAAAAAACCGGTGTGAAACACGTTATCGTAATATGTTGGGTCTGTAATTTTTTCTTCTACGTGGGGCGTCAAATTTCGCCCACTGACCCGTTGATATGCAGGTCGAGACGACAAATCGAATGTGGCCTCTATCAGCCCGGAGATGTCGCGCTGAAGTTTCATATTTCCCCGCACCCCCGTCTTCTTCCTCCTCACTTCACTCTCTCCCGCTCAGCCCACAGCCTCCCGCCATCGATTCATGCGTCAACTGTCACGCCCCACCATAGTCGTGTGCCCCACACCTCTTTGCGTCGGTGCAAGGTTGTGGGGGCGGCCACAAAATCTTTCCCGGCAGAAGGTTTCCATGGCGACCTAAATCCATGCACCCCGGAGCTTTAATTCGGTTGTACCCTCGATCTGGACGACCAGATTCGGTGGCATTGGTCCATATCCATCCTCCTCTTCCAGTTCGATGGTAAGATTTGGTCAGATTCGTCGTCGATTTGTCTGGTCGATGCGTTGTTGACCTCAGGCCTTTGTTTAGATGTGGACTCTTCCTCGTCATCGGACTTGGGCCTAGACGATTTGCTCAATGACGACGACATAGAGCAACTCGTCTTGATCCTCGCTACCACCTACTGCCGTGAAGCTACCTTCGAAAAAAGGTCACGATGTTGCACACACTGCAGGAACCGGTATATAACCTGCAAAACGTAAGTATTTTTATCATTAAAAATCTTATCATTTATACATAGCCATAACAACCAAATAACGACAATCACTCCCACCCCGTAATAAGCGTATCTTCTATATCTAAATAGCAAAGACCCACTAAAAGAAATTCTCTAAACATGCAAGGTGTCCACCTCATCAATCATCTGTAAGCAATCCTAGCATGCCTCATAATTAAGGTTTCCACCATGAATTAATCTTTTATCTTTATAATTAAATAGGAGCTTGCACTAAGTATTTTTTTCTGTACATGCGACAATATACCAAGTCATCATGTTTGTTTTATTTTACGCCTAAAACTGAAACCTCTTCGTGTTCTAATTTTCAGTGCATAGAGCCTCTTCGTTTCTTCTCCCAGAGCAATTATATCTCTACTAGAAACTGAACTAGAAATTGAACAGGGAGCTTCCGGTCCTCCCCAATCCTCTTCCTCTTAGTCCTGACTCTTGAACACATCTGGCATGAGTGCCCATTTATTTTACGCCTAAAACTGAAACCTCTTCGTGTTCTAATTTTCAGTGCATAGAGCCTCTTGGTTTTTTTTAGATAAAGAGAATATATTAATATCAAAGATACCAATTACACCCAGCATCTGCAACAACGTAATAACTTAAGGTAATACAGATGCACACAACCTAAAACAATAAAAAAGAAGACCTAAAAAGAAAAGTCCCGCTATAGAGTCACAATCCTTCCAGCAGCAATACAACCACCATCAAGAAAACACCTGATGTTCAAGTTCTCCAAAAGCGACACCTTAAAGAAGGAAACAGTGCATAAAGCACCGTCGTTGCCCGATCAAAGATCTTGGGTTTTCACCCTGTAAATAGCCCTCACCCTCAAAACAATGTCTTAAACAAGATCATTGCCAGGCACAACCAATTAAGGCCAGACCTTAGATTTTCATCCTGAAAGGTAAGACTTTGAACTTCACCTATGTTATCGCCCCCACTTATGTACCACCGCTAGGATTCCTGAAACTCCAAGCAAATTCCTCATCGCCGCAAAGGCTCTGACCACCACTGCCGGTCATCTAATATCGGCTTCCATGTCATTCCCCGTCTCTGACTTCACCCTAGATTTGCCCATGCCGGAAACAGAAACAGAGCTTCACGCCGCTCCCTCCATCTCGACCGAATCCCATCCGATCCAGCAGTCTCTAGACATAAACGTCCATGTGAGATCGCCGGCGGAGCCTTCCGGAACGTGACATTCCGACCAGATCAAACAGTACAGGCTTCATGCAGATCTTCATCCTATAGCAAGAGGAACCAAGGACCGCCGCAATTATTCAGACCGAGCCCCCACGCGTCCGGTCATCCTGACCCCCCGAGCCACCGGAAATACGGCATGGTCAAGGCAGCCCTGGCCGCAGCCCGAGCCAGTGCAGTAGCCACAAGCGAGCGTCCAGCCGAGGCTGGCGAAGTGGACTCCAGAAGAGGCCGGGGCACCACCACCGGGAGGTCTAGCACCGCCACGCAGAACCACCGCAGCCCTCGGACTGCACCGCGACCTCCCGCTACTGCCACAAACCGCCATCTCCTGGACATGAACGCCCGAGGATCCGCCGACCTCGTCGCCGATGCGGGGGGCCACTGCAGGTCGCCACACCGCCGCCGGAGCAGCCGCGCCGCCGTGCCCCATGCCCAACACGGCGCCCAAGTCGGTGCCTCGACCCGCGCCGAGATCTCTGCGCATGGGAGCAGAGGAGGCCTCGCCGCCGCCAGCTCGCGGCCTTCGGCCGGCGAGGCTGTCCGACAGCGGCGAGGAGAAGGGCTAGACGGGGGAGGGGCCGGAGAGGTGGCGGCGGGTGGAGGGCCCCGGCGGCTCACGGGAGCCGCACGGGAACCCTAGGTGCCTCTTCGTTTCTTCTCCCAGAGCAATTATATCTCTACTAGAAACTGAACTAGAAATTGAACAAGAAGTTTCCGGTCCTCCCCAATCCTCTTCCTCTTAGTCCTAACTCTTGAACACCTCTTGCATGAGTGCCCATTGATGATTGATTCACCGACAATTTTTCTCCAGTTGTGCAACGCGGCTCATAAACAAGGGTTGATCATCTTCTTTGTTGACGGCAACATGCACTCTCCGTCTCCGTCAGGCAGTGGGTCGTGATGGTGTGCACCAACAAACTATAGGCCTGAAGCCATTGGCGAGTTCCATCTTGGATATCATATTCTCGATCCTATGTTTCTTTGTGCTATGCATGCATCATGCTTGCTGATTCGTCGATGGGTGTACTTCATCTGCTGCTATGGTTGGAATTCATTTTATTTCAAGCCATCAAATCTCAGTAGCCACAGCCAAGACATGTCGTTCATGTTGCAATCCCTCCTAACGGATCTTTTGATGCCTCCTATTATAAGTAGTTCCTTGCCTGCAAGTATACTAATTGATACTACAATTCTGATTGTCCTTTATCATGTAAGGGTAGTGATAGATACTGCAGTTCTTTCCGTGAGCAACCAGTGCTTTATGACAATTCCTTGGTATGCCAATAACATCCCTTTTCCAATATTGTTCTTTTTACATCTAAATTATTTGCCGGTCATTTCTTTATCCTCTTTGGCAGGAGTTTCAAACAAATTGAAGACTCTTATATTTTCAGCAGTACTGATCTTTGAAAAAATTTATTTCTCCGAATATTCATGAGATTTATGAAGCAAAAGGACATCTTTTGGACTCCTACACATCATGTGAAGTTCATATCTTTCCTCTCAGTTAATGCAATAAGAATTGCTACATAGAGAGTCACTCTTGGTGCGATTGTTTCGAAGATGAATCTACCGGTCACTCTGCTGCTACATTCGCGCTAATTTGTCTTGACCATGACATTCTATTCAAATATGGAAATTCATATCTATTTTTGTTTTTAGCATGTTTAATTGCTAAGTTTCAGTGTAAACAACTTTGGCTGCGTGGAAGCAAATGAGGTCAATGTATTTCGGTTTTTGTGGGGAAGGTATATATGATTCTAGCTGTTGCATCAAATACTCAATGTTCAGTTCCATGGGATTCCTTTTCTGATGATATGGAGTCTGCTATTACTTTCATGGTTGAAGAGTTTCAGTGTAATGTTTGCGGGGAAGCAAATGAGGTCAAAGTATTTCGTTTATTGTGTGGAAGGTATATATTAAGATATTCTAGAATCTAAGAATAGTGAACACTATTTAGTTAAACCGAGTATCCACCCATGTAGTCAATTGCCAAAAATATTCGCAACACTACAAGGGGGTGACAAGGAAGATCCTATCTGGATGGCTGACCATTATGAATGAGCAAATTTACACTGAAAGAAAAACATGTTTAATAGTCTCATCTGTTGACCAAAGACACATTTTTACACTTGTTCCAACTGCGTCTAGCAATGTTATCTTTTGTAAGAATTACTCCTCGGCGAAGATACCACACAAACACCTTCGCTTTTAACGGTATCTTCGTCATCCAATTTTTATTATTATCAACTGGAACATCAAGCTTGGTTAACGCTTTGCACATGCAATCAATCGAGAATTTACCATTCTTATTCTTATGAAGATTCACTAGTAGAAAATGGGGCTTCGGTTTTGAGCCCTGAGTCCCTTCAGTCCCGGTCTTGCCTGGAACCCGGACTAAAGATACTATTAGTCCCGGTTCCAACGGCTAGTAAGGCATCTCGAGGTCAAAACCTATCAATCCTGGTTCCAGGAAAACTTTTAGTCCCGGTTGGGTATACGAACCACGACCAAAGGTTTTTGCCGCGGTTCATGCAACAAACCGGGACTAAAAGTCTCAGTTTATATATGCTTCGTCTCCGCAAGCCCGAGCCAGCCGTTGCATTTTCTGGATCAGAGCGTGGAGAAGCTAGCTCGAGAGATGTTCTTCGCGTGGAGCTCGAGTTCATCAGGGTTGCCGTCGATTTTGTGAAGATTTGAAGCTTCCTGGCTTCTAAAAGGTGAGCCATTGTATCCTATTATCTCTTACTGCTAAGTTTTACTCATTTCATGCTTTATAAGTATAGAGATTGGTGGATTTAGCTTTACGAGTAATTTTGTAAAAAGTGTGAGCTCAAATTTTAGCTACCTTGCTAGTTTGCATATTTATGAAGATATGGTCAACTTAGCTCAACTTTGTTCCCCTACGGCGTATACGATGGTCGACAACAGCGAGGTCCCTTACGTCGTCATGAACAACTCCTCCTTTTCGGATGAGGTATTATTAGCACATCTAGATGTCACGTCGTCTCTTTAATATAAAAATAGTTTTTAATTTAGGGTGATAATTTCCTAATTTAATTTTTATAATTGTAAATATTAGGAATCAGTATGTGAGTGCGGCATTCATGATGGATGTGTCCAGTTTCAACATTGTCTACAAGGAAAAGTCGTTCTCCTAGAAGAATTAAATTTTACAAGAGAGGAGAAGAGAAATACAGATAAAAATTTGAGGAGGACCGAAGATAAGCTAAGGCTAGCTCATGATACAATCCACAAGATGAAGCAAGATTTAAAAACTCTGAACGAAAAAATAGTCATGGTTGTGGAAAAGAAGGGGGAATAGAGTTGGATTTGGCGGATATCATCGATGGACACATGATCCAGAGTCGTGAAACTAGGAAAGAACGAGGTTGAAGATTAATAAGATGAAAAAGGCAGCACTCCGAAATGAAATGTTCCTACATTTCTCATTCGATGTCATTGTTCTCCTAGTCGCGATTATAATCGCCATGTACGGTTTTTTAAGTGTGCAAACTAGTGTTGTCGTATTGTGTTGGGACTCAGAATTATTGTTAACATCGTGTGACTGCGCTTGCATATATTGTGATGAACACTATATTAATTTGAGCACTTACTCTCTCTATATATAATTGTGTATAGATGAGACGACAATGGATGTACAGTGACCGGTGATCGAATGAGTTCATGCAAGGCGTGCGGGAATTTGTCGAGGTTACTAAGGCAAACGCGCATAATGATTTTATGTGTTGTCCATGTTGTGTGTGTCAGAACGAGAGGGATTTCCCCGACTCACGGGATATTCACATCCACCTCTATACGTCTGGTTTCATGCCCGGCTATAAATGTTGGACCAAGCATGGAGAAATAGGGGTCATGATGGAATACGACGAAGAAGAAGATAATAATGACGACTATCCTATGTTCCCTAAACAATGTCAAACTGAAAATGTCGAAAATGAAGAACAACAACGAGAAGAAGTTGAAGCACCAGATGAGCCTATTGATGATCTTGCTCGGGTCATTGCTGATGCGAAGCGAGACTGTGAAAGTGAAAAGGAGAGACTGAAATTCGGGCAGATGTTAGAGGATCACAAAAAATTGTTGTACCCAACTTGTAAAAATGACCAGAATAAGCTGGATACCACGCTAGAATTGCTGAGATGGAAGGCAGAGAACGGCGTCACCGATAAGGGATTTGAAAAGTTGCTAAAAATTATGAAAAAGAAACTTCCAGAGCTTCGATTATAGCTCTATGTGCATCCGTTGTGTGACAATCACTACTCCCTGCATAGCTTCGATTATAAGACTTCCTCTTGTCTAATGATCACTTTCAGCTTTGTGAGACTTTCTTCCGTTGGCCTTCCAAACACCCCTTAACATTCTCTTAGCCACAACAACCTGGTGCCAGGAACCAACGTTGAACGCTTGCTTGTTTCTTGTGAATAAATAGAGAGCCGATTTTCTACGTGCATATTGTTATTGCTTGACTTGATCCTATCACAAAGTTGTCATGTTTGTTGGATGTACTAGATGATTATACTTTTATTCTTGAATCTTAAATCATATTTAATATCTACTTTGCACGGTTGATAGCTCTCTAGTACTAATTCATTGAAAGCTTTACTTTGCTTTATCTACTTCTTTATTTATTACTCATTTGATATCAATATAAACTACAACTCTTATTCATTTGATCATAGTTTACATGCATTACATTATTATATGATCAAGGTTGTGTGAAAGCATGTCACTTCAGAAATTATTCTTTTATCATTCTTGCCTACATGGGACGAGTAGAACTAAGCTTGGGGATGTTGATACGTCTCCAACGTATCTATAATTTCTTATGTTCACTTCTTATATTATACCAATTATTTCATATTTATATACATTTATACAGTTTTATACATTTTCTGGGACTAACCTATTAACTAGATGCCACAGTGTCAGTTACATGTTTTCTGTTGTTTTTTGTTTCAGAAAACCACTTAAGAAAATATTCTCGGAATTGGACAATTATTATACCGAAGTCCCTATTTTCACGGGAAGTTCCAGAACACTGGAGATCTGACGGAGAGGGGCCACGAGGGCTCCAGATGGGTTGCCGCCGAGGCACCAATGCCTGCCGCGCGGGCCCCATGTGAGGGCGCCTCGGCCCTCCACCGCCTTCACCCTTACGCCTATTTAAAGCTCCCGAAAACCTAAGACCTATACGAAGAAAATATTTTCTCCACGGAGTCCCGAGTCACCGCTTTCGTCAACCCGACTTCGGAAGAGATCAGAAGATCTCCCCGGGACCCTGTCGGAGGGGGGAATCATCACCAGAGGGCTCTACGTCACCATGCCCGCCTCCGGACTGATGCATGAGTAGTTTACCCTTGGACTACGAAACCTTTTGTGTTTGCTGGGATCCGATGAATATTGAGTACTAAGTTATTTGCTTCGTAATATATTATGTGTGTGTTATTTATGATCTTGCATGCTCTCCATTGCTAGTAGATGTTCTGGCCAAGTAGATGCTCGTGACTCCAAGAGAGGGTATTTATGCTCGATAGCAGGTTCATGTCTCTATTTAATCTGTCATAGTGACCGAAAGATCTAAGTTTGTAGATATACTATTTCTACTAGGGATAAAACAGTAGTACATTATCTAAGATGATGTTATTACTTACTTTACACACTTTCCTTAATACAATAATCTGTTGCTTGCAACTTAATACTGAAAGGGGTACGGACGCTAATCAGAAGGTGGATTATTAGTCATAGATGCGGTTGGAATGGTCTATGTATATTTGTTGTAATGCCCAAATGAATCGCATACTAGACATCATGACATTAGTATATGCATCATTATGCACTTATTTATTCTATCAATTGCCCAACTTTAATTTGTTTACCCACATGCATGTTATTATTATTTATGGAGAGACACCACTAGTGAACTATGTACCCGTTCCTTTTCTTTAATCTGATAATACAACCTACTGTAATCATGTTACTTTCATTCTCTACATACAAATATCATTTTTCCACACATACGTTTAATCATTTGTTACAGCAAGCCATTGAGATTGACAACCTCACTATTAAGTTGGGGCAAAGTATCTTGATTGTGTTGCGTGCAGGTTTCACGTCAACTACATGCCACCAAGCTCTTTTCTGACGCTGTTGCCACCTCGAAGGAATTCTCGTCTCCTACTGGTTCGATAACCTTGGTTTCATAACTGAAAGAAACTTGTTGCTGCACTCATCATACCTTCCTCTTGGGGTTTCCCAACAACACACGCCACCGTGTGCATCAGCTCCCCACAGTCTTGGAAGCTGCAACTACTCGGGAATAGAACCCATTTGGGCAAAGGAAGACGCGGAAAGGGTAGGACCAAACCCGTATGATGTGTTCGAAAACCCGCAAGCAAGAATATTTATCAGGGCCCGCTACAAGAAAGACCCCAAATCCGATCAACTTGTCACGAACGCGATGGTGAAGGAATTTGAACGGAAACTTGCGGAGGAACAACAAGCTCATTCACAGTCAGAAGGCTCAACCCATGTCCTTTTCCCATGGGACAATCCTTTCCACCGGGCGTATAACGCGGTAAAGAAGGTGTCGCCGACTAAAGGCCCGCATCGTGGTCGTGTGGTGGGGGCCGGCATTGGCCACAAACATTCCTTCTACTACCCGGAGACTAAGGAGGAGCGAAAGGAGAGGAAGAGCAGCGTGGAAGCATCTCTCGGGAAAGAGTTGGCGATCGTCAAAGAAAACATTCCGGTGCAAGTCGAGGACACCAAGGCCAAGACGATCAACGCCCTCCTTCCAACCATCTGCCAGACTATCGGAAATTGGTTTGAGGGAGGAAAACAAGGACCGCTCCCCATGATCAGTTTAGGCTCCAGCAACTCGATCAATGTGCACCCTGTTGTGCAAAACGCGTATGCCAATCCCAATCCCGAGCTGCCAGCTGCCAGCTGCCAACACTCCACTTGGAGCATCACCTGTCGGCAACGTGCCTCGTAGTAGCCCTTCTCACTTGCACACCGAAGGACGTCCGCGGTCCATCGCCATTAGAAGAGCTCAACGCCCTCACGGTAATTACTCATTGCATAAAGTCTCGACAATTCATTTCATCATTCTTGTCAGCCTCTCTAATGCCTAGCACATAGATGTTTCTGCAGGCCAACGAAGTGGGATGCACATTGTTGCTCATGGTGGACAATGAGCTCAAGGATGTGGCAAAGGCTAACATTGTTGCACCGCTTAACCGCGTGATTCACACAAGGCCTTTGTCTGATCATTTGTTCAAGGTTTCCATGGTTCGGGTGTTCCCGGGTTACGCTGATTTGGATCCTCCTAGTCAACTCCCGGAGGCCGATTCAGAATTTACCCTTGGCGAATGCTTGGGGTGGGCAATGACATGGCTAGAATCACTTATTCGTTTGGATGCTCGTCCTACGAACACCTCACAGCCAACTCCACCTACAGACCCCGAGACCGACGGAGATGACAATCACGACCCTGATAACTACTTGGTTGATGACGATCACGAGCCGGCATTATTTCATAATAATTATAATACACAAGACCGCCGTGATGAAATGTCGAGACCCGGCGGGGCTGCCATAACCATCGTCTCCAAGCGTCTTTTCAACTCTCAACCAACGCCTGAAGCTCCCGATCAAGATGGTCTCAGCCAGGACACAGTTCGTGATGCGGTCAAGGAGGCGTTAGAGCGAAAGGGTCCTAAAAAGGTGTGAAAAAGAACTGAGAAATTAGATCCACTTGAGTTCATGAGCCAGCAAGAGCCGGGGTCTAAGGGGAACCCGCGCCGGGTTCATGACAAGATAACCATCTAGAACTGGCATCCCATCCATGAGCTAGGTAAACCAATGTTGTCGCCCAAGATTCTCAAGAGAGTGAATGCGTATATGCAGAACCTACATAACAATGTTCTATATAAATCTTCTCAAGGATAAAAATCCGACATTCCCGCTTTTCATGGGAAAGGTACCAGAACGTTGCACTTTGTTTACAAAGATCCCGATCATATTCTCTTCATCAGATTTGATGACATCTTTAACATGTTCCATATGAATGCGCTCAGCCCAGCCATGGTCCGCCTTGCCACGCTCAGTATGGAGTATGAGATCCTTAGATAGAATACCCCCCAGACCTCTGTAATTGACCCGTTCTTAATACTCGAAGGCTGGTTGCAAAGCCATGACGGTCGGAGACGGGCAACAGAATACTTAGAATCTTGCTTCTTGAAGAATGACAAGGACACCTTTCTCTTGCCTTACTTTCCCGATTAAGTCATGAGCTATCTTTCGTTCATATTTATCGTTTCATTTTCATGCAAAAAGGTTTAATTCTCTCTCCAAAATATTTTGCACAGAAACCAATACGGCATCCTCACCGTCTTATACTCTAAACTTTCATCTTCACTTTTTCTTGACGCTGGGAGTCATGTGAAGAAGAAGGCGCCAGGTAGTACGAGGGACGCCTGGTACCTCATCCTTCAAATGCGCGAGTACCTCATGGACGAGGAACATCTACGATATCCAAGCGCTATGGATAGACGGGCCCTGAACATGGTGAATGCCTCTGATGCCACTATCTAAAAGGAGTTCGGACGCATCCAGCAGGATATTGCGCGAATAATCCCTAGGGATGTCTCCCGCGGAGGCGGGATATTCCACCTCAACAGGAAACCTACTTCTTACACTGTGATTAAAATGCTCATACAACAGTAGGGTGACAACGAAAACCCTTCAACTGGACGCATCCAGCAGGATATTGCGCGAATAATCTCTAGGGATGTCTCCCGCGGAGGTGGGATATTCCACCTTAACAGGAAACCTACTTCTTTGACCGTGATTGAAACGCTCATACAACAGTAGGGTGAAAACAGACTCTTCAACTGTTTAGATGGTTGTCGCCCTTTCCCGCCGAATTCGACCAAGGAGAAGCCAACCAAGGAGAAGCCGAGCAAGGAGAATGCTTAGATTTGATGGTGTGTGTGACGCAATCGTGTGTCTAACGCTAAAATGATTTAGTTTATATTATGTTTTCAATATGTCGATAATTTCATTTAAATGTTCTAACACTATATATATGTATTGTGTGTAGGGATGATGGAGTGGAGAGCAACGAGAAGGACATGAAGCTAGAGGCTTGGACCCGGAAGATAGAACCGGAAGAATGAAGACTTTATTACCCGTCATGACTATGTTGATGATTGTAACTTACCGTCTACTTGTTTTGGAGAACTTATGACTTAATTCCGATACTTGTGTGTGATGAACAACATATTTGTAATGCCATGAACATGTTTGTAATGCATATGTGTGAATCTATATTTAGGCATTCTCAAATTGTGTACCCTTTTAACTTTATGGAATTTCGTATGTTCACTTTCTGAAATTCTGTTTAAGCTAAACAAGAACTTTCTAAACTTCCTCGCGACTACTATGTGAACCTTCTCGCACATGACATGTGAACCTTCAAACGGAGCATGAAGTGAAAAATTTCGTGAACCTTTTTTTAGAACTGGGTGAACTTTTTTTCGCAATGCACACCAACTTTTTTTCTGAACCAAGTGAACCTTTTTTTATGAATGACGTGAACTTTTTCTTTGAGAAAGCAAACTTTTTTCTATTTTTTTTTGGAACGAGGCTTTCTGAAATGTCTCGACAATGATATATGAACCTTCTCACGCATGACATGTGAACCTTCAGACGGAATATGAGGTGAACTTTTTTCCTGAACATTTTTTCGAAAAATTTGAATTTTCTTAACCTCCTCGTGACTGCATGTGAACCTTCTCGCGCATGACATGTGAACTTTCACATGAAATAAAAATTTATCAAGTGAACTTTCATTTTAGCTTTATGATCCATTGTAAAAAGCAGTTCACATACTGCTTCCAAAAAATGCAAAAGCAAAAAACAATTTGACGGAGGATCTTCATGAGCGGAATAATTGCAATGTAAAAAATAGAAGCGGACTTCAAAAATTGCTCTGAACTTTCAACCTCAACTTCCAGAACTGCAATTTTTTAAAAATATTTGTCTGAAATTTCATTCTCAACTGTGTGAACTACAAAAATTGATGTAGTGAACCTTCATTTAAGCTTTACGGGTTAATCTTCACAAATTAATCAAACGAACCTTCGGTGTATCAATTTCTACAATCGTTCGAGGCAGTTAATGAACTTTTTTCTCCACATAAAAAGAATCAAATCTCTGAACTTTTCTTTCGGGCCCATGGAATCAAGCGAGGCAACGCACAATATATAAATACATGACTAAGATCCAGTAACATTACCATATAAAGTTACATTGCAACTTTAGGGGTCTAATCTCCATCCAAATTAGATCTAATCTTACGTGCAACCGGAGAAAACCGATGGACTCAATCGCGTTCCTCTTTCTCCGTGTAGGGTGTTTTCTGATAAAGTAGAGGACTTCTTATTAATTTGGCTTTATTGTAAGGTCCTCTATATAAATTGTACAGCACTGTTGAATTTCTAATGCGGTATCCAGACACTTCGGGGTCTATCCCTATTCAAAAAAAATTGATCTAATGGTCCAAATTAAAAACTTAAAAACTTCTCAGAAAAAATCGAGAAAATTCATTTAAGTTCTATATGTTACGATTAGGTACTCTGGTATTTTTTATTTTTTTCCATCAGCGGTTTATGATTTAAGAGCATTTTACGTTTAAAATATGAAAACATCATTTAATGGCAAACCTTTTATCCAAATGGAGCCAAAAAAAATTAGAACACAATACGGAACATATTCAATTTACTGGAATTTTTTAAAAAAATCTGAAGAGTTTTAATTTTAAGATCTAAATCTAGACCGTTAGATGGAACTTGAATGAAGATTAGAGCCCTAAAGTGCACACCTGACTTTATATAGTGACATCACTAGATCCCGGTCCGTAAACATAACTGACGCACACATAGCTAGTAGATTAGTCATAGTGGGAGTATCATAGCTAGTAACATAAGTGTCACATAGGCAAAAATGATGATGTGACAAGTAATTAATAAGGAGAGAAGTGGTAGTGGTATCATAGATAGATACCGTAACATAGCGGATTTCGACATAAGATGAGTCTATAGCCTAATAAATATATGGTTATATGATACCACATCTATGTTACCACCCACTATTAACATAGTAACATAGAATAGTATGATATGCATGATACCACTATATGATACTCCCCACTAGGACTAGTCGTAGAAGTAAATACACTATTATCCTAAAGACCGTGGTTTCCTTGAGTTTTCCACCGTTCTGCTGTTATCTCTGTGTGCCACGCGTTGTTGTGCGCTGAACGTGTCACCTGTTTATTGGTTCATTGGCGGGCCCTTCATGCATGTGCGCGTTCGCATGTCCTTCTGACCGTCTGTTCCCATTCTCGTTGCACTAGTTTGCTTCCTCTCTGGCCGGTACCTCTCTTTCTCTCTTGTGCTTTATCTTTTGGTTTCTAACCGGTTATGTTTATTTCCGTTCACAGAATGTTCCCGGTTGTCTTTGTTCTTCCCGGTGTGCTTCCGGTTGCCCCTGTTGTCCCCGGTTCTCCTTTTGTGTTTTTTTCCTTTTGGTTTATGTATATGTTCTCCTTTTTTGGCCAAGCGTTTGGTAGGTATGTTTTTTGGTTCTTTTGTTGTCCACGTTGCCTCCTTCATGCCTTTTTTTTTGCTTGGTTTTGCTACTTTGCTTCCTCTCTATTGCTTTATTTTCGTTTTTGTGACTGCTTTTCTCTCGTTGGCTTCTATGGCTTCGTTGGACACTGCTGATTCTTCTTCGTGTTCTGCTCCTGACGATGATTCCTCGGTCGCTCGTAGTCGCGCCGTGCATATTGGCAAGCGTCTGGTTGTTTCGCTCGAAGGTTCTTTTTTCCAATCTTGTTCTCTCTCTTATGGCTTCGCGTTTTGTTTCATATTTGTTGATTGTGCAGGTGTTTCCACATCCGTAGATACGATCGTTCCTTCAGTTTCTTATACTGTGCATCCGTCTGCTTCGTCTGTACATTCTGCGATTGGTGAGTTTTTTCCCCTGTGTTTTTATCTTGATAGTGCTTCTTTTTTGTTACGTAATCTGAATCTGAATATTGTGTTGTAGGTTCTTCAAGTCCATCCAGCGGGATGAGGTCATGGCAGCGGAGCTCTGTCGTTTGCGGCAGTAGGAGGAGCAGACTGCAGACGCCATCCCTTCTCCGTCGTCCCTACCTCTCTCACGCTCTCTCTATTTCACAAGTTGGACCTGCAAACTGTTGTAGCACCAGCGCGGTCACCGGAGCAAGACTGGGGCCCAGCGGCGTCGGTGGATGGGGGCGACATGAGTCGTGTGAGGAGCAGGTTTGCGGCATGGCCGCTCTCTCATCCCCTTGGTTTTGTCTCTGTCCTCACTGCAGATGCAGCACGAAGACGGCCGCATCCAGGCAGCATCAAGAGCGTGGCGGCCGATGAAGATGGAAACAATAAGCTCGACCTCCGCTGGTAGACTTATCTTTTTCTTTTTATTTCATATGATTTTTATATTCTATTCATGTTCTTCCCACAAATTTTGGAGATTTTTGTTTCATAAATAGGGTATTTCCCAACCCCACCCACATGTTGTGTGTGTTGGCAGCGTCGTCCTGAACGCCTCCACTTGCGTGTTGAAGGTCATCTGCAGCAACGCATACGTGCTGGCCCGTGAAAGTGCGTGCGGTGTTTCAGGTGTGCGTTTTGTACTTTGTAGAGGTGTTACTATAAGTTCCCATGGCTTTTCCGGTTGCCAGTGTGTTGGTGCCAAGGTTACAGACCACAGTTTGAAGGCTACTAATAGAGCTAATGTATAGAGTTTGTGCAGCATCCGGAGAAAGGCTTCTTCATTGAACCCATAACCACAATCATTATACTGGTACCAGCACATCAATAAAAATTTGGAAGGAGGAAGACTGGTTCGGTGTTGTGTGTGAAAGAGTTATGGTCTAGCCAGTGCTATGATTTTCGGGGATCGTCAACAATGCGTGAGATAAGCTTATGTATGCCTAGATAAAATATTTTAACATTACTTGGTTCAAATGGCATGAGGTGTACATTAGTTGTTGTTCCAAGATATCATTTTTTTACTTTTGTTCATGTGCAGATCAATGAGAGCTGAGAAATTCATCAAAAAAGGTGTTGTAGCACCCAAACAATGCTGCTCTGAGCTGATTAATGACACCCGAGATAAAATGTGGCTAGCTACCATGGCAAAGCAAGACAACTGTTGGAATGGGCAAAGCCGAAATGAACAAGAAAATGTATGGCTAGCTGAACTTACCCAGAGAGGAAGGGAGCTACTTGCCAACTATGTTTCTCAATTGAGTTCTTCCAGGTCCGCAACAAATAATGCCTCTACAATATTATGTGATGTCGGTATTAAAACTTGGTCAATGTATCCACAACGGGTGAAATCAATGGATGAAAGAATCTTGTACATGTAGTATTGTTGTTATAGCCAAAAATTTTCTGTATATACTCATTAAAGTATGCTTTCTTAGCAGCAACAACGGTTATGTCTGTGTCCAGGGAATGTGTAGCTTGTAACTGCATCACACAAGGTAATGGTTAGATATCTGAAGGTGAATGTTCGTACCAGTAAATCTTTAATTTGCAAAAGGTGATAGTAATTAAAGAATTGGTCTAAGTGTACCAATCAGATAAATTCATGGGCCCTTCCATATTAAATATTTGTAAATCTCCAGCTAACAAACCAGGTATAAATTCGTGTAAATAAAGCATCATTACAGTCTAGGGCCAATACAGAACATAAAATAGTGTTGGTAATTCTTAAAAAAATAAGATAGTCTTGGTACTAAAGAAGCTCCAGAAGCTGCACCCTCTTCGAAGGTCTCGAATGTTTTATTGTCAGTCTCCTCCTAGACACATAGCAAAGCCGCCACCAATAAAGAAAATAAGGTATTCCTAGAGCAGATAGAAATCGCAGTAATCGGTTAATTTCCTATGAGGAAAAAAAGTAGGTCTGTAGCTCCTTACCTACTGAACACCAAGAAATTAGAAGGAGCAATCCTCTTGCCACAGTTCACAAATATATATCGCAAACACTACAATTCAGGAACAATAGCACAAGAAGAAACCTCACAAAACAGAAATAAATCATCTAAGGAAGCCGAGTAGATGAAAGAAAGTCTAGAAGGAAGTGTAGATACAAACCAGAGAACTCCGTCAATTGTTTATGTTGTTCCATAGTGTGATGCATAGCTAAATTCGCATCTGAAAGTAACATCCAAGCCTCCCGCCATAACAAAAAATTCCAGAGACCACGGGTGGAGCAGTCAATGGCCAATTGCAGAGAATTCAGTGGCAGAGCACAACCATGTATTGTATCGGCCTGCTATGATCCAGTTGATTCCATCTCAGCGAAAAATCTGTCAAGTGGATGCCATGGACATAGACGCAGCAGATCACGCTGGCATTGCACCGAAGGCAGCACACGTGTTTTCTGGGGGCTGATAGCTGTAGTGCGACTTGTTTCCAAGCCAATAGTTGTGGTACGACGTATTTCCATGTAATAGCTTGAGTACGACGCCGATACGAGGAGAAATAGCCCAGAGGCAACATGCCACTAAAACGCTCGTTAGGTGTTAGGTTAGGGTGACCGTTTGTGAACAAGGCGACCGTTGGCAACAATGGGCCCACCGCTTATCCACGTACGCAATGCGTGGGTCCCACCTCAGGGCAGTTAGAAGAGAACCTCGTCCGTCCCTGACCTCCCGACGACGCCATTGCTTCCTGTGTGCTCTTGCTTCCCCTTCCTGCATCCTTCTCTCCCTCTTCTCCGGCGACAAAGCGTTGATGTCTGCCTCCTCCGCCGTGCGGTCAAAATGGCCGCGGTATGGTGCAGTGCCGCTGACACGGTGCCCAGAGTGCCCACGCCCAGAGCCTCTCAAGCGTTGGGTCCGCAAGACCGGCGAGAATGACAATCTTGGGCGCGAGTATGTCAGCTGCTTGAGCAAGATGCACGTCGGAAGGGATGTGCAGGTATATATCTCAGTTCTTTCACCGCAATTCGTTTTTGCTCGTCGAATTTGGGAAATTTTGAATTTAGGTATTCCGATCTCTGTTTTCAGATCCTGAAGAAATGTGGCTATTTCGAGTGGATGGATAACTATTTAGAGAGGCTTTTGTTTGAGGGCTACATTGATTCGATGGAGGGGCTGCCGCCGGTGGGCGTGGAGATGGGGGAAAGCTCGGAGATGGATGCGCCCGATGCTGACAGAGAGGGGAAGAGGAATGCGTGATATGGTGAACTGCCCGGGCTGCCCTCGGAGTCCGAAGTGAACCAGGAACTAAAGAAGATCAAGAAACATCTAAAGCAGATGGTTGATTTGCAAAAGCAAGCAAATATGATGACTGGTGGATTTTACTTTTGCATCGTTGCTTTGTTTTTTGTTTACTTGTTGATCCGTCGTTAGGGCAGAGGACGCGATCTGTGCGCCATGCCTCGTTCGTTTGTTCGAGTCACTTAATCTAATGCTAATTCCGGAAGTTTTTGAATTTGTTGACTCTGGTCTTCAGTTAACTTATTCAGTCGACAGTTTAAAAAACAATGTACTGGGCAGCTAGAGTAGATGTTGTTTGGGCCGTGACGAGTAGATGTTGGGCCGTGACATTTCTTAAGTTTGGGCTGCCAGAGGAAATCCTATTTACCTCCTCCTGTCTAAAAAAAATTGTCGCTGGCGTAGCTGAGAAATAATACGTACATAGTTAGATTCGTCCGACACTTATTTTAGTTAGATCCGGTAATACTTGTTTTAGTTTGTTGTAAAAAAATTTGTTAGGCACGAGGCCGCAATGTTATTGCTGGACACGTTTAGGTTTAGGTTTAGTTATTTCCATAGCATGTTTTAGGTTTAAGTTTAGGTTTAAAAGGTAGTTTAGGTTTAGCTTTAAAAGTTTAGTTTTAGGTTTACAAAAATAGTTTAAACACACTTATATTATATCTCAGACGAACATAGGATATATATATCCAAGAACATATTACACATATTACACATTACACATATTAAAACTAAAAAAAGTTACATTTTCATATAGGGCCCTAAATATAGTGGACCCTAGCTAAAATCTAACCGCCGGCGCCGCCGTTCCGTCCTCCGGCCCTCCGGCCAACCGCCGGTGGTTGGCCTACTTCCATTCTGCCGTCCTGTTCGCCATCTCCTTCTTGGTGTTTCTTGATGCGGCGCCGGAGAGCCTTGTCCTCCCTCCTCGCCTCCCTCCTCGCCTCCCTCTCCAGCTCTCTCTCCTACGCCTTCTCCTCCTTCTTACGGAGGCGGTTCTTCTGCGCCTCCGTGAGTTTCGCCTCGCGGTTGGCGATCGTGTCGACGAGGACGGGGTCGGGGTGGTGGACCCACACCGTCGTGGGCTTGTACTTGGGCTCGATCGGAACGATGCCCAGCTCCTCCGGCGTCCAGTCGGACTCGTACCAGGGACGCGCCTTCGGCTTGTTGTCCTCGTCGGTGACGGACTCCGGGCTGGACGGGATAAAAAGAGTAGACATGGTAGCTAGAGGAACGAGGACGCAAAGGGGATGGAGAAAGATGAGAAGAGGGAGGAGTCATAGGCACTATTTAAAGACCCCGGTGAGGTGTGAGTTAATGGGGTAGATGAAGCAACGGTGTGAAAACGTAAGAGTTGAAAACGTAAGAGATGGTCTCCTCTGTGTGAGACAGGACGCGGTCAGAACGGTGCCTGCGAAAAAAGGATGCGAGTTAGCCTGCATGCGATCATTAATTCAAAGAGATGAAATCCAAGGTCTCACGCCAAAGTCTGTGTCGCTGGATGCATTAATATGTGCATTTTCTGAAACGAGGCATGCAGGTCAAAGCGGTGGCTGAAAGAATAGCTAGGATGCGACGTGACCCTTAATGCAAAGAGGTGAAAAAATGCCAAAGTCTGCCTCTCTTTGCATTAATTCTACGTTCCGGGCAGGTGGCTGAAAGAGTAGTAGCTAGGATGCGACGTGACCCTTAATGCAAAGAGTAGTGCTGGTATGCGTCGTGTTTTTATGAAACGAGGCGTGCAGGGCTGCGTCGCTAAGAAATAGCGCAGGTGCGACGCGAAACTAGACGTGCAGGTCTGCGTCGTATTTTTCTGAAACGAGGCGTGCAGGGCTGCGTCGCTAAGAAATAGCGCTGTTGCGACGCGAAACTAGACGTGCAGGTCTGCGTCGTGTTTTTCTGAAACGAGGCGTGTAGGGCTGCGTCGCTAAGAAATAGCGCTGGTGCGACGTGAAACTAGACGTGCAGGTTTGCGTTGTGTTTTTCTGAAACGAGGCGTGCAGGGCTGCGTCGCTAAGAAATAGCGCTGGTGCGACGCGAAACTAGACGTGCATGTCTACGTCCTGTTTTTCTGAAACGAGTCGTGCAGGGCTGCGTCGCTAAGAAATAGCGCTGGTGCGACGCGAAACTAGACGTGCAGGTCTGCGTCGTGTTTTTCTGAAACGAGGCGTGCAGGGCTGCGTCGCTAAGAAATAGCGCTGGTGCGACGCGAAACTAGACGTGCAGGTCTGCGTAGAGGGCTGGGTTGCATGTCTGCATGCATCGGGCTTGGTAACGGGACCCACTAGTCAGTGGCCGTTGTTAACACGGAGTCATCCCACCCAGTCCATGTAACGGGACCCACTAGTCAGAGGTTGTTTTCATTCGTTTGATCGTAAGACAAAACACGGAGTCATCTCACCAATCCAAACCGGAGCATTTGCAGCCAATCAGAGGACAGATCGAGCGCAGCCGCGGATCGGCATTCACAGGCGCACGGATCTGAACCATCCACGCACTGATCAACGACGCACAAGGTTTAGAGGGGTTTTGAGCTAGGGTATGGCATAACTAATTCAAAAAAAATAAAAAAAATGCTCAAACCAACGCACATAGTCTTATAATGTTGTATAGCAGCTAGAAAAAAAAATAAACATGGTTTCCGTCAATTTTTTCGAAAACGTACCAAATCAAGCGAAAAAAATCAAATGAGCATAATTAATTTTTAAAAAAATCAAAATGACATGAGACCAACGCCAAATGTTGTTATATGTGATGTAGAAGGTAGGAAAAAAAATATAAACATGGTTTTTGGAATAATTACCGAAAATGGTTTCCACAAAAGAGCTATCTTGTATAGACTTGTTTAGGATTCACTACTAGAGCGATGATCTCAAATGAGCATAACTAATTTAAAAAAATCAAAATGACATGAGACCAATGCCAAATGTTGTTATATGTGATGTAGTAGGTAGGAAAAAATATAACATGGTTTGGTTTTTGGAATAATTACCGAAAATGTTTCCACAAAAGAGCTATCTTGTATAGACTTGTTTAGTGTTCACTACTAGAGCGATGATCTCAAATGAGCATAATTAATTTTAAAAAAATCAAAATGACATGAGACCAACGCCAAATGTTGTTATATGTGATGTAGTAGGTAGGAAAAAATATAAATATGGTTTTTATCTGTTTTATATATGAATTTTCATTAAACCTTGTTATTTTAATAAAAAATAGAAGAATTATTCAAAACATAATGCAACTTCAGATTTAAACTATATAGGTAGAATAGACGTCTAGGAATTAAATTTGGCTGATTTAGACAAGATGCCAAAAAAAGTTGTGTAGAAACGAGGGCATTTACCCTACCTTTGGAGTTCGTTCCAAACCACTTGAACAACTAACATAGCAAAAGAGCTTAACATAGCATGGAGACATCAATATCACAGTACTAATTTGAACATAGGATGGAGACATCAATATCACAGTACTAATTTGAAATACAAATTTCGGTTTTCAGTTCAAATTTGAATTCCAGCCGAAATTCAAATACAAATATTATTACATGCCACAAATGTTCAAGCACGCCGTGTGCTCTTCCTACCACGCCGTGTGCCCTTCTTCGCACCTCTTTGTTTTGGTTCTAACTTCTCAACACATACAATATCACTGAGCATCTTGGTTTTGTTCACGGGCTTCTTGACTGAACTAGGTTGGTCGTTCACCTTGTCAATTTCAGTTTCAACCTCCAAATCAGTTTCATCTGTGTGCACCTCGACATTCCAAGGTTCAGTTCTGAAACTCAGTGTCTTGCGTTTGCACCTCGACATTCCAAGGTTCAGTCTGAAATCCAGTGGCTTCCGTGTGCACCTCGACATTAGAAGGTTCAGTCTGAAAATCAGTGTCTTCTGTGTGCACCTCGAAATTCCACGGTTCAGTCTGCAACAGTTCTGCAATATCATGGTATTCAGTGCGCACCTGGACATGCCCAGGGACATGCCCAAGTTCAGTTGAACCAAACACAGAATGCACACTTCTTTTCTTACTACTGACTCGTGCCTTCTTTGAATTCCAGTTATCTTCACGAACAAGTGGAACAAGTGGAACAGGTGAAACAGGTGGAGCACGCTTCCTCCTGAAAATAAAGCATGAAATAGATTTAGTAATTGAAAAAACAAATACTCTGTATACCAAAAAAACAAATACTGCTATGTAATTGAAAAAAAGAACATACTTTGGCTTTTCATCTGCATAGGCGCAATTGGCAGATCCTGCTCTGTGCCCAAGTATCTGACAGTAAGTGCACCTGTTCTTGCTACCTTTTTGAGGCCTTTTGGGTTTCTCATCTTTCTTCTTTTTCTTACTACTCCCACCTTTCTCAAACCAGGACTTAAATCTACTCTGCTTAGGTCTGCCAGCCTTTCTTTTCGTTACAGGAGCACACAATGTAAAATCCAGGGGCATTTCAGGCCACTGTTGCTGATCTGTAAGTGGTGGAATTGAAGCTACATATGCAGCTTTGAATTTTGCTACCGAATAATATTCATGCAAATATGGGTGCATGTTTACCCTCGGTTGGGAGGCTAAGAAAATAATGGCATGCTCACATGGCTTGCCCGTGTGTTGCCATTCAAGGCAAGTGCAATCATGCAATTCAGTGTTAACAACATGCCTCCTACCAGTTTTGCTATCTCTAACTTCGCACCCCACAATGAAGATTTTTCAACAAACAAATGTGTAAGACTTCTGCTCCTGTTTACCACCTGTTGTACCACTGCTGGAAGCTTATCACCTTGCAGACAATCAGCTATCTTTCTTCTCAATTCCCAAAACCGCATAAGCATGATCCTGATTTGATCAACCATGTCATGCACAGGTAATTTTTTAACATTTTTATCTTGTTGTTGAAACTTTCTGCTAAATTGTTGTTGATATGATCGCATTTAATTGCAGTATTGAAACCTGACCTATACCATAACAGAGAATGGTAGGTGCTCAACCATGAAGCAAAATCATTATGAGTACATGCTGCCTTTATCTTACCAAGGTGATAGGAATGTGTCTGTGCGGTGTATGATCTTGCTGCAGGCCACATGCGCCCAAATTCATCGCCTCTGAATTTTTTTTATCAAAATCATCCACAAATGGCCGAAGCACTCCCTTTTCTCGGCATGGGGGAAAACATTGTGAACTGCGTTTTCTAGCCCCTTACATGCATCTGCATGGATTGCCAAAGGTGACAATGGATCTAGACATCTTTTCAACTGCATCATGAACCATGTCCATGAAGCCTCCGTCTCTGACTGAAACACACCAATAGCAACAGGGAACATCCAATTGTGCCCATCTAGAGCATTGCATGCTGTCAACTGACCACTCCACTTGCCTGTCAAAAAACATGAGTCTATGCTCAAATATGGACGACACCCTGCCTTGAAGCCATCGATGCAAGGCTTCAAAGCCATAAAAAACTTGGAAAAATAAACCTTGCCATCCGTATCCACCTCAGTATCAACTCGACACTACTGCCAGGAGATCTCAACTCAACCTCTGCTTTAAAGTTGTAAAGCATCCTAAATGTGTTTGCTCAATCACCATATAATTGTTTCATTGCCCTTTGTTTGGCCTTCCACACTGTTGTATAATTCAGTTTAATTTTGTACGTATTTTGCAAGTCCACTTGCAGTTTCTGGGCAGTAAGGTTAGGTGTTTTGGCTAGCAATGGTTGGATCTTATCTGCAACCCAAAGTTGTGATGTCATGGTTGATACTTTTTCCCTACTTGTAAGACAAGTATGTCTTTTGGGGATTTGGTTAACCCTTACAGTACTTCCATCAGCCTGCAGTCTAGCAGATATGTACCACTTGCAAGGCCTCTTGCCAGTACCATCAAAACCTCTGCACTTCGCATAAAACTTCTTTCTATCATTCCAAACAGTCTTTGCATCAAACTGATGTCTCACTGCATAAGTCTTGAAAGCCATCCTGAACTCTTTCATGTTCGGCCACATCTTCCCAACTTTAATGACAGGGTTTTCCTTGTCATACACATGCACCAGCTCATCATCCACATAGTCTGCACCATCTTCCATCAGCTGTTCATCTACATCTTCAGATAAATCACTGTCAGTCCCATCTTGTTAAACCTCCTCCTCATCCCTCTCATCCACTTTAATGCCAAAAAGTTTGGCCATCTCACTGTCCTCCATCGGTGCAATGACCAAATCAGTAGGTTCAGGTAGGTCAAGTGCATTCCAATCAACGGAAACTGCGGGTGCTATTACTATCGGTTCAGTACAAATGGAAATTATACGCCTAGCGGAAACCCAATCATCATCCGCCTGCTGCATAGCTAACATTGAGGGCACATAACCCACCTTTGAATCAACATTCAGATTAACAAGCAGAGCATAAAAACTAAAACTTTGCTCCTCCAGCCCTCTTGCCGATCGATTTCCTCAGCAAGCTCTTCACCATCCTCAATTCTGACATATTCACCTTTCCAATTATCGAACCACAACAGTGATACTTCTTGCTCTGGACCCCAAATAACATGCTCTGCAATTTTCTCCACCATTGACTTCACCGGCTTCTCCCCCATGTTCGGTAGGTCTGTTGGATCAAACTCTTCAAAATCAACCTCCCACTTCACAATCGTGTCTCCATCAATGTCCACCACGCTCCCATCAACTAATTTTGCCGTAGATCGTAAGAAATTGACTGTAATTTCGAAGGTGATCCCAGCAGCATCCTCTCTGTCAGTAGCGGGCAGCATGAGGTCGAGCAAACGAGACCCAAATCGAAGTAAAATTGTGCGGGAGAGAAGCGTGTTACCTATTCGAAGTTGAATCTCCCGGCTTGATCGTCTTCTTCTTCCCACGTCCGCCCGCCACCCCCCCCCCCCCCAGTAGCGCCTCCCCGCGTCCTCTAGCAATTTGAATCAGCAGACAATGAGCAAATTAGCTCAGATCTCAAATACATTCGGAGGAAACGGGGACGAAGACGAAATCACTCACCATTGCTTTCGCCGCCGCCGCCAAGAACGAAAGCCCTGCCGCCGCCGGACAAGAACGAGAGCGGAGTTGGGGGCGGGCACTGGTAGTTGGGCGCCGATCAGTTGACGAATTCAGTCAGTCAGCTGTTTGACTCAATCTTGTGGGACCCACATGCTTAATTTAATCTAAACAAGCCCGCTAACAACAGTTCTGGCACCCGAGTGCCTCTGGGCTATTTCTTCTCGTATCGACGTCGCATGGAAGCTATTGTCTGGAAAGACGTCGTACTACAGCCAATACATACTCTGAAAACAAGTCACACAGGAGCTATTTGCCCGTTTTCTGGAGAAGTTGTTGGTGGAACACTCAATCTTGGGTACACCCTGCAAGTCGCAAAAATTACTTCGAGGAGTAAGCGCCAACGTAGCTTGCAGTATGGAGAAGCAGGAGGTTTGTTAAAATATTTTCAGTGCAGTTAACATAGTGGCAGAATAGTGAATCATAGATTTTACCGGTGAATCCTTGCAAGGAGGAGGGCCTCACGACTTGGGGCAAGCTCGTGGTGCATTAGTGAACGGCTGCCAGTCGATGGAGGTCGCAAGGTCGCGGCGCAACTCGGACAGCGGGCGACCTCATCGTGCAACGGTCGTGGTGCAGCAGCGAACGGCGGCAGTCCATGGAGGCGGCAAGGTCGCGACACAGCTAGGACTGTGGGCGAGCTCATCGTGTCGCGGCTACTCGCGGTACAGCAGCGAACGGCGGAAGTCGGAAGCGGCAAGCTCGCGGCGCAGCTCGGACTTCGGGCGAGCTCATCTTGGCGGCCGCGGGGACTCGTTGCCGGAGCGGCCGGAGCAGTGTCCAGACGTCGAGCTTGCTGTGCTTGGGGGGGAAATTTTGTGTCCTGAAGCATCGATAACGAACCTTATCCGATAGGAAGGCTAATTCCACGCGGTGGAGTTGAGTTCAACTCCAGGGGATCCATGATGTGGGTCGCCGTGAGCTCCCGCCGGCCGTGATGCGGCGACCGCGGGCTGGCCCGCATATGCCGCCTTTTCTTGTTGCAGTCGGTAGACTGTTGCATAGCTAAAATAGACCAAATTTGCGGCGCCGCAGACGGACCAATCCGACTTGCAGCATGACCGATATGATATAAAGTGTGGCAAAGTAAATTATTCCCCGCTAAGAAAAAAAGAGTTTAGTAAAGTGTGGTAAATAGTAAATTATCCCCCCTCCTTACCCTTTCTCCCCAGGACGACCGGCCGGACACTCAAAATTTATTACTCCCTCCGTCTATGAATGTAAGGTGTATCAGTTTTTTGCACGAATATTAAGACAATCTATTTTATACATAGTGTATTTTTATTTTTTTAGAAAACATGGCGAGAGATAAGTTCTTAATTAGTATAAAATGAATACAATCCGTTAAATCGCTTTTTTTAGACTAGATCACCATTTTTGATGGGTCAAATTGTCCATAAATAACAAATATATCTTATATTTTAGATTTTTTTTCCAAAAAATTATACACCTTATATCAAGAAACAGAGGGACTAGTAAATTGTCCCTCTGTTACTTTACTGAAATTATTTATTATTTGACCATCACTGATACATGACATAAGGTGTGGCAAATAATAAAGGTGAACAATAAAGTGTGACAAATTATATGATCGGATTCGTTTGTGCGGTGAGAGGAAATATTCGGCGTGTCCAATCGTTTTCTTATTCTCATTTTGTCATTATTATGGACAACCCTTCTGGTCAAGTAGTGTAGATACAACATCGTGTATAATTCTTTTCTCAATATATATCATTTTTCTTGCAAAACTTCATCAATATCGTTGGTTTATATTTTTCGTCGGGCGATGTCCAATTTTTTTTATCAATTGTGTCTGGTTTAGTGTGGGTAATAATAACGATTTTACACAACTATTAGGTAATAATAATTTTTAAGTTTATAAAATTATTAATATTTTTTGTACATATCGGAGATTTCACAGGTTATTTCCTGGTCTTTGGATGTAAATTCCATGGAGAAATTCTGTCACACTCCTAAACATTCTTTTTTCTTCATACATTATAGTTATATTCGTTTGAATGTTAGCAGGATCACTAATAAATTCATTGAACATATAGAAGGTTGGTCCAGTTTATAATTTCACTTGCAATATTCCGGCACATCGAGCAGGAATCTTCACCCGTCCAAAGGAAGATGCCGTGGGTTTCACTTTCAATTGTTTTTTGACTAAGGTACTTTTTTTAGAAGTTTTTGACTAAGGTACTGTCGTGTCTAGATAATGTGAGATGTAGATCTAACATCATTAAAAAAATATCCAGTGGTACGATCACCTACATATTAAAAAAATAGCGCATATTTACAAACTGAATGATTAATAACTATAGACCAATAATTATATATTTACAGTCTACCAATCTTAATTTTCATACAATGCAGTAACTGCATGAAAATGTGAAAATAACGTCCAATCATATAAATCATAATTCAACATAAACATTCTTCTATATCTCGTTATGTACTAGAACAATTCAGAAAAATATATATAAAGCTACTAAAATTCATACATTAAGTATTATCGGATGAGATTAGACGAGATTACACTACGGGCCGCCGCGCCAGGGCCTACTAGTAAGCAACTACACGCCTTGCTCTGAACCTCCTTCGCAAGTCGTTGTTTCAGAAAGCCTCCAGGGCTGGAGGGAGGAACCCGGGGCGGCGCATGGTGGGAGGGCGCCGGGCTGGGCGGCGCCGGGGACAGCGACCTGTCGTCGGGAGGCGCGTGGGCGGCGTGGAGGCTGTTCACGGGGAGGAAGAAGGTGGGGATCGAGAGATCAGAGGTCTGAGTGTGTGGTCCGTGCGCTCGAGTCGGTAGTTTATTCGGGTTTGGGTTGTGTATCTAGATTAGGAATAGTACACTCTTAAGGAGGGACGTTGCTAATTCGAAGTCGGCCTCGATCTAGCAGATATCGAGGTCGCCCCGACAGCTTTCGTCTTTCCTTTTTGGGAAAGTTACCGCTTTCCTGATTTGGTTTAGGGCCCGCGCGCGAAGCTTCCTGGAAGGTGCGGAAATCCCACCCGCGCCACGTCCCGACCCACCCCGTCCCCCAGATCTAGAAAAGTAAAGTTTCCTTTTCTTCCCCAGCAAGAAACTCCGTCATGGGGGCTTCTTTGATCTAGCGAAATTTACATTAGCAATTACAGAACAGCCTTGGAGGGCAGTTTCAAGGTTCGGCATCGGCATCAACATACGGACAGATTCACATGCAAAGGGCTGTAGGGGCAGTAGCAAAAACAAAATCGCCCCTGTTAGTGGACAGGTTCAAGGTACGGGATGCTTCCTTGATCCAGTTCATGCTTCCTTACTTCCTGATATGGGGTTGCCCGATCTTCTCGTTGAGCACGTCGATGGTGGATGGTGGATAACTTGGTGTCACCGATGAACTCTCCTCGCTAGATCCCTGCAGCCAATGCAACAGCTCTCTACCCTTCGGATATTCACGACTTCACACACTTGCGCATGTAGCCGTCGACCATGAAACGCTATAATTGCAATATACTAATTCCCAATGAAAGAAACAGATCACACTTCAATTGCGGTTCAACTCTCCAGATCGATACGAATTGGAGATGTATTATTTGAGAGGAAAGCTTTCGCTGTTCAACCAAAACTAGGGTTTATCTAAACGTGGTCTAACCCTCTATGGCACAGCCCTTGGCTATTTAAAGGGGCTGGCCGAAAGTAGGACTTAATTCGGACCTGAACTCAAACCTGGTTCGACTCGGACTGATACAAACCGACCCATGGTGGGTTCGGCCTAAACAGGGCACGCAGGCCTCATGCATTGCACCTTAGACTAATATCTTCATACGTTATGTCCTAATACGCCACTTGATCCCTCTAACGTGCAAAGGTGTGATCTCCTTCATTGCCCTTGTGCACCGGCCTCCCTCTCCTCCCTCGCGCACTTGCTGATATGGGAAATCAGTGATTGCCCTTCTCCTTGTGGTAGCTCGTCTCCTCCTCCAACGCTTGTGTTATTAATAAACCTGATCATACATAAATGCATAGACTTAGGCAGTATAAAATTCTCATTAACACAAACATCATATTCAACTAAGAGCGAGTTCACCTGTTGCTGAAGTAACTTGGTTCGAGGTCTTGTCATTGGTCCAATTCGAACCTCATCATTGGACTTCTTCTTTGCAGCAACTCTCATGTCATCATCATGTATTGGAGAGGGAACAACAGTATGTATGTCCTCATCATCTCCCCCCCCCCCCCTTCAAAAGGCGTCGACCTCGACGCTCCAAGGTCATCTCCATCATACGGTGACAAATCAGCAACGTTGAAACTATTGCTAACAGCACCAAACTCGGCCATAGGAAGATCATTGGAGTAGGCATTGTCATTTATCTTTGCAATAACCTCAAAAGGACCAGCACCACGTGGCTTCAACTTCGAATTCCTCAAATGTGGAAATCTGTCCTTCCGCAAATGCACCCAAACCATGTCTCCGGGCTGAAACAAAACTTGCTTGCGGGACTGATTTCTTGCAGCAGCAATGTGCTTTCCTTTCTTCTCAATTGCCTCTCGAGTCTTCTCATGAATTTTCTTCACATAATCTGCTCGTTTTGATGCCTCCATATTGACTCTCTCATCCAACGGAAGAGGCAGCAAATCCAGCGGTGTAATTGGTTTGAAGCCGTACACCACCTCAAAAGGTCAAAGCTGAGTGGTAGAGTGCACCGCTCGATTATACGCGAACTCAACATGTGGCAAACATTCCTCCCATTCAAGCAAATTTTTCTTGATCATAGCTCGCAGCAACTGTGACAAAGTTCGATTCACCACCTCCGTTTGTCCATCGGTTTGGGGATGACACGTTGTGTTGAACAGCAACTTTTTCCAAAACTTGCCCCACAATGTCTTCCAGAAATAGCTCATGAACTTGACATCACGATCAGAAACAATCGTCCTAGGTACTCCATGAATGCGCACGATGTCCCTAAAAAACAGATTAGCAACATGCGACGCATCGTCGCTCTTGTGGCATGTAATAAAGTGTGCCATCTTAGAGAACCTATCCACTACTATAAAAATACTATCATGTCCTGTTTTAGTGCGTGGTAAACCTAACACAAAATCCATACTAATATCTGCCCATGGCGTGTTAGGTGCCGGTAGTGGTGTATACAAACCGTGAGGCTTCAGCTTTGACTTGGATGTATTTCATGTAACACAGCGACGAACAAATCTGTCCACGTCACGCCTCATCTTGGGCCAATAAAAGTGATCAGCGAGCATGAGTAAGGTCTTCTCACGCCCAAAATGGCCCATCAAACCACCTGCACGGGATTCCTGCAACAACAACAAACGCACCGACGATTCTGGAACACACAATTTGTTAGCTCAAAACAGAAATCTATCATGTATGTGAAACTTATCCCATGCGTATTTGAGCAAACATACGCGGTATGGTTCAGCAAAATCATGATCAGTAGCATATAAATCACTTAAACTCTCCAAACCAGGAATCTTAACATCTAAATGTGCCAATAACATGTTCTTCCTAGAGAGAGCATCAGCCACAACATTATCCTTCCCTTTCTTATACTTTATGATGTAGGGAAACGACTCAATGAACTCAACCCACTTAGCAAGATGCCGATGCAAGTTAGATTGAGCTTTCAGATATTTCAAAGCTTCATGATCAGAATGTATGATAAATTCTTTTGGCCACAAATAATGTTGCCAAACCTCAAGAACACGAACAAGTGCATACAATTCTTTATCATAAACAGGGTAGTTTAATCTAGCACCAGAAAGTTTCTCGCTGTAATAAGCAATAGGTCTACCTTCTTGCATCAAAACACCACCAATTCCTATGCCACTAGCATCACACTCAATTTCGAATTGTTTATTAAAATCTGGTAATGCAAGCAAAGGTGCAGACGTAAGCAAACGTTTCAGCTCATCAAAAGCAATGTCTTGGGCAGCGCCCCACACAAAAGGAACACCTTTCTTAGTTAATTCAGTCAAGGGTGCAGCAATAGTACTAAAGTCTTTCACAAAACGCCTATAAAAACCAGCAAGACCATGAATACTTCGTACTTGACTCACGTTCATGGGAGTAGGCCAATTCTGAATTGCTTCAATTTTAGATGAATCTACCTCTACCCCATTCTTAGATACAACATAGCCTAAAAATATCACCTTATCTTTGGCAAAAGTGCACTACTCAAGATTAGCATATAATTTTGCATCACGTAACACTTGCAAAACTTGTCTAAGATGATCACAATGTTCAGATTCAGTGCGGCTGTAATCAAGTATATCATCAAAATACACAACCACGAATTTACCAATGAAGTCTCTCAAAACATGATTCATTAAACGCATAAAGGTGCTAGGTGCATTAGTAAGACCAAAAGGCATAACTAGCCACTCATATAAGCCAAATTTTGTTTTGAAAGCAGTTTTCCATTCATCCCCCTCGTTCATCCTAATTTGATGGTATCCACTACGCAAATCAATCTTAGAGAAAATAGCAGCACCACTTAATTCATCAAGCATATCTTCTAAGCGTGGAATAGGATGACGATATCGAATAGTGATGTTATTAATAGCGCGACAATCTACACCCATACGCCATGTACCATCTTTCTTAGGAACCAAAATGACAGGAACAGCGCAAGGGCTAAGAGAGGCACGAATGTACCCCTTGTCGAGTAGTGCTTCCACTTGTTGCTGTATCTCTTTCGTCTCTTCTGGATTTGTTTGATACGGCGCGCGGTTAGGAAGTGTGGCGCCCGGGATGAGATCAATTTGGTGCTCAATTTCCCGCAAAGCTGGCAAACCTGCGGACACCTCGGCCGGAAAAACATCATCATAATCCTGCAAAACAGTAGACACACCAAGAGAAACAGGTTGCATGTCATTAGAAACCAAAACCTCACCCTTGTACATAAGCACAAGCGGCATGGCTGTAGGATCCTCACGAAAGTCTCTCATATCATCTTTGGTGGCTAATATCAACAAATTAGGCACTCTCTCACTTTTCGTTATATCACTCACAACTGTTACAAGTTTCTCCTTCCCTGGTGGTTTTTCTAAGTTTACTTCTGTTTTCTGGCGAGACTCATTCACTATTTGCTGCGGTGATATGGGCTGCAAATTAATTTTCTTGCCCTTGAACTCCAAGTGATATGTGTTGGCACGCCCATTGTGTTGCACATGGCGATCATACAGCCAAGGCCGTCCCAATAAAAGGTGACAAACAGTCATAGGCACCACATCAAACTCGATGGAATCCTTGTATGGCCCTATCTCAAAATTTACACGCACCATGTGATTCACCTTCATCTCACCATTATCACTCAACCACTGAATATAGTATGGGTTTGGATGAGGTAAATATGTCAACTTCAGTTTGGCACACAACTCTTTACTTGCAAGATTTCTGCAGCTACCTCCATCGATGATAACTTTGCAAGCTTTATTGTGACCTACAAGTGCCTTTGTTTGAAACAGATTGCAACGCTGAGAATCCACATGTGGCTGTACACTCAATGTGCGTGGTGACACAACAATAACCGGGGCTGCTGCAGCAAAAGCATCAACGGCCTCATCACTTGTATAGCCATCATCATCATCCGCATTAGGATCAGCATCATCACCTGTTTCATACTCATTGTTCTCCTTAATAAGCATAACTTTCCGGTTGGGGCAATCCTTCTTAAAGTGACCTTTGCCCCCACATGTGTGGCAACTCATGTCCCTATTGCGGGCTGTGGACATAGACGAATCCGTACTAGCAGCGGGTGCGGCTGGTCTCCTAGAAACAGGAACAGTGGAGGCTGGTTTAGAATAGGAGGACGAGGCACGGCTTGGCTGTCACTCGATTGGTGCAGCCGAGGGTGATGGCGCCCTACTAGAGAAACGCCCAGAACCAGTGTAGCAAGCTTTGATTTGTGCCTCTTCAGCAAGGTGTGATTCAGCCTCCCTTGCATGGTGTAAGAGCTCATTCATATTGGTGTAGTGATGATGTCGCACAATACCCTTAATGGTGAATTTTAATCCATGAAGAAAGCGCTGCATAGTCATCTCAACGGACTCCCGAACACGTGCACGCTGTAACAACATCTCCATCTCCATGTAGTATGCATCGACTGTCATAGTCCCTTGCTTGAATTGTGTCAATTTGTCAAAAACTGAGCGCAAATAATTAGAGGGAACAAAACGAGCTCTCATAACAGCCTTCATCTCATGCCATGTAAGAAAAGGAACTTCATTGTCAGCGTGGCGGTTTTGCACAAGGACATCCCACCAACGCAATGCATATCCATCAAATTCAGAAGACGCAAGCTTGACTTTCCTCTCTTCTGTATAGTCATGTAAGCGCCATAATGTTTCTATTTTCAGCTCTCATGTGAGATACTCTTCAACATCCGTGGATCCCTCAAACCGTGGAATAGAGAACTTGGGTTTTCCTAGTGGATCATCTTGTCCGTGGAGAGGTACACGCTGAGCACGGCCCAATGGAAGCGCACCACGGCCCTGATTATAGTGAGCACGACCGCGGCCAGGAGCATTCATATTTTCGCCATGCACACTGGCCTCCTCAAAAGCATCATCAAATTGTTGTTGGTGCGGCTGCCGTTGGTCCAAAGCATGACGCAAAGCATCAATGGACTGCTGTAAGGTGTGCACACTCGTTTGGAGAGTATCAACCGTGGTTTGAATGGTATTCACTGTGGTGTCAGTTGCATCGAACTTGAGCTGCATGATTTGTATGTCGTTGGAAACGGCGTCAGTATTTTTTTCAAACAGCCTGCCCAAGTGATCACGCAAATGCTCATAGTCGCTCCATGTGACAGTAGTATTCGCATCCTTTTTCTGCATCACAATCTCATCACTAGAAGACATGATTAGTAGGTTAGTGCAAAAACGAAATCGATATGGTGGTACGCTCACAACTCACTCAACCAACAAGAAAAGGTAATCTAAAAATTCCAAAGTGAATAGCAATGCGTACCCGATCGTAGTGAGGACTAAATGCACGGATGTGATGAAGTGAATATCAGGGTATGAGAACGGTCACACGAAAAGGCAGGGTATGAATGGTGGAGATGTAGGTATGGAATTCTAACAACACCAACTACAAATCCTATTTGATGATCGTGTGATACACAAAGACACAGGAAACACACACGTGTAGAAAGTTGGGGCAAAGCAACTATAGGACTGAGCACAAATATATAGAGATATGTCTGAAGTATAGCTCGTGTTGCAATGCACTGGAAGGACACTAGCAGGTTGCTCAAAGAATAGATGCAGGCGCAAGATTGCTCAAATACTACTCGTGTCACAAAGGATGATATTCACTTTGGCCTCTTCTTTTCTCTGTTTTTTTTTTGATTCTTGCTCTTGTCTCTTTTTTTTTGACTTTTTCAATGTTCTATGGCCAGCAATTTGATAGACACAAGACACACGATATGGAGCAGCCTGGGAGCACGAAACGTTAGCTAGTCCTGTATGGGTAAGCTCCTAACACTGCTGTAGAAGGGCTGTGTCTAAGGTTTGAGCACAAAAGTGGCAAAAAGAAATACTTCCCGACGTTTTTTGGGGATTCTGAGGCGTCGAGAAGGCGTAAACAGTCAAAGTCAGTTTGGTTGCCTTCGCTTTCGTCTCCTCTTCAAAACGAGCTAAAAATCGTCCCAATCGGAGTTCGTATGCAAAAGTTATGACACTCTGAATTTCTGCCGGAAACTGTCTACGACACGGAGTCGGAAACGGAAAGATTGACGAAAACAGCGACGTATATCGCTCGAAACTGCCGATCCAGTGACGGAAACTAAACGGACGTCGGAAACAACTGATTTTTTTTTTGATTTTTGACAAGGACTCTGAAACAAACTCAAACGTGATACGGAAAGACTAAACCCTAAACCTAAACAAACACGAAGACACAAACGGAAAAAAGGAAAACGCAACGGATCAACATGAACAACAAACTAGAGATGCAATCGATGCTATCTAGGCTAAGGCGAAATCTAACTCTAATTTGTTTTTGGCTTTTTCTGTATAGGACGAAAATAAACTAATCTACGGGATGGATTTGTGGATGCTCACCGAGTAAATGCTGGAAATCTGATACCAGATGATATGGGGTTGCCCGATCTTCTCGTGGAGCACGTCGATGGTGGATGGTGGATAACTTGGTGTCACCGATGAACTCTCCTCGCTAGATCCCTACAGCCAATGCAACAGCTCTCTACCCTTCGGATATTCATGACTTCACACACTTGCGCACGTAGCCGTCGACCACGAAACGGTATAATTGCAATCTACTATTTCCCAATGGAAGAAACAGATCACACTTCAATTGCGGTTCAACTCTCCAGATCGATACGAATTGGAGATGTATTATTTCAGAGGAAAGCTTTCGATGTTCAACCAAAACTAGGGTTTATCTAAACGTGGTCTAACCCTCTAGGGCGCAGCCCTTGGCTATTTAAAGGGGCTGGCCGAAAGTAGGACTTAATTCGGACCTGAACTCAAACCTGGTTCGACTCGGACTGATACAAACCGACCCATGGTGGGTTCGGCCTAAACAGGGCACGCAGGCCTCATGCATTGCACCTTAGACTAATATCTTCATACGTTATGTCCTAGTGCGCCACTTGATCCCTCTAACGTGCAAACGTGTGATCTCCTTCATTGCCCTTGTGCGCCGGCCTCCCTCTCCTCCCTCGCGCACTTGCTGATATTGGAAATCAGTGATTTCCCTTCTCCTTGTGGTAGCTCGTCCCCTCCTCCAACGCTTGTGTTATTAATAAACCTGATCATACATAAATGCATAGACTTAGGCAGTATAAAATTCTCATTAACACAAACATCATATTCAACTAAGAGCGAGTTCACCTGTTGCTGAAGTAACTTGGTTCGAGCTCTTGTCATTGGTCCAATTCGAACCTCATCATTGGTCTTCTTCTTTGCAGCAACTCTCATGTCATCATCATGTATTGGAGAGGGAACAATAGTATGGATGTCCTCATCACTTCCTGAGCTTTGATTCTTCACATCCCCCAAGTTCATGCTTCCCCTGTTGATTTCCGTGACCTGTAATGAAAAAGTAAAAAAGTATTGCATTGTTAAAAGTGGTGGGATGTATTTTGATCAATTTTAAATTACAGAACCATGTAAAAATATTTCTAAGTACATATGCATGTACTTAGCAAAAAAAGAAAAATCACAGGTTATTCAAAAAATTAATTGAGGCTTTTAATTACATTACAAATAAACAAAATGTAATTTTGTAGATTGGTTGAATTCCACATTGATTAGCTTGTAAATAATGCCAATGTAATAAGACTGCATTGTAGTCATTTAAAATAAAACATGGGGATAGAGAATATCAAAGTGTTTTTTGAGTTTGCACTTTTAACCATGCTTATTATTATTATATTTGTATAAAAAGTGTATTAACCTGAAAGTATATTCCATGTAGCATGTATAAAAACATCAGGAATGTATATTCACGAAAATGCATAGTATGAGTTCTCATGTAAATGAGAAATGAGAAGAAAAACAAAATGTGAAGGAGATATGCCCTAGAGGCAATTAATAAAGTGTATTTGTTTATCATATCTCGTTTGTTCATAATACGTTTTTGTGTCATGCTATAACCGTATTAAGCGGAAACATTAATACGGGTGTGATGCGTAACAACCAGGTCCCTAGTAGCCTCTACTAAGACTAGTTTCGTTGCGCGATCGATGATCGAGGTTTTCCGATCATAGGGCATGGCGCCGGTCGGAATGGAAGTCATATCGTTGGTTGAACGATGTGATGGACATACCCATATTTGTAGGACGTAGTCATTACGCCTTCGACCGTGAGATCAACTCTTATTGTTATTCCTGGAAGATACTTTGATCGCACCAAACGTCGTATCTTATATAGTATGAACGGTGATACTTTTGGGTATCGGAAGGGGGTAGTTGAGACGAGGGGTCAAGGGCGGGATTTGCCAATCCGCATAGCAGGATAGATACTCTAGGACCCACTCGGTGAGATAATGTCTAATGAGCTTGCAAGCATGTGACTAGGTCATGGAGACATGAAATCATAGACGAGTAGAAGATAGCATTGCCGGTAACGAGATCAGCTAGGTACGGAGATATCTATGAATGATGCTCGGACACGCTAAGTATCGCTATGGCAAAAGGTTTAAGACTTTACGTTCAGGTTTGATAAATGAGAGTCATTCGTTATATCACAGGATTGATTCATGGGGTCCAGGCCTACGAGTTAGTCGTTGATCAGAGAGGAGTCTCGATCATACCTGTTATTATATCGAACCGCTAGGGTAACACACTTAAGGGGTTTTGACAAGACAACCGGAAAGGAAAGAGATCACCAGGAACGTCCCGGCAGTTGACCACCTAGAGGGGGGGGTGGTGAATAGGTGGTGACCAATTTTTATGTGTTTTTCAGTTTTAGGCTAGCGGAAAGTAAGTTGTCTAAATGTGCAACTAGGTGATACAAGTGAACAACAACAAGGAAACTAAACAAGTACAGGAATACAGTAAAGGAGAGTGGAACAAGACAACCGTAGGAACTCGTAGACACCGATTTTATCCCGAGTTCCACCACATAGGTGTACGTCTCGTTGGAGGGGTGTGAGCTACCACAAAGGTTTTCTCAACACCACAAAGGCCTCACCCTATTCTCCTATGAATTCGACCACAAAGGTGCGAATCCACTCTTCCACTAAGGACTCCTTTAAGGGCGGAGAAGATCCCGTACAAACACGTGAGGCACACACCCACAACTGAATTGGGGGCTCCCACAAAGACCACAACAGGTCAAATCCACAAAGGAATCCACAAAGGATCAAGAACACACAAAGTTGAACCTAGCTATCAACAAAGGAACCCTAGATTCGTTGCCCCTCAAGAAATAGAGGGGGGAAATCAAAATGCTTCGGTGGAGTTGTAGATCGGTTGCTTCTTCCTCAGATCCCCATGTATCAAAGGATTTGAGTGGCTAGATTGGGAGATCCGGAAGAAACAAGCTTCAGCACCAATGAAGGAGAGAGAAAATCTGGAAGCTTGAAATGCATGAGGTAGGTGGAGGGGTATTTATACCCCTCCCCAAAATCTGCCAGTTGTACAGCCGATAGCCCGGAAATCTCCGGGTTGAGGACCGGAGATCTCCGGACTCCGGAAGTTTCCGGTAGGAATTCCGGTTGATCTTGACTCTGGATCAGTACTGGTTGGGCTTCTTGACTTGGTAGAAAAATCTCTGACGCTCGGAGATCTCCGGTCTGGGGCCCGGAAATCTCCGGGCACCGGAAAACTCCGAAAGCAATTCCGGCTAAAATTGTGTTGGAGTGAGTACGCATTTGAGTTCAGGACTTGGTTGAATTTCCTCTGTCACTCGGAGATCTCCGGACTGGGGCTCGGAAATCTCTGAGCGCCGGAAATCTCCGTGAGCATTTCCGGCTTAGCTTGAGTTGGAGTCAGTACGGATTTTGATTTGAGACTTAGCGAAAAACAAGATTGGCTCGGAGATCTCCGGTCTGTGGACCGGAAATCTCCTGACTGAAATCCCGATGAAAGATCAAGTGAAGTAGAATTGAAACTTAGGCCAAGTAAGTGTTCCTCTTTATCAAACGACCTGTAAAAGAACCTGCAGGCTTCATCACAAACATTAGAATACATTTTGTGTTGTCATTAGTCACCAAAATCTGGTAGTGCATAGAATGCGCTTTCAATCTCCCCCTTTTTGGCAAATGATGACAACACGAAAGGAGAACGGATTTGCAAAATATAGACGGAGCTCCCCCTAAGTGTGTGCACTATTTTAGGATGTTTTTGGAATACAAAGTGCACGTTCCTTAGGATCAACACTCCCCCTAGATTTTACAAAACACACACAAATACACAATACATACAAGAAGCAACAAACTTAGACAATAGAGTTATTACAATAGAGAATTTAACAGTACTCATGTCTCACACACATGAAGAAAATAAACCGTCACAAAAATAGGGAGCACTTTTAAAAAAACAAAGCGAAAAGAAAGAAGTGCTCCCAACCCATGCAAATCCCGAGAGTCCTAGAGATACTTCTCCCCCTTTGGCATCAAGATACCAAAAAGGGAGGAGGTTCCACTAACGTCCAATGACTCAAGAGTCGGAACCCTACTCGGCATCATCATCCTCCTCCTCCTCAGCATCATCATCATCATACTCAAGATCGCTGTCCTCTGGCACTACATCATCCCAATCAAAAGTGAGTCCATCTGCATTCCAATCCTTGAAAGGAATCACATGCTTCAAAGGGTGCTTCGGAGCAGGCATCTTCATATGAGCCATTATCTCTTCTTGGCGCTTCATAATGCGATGGTTCTGAGAGTAGATGGAGTAGTTCTCACTGTGAATGCAACAGTTCATGTTCATGATTTTCTCAATAGCTCGAACTACCCATGGGCGACTCTTCTTGGCAGCTTTCTTGATGTTGGGATTGGAGGGAACCCGAGATGGACCACCAAAAATCTCATCCTCATTGATATCTTGCATGGTGGCTTGTTGTTGAACAAGGTGAGCAGATTTATGGATAAGCAGGGCTGCCTTGTGGGGCTGAGTACCAAAGGCGGCATCAAAATCATCTCCGTCTTGCTCAGAAAGCTTGTAGAGCCTCTTGATGAGTAACATCACATAGGGAGCATACGGAGGAACTTTCCTCTCGAAAACTGCTAGAGACATCTCCTGGAAAATGAAATCCATGACATCCACTTTGTAGACCTCCTGCTCAACCTCATACTCACCAAGATAGGCCGCATGAGCCTTGGCCATCAAGTTGACTAGAGCCCCAGCAATATTGTCCGCATTGCCTGCAATGGGAGCAATAGTCCAACGGAACATGCGAAGCAGAATATCATAAGTAGGGAGAAGACCATTCTGAGAGCCAATCCTTCCTCCAGGCTGATAAAGATCAGACATGACATGCTTGTTGTAAGCAATGCCATGGACATGCATGCGGGCGCCAGCTGGAACAAACAAACCACTGAAGGGACAACCAAGAATCCGAGTAAACTCTCGGAAAGAGGAAGTCAAGCGCTGCCTGCCAGACATCCAGGTCATCCCAATATCCTCTGAGGAGTCAAACACCACAGTAGCATAGAACTAATGGATAAGAGATACGCTGTAGTTGCACTCAGTCCTCATCAAGCACTCCAAACCCAGAAGTCCACATACCTTGACAGCACCACCAAAATAATCAGCCTTCTTCATTAATTTGTCAAAGTCAATCCACTTCATGGGGCAGATGGGCTTGTCAATTGAGAACTTCTGATATACTTCCCTGTAGAGCCACGCCATCTCAGTGCAAAAGTACTTGGGATCATCAGACTCCACATTGTAGGAGAGCTCACTTCGCCACTTGCAAAAACTGCCTTTGTTGAAGTCTTCAAGATGGAGCTCGGGCCTCTTCTTCTTGCTAGGCCCAGTGGATTTCCTGAGCAGGGCTGCAGACTCAGCAGGTGTGCTATCTTCACTTGAGGACCCACTGGGAGGGCGAGAATGAACTGGTTTGCCTTTTCCTCGTGAAGAAATTTGCTTGAAACGGCCACGAGGGTTGGAACCTGCAAACACACAGCAAAGAGAGGATGGAAAGCATATGGGATACGCACTCATGTCCGAGAATGAAAATGGAACGTACTAGAGAAGTTTTTGCAAACACAATTTCTGTCCTTAGCTGATTTGATTCTGAGTAGGCCGGAGATTTCCGGGTCTGACTCGGAGATCTCCGGGGTTCGGAGATTTCCGAGTCAGACTCGGAGATTTCCGGTCTGCACGAAATTTTGACAGATTTGAACAAAATCTATGAACGAAAAACATATCTGTGCACGTGGAGTGTAGAGCATGCCAAGGGGAGCAATTCTACCAAAGGAAACAAGCAACAACCTCCTAAATCGGCTAGGTTAAACGAAAACTAGTTTCGTCCTAGATTTGAAAAACGAGGAGTTACCGGAAGACATCGCGGAAAGCGTGCGGATGAAATCGAAGCCCTCGAGGATGAGAAGAAGATCCCCGAAGCACGCGAGAAACCCTCGAACGATCCACCCGCAACAAGGAACGAAAGATATGGAGATTTTCGGAGGAGAGAGAGGATTAGGGCACCGGGTGGATGAACTGGCCGAACCGGCCGGTCCACCTGTGCCCTTTATATAGGAAGAAAATTTTGAACCGGAAATCTCCGGACTGAGGCTCGGAGATCTCCGGGTGCCGGAGATTTCCGGGGCTGTTTCCGGATTCGGACTTAGCCCTGGAAAACTTTCGCACGCTCGGAGATTTCCGGACATCGGACCGGAGATTTCCGGCTCTATTTCCGATTCAGCTTCGCGTGAGGTCAGTGCCAAAATTGAAAAGGACTTAGGTGCCGAAAAATCACAGGGGCCGGAGATTTCCGAGTCTCAGCCCGGAAATGTCCAGACACCGGAAATTTCCGGGACTATTTCCGGTCAATAATCATCACAGGTCGGTGCTGATTTTTGAAAGGACTTAGTCTCGAAATTTTCTGGTGGACCGGAGATTTCCGTTCAAACCCAAAAACTCCAGGAACAAGAAAATAAGAGGGGACATGAGTGGGGAAAAGCATGTTTAAAGATAGTGAAAGGCTTAGGATAGACACTCAAACTGAATAAAGAAGACACACTCAAGTTGCAAGAACCATAAAACACACGAGAAGACCAACGAGAGTGTGTTTTCCCAAAGGAGTCAAAGACAATGCAAGTGAGAATCAAAAATAAAACCAAATAGAGTCCAAAACAAATGTTGGTGGCCGAGGCCACCGTGTATGAGTTGTAGCATGGTACCGCGAAGATATATCTTGGGTCCATAACTACATCTCAACATTGAAGCTCACAAATTAGATATAATTTGAAGTTTTAGCAATGATATGTCACTATATGCATGATAGGGGGAGGAAGAGTCCAATGTATTAGGAAAACACTCCCCCTAAGTTCATGCGTACCTCTAGGACTAATAAAGCCTTAAACGTTGGAGTGTGTGTACGGAGATCAAGCCAAGGGCCGAGAATCTATGATATTGAGCTCATTCCTCAAGTAGCAAAAGCGGGCTTCATCAAGGGGCTTCGTGAAGATATCCGCCAATTGATCCCTTGTACCAACATATGATAGACCAATATCTCCTCGTGCCACGTGATCGCGGATGAAGTGATGACGAATCTCAATGTGCTTGGTCCTTGAATGTTGCACCGGATTGTATGCAATTTTGATGGCACTCTCATTATCACATAAAAGCGGCACTTTGTCCAAGAGGACACCGTAAACCTTTAAAGTTTGCCGCATCCAACGAAGTTGAGTACACCCGCTTGCGGCGGCAACGTACTCGGCCTCCGCCGTGGATAATGAGATGCAATTTTGTTTCTTCGAGTACCAACTCACCAAAGATCTTCCAAGAAATTGACACGTCCCGGATGTGGACTTCCTATCATCAATGTCGCCCGCCCAATCGGAGTCGGTGTATCCACAAAGAGACATGGTGCCATCTTTGGGATACCACAACCCAAAGCAAGGGGTATGAACCAAATATCTGAAGATTCTCTTCACGACCATCAAATGACTTTCCTTAGGCGCGGCTTGATAACGAGCACACACTCCAACGCTTAAAACGATATCGGGCCTAGACGCACTCAAATAAAGAAGAGACCCAATCATAGAACGATACTCCTTTTGCTCTACCTCTTTACCGTCGGGGTTCAGTTGGAGGTGGCACTTGGTTTGCATAGGAGTAGTCACACCGTTAAGTCCAAGCAATTTGAATTTCTTGATCATATCTTGAATGTACTTGCCTTGACATATGAAGGTCTCTTCCCTTAATTGCTTTATCTCAAAGCCAAGAAAGAACTTGAGTTCACCCATCATGGACATCTCGAACTTGTCGGTCATTAGTTTGGAAAACTCATCATTGAACACACGGTTAGTTGAACCGAAGATAATGTCATCGACATATAGTTGACAAATGAAGAGTTCACCATTAACCTTTTTAGTGAAAAGAGTGGGATCGATTACCCCAACCTCAAATCCACGGTCTACCAAGAACTCTCTCAAGTGCTCGTACCATGCACGGGGGGCTTGTTTAAGGCCATAGAGAGCTTTGTCCAAGACATAGACGTGGTGAGGATGGTTGGGGTTCTCAAAACCCGGGGGTTGATTAACATACACAAGTTCTTGCAAGGGACCATTAAGAAAAGCGCTTTTTACGTCCATTTGCTACAATTTGAAACCATGGTGAGAAGCATAAGCGATGAGAATACGTATCGATTCGAGTCTTGCGACCGACGCAAAAGTTTCTCCAAAATCAATGCCTTCGACTTGAGAAAAGCCTTGGGCCACCAACCGCGCCTTGTTCCTTACAACGATACCATGTTCATCTTGCTTGTTCTTGAATATCCACTTAGTGCCAATAACGTTGTGGCAATCTTTAGGCTTCTCAACTAGGCGCCACACTTTGTTGCGCTCGAAGTTGTTAAGTTCTTCATGCATAGCCCCTAGCCAATCGGGATCTTCAAGAGCATCGAAAACTTTCTTGGGCTCGACCATGGAAATATGTGCTTGATGCTCACTAAAATGAGCTAATTGACTTCGTGTGGAGACCCTTGCTTGTATATCACCAATGACCTTGTCGAGAGATAATGCCCTAAGTTCCAAAGACTTAGCAAAGTGAGCTTGACGACGAGTTTCAATTGCCGCACTTGTTGTGGGGACAATCTCTTGACCATCTTGATCCTTTGGATCCTCGTCTTGACCTTCTAGAGGGCCTTGATCATCATGAAAAGTCTCTTCGTGTGGTGGAGAAGGATGATCTTGCCCTTGAGTAGAACTTGGAGAAATGGAGTTGTCTTCAATAATCTTGGTGGAGGAGATATGATCTTTTTGTTGATGATCCTCATGAGCTTCATCTTGAGAAGAAATAGTATGCTCTTGTTGAGGAAGATCTTGAGATTGTTCTTGAGGGGATTCATCATTTGCTATGGGTGAGCCACCTTTTGGTTCTTGTGATGGTGAGGTCTCCTTAATGGGAGAACTTGAGTCTTCTTGAGCAACTTCTTGATGGACTTCTACGGAGCAAAGAAAGCCCACCCCCATCTTCTTAATGGCATCAAAAGGTTGTTCATCACCTACATCATAAGCACCAACTTGCTCCACTTGGGAGCCATCATTTTCATCGAATTCCACACTACAAGACTCTATGATAACCCGGGAGGATTTATCAAAGACTCTATAAGTGTGGGACTCGCTACCATATCCGACAAAAATCCCCTCAATAGATTTAGAGTGGAACTTACCCAACGGACACCCTTGACGAGATAATAGCACTTACATCCAAACACTCGGAAGTAGACAATGTTGGGTTTATTGCCGGTAAGGATCTCATATGGAGTCTTCTTCAAGCCCTTGCGGAAGTAGAGGCGATTTGATGAGTGACACGCGGTGGAAATAGCCTCTGCCCAAAAGTTGATGGGAGACTTGAACTCCACCAACATAGATCTCGCCATATCAATGAGAGTCCGTTTCTTTCTTTCGGCAACGCCATTTTGTTGAGGAGTGTAAGCAGCGGAATATTGATGACGAATGCCTTCTTCACTAAGAAAGTCGTTAAGAGTGTAGTTCTTGAATTCCGACCCATTGTCACTTAGAACAACCAATATGGGAAGGTCATGTTGGCGTTGAACTTCCTTTGAGAAGTTGATGAAGACTTGTTGAGTTTCATCCTTGGTCTTGACTAGAGTAATGACGGGGGCAACTACCACTTGCCAAGCCCGGTTACCTTAGACCTTGATAATTCACCAAACGTCACGGTTACTTGATCTTCATTAGATTTCAACTCCGTGACGAGTTCTTTGCTCCCGGTCATATGACTTGTACATCCACTATCAATTATCCATTTTGAACCACCGGGAGCAAGATCCTACAAGAGATCACTTCTTGCATTTAGCAACCCATTTCTTCACAATGGGCGCTTTATGGTTAGCGACAAGAGACTTAGAAACCCAAATAGCATATGAAATAAAGCCATAGTAGGGTCCAATGTAACGAGCACAAATATTCCCATATAATCGACATATAAAGCATAGTTACGGTTGTTGTCCCCGGCGTGATCTTTACGAGTAGGCTTGCCCCTTGTGACATTCCTACTCGCAAGACCTTCCTTGGATTGAATGGAGTCGGCCTTCTTGGATTGGATGGGGTTGACGCTCTTGGGAATACCCTTCTTGGCATTCATCTTCACGGGAGGCACATATCCAAGACCTTCCTTTCCTTGTCGAGTGTGAGGCTCCACGATGGGAGTCTCAACAACTTGCTTACCCTTGAGAAGGATGATCTTGGATGTGGAGGCCTTAGTCATCTCACTCTTAGACCTAGCATTCTCCTTCACAAGATTAGCATTATCACACGAACACTTAGAGGTAGAGATGCTAAGAGAATCAAGGTTAGTTAGCCGAGTTTGGAGTTGAGCATACGACTCCTTTAGAAGAGCATGTTCACTCTCCAAAGCCTTGTGAGCTATGACGAGCTTCTCCATGTTCTCTATGAGTCTAACATGCCCAACCGCAAATTCGGCTATATCTTGTTGAGCCACCTTGAATTCAGCAAAGTACATATCACGATCCTTAATGAGCTTAGCATGTGAGGAATTATGAGTTTCCTCAATAGTTTCAAGTTGCTCCTCAAGACGAGCATGAGACTCTTCAACCTCCTCAAGAGAGGATTTCAAGTAAGATAGAGAAATAGCGTCTTCTCTTTCTATCTTACCCTTCTCTTCATTGAGATGTTCTAGCTCACCAATCCGAGCCATGAGGGCACCAACATGTTTCTTGCTATCACCTTGCAAGTTACTGATAAAAGAGTCGAAAGCCACAAGCTCTTGCTTGATTTGAAGGCTAGAGGCATCATCAAGTTCATTCATTTCATTCATGAGAGAGGAAGAAGATGAAGGTACCTCCGATGCCTTTGCCATAAGACACCTTGAGCTCTTGGTGATGGAGTTCTCATTTGGCGATGTGAATAGAGATGATGAAGAACTTGTCGTAGTTGAAGGAGTTCTTGTTGTTGATGGAGAAACGGTAGTTGTCGATGTGGTGGCAAGAGCTGCCACTTCATTTGGCGTTTCTTCCTCTGATTCTTCATCATCGGTAGGATACTCCTCTTGAGTCAACAACACGATGCGAGGCTTCTTGTTAAAAGGCCTCTTCTTTCCATAGGTCTTCTTGAGAGGCATCTTGGTTTTGTCCTTGAGCACTAGACGTCCACCATGCTCTTCTCTTTTCTCATAAGGGCACTCGGCAACGAAATGGAACTTGTCTTGACAATTGTAACATGTCCTTGACTTGGAGGGTGAGACCCTATCGGCTTGAGGTGCACTCTTGTCAAAACGCATCTTGCCTCTTGAGGGGTTGTTCCAAAAGGTGCGAGCCGCAAGAGCGAGATGATCATTGTAAGCAATCTTGAGTGCTTCCTCGGACATGGCGGCAAAGCTTCCAAGATCATCATCATCGTTGTTTTCCTCAACGGTAGCCTTCAAGGCAAGGTTGGTTGTGCCTCTTTGCATTCCAAGAGCCCTTGCCCTTGCATCTTGAGCATTCTTAGTGGCTACCTTGTACGCGGCCATCTCTTGCATAACCTCATTAGACGTCATGAGATGGTAGTTGTGTCTTCCTTGAAGACTCTTGACATCGGTTGGCTCACATGCCATCATAGAGCTAACATACTTCCTCTTGATCCAAGCATCTTCAATATGAGAGGCACCGACTTCTCGAAAGCTTGTGGCTATTGTCACCAATCTTCTATACATCAACTCATGATCTTCACCATCAAGCTTGAAGAAGCCTTCGGCTTCATTGCTCAAAGAGTCGTAGTGGTTCCTCCTCATGCTATCATTTCCAACGAACAACTCGGATAGAGCATCCCATGTATCCTTGGCGGTGGTGAGGTGTTGGATGAGAGACGTGTCCTTGTTCCCAACCACTTTTTGGATCATGTAGAGAGCGGTGGCATCAAGCTGAGCCTCCACCACTTCTCTTCTTGTTAAGTTGGTCGGATCATGCGGCTTGTATATAACTTGAATGATGCGCCACAACTCGATTGAAGAGCTGCACACATGAGACTTCATCACATATTGCCATTGAGAGAAAGTATAATTAAGCAATGGGGGATCACCCCTATGAGAAACTTGCGGATGAGGAATAATGGGATCGGGGGTATGGTATTGGGATGGGGGAGGAGTAGCGTTGTAGCCTTTAGGCACTTCATCTTGGGAAGATGAAGTGTTTTGGTGGTTTGAGGAACTAGTAGCATCACCCTTCCCATCCAAAGGCAATTGCTTTCCCTTCAACAATTCGGGGTCCACATCTTGAGTGATGCCCGGAAGCACCGGAGACTTTGAGGGCAAGGCAAGAGAGGTTTCCTTAGATGTCTTGAGAGACTCAAGCATATCATGAAACTTCTTGAACTCGGTTTGTATGGACGATGTCAACTTTGTTTCCAAAGAGTTGATATCGGCCATAGTGGCACCTTTCTCTTGCATTGCCGCCAAAGTCGCGGTGTCCGCTTCGGAACCCTCTTTCGGATCAACTTGCATTGTCCAAGGTTGGTCTCAAGCGGTGAAGCTTTTAAGAGACAACCGGGCTCTGATACCAATTGAACGGCAGTTTTTTAGGCTAGCGGAAAGTAAGTTGTCTAAATGTGCAACTAGGTGATACAAGTGAACAACAACAAGGAAACTAAACAGGTACAGGAATGCAGTAAAGGAGAGTGGAACAAGACAACCGTAGGAACTCGTAGACACCGATTTTATCCCGAGTTCCACCACATAGGTGTACGTCTCGTTGGAGGGGTGTGAGCTACCACAAAGGTTTGCTCAACACCACAAAGGCCTCACCATATTCTCCTGTGAATTCGACCACAAAGGTGCGAATCCACTCTTCCACTAAGGACTCCTGTAAGGGCGGAGAAGATCTCGTACAAACACGTGAGGCACACACCAACAACTGAATTGGGGGCTCCCACAAAGACCACAACAGGTCAAATCCACAAATGAATCCACAAAGGATCAAGAACACACAAAGTTGAACCTAGCTATCAACAAAGGAACCCTAGATTCGTTGCCCCTCAAGAAATAGAGGGGGGAAATCAAAACGCTTCGGTGGAGCTATAGATCGGTGGCTTCTTCTTCAGATCCCCAAGTATCAAAGGATTTGAGTGGCTAGATTGGGAGATCCGGAAGAAACAAGCTTCAGCACCAATGGAGGAGAGAGAAAATCTGGAAGCTTGAAATGCTGGAGGTAGGTGGAGGGGTATATCCCAAAATCTGCTCGTTGTACAGCCGATAGCCCGGAAATCTCCGGGTTGAGGACCGGAGATCTCCGGACTCCGGAAGTTTCCGGTAGGAATTCCGGTTGATCTTGACTCTGGATCAGTACTGGTTGGGCTTCTTGACTTGGTAGAAAAATCTCTAACGCTCCGAGATCTTCGGACTGGGGCCTGGAAATCTCCGGGCACCGGAAAACTCCGAAAGCAATTCCGGCTAAAATTGTGTTGGAGTGAGTACGCATTTGAGTTTAGGACTTGGTTGAATTTCCTCTGTCACTCGGAGATCTCCGGACTGGGGCTCGGAAATCTCCGTGAGCATTTCCGGCTTAGCTTGAGTTGGAGTCAGTACGCATTTTGATTTGAGACTTAGCGAAAAACTTGATTGGCTCGGAGATCTCCGGTCTGTGGACCGGAAATCTCCGAACCCCGGAAATCTCCTGACTGAAATCCTGATGAAAGACCAAGTGAAGTAGAATTGAAACTTAGACCAAGTAAGTGTTCCTCTTTATCAAACGACCTGTAAAAGAACCTGCAAGCTTCATCACAAACATTAGAATACCTTTTGTGTTGTCATTAGTCACCAAAATCTGGGAGTGCATAGAATACACTTTCATAGTCCCACATTGCCTGGCTAGCAAGTTGGCTCCCCCCCGGGAGCCTTTATATAGAGGGGCACCCCTGGCCTTTTTATTCAACCAATTAATTCCCCAATTCTCTCTCGATTTCGTGATTCCCTTTGTCGGAGTTGCGCCGAGTTGAGAGGGGGATCTCTCCACCATAGTCCACTACCGCGCTGCTGGTGTTCTGGTCCAAGTCTTCCGCTGCTCGTCCTGGACTGGAGCTTTGGAGGTCGTCGTCTCCACCGTACATGTGTAACGCCCTGCGAGGTGCTGCGCTAGCGGTGCTGGGAGGTCTACTTCCACTACACGACCTTAAGGTCGGCTTCGTCGGTCTTCATCGTCAACGTTCGTGCGGGAACGTAATCCCGCTTTGGTCTACAAGGGTATGTATTCCGAATGCGTACTACTATATCTGCATAGAATAGATCTTGGCATGTTTTAGGATATCGCTGCTAGGATTTTTTTTGTTTTTTGCCTATGATCCCCTTTAGTGGTATCAGAGCCGATATATCGTAGATATAGTTGTACGCTGTTAGAACCCCTGTTCTGCAGGGGGCACCGTTCCTTTTATTTGCTACCCTCTAGCGTGGACTTGTGATTCCAGCGGCATCGAGTTGATGAAGCGGCCCTCACAGACTTTACGCGTATGCTTACGCGAGACTGGTTCCACTACTGACATACGGCTTGTACCATATATGTGGCTGGCGGGTGTCTGTCTCTCTCTTTAGTTGGTCTTGCATTTTAATGGAGGGCTCGAAAGGGATGCTTAAATATGCAATTATTGGATCGTTGTTGTGCTCATAAGTTCGTAGGTAAGAAGCGGTTCTTTTTACGAAAGCCCCAACCACGTAAAATATGCAAAAGATAAAGTAGAAGCGTCTAACTTTATTTTGCAGGGGCAATGTGATATGATTAAGGTAGGTTTATTAAATTGTTTATGAACTGCGGGTGCCTCGAAGACCATGGCGCAATGGACTATATCACATCGCATTACATTTGATGTTATTGTGTGCATCTTATATTGTGTGATTATATATATTAGTATATATTAGTTACGCGGCGGTAATTATATATAAGATGATCCCTTCAAAATACCACTAGTGTTCTTCCTCCCACTAGCACCACCAAGAAAGTTCTACGTTATGAGGCAGGCCATGACGATCGGGTGTCAGACATATCATCGTTCGCATACAGTGGGTGTAAGCCATGTTGCACAAGCGTTACGTGGACGTTATTGTGGTGAGCCTAGCATATGCAGATATGACCTCGGAAGACGGAGGCCGAAAGGTCGAGCATGAGTCACAGAGTTGTTGTGATTGAAAATTGTCTACCCTTGAAGTTGTGTTGCCGGCTCTCACGATGAGGGGTTGTGCAATGGATGGGAGTCGTGTAATCGCTTAAACGACCAGGAGGGATGTCCGTTTGAGTGGGACTTATGTTAGTTATTTTCTAAAAAATACTATAACTCAAAATTATTATGAACAAAGTCTTATGTTGTTGCAGTTTCCATTGTAGATGTGTCGCCCCTCGTTTAACCTAATCCTGTTTCTTGAGAAAGAAAAGTTTAAGACCAATGGGTCAAACTTCATGGTCTGGTTCCACAACCTGAGGATCCTCCTCACTCCCCATAGGGTGGTTTACGTCATTGAACCCGCCATAGGAGACACTCTCGCAGATGACGCCTCTGATGATGAGAAGAAGTTCTTCCAGACCAAATTGGAGGATTCCTCCTTTGTCCAGAGTGGCATGCTCTACGCCATGGAAGCCGACCTGCAGAAGCGCTTTGAGAAGATGGGCGCCTTTAAGATAGATCTCAAGGCTGTCTTTGCGCCGCAGGCTAAGGCTGAGAGATATGAAGCTTATGAGATTTTCTTCTCAACCAAGATGGAGGAGCATAGCAGTGTGAGCGAGCACGTGGTCCAGATGTCTGGCTACGTTCAACGCCTGAATGCTCTGGAATGCAAGATTCCCGATCAGCTGGCGATTGATAGGGTGCTGCAATCGTTGCCCCCTAGCTATAAAGGCTTCGTCATGAACTACAACATGCAGGGCATGGCTAAGTCCCTGGGTGAAGTGTCCCTGATGCTCAAACTGAAGGAGATATGCCCTAGAGGCAAATAAATAAGTAGTATTTATTGCATTATCTCATAAGTTAATAATAGGTTTGTGTATTATGCTATAACTGTATTAATCGGAATTATTAATACACGTGTGATACATAGACAACCAGGTCCCTAGCAAGCCTCTATATGAGCTAGTCCATTGGGCAACAGTTGATCGAGATTCCCGATCAAGGACAATGACGTCGGTTGACAATGGGGTCATCTTGTTAGTTGAATAAGGTGGTGGACATACGCAAAGTATTGCAATAAGATCGTATTACGATGTTTGTCATTTGCAATAGATAAGAGTATGATAGCTTATTCCTTAGACCGTGAGACCGTACTTACTGTTGCTTCGTAGGAGTGCTTTGAGAGCATCAAACATTGTGTCTTATATAGCATGACAATAACGGTGTCCATCTTGGGTATTCCGAAAGAGCATCAAGACGTAAGGATCAAGAGCGGGATTTGTTCATTCTTATAATGGAAAGATACTCTGGGCCCACTCGGTGATATTGCATCTATATAGTTGCGCAGCTTATGACTAGGTCATGCAGATGTAATATCGCAGACGAGTTAATAACCTTCGTCGGTAACGAGATACAGCAGAGGCATCGGTGTGTCTACGATCATATCTCGGACAAGGTAGTATCGCAGAGACAAAGGGAATGAATATCATATTTATGGTTCAACGACGATATTCGTGGAATGCACAGGGGTCGTCATATATTTCCAGGTATCCCTGACGATCATTGGTGAGCGGAGTGTCTCGACCATGTCTGGAGTATTCCCGAACCGTAGCGTAACAAACTTAAGGTCTTAGCGACGCTAGGAGATAGGTTCTGGAATTTTATAGGTTTTTGTTGGAGAGAGAGAAATGATCCGGAAAGAGTTTCGGTGGTCCGGAATGAGTTCCGGAGAGGTCTGGAATGGTTCCAGGAATGTCCGAAAGTTGTTCGGGTGGTCCGAAAGAGATTTCGGAGTCACGGGATATTGAATTATATATAAATATATTAATTATGAATTAATGGGATTTTTATATTAATTTAATATTAATTAAATAAAGGAAAAAGGGGGCTCCCACCTATATGGGCCCTAAGAGGGCCCAAGATGGGGAGCCGCACCACCAAGGGGGGTGGGCCCCATTGGCTGGTTCGGCCAGCCCATGTGGGGGCCGAACCCCCCTCCCTTGTCCTTTGTTTAGTCCCACATGGGGGAGCCAAGGGGTTTGCACACCCCCTTCCCCCTTTATATAGCAAGGCATATTAATTGATTAATACACAGGAAATTCAATTAATTCCCAATTTCTCTCTCGATCTCGTGGTTCCCAAGTTGGAGCCGCGCCGAGCTGAGGAAGGGGGTCTCTCTCCACCTAAGCCATACCGCAGAGCGCCGTTGCTCTGCGGGATTCCAGATAAGATCTACTCCTGCGATTTCAGCTCGATCTGAATGAGCGGGAGTTGTCGCTAAGCTCCGTATGTTTGCGAGTTCTCGGAGGCTACTCTATTGAGGAGCTTGGGCGACGTCGTCTCGCCCCCTGCAGCCGCCGCGCCTTCCCCCCTTCTGCTGCCGGCGCACCAGCCCCGGTGCTGGCGCTCTGCCTTCTTCCGCCCGACGCCTGTCGACGCAGATCATCGTCGACAACCCGGCGTCATCGACTCCGACATCGCGGCAAGTTCTCCGCGACCTCGAGGTCGGCTACGTACGACTTCATCGTCAACGCTTGTGCGGGAGCGTAATCCCCGCTATCGGTCTACATGGAGGTAATGTAACCCGTTCCGCCACCGTTATCGCATGTACTAGATAGATAGATCCTGTCTAGTTAGGGTTTCGTTCGCTAGAAAATTATTGTTTTCTGCACCGTAATCGCATACAGTGGTATCAGAGCCGATCTATGCGTAGTACTGCTGGTACGGTTAGAACTCATGTTGAATGAGGGCGTCTTTCTTATATTTGCTACCCTCTAGCGTGCACTTGCGATGCCTTCGGTATTGAGTTGATGAAGCGGCCCTGGCCGACTTTACGCGTACGCTTACGTGAGACTGGTTCCACTACTGACATACGGCTTGCACCGTATCTGTGGCTGGCGGGTGTCTGTTTCTCTCTCTCTAGTCGGCAAAGCATTTTCAATGGAGGGCCCGAAAGGGATGCTTAAACATGCAATTATACGATCGACGTTGTGGTACAAAGTTCGTAGGTAGGGAAGCGATTCTCTTACGAATAAGCCTATTTGCCACGTAAAACTTGCAAAACTAAATAAAGCTAGAGGCGTCTAACTTTGTTTTGCAGAGGCGTTATTTCATGTGACATAGTTACGGTAAGTTTTGATATTACTCGTACTGTCGAAGACAATGGAGGGCTCTGTAGACTCGGAGTCATGCCGGGGCGCCGGGGGCCAGGCACATGGCGCCGTGAAGGTCCAGGCGCATCGACCATGTCACATCGCACTTCATTGCATCATTATTGTGTGCTGTTGTGTGTGCATCCTATTGATTGCTTATATGCTAGATATACAACGGTAGCATCATAAATAGGATGATCCCTAACAAAATACCAAAATTGTGTTCTCCCTCGTTGCGCACCACCAAGAAAGTTCTACGTTATGAGGCAGGCCGTGATGATCGGGTGTCACACATCTCGTCGTTCGCATACAGTGGGTGTAAGCCATGTTGCACGCGCAGGGTCTTCGAGGTTTGATTGGCGAGCCTAGCATACTCAGAGGTATGGCCTCGGAACACGGGAAGATCGAAAGATCGAGCACGAGTCATAGAGTTGTTATGATCGACATTTTATGTCCGCCTTTGAAGTTGTGCTGCCGGCCGTGATGATCGGGGGTAGTATGGTGGATGAGGGTCGTGTCATCGCCATTATTATTTTAGGGATAATAATCTTGGTGAGGTGTGTTTTTTGATAATGAGATTATAGAACTAAAACTCACCTACATATTATAAACTTAACCTTACCTCTTTTGCGATCACATCTGTAGACTACGCAACTGTACTTCGGTTACTTCCTCAAGAGCCCGGATGCTACATTAGAAGCCGACGGGTCCAACTTCATCAGATGGTACATGGGTTTTAGAAACATTCTCCAAACACAACAAACATCCTATATGTGCTAGAACATTAGTTAGGAGTTAGACCAGATGAATCTGATAGCAAGGAGCAAGATGATGAGTTCCGTAAGCATCATGACATGTTCATGGAAGTGACGATCGTCATGAGCGTATGCCTAGCACCTGAGTTGAAAGTTGTTTCAACACATGGAGCCATATGTCGTGATTGATGCGATCATAGGTCACTTCAAAGATGAATTGAGTCTTGAGCAGTTCAGACAGTTTAGAAAGTTCCGGACCATTCACATGGAGAGCATACCTGTCTGGAGACTCAGTTGAAGAAGTTGTGTGACATCTACTTCAGTCTTACGAATATCTACGATTTCTAGATAGGGAACTCCAGTGCAATAGAGATTGCGCTTTACCTCCTAGCTGTGAATAGCATGTGCGTGAATATGCTATAGAGACACGGTGAGCTTCTTCACGTTCGTGAACAAGTTCAAATCTCTAAAAGTTGATTCATCGAAGAAGAGTTCTTCGACGCTACGGGTATATTTGATATACGAAGATATAAATGTATTCTTCTCATACTTGATGAAAAGTATTTGATAATTGTTCTGTTTGTGAAACAGTCCCTGATTATCACAAGTATGTGGCGAAGGGTGATGTGACAGTGCACAAGTGATGGCAAATTAATGGCCAGTAATGCTCACGCCCTCGAGATATCATATTAGTTATCATCAATAGTTTTTGATAAGACATTTTGTAATAGTGAGAATGTGATCTAGTTTGGTGTCTTGAATGTTACAAGACATAATTATTCATATAGAACACATCAGTTGTTTTATGTTATGGAACAAAGCAGTTGTTTCATGTTATGAGTAATTTGCATCATATCTCAATTACATTATGCGTGTGATATACATTTATAATAGCGGGAATGATAAAATTATGTGTCCAAAGAGCAAACACCATCGAACTTAGTCATAAAGGCAATGAAAGAAGTAATGGATAATTTTGGTCCATTTAAGTATTTCGAGTGCCAAAATTGATTAAGTTTGAAATGCAGTATTGAAGTTGCAATACTAGAGGAATTGATTGAGAGTCATTTTTTTTTAAATGATAAATCAATGGTGTTATTGCATGATCCGAATTCTTCCATGATTTTGGTAAATAGGAGTATTTGCCCGACAAATTATGGAGTCTGAAATTAATTTGATAATAGATCAAATGGGGTTTTTCAGAACAAAGATTAGTGAATATTGTATTCACAAGATTCGACCAAAGGACAATATTTTTGAATTATGGTTTCAACACAAAAGACTTGTGGAAATTCGTTTCACAATATTATAATGTTATATATAGTGATATGTGGGGAATTATAATCATGCTCTATTTTAAATAAAGTGTGGCCTGTCAGAATCAGTCTTAGAATCTCCTAATACGTTCGAAACATTATAGTCGATGTCCACTTTAGAAAATAGATATTTTTCTCAACGAGAATTCGTAGGATCGACAGTAGTGTCGACATGTATATGATTATTCGATAATACGAAATATACATGAGTGGTTCTTTGTAGATTGCTCGCATTGGATAAGAGTGTATTCCAAAACCAAATAGAAACAAAACTTAGTTTGTTGTCTATGTAATTCCGAGGGAAAATATGATTTTTTGAATTATGGTTTATGGATTGAAATTAGAAGTTTGGAATAAAGTGTCAGACCTATGTTGGAAAGTGTTCCAAAGTGTATATGTCTGCTAATGAAAATTTGGTGATTAAGAGTGAGGGAGACTAGAAAAAATTTTTCTGCTTGCAATCCTCTTCATAAAGATCATAATATTTTCATGAAAGAAACTTCTAAATAAAGTGCTGTTATATTTAATATTGCTGTCAGGTCACAGCACTGTATTAAGTATTTCAGATCTTGTTGACAGATCAAGGTGCACTTTATGAATACAAAGAAAGTTGAGAAAGTATCGGAATACGAATAAAGGCTTTTCAGCCTGGAAATCCAAGTTACGTTTAAAAGGATTAAGAGAGTAATTGTTGCTGCAATTCTTATTAGAGGAATAAGATTGTTTAATCGTCATGTAAGGTGTTATATGAGAAATGTGATATAAGAAAGACGCGGTAGCATGTCTTGTCAAGAAATGTGTCTTGAACAAGATCAAATTTGTTGACTACATTTATGTAGACATGCTTGAAGTCTGAGGGATTTGTATTAATGTAATACTGTAGTTTGTATTAAATTCGAATTGATAGTAGATCAATGATTTTGGTTTGACCAAAATGTCGATTTAAGTGGGAGTCATAGTAAGTTCACTCAAGTGAAATATGTGAAGAACATATTTTTGAGTGGGAGCTCAGGAACTCAAATATGTGGATGACACGTTTTTGAGTGGGAGCGTGTGTTCTCAAATATGTGGAGACATAATTTGAGTGGGAGCCGAATTCATCTTGTGTAGTTAACACATTGTGAAACTGTACCAATAGAATAGGATGAAGTTGTGAAACTATTTGAAAGTTAGTGTCTATTTTGAAATAGAACGGGAATTTTAAATAGTTGGTCGAGTTGTTTTGGATTATATCTGAGGAGTCAGAATAGAATCAAAAGGATGGTCATTTGAAATCCAATTGATCATTAAGAGTAATGATGCATGAAAGTAAAGGTTGTATGACATGTGGGTCTATTATGTAATATTAGACATCATACAGAAACCATATTATCTGCTCGATGAAATATAACTGATGTTCTTGAAATAAGAGCAGTTATGAAAGTAAATTTGGAATTTACTGGAAGTAGAAGTGCGTTAGTTAAGGGATTGACATTTGAATGTCAAGTTTTCTACATTGGTGTGAAAGTATGTAGATATCGCGAGTTTGTAATTGTTACAAGGGGCTCTGCATGGCTGAGTGTGTTTTTCAGGGCAGTTATCTGGTTAGTATAATCAGAGTAAGCGCTGGGAAGCAGAAGTCTCACTTAGTTACGGTATTTGCATATATGTTGTTAGACAACATGGTGATATCAAGCAAGTTGATGCCAGTGAATCGCAAAAGCATGTACAATCATGGATTGTGCAGTAACACTTTTCCACGAGCAAGCATTATCAAATGATTCTTATTTGATAAGGGATTCTGATAAAGTAAAATGCAGCTAGTTTATTGGTACTCTAGTGCAAGTGGGAGACTGAAAGAGATATGCCCTAGAGGCAAATAAATAAGTAGTATTTATTGCATTATCTCATAAGTTTATAATAGGTTTGTGTATTATGCTATAACTGTATTAATCGGAATTATTAATACACATGTGATACATAGACAACCAGGTCCCTAACAAGCCTCTATATGAGCTAGTCCATTGGGCAACAGTTGATCGAGATTCCCGATCAAGGACAATGACGTCGGTTGACAATGGGGTCATCTTGTTAGTTGAATAAGGTGGTGGACATACGCAAAGTATTGCAATAAGATCGTATTACGATGTTTGTCATTTGCAATAGATAAGAGTATGATAGCTTATTCCTTAAACCGTGAGACCGTACTTATTGTTACTTCGTAGGAGTGCTTTGAGAGCATCAAACGTTGTGTCTTATATAGCATGACAATAACGGTGTCCATCTTGGGTATTCCAAAAGAGCATCAAGACGTAAGGATCAAGAGCGGGATTTGTTCATTCTTGTAATGGAAAGATACTCTGGGCCCACTCGGTGATATTGCATCTATATAGCTGCGCAGCTTATGACTAGGTCATGGAGATGTAATATCGCAGACGAGTTAATAACCTTCGTCGGTAACGAGATACAGCAGAGGCATCGGTGTGTCTACGATCATATCTCGGACAAGGTAGTATCGCAGAGACAAAGGGAATGAATATCATATTTATGGTTCAACGACGATATTCGTGGAATGCACAGGGGTCGTCATATATTTCCAGGTATCCCTGACGATCATTGATGAGCGGAGTGTCTCGACCATGTTTGGAGTATTCCCGAACCGTAGCGTAACAAACTTAAGGTCTTAGCGACGCTAGGAGATAGGTTCTGGAATTTTATAGGTTTTTGTTGGAGAGAGAGAAATGATCCGGAAAGAGTTCCGGTGGTCCGGAAGGAGTTCCGGAGAGGTCTGGAATGGTTCCAGGAATGTCCGAAAGTTGTTCGGGTGGTCCGAAAGAGTTTTCGGAGTCACGGGATATTGAATTATATATAAATATATTAATTATGAATATTGCATTTTCTGATTTTGATTTTGAAACTCTCTTGAACACTTCTATGACAAAGTTGGACATGTTGAGGCTATTGGCCTGTTTTATGATAACCAAAGATGGATATATACGAGGGCTCACTAGAGTGCTGGTGTTTGGGGCAACCACAGAGCACAGTCCATACAGAAGGAACAACCTGAGATAATTACTGTTAGCCTCCTTCATTGAAACCAGCTTTTCTTCTAAATATGACATGGTTGGCTGTTTCTTGCCGTTGATTCCCATCTTCTCATTCATGAATTTCACTGCATCTCCATCAAGGCCATAAGTAACCTCCAAGTTACCGCATGGGACACAAAGTACCTCTTGAACAGAAGCTTTTGTCAATGGTATCGTGCCACGGCCAGGAAATACCAACTCACAAGTCTCTGGACTGAAACAGTTCATCAGGTACTTGCAAAGTTCATGATGTAACTTGGAGTACTTTATGCTCACAAGCCCACCGTACCCAGAGTCCTTAATCAGCTCAATTTTTTTTTGGTGTCATCTTTGGATAAAGTTTTGTAAGCTTCATGGGGGATGCTCATTGTAATGTCGTTGTTGTCTTGACCTATAAAAAATATAATCATGTAAAAAATTAGAATGACACATAAAAAAGTTTACATCATATTACAATCTACATTCCATAATATGAATTTAGCGAGCTAGAAATAGTAATTGAATAATTTAACATGTTAAATATCAAGGTGTGTTCAATATGGCTAACCGGTGCGACAACAACCAGTGCGGCAACAGCCGGTGGAACTACAGCCGGTGCAACAACATCTGGTGCGTCAACACCCTCAGAAACAACTTCACTTCTAACACCACGTTGGGCTGGTGAGCTTGTTGTTTTGACGGTTAGTTTTCTACGCAATAAACTGTATTTTGATGCTTTCCTCCTAGAGGAACTCCGCTTTCTGCTACTGTTTAACTTGGTCATCTTACACCGGCAAAAAATGACATGGAATTGTATAAAATAATTTATACATTCTATTGGGGGAACATTTTATACATTCTATCATCAAAGGTATTTACATCTGAACATAAAAATTGCAGTATATAATAGAAGGGGGGGGCTTTTATTACATTCAGACAACATGGGTGTTTTACATCTGAACAAAAAAACTGTAGGATATAGGGGATACATTGTTGACTCAGATCCCTAATCATAATTACATCCACATATAATTGCTAAACATTGCACGAACACAAAAACGCATAGACAAAAAACATAATGAAAACTTACATCTACTGCATAAATAGTTATAAATTCAAAACCAACACAAGAAAAACTCGTATGCACATCCCTATTCATAATCACGTCCAGCAGACTGAACACAAAAATAACAGTCCAAAAACATAGACAAAACCAAAAAGTGAAAACATACATCTAAGGCAACATATACCACATCATTTTTTGTTGAAAACCAAAATCAACATAAATTTAAAATAAATTACATACAAGCAAAGAAAAAAAATTATATAAGATACATGTGAGTTGAGACCCACAAAAATGCTAACCTGGAATTTAAAGAGGGTACCTACAAACACAATAAAATATTGCAAATCCTAGAAGGGGGCCTTTTATTTCATTCGGACAACATGGGTATTTTACATCTGAACCAAAAAATTGTAGGATATAGGGGATAGATTGTTGACTATGATCCCTAATCATAATTAAATCCACACAGAATTGCTAACATTACATGAAGACAAAAAAACGCATAGACAGAAAAACATAATGAAAACATACATCTACTGCATAAATAGTTATAAATTCAAAAACAAAACCCAATAGATGTAATATACACATGTTGGGATGAGATGCAAAATATGCTAACCTGAAACTTGGTCTCCACTCTTAGATTTTTAAAGGGGCAGGAACACTCAGCTGAAGCTTCAATACATCAATCAAACTGGAACCTACAAAAAAACGCATTCAGTTCAAGTAAGCAAAAATTCATGCCTATAGGCTTGATTCAAGTAACAAAAACATAGGAGAAAAGCCTGTGTGAGTCACCCGCCCCCCTAAAACACAGCAGCTCTGCCAGAAAGGATGTAAAATCCAAGAAACCCCACGGCACCATTTTTTTTTGGATAAATCTGCCGCAGATGAAGCCGCTTGTCGAGAATGGGGGCCGCCGCCGGAGTGCGTAAATGGGGCAGCCGCCGGATTCAAAAATGGGGGCAGTCGCCGTACTGCATAAAAGCTCGACGGAGCAGTAATCGGAGTGACGAATCAATGCAGTATGTTGATGCAGACCATCAGCACCCGTTGATAAGCACCCACACCGTCTCCCCCCGCCTCCGCTCGTCGGAGGACGGTAAGAATAGACGAATTGGGAGAAGGAGGACAGGAAATCGAAAGTGGGTGCGATACCTCAAATTAGCAGCGCCCGGGGAAGGAAGGGAGATCTCGCAGACCCAGACACCAGCCCCTTCTCCGTGCCTCAGGCTAAGAAGCAGCTCGCCGGAGCTCGAGCCGCATGCCGGATCTCGGTGTAAGTCGCCGGAGGGGAGGAGAGGATAAGACCTATGTTCTCTGTCCGCACCTCGGCGCAACTCCCGACGTTTGAATTAACTCCAGACATAAAATGACAAAAAACGGCCGTGAGTGAGCGAACGAGCAGGAGACGTACGATGCGTCGCGGCGGATCAGACGACGCGTGCGTGACCTCGTGATTTGCCAGATGGAGGTCGGCCTAGAGATAGAATTGGCGCTTAAGGAGATTCCTGTTTAGGGCTGGTTGGCCCAATCTGTCCGCTCAAAACATTATTATGTTATCCGGAGGCCACCACTTATTTCCTCTTTGGCGTGTGGTCCACATGGGTCAGGGTGCAGGTGGGAGTGAGCTACCCACCACGCCCACTACCCAAGCCCACGTAAATACTTAGGCGGAGACCCACGGGTAAGCAGGAAAACTAGGTGGGGTTCGTGGGCCTGCTCATGTAGCCCACGTTGAGCCCATATCTTTCCAATCTCGTTCCCCACACGAACCCTTCAAGAAACAGGTGACGAGCCACCCGACCGCCGGAGCACGACCGACGAGAGGACGAGTTACCAAGTGGCTATCGAGCGGTCGAAGAGGACAGCGGCGACGCCGGCGAGAAGCTTCTCCTCCAACGCAACGACTTGTCGCCGTCACAACTCGCTGCACGACTTCCTGCTCCTCTCCGTCCAGATCCGTGGCCGCGTGTTGGAGTGGAGGCCTGGAACGGAGATGGGAAGGGCGGAGATGGTGGCCGTGGTCGTGGAGTGGAGGCGTAGAATATGGATGAGAAGGACAGGGACGGCGGCGTGGACGGTGTCGGCAATGTGTGGTTGACTGGTTGCATATGAACGGCCAAATCGTCGATGACCCTGGGCAGAGGACAGCCTAGGCGTGGCGGCTCCGGCCAAATCGTCGACGGCCATGGGCGAAGGTTAGCTTGGGCGTTGCGGCTCCGGACAAATCGCCAACGGCCCTGGCCGGAGGCCGGCTTGGGCGGCGGACGGTGTGCACGCAGCTAGTTCGGCGACCAAGTCAGACAGGAAGAGAAGAACGGGCCAACCCCTCTAGCATCGCTCAAACAAAGCTTCCCAAATCGCACATACACTTATACAGGCTACAACCGAAGCATCACTCCCAGTCAATTTCTCAAGAGTACGATAGCGTGGTTCATGCTTGGTCTGTCCAATGTTTTGGTGGGCATCCCACGGACCCCACATATACCACATAATAATATGTGGGCTTAAGTGGGTATCCCGTTTAACTTATGCGGTAGATGTGGGGCGGGTGCGGGCCTCCCGCCAACGGTCCCACCTGCACCCTGACACATGGGTGTACAGATCGTAGCCCCATAGCCCCGTTCCATAGCCTGTCTCTTCATTTCTTATCCGGAGATCGATCCAAAAAATTGGTGTTGCTCGTATTCGGCTTCCACCACTGCCACCAGACCAGGCTGCGCCGTCACGGGACCAGGCTTCACCGCCCCTCCTCCCGGGATTGCCACCTATGTCCGCCTCGCACCGCCCAACCTCCGTCGTCCGCTCCCTAGCTAGGACACCGCACATCGCCTGCACCTATGACGGGGAACCGCACCAGCACCTGCCCTACTGATACTTCCAAAATGTATCTACTTTCCCGAACACTTTTGCTATTGTTTTACCTCTAATTTGTGTGTTTTGGATGCAACTAACGCGGACTAACGCTGTTTTCAACAGAATTATCCTGGTGTTTTTTTTTGTGCAGAAATATCCACTTCGGAGAAAGCCCAAAAGTCAACCAGAAGTCATTCTCTATCCGAGGAGGACCAGGAACAACGAAGACCAAACAGAGGAGAGGCCCGAGGGGCTCTCATCACCTGGTGGCGCGGGTCCCACCTGGCCGTGCCAGGAGGTGAGGAGGCCACCTCCGCCACTCCCTCGCGACCCCCTCGCGGCTATAAGTCCCTCCTGACCTAAAAACGCACAGGGGATAGACACTTTTCCAGAGAACACACCCGTATGCCGCCGCCATCGTGAACCCTAGTTCGGGGACCAGAAGTGTCTGTTCCGGCACCCTGCCGGGATGGGGAATCGAATGGGATCATCGCCATCGTCATCTCCACCGCCTCTGCATCAACCATCCATGTTTCCCCCGTCAATGAGTGAGTAATTCACCGTTGTATGCTTGAGGGGATGGTAGGGATTGGATGAGATCAATCATGTAATAGATGTAAGATTGTTAGGGCGTAGTGCCTAGTATCCGTTATCGGTGTTTTACGTCATTGTTGCAACTTGTTATGCTTAATGCTTGACACTAGGGCCCGAGTGCCATGATTTCAGATCTGAACATGTTATTGAATTATGATGATAATTATTGTTTTGGATCATATCTATGAGTTGTATACACACGTTATTGTCCGGAACCGATGGCCCCAAAGTGACAGCAATTGGGATAACCAGAGGGAATGGCTATGTTGTATGGATCACATGTATTCACGGAGTGTTAATGCTTTGCTCCGGTACTTTATTAAAAGGAGTACCTTAATTGCCAGTAGATTCTCTAGAGGCCACGCTGCAAACAGGCTGGCAGGACAAAAGATGATGTGCAAGTTTCTCATTGCGAGCACGCACAACTAAATTGGAATACATGCTTATGATTAGTTTATGCCTGGATGCTTTATATTATTTATCTGCAAATGACTATGTTATGTTATTACATGAATTGTCTCGTCCATGCAACACATGTATATCCGTCCCTATGCCTACAGTATTTTAATCCAGTTGTCTACATCAATCACAATCGCTGTCTTAATTCTCCTGCTACTGTTATTTCACTACTGTCTCTGCTATAAAACTGTTGCTACTGATAATCTTCCTCGAGCAAGTCTATTCACAGGTGCAGCTGATCTGACAAATCATCTGTTAAAGCTTACAAATATTCTTTGGCTCCCCTTGTGTCGAATCAATAAATTTGGGTTTTACTTCCCTCGAAGACTGTTGCGATCCCCTATACTTGTGGGCCATCACCTACCAGCAAATAGGCATGCGGCGCCCTACCTCTCTCTGCGTCTTGGCGGCCTGTGCTACCCTGTATGTCTCTATCGAGCTCACCCTTAAGGCCTTCCTCTTCGTCGCGGCAACGGAGGCCGGATGCGGCAGCACCGCGGACCGGACGGCCCACCATGAGGACGAAGGAGGTATCTCTTCTCCAACGGGTGTTGTCTCTTCTCTGACTTAGCTCCACCGTGAGGACGAAGGCTCCATTTGGTATTGAACTAGGCTCTGTTTGATATTTAGATAGGCACCGATTGGTCTGTGGATAGGCACCGTTAGGTAATAGCAAATTGTTTTCTCCGCAATTTATGTTTATGAGATTGATTTCTCTTCAATTTAGGTCATGCACCGTTTGTATTTGTTTTTGGCACTGCTTTTGTGATTGGGTAGGCACCCAGTGTTTTCACGCGGGCTCCGTTCCTGTAAAAACTCGATCTCAAACATATGATTTGAAGTGGGGGTGACGAACCTCTTATTACCTGTATCTTTTTTTAATCATCTAACTACCTGTATCTGATTCTTGGGCACCGATTATGTCAAGAGATGCACCGTATACTGGGTCAAAAATTATAGGGAACCGTTCATTTGCACAATAACATATAGGTAGATAACGGAGTACTATGGAAATCAGCGTAACAGGCGCTTTGCACACTAGGCTGAAACGGGAACAGACCCGTCAGGAAATCGAAAGGGAGGTCTATGCATGCTATTTCTGCGCTACATAATGAGGAGGGATGTGGTGGTATCCGACTGGATGCATGTGGTCACGGGCCTGGACCATGGGCCGAGTTTCCTCTTTGGGTTGACCTAGCTTCGAACGGTTTTGTCTCTCATTCCCTATCGGTATATTTGGTCTGAACACGCTCTGAAAAATGGCACCGAGTGGAAAATTCAGTGCAGATCTCAAAGCAATGAACGGTGCTGATTACAAGCACCCTAGTTATGCAACATACTAAAATCTTGCCCTATATATAGCTGTCAGCTATTCTACAACCGGTTGTAGAATAATTGTAGATCCCTTCTATTCTACGTGTACTGCTCGTACGATTGAGAAGTACAAGTTCTGTATTTTTTATGTAGTTTTCAAACTGTTTGTCAAAACTTAACAAATGATATGTCGTTCGAAACCTAATCGAATTCCACAACTTTTATTCTTTTATGGATTCTCTAAATTCTGTACTGACTTATAATTTTAAAAATACACTAATTTGAAAGTGTCCTATACGGACGGGCTGTATTTTGCACGGTTGAACGGGAATCCGGCACCTAGAGGGGGGGGGGGGTGAATAGGTGCTATTACAAATTTTACGTCTTTTCAAATTTAGGCTCGACACAAAGGTAAATTCTCTAGATATGCAACTACGGTGAATTTACCTAAATGATAATCTAAGCAATAACAAGAAAAGCAAGTAAGGGAGCAAAGGTAAAGGGAACCAAGTGAAGCACGCGGAGACGAAGATGTAATCCCGAGTTCCACCCAAGGGTGTACGTCTCGTTTGGAGAGGTGTGCGCTACCACAACAGGTTAGCCGCAACGCCACAAAGGCTCACCTTCTTCTCCGATGAACTCAACCACAAAGGTTTCGAGTCCACCTTCCACTATTGATCCCCTTTTAGGGCGGAGATCGAATCCCTAACAAATGCTTGAGGCACACACCCACAACTACACCAAGAGTACAAAAATGGTGAACTAGGTTTTCCCACCGGAAACCCTAGCCACGAAATCCCCAAGTGAATGGGGGAGAAATGCAAATCCCTTCGGTGAGGATGTAGATCCGGGCCTTCTCCTCCAATCCTCCAAAGATCAATGAATTTGGGTGGGGGGATTGGAAGATCTTGATGATTTGAGCTTTCAAGAATGGTAGGAGAGAGAAAATATGAGAGCTAGCTGTTCTTGAGTGAGTGAGGGGGTATTTATACTCCCCCTCAAAATCTGGCCGTTGGCTGTCTTGGTCACCCGGAAATTCCGGTATAAGTACCACCGGAAATTCCGGTCACCCGGAATATCCGGGTCTTTGAAAATATCCGAGCTGAATTTCCGGTTGAGATCAGAACCAATTCTGAACTTGACTTAGTCGATTTTCTGAGGGTGACTCGGAATATCCGAGTCCTTGAAATTTCCGAGCTGATTTTCCGATTGAAGTCAGTACCACTTCTGAATCTTGACTTAGCCAATTTTCCTGAGGTTGACTCGGAATATCCGGTTGGTGAACCGAAATATTCGGGTCCTTGAAATTTCCGAGCTGATTTTCCGATTGAAGTCAGTACCACTTCTGAATCTTGACTTAGCCAATTTTCCTGAGGTTGACTCGGAATATACGGTTGGTGAACCGGAATATCCGGGTCCTTGGAATTTCCGAGCTGATTTTCCGATTGAAGTCAGTACCACTTCTGAACTTGACTTAGCCAATTTTCTGGGGTTGACTCGGAATATCCGGGTTGGGGAACCGGAATATCCGAGTCCTTGAAGAATTCCAGAAACTCTTTTTCTCTACAATTTGGCTTTATGATTTGTGATATGAGTTTCACCCAAACTGAAATACTTAGCAATATGATTAGTATATCATTGGTATTGTTAACTAACACACAAAACACTAGGGATTAAGAAATGTTCTTTCAATCTCCCCCTTTTTGGTGTTAGATGACAATACCAAGATTTGCATAGAAACAAAAGGTAATATCATGTTTTTGGCAGAAAATGGCTCCCCCTAAATAAATGCAAGTAAGCAACACAAAATGGCAAAGGATAGGAGCAATTTTATAATAACAACCACAAGATATCACAAAGGAGAAACGAGACAAAAGTAAGATTATGGTAGCAATTGAGACTAGATAGATTTTCATACCTTGTGCATATAGAATATGAAGAGAATACCAACACAATCTATTCGAAGTCTCAAGCATAATATAATGATAGCATCAACCATTGTCTCAATACAAAGATATCACAAATGAAATAAAGAGAGTTTCACAAGTAACTAAAAACACGATAAATGGACACAAGCGCAAATAAATGATAAACGCATAAGCTTGTGCCCGACCCTTGCAAATCCCCGAAGAAGTCCTAGTAGAGCAACTTCTCCCCCTTTGGCATCGAAACGCCAAAAAGGAAGAAGAGCGATGCTACGTCCCATGGAAGTCTTCAGTCCGAGGGGTCCTCCTCATCATCATCATCAGCATCCTCATCATCATTATCAGCATCCTCATCATCATCATCATCATACTCCTCAGACGCTGCCTCCTCATCATCATCTTCCTCCTCCTCATCATAGTCATAGCCAGTGGTGTACGAGCTGCCGCCAAGGTCCTGGTCAAACAGTGTCCATGGAGCCAAGGAACCCTGGTTCCACTGAGCAAAGGCCAGGGGCTCAGACAGATCAGCAGGAGCAGGAGAGCCAGAAGCATGGTGAAGGATCAAGTCTTGCTTGTAGTCCAGCTGACGGCGATCCTTGTAGGCATTGTATTGCTCTTTGCGGATGTCCACATTCATGCAAAGGATGTTGCGCTGGAACCAGTTCAGCTTCTTGACATGCGCATGTGTGGTAGGAACATGAGTAGAGGCAGCAGCAGCCCTCCTAGCATCACCCATGAAATATCCACCTTGAGCTGATGTAGTAGTAGGCCTAGGAGGGGGCTTGACCACAGTCTTTTTCACATAGAGCTTCTTGAAGTCATGTGGCACCAAATCACTGCTGCTGAAGTTGAGGTTGGGGAACTTAAACTGGAGGAGCTTCATTATGTACGGAGCATAAGGAATAGAGACCCTGGTGGTCATAGCTTCATACATCTCATTGTAGATGTAATCCATCACATCTACTCTCCAGTCAGTATCAGAACCCGAGTCCTCCACAATGCGGTTGGCGTGAAGGAGCAGGTTGCAGAGAGGGGTAACCACGTTGTCATTGTTGCCACCACTCGGTGCAATGTTCTCACGCAGGATGCGCACAAGAACATCATACAAAGGAAGCAAGTCACGAGTGAATCCAGGGGTGGCTCCCGCACCATATAAGTGAGATATCTCCTTCTTGTTGAGCTTGTACGGGGAGTGCATGCGAGTGCCTTGGGGGTTGTCACCATCAAACCTGTAGCCCAGTACCTTGCCAAACTCCTCGAAGTTGGACTCACAGTATGATTCCCCAGTCATCCACTTCATGGTCTTCTTCGAGTCACCCTTGATCACTAGGGTGGCGAAGAACTGCATAACAAGCTGCGCGTTGTAGGCACAACGGATGAGCGCCAATCTCTCCAAACCCATGGTCTTGACAATGTGGATGGCCTCTGAAAATGCGGTTTTCTTCTGCAGGGATGCAAAGTCAAACGGGTGCATGGGACGAATGGGCTTCGACAGTGAGAGATAGAGATCCACAAATATGTGCTCTTGCGCTTGGCACCAAAAGCTGCGATCATCGAGAGAGGTGTCTCTTGCGCTGAGGTACCAGTCCCCCTGCCTCAGCTGAGAGTAATCCATAGAATGCATCTTGGAATAGTCCTGACGTTGGGGACTAGGGGCATTCTTTCTCTTCTTGGATGAGGGCTTGCTGGCAACAGCTTTCTTCTTCTTCTGAGGTGCAAGGCCCTTTCCCTTGTTGACTGATTGCTTGGAGACAGGTGCTCTACCAGTGTGCCTTGATCCCCCTGCGGACGGACTTCCACCTGAACCTGTGAATTTGAGCATAGAGGGTAGCATAAGGTAAGTGCACACAAGTCAGGAGACAATACACACATTAGATAAGCATTTGATGGATCATATGTAGTTAAACATGAGTTAATCTTAAAACTGCAGTGTTTGGCTCGGAATATCCGGGTCAGACATGACCGGAAATTCCGGGGGACCGGAAATTCCGAGTCAATCTGGACCGGATATTCCGAGTCAGACAGAAACTGCAGATCTGAGATTGACTCGGTCTAAAACTAGATCGATCCAACGTAATGCAAAACTAATGTATGTAGAAGGCAGGGAATAGTCCTAGGAACAATCTCTACCAAGCAACATTGAAACAAATAACTCCACATCAAGATCCAAGTGCAAGCACATTAGGAAGAAGAAAAGTGAAGTTACCCTCATCCATTGAGGCCATTGCTTGGAGGAGTGAGTTCCCGGGGCGGAGGAGGAGCAGATCCGGCCGAGAAAGAGGTTCCCCGGCGGTCGGAGTGCTCCGGAGGGACTTGGGAACAGCAGGGGCGGCGGCTGGAGGAGAGGGAGGTCGGGGGTGGAAGAAGGGCACTAATGAGCCCTTCACCCCGAGTCTGCCCTTATATTTCTGGACAAACCGCCAGACCGGATATTCCGGGTGTAACTTACACCGGATATTCCGAGTCACCGGATATTCCGACCTGCTGAACCAAAATCCCAGTTTTCAAAAGGATGACTTGTGTGCAATAGAGAGAAATGTTTTCAGGGGAGAGTAGGCTTGGGATAGATTTCCAAACTGATATTGGTACACCATACTCAACTCACAACAACCAAATCGAACCAAAAGAGCCAAGTTGAGTAGGTTTCCCACATGCATGAAAAGTAGGGCAAATAGCAACAAAAAGCTCCAAATAAAATCAACTCTTCAAGGAGAAGAGGTCGGTGGCCGAGGCCACCATGTAGGAGTGTATGGCATGTTACCGCGAAGATGTATCTTGGGTACATAACCAATACTCGTCGTTTTAGCTCATTAGTCATAACAATGAATATAGAGATAAAAGAACACTTGCTATCGGCATAATGGGGGGAGGGATGGTTCAATGTATTAGGACCGCACTCCCCCTATTTCCATGCCTACATCTAAACTAGATAAGATGCAATTATGCCCTAGGTGAGTATGCAAGCGATCAAGCCAAGGACCTCGAATCAATGATATTTAGCTCATTCCTCAAAAAGCAAAACCTTCCTTCCTCAAGGGGCTTCGTGAATATATCCGTCAATTGATCCCTTGTGCCCACATATGATAAGTCAATGTCTCCTCGGGCCACATGATCTCTTATGAAATGATGGCGGATCTCAATATGCTTGGTTCTTGAATGTTGCACTGGGTTGTAGGCAATCTTGATGGCACTTTCGTTGTCACATAGAAGAGGCACTTTGTCGCAATCGACTCCGTATTCCTTTAAAGTTTGCCTCATCCATAGCAACTGAGTGCAACAACTTGCGGCGGCAACATACTCGGCTTCGGCGGTGGAGAGAGATATACAATTTTGCTTCTTAGAAGACCAACTCACCAAGGACCTCCCAATAAATTGACAAGCGCCGGAGGTTGACTTCCTATCATCATGATCTCCCGCCCAATCGGAATCCGTGAACCCACATAATGAGAAATTTGCATCCTTGGGGTACCACAATCCATAAGTTGGGGTATAAGCCAAATATCTAAAGATTCTCTTGACCGCCACATCATGGCTTTCTTTAGGAGCTGCTTGATATCTTGCACATACTCCTACGGCTAGCACTATATCCGGTCTAGATGCACAAAGGTAGAGGAGAGATCCAATCATGGAGCGGTATACCTTTTGATCCACATCCTTACCCTTCGGGTTGAGCTCAAGGTGGCATTTGGTTTGCATTGGAGTAGAGGCACCCTTGAGATCAAGCAACTCGTACTTCTTGAGCATGTCTTGAATGTACTTTGCTTGGTTGATGAATGTTCCTTCCCTCAATTGTTTGATCTCAAATCCGAGGAAGAACTTCATCTCGCCCATCATAGACATCTCAAACCTGTCAGTCATAAGCTTAGAGAATTCTTCGTTAAATGCTTTGTTAGTCGAACCAAATATAATGTCATCCACATATAATTGACAAATGAAAAGCTCTCCATTAACTTTCTTAGTGAAAAGTGTGGGGTCGATTTCCCCAACTTGGAATCCACGGTCTACAAGTAGTTCTCTAAGGTGCTCGTACCACGCTCGTGGGGCTTGTTTAAGGCCATAGAGTGCCTTATCCAACTTGTAGACATGGTTCGGGTACTTGAGGTACTCGAACCCCGGTGGTTGCTTAACATAAACAAGTTCATTTAGTGGACCATTTAGAAAAGCGGATTTAACATCCATTTGTTGCAACTTAAAGTTATGGTGAGAGGCATAGGCAAGAAGAATACGGATTGACTCAAGTCGAGCCACGGGCGCGTAGGTTTCTCCAAAGTCAATGACTTCAATTTGAGAGTAACCTTGAGCCACCAATCTTGCCTTGTTCCTCACCACCATGACATGTTCATCTTGCTTGTTCTTGAATATCCACTTGGTGCCGATAACATTGCGGCAATCTTTGGGTCTTTCCACCAACTTCCATACTTTGTTGCGCTCAAAGTTGTTGAGCTCTTCATGCATAGCGTCAAGCCAATCTTTATCTTCAAGAGCTTCAAAGACCTTCTTGGGTTCCACCATGGAGATGTGAGCTTGATGTTCACTAAAGCTTGCGAGTTGTCTTCGGGTAGAGACCTTGCTTCTCACATCACCAAGCACCTTGTCAATAGATAGAGCTCTTAATTCTTGTGAGGTGCCAACCCTATTCAAGCGGCGGATCTCGATTTCCCTCCGAGTGGTGGGAGGAATCGCTTGATCATCTTGATCATTCATGTCTCCGCCTTGACTGATTTGATGGCCTTGATTAACCATTGGAGTGGTGTCCATTGTTGAGGGAGAGGGTTGATCTTGGCCTTGCGAACTGCCACCGGGAATGTCAGCAGGACCGGATATTCCGGGTTCAGGGACCGGAAATTCCGAACCACCGGAATTTCCGAGTCCATCTTGAACCGGATTTTCCGGTCCTCCGGAAATTCCAGGAGCAGCCGTTGAATCTTGTTCTTCATCTTGGCTAGGTGCATTGGGCACGGTGTTGTCGATGGGTGATTCTTGTGTTGGGGTGGTCACCACTTGTGAAGAACTTGGTCCTTGTTGATCAACCTCATAATAGAGTTCAACGGGGCGGTGGACTCCCAACCCCATTCTTCGGATAGCATCTTGAGGTTCATCATCACCTACACCGGAAACACCACTTTGCTCCACGAGGGAGCCGTCATTCTCCTCGAATACCACACTACAAGTTTCTATGATTATGCGCGAGGCCTTATCATAGACTCTATAAGTGTGGGATTCGGATCCGTAGCCCACAAATGTCCCTTCAAGAGACTTAGATTCAAACTTGCCCAAACGAACACCTTTGATGAGATAAAAACACTTACAACCAAATACTCGGAAGTAGGAGATATTGGGCTTGCTCCCGGTAAGCACTTCATAAGGTGTCTTCATGAGTCCTTTGCGAAAGAAGAGCCGGTTGGATGAATGGCAAGCGGTATTGACGGCTTCGGCCCAAAAGTTGTGAGGTGACTTGAACTCGGCCATCATCGACCTTGCCATCTCAATAAGTGTGCGGTTCTTCCTTTCGGCTACACCATTTTGTTGGGGAGTATAAGCAGCGGAATATTGATGACGAATCTCTTCTTCACTAAGGAACTCGTTTAAGGTGTAGTTCTTGAACTCAGACCCATTGTCACTTCGTATCACCAAGATAGGGACATTGTGTTGACGTTGAGCTTCATTGGAGAAGTCGATGATAGTTTGTTGAGTCTCCATCTTCGTCTTGAAGAAGAAAACCCATGTGTATCTTGAATAGTCATCAACAATCACCAAGCAATATTTCTTGCCACCAAGACTAGCTTCCGGAATGGGACCAAAGAGGTCAACATGGAGAAGCTCCAAAACCCTCTTTGACGAAATGATGGTCTTGCTTGGATGGTAGATGTCATGCATTTTTCCTTCAACACACGCCCTACACATTCGATCCTTCGAGAAAGAAACATGGTCTTTTAGTCCTAGGATATGGCCACCCTTGTGAAGACTTTGCAAAGTTCTCATGTTGACATGGGCTAGTCGGCGATGCCATAACCAACCCAAGTCCGCCTTTGCGAATAGGCACATTGTATGGGAAGTGGTGACTCCGGAGAAGTCAACCACATAGATCCCATTCTCAATGTACCCAACGAAAGACACATTGAGAGACTTGCTCCGCAAGAGAATGACCATTTCCTTTTCAAAGACAACGGTATAGCACAAACAAGTTAAGGAATGGACGGAGATCAAGTTGAAACCTAGGGACTCGACAAGCAAGACATTCACAAGTGTGATGTCCGGTGCCACTACCACCTTGCCGAGCCCTATTACCTTAGACTTAGAATTATCACCATATGTAACGGTCATTTGATCATCATTGGGCTTCAACTCCGTTACAATATCCTTGCTTCCGGTCATATGACTAGTGCACCCACTATCAATTATCCATTTCGATCCTCCGGAAGCAAGGCCCTACACACAATCAATTCTTGGGTTTAGGTACCCATTTTGCAATGGGTGCCTTTTGGTTAGCAACAAGGGTCTTTGGAACCCAAATAGCATATTCAATGTAACCATCAAAAGGACCAATGTATCTAGCATAGACATCCCCATAATAATCAACATATAAAGCATAGTTGGGGTTAGATATGCCCGCAAAGTCATTACGAGTGGGAGTGCCCCTTGTGGCATTTCCACTCGCAATGTCAACCTTCTTGGCTTGTGCGGACTTGGTCTTCTTCTTGATCTCCTTCTTCTCCTTAGCAACATAGCCTAGACCTTCCTTACCCTTGTGGGGCACTCGCTCATGAAGAGGAGTAGTGAGTGTCCCCTTACCTTTATCAAGAGAGGTCTTGGGCTTGGTTGCCGTAGAAGGAACAAACAAAACCCTAGCAATACCCTTCACAACATTTGCATTAGCATTCATGGGAGTAGAGGTGCTAGGTTTCTCAAGAGTAGATATCCGAGATTGGAGTTGATCACGAGACTTGAGAAGACGTTCGTGATCACTTGTCAACACCTTGTGAGCATTGTCAAGTGACTCGAGGTCTTCGCAAAGTCTAGCATGAGCAACTACAAGCTCGGACTTTTCATTTTGCACAATTTTACATTTAGCAAAGTAGAGATCACGATCCTTAGTGATCTTAGCGAGTTGCTCCTTAAGGAGAGCATGAGCTTCTTGTTCATCTTCGAGAGAGGATTGGAGAGACACCTTAGCGTGTGCATCCTCTCTCTCAATCTCACCTTTTAGTTCAAGCTCATCCTCAAGCTCACCTATACGACTCATGATTGAGCCAAAGTGTTTCTTTCCTTCTCCTTGCAAGTTAGTCATGAATTTATCAAAAGCAATGATTTCTTCCTTGACTTCTAAGCTCATAGCATCATCAATGGCATGTGATATGGAGTTGGGGGATAATTGTACCTCGGATGTCTTTGCCATAAGGCATCTTGCATTCTTGACGATGGGGCTCTCGTTTGGTGAGGAGAAGAGTGATGGAGGTGTGGAAGAAATGGCTAGTGCGGCCACTTGCGTTGGAGTATCCTCCTTGTCACTATCTTCATCATCGGTGGGACATTGCTCTTGAGTCACCAAGACAATATTTTGGTTCTTCTTATAGAAATGCTTCTTCATGGGCATGGGCCCCTTGCCCTTCGTCTTGGCCACGAGCCTCCCACCATGATCCTCTCTTCTCTCCCATGGGCAATCGGCAACAAAGTGACTCTTGTCATCGCAGTTATAGCAAAGCCTTACTTTGTTGAATGGCTTTACTCCGTTGGGGGGAAACTTCTTGTCAATCCTTGCTTTGACCCTTCCGGGGTTCTTCCAAAAGGTTCTTGCCACAAGACCCATGTGTTGGGTGAGAGTGCTTGAGAGAGCTTCACTAGATAGCTCGACTTGATCATCACACTCCTCTTCATCCTCTTCTTCAACGGTGGCCTTCAAGCAATTGAGGGATGCTTGTGCATCCCTATGGCTCTAGCTCTTGCATCTTGTGCAATCTTGGAGGCCACCTTGTATGCGGTCATCTCTTGCATAACTTCATTGGATGTCATCTTTGCAAAGTCATGTCTCCCTTGGAGTGTCTTCAAATCCGTTTCCTCAAAGGGCAAGAGAGCGGTCACAAACTTCCTCTTGATCCAAGCATCATTAATGTACTCCGCCCCGAGGTTCTTGAAGGAGTTGGCAACCAACACCAACCTCCGGTACATGTCCTCGTGGCTTTCTCCATCCAACTTGTAGAACCCTTCCACCTCATTGCATAAGGCATCATACCGGTTCTTCTTCATGCTCTCATTCCCAACGAAGATGTCGGAAAGAGCATTCCAAACTTCCTTGGCGGTGGAGAATTGTTGAATGAGCGCCATGTCCTTCTCTCCAACGGCCATTTGGAGTTGATGAAGAGCGGTGGCGTTGAGTTGGCTATCAACCACCTCTCTTCTTGTCAAGTTGGTTGGATCATGGGGCTTGTATCCTTCTTCAATGATGCGCCAAAGCTCAATGGAGGCACTACATAGATGAGACTTCATTAGAAAGTCCCATTGAGAGAAATGAGTAGGTTTAATCTTAGGAGGATCACTTCTAAAGTTTACATGAGGGTGAGGGATAGGAGGGTTAGGAGAGTAATTATGGTTGACATTATGAAATTCCTCTCCTTTGGGGGTGTTAGAGGAGCTAGGTGGTTCATCCTTTTCCGCCATCCCGGGAACACTTGAGGTAACATCTTTGGACCCATCCGAAGATGACTCCTTAGAGTTCCCCGCATGTTCCTTAGGAGGAGGAGAGGGAGAAGTAGCCTCGGGCTCCTTAGACTTCAAGAGTGCCATGAGCATCTCATTCATCTTGAGGAGTTGGGCCTCCAAGGACGATCTCATATCAATAAGATCGGCCATGGTTTCCCCTTTGGCTAACGCCTCCTTCTCCGCCTCTAATTTTTCACGGGCGGCCCTCTCGGCATCGGATTCCGTCATCGTTGCACTTAGGCGGTTAAGCTCTTAAAAGTGAACCTGGCTCTGATACCAATTGAACGGGAATCCGGCACCTAGAGGGGGGGGGGGGTGAATAGGTGCTATTACAAATTTTAGGTCTTTTCAAATTTAGTCTCGACGCAAAGGTAAATTCTATAGATATGCAACTACGGTGAATTTACCTAAATGATAATCTAAGCAATAAGAAGAAAAGCAAGTAAGGGAGCAAAGGTAAAGGGAACCAAGTGAAGCACGCGGAGACGAAGATGTAATCCCGAGTTCCACCGAAGGGTGTACGTCTCGTTTGGAGAGGTGTGCGCTACCACAACAGGTTAGCCGCAACGCCACAAAGGCTCACCTTCTTCTCGGATGAACTCAACCACAAAGGTTTCGAGTCCACCTTCCACTATTGATCCCCTTTTAGGGCGGAGATCGAATCCCTTACAAACGCTTGAGGCACACACCCACAACTGAATTGGGGGCTCCCAAGAAGACCACAAAAGGTCAAGGACCACAAAAGGTCAAGGTAACACCAAGAGTACAACAATGGTGAACTAGGTTTTCCCACCGGAAACCCTAGCCACGAAATCCCCAAGTGAATGGGGGAGAAATGCAAATCGCTTCGGTGAGGATGTAGATCCGGGCCTTCTCCTCCAATCCTCCAAAGATCAATGAATTTGGGTGGGGGGATTGGGAGATCTTGATGATTTGAGCTTTCAAGAATGGTAGGAGAGAGAAAATCTGAGAGCTCGCTGTTCTTGAGTGAGTGAGGGGGTATTTATACTCCCCCTCAAAATCTGGCCGTTGGCTGTCTTGGTCACCCGGAAATTCCGGTATAAGTACCACCGGAAATTCCGGTCACCCGGAATATCCGGGTCTTTGAAAATATCCGAGCTGAATTTCCGGTTGAGATCAGAACCAATTCTGAACTTGACTTAGTCGATTTTCTGAGGGTGACTCGGAATATCCGAGTCCTTGAAATTTCCGAGCTGATTTTCCGATTGAAATCAGTACCACTTATGAATCTTGACTTACCCAATTTTCCTGAGGTTGACTCGGAATATCCGGTTGGTGAACCGGAATATCCGGGTCCTTAAAATTTCCGAGCTGACTTTCCGATTGAAATCAGTACCACTTCTGAATCTTGACTTAGCCAATTTTCCTGAGGTTGACTCGGAATATCCGGTTGGTGAACCGGAATATCCGGGTCCTTGGAATTTCCGAGCTGATTTTCCGATTGAAGTCAGTACCACTTCTGAACTTGACTTAGCCAATTTTCTGGGGTTGACTCGGAATATCCGGGTTGGGGAACCGGAATATCCGAGTCCTTGAAGAATTCCAGAAACTCTTTTTCTCTACAATTTGGCTTTATGATTTGTGATATGAGTTTCACCCAAACTGAAATACTTAGCAATAGGATTAGTATATCATTGGTATTGTTAACTAACACACAAAACACTAGGGATTAAGAAATGTTCTTTCAACGGTGTTACTTAACCGATTGTCGGAATAATGCAAATAATATGCCGTTGGAAAGCTATTAAAACTTCGCAACTTTTATGCTTTGACGGTTTTTGCAAATTCTATACCGATTAAAAGTAATTTATAAATTCGCAAATGATAAGCCGTTGGAAAACTATCTAAATTCCGCAACTTTAATTCTTTTACGGTTTTTACAAATTCTGCACCTATTAAAAGTAACTTAAAAACTACACTAATCTGTAAGTGTCCTATACGGCGGACAGTATTTTGTCCGGCATTTCTCAACCGATTGTTGGAATAATGCAAATGATATATCGTTGGAAAGATATTAATGGGACGTAACTTTTTCATATTGGTTGAATTCGCCAATACCTAATAATCTAAAAGTAATTTAAAATTACTGAACTCATGATATCGGTGTTTTGCAAGATGTGTGAGATCAAATTGACGAGTATAGATCTTTAATTCATCATAAAATGCACTACATATTATAATTAAACTCATTTTCCACCGTACACAATTTTTTTTCTACGGACATTTGAGTCATACAAATCTCACATCGACCAGATTAGTATGATAGATTTCCGCCCCGAAAAAACAGAGTCAGTGCACTTGTCTCGACATATACTTGAATTTCTCGGGTTTATGCATGTCTACTGCCACGGGGTTTTCGTGATTAGTGTTTACTAAAAAATTGAGAACTTTCTCATACACTCTCGGTTTTTGATCTATAACCACTCAAAAGGCTTAGACTGAAAAGACGCATATATTAGTTTTACCGATAAAATCGTTAATGAAAATTTCCAAAATCGATTTCCAAGTGGACAATTTGACGGGTTAAAATTTGGTCAACCCATAATTACCCGTTTGATAAATTATTTGGCAACTCATCCGATATTTGAATTGAGTGACTCTTGTTGTGCTGGAAAAATGAAATCAGCGACTATCTACAAAAAATAAAAATAAAAAATATATTTATTGCGGAATTACGAGTATTACTCAGGAAAACATGCTTATACCAAACTTGCACTTCCCGAAAGTGAGTTATGTACTTCCCAAATTACTTATATGTACTTCTAACATGATATTTTACTGTTTCACTAAACGTCCCGGTGGTATGTGAAATTCTCTAACAAAATACCTAGACTTCCCTAAAACATTTCTGAACTTCTCAGTTTATGCGTGTGTACTGCCGACGAAATATTTTACTGTTTCACTAAACGTCCCGATGTTATGTGAAATTGTTTAACAAAATACTTGGACTCGGGGTATTTTCACGATTAGTGTTCAGTAAATCAACGACAACTTTTCTCATAAATTGTGCATTTGAGGTGTATGACTACTCGAATTGTTCAGCTGGAGAATACACATCTATTAAATTTACCGGTAAAACCGGTAACAAAAATCTCAAAAAACTATTTCTAAGTGGGTTTATTTTGCGGTCAAAGTTCGGTCAAACCTTATTCATACTACACATGTACGGTACAAGGAGGAGTCAGATAAGGGTATGACGACACGGGCTCCTTTTGTTTTGAGTTTATTGTTATAAACATCTATACTGCCATATATGCTTGTGTTTACTTATTTTCCGTATCCTAACTTAAGTTATAAGGCGGTTTTCAGAACCTGTACTTCCACATGGATGGTCCATGTACTTTCAAACGTTAAAGGTTGTACTGCTCTGCATTTTTAGATTATTAGCACCATTTGCATTGTGTGCTTTCTTTGTGATGTGTTTTTGTGAACTTATAATATCGTTGGGCATTTTACACAAATAAAACGTTAGTGATGGCGTTATGGTTTGGATGGTTCATCGCAGTCAACGCGGTAACATTCCGCGGCGTACGAGCGATGAAGCCGAGACAGGTGATCAAGAAATAAATTTAATGTGGTGTAATCATGACTTATGGTTTAGGGTGGGGTGGGGGATCTAATTATTGAAGAAAATAATTTAATGTGGTTTCATCACGACTTATGGTTAAGGGTAAGGGCGGGGGAAAATCTAATTGTTAAAGAATATTCTCGATGAAGAAGGAAGAACCATATAGAGAGGAAGAAGGTAGCAGTTCCCTTTATTGTTGGAGGGGAGGTTGGAGTAACAACCGATGCACGCAAGGGGGAATCAGATAAGGGCATGACGAGACGTACTTTTTTTATGGAGTTTATTGTTATAAACATGTACTGCCATATATGCTTGTGTCTACTTATTTTTCATATCCTAACTAAAGTTCTTTGACTGTTTTTAGAACATGTACTTCCACAGGATGGTCCCTATACTTTCAAACATTAAAGGTTGTACTGCTCTGCATTTTTATATTATAAGTACCATTAGCATTGTAGGATTTCTTTGCGATATGTTTTTGTGAACTTATAACACTGTTAGGCCTTTTACGCAAATTAAATATGTATAATTTATGACGCGTTAGCGATGGCGTTAGGGTTTGGATGGTTCCCGCCGCGCGTTGACGGCGGGAATCATCCAAACCCTAACGCCACCGAGGCTGAGTACCCCCGTACGCCGCGGTAGCGGTGACGAGCGACGAAGCCGAGACGGGTGATCAAGAAATAAAGTTAATGTGGTTTCATCGTGACTTATGATTTAGGGTGGGGGGAAATCTAATTGTTGAAGAAAATAATTTAATGTGGTTTCATCGTGACTTATAGTTTAGGGTGGGGGTGGGGGGAATCTAATTGTTGAAGAAAATAATTTACTGTGGCTTCATCGTGACTTATGATTTAGGGTGGGGGGAAATCTAATTGTTGAAGAAGATAATTTAATATGGTTTCATCGTGACTTATTGTTTAGGGTGGGGGTGGAGGAAAATCTAATTGTTGAAGAAACTAATTTAATGTGGTTTCATCGTGACTTATGATTTAGGGTGGGGGTGGGGGAAAATCTAATTATTAAGAATGTTCTCGATGAAGAAGGAAGAACCGTATGGAAAGGAAGAAGGAAGCGGTTCCCTTTATTATTGGAGGTTAGGTTGGAGTAACGGCCGATGCACGCAAGGAAGAAGGAAGCGGTTCTCTTTATTTTTTTGTGACTCATGTTGGTTTTGTGCATAGCCCATATGTGAAGGTAACTAATTCACATGTTTTTTCACCAATTAATGGGAGAAATGTCTAACCCATGATGCATTAGCGATGGCGTTACGGTTCGAAGATTTCATCGCCCGTCACGTTACGTTGACGGGCGATGAAATCTCCGTACCCTAAAGCCACCGAGGTTGAGTCCGCCCGTACGCCGCGGAAGCAGCGACGGGCGACAAAGCCGAGCCGTTGGATCAACAAAAATCCTGTAATGTGTATTCATCGTGACTTATGGTTGGGGCCGAGGGTGTAGTAATCCCAACTTATATATCTTTACATAGGAGAGATGTAAATCTAAATATTTTGTAGAATTGGGTTTATCGAGGCTGAGACATCGTCGACGCGAAGCGTCGATGACGACTCAGTCGAGTCTTTTATATTGTTCTAGCATGTTGACATTCATTATTTGTTTTTCATATATTTTAGCACTAGTAGTGTTGTCAAACCACCTTTACCCATTTGATAAATTATTTCGCAACCCATCGACGAGTTATTCCTTTTGCGTTAGAAAGATGAAGTCAGCGACTATATTCCAAAAAATCAAAATATAAATAGAAAATATGTGTAGCAAAATAGCAACTATTATTCACTAAAACTTGTTCACACCAAACATGTACTTCCCGAAAGTTAGTTTTGTACTACTTCTAGGCTGGATACGTATTGTTTCATTAAATTTCTCGGTGGGATGTAAAATTAATAAACAAATGCTATACTTCTCTCGACACATACATGAACTTCTCTGTTAATTCGTTTGTACTGTCGACGGGTATTTTTGTGATTAGAGTTTACACAAGCAACAATCAATTTTGTTAAACCTCCCGGTGTTGCTGTTTCGTTAAACCCTCATGGTGGTATGTGAAATTTATTAACAAATTATGTAATATCTCAATAGTTTGGAATTTTTTAAAATCACTAAAATTTGAAACTTTTGTTTTACTAAAATGAATTATTAAAATTATATTAAAAACCAATATATTTGGCAAGGTATTTTAAAATTATTCAAGGACATCTTCATATCATAAAATGTTTTATTCCAAATAGTTGATTTTAAATATTTTACTTTTGATAATTTATTAAACCTTAAAACCATATTTGCAAAGTACCTAAAAGTTTATAAAGTATGACAACTTTATAAAATATTTTGAATTCATTGACCTGAGTTTAAAACATAGTTTTGGAAATCACAAAGTTTGCATCTTTAAAACTTGAATGAGAAAATGAGATTAAATATTTTATATTCAAACATATGTAATTGTAACATTTCATAAATTTTATTTAACCACAAATAATTTGATTAAAGCCATATTTCAAACATGACAAAAAGTGTCAAATTTACATTTAATCAATATTTCAAAATTATGATTTCTGAAAAGTGTTCAAAATAAGCCCACAACCGTTTGGACACAAAGATATTGTTTTTACAAGCTTTTAGAAGTTATTTGGCTTAATTTGGAATTTTAATCAAAAGTTATAAAGAAAAAAAAAGAGACTGAATAAAAAAAGGAAAAGAGCCAAATGGTCGAGCCCATACGTCCCTTGCGCGCGAGCGACAAATAACGGCGCAACGTGCAGCCCAGCTCCCTCTCCCCTCTCCTTGACCGGTGGGACCCACCTGGTGATGTTAGCGGTGACGTCACCCGTCTTTAACGTCCGGCCGCTAACCGCGCCCAAAACCGCCGGCGTTTCCTCCTTTCGATTTGCGCGATTTAAGACACCAATTCAACGTGCGTTTGTTGTTATATGAAGCCCACGACATCATCTGCGTTTCCCCTCTCCTCCCTCTCGAAACCACGCCCAAAGTCTGCGCAATTAGCTCGCCGGAGTTGCGCAAGCTGCCACCATTTTTCTTCGTTCGCTGACGAGGTGAGCCTCCCCCTAGCCCGAGAACCCTCTCATTTTCCTCGCCGTGCTCGTGCACTTCTCCTAACACCTTGCCCAACCTTTTTCCATGACTGAATCGATGACTCGGTGCAGGAACCGAAGCTCGCTGCCGTAGCCCGTGCCTCCGGCCACGACTCCACGCATCTACGCGAAGCAATAACGTTGCCAGCACGTCCATCGTCTCCGCCGCCGCCAGCCGCAGCTCGTTGTCCTCTCCTGGCGTCCGGGGCAACCGAAGCATCAACGACGTCCACTCCCGAGTGCTCGCGCTGTCGTCCTCTCCAACTCCGGCGATTTCCGCCACCACGGTACGGTCCAAGCACCTAGAACCGTCTGATTCAATTTAAACGCCCATAATTAGATTGCTTTTAAACGAACCAGTACATTTAGATCTGATCCGTAAGATCTGGATCTGACGATCCGAATCCAAGGAAGCCGAGCCAAACCGCGTTTCGGCTCAAACTAAACCGTGCGGCTTGTGACCCGAGCCCAGCCAATCGCATGCCGCCACGTGACTCTGTTTGTTTTCAAAATTTATTTCCGAATATAATTAAATGGCATTTTTACAGAAAAGCCCCTTCATCTTAGAATTGTTATACTTTTAAACCACATTTCCAAATTAGACAAAATTTATATAAAATTAAAGATCTTGACTTGTGGAATATTTAGTACTGTTAGTTTTCTGTTTTGACTTAGTTAAAATTATTTAAATCTCAAATGGATGATTTGAGTATATTTGTCATAACTTTAATTCTATAATTCCAAAAATTGCAAATAAAATTGTTTTAGAAACCTTAGAATATTTTTAATATGATTCCTTTGTTTGAATATATTTTTGAGCATTATTTTGACGATTTAACAATTATAGGTCTAATTTGAATAGCTTGAGTAATTTTGACATAACTTTTGATAGAAACATTATTTTTGAATAAATACAATTGTTATAAATTTGTTTAAATCCCCTCTGTCCATTAGAACAGTTTATAAAATTTGGTTATAAAATTTTAATCACAGAAAAATTTAATCTTGTATTTACCCCTTTTATTATATTTATTATATTTTCCAATAATATAAATTAATTTAATTACAATTATAGCTTCATGCATACTTTATAAAAATCACAAAATTTAGTATGATGTTTTTGTGATTAAAAAGTGCATTGCATGCATAGCATATTTTATTGTATAGTTATACTTCTCATAGGAAAACTTTTTACTTATTTTGCTAAGTATTTTGTTTAGGTTTATTTTTTATAGTTTTTTGAAAAAGTTGTACTTAGACACACTTGGGATTTTCAATATGAAGACTAGAAGGCCAATGAAGAACTTAGCCAAGAAAAACAAACTCCGGAAGCATCTCCAAGAAGTCAAAACACTTAGAAGAAAATCAAGAGGAACTTCAAGAAGACGAACCCCTTTATCCTCTAAGTCTCTCTCTCTTTTCCTTTCTCTCTCTTAGACTTTGTGGTGGCTAAGTTAAATCCAAAGACCAATCGTGGAGATATCCAAAACCCTAAAGAACCATCAAGCCTACAAAATTTCGATGAAGACATCACACCAAGGAGAAAGTTACAAGGAAGCCCGGAGATGATCCTTGGAGAACAACTACATATTTCTCTTTATCTTGGAGCAGCCTTACAACTTATTCAAGTTGATTTATAGCAAATTTATTGTGTCCAACAATTGACCTTGACCTAGCCAACTTGTTCAAGTTATTTTTTCCTATGTTCCTTAGATTAATTTTTGTATATAATGCATATCATTTTCCTTAGAATATTTTGCACATCTCACATTTCAATTGAAATGTTGGTTTGCTTGTATGTTTATTGTGGCTGATTTGTTGTGTTTTATGTTGATTGTTGTTTGTCTATATTGTTTTAAATTGAACGGAGAGCTCGAGTTACGTTGAAAAGAGTTTGTGAACACCGACAACTACCAAAGGCAAGTGGCACGTTCATAAACCTCCTACTATTTTCTATATGCATGACTTAGAGTATTTTTCTATAACCATGTGTTGGATAGTTTTGCTATGCAAAGACTGTTTATAGTAGCATCCTTATTCCTATGTGTCTAGGTACCTATGACATAACTTAGTAGAAATATTGATGATATGCAATTGATGAAAAGTTTTACAAAAAAGTTAAGGTGCTACTCAGGGTTGTGCTCGTGGTTGTCTTCGCCTAAGGAAGTTTCTACTATACTTAGGGCCGTGAGCATGGTGGTTTTCACCGGAGAGTACACCTCCACTAAGTTAATGAATCACCTGGGTGGAATGGTTGAATGGTTTGGCTACTCAGGGTTGTGCTCGTGGTTGTCTTCGCCTAAGATAGTTTCTACTATACTTAGGGCCGTGAGCATGGTGGTTTTCACCTGAGAGTACACTTGTGGATTGCCACCCAGGAACAAAGGGATCTGAAGAACTCCAAGTGAAGATTGCTTCCGGTGCAGCCATTGCCAATATGGGCTCTTGCTTGATCAACTAAGTTACGTGGACTCGCCCCGTCTTGACAAGCAGATGTAGAGGGTGTTAGGTGGAACGAGTGAAGTCAGTATGGGGAGGGAAAATGCTTTTGAAATATCTCGTCTCATTCTTCTCCTTTTCCTTATCAGTTCCAGAGTATAGAGGACAATTTGGGCTGAATGGGTACAATGGTGAACATGCATGTAACGCCCCAGAAATTTTCCCAATTAGATTTGTTTGTTTTCTTTTTGCATCATCATGACATCATCATGCATCATTCCACCTTGCATGTTTTTATTGAATCACTTAAAATTATTATTATTTACAAAACACAAATTTGGAAATATTTGTAAATGTAATTTTGTCGATAAAAATATTTGCAAAAGTCTTTCTCTCTTTCTTTTCTTTTCTTCTCTTTTCCTTTTCTTTTTTTTTTGCAATTCCAGAAAAAAAAAACGTAGCAGGGCCGAAACTCCTTGCTTGGCCCATCCCCAGCTCATCTCATCCATTTCTTCTCCATACAGAAGACGCTCGCTTTCCAGCGTGGCCATGGCGCAAGGGAGGCTGCCATCTCGCCCCCACCGAGCTTGCCTGCTCCCACCTCCCCTCCTAATAGCCAAGCCCCCTCCTCGAAACCCTAGCTGACACCCTCTCTCCCCTCCTCCATGCCGCCGCCTCCCTCTTTTTCTTTCTCCTCTGTTTCTTCCTCCACGAAAACCCCACCGGAGAGCCACCTCGACGCTGCGCCGTCAGTCTGGCACCGACGAAGGGTCTAGGTGCCACTCGGAAGGAGCGCATCGCCGTCACCAAGCTCCTCCCCGAAGGAATCGCGCCGAGAGTCCCTAAGGGCGACGAAATCATCTCCTTCTTCCTCGGCACGAGCGACGTCCGCCGCCGCGATTCGTCGCCTCCGCTCCTCCTCGCGCACAAACAACTACACCGAGACCCTCCAGGTGAGCTACGATTTTTGTTCCAGGGTTCAACTCTTCGAATCCGTGGTTGTAGCCACCGTTCCGCTCGCATCCGTGCTCGCCTGCCATGGGCGAGCTCAAGCTCGAGGATTTGGGCTTCCTCTTTCTTCCTCTGCGAGCTTCTCGCCCCCTACACACACGGACACCATCATGTCCCAGCACCCCAAGCACCGCGCTCACTTTCGAACGGCCGCAAGGATCAGCCGGAACGTTGCTGCTCATGTTCGTCGTCGCCTCCGTCAGTCCTGTAACATCCTAGGATTTTTCAAATTCTGAAAAATCAGAAAAATTAAAAACTTTTTGAAAACTATTTGTATGTCGATTTGAAAACAAAATTCATGCATGCATTCATCTTTTTCTTGCATTGTTTAGATTTGAAATTACAATGGTTGAAATACTATTTCCAGTTGAAAATCTATCTGAGAAAATATTAAAAACAAAATAATGATTATGCTATTTATCTTATTTTACTTTAATATTTTGATTATAATTATTAGAAATAATTATTTTCATAAGTTCACAATTGTGGTACCAAATTTTATTTAGCCATAAATAAATTGATTAAATTTCTATTTTCAAATTTGACAAAAGTGTCAAATTTGCATTAAATCAAATATTCAAAATTAATATTTTTAAAAAGTGGTCAAAACATGTCCACAAATGTTTTAAAAGAAAGATATGATTTTTAGAAATTAATTTCACTTAATTCGAAGTTATAAAACAAAAGATATGAAAGAAATAAGAAAAAAAAAACAAATCAGGCCCATCCGGCCGGCCCAAGATTGAGCCGAACCGAACCGTGACCTGCTATCGTATCCAACTCAAACTCTGAAATTCGTTTTTCTAACCACGTTTCATTTAAACACGTTTATCTCGAGAAATATAACTCCAAATTCGGATCCGCTTGATCCTACGCGTTCACAACTTCGAGCCCTATCTATTCCACCATTCCTCTGCCTATATAAACCCCTGTAGCCGCTGGTATCTCTTTTACTCTTTTCGTTCCACCGAAACTCTAATCAGCGAAATAGTATTTTGTTCGTTTGACGAACAAAACCATCTCCAATCGCAACGGGGGCTTAATCATTGTTGTAGATCTCGTCGATACCTTTACATCCCAATAAGGCTCAACTCTTTTCATCAAGCGTGGAGGAAGAATTTCGAATCGTCATCCATAAGATCTGAAGTCGTATTTCTCAGATCTCTTCGCGCTCGTTGCGCCAAATCGAAATTCCTTTGGTGAAAAGGTAGATCTACTCTATATTTACAACTTTCCAGTTGACAACTTTTTATTTTAACATACGTAATTTTCTGTATAATACAGATTGTGTTTAATGTTGTTCGAGTAACCAAACCATCTCAAAAGTTTGGGACAACAATACGAAAGTTGTTCCCCTGATCAAGACCTTTCTTTTGCCCCAAACCTCACCTCTTTTGGTTCAGCGAGCTGAGAGATATTCGCGTTTGAAGTTTTGGATCAGACAGGTATTTTGTGATTTGTGACCAATCTATTAATCCGCTTATGTTATAATTCTGATAATTAGAAAGAGCACTTAATTCTCTACAACTTTCATTAAGAGTGTTTTTCCATCCGAGCAACTTTATTTTTGGTCAAATTCGTAGTCAAATCCCAGTCAGCCTGCCACTTCAGCAAGTCAATTTCCACGTCAGCACGTCAGCAGTCAAAGTCAACAGTCAACCGAAGACCGGCAGTTTTGCAGAAAAATCCTAAATTTTAAATCTATCACTACTTTTTATTGGTTTGGTCAAATTTTACAAATAAAATATTTTTGGAAAGCTTATGACACGTAGAAACTTTTGGCATCATTACTTTTATGTTTTTTCAAATTAAAATTTGTTGAAATTCAAAAGTGGCATTAATGGTAATTTGAACATAACTTCAAATTTGAAATTTAAAATTTATCAAACTCTTTTGCTATAAATTTGAATGTCTAAGTATTGGCACTAGTATTTTTCTAATAATTTTGTAGAATAATTTTTCTATGATTTTGTAAATAATATTGATTTAATACTTTAAATGATATTTTAATGAATAAAAAACTTATTAAAAATATACTAGAATTAATTTCATCATCTATTCGAATTATAAAGTACTTAGTCATATTATGACCACTTTGGTATTAAAAGGTACTTAGAAATATTTTACCTCTTTAAACAAAATAAATTATTTCTTAGAAAATATTTGATAACTATTTTTCGACAACACTCTTCCTTAGAAAAATTTCAACACCTTAAAGATGCTAAATCTTTTCCTTAGAAAATTTTAGCATTTAGAAAACTTAGTTGTTTTATTTTGTTAAGTGTTGTCCTTATAAATAAATTGCATTGCATGCATGGCATATTTATTGTATAGTTATTGTTTTTCTCTAAGTTACTATTTTTCAACATAGTGTTTTGGTAAAGTGCTATGCACTTAGACACTTGAGATTCTTAACATGAAGACTAGAAGGCCAATGAAGACTTAGCCAAGAAAAACAAAACTCCGAAGGCATCTCTAAGAAGCAAAAAAAAAATTTAGAAGAAAATCAAGAGGAACTGCAAAAAGACCATCCCCCTTTATTTCTCTAAGTCTTTCTCTCTTCTTCTCTTTCTCTTAGACTTCGTGGTGGCTAAGGTATATCCAAGACCAGACCGGGTGATATACAAATCATCAAGTCTGAAGAACCATCAAGTCTACATGATTCAATGAAGACATTGGAGAAAGTTACAAGTATGGAGATGAAGCCTAGAAGAAAAACTACATCTTTTCTTTATCTTTTTCCGCCATCCTATTCTTCTTTCACTTTGGGCATGACCAAGTCCATAGTGATTATGACCAAGTCAGAATGCTAGTTGAAGATGAAGAAAATTACAAGGGAGTTGAAGATTTCAAGACCAAGCATGTGAAGACTTGCAGCAGCATTACAACTTATTCAAGTTGATTTATAGCCAAGTTATTCTGTCCAACCTATGACCTTGGTACTTAGTAATTTTGACTAACACACTTGCCCCGCATTAACTTAGAATAATTTAATGGCATGACATGCATCTCTAGTCCTTAAGAATAATTTTTTTCATATCATGCATGTCATATTTTTCTAAGTGTTGCATTTATGCTTGTATGTTTATTTGGGGCTTGTTTGACTTGTTAGAAATTTCGGAGAGAAACGAAGGCTTTTGCAACTGTTACTCCTGCTCTCCCGGTTGCTAAGGCAAGTGGCACACCCTCATAAACTTCCTAAGTATTTTTCTATGCATTAATTAGTGTATTTCTTATATGCATGTGTTGGATAGTAATGCTATGCTAAAACTAATATATCCCTTACACTAGTTGTGTCTAGAATCCTATTGGTAACTTGGTAGAAATATTGATGCTATGCAAAAGTTGTTTTATGAAAATTAATTTCTACTAAGTTAAGAATGAAACTCCTGGGTGGAATTGGTTTTGAATGGTTTATGTTAAGTGTTGTCTCTTAGGGGTGACCTCTAAGGGATGGTCACTTGTGGATGGCCACCCAGGGAATAAAAGGATCTGAAAAAACTCCAAGTGAAGATTGCTTCTAGTGCAACCATTAGTCAATGGGCTCTGGCTAGATGGATTAAGTTGTGTGGACTCGCCCCGGCCTGACAGGTGGTGGTAGAGGTTTTGTAGGTGGAGCGCGTCAGGCCGTTATGGGGTGGGAAGATGCTTCTGAAAAGTCTCGTCTCAACTCTCTCCTTTTCCTTAGCACAAATGGTGTGCTTGAGGATAGTTTGGGTTTGTTGGGTCTAATGGTGAAAGTGCACAACCTCTGCAGAGTGTAAGACTAAGTACTTAGCCGTGTCCTCGGTTACGGACAATTTTGAGCAGTTGATCAAGGACGTCAACGGAGGATCCTATAATTCCAATTTCTAAGTTAAAAGTTGATGGGTGAATAAGGGAAGATGAGATTATGGTTTTTATGCCATACTCGTCTTGATTTCAAGAAAAGTGTTTTCAAAAGAGTAGGAAAATTGGCTTTATGCAAATTAGCCTTGAACTCCACCAGCCAAATATGCATATAGGTTATAGAGTTATTCCATGAAGTGTCCACCATAGTGTCACTTCCCAGACTCCATTTTTAATGGAATCTGACCCACTCTGTTGCAAAATTTTATTTGTTACAGGTTATTTAGATGACGAGTGAGGTTTTCGTTAAGGGATTTCGAGTCTGCAACCAACATGTTTTTCGCCTGTGGCAACATGAAGATGGAGACTTACTGCTATTGTATTTCCGCTGTGTATTCTTTCCAATGCTAGCCTTATGCTATGCAAATTGTAATGAATATTTTCAAGTCTGGATCATCGATGTAATAAATTTGATAGTTTGTTGTGATATTACATCGTAAACTGTGTGTGCAAACGAATCGATCCAGGGGTTTGCACTATACACAGATACCTGCCATATTTTAAGTGCAGGTACGTTACAAGTCCGTTCTGAAGCCTACAGCTGGAAGCTTTGTGGCTGTTTTCGAAATTCAGTTAACATTATGGTGTCTGTTTATTTTGGTCAACGCCTTATATCTCTCAACAACACCGATTCGGCCCCGTGGCTAGCACCACCGAAACGTCTCTCCCCCGCGTGAATAGCGAGTTCGATCCCTCCCTCGGGCGCCTGATGAATAAAGCCCCTTTTTTCCTTCCTTCACACGCTGACATGTGGGTCCCACCCATCAGTGACTGATGCGCTGGAATAATTGCCTCGAGCCCCCTGTGCTCTCTGTCTTTGCGGTTGAGCCCTCACCATCATGTTTTCCATCACCAACAAGTCCCTACCTTTTTGCAGGAACAACCCTAACACTAAATTGCTAATAACTTTTATTCTATAATTCCAAATGAAATAATTTTTATATGTTTATTTATCAGAAAAATGCAATGAACATTAATAGTTCATCCTTATGCCATGTTGCATCTTTTATTTTAATTGCTTAGTGTAATTTTTTAGTTGCACCTGAATAGTTAAATATGGAATGTGTGGGGTAATTAATATATGTAATGCCCTATTCCATTTAATTTGACTATATCATCTATGCCATGTCTTGACATGTTAATGAACATTTGACATTGATGGCTAGATAAATAACTCGAACCTATATAATAATTGTCGGTATCCCGGTTCCGCTTAATTTGGATTAAGTGCATCTCGTATTGCATCTTGCCATGTCATGCATAATTCTCATGATCATGTTGGATCTTTTGCCGTAGTTGTAAGATGCATCTTTTACGCTTTCCAGTGTTTGTTGCTTCTTCACGGATAAGATCTTCTTCCATGCGGGATTCTAGGCAAGTGTTTCCCCTTTGATCACCTATGCATGCCTTTTGCTTCTATTGCTGGCCTTGTGATATGATGCTTCTATCTCGATCCTATTCCATGTTTACCTTGCAGCCATGATATAGCCCCCACCTCCACATCCTATTAAATGTTGTTTGTTTACTTGTTGGCCTGCGAGTCGTAGCGCATGCTTAGAGTTGGTTGTGCGAGTCGTCTGTCTGTCTTATGTTTCACATGCTTAGTATGATAGATTGTTCTACCTTAATAAAATGCAGTCATATGTTGGGTATTATAATTAAGAGATAAGGCGCCGGTGGAAGGCCTTGCGAGGTGCTTTGTTCTGCTAAGTGTCGACCTAAGAACTGCAATTTTGTCCTCGAATCCAAGTCTGATCGCACTAACCACTTGTGGGAGGCCCTATGGAGCCCCCCTCGACTTTGAATGGAACTTCAACTTGTCCAGGAGTCGCACCTAGTTCGGGCTTTCCATTTTTCTCATATGCATTGATACTAGTGTAGTATTTTACTTTGGCGGTGTGCCTTGTTGCATGCATAGAGGGCACGGCCTGTTGGTGCGGAGGGGTGGGTCCTACGGGAATCCGCACCCTTTTGGCCGGGACCAGCATAGCTCGCGTGGCTCCTTGGACTTGTTGCGGTGAAGGAAAGGGTTGGGTTGAGAGGCCCTAATGTTTTTGATTGGGTATATCGAATGAGTATGAGTATAGTAGTGCACCCCTGCAGGGTATAATCTTATCGATGAGCCGCGTCCGCGGTTATGGACAACTTGGTGATGATGCTGGCTAACAAGATCAAGACAACTTGCACCTAACTAATGTTAATTAACTTGACTAATAATATAGAATTATTTTCACAATAAATGGTAACTAAAACTGTTTAATGTGTGAGTTTTCCCGAATTGCTTCCTCATACTTGGTTGAGGGGGTTAATCCGAGAATGGGTTATGTTTGGTGTAAGTTGTAGTTGGTTACTTATGCGCTCTCTTATCGATCCCTCTCTAATTAGACGGAATGTTGTAGCGTGTCTTTGTAGTTGTCTAGAGCTTGCACGCTGCCGCTAAACCTTCCTAAGGAGATGCGCTCACCTGTTGGGAATGCATATTACGCATTCGTTAGAACTCTTCTTAATGCTTGCCTTGCTATCATTACCGATAGTATTGAACCATGTATATGGGTTGTATTCATGTGCAGTTAACAGGTTTGAAGTCTGACGACGTTAGCTTGGGAATCCCTCCGGCTTGGGCTGGGCAGGGTTATGGCGCCATCGCTTGTGTTCAGGACTCTTAGTCCAATTTGCATCTTATCCTTAGTCGGATACTATTTTGCTTCCGCTGTCATTTGTATCTTTGTATTGTATCATTTGTATCTTGACTCGTTCGAGTCGTTGTTGTATTTATATCTTCTGTTGTTGTGGATATTTAAAACCCTTGTAATGTTATCACAATTCCACCCACATAATGCGCATGTTTCGGCGTGCACATTATGTCTGGTGGGCGACCCAAAATCGTTATTATGCGGATTTCGGCGGGATCGCTTAAATCTATATAGTACCGATTTTGGGGCGTCATAGTGCACAACCTCTGCAGAGTGAAAAATCTAAGTACTTAGCCATGTCCCCGGTACGGACAATTTGAGCAGCTGATCAAGGATGTCAACGGAGGATCCCACCATCCCAATTTCTAAGTTAAAAGTTTATGGGTGAACAAGGGTAGATTGAGACAGTGGATTTCATGCCACAGATGTCTCGAATAAAAGAAAAGTGTTTTCATAAGAGTTAGGAAAAATTGGCTTTATGCAAAATAGCCTTGAACTCTTACAGCCATATATGCATATAGGTTATTAGAGTTATTCCACTAAGTGTCCACCATAGTGTCACTTGCCAGTTCCATTTTAAATGGTTCTACTGTAATATTTTTCTTATTGCAGATTGTTCAGATGACAAGTGAGGTGTCATTTAAAGGTTTCGAGTCTGCAACCAACATGTTTTTGAAGGAGATATGCCCTAGAGGCAATTAATAAAGTGATTTATTTATCATATCTCGTTTGTTCATAATACGTTTTGTGTCATGCTATTACTGTATTAAGCGGAAACATTAATATACGTGTGATTCATAAACAACCAGGTCCCTAGTAGGCTCTACTAAGACTAGTTCATTGTGCGATTGATGATCGAGATTTCCCGATCATGTGACATGGCGTTAGTTGTCAATGGAGTCATATCGTTGGTAGAACGATGTGATGGACATACCCATATTTTGTAGGACGTAGTCATTACGACTTCGACCGTGAGATCAACTCTTATTGTTATTCCTGAAAGATACTTTGATTGCATCAAATGTCATATCTTATATAGTGTGATAATAAAGGTGTCCCTCTAGGGTATCAGAAGGGAATAGTTGAGACGAGGGGTCAAGAGCGTGATTTGCCAGTCCGCATAGCAGGATAGATACTCTAGGGCCCACTCTATGAGATTATGTCAAATGAGCTTGCAAGCATGTGACTAGGTCACCTGGACATAAGATCACGGACGACTAGAAGATAGTGTTGTCGGTAACGAGATCATGCTAGCTATGGAGATATCTATGAACGAGTCTCGGTCACGCTAAGTATCGCTATGGAAAAAGTTTTAAGACTCGACGTCTAGGTTTGATAGACAAAAGTCATTCGTTATATCACAGGGGTTAATTCACGGTGTCCAGGCCTACGAGTTAATCATTGATCGGAGAGGGGTCTCGATCATGTCTGTTATTAAATCGAACCGCACTTAAGGGGTTTCGACAAGACAACCAGAAAGGAAAGAGAACACCGGGAACGTCCCGGGAATGGTCCGATGGAGATCGGGCAGCGGGGAAATAGTTTTTGGAGTCTGAATAAATTATATAATATGTGTTTAATATTGATTAGTGTAATTAATAGATAAATACATTTTTATTTATTTATTTATTTTCAAATTTTTAAAGGCTGATTTGCCTAAATGGGCCTTCTAGTGGAAAGAAGGCCCATGGGGGGAGTCTCCCTCAGGGTTCGGATTGGGTGGGAGCCGGCCTAGGTGGGCCAAATGGGGCCCACCTAGGGCCGGCGGGTGGAGGTGTGGGGTTTAGTCCCACACCTCCCGGCTGGCAAGGTTGGCGCCCATCCTTCCCCTTTATAAAGAGGGGCACCCCTAGCCTTTTAATTAACCCAATTAATTCTCTTTTTCTCCTCGATTACGTGATTCTCTTTGTCGGAGTTGCGTCGAGGAGAGAGTTCTCTCCACCATACGCCCGTCGCCGCGCTGTTGTCGAAGTCTTCCGCTGCTGTTCTGGACTGGAGCTTCGGGAGTCGTCGTCTCCACCGTACGTGTGTAACGCCCTGTGAGGTGCTGCGCTAGCGGTGCTGGGAGGTCTACTTCCTCTACACGACCTTGAGGTCGGCTTCGTCGTCTTCATCGTCAAGGTTCATGCGGGAACGTAATCCCCGCTTTCGGTCTACAAGGGTATGTATTCCGATCTCCGTCGTATTACTATATCTGCATAGTATAGATTCTGGCTAGTTTAAGGATATCGTTGCTAGGAAATTATTGTTTTCTGCCTACAATCCCCTTCAGTTTTTGCCCGTCGCAACATGGAGATGATGGAGACTCACTGTTATTGTAATTCCGCTGCTTTACTTTTTCAGAGCTACCTTCGTGCTATGCAACTTGTAATGAATATTTTCTAAGTCTGGATCATCGATATAATAAAATTGATACTTTGTTGTGATATTACATCGTAAACTGTGTGTGCAAACGAATTGATACGGGCATCGTCGGCATTATATTGGTCCGTTGACACGCTAGGACATATGTAAAAGAAATATAAGTCTAAGGTGTTGTTAATTAGGGCCTGCGTGCCAAACATGGCCGAACCCAACCATGGGTCGGTTTGTATCAGTTTGAGTCCAATTAGGTTTAGGTGTCTGAGTCGAACCATGTTAGGTTTCAGCGGCTCCTACCCCTTTGGCCTTTATAACCAGAGGGGGTGCCACAATATTAGGAGAGTTGAAAATTATGTAGAACTAAAAGTTCAAGGTTGCCTCCGTCCTAAGGGACCGGCGTGTAGACGGCGTCTCGGACGTTCGTCGGTTATCTTTGAAATAAAGGCATGAGTGTTCTTGAATTGTCAAGAGTTATCGTGCGTGCGCGAAGGTTCTTGGATCTGCCAAGGTTTGTCGTGCTTGGCGTGAGGTGTGGTGTTCATCATCATGTTGCTCGCCTAAATCTATTCAGATTCTTCAGGTTGCGTGGATTGCCACGTGGTTGGGAGAATAGTTATCTCGGTGGTTCTTGCGGTGAAAGATTGGGACAACAAATAGAGGATCATCAGGTTGATCCATATCACGAATCGATCCAGGGATTTGCACTATACACAGGGAATTGCCATTTTCTAAGTGCAGGTCCGCTACAGATGGTATCAGAGCACTGTGTTGCCTATAGGTTCGAAACCCTAAATTTGGTTAGAAATAGGTTTGACCATAGGATTGAAAATCTATTTTTATTCGGTTTGCTAAAAACTAAACCTTTCATTTTATTTCCTCGTACTCCCGTATACTATCAACCTTCTGAAATAACTTATCTTACTCTAGATGACCATGTTCTTTTAGTCTAAGTATGATTCTGCTGCTTCATATGGAAAAGCTACGACTCAACATGAAGTTCTATAAGCATAGAACACCACGAAAGAACCGGGATTCGGCCAACACTTCGAAGATATCCAAGAAAGTTGAACAAGAACTTGAAGCACTCACGAAGGAGATAGATTTGACCACCACTTAAATAGAACAACGATATCGTGTTAGTGTATTGTTGATACCAACTTAGGTTGTGTGACAAGAATAGATTGTTTGCTTTGTGTTAGCACCTTGTTGCTTGATGTTTGTTAGATATTTTTTGTAAAATGTATTGTCTTGATCTGTTGTGATTGTGGTAGGAACTTTCCTTATTTCTTTCTGTCTCTACTCATCCATGCTAAACCCAAGCAGTTGATGCAATCTCTATCCTTTGAACCACAACTGAACCAACAAGAATGGATATAATTGTGGAGTCGAAGTTTAGGAGTTAAGACAACATGGAAAGTTCATCACATCAAGGAGGAGAAGTCTTGAAGACAACAACTTGTCAGCTATTCTGGTGTAGGTTTTGACGCAGCCAAGTAGTATGAGGATTGATAGGTTAGCATAGGTTTGTCTCACTGATTGGAAACATTCAATGAGATAAGTGAGATTTGACCGAGTGTTAGAATGCAAGATCACTCAAACCAAATACAAGGTAATGAGTAAGAGCGACATGGATTGGCCCCCATGGCGTATACTCATATCATTCGCTTTGCTATAAGGAATGGTAAATCTTGAGTGACATACCTATAAGAGAGACGACGATGATAAACCTAAACAATAGAATGCTAGGTTTATATAACCCTATGTGAGGCAAGTGCTACCAAAACGTATTAATTACGGTGAGGATAACCACAAGCAAAATTTTGGAGATACCCTACAATTGAAGATTTGCCTACCATGAGACTTACATTAGTTGCTTCAAAATTGTAAACCTTGAAGATGAAGCACATGGAGAACATCAAGATCTTAGCCACGAAGGAAAGTTCTATTCAAGGATTGAAGACAAAGATTCTAGAGCAGCCACTAAAGTTTCTTTTTAAGGGTGGTAGCCACCTAGAATTTCCAAACCCATCTATCTTTGTAGCCTTCTCGAATCTCGGGGACGAGATTCGTTTTAAGGGTGGTAGTCTGTAACTACCCAATATTTTGGAATGTTTTAAAATCACTAAAATTTGAAAAATTTGTTTCTATTAAAATGAAATATTAAAATTATATTAAAAACCAATATATTTGGCAAGGTATTTTAAAATTATTCAAGGACATCTTCATATCATAAATTTATTCCAAATAGTTGATTTTGAATATTTAACTTTTGACAATTTATTAAACCTTAAAACCATATTTGCAAAGTACCTAAAAGTTTATCAAAGTATGACAACTTTATAAAATGGTTTTGAATTCATTTAATTGAGTTTACAACATAGTTTTGGAAATCACAAAGTTTGCATCTTTAAAAATTAAATGATAAAATGAGTTTAAATAAATTATTTTCAAACATATGTAATTGTAACATTTTCATAATTTTATTCAATCACAAATTTATTAAAGCCATCTTTCAAATTTGACAAAAAGTGTCAAATTTACATTTAATCAATATTTCAAATTATGATTTCTGAAAAATGTTCAAAACAAGCCCACAACCGTTTTAACACAAAGATATTGTTTTTACAAGTTTTTAGAAGTTTATTTGCCTTAATTTGGACTTTTAAATAAAAAGTTATAAAGAAAACAGATAAACAAAAAAATAGACAGAATAAAAAAAAGGGAAAAGAGCGAAATGGTCGAGCCCATCTATCCCTTGCGTGCGAGCAACGCATAACAGCCCAGCGTGCAGCCCAGCTCCTTCTCCCCTCTCCCTGACCGGTGCGACCCACCTGGTGATGTTAGCGGTCATGTCACCCGTCTTCAACGTCCGGCCGCTAACCGCGCCCGAAACCGCCGGCGTTTCCTCCTTTCGATTCGCGCGATTTAAGACACCAATTCAACTCGTGTTTGTTGCTATATGAAGCCCTGAAGTCCTCTGCGTTTCCCCTCTCCTCCCACTCGAAACCACTCCCCCAGGCTGCGCAATTAGCTCATCGAAGTTGCGCAAGCCTCCGTCGTTTTTCTTCGTTCGCCGGCAAGGTGAGCCTCCCCCTAGCCCGAGAACCCTATCTTTTTCCTCGTCGTGCTCGTGCGCTTCTCCTAACACCTTCCCCGCCCTTTTTCCGTGACTGAGTCGACGACTCGTTGCAGGAACCGAAGCTCGCCGCCGTAGCCCGCGCCTCCGGCCGCGACGTGATACGTCTCCAACGTACCCATAATTTCTTATGTTCCATGCTATGTTATATCATGTTATTACATGTTTTATATGCATTTTATATAGTTTTATGCATTTTCTGGGACTAACCTATTAACAAGATGCCAAAGTGTCAGTTCCCTCTTTTCTACTGTTTTTGGTTTTAGAAAAGCACTTAAGGAAATATTCTCAGCATTGGAAATAAAAGATCCTGTAATTATTTTTGGAAAACAAACGTTCCAGAACACCGAAGACGAGACGGAGAAGAGCCACGAGGCGGCCACACCACCCCGTGGCGCAGGTCCCCTTCTGGCCGCGCCAGGAGGTGGTGTGGGCCCCTCGGGCACCCAACGACATCGCCCTTTCGCCCATAAATACCTCCTGACCTAAAAACGCACATACGATGTTCGATATTTCCTCCATGGGTCCAGAGCGCCGCCGCCATCGAAGACAAGATTCGGGGGACAGAAGTCTCTGTTTCGGCACCCTGCCGGGACGGGGAATTGCCACCGGAGCCATCTCCGTCGACTCGACCACCATCTATTTCGCCATTGCTGACTCCTACGATGACGAGTGAGTAGTTCTCCCCCAGGGCTGCGGGATCTACGGTAGCCATGTGGTTTATCTCTCTCTCCCATGATGTGATCTTTTATGTGATCATGAGTTTTGTAATCTAGTTGAATATGTGATGCTACTCTTTATCTATTATGCACTCTAGAGGTTACTTTAATATGAACTCCGGGGTTATTCACGTGTGTAACGGTGACAGTGTGTGCACCGTGTGTGACTCCTTTATGAAGTTGTTGGTGTTAGTTTACTCTGACTTTGAGGGTGCTCTTGTAGCCCTACACAATAAATGGTGTTTGTTATCCAACATGAGAGTGTTTGAGAGTAGCGTTTATTTATTTATTTAACTATGGTGTCATTGTTGAGAATGTCCAATGGTGAAAGTAGGATCCCTAGGCCTTGTTTCTAAGCATTAAAACACCGTTTCCAACAAGTTCTGCTACATGTTTGCTTGTTGCCATTTTTATTACAGATTGCAATTACTACTTATAATCATCCATGTTACTTGTATTTCACTATCTCTTCGCATAAAGTTTAGGATGGAGCTATCACTAATAGACAGATGGGATTGTTTGCAACAAAGTGTCTATATAGCAAGGGCTCTTGAAACTATATCCTATAGAATAGGGACTCGACCAAAGGCTCAGCCGAAAGAGAAAAAAAAAAGTGCACCTATACATCTGACAAGTGTATTGGGTGTGTTGGGGACACAAGAGACTTCTCATCTCTTAATTGCAGGGTTGTTCGAGAGGGTTATCTTTGACCTCTACCTCCCTGAGTTCGATATAACTTGGGTGATTCACTTAAGGGAAACTTGCTGCTGTCCTACAAAACTCTGCTCTTGGAGGCCCAACACTGTCTACAAGAATAGAAGCGTGCGTAGACATCAAGCTATTTTCTGGCGCCGTTGCCGGGGTGATGAGCGCTTGAAGGTATCTCCTTTAGATTCTACAGTTATTACTTTTTGTTTCTTGTTTTTATTTTCACTAGTTAAGCTAATGGAAAACAACAACAAAATTAGAGATCTTGATGAAATTTATATTGCATTACGACATGATACTTTTGAAGAGAACATTAAAAAACCTATGGAAGTTTGTTTGCATAATAGTGGTAGTAATGTTATTAGTATAAATTCTTTGGACACTATTATTGCTAAGGCTGTGGAAAAACCTAAGCTTGGGGGAGCTAGTTTAAACAAAAATTATATTTTTTGCTCCTCAGCTTTGGAGGAATTATTTTGCCTTGATAATGTTGTGCCTCCAATATGCGATAATTCTTATGATGCTTGTGATATTCTTAAGCCACCTGAAGAAATAGTGCCAATTAAAATACTTATCGCAAAGTAGGGGATGGAATTGTCCATCCTGGTGATCATTTGCTATTTTTACATGAATTATGCGAGTTGTTCAAGTATGCAGGTATTTCAATGGAAAAAGTTAAGAAGAAATTATTTTCTATATCACTTGGTGGAAGAGCTGCGAGTTGGTATAAATTGTTAAAGAATCAGCACTCTCTTGAATGGGAGGAGGTTGTATCTCTCTTTTATTCTAAATTTTATCTTTCAAGTGAGATTCACCAAGATCGTAATTCTATATATAATTTCTGGCCTCTTGAAGGAGAAAGCATTGCTCAAGCTTGGGGAAGGCTGAAAACATTAATACTCAAATGTTCTAACCATGAGCTTCCTGATAATATGATTGTTAATATTTTTTATGCAAGGCTTTCAGGACATTGCAATGATTATCTAGATGCTTGTTCGGAGGGCTCTTTCACAAGTAAGAAGGTTGAAGCTAGATGGGATCTCCTTGAAACAATTCGAAACAATGTTGAAAATTGGGAGAATGACAAAGGTAAAGAATCAGGTGTAAACTATGAATATGATTGCATTAAGTCATGTGTTGAAACTACTGATTTTCAAGAGCTTAATGCTAAATATGGTCTTGATTCTAAAATTATTGTTGATTATTATAGAACATTTGCTTCTCATATTAATGTTCCTAAAGAAAATTGGGATGTGTATCATGAACCTTTCAAAGACACTTGCATGGAAAATGAAATTATTATTAATGATTGTGATAAACATGCTCAAACTTCTGATAATACTATTTCTTATAAGCATGTAAATTTTTGTGGAATGCATATGAAGGGGATCGTGTGCAGAAAACAATAATTTTCCTACCGACGATATCCTTAAACTAGCCAAGATCTATTCTATGCAGATATAGTAGTACGAACGGAGATCGGAATACGTACCCTTGTAGACCGAAAGCTTGGATTACGTTCCCGCACAAACGTTGTCGATGCAGACCGACGAAGCCGACCTCAAGGTCGTGTAGAGGAAGCAGGCCTCCGAGTACCGCTAGCGCAGCACCTCGCAGGGAGTCGCACACGTACGGTGGAGACGACGCCTCCGAGGCTCCAGTCCAGGACGAGCAGCGGAAGACTTGGACCGGAACACCAGCAGCGCGGCAGCGGGCTATGGTGGAGGAGATCCCCGGATCCTCTTGCTCGGCGCGGCTCCGACTTGGGAACCACGAGATCGAGAGAGAAATCGGGAATTAATTGGTGAATTAAAAGGCTGGGGGTGCCTCTTCTTATATAGGCTCCCAGGGGGAGCCTACCTTGCCAGCCAGGCAATGTGGGACTATCCCACACAGCCTGGATCGGCCAACGGAGTGCGCCGGCCCTCTGGTGGGCCCCATCTGGCCCACCTAGGCCGGCCTCCAAGCCCCCACCGAATTCCCAAGGGGGTTCCCCCCCCCCTTCTTGGGCCTTCTTTCGTCCGGAAGGCCCATTTAGGGAAATCTGCCTTAATAAATTCGAAAATAAATATATAAAATCATATTTGCATATTAATAACACTAATTAATATCAAACATAATATATATAATTTTTCCTAGCTCCGAAAACTCTTTCGGCGCTGCCCGATCTCCATCGGACCCCTCCGGGACCCTCCCGGTGATCTCTTTCCTTTCCGGTTGTCTTGTCGAAACCCCTTAAGTGTGTTACCCTAGCGGTTCGATATAATATCAGGTATGATCAAGACTCCTCAATGATCAACGACTAACTCGTAGGCCTGGACCCCATGAATTAATCCCTGAGATATAACGAATGACTTTCATCTATCAAACTTGAACGTAAAGTCTTAGACCTTTTGCCATAGCGATACTTAGCACGTCCGAGCGTCGTTCCATAGATATCTCCATACCTAATCCCGACCTTGTTACCGACGACGCTATCTTCTACTCGTTCATGATCTCATGTCTCCGTGACCTAGTCACATGCTTGCAAGCTCATTAGACATGATCTCACCGAGTGGGCCCGAGAGTATCTATCCTGCTATGCGGACTGGCAAATCCCGCTCTTGACCCCTCGTCTCAACTACTCCTTTCCAATACCCAAAAGTATCACCGTTATTGTCATACTAAATAAGATACGACGTTTGGTGCAATCAAAGTATCTTCCGGGAATATCAATAAGAGTTGATCTTACGGTCAAAGGTGTAACGACTACGTTCTCCAAATCTGGGTATGTCCATCACATCGCTCTCTAGCGATATGACTCTCATTGCCGACCGGCGCCATGCCCCATGACCGGGAAACCTCGATCATCAATCGCGCAACGAAACTAGTCTTAGTAGAGGCTACTAGGGACCTGGTTGTTTACGTATCACACCCGCATTAATGTTTCCACTTAATACGGTTCTAGCATGACACAAAAACCTATTATGAACAAACGAGATATGATAAAGAATACACTTTATTAATTACCTCTAGGGCATATCTCCTTCAGCATAGACCTTGTGGAATTAATCAAATTGAATATGAATGTGGTATCCATCATAGGAATGAAAATACTAGAGGTTGGTATAGAGTTTTTAGATATCTTGGTAAAACAAATTGTGCCACCTATCCTTTTATTTGTGAACTTTGCTATGAAGAGGGTCATTTTGAATTTCAATGATCAGGTTCTCATAAAGATATTGCAGGAGACTTTAGTTATAACATGATCACCCCTAATCAACATGATGAACTTACATTATTTTGGGGTGTGAAGAAATATTAAAAAAAACTTCTTTGTTAAAAATGAGTGATATTGATATGAATGATTTGTTGCATGGATGTTATCTCTATTGTGTTAATAATTGCCATGCTAACACCTACATACAAAATATTATAAAGGATGGGACCTTACCAAAGTATGACAGGACTAATATGGGTTTTCATCTTATTAATGAAAGAGAGAAACTCCCCCAAGTTTCTTCCATTGTCTCTAATACTAAACCAGGTTATGTGGAGAAGCTTCCTTTCACGCCTCTCCCTCCAAAAGAGGAAAATAAGAAGAAAATGGAAATAGGAAGAAGAAGAGGAGTAAAAGGAGAGAGGAAACAATATCTTCTCCCAAACTTGTTGCTCCTCTTACAATTAATACTTATAATTATGAATTCAATGATTCTGAACTTGATGATGTACCTATGTCTGTTATTTATATTAGTGATCATGATTGGGAAAAGCACACCTCTTTTGATATTGAAGATCTTTGGGATAATAATTCTTAAAATGATGATGTTAATAACTGTTGCACTATTAATATTATTCATGTTCCTTCCCATGATGATATAGAGAGCTCTGAGCTCGGGGATGAGGTGTTTGAAAATCCTTTTGCTACTAATGATTATATATTTGATACATCACCTTCTAGTAAAAATGATGACATATTTGCAAATGAACACACTTTAGATGATAATTATTCTATTGCTTATGATGATACTATGCCTCCTGTCTTTGATAATTATAAAGAATACTATGACATGGGTTGTAATCACAATTATCCTTTTAATACTTGTCATAATTATAGAGGAATCACTCAAACCAATCCTTTTAATGTACAACTTGTCTATCATGTTCAAGTTCTTTATGATGATCCTACTCCCCTTGTTATTAATGAGAAGAACTTTTCTTATGAGGGAGATAAAGATACTTTAATGCATATGGATCATGATAAGAATGTTTTATGTGATGGTTATATTGTGGATTTTATCAACGATGCTACTGAAAGTTATTATGAGAGAGGAAAATATGGTTGTAAAAGTTTTCAAATTGCTAAAACACCTCTCTTTATGTTGGAAGTTTTGAAGTTCCATTTGTTTCATGTAGCTATGATAGTTGCTTTATGTTTCAATAATTTATTCTATTACAAGACTCCTTTTCATAGGAAGTGGGTTAGACTTAAATGTGTTTGATGTTTACCTCTTGATGCCTCTTTTGCTATTGTGATTGGATCTTTTATCCTATGAAGTATCAGTGGCTGTACTAATGTCCAGTAGAATTGGTAGAAATTGTGTTCCTACAGAAGATCATAATTTTTCGTGCACTAACCCTCTAATGAAGTTTACTCTAAGTTTGGTGTGGAGGAAGTTTTCAAGGATCTAGAGACAAGGATGATATGATGTGATCAAGAGAATAGTAAAGCCAAAGCTTGGGGATGCCCGGGTGGTTCACCCCCCAATATATTTCAAGAAGACTCAAGCGTCAAATCTTGGGGATGCCCAAGGCATCCCCTTCTTCATCAACAAACTATCAGGTCCTTTCTAGTGAAACTATATTTTAATTCCGCCAGATCTTATGTTCTTTTCTTGAAACGTCGGTTTGTTTTTGTAATTTTCATTATCTGAATAAATTGGATCCTAGCATTCTTTTGTGTGGGAGAGAAACACGCTCCGCTTTTTCTTATGAATACTCGTATTCTTCACTTATATTCGTTGAGTATTCTTTTCATGTTATTGTTTGCTTTCTATCTCTTGTTTTCATGCATCTCTTGCTAGAGTTATTAGCTTTATTATAACATACTCTCATATCTCATTGTTTAATTACTTGGAGAGTTTATCTTTCAAACAAGTTGATTGGCGTTTGGTTGAGAACAGAAAATGCTAAAAGTGGTAGATGGTATAACTAAATGATACATAATCTTGTAGATCATTAAATTGTGTCACTTGAATCATTGATGTTGTTATGAGATATTAATTTGCTTAATGGTAAACATGATGGTCTATTAAAGTGGAATAATTAATGTTTGGTCTACAAAAACTTGAAAACTGTGCCACACTTAAATTTCCAGTTGATTGCATAATGGTATATGACTTCTATTTGCCTAAAGCAACCGTAATGACTTTATGTTATGCGCTACGGTCGGGGAAGCCAACGGTGACTTTGTCATTCGCCACGATCCCTCTTGGAGTGATTTTCATTATGCCTTGTAATATCATATTTTTATTTGGAATCTTTTTACTTGTGAGTTCGAAAACTGCAGTTTTCATGGCACTTCCACCACCATATTACTAGCCTCTTTGGTACTTTGCATTGCCCTTTCTCACATTGAGAGTTGGTGTATATTTCACGGGTACATCCAAACTCGTGGGAGATCTTCATTTTGTTCTCCTACACATAAGCCAAATATCTTCCTCAAAACATACACCTTACCTACGTACTACAACATTTTCATAGTTGTTCCGAGATATATTGCCATACAACATCCATCTTACATTACATAACTTGTTGTCATTCATTACTTATTTATTGCTTTGCGTGATTCTAAAAAGCTGATGTGTGGTTTTACCCATGTTACGCTAGATCATTGCATAACCTGCTACACTGGCAGAGGCGTTGTTGTCATATGCATTTTTATGGCACATTCATATTAAGTTACTTGTATCATCAGTATGTTGTCATATCATCATTAGTGTGTTGTCATATATCATATTAGGATGCTTGCCCCTAAAAGTGAAAAGAGCCATGGAGGCCATCGAAAAGAGAAACAAAAAAATAGAAAAAAGAAAAAAAGAGAAAAAGAAAGGGGGGGGGGGGGGCAGCATTACTATTCTTTATCACACACTTGTGCTCATGTTATAGCACCATATCATTTATAGTCATCACGTGTGCTCATGTTATAGCACCATATCATTTATGATCATCATTTGTGCTCATGTATAGCACCCTTTACTCCATATGAGAGAGTTTTCATATCTTAGTTGCATAACTATGTGTGAAACTTTACACTATAGAACTTGGCTTGTATATTCCAATAATGAGCCTACTCAAAAGTGCTCTAGATCTTCGTGAGCAAGCAAGTTGGATGCACCCCCACTAGTTCCATTGGAGAGCTTTGATGCACACGGTGGGTGTGTTGCTGGGAGACCCCAAGAGGAAGGTGTGAAGTAGTGCAGCAGCAAGTTTCCTCAGTATGAAACCAAGGTTATCGAACCAGTAGGAGATGAAGAATTCCCCCGAGGTATCAACGGCGTCAGAAGATTGCTGGTGCTAAGTTGACGTGGAGCCTGCACACAAACAAGCAAGATACTTTGCCCCAACTTAACAGTGAGGTTGTCAATCTCACCGGCTTGCTGTAACAAAGGTTTAAACGTATGTGTGGAAGAAAGATGTATGTTTGCAGAAAGTAACAGGTTTGCAGTTGTAGTTTTATCAGATTAATGAGAAGGATCGGAGACCACAGTTCACTAGTGGTGTCTCTCCATAAATAATAACATTCATCCATGAGTGGTAAACAAATTACAGCTAGGCAATTGACAGAATAATGATGAGCTACCCAACATTATGGTATCTAGTGTGAGATTCATTTGGGCATTATAACAATATACATAAAACGTTCCAACCGCATCTAAGACTAATAATACACCTTTCGGTTAGCGTCCGCACCCCTTTCAGTATTAAGTTGCATGCAACAGATTATCGCCTTAAGCACTGTGTGTAAAGTAAGTAAGTAACATCATCCTTAGACAAAGTACTACTGTTTTATCCCTAGTAGCGACAGTACATCTACAACCTTAGAGCTTTCTGTCACTGCCCAAGATTTAATAGAGACATGAACCCACTATCGAGCATAAATAACCCATCTTGGAGTTACGAGCATCTACTTGGCCAGTGCACACACAAGTAATGGAGAACATGGAAGATCATTAAATAGCACACACATGATATATTATGAAGCAATAACTTTAGTACTCAATATTTATCGTACCCTAGCAAACACAACATGGAGAATTACATAAAGATGATCTTGATCATGATAGACAGCTCACAAGATCTAAACATGATAGCACAAGAGGAGAAGACAACCATCTAGCTACTGTTATAGACCCGTAGTCCAAGGGTCGACTACTCACGCATCAGTCCGGAGGCGGTCATGGCGACGTAGAGGCCTCCAAGGACGATTCCCCCCCCCCCCCCCCCCCCCCCCCCCCCGGACAGGGTGCCCGGGAGAAGTTCTGATCTCCCCCAAAGTGGTGTTGACGATGGCGGCGGCTCGAGACACGTGGAGAAAAAAGTGAATATCGTATGTTTATTTTTAGGTCAAGGGAGATTTTATAGGCGAAAGTGCAAGGTCGGTGGGCGCCCGAGGGCCCCACATCACCTCCTAGCGCGGCCAGGAAAGGAGTCGCGCCACGAGGTGGTGTGGGCGCCTCGCGACCCCTCTTCGTCTCGTCTTCGGTTCCTCGTGACGCAAATATTCCAAAAATAATTTCAGGATCTTTTATTTCCAATTTCGAGAATATTTCCTTAAGTGATATTCTGAAACCAAAAACAGCAGAAAACAGGGAACTGGTACTGTGGCATCTTGTTAATAGGTTAGTCCCAGAAAATGCATAAAACTATATAAAATGCATATAAAACATGTAATAACATGATATAACATATCATGAACCATAAGAAATTATGAATACGTTAGAGATGTATCAACATCCCCAAGCTTTGTTCTACTCGTCCCGAGTAGGCAAGAACAATAAAAGAAGAATAATTTCTGAAGTGACATGATTAAACACAATCTTGATCATGTAATAATGTAAGGCATGTAAACTGAGATCAAATGAATAAGGATTGTAGTTTATATTGATATAAAACGAGTAATGAATAAACAAGTAGGTGAAGCAAGCAAAGCTTTCAATGATATAGTACTAGATAGCAATCAACTGTGCGAAGTAGATATTAAAGATGATTTAAGCTTCAAGCACAACAATATAATCATCTAATACTTCCAACAAACATGACAACTTAATGAAAGGATCAAGTCAAGCAATATCAGTATGCACGTAGAAGATCAATATATTATTTGTTCAAAAGAAATAAGCAAGCGTTCAACATTGGTTCCTGGCACCAGGATGTTATGACTAATAAAATGTTAACGGAGGTTTGACAGGCCAACAGAAGAAATGCTCACAAAGATGTAGATGATCATTAGACAAGAGAAAGTCATACAATCGAAGCTATGCAAGGAGTAGTGATTGACACACAACGGATGCACAATGAGCTATAAGTATATGAAAGCTCTCCAATGAAACTAGTGGGGGTGCATCCAACTTGCTTGCTGACGAAGACCTAGAGCACTTTTGAGGAGGCTCATTATTGGAATATACAAGCCAAGTTCTATAGTGTAAAGTTCCTCACATAGTTATGCACATGAAAACTCTCTCATATGGAGTAAAGGTGCTAAACATGAGCACAAATGATGATCATAAATGATATGGTGCTATAACATGAGCACAAGTGATGACTATAAATGATATGGTGCTATAACATGAGCACAAGTGTGTCATAAAGAATAGTAATGTTGCCCTTTTTTTAATTCTTTCATTTTTTCTCTTTTTTCTATTTGTTTTCCTTTTTCTGTTTCTCTTTTCCATGGCCTCCATGGCTCTTTTCACTTTTAGGGGCAAGCATCCTAATATGATACATGATGTATGACAACACACTAATGATGATAAGACAACATACTGGTGATACAAGTAACTAATATGAATGTGCCATAAGAATGCATATGACAACGGTGCCTCTGCCAGTGTAGCAGGTTATGCAGTGGTCTAGCGTAACATGGGTAAAACCACACATCAGCTTTATAGAAACACGCAAAGCAATAATTAAGTAATGAATGACAACAAGTCATGTAATGTAAGATGGATGTTGCATGGCAATATATCTCGGAACAACTATGAAAATGTTGTAGTAGGTAGGAATGGTGGATGTTTTGAGAAAGATATTTGGCTTATGTGTCGTAGAACAAGATGAAGATCTCCCACGAGTTTGGATGTACCCGCGAAAAATGCACCAACTCTCAATGTGAGAAAGGGCAAAGCAAAGTACCGAAGAGGCTAGCAATATGATGGTGGAAGTGACATGAAAACTGCAGTTTTAGAACTCACAAGCAAAAAGATTCCAAATAAAAATATTATCATACAAGGCATAATGAAAATTACTCCTAGAGGGATCGTGGCGAATGACAAAGTCACCGTTGGCTTCCCCGACGTAGCGCATAACATAAAGTCATTACGGTTGCTTTAGGCAAATAGAAGTCATATACCATTATGCAATCAACTTGAAATTTAAGTGTGGCACCGTTTTCAAGTTTCTCTAGACCAACCATTTATTCATTCCACTTTACTAAACCATCATGTTTACCAATAAGCAAATTAATATCTCAAAACAACGTCAATGATTCAAGTAACACAATTTAATGATCTACAACATTATGAATCATTTAGTCATACCATCTACCACATTGAGCATTTTATGTTCTCAACCAAACACCAATCAACTTATTTAAAAGATAAACTCTCCAAGTAATTAAACAATAAGATATGAGAGTATAATATAACAAAGCTAACAGCTCTAACAAGAGATGCATGAAAAACAAGAGATTGAGAGCAAACAATAACAAAAGAAGAATACCCAATGAATATAAGTGAAGAATATGAGTATTCATAAGAAAAAAGCGGAGCGTGTCTCTCTCCCACACAAAAGAATGCTAGGATCCATATTATTCAGAGAATGAAGAAAAAAAATAGACGCTTCAAGATAAGCACATAAGATGTGCGGAATTAAAATATAGTTTCACTAGAAAGGACCTGCTAGTTTGTTAATGAGGAAGGGGATGCATTGGGCATTCCCAAGCTTTGACGCTTGAGTCAAATATATTGGGGTGAACCACCTGTGCATCCCCAAGCTTTGGCGTTACTATCCTCTTGATCACATTGTATCATCCTTCTCTCTTGATCCTTGAAAACTTACTCCACACCAAACTTAGAGTAACTTCATTAGAGGGTTAGTGCACAAAACAAATTATGATATTATGTGGGAACACAATTGCTACCAATGCTACTGGACATTAGCTACAGACACTGATACTTAATAGGATACAAAGATCCTATCAAAATAGCAAAAGACGCATTGCAAAAGAAAATGGCAGAATCTGTCAAAAATAGAACAGTCCGTAAATACGAATTTTTTCTAGGCAACTTGCTCAGATTAGAAAAATCAAAACTAATGAAAGTTGCGTATACATCTGAGGATTGCGCACAAAAAAGGGCATATTTTTCTGACGTTTCAGTGAATTGATATGAATTTAACAGTGAAAAACAGAAATCTGTTTCAGCACAGGAATTGAATTTTAGCATCAACTTTCAACTAGAGACTTAACTTGACACAACACTGCAATAAAATTAAAATACAAAGGAGTTTCTACAAAGGTTGGACAAGTCCTTGACACAAGCAAAATAAATTAAAATGACATGAAATAAAAGTGGGTTGTCTCCCATAAGCGCTTTTGTTTAACGCCTTTGAGTTAGGCACAAAAGGTGAAACTCAAGTATTATCAAAAGATGAAGCATCAACATCAATAATTTCCTCCAAAACAAGGTTGGTTGTAATAGGTGTTTTTGGTATCCATGAGTGTGTCCTATTATGTAAACCATCATTTTTAGTCATATTGGGAGGTTTGGGTTTGGGAATATAAATAAACTTTTGCTCCCTTCCTACAAAAGCCTTATCTCTCTTAGTTTTAATAGAAGCAAATGTTGAACCTAAAGCTTCTATAACATCTTCTAGTGCATCAATTCTATGATTATGAGTACCAAGGGTGTTGCTAGTTTCTAAAGCAGTGATTCTTCCATTAATGAGATCTATTGATTCATTACCCTTGCTAGCATTATCAAGAAAAGTTTTTTTTCCATAGAATCCAACCTTTTAATTATATCTTCCAAAGTGATCTCAGTTTTAACTTCTTTAGTAAGTGGTGGTGATCCAACAAACTTTCAATTTAATTGCAGGTGTACCAAGAAAATTATCTCCCATAAGAGTGTCAAGAACATACCTATACCAACTAGAGATACCAACATAAAAATTCCTACGGAGGATTAAAGTGGTGTGTTTCTTAGTGCATTTTTTATGAGCATCATTTATCCTATACCAAGCATCTTTTAAACTTTCTCCTCCTTGTTGTTTAAACGAATGAACTTCAACTTCAGGACTACCCATTTTCAGCAAATTAATGAACAACCGAAATAACAATATTAAAGTAAATAAAGACAAACCGAAATAAACAAGAGCAACAAGACTGAAAATAAATGACTAAACCGAAATATAAATAACAATGCAAGTAACTAATTTTTTATATTTTTGATTTTAAGCAAACAAGATAGTAATAAAAATAAACTAATCAAGACAATAACAAAGTAAAAAGATTGGAAGTGCAAAAACTCGACGCCAGAAAATTCTGGTGTCAAGTTGACGGAGGAATATGAAGGTCTTCAAGGAAATCTCGGCTCCCCGGCAATGCCGCCAGAAAATTGCTTGATGCACACGGTGGGTGTGTTGTTTGGAGACCCCAAGAGGAATGTGTGAAATAGTGCAGCAGTAAGTTTCCCTTAGTATGAAACCAAGGTTATCGAACTAGTATGAGATGGAGAATTCCCCCGAGGTATCAACGGCGCTAGAAGATTGCTGGTGCTAAGTTGACGTGGAGCCTGCACACAAATAATCAAGATACTTTGCCTCAATTTAACAGTGAGGTTGTCAATCTCACCGGCTTGCTGTAAAAAAGATTAAACGTATGTGTGTAAGAAAGATGTATGTTTGTAAAAAGTAACAGGTTTGCAGTTATGGTTTTATCAAATGAGAAGGACCGGGATCCACAGTTCACTAGTGGTGTCTCTCCATAAATAATACTCCCTCCATTCCATAATGTAAGAGCTATAGTTTTTTGAGAAATATTTCAAAATATATGGTTTACAACGATTTTTGGATGGATTTACCGATGAAAAAGTGAGTTTCATTCTCGAACGGAGTGATTTTATGGATTGTTTTCATTTGTTGTCTATTAGGGAGTCCTATCTTTGAATTTTGTCTAAGACAAATGAGTCCATAGTATGTCAAATACGCATGTCTTAATATCCGTGCAGAAAACTATTGCTCTTACATTCAGGAACAGAGGGAGTAACATTCATGGAGTGGTAAACAAATTACAGGTAGGCAATTGACAGAATAATGATGAGCAACCCAATGCATATATTAACATTATGATGTCTAGTGTAAGATTCATTCAGGCATTAAAACAATATACATAGACCGTTCTAACCGCATCTAAATCAGAACGCATCAGTTTATAAAATATATGATGTTTTTAAACAAGAGGAAGACACCTCATGTCTTGAAGAACAAGGCAAGATGAGCACTCATAATTCACGATACCGTACAGCTCTTGAGAGTCATAGAGACCGTTTCACTTCCGGTTCTATTGGTTTCTTTCCATCAGCGTTAGAAGTACACGAAGAGCATATATAAAAAAAGTACACGAAGAGGCAAAACGTTGCCAAAATAAATACTCCGTTCCGAATTATAAAATGTTTTGGTTATGTCAATATGGTCCACATACAGACTGAATGAAAACAGACACACTAAATAAGTCTATATACATGTGATTCAGAAAAAAAAACTAGAACATCTTATAATTTGGAGCGCAGGGTACATTTCCTGGGAACTGTGCAATCGTTCAAAAATTGTGGAAGAGTCCTAAAAAACCTCAGCTTGTGTACAAGCCATTCCATGGCTATGCCTATATGATTATTCATGCTCAATTCTGGTTATCAAGCTATATAATTTACTGCACGGGCTCAAAAAAGAAGTTGACACAGAATAATACACACATATCCTAATTATAATCATTATCATCCCACTGTCCACCCTCGTTCTGCAATCACCTCACGAACCCGTGTAGCTACTTCAATAGCATCATTTAAGGGAGGGTAGCTCCAGCTATTTGAAATCTACAAGGAAAAAAGGCAGTTCATAAGACATGCATGTGCATACTTGTAAAAGAGTCCGAGCTATATGTACTTTAGTAGCACATGTTATTTTACTTGCTTCTATAACTTTTTAAGTATACTTGCCAAGATGTTATGTATGGTGGGACAAATATACAACATTAATCATCTGATATGATTGTGTCACAGAAGTTGTACTAACCATCTAACAGAATACATGCACAACATGCATACAGTTCTTATGTATTTTTGTTTGAGGCTTTGAGCATTGCCAGAAACTAAATTGCACAGCCACCGTTATATTAATTGCTTCTGGAACTCTAACAGGAACAAGCAAAAACATCAATGATCTCACATAAAATGGGACTCCATAAGGCATGTGCAGCAAGTACAAAAAAGGGAAACTAATTTCACCGTTAGGATCATAAACTAATAAAATAAGAAACCAAGGGGGAAAAGGGCGTAAGCTCAGGCAGGCTTCCGCGGAATTTGGAGTGAATCAGAGGCCTCACGCCTCGCTTCTGGTATTCGCGGTCATTTTAGCAAGGAGCTAAGCATTGCACGTAAGCTCGCGTGCTGAGGCTGGAAAAGGCGGAAGAAATCGGGGGGATCGGAGGCCGGGGGAGGCGGAAACGGGCAGTTAGGGTTAGGAGAACTCCAGTCCCCACTCAGCCACTCTCCCGACCCGAGACAGAGAGGCGGTGTGATATCATCTCCGTCCGCCATGGAAGCTCCTCGTGGGCCGCCTCCACCTCTTCCTCCAGGCAGCCGGGTCGTCGACCCTTTCCACCAGGCAGCCGGCTCGTCCCCTTCATCCCCTCTCCACTTGAGCGACGCCCACCATGTGATATGCTGTCAACCAAACTTTGAAAGCCTCATCGTGCGTTGTCCCACAAAAATAACCTGCAACGTTTCGTCCAGGTGAGTCTTCCTTGCCATCATGGCCCCTGTTGTTGCAGTTGTGGAGCCGTCTGTTGCAGGTGAGTGGGTCTTCCTTGCCATCATAGGGCTTTGTTGAGGGTGAGGACCCTGCAGCAAACCGCGGCGCTATCGGCATCTGTTGTGACAGCAAATGAAACTGCTGCGATTACTGTGGCAGATTTGTTAGGGGCAGCCCTATCGAGTAAGGGGCAATCTCCGATGCCATGGGAGTTACTACAACACCACATGAGGCGAGCGGCTGGAGATCTGCTGGTTTTATCACCCGATCGCTTTCTCCTCCAAGGCCTTGATGTGTATGTCAAGGGCTGCAAAACCCTCTCCATCTTCTTGAGGACAGCCTCCTGCAATGTAGCCATGACTGTGGCCATGTAGCCATCAGTTGCTTTCTTGTCGTCATCGGAAGAAATGGTGGTCGGCTCTAATACCAAGAAGTGTTGTGGACATTAGCAGTTGTCTCCCAGGAGTCGGCTAGGGAAGAGTTCATGAAGGGGATGACTTCAATTAGGAAAGATGAGTTACAGATAGGATTAGAAAAGCTTAATTCGGAATAGTAAGGATTAGGAAAATACAATGCCTTGGGTGTCAATATAGGAGGTATTATATATGTATCAATCATGTAAGTTATCGAATCAAGAAAAATAATCAATCTAATCTCTCCCAAGTATTCTCTGATCACAAACTATGTCTACCCAATCCCTCGCAGCCAGTCTGGCTATCTTCTACACGGTAGTTATCCCGTTCTGGGTCTAAGTCCACAACATTTGATGTCAGAGACAAAACACCATGGCTTTCAATGCCGACTCTTTCATGGAAAAATTCAAGACCTCCCTTCAACCCATCGTTGATGAATTCAAGATGTGTATGCTAGAGATAATCGTGAAGAAAGAAAGGAGGATGGCTGAAGCTTCTGTGGCACAACCAGTGGCAGGGTTTATCTAAAAAACAACCAGTGGCAGGGGCGCATGAAGAAGCAGCACCAGAGGAAGAAGCAGTAGCCACACATATGCAAATCAGCACAGCAGCACAACTAGTGGCGGCGGTACTGCAGCAGGCACAACAATACCAGAGGTGTGAGTACGAATGGCAATGATCGAGATAGGAGAACAGAGTACATCGTCATATCCAGGAGCAGCAACACAACCTGAAGCCACACATGTTGGTGGCATTTGGTACAAAGGAGGTGACGCGTGATTTGCCAAGGAGCCGTGGGGGCAACAATACCATGGGGAGGTGACACGTGATTTGCCGAGGCATGGAGCCGTGGGGGCAATAATACCATGGTTGCTAGCCTGCAGCTTTGAGGACAAGCTGCTTGTCCTGGAGGGGAGTAGTGTTGTGGACACTAGCACGTTGCCTCCCAATGAGAGTCGGGGAGGTTGGCGAGGGAAGACTTCATGAAAGGAGTGACTTGAATTGGAAAAGATGAGTTAGAGATAGGATTAGGAAAGCTTAATTCAGAACAGTAAGGATTAGGAAAGTACAGAACGCCTTGGGTGTTAATTAGGAGGTACTCTTTCTGTTCTACAATATAAGATGTTTTAGCCATTTTTCACATTCATATGCATACACATGTATCTACACATGTTTTAGTGTACATGTACACTTATTTTAATGTGTAGACAACATGTGTTACACCTAAAACATCTTATATTGTGGAACGGAGGGAGTATTATATATGTATCGGTCATGCAAGTTATCGAATCAAGAAAGAACAATCAATCTAATCTCTTCCAAGTATTCTCTGATTCCCAACCTATGTCTACCCAATAGATATCCCGTCTAGCTATCTTCTTCACGGTAGATATCCCGTTGAGGATCTAAGGCCACAACACTTTATCAAGTAGATGTGCTTTTTTTAATTTAACAGAATTGACAGACATACATCTTCCAATCCAGTGAAATGGCGGACAACGCCTCGTTCCCGTAGAGTTTTGTGGAAAGCTGAGAACTTCCATTTACAATGCTCGGTCCCAACAACATAAACAGGCTTCCTGTTAAAATGTGATTGGAAGTTAGTCATGCAACCTTCATGGAGGATGTAGCTGTACCTCTATTCCTCTTGTTTGCAATGAAATGAAACACAAAGTCTTGCATTTTCTCGAAAAAAGGTTGGTACTTGTCAGAAGTCATGCAGATAGAAAAAGCCGCTTACCCTGTACTGCAGGCCTCACTTAGCATACTTATCGAGTCTGCTGTTACGACAAAAGCATCAGCCCACGCGAGATGCCCCAGGTGTGGGTTAGGTTCTGCACAGATAAAACAGAATCAGCACAAATCGAAAAACTTTCTAAGAACATATAAACTACTATGTTTTAGAATCTACCTTCCCCGTCCCAAATATAGACCTTAGGATGTTCAGCAAACTCTTTAAATATAATATCAGAGACCTGACAGCATACAATTTAAAACAACTGTCAAGTTCACTCTTATTGTACCAAATGACCAGATTACCGAACGATCTACCTTTTTTGGTGTTCTCCTAGAGAATGTAATTCTGACACTCCCACAGCTGTCTAGCACATTAACCAGTGAAGTTATGAGCTGCCTGGCAAGGTCTACACCAAATTTACAATTTCCTGAACATTAGAAAACAAAAGCATTAGATTGCCTTGGATCTGAGCACGAAAATCAGTCACTCACCCAATACAAATACTGCAGACAGAGAACAATAAGACTTAAGAGTATGTCTAGAGGCCAGCATGCATGCTGTTACCACTCCATAAGTTAGAGAGGGAAAATTTTCATCCTAGATAACGTACTTTAAACCTGCCGTTTGGGAGGGTATGGATACACCTGCGCTTTGCCCACATCCCACGTTGCACTGCACCCCATCCATTCTTACCCTCCTCGTTTCTCCATTGCCCATGTAAAGTACTCCCTCCGTTCCACAATATAAGATGGTTTAGGTGTAACACATGTTATCTAGATTCACACTAAAATGAATGCACATGTGATGCAAGTACGCAAGTACACACTAATTAGTTATCTAATTGAATGTTCCAACATTACCATACATGTAGTGATGCAAGTACGCAGATTAGCTGCTTTTGGATCTAGCCTTAATATCTTATGAAATAAAATCCAGGATAACATGGTAAAATGATACTCCCTCCGTTCCTTGAAGTAAGGTGTATAAGTTTTTGAACACAAGTCCAAAATATAAGGTGTATTTCATTTGTTGTCAAATATACCCCTCAACCATGTAAGCTCACGCATGGATCAAAATCCCTACAAAAAAGGTGGCAATTAATTGGCTGCATACATGCCCACCAAACGATCCCTTAGATTGTGTAGCAATTAATTGGCTGCTTCTTTTAACGGATCCTCTCACGTTCCATGAATTGAGAGCTGAAATTTTCCGGTCTTTGCCATTGCCGCCATTGAGATTTCGATGTGTGCTAAAAAAAAATCGACGATCACCAAATTTGGCGGAAGCTTTTGCCACTAGGCTACACGGGAGAGAGGAAGAAGTTACGGCATCAGCGTCGTGGGAACAACCGCAGCAGCGAGGGCAGTGATCGATCGGGAGAGAGAATCATGGGAAGGGAATTTTGTATGCTAGTTTAGGAAGTAGACTAATTAGGAGAGAGAGAATTGTAGCTTTCCTTTTTTTTCTAGCATGCTCACGTTGAAAGGAATATGCCCGAGAGGCAATAATAAAGTGGTTATTATCTTATTCCATGTTTATGATAAATGTTTATTTCTCATGCTAGAATTGTATTAATTGGAAACGTTAATACATGTATGACTAATGAACAAATAAGAGTTCCTAGTAACGCCTCTCGTTTAACTAGCTCGTTGATTAACTGATATTAATTAAGGTTTCCTGATCATGAACATTGGATGTTGTTAATAACGGGATCACGTCATTAGGAGAATGATGTGATGAACACACACCCAAATTAAGTATAGCAATGCGATCAAGTCATTAAGTTTACATTGTTGTACTAAGCATACGAAGTAATCCTAATCCTTAGAGCATGAGATCATGTCAATCACTAACACCGGAAGAATGCTTTGATAACATCAAACGTCACACCGTAACATGGTAACATCAAACGTCACAAGGATGTCATATCACAGAACAAATAAAGAGTACTTGTCAAATAAAGAGTACTTGTCGGGAACGACATCAAACTAGTTATAGATGATACCAATGATCGGATCTCGGATAAGTAAAATATCGCGAGACAAAAGGAATTGGTTATGACGTTTTTGGTTCACACGATCACAAGATTCATCGTCGAATATGTAGGAGTCATTACGGATCTCCAGATCCCGCTGTTGACTATTGACCGGAGAGGTGTCTCGATCATGTATATATTATTCACGAACCGTAGGGTGACACACTTAAGGTTTCTCGATGCTTTTGGGTAGACACGGAATTTCGGAGAAAAGTTTGGACAGCACCGAAATTATTTCGGGTAATATTGAAATAGTTCAAGGAGTTAATTGTTAATGGTTGCCAATGGTTGTTAATACAATTAACAGCAAGTCCGCTCTGGCCCTGGCAAAGAACCCCGTTTTTCATGAACGGAGCAAGCACATCCGGCTGAGACATCATTTCATCCGAGGCTATTTGGAGGAAGGAAGCATCACGGCGAGCTACATCAACACCACGGACCAGCTCGCTGATCTGCTCACCAAGCCTCTTGGGAGGATCAAGTTCCTTGAACTCTGCTCCAGGATTGGGATGGTTCAGCCCGTGCACAAGACAACGCACAAGACTTAGGGGGAGAATGATGGATAAGTCTCTGTACTATAGTCTTGTGGGGTTTGGTCTTTGGTCTATAGGACTGCAGGCAGCACATATGGTCCTTGTGTCAAGGACTGGCAGTTAGCATCTATGACAGTCAGTTAGGATAGCATCAAGGACTGGTTGTTATAACAGTCTTGACTGCTTTAGACTAGCATCTTAGACTAGCATATTCGTGGCTGGCTAGCAGCCTATAAGTATGTAACCCCAACCCCTCAGGTTGGCATGACATTGTGTGTGAGAAATAAACCAACGAAAATTGCCCCAACTCTCCTAGTGCCATCCTCTCTCAATGAGAGTAAACCTCAAACAACTATCATTGCGGGTGTCTGTCTCTCCCACTATAGTTAAGATATAAAATAGAACCGGTTGCTAATAATATTTTCATCACCGTTGTGGTTTCATGTTCGTAGGTAAGAACGGTTCTATCTTCGAAAGCCCTAAGCCACATAAAATATGCAAAAATAAATTAGAGGACGTCTAACTTGTTTTTGCAGGGCATGTGATGTGATATGGTCAAAGTTACAAATTTGATGTATGAGATGATACCTAATGTAAATTATGACAAACCGACAGGAGCCAAATGGTTGTCTTTTTAATTTATGGCATGCGTGATAAGTATCATATCTAGATGATATGTTGTAAATTTGGAGGACAATCAAGAAGGAGGCGCCATGGACCTTGGTGCCACGCCGGTGGAATGATGGAGATCATGCCAAGATGCACAAGATAGAGATTAAGTGCGAGAAGGACCATATCATATCACATTATCCATGCATGTGATGTTAATCCTTTTATGCATCTTATTTTGCTTAGATCTTTGCTTAGATCGCGACGGTAGCATTATAAGATGATCCCTCTCACAGTTAATATCAAGATAATAATGTGTTCTTCCTTAGTATGCACCGTTAAGAAAGTTCGTCGTTTCAAAGCACCACGTGATGATCGGGTGTGATAGACTCAACGTTCGCATACAACGGGTGTAAGCCAGATTTACACACGCAAATACTACGGTTCTACTTGGCGAGCCTAGCATGTACAGACATGGTCTAGTCATATGGATGATATGATCAACATGTCGATGTTCGCCTTTGCAGTTGCACCATCTCCTGTGATGATCGGTTATTGGTTTAGTGAATTTGGTTCGTGTAATCACTAAAACGACTAGAGAGATGTTGTTTTTGAGTGGGAGTTAACGTAATAATTTAGAATTAGTTTAACTCCATATATCTATCATAAACATAGTTTAAAATTGTCTTTGCATGAATATTTGTAGTATTGGCATCCGTAGTCCACTACGCACTAGGCTTGTTAGTTGAGATCAAAACTGTTCAAAATCTGATATTTACTCTATGGACCGGTACCATATTGTAAGTAATTATGTATAAAAAAGTTTTAAAGTTCTACTGCAAACTTCCGGTAACTCTAAAATTGCTCCATGTGATTTGGAATCTAAATTGAGCAACAATTTTTATTGGTGTCTAAATTCATTCTTGTCTCCGTGAAACTCAGTTTTCAAATTTGTTTGATAATTGAGGAGCACGATGGAGCTGAAAATTTGTTTTCAGAAATGAATTGAGGTATGAGATATGACTGATATCTAGGACCTTGTTTTGGCTACAAGTTTTTATGAATTTCAGTGGGAGTACTTGAGCTCATATTGTATGAGTATGTACTACAAGATAGAAGATGCTAGGCATCTCGATATCCAAATTAGTTTGGCACTGATTCATATCCAATCTAATTGAGCCATGGTAGCTTCATCATGATAGGATTCATGATGGGATGGATAAATAGTGTAAATGAATTTGTTCATTGCATTAAAAGACCACTAATAGTGAAATCCAGAAGAACACTTATCATATGATGATCAACTTCAACATAAAACTCCAAAGGGTGCTAGTACTGACTATTCACGCCTAGGGTTTTGATACAATTTGATTGACACAAATGTTGATGTTGAATGCTTCTTCCGCATAGAGAGGAAAAACCGAAAGAGGAACTGCAAAAGTATTAGGCGGAAAAGAAAAGATTAGAAAGTCTAGTTCAGGTGTATATGGCTCATATACATGTTATAGATATTTTCCCTATTAGTCGCATACTATAATTCTTGGGTATTTGTACTAGATTGGTTGGTATGAACTGTCATACAACTCAATACAAGAAGACAATGGCCTAAGTAAGGATGGCAATTTTACCCACGGGTACGGGTATTCGCGGGTATCGTATCCACATGGGTAGGGTATGGGTACAATTTTATACCCATGGGTAGTAACCGTACCCTGCCCATTAATTCACGGGTAGGGCTAGATAAATGATGAGATTCATACCCGTGGTATACCCATACCCTATCCGTTTATATATCTTACCCATGGAGGTATAGTGCTCATTTTCGTGAGCTTATAAACCTATGGTGAAATTGTCATCCATTATGAGTTTGAGTTGAGAATTATCATGTACTTTAATATATATAATGAGTTGAGATAAATATTTTTCTTTTATTAATTTGTTATTGATGAATGTAAAATTACATATAGCATGTACACTATTTGATCTGCCGTTGGGTAACCAACGGGTATTTGGGTACCGGTCGGGTATGGGTACGGGTAAAATTTCATACCCGGGTAGAGTTTTCTACCCATTGACTATACGGGTACGGGTATGGTATTGCTCAACCCGCCCCATATCCTGCCCATTGCCATCGCCGCCTAAGTGACTTATGAGGAATGTGATAACAATACGCAACGAAAATATGATAATTTGTTATTGTGTTCGTGTATTATACCTAGCCCGTGAGATTTATTCTAAAAGAAAATAATAAATTTGTTATTTTGTTCTGGTCTAAATAAAACAATTAGTTGTTCAAATTTTGACCATGATCCATAGAAGATGGATAAGTTATTATAAATCTTGTTGGTAAAACATATATCTATAATACTAACACTAAACGCCGCAAGGCTAATGATTTCAATTCCACATAATTGTGGAACCGCCATTTAAGTTATATTAGAAATAATTGCATGAAGAAACTCAATGTTGCTGAATTTCAGAGTCACTTGATTTTGAATCATTTGGCGCTTGCAACACCTTCTAAAAGGAAAATGACTTGAACTTTGTTCGAGAGGCCTAAGATTGAACGAATGGCTAAACATGTTGGAAATCACACATGATTGATGTATGTGATCCATTGGGTGTAGCCATAAGCGGTAGATTCATCTACTTCGTTGATGATTTAAATAGATATATTCGGATTTACCTATTTAATGAGAAAGAAGTCTGAAACATTTGAATATGTTCAAAGATTTCAACATGACGTAGAAAATCATCGTAAAAATAATATCTATGATGAGTTCATAGAAGGGATTACAAGTTTAGCACAAGACATCTAAGTGTTACGGAATTAATTACACAATCATGCCTCCCTAAAACACCACAGAAGTATGGTGGGTTCGAGAGACATAATCAGACTGTGTTTTAACATGAAATATCAAATATGTAAACTGAAATTGCTATTATATTTTTGAAAAGCTATGCTTTAGAGACCGCTTTTACACTTAAAAGAGTACCATCATATATGACCCATTGAATTGACAACCATATTAGATATGGGACGGGAAGTTACCCAACGGTCTTTTCTTCATTTCTGGTATACAAATGAGTTTCCAACCAAAATGGATAAATATCTTTGTAGGTTATCCCAAGAAAGCATTGAGAATTCTTAACTTTAAGCCGAAGACAAAGTGTTGTTGTCGCTGAAATGGCTTATTTTCCGAGAAGGATGTTCTCGTGAAAGTTTTGAGTGGGAGGACAATAGAATTCAATAACTAAGATGAGCAGAGTGGCGCAACACCATAATTGTTCTGGAAGCGTCCATGTCGCCCATAACACCCACAACTACAAGTTGTTGTAGCTCTGGAGATTGAATTATATATTGAACCTCACTAGTCGGGTACGCTTTCGTAGTCGAATAATAAACATTTGAGAACGAAGTATTATTCTATGACAATAGTAAACCGATTGTATACAAGGAAACGATGATGGGCCCTTAACTCCGTTAAAAATGGTTGAACGCCATAAAATCCAAGATAGTATTCATATACGAAATCTTGGAACTTGGTAAAATAAAAATGAGTCTATAAACAACAGTAGATGTCACATCCTAAAAGGTTCGAGTTGTCAAAAATTGTTTACGACAAAGTTCAAGAAGTTGACTACGTTAAGATTTGGATCTTCCGTCGCGAAACCTTAAATCTGAATGGATTATTCTAACAATCGCTGCATATGAGTTATGTCGGGTAACAAAGTTGTGTTCCTTAGTTGGAGTACTAACCAAGGATGTCGTGGTATCGGCATAATTGATAGGAGACGGGGGTCCTCTAGCCTACGTATGGATTGTGGGGAAGAAGGTTGGTGTCGTCGAGGTCGGGATTGAACACGGCGAGTTTACCCAGCTTCGGATCCCACAGCGGTGGCGGGATCCTACGTGCTGCAATAATTCACTATGAGGCAATAGCCGTGAACAGGTTACAATGTGTTTGATGCGTATTCAAGCGTGCCCTAAAGGCTTCCTGGTGGCCGGCTTATATAGGCGGCCAGACCCCATGATACAAGGTAAGTACTTGTCCGGCAAGTAATCAGAGTCCTAGACCTAGCCGGCTTAGTTGCCGCCTTCCGTCTTGGGCTCGGTGGCTTGATGGGCTTAGGCCTTCCGCCTTCCTTGGACCGTCCGCCTACTTCCTTGCACGTCAGCTATCTGGGCCGCCCAACAGGCCTTGGCCTTACCACCCTTGGGCCACCCTGGACTAGCCGGATTGATCCATGCTGGTTATACCCCTAGTTGATATATCCCCAACATTAGCCCCCAGAAAGGTTGAAGTTCTCCAGGCGCCGGCTTCTCCTTGATTCTCCATCTGCCAAGGTTGGCGGCTGCAGGACTTGAACCATTCTGAAAATCAAAGAGGCATGCGTGTCTTGATGTTGACAGGCGGCCGCCTTTGTCCATCATGGGAAAAGACGGCTACTCGGCAATCTTTGCCGAGCATTCTTCTTGACGGTTTCCGCCTAGCCGGCTTCACGACAGTTTGAAAACAGCCTAGGCGGGAATCTTGCCATGATCACAAATTGCGGGAAAAGAGGAGGCGTGGAGATCGTGCAATTGTGTGCCGCAACGGATGCGGGACACGTGTCCGACTAAAATGCCGTTGCACAGGGAGCAACGCCTGGCCCTATAAATAGGTAGCCAAACGGTCCATTTTCTTTACCCTGCCTTTGCTCTCCGTGCGCCCTTGTCTCTTACACTTCCTCGCTCCTCGCCTCCGAACGAACTCCGGCGAACTCTTCTCCCCCGACGACCTTTCCTCGCGGCGATGTCCACCGGTCCCGCTCATTCGACGGCGTCGAGCGGCCCGGCGACCGAGGCCGCGCTTGCGACGCCGATGGGCGGCGCCATTACTCGTCCCGCGGCGGCGGCGACGGCGGGCAATGTCACCTTCGTCATCCCTCGGACTTCCTCCGCGCGCGCTCCCGCGGCGGGCTCCTCGGCTCCTCCACCGACCACCACGGCAACGGCGACGGCGAACGCCCCCGGCGACGAGGAAGAAGAAGCGGCGGACCTCGGGTCCCGCTACTGGCTGCCTTCTATCGTCGACGAAGACGCCCTCCAAGATTTGGAGGCTGTCGGCTACCTCCCCACTCGGGAGGATTGCCGGTGGAGGGCCGCCTTGGGAGACATCATCCCGGCTCCGGAAGCCGGAGAACGGGTAATCCTCACCTCCCACCTGGTCAGGGGAATGGCGCTTCCGCCTTCCGCCTTCTTTAGTGAGGTCTTAGATCACTACGGGCTCCAGCCCCATAATATCGCACCCAATAGTATATTAGTCTTAGCCGGCTTCACAGCTCTTTTCGAAGGCTATCTAGGTATTAGGCCTAGTTTAGACTTCTTTAGATACTGTTTCCGTTGCCGGCGACAGACGGTGCCGGACGGCGGGTTGGCGACCTGCGGCAGCGTCACCTTCAACTGCCGCCAGGGCCGCCAATGGTATCTTACCTCGAGTCCGTCAAGGGCTGGACCTCCACATTCTTCTACTGCCAAGACATGGCAGCGCCGGGCCGTCAAATCGGCATTCCGGCATTCGTCAACGCGCCGCCCATGCCTCGCCCATGCTGGGACGAGGCGGTGCCCAAGTTGACGGAGGAACTCCGCCTTATTCAAAGGCGGATCGAGTTCCTCACGAGGACGATGGCTCCCCCCCAGCTGGATGGGGTCGACACCGTCATTTGCTGGCTTGGCCGGCAAATCCTCCCCCTGCGGTACAGCCCGCACAAGATGTGTCAGTATTCGCCTACTGACACATCCTCTCTTCGCGTGAGCGAAGAGATATTGCCGGTCGCCGACTTGGCATTCCGGCTCCGCAGCCTCGTCAAGGCGGGGTCGTTGAAGGCGGTCGAGGGCATGCCCATGCACACCCACGACAATCCTCCCCTCGAGGTGAATATTTTCTACCTTTGCCCCTTACTTGACAGCTTTGCCGGCTAGGATTGAGTTCCTTTAACATGTCTTCTTTTTCAGCTCTCCGAGTTGAGGGAGGATGACCTGGCTCCCGACTTCTACGAGTCGGAAGCCGGGAAGACGAAGAAGCGCAAGGCGTCCGGCGCTGCTTCCTCCACGGCGAACGCCGAGAGGAAGAAACGGATCGCATCGGCTACCGAGCCGACTCTCGCCAACATTGGCGAGAATGCGGGGATTAACATCCCCCGAAGGTACTTCAACTTTGCCTTTTCCAGATGGCGAACCTTTTGAACATTGGCTGACTTATTGTGCTTGCTTTTTGTTTGACAGGAAAAGGGTCGCAACCTCCCGGTTGACGACCAGGCTCCTTGGCAAAGGAAAGCGGCCGCAAGGCAGCTCGCCGGCCACCGTGCCGCCAACTCCCCCGCTCCACGCCGGCAGCTTCATGGCTGACGCTCGGCGCCAACCTCCAGCTCCGGCTTCAGGTGCTCCGCCAAAGATCCCCTCCACCGATCGCGCGCCGACAACTCCTCTACTACTGGCTGAGGCTACGGCCGATGATGCCGCTCAATCGCGCGCCGCCAATGAAGGGTTGCTGGAAACGACTGTCGGCGGGTCTCGGAGGGCAGCTCCGACTGCGGGAGGCGGCAAAGTCAGAGACCCTTGGTCTACATTTAAGGAGGCCAAGGAGTCAACTTTGGCTTTTGCCGCCTTTGCCTCGCAGGCCTTCGACGACTTGGAGGGCGACCTATCTGTAAGTTTCTACCCCTCCGTCATATACATAGTCTTTCCCCCGAGCACTTAGATGGCTAGTCAAAAGAGACTTTGACTGCCGGCTTAGTGGTTATTCGACAATATGTTATATGCTTATGGTTTTTGTTGCAGGGCCTTGTGTCCGCCAACGTCGAGCTCGTCTCCTCGCGAGTCGAGATAAACCGGCGCCACCGCGACCTCAAGAAGGAGTGCGAGGCCAAGGACAGGCGGATCGCCGAACTGGAGGCGGCCCGCAAAAAAGATGAAGGTAGGGTTGATCCCTTTCTCCAACTATGCTTTTGACCTATGTATCCGTCAATCATTTAGCTTAGCGAATCCATATTTGTAGAACTGCTAGACCACGCCCAGGATATCCTGAAGGCGTCCACTGATATGCAAGCTCTTATGAATGAAGCTTCAGACTTGGCGGCCGCCAACTTGGAGTTGAAGGCGGCTCATCAAAAAGAGATGGAGGCCCAGCAACTCAAGTTTGCGCAGGAATCCAGCCAGCTCACTGGTGAGCTGGAAAGTCTGCGCAACAAGTTGGCGGAGGCGGAGAAGATGGCTGCGGAAGAGATATCCAAGCAGACTTCTCGCGCCCAAACTGCAGAGGACGCGCTGGCAACTCATATGATTGAGTTGTCGGCTTTCCATAACTCGGTCCTTGGTAATTTCTCGCTCCTTTTTTTATACTGCCATGTTGCTTTAGCCTGAGCCAAACTTATGGCTTTATTTTTTATGCAGTTCCCGCCGGTTTAGGCGATGACAAGGTTGTCAGCCCCCGCCTGGATCGCCTTGCGCGTCTGGGCGAGCTGATCGCCGAGACTTTGGCGGCGTCCAAGCGTTTTGCCGCCAAGTTCTTCACTTCGTCTGGCAGCCAGGAGCCGACCGAGTTCAGCGACGTGCCCGCCATCTTGGAGCAGGCGACCAAATTGCACAAAAGCTCGCTGAAGTCGGCGGCGCGGGGAGGAGCCAAGACTGCCCTTGGGTTGTTCATGGCGCACTACCCCGAGGCGGAGATAGAAGCCGTCACCGAAGGCATGCCGTCGACTTACGAAGACGGTAGCGAGGTTGAGCCGGTCGCTGTGCTGGACAGCGTTGCCGGCTACGCCACGCGAGTCGCCGACATGGTGGATACTTCAATCTTCTACCGGCGCCATCCTGTGCCTGGCGGAGAGGGAGCTGAAGCTGCCGGCACGGCCGAGGCGGAGGGGAGTGACAGTTCCGGGGCTGAAGTTGTCAGCCCCCAAGCCTGATGTAGACGCTCCCCCGAGCCATATGTTTTCTTGTCCTTGCCTCCCACCAGCCTTATTTTGTCGGCCCTTGAAACAATGCAACATTTGTAATATTTGTATATACTTTTGTTGTTGCCTTGTTAGGCGGAAAACTAGCTGACAAGTTTTACTTTGTCTTTATTTATATGGCCCGCCTTAATTTTACCCTGACTTATATGCTTGACTTTTTGTATGTTGACGAAACCTCAGCCGGTAACTTTAGCTGAAACAACCAGGGCTAGACCATTTGTTTAGAATCAGAGACCAAAGCCAACATGTTGGTGTCAAAGACATACTACTAGGCGAACCACATATAAGTAATCAGAGGCAAAGGAATTAGGCGGCGCAAAAAGTTTGTTTTTGCTTTGGGTTGGCTCGAAAGCTGCAAGTATCTACCAGTTTGAACCTTTGCACGGAGCTAGAAAATAGGTAACTTAGATACATAGGGGAAATATGATTGCAAGAAAAGATAAAAGATGGCATGCATCTCAACACAGATGAGGAACCATAGACTTTTATTTCATAATCATATTTAACTTTTTACAATTATAAATTGCTAAGTGTAGAAAGGACGTAGCTGCTCAATATTCCAAGGCCGTTTTGTTTGCTCGAACGGGTCGTCAATGCCTCTCTTGCGCTTGGTTCCCCTTTTTCCTGCCGCCTTCTTGCGTATTTTCTTTTCTTCTTCGTCGCGGATGTCGGCTAGGTAGTAGGAACCATTGAGCAGCGCCTTTGTGACTATAAACGGTCCTTCCCATGGCGGGGATAACTTGTGCAAGCCTTTTCTATCTTGAATTAGGCGGAGAACCAGGTCACCTGTTCTGAAGCTTCGCTTCCGCACTCTCCGGCTATGATAGCGGCGGAGTTGTTGCTGGTACAAGGCGGAGCGATGGAGAGCGACGTCTCTTTCCTCGTCTAGCAGGTCTAGGCTATCCTGTCTTGCACCTTCTACGTCTTGCTCGATGTAGGCTTGAACTCTTGGGGAATCGTACTTCATGTCGGTAGGTAGCACTGCCTCTACGCCATATACTAAGAAGAAAGGAGTGTAGGCGGTGGATCTGTTTGGCGTTGTGCGCAAACTCCATAATACCGACTGTAACTCATCTGCCCAAGCGCCGGCTGCCCTATGTAATGGAGCTTCGAGACGAGGCTTAAGTCCTGATAGGACTAGGCCGTTTGTACGCTCTACTTGCCCATTGGATTGAGGGTGTGACACGGATGCCAAATCAAGCCGGATGCCCAGATCATTGCAGTATTCTTCTATATCGCCTTGAGACAAATTGCTGCCATTATCGGTGATAATGCTGTGTGGAACTCCAAACCGAGAGATAATTCCCCAGAGAAAGTTGGTGGCTGTTCGTGCGTCAAGTTTGCTGATCGGTTTGGCCTCGACCCATTTGGTGAACTTGTCGACAGCGACCAATAGGTGAGTGTACCCACCGCGCGCCTTTTTGAAGGGACCCACCATGTCTAAGCCCCAGACCGCGAACGGCCAGGTGATTGGGATCGTCCTTAGCTCTTGTGCCGGTAAGTGAGGTTGACGGGCGTACAACTGGCAACCTTTGCATGTTTTGACGATGTTCTCGGCATCTTCTTTGGCGGTGAGCCAGTAGAAACCTTGGCGGAAAGCTTTGGATACAATGGACCTAGCGGAAGCATGATGCCCGCAGGCGCCAATATGTATGTCCTTCAGAATTTCCCGGCCTTCCTCCGGCTGTATGCACCGCTGATAGATGCCACATGTGCTTCGCTTGTATAGCTCGCCTTTTATTATCGTGAATGCTTTGGCTCGCCTTATGATCTGCCTTTTTAGCACCTCATCGTCCTCCGGCAACTTTTGGTCGATTAGAAAATCGAGATATGGGACTGTCCAATCCGGCAGTGTTAAGTAGACAGCGAGACTTGCCGCTTCTACCGGTTCTTCTGAGTCGGGGTCCATCAAATCGGCGCCTTTAATGGATGGCTTGTGCAATTGCTCCAGGAAGATATCTTTTGGTACCTTTTTGCGTTCCGATCCCAGTCTTGCAAGTGTGTCTGCCGCCTCATTCTCAGCTCTTGGAACATGTCGGACTTCGTAGCCTACGAAGTTTTGTGCAAATTCGTCAACTTTGGCTCTGTAAGCCGCCATTGCTGCGCTTTTCGCATCCCATGTTCCGCTTACTTGCTGTGCGACCAAATCTGAGTCGCCGTAACAGAGGATTCTTTTGACGCCTAGGTCGTTTGCCACGTGTAACCCATGAAGCAAAGCTTCGTACTCGGCAACATTGTTGGTTGCTGTGAAGTGGATTTGTAACACGTAGCTAAGCTTGTCACCTTTAGGCGTACGTAGAACGACTCCAGCCCCCGAGCCTTTGAGCATCTTTGATCCGTCAAAGTGCATGACCCAATATTCTGACTCGGGGAGTGCTGTTTCCTCCATAGCCTCTGTCCAGTCGGCGACAAAGTCTGCAAGTGCTTGAGATTTGATGGCGGTCTGTGGTTTATAGACTATATCAAAAGCGGCAAGTTTGATGCCCCATTTGGCGACTCGACCTGTTGCCTCTGCATTGTTGATTATGTCTCCCAACGGTGCCTTGCTGACCACTGTCACTGTGTGTTCCTGGAAGTAATGCCTAAGCTTTCTGGCGGCGAAGAATACATCATAAGCCAGCTTTTGGTAATGCGGATACCTCTGCTTGGAGGCGGAGAACACTTCACTGATGAAGTAGACCGGTCGCTGCTCACACGCCGCGGCTTCGCTCTCCTTTCTTTCCACAGCCAAGACAACGCTGACAACAGCTCCTGTTGCCGCGATGTACAGCAGCATTGGTTCCTGTGATCGAGGTGCTGCCAATATCGGAGCGGATATGAGGGCCTCCTTAAGTTGTTGCAAGGCGGCGTCTGCCTCTGCTGTCCACTCGAAGTTGTCGGATTTCTTCAGTAGCCGGTAGAGAGGCATTGCCTTTTCCCCTAGGCGGCTTATGAAACGACTGACGGCTGCCGCCGATCCGGCTAGGCGCTGCACGTCCTTCAGACAAGTAGGTCTGGATATGTTTTGTATGGCCTTGATCTTCTCCGGGTTAACCTCAATCCCTCGTTCTGAGACGATGAAACCGAGGAGTTTGCCGGCAGGGACGCCGAAAACGCACTTGGCGGGATTAAGCTTCATCTGATACCTCCGGAGGTTCTGAAAAGTTTCTTCCAAGTCCTCTAGGAGATCTGCCTTCTTTTTTGACATTACCGCGATGTCGTCTACATAGACGTGAACATTGCGACCGATCTGTTCGTGCAGGCAATTTTGCACACAGCGCTGGTATGTTGCCCCTGCATTCTTCAGGCCAAAAGGCATGGTAATGTAGCAGAAAGTCCCATATGGAGTTGTGAAAGATGTTTTCAGCTGATCTGACTCTCTCATCTTGATTTGGTGGTATCCTGAGTAGGCGTCCAGAAAACAAAGCAGCTCGGAGCCTGCTGTGGAGTCTACGACTTGGTCAATCCTAGGCAGCGCAAAGGGATCCTTTGGGCAGCACTTGTTAACACCAGTATAGTCGATACACATCCTTAGCTATTTATTCTTCTTTGGGACAAGTACAGGATTTGCCACCCAATCGGTGTGTACAACTTCTTTTATGAAATTGGCGGCCTTCAGCCTATTTATCTCCTTCCCTATAGCCTTGCGTCTCTCATCTCCAAAGCGTCTTGTTGCTTGCTTTACCGGCTTGGATCCTTTTATGACGTTGAGCGAGTGCTCGGCAAGTTCCCTCGGTACACCAGGCATGTCGGAAGGCGACCATGCAAAGATGTCACGATTCTCACGGAGGAACTCGACGAGCGCGCCTTCCTATTTGCTGTCAAGGTTGGAGCCGATGACAACCTTTTTGGTGTCTTCTGAAGCTTCGAAAGTCTTCTTGACATCCATCTTTGGCTTTGGCATGGAGTTGTCTGAATCCGCCCCGAGCAGCGCGAGTTCTTCCTTGTGGATGACGGCTTCTGCGAAGGCGGCCATGCCACGCTCGCACTCCTTGGCTTTCTTGAAGTTGCCGGAAACCGTGATGGTTCCGTTTTCCCCCGGCATTTTAAGCTTGATGTATATGTAGCACGGCCTTGCCATGAACTTGGCGAAAGCCGGTCGTCCGAAGATTGCATGATAGGCGCTTTTGAAGGGGACAACTTCGAACCGGAGGAACTCTGAGCGGTAGTTCTCTTTTGGTCCGAAAGTTACCTTCAGCCTGATGCTTCCCATTGACTTTGCTTGCCTGCCGGGCACTATGCCATGAAATGTGAGGTTGCTGTGATCCAGCTGATCCTCTGACAGGTTCATGCGGCTTAGCGTGTCGTAGTACAGGATGTTGAGGCTGCTGCCGCCATCCATGAGTACCTTTGTGAGTCTGAAGTTGTCGACAATGGGGTCGACGACAAGGGCGTACTTGCCTGGGTGAGGGACGTGATCAGGGTGGTCGGACCGGTCCCAAGTGATTGTTGCCTCCGACCAGTTCAAGTACTGAGGGACGTCCGGCATTGTCGCGTTGAGTTCGCGCATCTCCGCCTTATCCGCTTTAGCCGAAGGCGTGCCGACAAAGCACACAAGAGATTCTTTGACCTTCGGATACGGCTTCTTTTTCTTGGCGGTTGCGTCCTCTTCGCTTGAGATAGACATGTCGTCGTCATCCTCATCCTCCTTGCTGTCTTTCTTGTCGTTCTTCTTTGACTTCTTTGACTTCCAGCCGACTGTGGGATCCTTTTTGAAGTCGTCCATGAAACGGCACTCTCCAAGCATGTGGTTGACCTTGCCCAATGAGGCGTGGATGGGACATGGCAAGAGCTTTGCCTGTTCGTAAGTGATTCGCGCCGCCTTAGGCCCTGAGCCGGCTTCGCGATTATCTTTCTTATTTTTCCACTTCTTTTTGCCGGCGTTTCCTTGGAACGCTACGGCTACCTCATTGGAAGGACCGGCTTTGTCATCCGCCGCCTGTTTGCGCTTGTTGTTCCGCTTTGGTATGATGTTGACGTCTAGGTCATCGTCCCGGGCGTCGTCATCCGCCGCCGCGTATTGGGCGGCTAAGTTGAGCATCTCACCAAGGTCCGTGATTTGCTCGCGGACGAGCCTATGACGGAGCAAGGACTTCTTCTGTAGGCCCGTGTAGAAGGCATGGATAGCCTGTGCGTCCGAAACACCATGACAGTTGGCCTTTTCGGATATCCAGCGGCTGACAAAATCTGTCATGGTTTCGTCCGGCTTTTGGATACAGCGCTGCAAATCCGTGTAGGTATTTGGACGCTTGTATGTTCCTTGGAAGTGCTGGGAGAAAACCTTTTCCATGTCGTACCAGCTATGGATGGACTTTTCAGGGAGGTTGTCGATCCAAGCTCTTGCCGTGCCTTCCAACATGAGAGGTAGGTAGCGGACGGCAATATGGCTGCTCCCGCCGGCAATCTCTATGGCCATGGCGTAGTCGGAAAGCCATGAGTCCGGCTTAACAAGGCCGTTGTACCTAGAACAGTTTTTTGACACTGATGTCATGTCCTTGGGGAACGGCTCTTTGCGGATGGCGTCGCCGAAGCACTTTGGTCCCGAGTATAGCGGCTCCTTTCCTCTTGCTATGTCTTGTAGGCGGTGTCGTGCGTCTTTTGGATCGAGCTGCCGTGCGCCTCTGTTTGCGTCCGGCTCGTCCTGCGCCGCCCGGCTTATGCTGCGCCTGGGCCCTTCTACCTCCTCTCTCCTCTTGCTGCCAGTGCTATGCTGCGGAGACCGGCTGCGGCCTCTCCTTGGAGGGTCGTTGCCGGCATCTTTTCTAGGCGGCTGCCTGTTGTTCCGGCTACCGCCATTGTCGCGTCTTGGCTGAGGTGGAGGTGGTAGGTCTCCTCTGCTTCCCGTCCTTGAATTCTCGTCCCGCCTTTGTTTTGGCGGCGGTGCCTTCTTTGGAGGTGGCGTTGCCTTCCTTTTGTCGCCATGGCTACTGGAGCCAGACGGGCCTTCGGGGTCGGCACCTGGTGCAGCTTTGCACTTGCCTGACTTAGACTCTAGGTCTCCCCCGCGGGCATCCGCCATGTGGCCGTAGGAATCAGCGCGAGCTTGTTGTTCTAGGGCCTTGCTTACGAAGTGTCTTGCGTTGGCCAACTTCTCTTCCGCCGTGTAAGTGTTGTCGTCCAGGGTATCTAGCGCGGCAGCCGCGTTGAGGATAGGGGTGCAGAAGACAACATCCCCCCTTCTATCCACTCGCTGTGGTGCCGTACGCCAATCGAACCCTAGGTCTTGAGCCGCTGTCGTTGCTTGCGTAGGCGGCTCTTTTCCACGGCGGTTTTTTGATGACCTTTTCTCCTCGAAGAGTTGCCGGTTTGTTTTGGCCGACATCTTCTCCTGCTCTTTCTTGATCTTCTTCGCAAGGCTCTCAACGTGCTCCTCTCTTTTTCGCAGGAAGTCAGAGTGCTTAAGCATGTTAAGCCTAAGCTCTTCCACTTCGTCGAGTGGGGTGTTTTTGTTCACCGGAGTATTCATGATCTCGTCTACTTCTTTGATGACGGAGAGCAAATCCGTGGGTTTGCTGCTGCCGCCTTTCTCGAGGCCAGTTTTCTTCTTTGCGCACACCTTGTCGGAACTTTCAATGAGTTGGCCGGCAGTGGTGTCTCCGGCTTCTTCCGCCGGCTTGATTTGCGCTTCCGAAGTAACTGGGGTTGTCTCGTGACCGACAACAACCATCATAGCCAGCTTGTCAGGCATGTCTGTATCCGCTGTACCCTCTGAGGGAGCCGGATTTCCACTGGAAAAGCGGGTTTTGATCTTCTCTTCGAAGAGACTAGCATCATCGTCGGAGTCAGAGTCTATGTTGACTTGAACGGTAGATCTGGATCCGGCATCTGACATCGCATCCTCCTGCAGAGCAGGGAGGATTGATTCAGGATCGTTGTTTTCCGGCTGGGAGTCGGATCCCAGTCCGACAACTCCGACGAAGTGGAAATCAGATTCGGCCGACTCCTGGGAGAAGGCGGATTCAGATCCATCTTGCCGGTCGACTGCTTGGTCGAAGGGTTGGTGGGTGGGGTTGTAGAAACGCGGTAGGCCGTACGCCTCTGGCGTGTACCCGATGAAGACGTCGATCCCTCCGATCGGCACGATTGTGCATCCGATAAGGTAGTCGTCCGCCGGGAGCCAGGACTCATCCGAGTTGACGTAGCTATGGCCGTCAAACCTTGTGACGCGACCGACGGCGATCTGCTTGCCCACGCCGCCAAGTGTTCCCGCCTGGAACGTGACGCCAGGAACCTTATGCCCCACGGTGGGCGCCAACTGTCGTGGTATCGGCATAATTGATAGGAGACGGGGGTCCTCTAGCCTACGTATGGATTGTGGGGAAGAAGGTTGGTGTCGTCGAGGTCGGGATTGAACACGGCGAGTTTACCCAGCTTCGGATCCCACAGCGGTGGCGGGATCCTACGTGCTGCTATAATTCATTATGAGGCAATAGCCGTGAACAGGTTACAATGTGTTTGATGCGTATTCAAGCGTGCCCTAAAGGCTTCCTGGTGGCCGGCTTATATAGGCGGCCAGACCCCAGGATACAAGGTAAGTACTTGTCCGGCAAGTAATCAGAGTCCTAGACCTAGCCGGCTTAGTTGCCGCCTTCCGTCTTGGGCTCGGTGGCTTGATGGGCTTAGGCCTTCCGCCTTCCTTGGACCGTCCGCCTACTTCCTTGCACGTCAGCTATCTGGGCCGCCCGGCAGGCCTTGGCCTTACCACCCTTGGGCCACCCTGGACTAGCCGGATTGATCCATGCTGGTTATACCCCTAGTTGATATATCCCCAACAAAGGACGTATAACTGATACATCTGAGGGAGTTGTTGAACCCAAGATAGCTAGGAAGGGGAATGCAAACTTCCATGATAGAAGTATGCATCACGGAGATGATATCTTCATTAAATGAAATAGTCAAATGAATTTTTTTGATTTCATTATGAACAACGAAGATGCTTGCTTTTGCAAGAAATTAAGTGGGAGCGCTAAGACATTAGTGATACTTTATGTAGATGACATATCGTTGGCTGAAAAAGCATGTATATTTACTTGACATAATTAAAAGTTTCTTTGAAAATTGTTTTCACTGAAAGGTTTTAGACCAGAAACTATGTTAGGCATCTAAAATTCATGGAGATGAATTGATGCGCTTAAAAGGTTGGGTCAAAGTACATAAAAGAGATACCGAAGTAGTTCGATATGGAAACATCAAGAAGTGTTCTTGTCACATGGCGTGTCAACAAGACTTGAGTGTATTCGACACTTGATGAGTTTAGAAATATGAGTTTTTTTATCAATCATAAACGCCATGATATGTACACAACAAGATATCATATGTTGTAATATAGTTACAAGCATATACCAGAGTGATTCATGTGATGATCACTGGATAACAGTAAGATATTCTTGGGTGCTTTGGAAGAACGAAGAATGTTTTTGGGTACGAAAGTGACAAACATATCGTTGTAATATGTTACACCGAGGGGAGATGTATCACATATCCGAATAAAATTAATGTTGATCTCAATAAGGCTATATGTGTGTTCAGTGAAAGTGGCACAATAGGATGGAAGGAAGTTCCATGTTGGTTTTGGATGAGTTCCAAAGTTAAACAATATGACGGATTCTACAAATGAGGATAAGTGTACTGTTGTTGTGACAAACGGCATACTAAAACCTAAGGCTAAATATATCATTGCTATGACTAGCAAACGATAGCTAAGTATATCGTTGTTTTGACAACAACTTTTGAGTCAAGAAGTTCTTGCGAACTTGGTGTAGTTCCATGTGTGTCAGATCTATGAAGCTATATTGTTTTGACAGTATTAGCAACGTGATTTAGACCGATGAATTAAAGGTTCCACCATGTGACCAAAGCTATACAAAGTCATGCCTAATCTCATTCGGAATGAGTCGTGCGTAGAGACGCAAAAGATATGTAATATACATACGGACCTGAAACGTTCAAGGTCCGTTGACTAAAACATCTTCCATGAGCTAAACATGATCATCACAAGAAGGCCATTGGTGTTGGATCTTTACAAATTTTAACTAGATTATTGACTCTAGTGTAAGTGGGAGACTGAAAAGAATATGCCCGAGAGGCAATAATAAAGTGGTTATTATCTTATTTCATGTTTATGATAAATGTTCATTTCTCATGCTAGAATTGTATTAATTAGAAACGTTAATACATGTGTGACTAATGAACAAATAAGAGTTCCTAGTAACGCCTCTCGTTTAACTAGCTCGTTGATTAACTGATGATCAATTAAGGTTTTCTGATCCTAAACATTGGATGTTGTTAATAACGGGATCACGTCAATAGGAGAATGATGTGATGAACACACACCCAAATTAAGTATAGCAATGCGATCAAGTCATTAAGTTTACATTGTTGTACTAAGCATACGAAGTAATCCTAATCCTTAGACCATGAGATCATGTCAATCACTAACACCGGAAGAATGCTTTGATAACATCCAGATGACGGAGAGATATACTCTGGGCCCTCTCGGTGATATCACATCGACACCGCTTGTAAGCACGTGACTAGGTCACAAGGATGTCATATCACAGAACAAGTAAAGAGTACTTGTCGGGAACGAGATCAGACTAGGTATAGATGATACCAATGATCGGATCTCGGACAAGTAAAATATCACGAGACAAAAGGAATTGGTTATGACGTTTTTGGTTCACACGATCACAAGATTCATCGTCGAATATGTAGGAGTCATTAAGGATCTCCAGATCCCGCTGTTGACTATTGACCGGAGAGGTGTCTCGATCATGTCTACATTATTCACGAACCGTAGGGTGACACACTTAAGGTTTGTCGATGCTTTTGGGTAGACACGGAATTTCGGAGAAAAGTTTGGACAGCACCAAAATTGTTTCGGGTAATATTGAAATAGTTCAAGGAGTTAATTGTTAATGGTTGCCAATGGTTGTTAATAGAATTAACAAATGAACCAAGGGGTAAGTGTTAATGTTTGTTAATAGAATTAACAAATATTAAAAAGAAATAAAATTGTTTTATTTAATAAAGAAAACCCATTGGAATTTTGAGTGGGAATTGATGAGAGAATGAGCGGGTTGAGTGGAGACTCCACTCACATGATGGGCGGAGAGGTGGGGGCACTCCAATTTCGTGGCTCCCTCCCCCTCCTATATAAAGAGGGGTGTAAGCTCCCTCTCCCCACACACACTTGCCTCTCTCTCCCTCCTCCCGCTGCTCCACCTTCCAGCCATCCGCTTGGCGAAGCCATGGCCGATTAGTTTCTCCACCACAGCACGCCGTCGTGCTGCTGGAGTTTCCGGTGGTTCTACTACTTCCGCTGCCATGCTCCATCGAGGGAACGGAGTTCGTCATCAAGCCGTACGTGTGACCGAGTACGGAGGCGTTGCCCGTTGCAGCGCACATCTTCACGATTTTGAGATCGGCGAGTGAACGACTACGTCACTCACGATAATTATTCTCGAAACGCTTACGGTCTTCGAGGGTGTGTTTCCCTTGGAATATGTTCCACTCGTTACTAGCATCTCCTAGACTAGATCTTGGCTTGTTGGTTTGTTCACACTGTAGGAAAATTTTTATTTTCTATGCTACGAACCCATCACACACCCATCACACGTAATGCTAGTTTGGGAGTAGACTATTCGGGAGAGAGAGGATTTCGGCATCATAGCCTTTCCTAAATCCAGATTTCCTCACGTAACTCTGTCAGGGGTATTAACGTCCAAAACCAACTTAGTTTGCCCTCCCAGCCCTACGTTAATAACCGTGCTAAAAACTTATTAAAGAGATCCATGGGCACTAGCACCCAAGACATTTTTTTGTATAGGTAGCAGCCACCCAGGTGAGGCACAGGAATTCGCTCCCAATGGGGTGCTAAAAACTTATACACCTTACTTCAAGGAACGGAGGGAGTATATCCAAATCAACAAATAAATATTCCATTAATTATGGAGCTCCAAGAGAAGAAAAAAAAACTTGGTTGGGAACGAAAAGTTCACTCTTTTATTTTGATAAGGTAAAGTATCTTTGTTGCACCGCTTATCAACCAAAACAATCCCATAATTTTTTTACTGCAAAAGCTACTAGTAACATACTTTCCCCTTTCTACAATTAAATAGAGATCATATCTCCCTAGAGATAACAATAAAGCAAGCATGACAAACATGAGATCCTCAAAATAAAGAAAAGCTCCAGTCCAGTTACTAAATATGCATTAGTGGGCGGGGGTGGCCTCCCTGTTGTGGAGCAGTGTACCGAACTGGCAGCTACTATGCGTAGGCGCCATTGACGATTTGGGGAAGCTCTAGGATGTTTTTTTGAAGCTACATTATGTAGTGCAGCCCACGATCAACACCATGTCAAGACACAAACATATGCCAAGTCACCATGGACTTCAAAGGTGAACTCATTCCTCTACTTGAGCTCAATTCCTACACTTTCAGATGGTATGCTACGTGCTCCGTCCCTTGATGATAGATTTGTCATGACAAGTACGTGTACACGAGAGGATGACTAACGTGCAAGATGAATTAATCCTGACAAGACGGCGGCTTGGAAGAGGTCAAGGAAGAGGAGCTTGCAGTTCCAGGAGCAGTAACCGCTACAAGTGCTGCCCCTAGTACCGTGCAACGCCGAATGCTCTCTAGATTGCCTTCGGTTCCTGGCCGGTACCGACCACGTACTACCATTGGAGATTACCTAATTAATATCCGTGGGAGTACACCGATACTACATATAATGGCATGTGCAATATCAAAGAGAGTAAGAGAGAGAAGGGGAGAAAACTACTCGTGGGTCCTCCAATGTTGACAATCAGCAATGGCTTCGGTGAAGGGGTAAGTTCATCATGCCAGGCTATAGCAGCAAGACGTAGTGCAGCAGAATCAGCTTGGTGTAGTGCGCCGACAGTAAGTACCTGAACTTCCAAGTCTAGAATTAGAATGTCACATCAAAAAGCAAGTGATTTTCCATTTATGAGTAGTATGAAAGATCCATACCACATTTCTCCCAGGCGGTTCTTGTGGAGTAATCCATCTCCGGAACAGGCGTGGAACTTCTTTCTGCCCACTTACAGTTAAAGCATAGTAATCATGACGAGGGGTGACCACCAAATCAAATCTATCAAGGCAGGACCTGGGGTGTTGTATCTGAAATTGAAACAACACTATGGGAATTAAATTTAGATTTCTATGACGAGTAGTTAGTTTATTTCTATTCTATGATATTAACAAAAAAAAGTGAGACCCAGAATAATAATTTTGAATACCACCTGAATGACAAACACATTTTCTGAAGCTAAATGTCTTATTGAACTTGAATATGATATGGTGTCCCAGCCACAAGCAACAACCAATGTTGGTCCCTCCCTGACAGAAAAGAAAATCATCAACGTGTCATGGCAATAGCTTAGCACGGTTTTTGTAACAAGTCAGGCTATATGGATCCGAGACCTTGCAAAAAATGTGAAAACTAAGACAAGAAGTAACAGTTCATCACGTATGGTTGAGCAACAACCGATTCCTATCTACGATGTAGTTCTCCACTGCCCTAAGTGGCACAAGGCTGAACCTTGCAGCCACAATAAACATAAAAGCTATCCTATACAAAAAAATATTCAACTCCTAGTCCTGTTTTGTGAAGATAAAATAAAATCAATCAACACCATCGTAACAGAATGCAAGGACTATATACCATTTTGGCGATTCAACATGGCCATTGGAATTTAAAAAAAAATCCCTAACACATGCTATTTCATACATAGAAAAAGGGGAATCAAGGCAGAAAAAGGACACAAGTTGTTACTTGTCGAATGTATCACGAGCCGTAGCCACGATCTTCTTGGTATCCACCTCGAGAACAGAAGACAACCCTACATATCCTCCATTCAGGACTCGATATGGCTTCCTCCCCTGAAACACTGGTGCAAATCTCGTCTTGTTAAAGAGCTGCCTGAGCACTTGGTCTATTAACCTGTGTATGGAAATTGGGAACAAGTGCAGCCACTCGTTGATCCCCCCAGTCGGCCTTGTGACGCGCTGCAGGTCAAGCCCGAGACAAATTAACAAAAACTAATTTCGCAAACACCTGGTGCGTGAGATGGGCAATCGAAACAGAGCCCGCGGCTGTCCAGGAAAATGGAAGTGCGACGAAATGGTAGGCAATAGAAGAGAGGGGTGGGGGGTACTGACGTAGAGGGTGAGGTGGTCCGCGAGGCCTAGGGCGCGGACGAGCCCGAGGCACTGGCTCTCGGTGCTGAGCGAGCCGCTGCTGATGACGACAGCACGGTGGACGACGTTGGCGCCGCCGCCGGTAAAGATCTCCGGGGTCTCCATTCCGGTGCCAGGGGGCTCGGGCAGCCGTATCGGCTTCATCGGGCTAGGGTTCGCGACCACTCCCTATGCTTAGGAGAGGATCTGCAGACTGCAGTTCGATTGCGGTGGAAACGAATTGCCGGCTTCACGGCTTGGGAGACGAGGATTCGCCGTAGGAGGATTATAATGATTTAGGCATATTGAATGAGCACTAGTAACATGATCGTGCGTTGCAATAGTCAGAGAAAGCAGCACAGTCCTAATATTATTAAAAATTTGATTGAAAATGGATTGAAGTGGCTAACCACTTTTATAAGATATATATTAATTATGAATTAATATGAGCATGTCTAGTCTCGCTAGTTTAAATAGTAAGGATATCCTTATAGACTATGTTCTTTTTGTTGTTACTAATGACTCATTTATTTTTCTCTTCTTTGAATTCTTTCTTTCATCCCTTTCTTCGACTTTGATGGCGAGGATCTTAATGTAGGTGGCTCTGGACAACGCCATGTATACTGTCCATGAGAGAATACCGGCTCCGGCAGGTACACGCCTACAATCGAGATGGTCTGCCCTTGCGCCTTGTTGATCGTCATGGTAAAGCTAAGCCTGATCGGAAACTGCTTCCTGTTAAATCTGAACGGGAACATGTCACTATCAGATGTACATAGAGGTATCCGAGATAGAAACACCCTCTCTCCAGCGTGTTGTCCCACCACGATCTCCGCATCTATCGCGTTCCTCTGGAACCCACGGATCATAAGTCTTGTGCCATTGCACAACCCATTAGCTGGGTCAATGTTTCTCAGCAGTATAATGGGGCAGTTTATTTTCAGTTTAAGCGTGTGCGGGGGCATCCCAGGAGGAGTCAGCGAGTTAAGAAACTCTTGAGCATAGAAGCCATGCGGAGCGTCCTCCGTAGTATCAAAGCTATGGTAGATCATCTCCTCTCTCTGAAAACGCTCAATCATGCGCATGTTTATTCCATTGACGTTGTTGTTCTTTGTGGAGAGGATTGCTCGAGAAGTCATGTAATCCGTATTGTTCATGTTTTGGTCTAGGTCAGGATACGCATGGTCGATCAGCTTCTCTATGTTAGACTTGTCGCCCATAGACGGAACACATATATCTTATGGAAGCTTTATGTTTCCTTCCACGTAAGTTTCCTCTATACCGTTTCCTATCCTCAGCAAGTAATCCGTGAACCACTGGTCGTTTTGCGCCCTCATGTTGTTTACGAGCCTTAGTTGGCGCATGCCCTTCCATAGGTTTGAACTCCGTAGGCTCGCGCCAATGATCTGACCTCGTGACCATTTCCTCACTACCGGAAGAACCTGTCTGAAGTCCCCACCGAACACGACAGTCTTACCCCCAAATGGTAGGTCCTGGCGGTCCATGATATCTCGCATGCTTATGTCCAATGCTTCAATTGCCAGTCGTTTCGTCATAGTGGCCTCATCCCATAGTATTAGTTTTGCGATCCTCAGGAGCTTGGCTGTCCCACTCTGCTTAGTGAAGTTGCATGATGCCCCTTCTTCAAGGTTTAGTGGGATCTTGAACCTCGAGTGTGTTGTCCTTCCTCCAGGCATTATTGAAGCGGCGACACCGGAAGTCGTTGTGGCCAGCGCGATATTTCCCTGTCCACGAACAGTAGCGAGCAGTGCCCTATAAAGGTATGTCTTCCCTGTGTCTCCCGGACCATCGACGCAGAATACGCCCCCATCCTCGCCATCGACCGCCTCTAGTATGTGACGCCCTAAAATCAGTACTATGTAGATTTAAGCAATCCCGCCGAAATCCGCATAATAACGATTTTAGGTCGCCCACCAGACATAATGTGCACGCCGAAACATGCGCATTATGTGGGTGGAATTGTGATAACATTACAACAGTTCCGATACATCCACAAATATAACAGAAGATAAAATACAACAATGACTCGAACGAGTCAAGATACAAATATACAATACAAAGATTCAAATAACAGCGGAAGCAAAATAGTATCCGGCTACGGATAAGATGCAAATTGGACTAAGAGTCCTGAAGATAAGCGATGGCGCCATATCCCTGCCCAGCCAAGCCGGAGGGATTTCCAAGCTAACGTCGTCAGACTTCAAACCTGTTGACTGCACATAAAGCACATCCCAAAAGAGGGTCAGGGCACTCCCTGGCAAGCAAAACCGACTTGCCTACTTTCTACACCATCTCCCAAAATATAGGGGAGGTGGACTTAGCGGCAGCAGCACTAGCAACCTAAAGAGACACGCTACAACTTCCGTCTAATCAGAGAGGGATAAGAGAGCGCATAAAGTAAACGTCTACAACTAACACCAAACATAACCCATTCTCGAATTAACCCCCTCAACCAAATATGAGGAAGCAATTCGGGAAACTCACACGTTAAACAGTTTTAATTATAATTTATTGTGAAAGTAATTCTATATTACTAGTCAATTTAATTAACATTATTTAGGTGCAAGTTGTCTAGATCTTGTTAGCCAGCATCATCACCAAAGTCGTCCATAACCGTGGACACGGCTCATCGATAAGATTATACCCTGTAGGGGTGCACTACTGTACCCATACTCGTATGATCAACCCAAGCAAGCATCAGGGCCTCTCAACTCAACTCATTCCTTCACTACAGCAAGTCCAAGTTGAACGGATAGACGTCGCCTAGAGGGGGGGTGAATAGGCGATTTAAAAACTTTTTCGAGGAGCCGGAATATCCGGTCCAAGAGTGACCGGAAATTCCGAGAGGCCGGAATATCCGGTACACAAATGACCGGAAATTCCGGTATGCTTGATAAAGGCGGAATAAAACTAGAGGTTTACTTTAACAAGCATACAACCTAGATATGTAAGCTAGGCTCACCTATGTGCACCAACAATTTAAGCTAAGCAATACAAGTAACAAGATGATAGCAAGATATATGACTTCAAGCACGAAGGCTATCACAATGTAAAGTGCATAAGTAAAGAGCTCGGGTATAGAAATAACCGAGGCACGCGGAGACGAGGATGTATTCCCGAGTTCCACCCAAAGGTGTACGTCTCGTTTGGAGAGGTGTGCGCAACCACAACAGGTTAGCCGCAATGCCACAAAGGCTCACCTTCTTCTCCTGATGAACTCAACCACAAAAGGTTTGAGTTCACCTTCCACTATTGATCTCCTTTGGGGTGGAGATCGAATCCCGTACAACTCTTGAGGCACACACCCACAACTTAATTGGGAGCTCCCAAGTCTTGAGGCACACACCCACAACTTAATTGGGGGCTCTCAAGTGACCACAAAAGGTCTTGACCACAAAAGGTCTTGGCCACAAAAGGCCGGCCACAAAAGGCCGGCCACAAAAGGCGTCTAGGGTCCAAAGACCCAAGAGTAACAAGCTCACAAGTAATACCACCACGAATCCTCGTGGAGGGCTCAAACCGATGCAAATGCAATGGCAAGAGCACACGAAGTGCTCAAGTCCTTCACTCTCAAATTCCAACACAACAACAAATGTTTATGGGGGAATAAGAGAGGAAGAACAAAGGAAACCACAAAGGAGTCAAATCCTTCACTCCCAAATCCCACCAAAAGCAACTAATGCTTATGGGGGGAGAAGAGAGGAAGAACAAAGAAGAAGAACCACAAAGGAACTCTAAGAACTAGATCCACTAAGTTCCCCTCACTTAGAGAGAGATGGATTGGTAGGATTGTAGATCTAGATCTCCTCTCAACTTTCAGATTCAATGGAGGGATTGAGAGGGAAGTGAGCTTTCCAAGGTCAACAATGGAGTAGGAGAGAGGGGAAAGTCGTGCTGCCTTGGATTCGCTGAGGAGGAAGAAGGGGAGGGGTATTTATACCCCTCCAGGAAATATAGCCGTTGGCTGTTTTGACACCCGGAAATTCCGGTATAAGTGAGACTCGGAATTTCCGGGTCATCCGGAAATTCCGGTCTAGAGAGACCCGGAAATTCCGGTCACCCGGAAATTCCGGTCTAGAGAGACCCGGAAATTCCGGCTGGAGTCAGAAGCAAAACCAAACTTTTCCTTAGCCATTTCTGGAGGACTTTTCTGGGGGCACTCGGAAATTCCGGTAGACGGAAATTTCTGAGCACAATTTCCGACTGGAGTCAGAACCCTTTTTCTCCTTTCCTTAGCCGTTTTCTTGGATGAGCTGGGGACCGGAAATTCCGGTAGGTAGGGCGGAATATCCGGTCCCAATAATCCGACTCAGCAGAACACCGAAACGAAAACTGCTATAACTTTTGCAAATGAACTCCAAATGAGGTGAGACCAATTTTGTTGGAAAGATAGCGACGATGACTACCCAACAAAAATATTGCATCCCATAAATAGAGTAAAATCTCCACACATGGCAAGGTGTGGGACTTTCCTCAAGGAAGAACCGGCAATATTTCCGCCACCGAAAACGCAACAAGTTGTCCAAAGTAAAACCGATTTCGATGAACTAGAGCTTGACATGGAGATGAACCAAGCTCTAATTCCTCACCAACATAAAAGCCAAATAAGAACCAAGAAACATGATATGCCAAGTATGCAAAGGTTTGAGCTCTCCACAAGAATGCGATCAAGTTACTAACTTGAGAGCCCCTCTTGATAGTACGCCTATCTATCCTATAGCCCTATCAAGATCATACCTTTGCCTTGAGCATTCCACTTGAGTTGGATGATGAATATCTTGATCTCTTCAAGTGGTTCATCTTTCTTGATTGCGCGTCCAAGCACATGCTTGATGAAGACTTCTCCAAATACTCCCCCATGCTCACAATGGGAGAGTCTCGCTTAGCTCCATCTTCATGTATCCATTGCAAGCACCAAGCATAGGATCTCTTCAAGAAGCTTCTCTTGGTCTTGGTCTTGCACATCTCACCTTGATGACGATCACCACATGACGTCATCCTCCATGAGCTATATGAGATCTTCATTTGATGCAATCCCATGGGAAGATACCTAACCTCATATAAATATACCACACACACATATATCATGGGTTAGTTCACAAAGCTATGCGGACAAGTGTTTACCATCCCAAGAGATACATGATCGCTCTTGGTACATCTTGTAGCTTTGTGTGTTGATCAACATCTTGATCAACCTTGTATCTTCCAACCTTTCTTCACTAATATGATGTCTTGAATCCTTCAAGACATACTTGCAATATGCTCCACTCAACACATAAGCTTCAAGAGTCCAACACATGAACTCCACGATTCCATGGATAAGATCTATAGGGATATCTCAATGCAAACATTAGTCCATAGAGATTGTCATTCAATTACCAAAACCACACATGAGGGAAAATGCTCTTTCACAAGTGCCACCCATATGAGTTGTTACCCGCGTCAGGAGTCCGGCCGAATCTCAATTGCGGACTCATTAGTTTGCGACTACGCCACCATGCGGCTCAAACCACAGTAGGAACTGTCCGCTTCGTGTCGTACCGCACCTATATGACCCCCCGTATCACATAACCTCTCATCATCATCATCATCATGCACATGCATATGAGCAAATGGAAAACCCGAACTACTTGCGGCACATGGACAAGCTGTAGATCCGTTCAAAGTCGAGGGGGGCTCCATAGGGCCTCCCACAAGTGGTTAGTGCGCTCAAAATTGGATCCGAGGACAAAATCTCAGTTCCTAGGTCGACACTGAGCAGAACAAAGCACCTCGCAAGGCCTTCCGCCTGGTGCCTTATCTTTTAATTATAATACCCCAATATAATACAACATTTTATTAAGGTAGAAAAAATATATCATACTAAGCAGATGAAACATAAGACCAACAGACGACTCGCACAAACAACTCTAAGCATGCGCTACGACTCGCAAGGCCAACAGATAAACATGCAACGGGTATTAGGTTGTGGGGATAAAGCTGTATGGGCTACAGGATAAACATGTGATGGGATCACAGTTCAAGAATCGATAACTAGGGTAGCAGAGATCAACGGCAGGAATGAAAGATAATGTATAGGTAAACAAGCAAACTTTGCTTGCCTGGAATCCCGCATGGAAGCAGATCTTGTCGTTGCTCACACATCTCAACGTCTTATCCGCGAAGAAGCAACAAACACTGGAAAGCGTAAAAGATGCATTTTATAACTACGGCAAAAAGATTCAGCATGATCATACGAGAATGATGCATGGCATGGCAAGATGCAATACAATGCAGGTAAGTCCAAATTAAGCGGGAAAGCAACCCCGGCAATTAATATTTAGGTGCAAGTTATTTATCTACTCAACAATATTAAATGTTGGTTAACATGGTAACACATGGCATGGGTGATCTAATTAAATTAAATGGAATAGGGCATTATATATTTATTACCCCTAACATTCCATATTTAATTATTTAGTTGCAATTAACAAATTACACTAAGCAATTAAAATAACAGATGCAAAATGACATACAAATGGCATATTAATATTCATTGCATTTTTCTGATATAAAAACATATAAAGATTATTTAATTTGGAGTTATAGAATTAAAGTTATTAACAATTTAAGTTTAGGGTGTTTTCTGTAAAATGTCAGGGACTTGTCCGTGATGAAACATTTTCTGTTAGGGTTCTCTGTGCAAAACCGAAAGAACAGGGGGCTCGGTGTAAGAAGTCCAGTCCCTCTGGACTTTTCTCACCGGAGAAGAACTCACCCGTGAGGCTGTCCAGTGGGGCCAGGGATGACTGGGCGTTGACGGGGCACTGTGGGCTCCCGCGGTCACTGACCGGTGGGACCCACGTGTCAGTGCGTGAAGAGAAACAAAAGAGGCCTTTTTATTCAACGCGGCCGTGTGAGGAAATCAAACTCGCGATGCGACGCGCATGGATCCAGCGACGTGCTGCTAGCCAGAGGATGGGGTGTGCGGGATGTTGAAGAACTAGGCTTCGAAACCTTTTTGTACGGAGACTAAGCTCTCGCAACCTGACGAAACTGAACCCCAAAACGGGGACAGTGCGCTACGACGGAGAACCGACGACGGCGACCACGAACGGCGGTGTCGCGGCTGCCGTGTGCGTGCGCATATGTGGGAGTGGGTGTGGTGTGTGGGTGTGTGCGCTCTGAGACAGATGGGGAGGACGCACGGGCTCAACCGTGCCCTTGCCCGTGCGCTTGTCGGCGGCCATGGCGGAGTCGGAGGAAGGCGAGCACGGACTCGGCGAGTTCGGTGCGGAAACTTGAAGAGGGGAGGGGAGAACGGTCGAGCAGCTCACGTAGGGGGGTGCCGGGGGAGTCGATCGTGCGCGAGGACGACCGGAGGCGAGTAATTTCGACGGCGCGCTCCGCCGGAGTCGGGGACGAGGTGGACGAGGGCGACGCTTGCGGCGATCCTGGATTCAATTCCCCGCACGCAGACGAAGCTGACGGGGAGGCAGCGCTTCGGGGCTTGGAGGAGCTCCCTCGCCGGCACCGGAGATGCCTCTCGTCGACGAGGTGGTGATGGAGGTTCAGTGGATGAAAAGAACAAGGAAGAGAACGAGGAGGAAGAAGGGGTTATGGTGCGGCGGCGCTGAGATGGAAAGAGGAAAGGAGGGCGAGGAACTAGGGTTCCAGGAGGGGAGAGGGTGCGGCTAAAGTAGGAGGGGGAGGGAGCAGGTGGAGGTGCACATGGTGGGGGCGACATGGAGCTTTTCTGCTATGCTTTTCCTTCTCTGCTCTTTCCTGCTCTTTTGACCGTACCGAGGTGGGAGGAGAGGAGAAGTGGGCTGGGCCCAGGGAGGTTTTTTTTTCTTTCTCTGAAAAATGTTATTTCTCTTTTAATTGTTTTTCTGTTTTTGTATTCTAAAACAAGATAGAAAATAATTTGTATAAAGAAACTTTATAAAAAGGCCTTAGTGTTTAAAAAGGCAATTTAATAAATTAGTTTTTATAATATTTGCAAAAGATTTAAAATACACATTTTAATTAATTTGAAATGCATTTGAATTCAAATTGTGTGATTTGAATTTAAAGGGAGTTTAAATTTAAATGTAATAAATTAAATGAAGTGACCAATGCATGATGAAATGATGACATGATGATGCACAAAAGAAAAAACCAACAATAAATCTAAATTGGGATAAATCCCGGGGCGTTACATAGTATCTCGTCGTAGGCAAGCCTCTGCTCGGTGTTTAGGAAGGCAACCAGAGAAGCGTCTTCCTCGTGAACCATGATGTTTGTTTCCTCGATTACTGACAAGGTTATACCAAACGGGTACCCCCTCATGTGGGTACCTGGTGCATGTAATGACTAAAGCCCAATTGTCAATAGGCTGAAGAATCCCAACAAGCAAAGCCCAAGTCGAAGACTTCTACCCTAGATAGCATAGTCGGTAGTACTTTCCATAAATGTAGTCCTAGTCGGTTACGACCCGAGACCTGTACCCCTATATAAAGGACAGGAGGGAGGCCGACCAAGGACACGCCCAACCAGAGTCATCAAACCCTAGCAAGATCGACATCTTGGTAGACCCTTGTATTCGCCACATATACACAATCAATAACAGACAAGCAGGAGTAAGGATTTTACCTCACTCGAGGGCCCCGAACCTGGGTAATTCCCGCTTGTCAGCCAACGAATCTACCAACACCACGCGTTCTCTACCTCATAACTCTCACCCTAGGCTAGTAACCATGGGTATTGATGGGGACAACCCTCGTCAATTGGCGCCGTCTGTGGGAATACGTGGTGTTGGATCTACGGATTTTTCGGTCGAAATTTCAAACGGCAACCCGCCGACTTCTTCAAAGGGATGCACATCAGCAACAGCAGATCGCATCCAGATCACAGGCGACCACTCGCCAAAAGCAGCATCACCAGCAAGGATCAGGCCATACTCACCTGAATCTCAAGAGATCTACTCTAATCTCAAATCAGGTTTTGATCTAACCATCAGGGAACATAACTTTTTTGTTGATCTGCTTGGTGTGCAGGACCTAGCCGAACAGATTGCAACTAAACCACTCCAGGAGGGATCGGCTGAGATCGCATCTACAACAGACAAGGAGAATACCCCGTCACAGATCGATCTGATCCAGCCACCACAATCCCCCACGGATTCAATGACATCCGCAGAATTCAACAAATTCATGGCAGATGAGTTCCCTGAAGATGAAGGACTGTCGACTACCGAAGTCGACGATATGATCATATCGACGGCTTCGGCTGGAAGCACTGGAGCGCCAACATCACAGATCGATCCGATCTCATCCATAGCAGGATCCATGTCCACAAGGGAAATCAACGAATTCGTAATGCAAAACGAGATGTAAGAATAAGTGCAGTCGACCCTCCATATCAACCTAGTCGAATACCATATGCAAATCGACGCTTCAGAAGAAAGCTTTCACCTCCCCGAGTATGATGATCCTATAGAAGACATCATACGTCTGGCCGACTTCACCGGCGCAGAGATCCAATCTCCACATCATGCTGCCATCGACTACGACGAACATATGCAGCAAACAGAAGATGGCGAAAACAGCAAAAGCATAGAGCGGGATAGCGACATCGAAGCAGCATATGAAGAACAGTCAGACTACACATATCCCTACTACATACCCCAGCAGGTTTACGTGGAAACAGCCGCGGAAACATCAGAAAACGCAGCCAATCGACAACCAGTCGAGTACCCCCGGACGGTCACTTTACCAGATGGTACCACCACTCTGGACATCACGGCAGAGATGGCTACAAAGGTGACAAAGGTCAATGATGAGGGCATAATTATGCCAGTAGACGCAACTCCAGATGAGTTGGCAACATACAACTACTTCAACTGGCAGGAATCGCAACGCTTGAGGCAACACAGAGCAACACTCGAGGAGCGAAGAAGGCAAGCAAGCATATCAAGCGCACGCAGACGACAACTATCTATGAGTTCTACAGGGGCAACCGAGGCACGACACAGATCCAGATTCGACAGAATCCGCGAACACGAAAGGGCAGACGTCACTCGAAACCTGAACAACTCGTTCCTAACCGTCGACTCTGACGACATAATCCAACCCAAAACAGCAGAAGGAGCCCTCATATCCATAGGAGCATACCTTCAAGCAGGAAAACCACCTGCAGGTGACTCTGCTGAAGCAAGATACCTACAACAAATGAAGGCCCTAGAAATCGCAGCAAAATAACTGGTCGACGCAGGAAGGAGAAGACGTAGCAGGAGCCACTCGAGAGGATGTTCCAGTTGCAGTCCTCAGCGAAGCAGTGGCAGAAAAAGCTCAAGCCGTCACAGATCAAGAAGCCGCTCAAGAAGCAGGTCCAGGAGATCAGGCAGTCGCGAGTCACTCGACAATTGCAATGCAGGACCATGCGGAGCACAATGCTTCACTCGGCGGATCCAAGAAACAAAACTGCCAAAAAAGTTTGGTCTACCAACCATGCCGAAATTCAATTCAAAACAGGAGCCCTCGGGCTGGCTGGAAGAATACAAATTGGTAGTCATATGCCAACGAGGAACAACAACGACGGCACTACAATACATACAGTTGATGGTTGAAGGAACAACACACGACTGGCTCAAGTCTTTACCCGAAGGAACCTACGATTCTTGGGACCACTTTAAGGAAGACTTCATAAAATATTTCGACCCTCTCTACGACAGGTCGAAAACATTCGAAGAATTAAGAGCATGCCGGCAAAATACAGACGAGACGCTCAGGTCTTACATCAGAAGGTGGGCCTCCATCAGGAACTCCGTGGGCGCAATATCAGAAGACAGAGCAATGGATGCCTTCACGAATGGAGTCTACAGAAAAGATTTCAGGGAAGCACTCGGACGGCAAAAGCCAAAAAACATGGCGGAACTCATGAAACTAGCAACCGAGTGGGTAGATGGCGAAGATGCAGTCCATAACAAAACTCCACACTCACCACATCGACATCATGATCGACGAGACAATCGCGACCACCGGGACAGCCGAGATCGTCGGGATAGGGACGACAAACGACGACGACACGAGCACGACAGCAGGGGCAAAGGCAATGTCAAATTCATGGCAGCAGGATTCTCGAGTAATGATCGCAATCAAGATGACAGAAAACAAGACAACCATCGAGAAGCCAGAAGCGGCTAAAAGAACGACAAATCAGTCGATCAACATGACAACAGAAGCCATGGTCAACGCGGAAGCTACAGCAAACAAGATGGACAACAACGCTTAGATCCAAGAATAGAGAATCCGTGCAGATTGCACTTATTCAAGGATCCAGAGACGGGAAGATTAATATCAAGTCATACGATTGAAAACTGTCGAGAATTCGAGCAGTTGACAATCGAGTACGCAAAAAGGCATAGGAGCAATACATTCGAGCATATGGTACCTACATCATAAGGCATAGCACTACCACCACCACCATCATATGACCCTAACAGTCAAGCCGCGGGAGCGGTATATTACACACACCAAAAGTCGACATATCAGCACTCCAGTCATCAGAGGCAAGCGTACATGATCCAGAAGGGGCGTCCGTCAAACAAGTAACAGAAACTGCACACCAGGCATGTCAACATGGCAGTCATGGCACCACCAGCTGTGCCAGAATACCTTCACGGATCTGAAACAACAATCACATTCAGTCGAGAAGACCACCCACCATCTGTATATAGGCCAGGTCAGTCTGCCCTGGTTCTAGAAGCCCAAATAAGAAGTTACAACATGACTAAGGTCTTCATGGATGGAGGAAGTGGCATCAATATCATCTTCGCCAACACACTGCGCCGAATGAACAGGTCAGTCGACAATTTACCTCCATCATCAAATACTTTTCATGGCATAGTTCCAGGCAAAGCCATTGTGCCAAAAGGCACGATATAGCTCGATGTCACATTCGGAGATGCAACGCACTTCCGCACCGAAACAATGGAATTCAAAGTTGTCGACTGGAGGTCACAATATCACGCTATACTCGGACGACCAGCGTTTGCTCGATTTATGGCAATACCACATTACGCATATCTCCAATTGAAGATGCCAGGCCCAAAAGGAATAATTACGGTAAGTGAAAACTTTCAAAGGTCAGACGCTTGCGACCGTGACTTCACAAGATCTCTGAAACATTCGGAGCAGAGCAAAAACTGGATGAACTCTCGCTTCTCAGCGACACAACATACATGCCGGAGCATAAAAAGCAGGCCACATGCAAAACATTCAACACCGCATATGACACACGGATGCACCAAGTCCATCCGACTGACTCGGCAAAAACGATCAAAGTTTCAACAAGCTTGCCTCCCGCATAGGAAGGCGCGCTCATCGAATTCCTCCGTGAGAACTGGGATATGTTTGCATGGTCAGCTGATGACATGCCAGGCATACCCAGGGAATTCGCCGAGCACACTGTCGAACTCAGTCCAGGAACCAGACCCGTCAAACAAACGGTACGACGTGTATCAGGGCCTAAAAGAGAAGCCATCGAGAATCACGTAGACAAATTGCTCAAAGCAAATTTCATTCGAGAAATAAAGAAATCAGAATGGGTAGCCAACCCCGTGATAGTCGAGAAGAAGAAGACAACCGAGACAAGAATGTGCATCGACTTCACGGGATTAAACAAGTGTTGCCCAAAGGACCATTTCCCGCTACCTCGTATCGATGAGATTGTCGACTCCACTGCGGGATGCGCCCGACTATCATTCCTGGATGCATACTCTAGATATCATCAGATAAGAATGAAGAAAGAAGACCAGGAAAAGACAGCCTTCACAACTCCATTCGAAGTATATTGCTACACTACAATGCCTTTCGGCCTTAAAAACGCAGGAGCTACTTACCAGCGCATGATGCAAAACTGTTTAAAAACACAGATTGGCAAAAACGTGGAATTCTACGTCGACGACATAGTGATCAAGTCAAAAAGGGAGTGCACACTACTAACAGACATAAGAGAGACATTCGATAACCTTAGAAGTTGTAGCATAAAACTGAATCCAGAAAAATGTACCTTTGGAGTCCCGCCAGGAGAACTCTTGGGGTATCTGGTCTCAGCAAGAGGAATTGAAGCAAATCCAAACAAAATACATGTCATACTAACCATGCAAAGGCCTACGAAGCTCTATGAAGTACAACAGTTGACAGGGAGAGTGGCAACCCTCAGTCGGTTCATCAGCAAGTTAGGCAAAAAAGCACTACCGCTTTATCGACTGATGCAGAAGGCAGATAAATTTGAATGGACAGAAGAAGCAGAAGCGGCTTTTATCGACCTTAAGCGAACACTCACTAAACCCCCCATCCTAGCTGCACCAAAAGAAAAGGAGCCACTATACCTTTATGTGGCAGCAACAAACAGGGTGGTCAACACAGTGCTGGTAGTCGAGCGCATGGAAGAAGGAAAAACTCAAAGTATGCAGAGGCCAGCCAACTGCATCAGTGAAGTGTTATCCCTATCAAAGCAGAGATACCCGTATTTTCAGAAACTAGCCTATGAAGTGTTTATAACAACACGAAAGCTACGGCACTACTTCACAGAACACCCAATAACGGCGATCAGCAAATCAGCAATTGGAGACATACTCACCAATCCAGATGCAACAGGGCGGGTCGCCAAATGGCTCATCGAGATGGGCCACTCGGAATAACATGCGATCACCCAAAAGCCATCAAAGCTCAAGTGCTGCCAGATTTCACCACATAGTGGATCGAGTCACAGCTACCAGGAATACCAGACATATCCAATTCATGGACAATGTATTTCGATGGATCCAAGAAAAACGAAGGGGCATGAGCAGGACTGGTACTAATATCCCCAAAAGGGGACAAACTGAAGTACGTACTCCAAATGGATTTCCCAACACCATCCAATAACGAAGCCGAATACGAAGGTCTAATACATGGCATACGAATGGCCAAGGCATTGGGGTGCACTTGACTGATGATATATGGCGACTCAAACCTGGTGGTACAGCAAACAAAGAAGGCTTGCGACACCATAGCAGATAATATGACCGCATATCGCGACTTATATAACACATTGGAAGGAGACTTCGACGGATGCGAATTACGGCATATTGGACGAGAAAGCAATGAAGAAGCAGACATACTAGCCAACATTGGGTCGACTAAAGCACAAGTTTCACCAGGTGTCTTCCTGGAGCGCATCAGGCACATATCTATCCACAAGAAACGATCGACGGCAAACTCAAAAGAAACTACGATAGGTAACACACCTAGCACACTAGACCCGACAGTCGAAGTTCTTTTGTGTCAGGGTGATCATGTGACTCCACCCTGGACCGAGCCAATTCTAGCATATATGCTCCGAGAGGAGCAACCAGACGACACAGCAGAAGCCAGAAGGATAACTCGAAGAGCAAAGACATACACCATTATCAACGGTGAAATCTACAAGCGAAACACTTTAGGTGTTTTCCAAAGGTGCGTAGAATTCGAGGATGGCAAAACTATACTTCGTGACATTCATGCAGGAACTTGCGGACATCATGCTGGCAGTCGATCGCTGGTAGATAAGGCCTTCAAAGCAGGATTCTACTGGCCACCGCGCTTAAAGACGCGGAAGATATCGTCAAAAGGTGCATCGGGTGCCAGAAATTTGTAACCAAGCCCCACGCACCAGTATCAACACTCAAAACCATACCATTAACATGACCGTTCGCCCAATGGGGGCTTGATATGGTAGGACCACTCAAAAAATCATTACCTGGAGGACATACACACCTACTGGTAGCAGTCGACAAGTTCACAAAATGGCTCGAAGCAATCCCGATCGCAAGTTCAACAGCAACAACAACAGTCAAGTTCATAAAGTCCATAGTCTATCGCTTTGGTGTTCCAAACAGCATCATCACAGACAACGACACAAAATTCACGGCGGAAGAATTCGAAACCTTTTGCAAAGAATGGGATATTACACTCAACTACGCAGCGGTCGCTACCCTCAATCAAATGGACAGGTCGAAAAAGCAAACGGCCTCGTATGTGCAGGCATCAAGAAAAGACTACTAGTTCCACTCAAAAGAGCCGCGGTTGCCTGGGTCGAGGAATTGCCAGCAGTGCTTTGGAGTATTCGCACAACCCCAAATGCGTCGACACAGTTCACTCCATTCTTTATGGTCTACGGAGCAGAGGCAGTACTACCGCCAGAGATCAAGTTCGGTGCGCCAAAAATAGAAGCCTACGAAGAAGAAGAAGCAAGCGTATCTCAAGAAGACGCTTTGGATATACTCGATGAATCACGCGACGCGGCTTTGGCTTGCACAGTTGTTTACCAGCAGGACCCGAGGAACTATCACAGTCGACGTCTCTGACCAAGGGCCTTCATGGTGGGCGACTTAGTGCTGCGACTAAAACCGAAAAAGTCCACAAGCTCGAGTCACCATGGGAAGAACCGTTTATAGTCACTGAAGTCATTGAAGGAGGAGCCTATCGACTGAAGCATGCACAGACGGGAGAACTATCACACAACCCATGGAACGTGGCACACTTGCGTCGTTTTTACGCATAGGTCTCTCGACAAATCATTGTAAAAGACATAGTAGATTTCAGACGCGATCTTTTCCTTACGAGGGTACCCAGGGGGACTGGAAGGTTTTTAATGAGGCGGTCTACTGCACATATATTCTCAATAAATGGTATTTATTATGATGTCTTAGTCACATACACCCACCCGATGGACTCGGGGGTTGGGTCTTACTTAAAGACCATAATCACATACACCCACCCGATGGACTCGGGGGCTGGGTCTCACTTAAAGATCATAATCACACACACCCACCCGATAGACTCGGGGACTGGGTCTCGCCAATATTACATAATGGCATAAACCTACTCGACGGGATCGAGGGTCGGACCTCAAGGAAGACAAGAAAGTTAACAAAGTTCGACCAAGTCATAAAAGCAGAAAACAAGCAAAAACAATATATTTCACGAAGGTCTTATATTACAACAAAAAGTTCAGTTGATTACAAAGGGAGCAGTCACTCGCAAGCTGGCATCTTGGCCTTGCCACCGCGAGACTGACGCTCAGCGGATACAGCAGCCTGGCGACGTTATGCGGTGCAAATGCTAACCTTAGCAAGACGGGCAGCGGCATCCGAGATTCCCCGAAAAGACGAAGGCTTCCCATTCGACTTCTTCGGATAGTCTGATAAAGCAGCCTCATAATCAGCCTCGACGCCATTCGCCAGCAGCAGCTTCAGGGTAATTTCCGAGCCACGAACTGTCAAATCACGTGCCCACTGGGTAAGGGTAGTCGTACCAGGTCTAAGCACCTTAGAAAACTCCTCCACACTCGAAGGAGCAGCAGTCCCAGACAAGGCCTCTGCAAAAATAGCACTTAGCGTCTGAATAGACACGTACAGAGAGCGCCGAGTGCTGTCCAGTTCTTCACGAGAACGGACTTGCTGATCATGAAGCTTTTTCTCCAGCTCGGCCACCCGATCTTCAAGAGAGATTTTTTCCTCTACAAAGTAGCATAGCGCGTGAAGGTTGTACAAAAACTTAACGTTCAAGTCGCAAAACAGGCGAAAAGGTAGAGCCTTACGACTGATCTGCTTCAAAGAGGAGCGCGGGCGGGTCCTTTCCTCCTCCGCATGAACAAAAGCCTGGCCAACGGCGACCAAACCACTTACAGCAGGCTACAGAAGGGACAGGAGACATCCAGACGAGTCAAAGGAAAGTGACGACCAAAACAAGGAAGACAAGAACAGGAAAAAACGGAAAGTCTTACATGATCAACCAAAGAAGAGGAGGCGGAGGATAACTACTCGACGACCCTAGCAGGAGGACAAGTACGAGCTTGCCTGACAAAGGAGCTGTTCGAATAATCAAAGGATGGAACAATAAGAACACACAAAAGATAGTCGAAGAACAAACTTACTTCTCTACATCATCTTCAGCAGAAGAAGCCGCAACAACCAAGGATGGGTCCGCATCAGCGGGATCAACATCGCCAAGTCAGCGCAGGCGACGACGCTTAGTTGCGGGTGTAATAACATGATCAATCGTCATCAAGCACAAAGGAGCTTCCTCAGCAGCCTCCGCCTCAGAGGCAATCGCGCCATCCGAGAGGCGAGAGACTCCAACTGCATCAACCTCAACAGAAGGTCTTCTCTGCAGTTGAACCGTGCTCGGGCATCGGTGGCAGAGAAGTAACGACTGATAGTCCCTGAGCATAGCATAAGAAAGACAAGTCAGTCATACAAACACATAAGGAAAAAAGGCACTGGTGACCAAGGAAGACAAGTAAAAGATTGGCAAGCAAAAAATCAAAAAGTATCTCCGGAATAGGAGTCCCAAGGCCATATGGGAATACAGAGAAGTCGAAAGAAGCAATATCGTCAGGCAAGATTCCAATAATATGCTTCATATAATCATGAAATTTGCGACCGTACAACTCAATTTCACTCACGAGTGGCGTCAAGACATCCCTCATATCGCCATAAGGGGTGTACTCGTTGTCGCAATGGCCAGACTCGGCGTTTCACATAAGTACTGACTAACTGAATCCCTGTGATGGTCTTTCGCAGCTCCTGGACCCTAAGCATAAGAAAAGACGCTTCTTCTTCTTCTTCCTTAATCGACAAGTCATGCTCCCAGGACGCCAACCTTACGGGAGGGGCAGTCGAAAAGGCTGGCAGTAGGCTTTGATCGACTGGCACATAAAACCACTTCTTCCTCCATTTTTGGAAAGGCTCGGCTGACATCACATCAAAATATCGACAACCATCGTGCACTTCAATGCAGAAACCCCCAGTCGGCAAAGGGCGACCATCACAGTGGAGTAAACGCACCTGGAAGATACGTTTCCAGAGAGCCCAGCTGGGGTGCACTCCAAGAAAACACTCGCATAAAACCACAAAACATGTGATATGTAAAACACCAGGAGGATTTAGATCGTGCATTTGAATCCCATAGGAAAAAAGAAGGCCCCGAACGAAGTCATGCAAAGGAAATTCAAATCCACGAGGGAGAAAATCCACAAAGCAAACTCGTTCCCCAGAAAGAGGCATGGGAAGTACCTCTTTATGGATCAGAGCTCGAGCAAGAACAACCTCGGCGGAAGACAAGATCCCCGCCTGGCGGAAGTCTAGCAGCTTCTTCTCTGTGACAATGGATTTAACCCAATAGCCGTTGACTTTCTTTGTCGCGGCAGCGGGGGTAGTGGCGGAATCAACAGAAATCTTGTCCTTCGTAGAGGGAAGATCAGTGGCGGAAGAGATCTTGGTCAGAGACACCATGGCGAAAGAAAAGCACAGGGAAGGCAAAAGGAGCAAAGAGGAGCGTACGGAAGAAGATGAAGCAAAGGGGGCAGGATGAAATCAACAGCGACAGAAGAACTCCATATTTACGGCAAAAGCAACATACTCATCGCAACCATAGAAACAAAAATACTCCGACACATGCACAATCCGAGGACAATTGTCACAGGCCACGCCGCCCACTACGCGTGCAAAACAAGGAGATCATCATCACGTCTGCGAAAATCTCGCCACGTCAGGTCAAATCGGATCTGAACCGACGTCCACAACGGTCAAAGAGAGGGATCCACTATGTCACGTCCCATCAGAGTGCTATTCGCACGCCAAGGATGTCACGCATGACATCATTCCAGACTAACAAACGCAAAAGGCGTCATACCACGACTGACAAAAAGGAAAAGCTCCTTACAACTCAAAAGCAAAATCGCAAAGTAAAGGTAAAGAATAGTCGAGTGGGAAACTCCCATCCGGAGAAGTCGAAAAGGATTCGACTGAAGAAGCACAAAATTGAGATTATCCTCTACTACAAGCAATAAAGCACAATCTCGGGGGCTACTCCCATCGGGAGCACTGTCGTGCACCCGATAGAATCAAAAAAAATTCAAAGCATAAGAATTCCCGGGTAGAAATCAGTCGATAGAATACCTCGGATGTTGTATACGAAAAATACAAAGGTAAGACCCCTCGATCGGTCGAGTGGGCCGAGGATCACTCCAGCAGTGTTTTAATCCTAGACATTTCCGTATCAACAGATGCGATGAAAACCCTAGCGGACGCGCTGGGTAGCAAATTAAAACTGCAGAACAATATCAGTAAGTCCATCGTCTGGCCTGAGGTGAGTCTGTCCAGTATGTTCCAGGTTCGAGCCCAAGGACTCGAAGCCTGATGGAAAGCTAGTAAGGTTTTGCCCAAGCGCAGTTAGCTGGTTTCGACTCATCGAATAATCCCAGGCCTACTCAGTCGAAATCCTTTGTCAAAATTCATAAGTCAGGAAGACAAAAGCATAAAATATGAGACGTGCACTATGTAGTGAGTCCATGACTTATTCTCTGAATTAGCCAAGCACTCGGGGGCTAATGACAAGGTTATACCAAACGGGTACCCCCTCATGTGGGTACCTGGTGCACGTAATGACTAAAGCCCAATTGTCAGTAGGCTGAAGAAGCCCAACAAGCAAAGCCCAAGTCAAAGACTTCTACCCTAGATAGCATAGTCGGTAGTACTTTCCATAAATGTAGTCCTAGTCGGTTACGACCCGAGACCTGTACCCCTATATAAAGGACAAGAGGGAGGCCGACCAAGGACACGCCCAACCAGAGCCATCAAACCCTAGCAAGATCGACATCTTGCTAGACCCCTATATTTGCCGCATATACACAATCAATAACAGACAAGCACGAGTAAGGGTTTTACCTCAGTCGAGGGCCCCGAACCTGGGTAATTTCCGCTTGTCAGCCGACGAATCTACCAACACCACACGTTCTCTACCTCATAACTCTCACCCTAGGCTAGTAACCATGGGTATTGATGGGGACATCCCTCGTCAATTACCTCTCTGGATTCTCCTCCGGTGTTGTCATACGTCTCATCAATGGCCGGGAGAGGGAACGACTTTATGTCTTTTCCCATGGATTGTAGCATGCCCCTTATATCATGCAACACCATTTGCTCTACCGCTTTTGGACACGCGTGTTGTCGCCGGTAGTCGTCGGATATCGCCTCAAGGTGTCGATCCCAAAGACCGCGCACATCGACAGGCTCACAGAATACCAAGATCGTTGTGAATAGCCTCCTGAGTGAGGCCGGCATGGCGAACTGCTCCGACTCAGTAAGACATTCATCGAGCGTGTTATCGGCCTCGATTAGACCCTTCCTCTCTGCGGCCTCACGAAACGTACCACATAGCACACCATCAACGGGTTTCAGGTCTTCGAAGGACGTCGAGCCTGGTACGTGGTTCAGAAGCACCCTAAGAAAGTAACGCCCCCCCTCTATGGGATTGGCTGTCACGATACGGCCTACTTGGTGATCCCTTTTCCTTTTCTTCCAGTACTTTTCTTGTTGCCACATGAACCATCCTGGAAAATCCCTGTAGAGAATATCTCGAGCCCACTCATGGTTCTGGTTAGCCCCAAAATACTCGGTCAGCATGGATACGTTCTCCCTGGCAGCAACGTCGTTTAGGTTGTCTCCTTCTTTGAACATTACTCTTTGCATATCTGGTAGATGAAGCGACATATATAGTACAGATGGGTGGATCTCAGAGAGTTTGAAGCCAAATATCCTCCACATAGCTTCGGGTGGTGTGATCCATCTTGCGTCAATGTATCTCTTGATCTCGTCTATGTTACCTTTATCGTCGGGTTTGTCGATGTTGAATGAAGTCTGATCGTGTCCTTTGTATATGTACTTATATAGGTACTTGACCACCGTTATGCTGGAGCACACCTCCACGTTTATGTGGCAATAGAACATCCGCAAGAGGTTAGGGTCGAACCACGGACCTTCACCGAACGGCCGTCCTTCCGTCTCCGATAAATGGGGTATGAGTCCTTCCCCTGTATGGTGGTCTCGTTGAACGTACGTGGGTACATGCACTTGCACGATCCATCTTGCATACACACGTTGTTTGGCTTTAGGGCAGCGCATGGGCCGTGCATCATATGTTTCACGACCATGGCGTGTAGCTCCGGGTACTTATCCTTGTCTGGGAGTTCCGCTGATATTAGGTGGTCATACTGCTCTGGCACAACGAGCTTATATTTTGAATCCATGATCAATAGGAAATGGGCATGTGGGAGGCCCCTCTTCTAGAACTCGACCACGTAGACCCACGCCTTCACAACGCCCATGATGTTTTTCTTGGTTAGCATATATTTCATCATCTCTAGCTTGGCCCTAAACACTCGAGCCAAAATATCTCGCCGGTCATATGGGGTTTGGCCCTGAAGCAGGGCATCCTGTATCTCTTGCCAGTTTGGGTTGCAAGTCATCGTCAGGAAGATGTCAGGCTTGCCGTACGTCTCTACAATGCCATGGCGTCCATATGCATCCTCTTCATGTCATGGGGACACCTCTGGAATTTCCAAGGGAGCACAATTCTTGTGCCAACAACGCTTGCTTGAGTCTCTCCGGCCGTGATGATATCGACTATGCCTTTATATAGATCAGCACATATCCGCTGTTGGTTCTTCCTGGTCCAGTTCAACCTACACCCCTCGATCTTTATGTACATGTCTACCGCCCATTGCTGGAACAGACGCCCTCCATGCAGTATGGGGTTGAATATACCAGGACGTGTCTACAGTCGGTAACAGTAGTAGTCCCTGACAGAGACGCACATACGGCCACCCCCATCTGTGACAGGAAAAAAGAAGGTTATGCGACATATGTGAAGGATAGAGAAACTTGCATAATTATTCGACACAGCCAAACCTGGATCTTCTTCACGGTCTTCTCTTTGTAGTTGTGCAAGGTCCCAAGACTTATTACGCTTAGGTATATTTGTATGCCAATCGAGCTTGCCCTTTGGGAAGAAGAGGGGTACGAGAGCGGGTCATAGCATCCTTGTGTGGCATTTATATTGTGCCTTTGATTGTCGTTGCCGTAGAGGATAATCTTGCGTTTGAACCTATTTGCGAGGTCGCTGCCTTCGACCCAGATCGCAACCACCTCAGATGATACTGGTGTGTTGTATCTCTGTTGGTCTAGCTTTTTGTCGGTGTTCAGTTTTGTACGGTAGTCCTCGAGGTTATCCTTATGTGCGCCCAAACTCCTAAACTGCTCGGAGTAGGGGTTTCCTCTCAGTATGTCCACAACCTTACGGACGACCTCCTGGTCTAGTTGCTTGGAGGCTTCCTTGTGGTGGATCAGGCTGGGATCATCGTCGTAGAAGTAGAGTTGTAGATGTTCCGGGCGAGAGCCTGGCCCGAACGAATGCACCTTGTGGTACATGGAGCCTTGTGCTCGGAATGTGTACACCCCCGATCTCATGTTTGTGCAGTCGTTGTCGAGGCTGACGTCAAGGGTTGTGAAGGAGAAATGGCCGTTGAAGAATTATATGCTCTCCCAAAAATGTCGACCGTCCGCATCCGAGCTAGACCATAGCCTCATCAGCTCCGGTATTGGCTCTGGTTCAGCCAGTTTGATCTGTCCGTTTCGACAGCAGAAAGCAGGGGTCTCATGCTCAAACCTCTTGGCATGACAGTGTTCGCAGTCGGGGACTTGCTCTAGTATGTGTGTGCTATCTGGGATGTTCGAGTACACGAAGTTGAAAGGATCGATGGTGCCAGCATCAGTCTTGAAACCTACATGAAGTTGATGTCACATCGATATGTTCATATTGAATTGTAACAGATAGGGTCGATGGCAAGATGAAAAGTCTGGTCTACGTACCTTCATTTACATCATAGGTGTAGCACTCCTCGTTCATGAGGTCGCTGGGTACGGTATTCTCGTCCATGATACCGTCAAGGAAGGACTCCATGTCGCCTACCATATTTTCTATCAAGTAAGTACGATGATATGGATGAACGGTTTAAAGATTAGTGTATTACCTTCGGTCCCGATCGTATACTCTGGTGTGCTCGTTGAAGGTATCTTTGATAAATTTGTTGCATTTGGGCACGACATCGCTATGGACTGAGTGCACGGGGTGTTCCTCTTAGTTGCGTTGCGCCGAGCTAGCAGTTTTACCTTCTCCTCTCCAGATATGTTTTGTCTCGATGTGCGTTTTTATGCATTGTGTTTTTTCCTTTCTTCTATGGATATATTTCGCCTTGGCCGTATGTTTTTTTGATCTTATGTTTTCTTTTGCCTAGCTACTTGCATTAATCTTCTTCCTTTTTTCGTCCGTCAAACTATTCCGTCGAGCTCTATGACGTTCACGTCTTGCTGCATTTTGATCTTGTGAAGTGTTCACAAGAGGTTGACTTTACTCTATCATCGCCGCGAGGGTCTTGCACTCACGTTTTTTCTATCTCGCGAGATTGTCGAGTGATTGTTTTTGGGTTTGTTCTGGTTGATTGATTGATCACAGCCCTCGTGTGCATATATATACACGGGTTTACCGCAAGTATCAATGTATGAGTCGGACCCGGTAATTCTTTCCGGTTCGAACTCAACCGTTCCAACACAGTCTCGCTCCCGACTCCACACGTGGTGCTCGTCGTCGGAGTGAGATATGGCCAAGGCCGGTCCTAGGGGGGGGGGGGGGAGAGGGGCGGCCGCCCCGGATCCAGAATTTTTAGGGGCCCTGTAGGTATATGTATGTAGGGTTATTTTATGTATAAACAAAAACGAAATATACAATTAATTTAAGAAGGCCGGGTGGATTATTTGACTATGGGCCTTCCAAACGGCAGCTAGTAACGACCTGATTTCCTGATCGCGTCGCTTGCCTCGCGGCTGATCCCGTCAAGATTTCCTGCTTGCGTGACCCTGCTTCAGCGAATCCGTTCGCGTCATCTCCAGCTCTCGATCCCGATCTCCGTCGCTCAAGTCGATGTGCCGCCGGCAAGTATTGATCTTCCACATCGCTTTGTTCGTTATTTTATTTATCAATTTAGATATCCATCGCTTAAGTCGATACGCCGCCTGCCGCAAGTATTAATCTTCCAGCTATGTTCGTAATTTTTTTTATTGCTCAACTTAGGTTGCTAATTATTTGTTGTTTGTGAAGAAGTCTCTATGCATCTAGAAAATGCTATTAGATGATACTGACATTGATCCATATTTAATGATTTTGTATCGAGAAATGTCAGGAGAAAATTAAGGGCATGACGCAATTGTAATACTTCTTCGTCATAATGAAATTACGCCTTTGGGCGTCCGTGGTTTTTCCCAGAAGGTTTTTCACGTAAAAATATGTGTATCATTTCTCATATTTGTTATTGTACCAACATATATGGGCCCAAAATTCTAACATCGCCCCGGGCCTGCGAAATCTCAGGACCGGCCCTGGATATGGCTGGCGGAGCTCGCCGAGGGCGAGAGTCTGCGTGTGCTCCCGCGATGCGGACATGGCTTCCACGCGGCCTGCGTGGACGCCCGGCTCCGGACCTGCGCCTCATGCTCCCCATGTCGCGCCAGCGGCGAGCGCCGATTAGTCGCCCGTCTAGGATATTCAGGGCGTCCTCCGCGGTTAGTGGGCGTTGCCATGGCGAGGCTAGACGGCTGAAGGTTTGTCTTCTTTCCTCTGTCTCTCTTCTCTGCTTCATCTCTGTTACTCGAGTTCCCCCGTGTTTGCCCTCCTCTTCTCTGCTCTTTTCTTTGGCAGAATTCTTCTGATTCTTCTGCCTTGAGCCGGTGCAACGTTGGTGGTCATGGTGGAGGGACGATGCAAATACAGTGATCTGATATGAACCGCTGATGAGCATCTTCAGCATCACAACCACAACACTGTATTATTTTCTGTGTGGTAGAGAGGATTCACTGGTTTGTGCTATGACGGTTGTGTTATGATGTGATGTATTTTCTTGTTATCGTCACAAATGAGAAGTTACTATTCAACATATGATTTCGATAGGTTAATCTGCTGAAAACGAAAACGTTTCCAAATTTCTTGGAGTACTGTCTTATTGATTGTCGGCCTAAAATTTTCAGCACATCGACGCCGTCATGAAGCTCCATGAAGCTCGTGCTGCTCGCCGTCGGCGTGCGCATGGACGACTACCTCCCGTTCCTCCGCCCCATGTTCTGGCGGCAGCAGTGACAGGTGCTCGCCGTGCGGCGCGAGCAGGTCGACATGTTGCTCCCGCTCATCAACCGCCGCCATGCCATCCTCCGCGACATGCAGAGCTGAAGGCCAGACACCAACGTCGCCGCGCCCTTCTCGTACCTGGACTCCGTGCTGGACCTCCGTATCGAGGGCCACGAAACCACGGACGATGAGCTGGTCACCCTCTGCGTGGAGCTGATCTCCCCACCAGACTACTGCCTCGCGGGCCTCCCAGCGCCGCCTACCACTCCTTCCCCATGGACAGACGAAGATCGGGTCCTGCCCCCGACGCCCTGGAGGAGGCGCTGCAGTTCGCCTGCCTCGGACAGCTGCCTGACCTCGTCGACGCCGCCGACGAGCCAGCCCCTGACGGATAGCTGCGGGAGGACCATCTCCCCATCCCTCCAACACCGCCCATCTCGTTGGAGGAACAGAGGAAGAAGACAAAGGGGAATAGAGGAAGAAGACTTCGATGCGGTGCGTCGGCGTTTTTTCACTTAGTCGAGGAGTGCGGGTTAATTTCTTAGATTCCGAGGGGCCAAAACGCAAGAAGGTCGTGACGTACCATGGACACGGTAAGGCATATTATATAGTAGAGTTAGATTTTGAGGGGCCAAAACGCAAGAAGGCCGCGACGTACCATGGACACACGATAAGGCATATTATATAGTAGAGATTAAGGTTGGCTGCTGATTTTGAGTTATTGACCCGTGCACCCTGTACGTGCTCCCATTCACCCTTTTTTATACTACGAAAGTGCTTTTAAGTAGATAGATATGTTTTCAAAAAAAATACTCCCTCCGTCCCAAAATAAGTGTCTCAAGTCTCTAAAAAGGAGATGTATCTAGACATGAACATCTCCTTTTTGAGAGGTATGAAACCATGTCTAGATACATCTCCTTTTTAAGAGACTTGAGACACTTATTTTGGGACGGAGGGAGTAGATAGATATGTGTGGACAATTAAAAATAATTTAATCTATATCACTCAAAATTTGTCGATTTATTTCTAATTTTTACTTTATATCATTTGAACAGGACATGTTTTACTTAAGACTTAGTTTATCTTATTCTCTAAAACCATTCAATCATAATAATATTGACAAGGAGGCGAAGCTTATTTCATCTGGGCATCATAATAATATTGACAAGGAGGCGAAGTAGATTATTTTATCTGGGCAAGACTCGGCTTTCCATGTCAACTGTGTTAACCACCAACTGAATTACTCTTTGGAAACTAATGATCAAATAATAAGAAAATAATAGAAGTGCAGCTTGCAACCACATTTCTCAAAATAAACTTCTACTTAAATGTATAGAGTCAAAATAAGGAAAAAGAACATGATGTCATTTGATCTGCTCCAAGTTTCAGTCACATCTATACTACTACTAGATTTGGGGCGCGGCTTGCCGCGCGTGCCACCTGGTTTGAAATAATTTATGAACCCATGTCTAACGGCCTTTTCATCATCGTTTTGCATGGACGGTATTGTGTGGGCATTAGTGTGGTAATGTTAAAAGGAAGAGAATATTATTAACTGTAATATTTATTTTGTTATTTTGATATCAGGGAGAAGACACGTGAGGGGATTGGGGGAGATGCCGGAGTGGGGGTAGGATTTACCAAGACGACCAGCTGCAAACAAAAAAGATAGACCAACCATGTCAAGCGAACCCAAAAGCCCACTAAAAATATGGTAACAAAAAGGATAATACCGTAAGAACATACTCCTGATTCATATTGGAGGTTGCCTCAACATGAAGATTAATCCAGTGAGAGATGAATAAGCATTACATGTTTTTATGAGGGCATACAACTTCTATCATGAATTTTATGTTTTTATTGCATTCTGTTTTTAACCTCTTCACTATTGTACTTCATAAACTATGAAGCTGAGGATTACGTAGTAGTGATTATGTCAACCGAGGCATCATGTCCTAACTCAAAAGAATCAATTCCACATAATCTTAAGCTATCTATTTTGGAAGATATGAAGTAGGATAATATACACTAATTCACTATGGCGATGAATGGTTATATTTATAATAGAACAGACGACCTGAGCCGAGGCCTACAGGTGAACACATTGCACTTCAACTGCAGGTCGTCCAAAAAATGTTTCTAATTATTCAGAGAACACACATAAAGTTGGTACGACAAATAAACTAAACATCTTACTTATCAGATCAACTAACGAACCTTTGATGCTGTTAGTAGATAGTAGCTCAACTACATAATAGGGTATTCATTCAAGGAATAACTAAACAAAGAAATTTCAAAACTGCATAAGCATCTTTCCAGAAATGAAATGGACATCTTCTCAGATCCACTAAAGAAGTTTTGATGATGGTAGTGACGGAGATATTGACATGTGACTGGCTACCCTATAGGCGATAGGATCAACCTGTCAATTGGAGAGAAAATAGAGCTGGATTAAAATACCTACAACCAGGGAGAATATAAATGATGCAAGCATCTTTCCATGGATTAAACATGTAATTACATCTCACAAATTTTACCACTCTTTCAGCAAAACCTACCACAAGAATGTGTAACATCCAAAAAATTTCAAAAATTTAAAACTTTGCATTCATGCATTCATGCATCATTTATCATATAGACATGACATTTAAATCACATAAGGACTAAATAAAAATTTAATTATAAGTTTAAATAAATTATAGTTACATAAAGTTGTTAAATTGTACTCTTAATAATATTTTTATTTATCAAATTATCTGATAAGCAAGCATGATACTAAAAGATCCTAAATTTAATAAGCTTTTCAAAACATATTTTTATGATTTTTTCTGAAATGTTTTGGTTAAGTTTAAAATTCATTTTTGAAATCAGGTTTGAAAAACAGAAAAACATTGTTTAAAAGAAAAACGTTTTATTTGAGCTAGGCCGAGACCCGGCTATCTACCCGTTCGGCCCAGCAAGCCGCCCACACAGCCCTCCTCTCTCTCTCCCCCTCGCTGATAGGTGGGGCCCACCTGTCAGGTTCTTCAACCTCCCGCCAGAGATCCCGCGCGAGTCCAAACCGGAACCGACCGTGATCCCCGAGCGGATTTCGAGCACGGTTTGCTCCCCGCTCCCCCCTACTTAAACCCCACCCCGCCGCCAGTCTCCTCGCCCCAAACCCTAATCACATCCGCCGTCGGGCTGCTCGAGGACGAGCTCGGAGTTTCGCCACCTCCGCCGCCGTAATCCGCACCGTACGGGATAATCCGGTCACGCCGGACCCTCCCCTCGCCCCTCTTCGATTCCCCTTTCCCTTGCGAACGTTTTTGACTTAGCCCAGTGTCTTGAATCGCAGCGCTTCGTCGTCTTCGTCCGCGACCGACGCCGCCGTCCGCTTCATCATCTCCGGCGAGGACCCGAGGAGAGGAGGAGCCCGCGAAGCCACCGCCGCGCCATCGTCTTTGGCACGTCTCCCTGCACCGCGCGGTCCCCCTCCCGCTCCTCTTCTTGCGCGATTCCGGCGATGGCGCCGCCACGGTCGGGAGTTTTCCGGCGACTGCGCCGCCAGTTTTTGGCCTCTGTTCCTGGACCGTTGGATCTAGATCCGGATCTAGATCGAATCAATCTGGTGTGTTCGTTTCTATTTAGATCGGACGGCCTCGGTGCCGATCCGCGTCGAAACCATATCGGCGAATCAGATCGCGACACGTAGCCCCTCCCTTTTCTATTTCGGAAGAATTTAGTAAATAAAAACAGAAAATATGTAAAACTTGTAAAATTCATATCTTTTGATCCGTAAGTCCAAATTTGATAAATTTTATATCCACGGATGCTTGCTAGTGTAGCTTATTTTTACATCATTTTTTTTTTCCTTTTGATAACTTCTAATTCATGTAATTATTAGATTGGTATTTCGGCTACTTTAATTCATAACTTAAATAATAAAAATGCTTCTCTAATAAATTTAATTGTTCTAGATTTTTATTATTCTCCTCTGTCTAGAAAGACCAACATGTGTTTTATTTGAAAACTTTTCATAAAAAAATGAAGGTTGTAGTTGTAGAACTCTAATTTTGCTATATTGTTCTCCAATATTTAATTGATAATTAAAATAAGAAATTTCTGGAAATTGCACTTCATGCATTTAATAACAGAAAGAATAAAATGCTAATAAGTGTGTTTTGCTTTACTCATAGCACATCATGCATGCATACATATTTATGTCTTGGTGTTGTAAGTGTTGTATTGTGTGTTTAATTATTTATTTCTTTTTGTATTGCTTGTGATAGATTGTGAAGAGGAGGAAGGTTTTGCTTGTGATTGTTATTCTTGCTCCTCCTGTTACCAAGGCAAGTGAAATTCATAAACTACACGATATTTTCCTATATGCATTAGTAGTATATTTTGAGTAGTATGCATGATAGGAATTTTGGACTATTTTATTATGCTAAGTTAGTTTTATACTTTGCAAAAGTCCTAGTAGTGTGTAGCCACACTTTACCATGCAACCAATTAAAAGTTTCATTAGATGCTTAGCAATGCTTTAAAATTCTTTACATGCCATGTTATGGAAATATTTCTAAGTGTTAAACTTAAAATACACATCTGGGTGGATTGGTTGGTATGGTTTATGTTGAGTGGCTATTTGGGACTGCTTGTGGTTGTCGTCGCCTAGGATGAATTTCTATTCTACTTAGAGCCATGAGCATGGTGGTTGTCACCCAAAAGTGCACTTGTGGACAGCCACCCAGAAACAAAGAGATTACTAAGTCCCTCCAAGTTTAGATGCTTCCCGTGCAGCCTTTTGACAATGGGCTCTGTCTAGAACAATTAAGTTGTGAGAGTTTAACCTGTCAGCTTGACAAGCATATGTAGAGTTGGTAGGTGGAACAGGTCTTGCTACTATGGTTGAATTCTTCTTCTGAAAGTTCTTGTCTGAATTCTCTCCTTTCCTTAATGCACTCCGCGTGTATAGGATGTCTGGGTTAATTGAGTCTAAAGGTGAAAGTGCACAACCTCTGCAGAGTCGACAATCTGAGTACTTAGCCATGTCCTCGGTGATGGACTACTTCAAGCAGCTGGACAAGGATGGACGGAAGAATCTCAACACCGTTTTCATGAAGTAAAATTTGACTAAGGAGAGAATTGCTGGTGCACTTGGGCTTCATCCCTTGGTGCCAAGTCTTTGAAAAACAAAAGTGTTTTACAAAAGATAGGAGAAAACTTGCTTTCTGCAAAAATAGCCTACAACTCCACCAAGCCAAATATGCATATAGAATTAGACTTGTCGTTTATTATACACCATAGTCACTTGCCAATACTTCGTGGTATTGACCTCCTTCGGGGGCTGCATATTCCAATGTGCAGGTATTTCAGATGAAGAATAAGTTTGGACTCGAGTCTACTCCTAACATGTCTGCCTGTGCCGCATGCTTGAAGATGAGGCTAATTGTTAATTGCTTTTGTTATGAACTCTGAATATTCTAGCTAGGCTTCATGTCTATGCACTTTGTAATAAAGCCATACTTAGCTATTTTTGGATTGCGTTGTAGTATTTTGATACTTATGCAATGATACTTTATATTTTGTACTGTGGTGCTGGCAGTGATCCAGGGACTAGCACTTAACACAGGTGTTCCATCTTTAATAAAAGATGGGGCGCTACAGAATGAAAGGTTAAATCCATTGTTTCCATTATATAAGAAATATGCATATGTAATATATCAATTCCAGCATGGTACTACCTAAAGAAAGAGATACACGAACTAAATAAGAGTAATTGTTCTGCTGAAAACGGTAGATGCAATACTTGTATTTATATCATAGAAAATAGAGGATCAAACTTGTCTGCCTCCTACTATATCATAGAAAATAGTAGATTTCACCCAATGGCCGATAGCAAAGCATCACATCTGCTAACAACAATATAAATTCTTATGTTTATTTTAGAAAGGCATCTTACTTATTAGCAAACTGCGTCGACCATATCTGTAGTAGATAGTAGCAATTCTTATAGATGCTATGGACAAAGTCTTCACTTAGTTATGTAATATTTTAATTGGTTTGCACCAAGATAGCACCAATGGCTAAAATATATTGCAAAAATGACGTGGAAATAGAAACAAATGACTGACAAGAAAACTTGGACATAATTTTCAGCAGTATGAACATTATGAAATCGATGAACTGGTTCTTCAGAAGTAATGGGAAATGTTGTATTCTGTACTCAAAGTCAACATAGAAGACTGAAATACAGTGTAAAAGAAAACTCCACTTCATTTCTCAAAAAAGCATCCAGATTAAGAACATGGAGAAAGCAAGGGGACTCGAAAAGAACCTTCAGGACAAGAAAAAATCATCGTTGTTGAAGAAACGGCAACTGAAGAGGCATACAACCATAATCTCAAGTTAAAAAACATTGAATTCTTTAATCATGTGTATCCTATCTTGTCTCCTGTTACCAAATACCAATAAAGGGTCAATAGTCAGTTGGGATGGAGATCCACACAGGCCCCAGCTTTATTTTCCCTTATGTAATCAATGATGTAAATTTATGGCTTTACAATACAATGTGCTGACAGGTTTCCCCCAGAAAAAGGGTCACTGTAAGAGTAGTTTCCTAGTGAAAAAAGGATCTACTGGAAAAATAATAAAGAAATATAATGATTTCTCAACGCCAACTCAATAATGAAGGAAACATATTCACCTCCATTCATTTAATAGGTCACGGGGATCAAAGAACTAATAGTTTCACATATGGCTCCTCATGTTTAAAATTAATTGGTACATAGATCAGATGAATATAATCCACGATAGGATTGTTCTATAATTTATAGAGCGAACAAAGCATATATTTATACTATCTTCCCTGAATCTTGAGGGGAGGAAGAAAAGTACCTCCTGGCTGCATTTGTAATACAATATGCAGTAACTTCGGTGTGGCCAAGTTCAATGCTTCCATCCTACTACGGAAAAGGAAAATAAGGTCAAAATCGAAATATAGCCTAAGTACATTTCTTTGACCAAGATTTTTCATAATGCGAGGAAGGACCAAAAGAAACATACCACATAATAAACATGGTCATGATAATCACATTACCTAGGCTAAAAGAAGAGACGCTAGGAAAAATTAGTTTGCAAAACATGGGGGTAAATTTTCTAAAATATCTCCCTAAGAAGCATGCAAGTTGCAGTCTAGACATCAAATTGAAATAATAAGTTTACCACTTTATACCCAAAATATATAATACTATTTGGGCCCAATAAAGTAGCATAATAATTACTCTCACACTATTAACATAGCAGGAGTGATAACTGTAAAAACAGAACATACTACAATCCAAATAACAATCATGATATGATCAAGAATGACGACCATAAATAGAGAAGCATGTATTCTGGAAAGTGGAACCGGACCAGCTAAATTTTAAAGGCAATGCCATGGACTGGGCTCATCTAATCTTGTTGAGGGCAACGGCCTGAACTAATTTTCTAAAGCATAATGGAATAAACTGAATGTTCTCCATAGATGAATACATATGTACATACCAACATCATCTGAATAATTTTTTACCACTATGAAGACAAAGAAGAACTGAGTTCACATCAGGATCTTAATAAATATAGAGTATATTACTGAAACCTTACCATCAGAAACTCAAATTTCGATGATATTCATTGGACAACAAAAAATAAAAACCCAAAATCTAGCATATAAACAAAAGCCGCATCAGTTCTCAATGACACTTGAGAAAAGCAATAACAAACAAAGGGATATGAAACCAGTGTGGTAGCGTGAGTGAAACCGTACATACACATGGATTGGCATGGCAAGATAAACAATGGCAAGCTATCATGAGCTTAATTAGAAAGAAATATAAAGGAAATAATATATTCTCTAAAACTTCACCTTACTTACAAACAGAGAGGAGGATGTCAAGCTCGGCAAGCGGGGTTGTGGAAGCACCACTTTCACATAAATGTAAATGAAAGATAGCATGCTCCAGAGAAATTTCTTACCTGCATCAAATCACTGAACCTAGAGCATGGTCCTCTACCTAGGGATATGAAACCTGCCAGGCTGCCATGCAGAGAGAACAAAAAAATAAAATACAATGCATTACTGTAACAAATATGAGGAATATGTGATACAGTAAGAGCACTCAAACCTGTAGTACCCATTTGATAAACAACCAATATGATGTGGAGAAAACACATATAACCAATCTGGTTTTAGTGATTAGTCTTGCAGTTTTTTATTGACATAAAAACAGTCAGAAAGCATACATTTTTTGTGGATACATCAAAATATATTATATTTCACCATGTTGCATGGAACTGCCGATCAGGGTTTGCAGACAATACCAAACAAATAGAAGTAGAAGTTGAAATAAGTCATGAGGAACATGTTAGAACTGCAAGAAAAGGAAAGATATATAGCTTCTACTACGGTTCAGAACTGAAAAGGTTCACATCATTACCTCTAGATAATCAAGATTAAGGTCCAATAGTCTATAGATGATCATCTTCTTCCATAACACACCTGAGACAAAAAAATGGAGATGAATGACAATCCCACACCAATAGATCAACTGAGAAGATATAACTTATAAGCACACCAGAATCCACAACAAATTGGGTAATACAGTAGCTAATTTTACCCCTATTCATCAATCACAGCACAACAAAATAGACCTAATAAGCTGCTCTTTTCAGACCGACAGAGAAAACAGAAGGAGCACACACATCGCCTTGAGAAACCTTCAACACGCAGCCTAGTGCACTCGGGCAACCACTCGCAGATGGAGGCGAGCTTGGCGTGCCCCGCCTTCTGGAGGCTATGAGAGAAAGATGTGAGACAGGGGGGAGAGAACATGTAGGTAGAGGAGGGACATACAGTAGTCGTCGAGATCCCGTGGGCATGGAGGTGAGACTGGAGAGACAGGGGGGAGGAAGAGACACACCTCAGGGCATGTGCTACTGCGGGATGTGCTCGGAGAACCATCTGCCACTACCACCGGCGCCACTCTGCTTTTGCCGCCGCTGCGCTTGACGAAGAGAAACCATGGCTGGAGATGGTGGAGCTCAGCATGTTGAGGGCGAGGACGGCGACGCCGTCGTGGAAGGCTCCGCGTGCGGTCCGGCCGCCGAGGGGCGAGGACAACTACCTCCTCCTTCGTCCATTTGCCTCCTACGTGCATAGGAGCTCAACTTGAGCAGGGCCGGCTGGCGGCGGCAGCACGCGGGGAGAGACAGAGCGTAGGGGATTGGGGAGACGCGGTAGTGGCGGCTAGGGTTTTCAACTGCGGCGCGAGGGGAGCGAGATCAGGGCTGGCGGCGCGAGGAGAGCTGCACGGTGGCGGAGAAGAGGTGGCAAACGGCGGGAGCAACGGGAGAAGGGAGCAGATTGGAGGAGAGGGCTCGTGGCTAGGGTTTCCAGCGCTGGAAAAGTTGAGATATGACACGGACGCGGGAGGAGACGCATGCGGGGGGACTGGGGAAGGTGCGGGTGTGCGGGTGGTTCTTGTCCACTCGTTTCATGCGCGCGTCCAGTTACACAAGAATCATGACCTGCAGATAGAATGACGGGTGGGCCAAAACCTGGTCAGCATTGAAGGAGATATGCCCTAGAGGCAAATAAATAAGTAGTATTTATTGCATTATCTCATAAGTTTATAATAGGTTTATGTATTATGCTATAACTGTATTAATCGGAATTATTAATACACGTGACAACCAGGTCCCTAGCAAGCCTCTATATGAGCTAGTCCATTGGGCAACAGTTGATCGAGATTCCCGATCAAGGACAATGACGTCGGTTGACAATGGGGTCATCTTGTTAGTTGAATAAGGTGATGGACATACGCAAAGTATTGCAATAAGATCGTATTACGATGTTTGTCATTTGCAATAGATAAGATTATGATAGCTTATTCCTTAGACCGTGAGACCGCACTTATTAATGCTTCGTAGGGGTACTTTGAGAGCATCAAACGTTGTGTCTTATATAGCATGACAATAACGGTGTCCATCTTGGGTATTCCGAAAGAGCATCAAGACGTAAGGATCAAGAGCGGGATTTGTTCATTCTTGTAATGGAAAGATACTCTGGGCCCACTCGGTGATATTGCATCTATATAGCTGCGCAGCTTATGACTAGGTCATGGAGGTGTAATATCGCAGACGAGTAAATAACCTTCGTCGGTAACGAGATACAACAAAGGCATCGGTGTGTCTACGATCATATCTCGGACAAGGTAGTATCGCAGAGACAAAGGGAATGAATATCATATTTATGGTTCAACGACGATATTCGTGGAATGCACAGGGGTCGTCATATATTTCCAGGTATCCCTGGCGATCATTGGTGAGCGGAGTGTCTCGACCATGTCTGGAGTGTTCTCGAACCGTAGCGTAACAAACTTAAGGTCTTAGCGACGCTAGGAGATAGGTTCTGGAATTTTATAGGAATTTGTTGGGGAGAGAGAAATGATCCGGAAAGAGTTCCGGTGGTCCGGAAGAAGTTCCGGGGAGGTATGGAATGGTTCCGGGAATGTCCGAAAGTTGTTCGGGTGGTTCCGAAATAGTTTCGGAGTCATGGGATATTGAATTATATATAAATATATTAATTATGAATTAATGGGATTTTTATATTAATTTAATACTAATTAAATAAAGGAAAAAGGGGGGCTCCCACCTACATGGGCCCTAAGAGGGCCCAAGAAGGGGGAGCCGCACCCCACAAGGAAGGGAGGCTTGGGCCTCCTAGTCCGAGTTGGACTAGGAGTAGGAGAAGCCCAAAGGGGGTTCGGCCGAACCCCCCCTCCCCTCTCCTCCTTTAGTCCCACATGGGGGAGCCAAGGGGTTTGCACACCCCCTTCCCCCTTTATATACCAAGGCATATTAATTGATTTAATTCATTGGAAAATACAATTAATTCCCGATTTCTCTCTCGATCTCGTGGTTCCCAAGTTGGAGCCGCGCCGAGCTGAGGAAGGGGGGATCTCTCTCCACCTAAGCTATACCGCAGAGCGCCGTTGCTCTGCGGGATTCCAGATAAGATCTGCCCCTGCGATTTCAGCTGGATCTGAATGACCGGGGGTTGTCGCTAAGCTCCGTATGTTTGTGAGTGCTCGGAGGTAACTCCTTTTGACTAGCCTGGGCGACGTCGTCTCGCCCCTGCAGCCGACGCGCCTCCCTCCCTTCTGCTGCCGGCGCACCAGCCCCAGTGCTGGCGCTCTGCCTTCTTCCGCCTGACGACCGTCGACGCAGATCATCGTCGACACCCTGGCGCCATCGGCTTCGACATCGCGGCAAGTTCTTCACGACCTCGAGGTCGGCTATGTACGACTTCATCGTCAACGCTTGTGCGGGAGCGTAATCCCCGCTATCGGTCTACATGGAGGTAATGTAACCCGTTCCGCCACCGTTATTGCATGTACTAGATAGATAGATCCTGGCTAGTTAGGGTTTCGTTCGCTAGAAAAATTATTGTTTTCTGCACCGTAACCCCTTCAGTGGTATCAGAGCCGATCTATGCGTAGTACTGCTGGTAAGGTTAGAACTCATGTTGAATGAGGGCGTCTTTCTTATATTTGCTACCCTCTAGCGTGCACTTGCGATGCCTTCGGTATTGAGTTGATGAAGCGGCCCGGACCGACTTTACGCGTACACTTACGCGAGACTGGTTCCACTACTGACATACGGCTTGCACCGTATCTGTGGCTGGCGGGTGTCAGTTTCTCTCTCTCTAGTCGGCAAAGCATTTTCAATGGAGGGCCCGAAAGGGATGCTTAAACATGCAATTATACGATCGACGTTGTGGTACAAAGTTCGTAGGTAGGGAAGCGATTCTCTTACGAATAAGCATATTTGCCACGTAAAACTTGCAAAACTAAATAAAGCTAGAGGCGTCTAACTTTGTTTTGCAGAGGCGTTATTTTATGTGACATGGTTACGGTAAGTTTTGATATTACTCGAACTGTCGGAGGCAAAGGAGGGCTCTGTAGACTCCGAGCCATGCCGGGGCGCTGGGGGGGGGGGGGGGGGGCCAGGCACATGGCACCATGAAGGTCCAGGCGCATCGACCATGTCACATCGCACTTCATTGCATCATTATTGTGTGCTGTTGTGTGTGCATCCTATTGATTGCTTATATGCTAGATATACAACGGTAGCATCATAAATAGGATGATCCCTAACAAATACCAAAATTGTGTTCTCCCTCGTTGCGCACCACCAAGAAAGTTCTACGTTATGAGGCATGCCGTGATGATCGGGTGTCACACATCTCGTCGTTCGCATACAGTGGGTGTAAGCCATGTTGCACGCGCAGGGTCTTCGAGGTTTGATTGGCGAGCCTAGCATACTCAGAGGTATGGCCTCGGAACACGGGAAGATCGAAAGATCGAGCACGAGTCACAGAGTTGTTGTGATCGACATTTTATGTCCACCTTTGAAGCTGTGCTGCCGGCCGTGATGATCGGGGGTGGTGTGGTGGATGGGGGTCGTGTTATCGCCATTATTATTTTTAGGGATAATAATCTTGGTGTGGTGTGTTTTAAATAATGAGATTATAAGACTAAAACTCACCTACATATTATAAACTTTACCTTACCTCTTTTGCGATCACATCTGTAGACTACGCAACTATACTTCGGTTACTTCCTCAAGAGCCCGGATGCTACATTAGAAGCCGACGGGTCCAACTTCATCAGATGGTACAGCGGTTTTAGAAACATTCTCGAACACAACAACATTCTATATGTTCTCGATGAACCGTTAGGAGAAGGACCAGGAGATTCTGCTAGCGAGGAGGAGGAAGATGATTTCCGTAGGCGTCGAGACATATTCATTGAAGTGGAGATCACCATGACCGTATGCCTGGCACCCGAGTTGAAAGTGTTGTTTCGACGCAAGGAGCCAAGCGTCATGATGGATGCGATAAAGACACACTTCGGGGATGAATTAAAGCGTGAGCAATTCAGGCAGCTTAGAATGTTCCAGACCATTCACATGGAGGAGCATACCTATCTGAAGACACATTTGAAGAGATTGTATGACATCTACTTCCAGCTGACGATGGTCTTCGATTACTGGATGGCAGATTCTTGTGCCATTCGGACTGTCCTGATATCTCTACCTCCTAGCTATGAGAAGCATGTACGCAAGTACATTTTGAAGGCCGATGATATGAACTTCTACAAGTTTGTGTCTGAATTCAAATCTCTGAAGGTTGATTCCATCGAAGGAGAGATCTTCGATGCTACAGGTATATATTTGATATATGCAGAATTATGAATTCGCCTCTTGGTATATGATGAAGTATTTGATACTTGTTCTGTTTGTGAAACAGGTCCTAATTATCACATATATGCGGCGCAGTTTGATGTGACCTGGCGCTGAAGCTGGTAATCAAGGAGTTGATGGCCTTTTGGTGTTCACGTCCTCAAGTTATCATAGTTATCATTAATAGTTTTTGATAAGATCTTTTGTAATAGTGAGCGAGTGTGTGTGTCTTGATTGTTGCAAGACAAAGTTATTCATGTAATAGGACAAGTTCAGTTGTTTTATGTAATGGAACAAGTCAGTTGTTTTATGTTATGAATAAAGATTCCACATCTCAGTTGCATTGATTGTATGATAAGTATTCATGATTGTAGAAATGATAAAATAGTGTGTCCTATGAATAAGAGTTCTATTACTAGAACAAACACCGTCGAGTTTAGTCATGAAAGCAATGAAAGAAGTAATGGATGTTTTTGGTCCATTTAAGTATTTCGAGTGCTGAGTTGATTAAGCTTGAAATCAAATATTGAAGTTGAAATACTAGCGGAAATTAATTGAGTGTCATTTTTAATGATTAATTAATGATGTTTATTGCTTGATCCGAATTCTTCCATGATTTTGGTAAATAGGAGTATTTGCCCGATAAATTATGGAGTCTGAAATTAATTTGATGATAGATCAAATGGTGTTTTTTCAGAAGAAAGATTAGTGAATATTGTATTCACAAGATTCGATCAAAGGACAACATTTTTGAATTATGGTTTCAACACAAAAGACTTGTGGAAATTCGTTTCACAATATTATAATGTCATATATGGTGATATGTGGGGAGTTATAATCATGCTCTATTTAAATAAAGTGTGGTCTGTCAGAATCAGTCTTAGAATCTCCTAATATGTTCGAAACATTATAGTCGATGTCCACTTTAGAAAATAGATGTTTTTCTCAACGAGAATTCGTAGGATCGACAGTAGTGTCGACATGTATATGATTATGCGATAATTCGGAATATACATGAGTGGTTCTTTGTAGATTGCTCGCATTGGATGAGAGTGTATTCCAAAACCAATTAGAAACAAAGTTCAGTTTGTTGTCTATATAATTCCGAGAAAAAGGTGATTTTCAAATTATGGTTTATGGATTGGAATTAGAAGTTTGGAATAAAGTGTCAGACCTATGTTGGAAGGTGTTCCAAAGAGTATATGTCTGCTAATGAAAGTTTAGTGATTAAGAGTGAGGGAGACTAGAAAATTATTTTCTGCTTGCTTGCAATCCTATTCATAAAGATCATAATATTTTCATGAAAGAAACTTCTAAATAAAATGTTGTTATATTTAATATTGCTGTCAGGTCACAGCACTGTATTAAGTATTTCAGATCTTGTTGACAGATCAAGGTGCACTTTATGAATACAAAGAAAGTTGAGAAAATATCGGAATACGAACAAAGACTTTTTGAGCCTGGAAATCCAAAGCTGCATTTGAAAGGATTAAGAGAGTAATTGTTGCTGCAATTCTTATTAGAGGAATAAGATTGTTTAATCGTCATATAAGGTGTTATATGAGAAATGTGACTATAAGAAAGACGCGGGAGCATGTCTTGTCAAGAAATGTGTCTTGCACAAGATCAAATTTGTTGACTACATTTATGTAGACATGCTTGAAGTATGAGGGATTTGTATTAATGTAATACTGGAGTTTGTATTGAATTCGAATTGATAATAGATCAATGATTTTGGTTAGACCAAAATGTCGATTTAAGTGGGAGTCAAAGTTAGTTTACTCAGGTGGAATATGTACAGAACATATTTTTGAGTGGGAGCTCAGGAACTCAAATATGTGGATGACACGTTTTTGAGTGGGAGCGTGTGTTCTCAAATATGTGGAGACATAATTTGAGTGGGAGCCGAATTCATCTTGTGTAAATGACACATTGTGAAATTGTACTAGTAGAACAGATAAGAAGGATGAAGTTGTGAAACTATTTGAAAGTCAGTGTCTATTTTGAAATAGAACGGGAATTTTAAAATAGTTAGTCGAGTTGTTTTGGATTATATCTGAGGAGTCAGATTAGAATCAAAAGGATGGTCCTTTGAAATTCAATTGATCATTAAGAGTAATGATGCATGAAAGTAATGGTTGTATGACATGTGGGTCTATTATGTAATATTAGACATCATACAGAAACCATATTATCTGCTCGATGAAATATAACCGATGTTCTTGGAATAAGAGCAGTTATGAAAGTAAATTTGGAATTTACTGGAAGTAGAAGTGTGTTAGTTAAGGGATTGACATTTGAATGTCAAGTTTTCTACATTGGTGTGAAAGTATGTAGATATCACGAGTTTGTAATTATTACAAGGGGCTCTGCATGGCTGAGTGTGTTTTTCAGGGCAGTTATCTGGTTAGTATAATCAGAGTAAGCGCTGGGAAACAGAAGTCTCAATTAGTTACGGTATTTGCATATATGTTGTTGGACAACATGGTGATATCAAGCTAGTTGATATCAGTGAATCGCAAAAGTTTGCACAAATCGTGTGTTGTGCAGATTGTCAGAGTAACACTCTTCCACAAGCAAGCATCATCGAATGATTCTTATTTGATAAGGTATTTTGATAAAGTAAAATGCAGCTGGTTTATTTGTACTCTAGTGCAAGTGGGAGACTGAAGGAGATATGCCCTAGAGGCAAATAAATAAGTAGTATTTATTGCATTATCTCATAAGTTTATAATAGGTTTGTGTATTATGCTATAACTGTATTTATCGGAATTATTAATACACGTGTGATACATAGACAACCAGGTCCCTAGCAAGACTCTATATGAGCTAGTCCATTGGGCAACAGTTGATCGAGATTCCCGATCAAGGACAATGACGTCGGTTGACAATGGGGTCATCTTGTTAGTTGAATAAGATGATGGACATACGCAAAGTATTGCAATAAGATCGTATTACGATGTTTGTCATTTGCAATAGATAAGATTATGATAGCTTATTCCTTAGACCGTGAGACCGCACTTATTAATGCTTCGTAGGGGTACTTTGAGAGCATCAAACGTTGTGTCTTATATAGCATGACAATAACGGTGTCCATCTTGGGTATTCCGAAAGAGCATCAAGACGTAAGGATCAAGAGCGGGATTTGTTCATTCTTGTAATGGAAAGATACTCTGGGCCCACTCGGTGATATTGCATCTATATAGCTGCGCAACTTATGACTAGGTCATGGAGGTGTAATATCGCAGACGAGTAAATAACCTTCGTCGGTAACGAGATACAACAAAGGCATCGGTGTGTCTACGATCATATCTCGGACAAGGTAGTATCGCAGAGACAAAGGGAATGAATATCATATTTATGGTTCAACGACGATATTCGTGGAATGCACAGGGGTCGTCATATATTTCCAGGTATCCCTGGCGATCATTGGTGAGCGGAGTGTCTCGACCATGTCTGGAGTGTTCTCGAACCGTAGCGTAACAAACTTAAGGTCTTAGCGACGCTAGGAGATAGGTTCTGGAATTTTATAGGAATTTGTTGGAGAGAGAGAAATGATCCGGAAAGAGTTCCGGTGGTCCGGAAGAAGTTCCGGGGAGGTATGGAATGGTTCCGGGAATGTCCGAAAGTTGTTCGGGTGGTTCCGAAATAGTTTCGGAGTCATGGGATATTGAATTATATATAAATATATTAATTATGAATTAATGGGATTTTTATATTAATTTAATACTAATTAAATAAAGGAAAAAGGGGGGCTCCCACCTACATGGGCCCTAAGAGGGCCCAAGAAGGGGGAGCCGCACCCCACAAGGAAGGGAGGCTTGGGCCTCCTAGTCCGAGTTGGACTAGGAGTAGGAGAAGCCCAAAGGGGGTTCGGCCGAACCCCCCCTCCCCTCTCCTCCTTTAGTCCCACATGGGGGAGCCAAGGGGTTTGCACACCCCCTTCCCCCTTTATATACCAAGGCATATTAATTGATTTAATTCATTGGAAAATACAATTAATTCCCGATTTCTCTCTCGATCTCGTGGTTCCCAAGTTGGAGCCGCGCCGAGCTGAGGAAGGGGGGATCTCTCTCCACCTAAGCTATACCGCAGAGCGCCGTTGCTCTGCGGGATTCCAGATAAGATCTGCCCCTGCGATTTCAGCTGGATCTGAATGACCGGGGGTTGTCGCTAAGCTCCTTATGTTTGTGAGTGCTCGGAGGTAACTCCTTTTGAGTAGCCTGGGCGACGTCGTCTCGCCCCTGCAGCCACCGCGCCTCCCTCCCCTCTGCTGCCGGCGCACCAGCCCCAGTGCTGGCGCTCTGCCTTTTTCCGCCCGACGACCGTCGACGCAGATCATCGTCGACACCCCGGCGTCATCGACTTCGACATCGCGGCAAGTTCTTCACGACCTCGAGGTCGGCTACGTACGACTTCATCGTCAACGCTTGTGCGGGAGCGTAATCCCACTATCGGTCTACATGGAGGTAATGTAACCCGTTTCGCCGCCGTTATCGCATGTACTAGATAGATAGATCCTGCCTAGTTAGGGTTTCGTTCGCTAGAAAAATTATTGTTTTCTGCACCGTAACCCCTTAAAGCATAAGTCAGCGCTCGAACGGACGGGGCAGATCGCTCCTGGGCGACGATCCAACGGCCAGGAGCGCCAAACGCCTAGGAGGGCGCAGTGACAACCCATGAATATCTTCTTTAGATTAAACATGCGAAGTTTATCTTTATTAAGACCACCCCGCAAATGTACCCAGGCTGATTACTACCGTGAGATCATTCCAGCCGATGAAATCTAACAGTCGGGATTAGTCAAATCTAATGCTACGGGTGTACCTAAGAATTTACATCGGCGTATGATTACTCTTCCAAGTACGTGTTCCGTAAAAAACGTAATCCAGCACCATAGCCCGGTCCTCCTTCCTTCCTCCCTTCCATGTCCATCTCACCATCCCTAGGGTTAGACCGCCACCACTACCCTACGGCAATCGGATCGAGGCCACAACTCTCTTCTCCGGCTACCCCTGACGAACCCACCACCCTGCGTACGCCGTGTCAACGATAGCCAGGACGAAATCCGGCGTGCAGCGCAGCAACGAAGAGCTCGACCCGGCAAGGCGGCAGCCCACACCGGCGAGGACCAAGAGCAGAGCTGCTTCCTGTCGTCGATCCGGACGGATCTGAGCGCGTGCAGGACCCACCCTATGCCAGCGATGCGGCTCCCCGGCTGCACGACCGCAGCCTACAACACCCTTGATCGCATCGGCGTACGCGTTGACGACCACCCAGCGCGCTGCCTCATCCGGAATGCGCCATTCGCGCCGCCTCATTCCTCCGCCATCGTCGCACCTTCCCATCCTACCTGACCTGCCCCCGTCCACGAGCAGCCTGCCGGCTTGCAGCTTTAGACTCCCGAGCAGGTACGCCTGATGTCTACGTACGCTTCTATTCTTGTAGACAATGTTGGGGATGTTTGTAGAACAGCAACAAGTTTCCCTTAAGTGAATCACCCAAGGTATATCGAACTCAGGGAGGTAGAGGTCAAAGATAACCCTCTCGAACAACCCTACAATTAAGATACGAGAAGTTTCTTGTGTCCCCAACGCACCCAATACACTTGTCAGATGTATAGGTGCACTAGTTATGCGAAGAGATAGTGAAATACAAGTAATATGGATGATTATAATTAGTAATTGCAATCTGTAATAAAAATGGCAGAAAGCAAACATGTATCAGAACTTGTTGGAAACGTTGTTTTAATGCTTAGAAACAAGGCCTAGGGATCCTACTTTCACCAGTGGACATTCTCAACAATGACATCAAAGTTAAATAAATAAACACTACTCTCAAACACTCTCATGTTGGATAACAAACACCATCCATTGTGTAGGGGTACAAGAGCACCCTCAAAGTTAGAGTAAACTAACACCAACAATGTCATAAAGGGAATCACACATGGTGCACACACTGTCACCGTTACACGTGTGAATAACCCCGGAGTTCATATTAAAGTAACCTCTAGAGTGCATAATAGATAAAGAGTAGCATCACATATTCAACTAGATTACAAAGCTCATGATCACATAACGATCACATGGGAGAGAGAGATGGACCACATGGCTACTGTAGATCCCGCAGCCTAGGGGGAGAACTACTCACTCCTCATCGTACGAGTCAGCAACGACGATGTAGATGGTGGTGGAGTCGATGGAGATGGCTCCGGGGGGCAATTTCCCGTCCTAGCAGGGTGTCGGAATAGAGACTTCTGTCCCCCGAATCTTGTCTTCAATGGCGGCGGCGCTCGGGACCCGTGGAGGAAAATATGAACATCGTGCAAACTTTTTTAGGTCAGGAGGTATTTATGGGCGAAAGGGCGATGTCGGTGGGCGCCCGAGTGGCCCACACCACCTCCTGGCGCGGCCAGGAAGGGAGCCGCACCACAGGGTGGTGAGGCCGCCTCGTGGCCCCTGTCCATCTCGTTTTCGATGTTCTGGAACGTACCTTTTCCAAAAATAATTCCAGGATCTTTTATTTCCAATTCCGAGAATATTTACTTAAGTACTTCTCTGAAACCAAAAATAGCAGAAAACAAGGAACTGACACTTTGGCATCTTGTTAATAGGTTAGTCCCAGAAAATGCATAAAACTATATAAAATGCATATAAAACATGTAATAACATGATATAACATAGCATGGGACATAAGAAATTAGATACATAGGAGACGTATCAATATCCCCAAGCTTAGTTCTACCTGTCCCGAGTAGGCAAGAACGATAAGAGAAGAATAATTTCTTAAGTGACATGCTTAAACACAATCTTGATCACGTAATAGTGTAAGACATGTAAACTGAGATCAAATGAATAAGGGTTGTAGTTTATATTGATATCAAATGAGTAATAAATAAACAAATAGTAAAACAAGCAAAGCTTTCAATGTTATAGTACTAGATAGCAATCAACCGTGCAAAGTAGATAATAAAGATGATTTAAGCTTCAAGCACAACAATATAATCATCTAATGCTTCCAACAAACATGATAACTTAATGAAAGGATCACGTCAAGCAATATCAATATGCACGTAGAAGATCAATACTTTATTTGCCTTTTCTCACATTGAGAAGATCAATATGAATAAGGGTTCAACGTTTGTTCCTGGCACCAGGATGTTTTGGCTAAGAGAATGTTAACGGAGGTTTGGAAGGCCAACGGAAGAAAGGCTCACAAAGCTACAAGTGATCATTAGACAAGAGAAAGTCTTACAATCGAAGCTATGCAAGGAGTAGTGATTGCCACACAACGGATATACATAGAGCTATAAGTATATGAAAGCTCTCCAATGGAACTAGTGGGGGTGCATCCAACTTGCTTGCTCGCGAAGACCTAGAACACTTTTGAGGAGGCTCATCATTGAAATATACAAACCAAGTTCTATAGTGTAAAGTTCCTCACATAGTTATGCAACTAAGACATGAAAACTCTCTCATATGGAGTAAAGATGCTAAACATGAGCACAAATGATGATTATAAATGATATGGTGCTATAACATGAGCACAAGTCATGACTATAAATGATATGGTGCTATAACATGAGCACAAGTGTGAAAGAATAGTAATGCTGCCCCCTTTTTATTTTCTTTCTTTCTTTTTCTTTTTCTCTTTTTCTCTTTTTCTCTTTTTTCTTTTTCTTTCTTTTTTGTTTCTCTTTTCGATGGCCTCCATGGCTCTTTTCACTTTTAGGGCAAGCATCCTAATATGATATATGATAAATGACAACACACTAATGATGATATGACAACATACTGATGATACAAGTAACTAATATGAATGTGCCATAAAATGCATATGACAACGGTGCCTCTGCCAGTGAAGCAGGTTATGCAATGATCTAGTGTAACATGGGTAAAACCACACATCAGCTTTATAAAATCACGCAAAGCAATATATAAGTAATGAAAGACAACAAGTCATGTAATGTAAGATGGATGTTGTAGGGCAATATATCTCGGAACAGCTAAGAAAATGCTGTAGTAGGTAGGTATAGTGGATGTTTTGAGGAAGACATTTGGCTTATGTGTAGGAGAACAAGATGAAGATCTCCCACGAGTTTGGATGTACCCGCGAGGTATGCACCAACTCTCAATGTGAGAAAAGGCAATGCAAAGTGTCGAAAAGGATAGCAATATGGTGGTGGAAGTGTCATGAAAACCGCAGTTTTAGAACTCACAAGTAAAAATATTCCAAATAAAAATATGATCTTACAAGTCATAATGAAAATTACTCTTAGAGGGATCGTGGCGAATGACAAAGTCACCGTTGGCTTCCCCGACCGTAGCGCATAACATAAAGTCATTCGGCTGCCTTAGGCAAATAGAAGTCATATATCATTATGCAATCAACTGGAAATTTAAGTTTGGCACAGCTTCAAGTTTTTCTAGACCAACCATTAATCATTCCACTTTACTAGACCATCATGTTGACCATTAAGCAAATTAATATATAAAAACAACCTCAATGATTCAAGTGACACAATTTAATGATCTACAAGATTATGTATCATTTAGTTATACCATCTACCACATTTAGCATTTTCTGTTCTCAACCAAACACCAATCAACTTTTTAAAAGATAAACTCTCCAAGTAATTAAACAATGAGATATGAGAGTATGATATAACAAAGCTAACAACTCTAGCAAGAGATGCATGAAAAACAAGAGATAGAAAGCAAATAATAGTATGAAAAGAATACTCAACAAATATAAGTGAAGAATATGAGTATTCATAAGAAAAAGGGGAGCGTGTCTCTCTCCCACACAAAAGAATGCTAGGATCCATTTTATTCAGATAATGAAAATAAAAAAAACAAAAATAAAAACAAACATACGCTTCAAGAAAAGCACATAAGATGTGACAGGATTAAAATATATTTTCACTACAAAGGACCTGATAGTTTGTTGATGAAGAAGGAGATGCCTTGGGCATCCCCAAGCTTTGACGCTTGAGTCTTCTTGAAATATATTGGGGTTGAACCACCGGGGCATCCCCAAGCTTTGGCGTTGCCGAAGGGGATCGCAGGCAGAAACAAAAATTTTCCTAACAACGATATCCTTAAACGAGCCAAGATCTATACTTTGCAGATAAAGAAGTACAACAGAGATCGGAATACATACCCTCGTAGACCGAAAGCGGGATTACGTTCCCGCACAAACGTTGACGATGAAGACCGGCGAAGCCGACCTCAAGGTCGTGTAGTGGAAGTAGACCTCCCAGCACCGCTAGCGCAACACCTCGTAGGGCGTTACACACGAACGATGGAGACGATGACCTCCGAAGCTCTAGTCCAGGACGAGCAGCGGAAGACTTGGACCGGAACACCAGCAGCGCGACAGCGGGGTATGGTGGAGAGACCGGAGTCTTCTCGGCGCAAATCCGACAAAGTGAATCACGAAATCGAGAGAGAAAGGATAAATTAATTGGTGAATTAAAAGGCCAGGGGTGCCCCTTCTTATATAGGCTCCTCGGGGGGAACCAACTTGCCAGCCAGGCAATGTGGGACAATTCCCACATGCCTCGTGCGGCATTGGCTGGTGCGCCGGCCCTGGGTGGGCCCCATTTGGCCCACCTAGGCCGGCCATCCCTCCCCCACCGAATTCCATAGGGGAATTTCCCCCCATGGGCCTTCTTTCCACCAGAAGGCCCATTTAGGGAAATCAGGTTAAATAAATTCGAAAATAAATATGTAAATCATATTTAGTTATTAATTACACTAATTAATATCAAACATATATATAATTTATTCTCGCTCCGAAATCTATTTCGTCGCTGCCCGATCTCCATCGGACCATTCCCGGGACGTTCCCGGTGATCTCTTTCCTTTCCGGTTGTCTTTTCGAAACCCCTTAAGTAGTTACCCTAGCGGTTCGATATAATAACAGACATGATCGAGACCCCTCTCAAATCAATGATTAACTCGTAGGCCCGGACCCCATAAATTAACCCCTGTGATATAACGAATGACTATCATCTATCAAACCTGTACGTCGAGTCTTAAACCTTTTGCCATAACGATACTTAGTGTGTCCGAGACTCGCTCATGGATATCTCTATACCCAGCATGATATCGTTACCGATAACACTATCTTACTCATCTATGATTTCATGTCTCCGTGACCTAGTCACATGCTTGCAAACTCATTAGACATAATCTCACCGAGTGGGCCCTAGAGTATCTATCCTGCTATGTGGACTGGCCAATCCCGCTCTTGACCCCTCGTCTCAACTACCCCTTTCCGATACCCAAAAGTATCACCGTTATTGTCACACTATATAAGATATAACGTTTAGTACGATCAAAGTATATTCCAGGAATAACAATAAGAGTTGATCTCACGGTTGAAGGCGTAATGACTACGTCCTACAAATACGGGTATGTCCATCACATCGTTCTACTAACGATATGACTTCATTGCCAACTGACGCCATGTCACATGATCGGGAAACCTCGATCATCAATCGCAAAATGAACTAGTCTTAGTAGAGGCTACTAGGGACCTGGTTGTTTATGTATGCACACGTGTATTAATGTTTCTGCTTAATACAGTTATATAGCATGACACAAAATGTATTATGAACAAAGGAGATATGATAAATAAATCACTTTATTAATTGCCTCTAGGGCATATCTCCTTCAGTCTCCCACTTGCACTAGAGTACAAATTAATCTAGATTACAACTTGGTAAAAGCTTAACACCCATAGCTTACTTGGTGATTTTCATGATTGTCAAGCGGAAGAGGTATCGTCAGTGGATCTGCCACATTCAGATCCGTATGCACTTTGCAAATCTTCACATCGCCTCCATGTACATACTGTCGTATCACATGGAAGTGTCGGAGAATGTGTTTGGCGGTTGAGTGAGACCTTGGTTCCTTTGCGTTAGCAATAGCACCCGTATTTTTGCAGAATAGGATCACGGGGTCTTGCGCTCTTGGGAACACTCCAAGTTCAATGATGAACTTCCTCAGCCACACAGCTTCATTCGCGGCTTCGCAAGCAGCGATGTACTCCGACTCCATTGTAGATTGCGCGATGATGGGTTGCGTCCCACTTCTCCAGCACACGTCGCCTCCATTCACCTTGAACACATAACCTGATGTGGTTATACCTGACGGGTATACCCAGCCTGCTACATTAAAGAGTGATTTCCTAGAAGGCCAGTTGATGGCCCATGTAAAGGATAAGTCAGAGAAGATAAAGAACTCCGGAGAAGCTGGAGTGCGGAACAAGTTAGGAGGCTTCGTGCCGAGTTAGGAAACTTAGAGATATAATACCAGTTGTACTCGAACGGCTGAGACCTGGATCCCTATATATATGGGTCAGGAGGGAAGCGATAAGACTACGTGCAATTCGAGATACCCAAAATCTAGCGAGGCGTCGACTCACCGGGACCCCCCTGTAATCATACTGTGAGATCAATAATATAGATCAACGAGCAATCTCTTGCTTGTTAGCCTTCCGAGTTCGTCAACACCCATACACTCTTCCTGCCGATACAACCCTAGGTGCCTTACCATGGGATTTGCCGAGTTAACCCCTCATCAATTGGCGCCGTCTGTGGGAAGAACGAGTGTTGGATCTACGGAATCGGCGGCTCCATTGGCAGCGGCAACGGCAGGGCCGTCACGGGATCCACTGGATCTGAGGAAGCCATACGCACTCGGGACCTTCGATTTCGTCCCGCACTCGACATCGGAGCGATCATCGTTCGCGGGTGTGCACTCAGGTATGTATCTGACCTTTGGCAGTTTCCGTTTTCTTGTCAATCAGTGGGGAACACTCCACGTGGCGAGCCCGGTCCGATCAGCAAATCTGGACGGCAAGATCGCATCTGCGTCACTCGCGGGTTCCTCGACTCCCGCGTCTCCATCAACAGTAAAGATCGCATCTCCGTCACTCGCGGGATCCTCAACTCCCGCGTCACCATCAACAGTCAAGATCGCATATGCGTCACTCGCGGGATCCTCAACTCCCGCATCACCATCAACAGTCAAGATCGCATCTGCGTCACTCGCGGGATCCTCAACTCCCACGTTACCATCAGCAATCAAAATCGCATCCGGGTCGCCCGTGGAAGCAGCAAATCCGTTCGCTTCAATGGAGGAGGCAGGTGTGACATGCTACTGCTCCGACTGCACCGTTTTTCAAGTCGCATCCATACTTCGCAGCGGGGAATCGTCGGTGGATAGCGAGCACGATCATAGGTATAGGGGGCGAAGTGTGTACAATCGGCAGGCTATTCAAGTGTGCATGGTGGACGTCACCCCAGGAACCACACCGATTCAGCACCCTCCGCCACAGGGGACCCAGTACCCTATCACAGTACGGATGGCGGGTGAAGATCTGGACATCACAGAAGAGATGGCCATCAGGCTAGAAGATGTTGTCAACATAGGCACCTTGCTACCTGTCGACTCCCCAGGGAGGATTTATTGGCATACCAATACCTGTTACGCAAGAAAAATCACGAATTAGTTGAGATGCAGAACACACTCAACGAGCGACAGGCCAGAGCTGACTCGCTCAGCGCAAGAAGGCTGGCTTACTCGTCTTCATACTCGACTGGCGTAGAGCCAGACACTAGTAGAGCATGTAAGGACCAGATCCAGGTTACCTAGGACTGGGCCAAATCTGAATAACGTCAGACAGAAATTCATGACTATCGCAGAGGACAGTATTCCCATTCCAAAAACCACGGCGGCAACCGTAGCTTCTGTAGCAACCTACCTCCAATCCACCATGCCTCCGTAGGACGACCCGCGGCAAGCTCTTCATCGGGCATAGATCGAGGCTTTAAGACATGTTGGATCGGCTTTTGTACGAGTGGCTACCCTGGCGGGACGACCTGGGATCAGCCCTGGTTAGAACCCCCCTGGTACGGGCACCCGTGCAAACGGCAGCATGCCAGTCGATCAACCGCCCCCGGGTGAAGACACCCGTCGTGACAGTCAGCGACAAGAGGAACACACTCAGGACGACCCAGAAGGAAGCAGGTCCAGACGCCGCCACCGCGACAAACGAGACAGAGGTGACCTGGAGCGGAGCAGATCCAGGTAGCGGCACTGGAGCAGTCGAGATAGAGAGGAGACCAAGGAAGAAAGGTCCACCTGACGCCGTTGCGAGAGGGAAGAGCACAGGCGTGATAGGGAGGAACGGCGTCAGCAAAGACAAGCTGCCATCTTTGATCATGATTATGTAGAGGAAGGATTTGATGCAAGAGATATAATCACTCAGCAGGTAGTAAACAAACGCCGACATCAGCGTAGACGTCGCAGTCACACTCCAGGCTCCAGTCGAAGCAGTTCGGGCTCGGAATCTGATGTCGAGCCGTGCAGAGCGATTTGCTTCACATCGGCAGTACGTGAAACTCGTATGCCAAAAAGGTTCAAACTAACTTCCGAGACTCCCAAGTACGATGGCAGTCAAGAGCCATCAGCATGGTTAGAGGACTATACGACAACAGTAGCATGTTAGCGAGGAAATACCACGACTGCCATGCAATATATCAGTTAATGTTGACGGGATCAGCCCGTGCCTGGCTCAGAGGACTGCCTCGCAGTTCGTATGGAACATGGGAAGCTTTTTGCAGCGACTTCAAGAGAAACTTTTCCTCCACGTTCAAACGACCCGCATCTTCCCAGCAGCTGAGAGCTTGCAAGCAAAAGCTCGGTGAAACACTTCGCGAGTACATTCAGCGGTGGACCACCATGAAAAACTCAGGCGCAAACATCTCCGAGGATAGCGCCATATTCGCAGTTATACAAGGTGTCAGGCGCAATGACTTGCAGGAAGCATTAGGCCGGGAAGACCCAAAGACAATTGCACATCTAATGGAAATAGCCAATAAGTGGGCTGATGGGGAAGACTCAGTCAGAAACAATAGAGGGCCATCGCCCGAGGCGGATCGCCAACAGGCCAACAACGGACATCGCGGTCGTTTTGACAGAAGAATCAGGCCAACGCCGTACGGCGAGATAGAAGGAGTCGAGCAAGTAGCGGCTGGATTCCAGGAGAACCGTGCAAACCAGAACACCCACCAAGGGGAGAACTCGCGTGAAGAGCGGGAGCACATGAATCGTCTCGATAGAAATCGAGATGATGCAAACAGAAGACGTGATTTCAAGCCAAGGGGAACTCGGTTCGAGCGACCTTATCGAACGCTGGCTCAGCAACTCACCGACCCCTGCAGAATGCACCTGTTCAAGGATGATTTTGGCAACTTACGAGCAACACACATACTAAAAAACTGTCGTGACTTCATCGCAATATAGGCTGAGATACGACGTAACGCTGCTGCAAATCTGGCTCTGCCTGCACACACATCATTACCTGGGCCGCCAGCAGGGCACATCACAGGAGCAGTACAGGAGAACCGACAGAAGGAAAATACGGGTGCACCCCGCGATCAGTACCCGCAGACCAGGGGGCAATGCACATGATAAAGAAAGGGCGGACATCAAATCGGTGTCAGAAGCTCATCAGTCGCCAAGTTCATTTGGCCACCACGGCACCACCAGTAGTCCAAGAGTACCTTCAGGGTTCAGAAACTCCAATCGGCTTCACTCGGGCGGACCACCCTCCGTGAGTCCCGCTCCCAGGCCACGCACCTCTCGTCATTCAGGCTTTGGTTGGAGGGTTTAGGATGAACAAAGTGTTCATGGATGGGGGCATCGGCATCAATATCGTCTTCGTAGACACTTTGCGCAAGATGAACATGTCACTCGACAACTTGAAGCAGTCTGAAAACACATTTCACGGCATAGTGCCAGGCAAGGCAGTGTATCCTCTGGGTTCTTTGTGGCTCGAGGTTGTTCTAGGTGACGAAGATCACTTCAGAAAGGAGAGTGTTAAGTTCAAAGTCGTCGATTGGCCGTCTCAGTCCCACATAATCCTCGGGCGACCAACAATTGCCAGGTTTATGGCAATACCTCACTATGCGTATCTTATGGTCAAGTTGCCTGGACCAAAAGGAGTCATTATGGTCCGCGGTGATTTTCGGCGTTCTGACGACTGCGACAGGGAATTCAGCAAGATATCCGAGTCCTTTGGTGCGCAAGAGCAGCTTGCGGAGATCGCTTTGGACAACGATCGCACCTTGTTCCCTGAGGCCAAGAAACCTGCTCCCGACAATTCCTTCAGCGCCAAAAATGACACAAGGGCTCATAGGGTTCACCCGACGGACAAGGACACGACAGTCCTCGTGTCGTCCAGTGTAAATGAAGCATAGGAAGGCCCACTCGTCGAGTTCCTCTGTGAGAGCTGGGAAATTTTTGCCTGGCACCCGTCTGATATACCAGGCGTACCCAGGGAACTTGCCGAGCGTGCCTTACAAATCTATCCAGGCACCAAGCCAGTTAAGCTGACCATGAGAAGATTATCCGAGCCAAAGCGAGAAGCGGTCGGGTCAGAAATTGATAGACTACTAGATGCAAAGTTTATCCGATAACTCAAAAAATCGGACTGGGTCGCTAACCCAGTACTCGTGCCAAAGAGGGGAGTCAAGTACGGGAGGATGTGCATTGATTTCATGTCGCTAAACAAGTGTTGCCCCAAGGATCACTTTCCGCTGCCACAGATAGATTCAGATCGTGGACTCGACAGCAGGCTGCGAGCGCCTCTCGTTCCTTGATGCTTATTCAGGGTATCAGCAGATTCAGATGAAAAAAGAAGATGAAGAAAAGACATCGTTTATCACCCCTCACGGTGTATACTACTACACCAAGATGACCTTCGGGGTAAAAAACGCAGGGGCGACCTACCAGCGTATGATACAGAACTGCTTGCGGGATCAGATCGGCAGAAATATCCAAGTATATATAGACGACATAGTTGTCAAGACTCAGAAAGCCAACACTCCGATCGACGACCTGAGGGAGACTTTCACATCTCTCAACAAATATCGAATCAAACTCAACCCCACCAAGTGCGTGTTTGGGGTGCCATCAGGGCAGATTTTGGGTTACCTCGTGTCCGCTAGGGGCATCGAGGCCAACCCGGAGAAAATCCGAGACCTCTTGCAAATGCCAGAGGCAACAAAACTTCGTGAGGTCCAGGGACTCGCGGGGAGAGTAGCTGCCCTCAGCAGATTCATCAGTAGAATGGGCGAGAAAGCCTTGCCGTTTTATCAGCTGATGAAGAAAGCCGACAAATTCGAGTGGACAAACGAGGCTAGAGTGGCGTTTGAAGAATTGAAGCGGATTCTTACGAATCCGCCAGTACTCGTAGCACCCCGAGAACAAGAAACACTCTATTTGTACATAGCCGCCACCAACAGGGTGGTCAGCATAGTACTTGTAGTCGAAGGGCCAAAAGAAGGGAATACTGATACGGGCATCGTCGGCATTATATTGGTTCGTTGACACGCTAGGACATATGTACTAGAAATATAAGTCTAAGGTGTTGTTAATTAGGGCCTGCGTGCCAAATATGGCCGAACCCAACCATGGGTCGGTTTGTATCAGTTTGAGTCCAATTAGATTTAGGTGTCTGAGTCGAACCAGGTTAGGTTTCAGCGGCTCCTACCCCTTTGGCCTTTATAACCAGAGGGGGTGCCACAATATTAGGGGAGTTGAAAAATATGTAGAACTTTGTGTTCAAGGTCGCCTCCGTCCCAAGGGACCGGCGTGTATGACGGCGTCTCGGACGTTCGTCTAGTTACCCAATAATTTGAGGCATGAGAGTTCTTGAGTCTGTCAAGAGTGTTCGTGCGTGGCGAGAAGGTCCTTGATTCTGTCAAGGGTTGTCGAGCTTGGCGTGAGGCGTGGTGTTCATCATCTCGTTGCTCGCCGTGAGATTCGTTCTCTCGTTCTTCAGGTTGCGCGGATCGTTCCCGTGATTGGAAGAATAGTTATCCGGTGGTTCTTGCGGTGAAAGATCGGGCAAACATTCTTATCATGTGGTATCCTGCGCGCGCGCCCTTGGTGATCGGCGTTCGTGGCGTTCATGGGCCGGCCCAGCTGTCAGATCGCTCGCCCCGTCTTGCTGATTCTAGTGATCAGAAATATTGGTACGGTGAAAAGAAAAGGAAAAGAAGACACTGGTTTAGTTTCCAAATGGAGGTGGACTCAGCTCATTTGGATCCTTGGCGTGCAGCAATTGTGCTGTTTGTTTTGGGTGATGTGCTAAGTTTGTTTTCCACAATTTCAGATTGTATCAATAAGCGTATTCAGCTTATTTGGATCCTTGGTGTGCAGGAGTTTGTCCTGTTGTGTCTGGGATAATTTGCGTGGTACGTTTACGGTGCAGTCCGAAAGTTGTGTGTCTCAGTCTGGTTGTTGGTTGGCGCCAAGAGCAAGTCTAGCTAGCCGAGAGGGAGGATGTGGTGTGGTAGGCCGGTGAAGACTTGAGGATGGAGAAGGATCGTGGCGATGTGCAAATTTGACGCCACAAGCGCTGGAGAAGACCTTCCGGCGTTGAGGACAACGCCTTTCTAAGAAGGGGAGGATGATACGGGCATCGTCGGCATTATATTGGTTCGTTGACACGCTAGGACATATGTACTAGAAATATAAGTCTAAGGTGTTGTTAATTAGGGCCTGCGTGCCAAATATGGCCGAACCCAACCATGGGTCGGTTTGTATCAGTTTGAGTCCAATTAGATTTAGGTGTCTGAGTCGAACCAGGTTAGGTTTCAGCGGCTCCTACCCCTTTGGCCTTTATAACCAGAGGGGGTGCCACAATATTAGGGGAGTTGAAAATCATGTAGAACCACGTGTTCAAGGTTGCCTCCGTCCTAAGGGACCGGCGTGTAGACGGCGTCTCGGACGTTTGTCTAGTTATCCAATAAATTGAGGCATGAGAGTTCTTGAGTCTGTCAAGAGTGTTCGTGCGTGGCGAGAAGGTCCTTGATTCTGTCAAGGGTTGTCGAGCTTGGCGTGAGGCGTGGTGTTCATCATCTCGTTGCTCGCCGTGAGATTCGTTCTCTCGTTCTTCAGGTTGCGCGGATCGTTCCCGTGATTGGAAGAATAGTTATCCGGTGGTTCTTGCGGTGAAAGATCGGGCAAACATTCTTATCAAATACCCAACCGGTACAGCGGCCCGTGTATTACCTGAGTGAGGTGCTCACCCCCGCTAAGGAGTGGTACCCGCATTATCAGAAACTCGCGTATGGCGTGTTCATGACAAACGCAAAGTCGTGCACTATTTCACAGAGCACCCAATTGTGGTGGTGAGCAGCGCCCCGTTATCAGACATCCTCACCAATTCAATGACGACCGGGCGGGTCAGACAGTGGAGTATTGAGCTTGGCCCAAGAGACATCACCTACCGGCACCCGAAAGCAATCAAGGATCAGGTTTTGCCAGACTTCACAACCGAGTGGATAGAGTCTCAGTTGCCACACGTCCCTGATTTGTCCAATTCCTAGACCATGTACTTCGACGGGTCAAAACGGTTTGACGGCGCAGGGGTTGGGGTCATTTTAACCTCACCCAAAGGAGACAAGCTGCGGTACGTACTGCAGATGGATTTCAAACGAGCAACAAAAAATGAGGCAGAGTACAAATCACTGTTGCACGGCATGCGCATGGCCAAAGCTTGCGGAGCAACTCGACTGGTGATTTACGGTGACTCGAATCTGGTGGTGCAGCAGACGATGAAGGAGTGCGATGCAAACACAGACAACATGCAAGCTTACCGAGATATGTATAATGTCATGGAATGCAACTTCGACGGGTGCGAGTTGAGGCATGTTGGCCGAGAAAGCAACGAGGAAGCGAATATGTTGGCCAACATTAGATCTAAGAGGGAACCCGTCCCGCCCGGAGTATTTCTGGAAAGGATTAAAGAAAGGTCAATCAAAAGAAAAGATCCAGCCGAACACTCGACATACGTCAGTGACTCGCAAGAAAAGACTGAGCAGGCAACGGCTGATCAGCAACCCGACAATCTCCTAGCCTCAACTCCTCCGGTCGAGGTGTTCCTTATCGAGCCGTCCTGGACCAAGCCTTTTCTGTCGTATATCACATGCCATGAATTGCGCAGTGATGCAGTCGAGGCAAAACGCATCACCCGGCGGTCCAAGGCGTTCACAGTTATCAACAAGGAGCTATACAAGCGGAGCATATCTGGAATCCTGCAGCGGTGCATAGCACCCAAAGATGGACGGGCAATCCTCATGGACATTCATGCCGGTACATGCGGACATCATGCAAGTAGCAGGGCTCTAGTCGCAAAGGCCCTAAGATCAGGTTTTTACTGGCCGACTGCCATGCAAGATGCAGAGGACCTGGTACGGAAGTGCCTCGGCTGCCAGAAGTACGCAACCAAGCCTCACGCCCCAGCATCCGAGCTCAAGACCATCTCGTTGGCTTGGTCTTTCGCACAGTGGGGACTGGACATGGTTGGACCACTCAAGAAGTCCTCACATGGGGGTCATACTTTCCTTTTGGTCGCAGTCGACAAGTTCACCAAGTGGATTGAAGCAGTTCCTGTCACAAACTCTATAACAACTTCCGTAGTGAATTTCATCAGGTCCATCATCTTCCGCTTCGGAGTTCCAAACAGCATAATAACGGACAACGGGACTAACTTCAAAGCAGAAGAGTTTCAAGACTTCTGCAGTTCGCAGGGTATCAAGCTCAAGTATGCGTCTATCGCGCACCCTCAGTCCGATGGACAAGTCGAAAAGGCCAACGGGTTAGTATGCAGTGGTTTGAAGAAAAGACTGTTAGTACCACTGAAACGTGCTGCATGCGCCTGGGCAGAGGAGCTACCCGCCGTACTTAGGAGTCTGAGAACAACGCCTAGCAGGTCCACGCAGTACACCCCCTTCTTCCTGGTGCATGGAGCCGAGGCAGTCATGCCGTACGACCTTAAGTTCGACGCCCCCCGAGTGGTCATATATGACGAGGACGACTCCGACGAAGCACTCGAGGACGACGTGGACACCTTGGACGAAGCTCGTGATATCGCACTCGCCAGAACAACCACGTACCAGCAAAGTCTGCATAATTACCATAGTCGGTGTTTGCGGCCGCGATCCTTCATAAAAGGTCACTTGGTTCTCCGACTCAAACAAAAGAAAGTACACAAGCTCGCGTCCCCGTGGGAAGGACCTTTTATAGTAACAGAGGTCATCGGCAGCAGAGCATATCGACTGAAGCATGTAGAAACAGGGGAGCCATCCCACAACCCATGGAACACGGCGCACCTGTGCCGGTTTTATGCGTAGATTTTTAGTTACGGCAGTTTGTTATCTTTTAGGTTGTTAGTCTAGTCATTATTTTCAGTCAGTTTTATCGTATCAGGCAAAAACAGTATATTGATCAACAATAAAGTGCAATTTTCCTCTATGCACGTATATACTGACGAGTTCTTATTTACTTCGAGAAAAGAGGAGGTCACCCGATGCAAACAGTGCTCGGGGGCTCCCCTGGAAAAATACAACTTGGTCAGCTCACCCGATGCAAAAGAGTGCTCGGGGGCTTCCTGAAAAAATACAACTCGCCTGGCTCACTCGACACAACTAGTGCTCGGGGGCTATCGGAAAATATACATACCAAAACAGATCGCCCGATTCAAGCAGTGCTCAGGGGCTGTCAATTACAAACTGAGAAGTCTCACTCGAGGCAGGAAAATCGCAGGTCGCTAGGCGACTTCCTGTTTCACCATTGTTGATAGACGTCGCCGCTCCAGTTCAAGTGAAGTTTCGTGCTCCATCAAGGCAATCACGCAGCTGGCAGCCCCTCCAGCGGCCTCATAATGTTCGGCCATAACGATAGATCCCATACCTGCGGGAGGCCCAGCTCCAACCCTCTCCAGGTCTACGTCAGGATAGTGGAGGCGCAGTACATCAAAAGCCGTTGTGGCACCCGCAACAAGTTGGCGGCGGACAAAGTCACGGGTAGCTTCGCCGTGGCGAAACTAAGTCATCAAGTCAGCCAACCCGTCGGGTTGATCATTCAGAGGGAACATGGCCTCGTGTATTAGTCAGAGTGTCGTCAAGCACGACGAGGTTAAGCCTTTTCCTTGCGAGACTTGATCTCAAAGGGTAAGCAGCGTGGTGGCCCGGCTGCGCATTGACCTAATCGATGAAGCATCGCGGCCGTGTTCAGACATAACCTTAACAAGTTGCGCTTGGACTCTACTTTGTTCAGATCGCGGGTCAGTTTGAGCGCCTACAACAGCAGAGTAAAGACAGTTGTCAGTCTATGTGGAGCAATCAGGCGAGTGGCGGTTCAGGGGATGGACGGTCAAAATACTCATGGGCTGCGCATGTTACTTACAGAGAAGGCCAGCAACAGCGTCCTCCACTTCCTTCATCAGTACAAGCTCCCGTTCTATCGGTCGGGGTTTTTTCGACTGCAGTATGGCTAGCGTACCCCGAGTCACCCTGATGAGGACATCCCTGGTTCATCTCATGCATCATCATGTTCACAAGATGAAGCTACAAAAATACAAGGTGAAACCTCTCCAAAGAAGACATACTTGGGTCCCATGACAAGGAGCCGTGCTAAACATATACAACAAGAGGTGAATGCGCTTCTAGCTGATTCTTATATTGATATGAATGAGAACTATATACTGCCTAAATCTTGTGTGTTGCTTTTACTCAGGTTTCTACCTATGGAGATAATTCAAGCCTATGGAGAAAAGTGCAACGAACAAGACTTCATCAACGGCGTGCATTGCTTGAGGACCTCACCTTACACCCCATGGGCCCAGTGGGACGAGAAGGAGTTGGAGGATTACACCATGGAATCCAGCAAGCTGTTCCAGTCAAAAATACATCGCAAGTGCAGCTCCAGTTTTCGTCGCTGATCTTGCTGGGCCATGACACATGAACATGAACGTGTGTAACACGTTTGGAGGGACACATTGGACAGGAAATCAAATCTATTTTGCAGCAAAAGAAACCGTGCACCTTTTGAAGACCCAAGTCAAAAGATATGTGATTTCCAATGCTGAGCTGTCAAGACATTTATTGCTGCGCGAGGCTCCACACTTCTGCTTCCCATCCACCCAAGTTACCACGAATTTGAGCCTCATTTTCGTGCTGGCTTCACACCTAAGCTAGGAGGGCTGTTCCTAGTATAAGTACCCCTTTCCCCACTTCAAGCACAACTCTTTGGCAATCTGTTTTCAGCATAGGTTAGCTAAGTGCAACCAGAATATTGTTTGAGAGTTCACTTCCTCCTTAGCTCTTGTAAACTTGCCTTGTGAGAGGGTAAACTCACTTTGTGATTTACAACAGCAGCCGTTGAGGCGGCGACCAGTTCGTGCTTCCAACTTCGTGCGTGGTTGTGTGGATTGGAAAACTGAGAGTGTGGTTGGGCGAATACTTGTTGCTGGTTGTTGCATTGCAATAGTTAGCTTCGGTTTTGTCAGGTTGCACTACTTCTCCATTACCCGACAACGTTGTTGGCTGGGATCGAGGGTTTCCTTCGTACCCTTCAGGTGGCGTTGTTTCGATCATCAAGCAGATCCTCCGTGAAGATCGGGCACCCCGCATCATCTTGGTATCAGAGCCTCGGTTGACACGGTAGGATCTTGTATCCCTAGTTTAGTTTTAGTTGTTTTCATTCCTACAGTCCAGAAAAAGCCCCACAAAAATATTTCCCTTTACCTATAGCCTTTTTCAGTCTTAGATCTGTTGGTTTGGTGAGTTTTATCAGGTTCTTGTCCATTAGATTTTTTTGTTTTAGTTGCTGAGTTTTTCCCCATCTGCGTTCTCCATTTGTGTTCATTTCCGTCCAAAAAAAAAAAAAAATAGATCTGTTCGTGGTTGTTTGCTGCCAAAGTTTCAGCTCCTGTTTGGGTTGTTGAGTTCTTCCTTTGCAAAATAAAATTCGTGAAGTTCCACCAAGTGTGTGTTCAGATCAAGTCCCCTGTTGAAAAGTGTGTCAAATACAAAAAAAAAAAAAAAAAAAAAGAAAGAAAGAAAGAAGAGAAAATCTGGGACTGATCTTCACTTATATCTTGAGAAATCCTTGTTTGTGTGGTGTGAGCTGAAACAGTAGTCAAGTGTGTATCATCCAAAAATTCCTGTTGCAGCAAATCTGATTCATTGCTGAGTGTTCTTGTTCTACACTTATATCCTATTCAGCAACTAAGGCATTCGAATCTTGTGTGGATGATTACTTGGTTTAACAAGAACTAGACTGCAGATTAGTGTGCTGTTTCCACATATATACCCCCACCCAAAGCTCCACAAAACAGCCCCTGCATGTGCAACCCTAGACTTGTATTCGCTTAATTATCTCTCTCTATACCAACCACCGGCACCACAGTTGAGCATGTTCTGCTCTCACTTGGAAGTTACACGAGCTTCGGTTGGTAAGTGAAGGTGAGATCGAGATGTCACACACATATCCCGTGCTGTAGTATAGAACTTTGCACAACTAATCATGGCAGGTACCGGAGACACGTACGAGGTTGAAGGTAATGGGCATCTCAATGAACCCATCACCCGGTTTCACTTCAATGCCTTGCGTGATCATCTCCGTCGAGAGTTCAAAAACAGTCTTGACCCAATTGAAGAGAAGCAAGACAAGTTGTCACAAGATTTGCAACAACTTATGGGCAATGTGAATGAGCAGCTCACCCAAAATATTGAAGCAATGAGGGCTGATCTTGTTGCTGATATTGTGCGAGAGCTACGTCAAGGTCCTGAAGATGCAAGTGTACATGGAGCTCCCGGGAGAGGAAATGTTGGTGCTGCTGGTCGTGGTCGTGGTGTAGGTGCTGCTGGTCGTGGTCGTGATGAATATGCTGCTGGTCGTGGAGGCGGCCACCGGAGGGCCAATTTACACGATGAAGACAGCGAAGAAGAATTTGAGGAAGATAATTATGAGCAGCACCGAGATGGCAGATTTCGTCGCCAAGGCAACTATGGTCGTTTGCGGCACGAGGAGGAGAGGTTTGGTAAACTTAAATTTACCATGCCTAAGTTTGATGGTGGATCTGATCCAGAAACATACCTCACATGGGAATTAAAAGTTGACAAGATTTTTCGCATGCACAACTATTCCGAACAGAAGAAATTAGCAATGGCCTCTCTTGAATTTGAAGACTATGCTCTAATCTGGTGGGAGCAAGTTCAAAACCAGCGAGAAGAAGAGGGAGAACCTGCTGTAGCTACATGGGCTGAAATGAAAAGAGAAATGAGGGCCAGATTCATCCCAAAGCATTATAAGCGTGACATCTTTGACAAGCTCCAGAATTTGAGGCAAGGAAAAATGACCGTTGAAGAGTATCATAAGGAGATGGAGAAGTCAATGATAAGAGCCAATATACATGAAGATGAAGAGCAATCCATGTCAAGGTTTCTGTTTGGGCTGAATTCAAATGTGAAGCGAGTTGTTGATTTGCAGCCATATCGCAATGTGGTGGAGTTGGTGCATCTAGCTTCCAAGGCTGAAAGACAACTGCAAGAAGACTCAAGGCCAAATAGGACTATGCCATTTTCAGCTAGAGCTACATCAAGTGGGAGCAAGTTTGTACCCCAATTCAATGTTGGGAAAGGTATAATGGAAAATTCTGGTAGTGGTAGCCATTCCAATGTGCGTGCAGCCCCTATTAGGAGTGAAACATCAGCCCAAAAGGAGAGAAGTAAACCTGCTGCATCAGCCGCATCTTCAATGGGATCAAGTGGGAAAAGCAGCAAAATTGAGTGCTTTACATGTGGTGGTCGTGGTCACATGAGGAAGGAATGCCCCAATAAGCGTGCTATGCTGATCATGGAGAATGGAGAATATGATTCCTGTAGTGAACTTGAAGAAGATGAGGACGATGATGCTACACAAGAAAATGAACAGAAGTTTTGTGATTTTGAAGAAGGAACCTCTCTTGTTGTCACAAAAGTTTTGAGTGTGCAGATTAAAGAGGATGACATTGGACAGCGGCACAATCTGTTCCAAACAAGAGCTAAAGTTCATGACAAGGTATGCAAGGTTATTATTGATGGTGGGAGTTGCCACAATCTTGCTAGTATAGACATGTGTGAGAAACTTGGATTGAAAATGCTCCAACACCCCCACCCATATCATGTTCAATGGTTGAGTGATTGTGGTGAACTGAAAATCACACATATGGTGAAGGTCCAATTCAAGATTGGTGATTATATTGACACTGTTGAGTGTGACGTTGTGCCCATGAAAGTGTGTCACTTGCTGTTGGGAAGGCCGTGGCAATATGATCTTTCAGCTCAACATTGTGGTAGAACCAACCAGTACACCATCAAGTGGAAAGGAAAAGATTTGGTGCTTCGACCAATGACACCACAACAAATCATGGCTGAGCATGTACAAAAAGTTTCTGAAGTAAAATTTGTAAGTGGGAAAGAGGGAGAGAAAAAGAATTCGAGAGACATCCACAAAACAGCGAGTGAGTGCCACAAGCCAAATATGAGAGGTAAAAATAAAAGAGAGGGAGAGAACTTAGTCATGTTAGCCACAAAATCAGAAATGAGAGACGTGAGGCAAAACCCAGATCAAGTTGTCGTTGTACTCGTGTACAAGGATGACGTGATTTTTGCTAATGACTTAACTTGTCTTCCTAGAGCTGTTCGTGATCTCTTGCAGGATTTTAAAGATGTCTTTCCGGAGGATATACCCGCTGGTCTACCTCCATTGCGTGGCATAGAACATCAAATTGACCTCATTCCAGGAGCATCACTTCCCAATCGACCCGCCTACCGCGCCAACCCTGAAGAAACAAAGGAGATACAAAGGCAAGTACGAGAGCTTTTAGGAAAAGGCTATGTGCGTGAAAGTTTAAGTCCTTGTGCTGTTCCTGTAATTTTAGTGCCTAAGAAGGATGGTACTTGGCGCATGTGTGTTGATTGTAGGGCCATCAATAATATAACTGTTAGGTATCGTCATCCTATTCCTAGGTTAGATGATATGTTAGATGAATTGAGTGGTTCTGTTGTGTTCTCTAAAATTGATTTGAGAAGTGGGTACCATCAGATTAGAATGAGAGAAGGTGATGAATGGAAAACAGCTTTCAAAACAAAATTTGGTTTGTATGAGTGGTTAGTCATGCCTTTTGGATTAACCAATGCACCCAGTACCTTCATGCGATTAATGAATCATGTTTTGAGAGCTTACATTGGAAAGTTTGTTGTTGTGTACTTTGATGACATCTTAATCTACAGTAAATCCATAGACGAACATATAGAACATATCAAACAAGTTTTGGATGTGCTAAGAGTAGAAAAACTATATGCTAATATTGAGAAGTGCTCGTTTTGCACAAACAAGGTTGTTTTTCTTGGCTATGTCGTTTCAGGACAGGGAATTGAAGTTGATGACTCTAAGGTGGAAGCAATCAAGAATTGGCCAACTCCTATGATGAGGACATCCCTGGTTCATCTCATGCATCATCATGTTCACAAGATGAAGCTACAAAAATACAAGGTGAAACCTCTCCAAAGAAGACATACTTGGGTCCCATGACAAGGAGCCGTGCTAAACATATACAACAAGAGGTGAATGCGCTTCTAGCTGATTCTTATATTGATATGAATGAGAACTATATACTGCCTAAATCTTGTGTGTTGCTTTTACTCAGGTTTCTACCTATGGAGATAATTCAAGCCTATGGAGAAAAGTGCAACGAACAAGACTTCATCAACGGCGTGCATTGCTTGAGGACCTCACCTTACACCCCATGGGCCCAGTGGGACGAGAAGGAGTTGGAGGATTACACCATGGAATCCAGCAAGCTGTTCCAGTCAAAAATACATCGCAAGTGCAGCTCCAGTTTTCGTCGCTGATCTTGCTGGGCCATGACACATGAACATGAACGTGTGTAACACGTTTGGAGGGACACATTGGACAGGAAATCAAATCTATTTTGCAGCAAAAGAAACCGTGCACCTTTTGAAGACCCAAGTCAAAAGATATGTGATTTCCAATGCTGAGCTGTCAAGACATTTATTGCTGCGCGAGGCTCCACACTTCTGCTTCCCATCCACCCAAGTTACCACGAATTTGAGCCTCATTTTCGTGCTGGCTTCACACCTAAGCTAGGAGGGCTGTTCCTAGTATAAGTACCCCTTTCCCCACTTCAAGCACAACTCTTTGGCAATCTGTTTTCAGCATAGGTTAGCTAAGTGCAACCAGAATATTGTTTGAGAGTTCACTTCCTCCTTAGCTCTTGTAAACTTGCCTTGTGAGAGGGTAAACTCACTTTGTGATTTACAACAGCAGCCGTTGAGGCGGCGACCAGTTCGTGCTTCCAACTTCGTGCGTGGTTGTGTGGATTGGAAAACTGAGAGTGTGGTTGGGCGAATACTTGTTGCTGGTTGTTGCATTGCAATAGTTAGCTTCGGTTTTGTCAGGTTGCACTACTTCTCCATTACCCGACAACGTTGTTGGCTGGGATCGAGGGTTTCCTTCGTACCCTTCAGGTGGCGTTGTTTCGATCATCAAGCAGATCCTCCGTGAAGATCGGGCACCCCGCATCATCTTGGTATCAGAGCCTCGGTTGACACGGTAGGATCTTGTATCCCTAGTTTAGTTTTAGTTGTTTTCATTCCTACAGTCCAGAAAAAGCCCCACAAAAATATTTCCCTTTACCTATAGCCTTTTTCAGTCTTAGATCTGTTGGTTTGGTGAGTTTTATCAGGTTCTTGTCCATTAGATTTTTTTGTTTTAGTTGCTGAGTTTTTCCCCATCTGCGTTCTCCATTTGTGTTCATTTCCGTCCAAAAAAAAAAAAAAAAAAAAAAAAAAAAAGAAAGAAAGAAAGAAGAGAAAATCTGGGACTGATCTTCACTTATATCTTGAGAAATCCTTGTTTGTGTGGTGTGAGCTGAAACAGTAGTCAAGTGTGTATCATCCAAAAATTCCTGTTGCAGCAAATCTGATTCATTGCTGAGTGTTCTTGTTCTACACTTATATCCTATTCAGCAACTAAGGCATTCGAATCTTGTGTGGATGATTACTTGGTTTAACAAGAACTAGACTGCAGATTACTGTGCTGTTTCCACATATATACCCCCACCCAAAGCTCCACAAAACAGCCCCTGCATGTGCAACCCTAGACTTGTATTCGCTTAATTATCTCTCTCTATACCAACCACCGGCACCACAGTTGAGCATGTTCTGCTCTCACTTGGAAGTTACACGAGCTTCGGTTGGTAAGTGAAGGTGAGATCGAGATGTCACACACATATCCCGTGCTGTAGTATAGAACTTTGCACAACTAATCATGGCAGGTACCGGAGACACGTACGAGGTTGAAGGTAATGGGCATCTCAATGAACCCATCACCCGGTTTCACTTCAATGCCTTGCGTGATCATCTCCGTCGAGAGTTCAAAAACAGTCTTGACCCAATTGAAGAGAAGCAAGACAAGTTGTCACAAGATTTGCAACAACTTATGGGCAATGTGAATGAGCAGCTCACCCAAAATATTGAAGCAATGAGGGCTGATCTTGTTGCTGATATTGTGCGAGAGCTACGTCAAGGTCCTGAAGATGCAAGTGTACATGGAGCTCCCGGGAGAGGAAATGTTGGTGCTGCTGGTCGTGGTCGTGGTGTAGGTGCTGCTGGTCGTGGTCGTGATGAATATGCTGCTGGTCGTGGAGGCGGCCACCGGAGGGCCAATTTACACGATGAAGACAGCGAAGAAGAATTTGAGGAAGATAATTATGAGCAGCACCGAGATGGCAGATTTCGTCGCCAAGGCAACTATGGTCGTTTGCGGCACGAGGAGGAGAGGTTTGGTAAACTTAAATTTACCATGCCTAAGTTTGATGGTGGATCTGATCCAGAAACATACCTCACATGGGAATTAAAAGTTGACAAGATTTTTCGCATGCACAACTATTCCGAACAGAAGAAATTAGCAATGGCCTCTCTTGAATTTGAAGACTATGCTCTAATCTGGTGGGAGCAAGTTCAAAACCAGCGAGAAGAAGAGGGAGAACCTGCTGTAGCTACATGGGCTGAAATGAAAAGAGAAATGAGGGCCAGATTCATCCCAAAGCATTATAAGCGTGACATCTTTGACAAGCTCCAGAATTTGAGGCAAGGAAAAATGACCGTTGAAGAGTATCATAAGGAGATGGAGAAGTCAATGATAAGAGCCAATATACATGAAGATGAAGAGCAATCCATGTCAAGGTTTCTGTTTGGGCTGAATTCAAATGTGAAGCGAGTTGTTGATTTGCAGCCATATCGCAATGTGGTGGAGTTGGTGCATCTAGCTTCCAAGGCTGAAAGACAACTGCAAGAAGACTCAAGGCCAAATAGGACTATGCCATTTTCAGCTAGAGCTACATCAAGTGGGAGCAAGTTTGTACCCCAATTCAATGTTGGGAAAGGTATAATGGAAAATTCTGGTAGTGGTAGCCATTCCAATGTGCGTGCAGCCCCTATTAGGAGTGAAACATCAGCCCAAAAGGAGAGAAGTAAACCTGCTGCATCAGCCGCATCTTCAATGGGATCAAGTGGGAAAAGCAGCAAAATTGAGTGCTTTACATGTGGTGGTCGTGGTCACATGAGGAAGGAATGCCCCAATAAGCGTGCTATGCTGATCATGGAGAATGGAGAATATGATTCCTGTAGTGAACTTGAAGAAGATGAGGACGATGATGCTACACAAGAAAATGAACAGAAGTTTTGTGATTTTGAAGAAGGAACCTCTCTTGTTGTCACAAAAGTTTTGAGTGTGCAGATTAAAGAGGATGACATTGGACAGCGGCACAATCTGTTCCAAACAAGAGCTAAAGTTCATGACAAGGTATGCAAGGTTATTATTGATGGTGGGAGTTGCCACAATCTTGCTAGTATAGACATGTGTGAGAAACTTGGATTGAAAATGCTCCAACACCCCCACCCATATCATGTTCAATGGTTGAGTGATTGTGGTGAACTGAAAATCACACATATGGTGAAGGTCCAATTCAAGATTGGTGATTATATTGACACTGTTGAGTGTGACGTTGTGCCCATGAAAGTGTGTCACTTGCTGTTGGGAAGGCCGTGGCAATATGATCTTTCAGCTCAACATTGTGGTAGAACCAACCAGTACACCATCAAGTGGAAAGGAAAAGATTTGGTGCTTCGACCAATGACACCACAACAAATCATGGCTGAGCATGTACAAAAAGTTTCTGAAGTAAAATTTGTAAGTGGGAAAGAGGGAGAGAAAAAGAATTCGAGAGACATCCACAAAACAGCGAGTGAGTGCCACAAGCCAAATATGAGAGGTAAAAATAAAAGAGAGGGAGAGAACTTAGTCATGTTAGCCACAAAATCAGAAATGAGAGACGTGAGGCAAAACCCAGATCAAGTTGTCGTTGTACTCGTGTACAAGGATGACGTGATTTTTGCTAATGACTTAACTTGTCTTCCTAGAGCTGTTCGTGATCTCTTGCAGGATTTTAAAGATGTCTTTCCGGAGGATATACCCGCTGGTCTACCTCCATTGCGTGGCATAGAACATCAAATTGACCTCATTCCAGGAGCATCACTTCCCAATCGACCCGCCTACCGCGCCAACCCTGAAGAAACAAAGGAGATACAAAGGCAAGTACGAGAGCTTTTAGGAAAAGGCTATGTGCGTGAAAGTTTAAGTCCTTGTGCTGTTCCTGTAATTTTAGTGCCTAAGAAGGATGGTACTTGGCGCATGTGTGTTGATTGTAGGGCCATCAATAATATAACTGTTAGGTATCGTCATCCTATTCCTAGGTTAGATGATATGTTAGATGAATTGAGTGGTTCTGTTGTGTTCTCTAAAATTGATTTGAGAAGTGGGTACCATCAGATTAGAATGAGAGAAGGTGATGAATGGAAAACAGCTTTCAAAACAAAATTTGGTTTGTATGAGTGGTTAGTCATGCCTTTTGGATTAACCAATGCACCCAGTACCTTCATGCGATTAATGAATCATGTTTTGAGAGCTTACATTGGAAAGTTTGTTGTTGTGTACTTTGATGACATCTTAATCTACAGTAAATCCATAGACGAACATATAGAACATATCAAACAAGTTTTGGATGTGCTAAGAGTAGAAAAACTATATGCTAATATTGAGAAGTGCTCGTTTTGCACAAACAAGGTTGTTTTTCTTGGCTATGTCGTTTCAGGACAGGGAATTGAAGTTGATGACTCTAAGGTGGAAGCAATCAAGAATTGGCCAACTCCTATCAATATAAGCCAGGTGAGAAGTTTTCTTGGCCTTGCTGGTTTCTATAGGAGATTTGTGAAAGATTTTAGTAGCATTGCTGCAGCTTTGCACGAATTGACAAAAAAAGGAGTTGTTTTTAAGTGGGGTGCGCCACAGGAAGAAGCTTTCATTGAACTTAAGAGACAATTAACTGAAGCACCTTTGCTGGTTTTGCCTGATTTCACTAAAACTTTTGAAATCGAATGTGATGCTAGTGGGATAGGCATTGGAGGTGTATTAATGCAGGAACGAAAACCAATTGCTTATTTTAGTGAAAAGCTAAGTGGTGCACAACTGAATTATTCTGTGTATGATAAAGAACTATATGCTTTGGTTAGAGCGCTTGAAACATGGCAGCACTATTTATGGCCTAAGGAATTTGTTGTACATTCTGATCATGAGGCTTTGAAGCATTTGAAAGGACAAGCTAAATTGAATAGAAGACATGCTAAATGGGTAGAATTCATTGAAACTTTCCCATATGTTGTAAAGTACAAGAAAGGCAAAGAAAATATGGTAGCTGATGCTTTGTCTCGTAGACATGTTCTACTGAATCAATTGGAAGTAAAAGTACCAGGACTTGAGAGTTTAAAAGAATTGTATAGTACTGATCATGTCTTTATGGAGCCATATGAAAAATGCAAAGATGGGAAAGGATGGGAAAAATACCATGTGCATGATGGTTTTCTTTTCAGGACTAACAAATTGTGTGTTCCAGATTCGTCGGTTCGACCCTTGTTGTTGCAGGAATCACATGCAGGTGGATTAATGGGACACTTTGGACGTGAGAAGACGTATGAGCTGCTGGCTGATCACTTCTATTGGCCAAAGATGAGGAAGGACGTTGAAAAATTTGTGCAGCGATGCATCACATGTCACAAAGCTAAGTCTAAACTGAACCCATATGGTTTATATACTCCCCTACCTGTTCCGCATGCTCCATGGGAAGATATTAGCATGGATTTTGTTTTGGGATTACCTAGAACAAAGAGGGGGAGGGATTCTGTTTTTGTTGTTGTAGATAGGTTCTCAAAGATGGCACACTTCATTCCATGCCATAAGAACGACGATGCTTCACATGTTGCTGATTTGTTTTTCAGGGAAGTTGTACGTTTGCACGGCATGCCGAGGACCATCGTATCAGACCGGGATGTCAAGTTCATGAGCTATTTTTGGAAGACATTGTGGGCAAAGCTAGGAACCAAGCTGCTGTTTTCAACAACATGCCACCCACAAACTGATGGCCAAACAGAAGTGGTGAACCGTACACTTTCAGCTTTGCTACGGACAATGATCAAGAAGAACTTAAAGGAGTGGGAAGAGTGTTTGCCGCATGTGGAGTTCGCCTATAACAGAGCTATTCACTCGACCACAAGCATGTGTCCATTTGAAGTGGTCTATGGATTCAAACCACTTGCCCCAATTGACTTGCTGCCACTTCCCTTACAAGAGAGAATTAACATGGATGCTTCCAAGCGTGCTGCATATGTGAAGAAAATTCATGAGAAGACAAGAGAAGAGATTGAGAAGAAATCCAAGTATTATGCCGCTAAGGCAAACAAGAACCGCAAGAAGGTGACTTTTGAGCCCGGTGATCTGGTTTGGATACATTTACGCAAAGATCGATTCCCTGAACGACGCAAATCAAAGCTCCTGCCTCGTGGAGATGGACCATTCAAAGTGTTGGCAAAGATAAATGATAATGCTTACAAGATCGACCTCCCTAAAGACTATTCTGTTAGTCCAACATTTAACGTAGCAGATTTGTCTCCATGCATTCATCAAGAAGATCAAGAGTCGAGGACGACTCCTTTTGAAGAGGGGGAGGATGATGAGGACATCCCTGGTTCATCTCATGCATCATCATGTTCACAAGATGAAGCTACAAAAATACAAGGTGAAACCTCTCCAAAGAAGACATACTTGGGTCCCATGACAAGGAGCCGTGCTAAACATATACAACAAGAGGTGAATGCGCTTCTAGCTGATTCTTATATTGATATGAATGAGAACTATATACTGCCTAAATCTTGTGTGTTGCTTTTACTCAGGTTTCTACCTATGGAGATAATTCAAGCCTATGGAGAAAAGTGCAACGAACAAGACTTCATCAACGGCGTGCATTGCTTGAGGACCTCACCTTACACCCCATGGGCCCAGTGGGACGAGAAGGAGTTGGAGGATTACACCATGGAATCCAGCAAGCTGTTCCAGTCAAAAATACATCGCAAGTGCAGCTCCAGTTTTCGTCGCTGATCTTGCTGGGCCATGACACATGAACATGAACGTGTGTAACACGTTTGGAGGGACACATTGGACAGGAAATCAAATCTATTTTGCAGCAAAAGAAACCGTGCACCTTTTGAAGACCCAAGTCAAAAGATATGTGATTTCCAATGCTGAGCTGTCAAGACATTTATTGCTGCGCGAGGCTCCACACTTCTGCTTCCCATCCACCCAAGTTACCACGAATTTGAGCCTCATTTTCGTGCTGGCTTCACACCTAAGCTAGGAGGGCTGTTCCTAGTATAAGTACCCCTTTCCCCACTTCAAGCACAACTCTTTGGCAATCTGTTTTCAGCATAGGTTAGCTAAGTGCAACCAGAATATTGTTTGAGAGTTCACTTCCTCCTTAGCTCTTGTAAACTTGCCTTGTGAGAGGGTAAACTCACTTTGTGATTTACAACAGCAGCCGTTGAGGCGGCGACCAGTTCGTGCTTCCAACTTCGTGCGTGGTTGTGTGGATTGGAAAACTGAGAGTGTGGTTGGGCGAATACTTGTTGCTGGTTGTTGCATTGCAATAGTTAGCTTCGGTTTTGTCAGGTTGCACTACTTCTCCATTACCCGACAACGTTGTTGGCTGGGATCGAGGGTTTCCTTCGTACCCTTCAGGTGGCGTTGTTTCGATCATCAAGCAGATCCTCCGTGAAGATCGGGCACCCCGCATCATCCTATCAATATAAGCCAGGTGAGAAGTTTTCTTGGCCTTGCTGGTTTCTATAGGAGATTTGTGAAAGATTTTAGTAGCATTGCTGCAGCTTTGCACGAATTGACAAAAAAAGGAGTTGTTTTTAAGTGGGGTGCGCCACAGGAAGAAGCTTTCATTGAACTTAAGAGACAATTAACTGAAGCACCTTTGCTGGTTTTGCCTGATTTCACTAAAACTTTTGAAATCGAATGTGATGCTAGTGGGATAGGCATTGGAGGTGTATTAATGCAGGAACGAAAACCAATTGCTTATTTTAGTGAAAAGCTAAGTGGTGCACAACTGAATTATTCTGTGTATGATAAAGAACTATATGCTTTGGTTAGAGCGCTTGAAACATGGCAGCACTATTTATGGCCTAAGGAATTTGTTGTACATTCTGATCATGAGGCTTTGAAGCATTTGAAAGGACAAGCTAAATTGAATAGAAGACATGCTAAATGGGTAGAATTCATTGAAACTTTCCCATATGTTGTAAAGTACAAGAAAGGCAAAGAAAATATGGTAGCTGATGCTTTGTCTCGTAGACATGTTCTACTGAATCAATTGGAAGTAAAAGTACCAGGACTTGAGAGTTTAAAAGAATTGTATAGTACTGATCATGTCTTTATGGAGCCATATGAAAAATGCAAAGATGGGAAAGGATGGGAAAAATACCATGTGCATGATGGTTTTCTTTTCAGGACTAACAAATTGTGTGTTCCAGATTCGTCGGTTCGACCCTTGTTGTTGCAGGAATCACATGCAGGTGGATTAATGGGACACTTTGGACGTGAGAAGACGTATGAGCTGCTGGCTGATCACTTCTATTGGCCAAAGATGAGGAAGGACGTTGAGAAATTTGTGCAGCGATGCATCACATGTCACAAAGCTAAGTCTAAACTGAACCCATATGGTTTATATACTCCCCTACCTGTTCCGCATGCTCCATGGGAAGATATTAGCATGGATTTTGTTTTGGGATTACCTAGAACAAAGAGGGGGAGGGATTCTGTTTTTGTTGTTGTAGATAGGTTCTCAAAGATGGCACACTTCATTCCATGCCATAAGAACGACGATGCTTCACATGTTGCTGATTTGTTTTTCAGGGAAGTTGTACGTTTGCACGGCATGCCGAGGACCATCGTATCAGACCGGGATGTCAAGTTCATGAGCTATTTTTGGAAGACATTGTGGGCAAAGCTAGGAACCAAGCTGCTGTTTTCAACAACATGCCACCCACAAACTGATGGCCAAACAGAAGTGGTGAACCGTACACTTTCAGCTTTGCTACGGACAATGATCAAGAAGAACTTAAAGGAGTGGGAAGAGTGTTTGCCGCATGTGGAGTTCGCCTATAACAGAGCTATTCACTCGACCACAAGCATGTGTCCATTTGAAGTGGTCTATGGATTCAAACCACTTGCCCCAATTGACTTGCTGCCACTTCCCTTACAAGAGAGAATTAACATGGATGCTTCCAAGCGTGCTGCATATGTGAAGAAAATTCATGAGAAGACAAGAGAAGAGATTGAGAAGAAATCCAAGTATTATGCCGCTAAGGCAAACAAGAACCGCAAGAAGGTGACTTTTGAGCCCGGTGATCTGGTTTGGATACATTTACGCAAAGATCGATTCCCTGAACGACGCAAATCAAAGCTCCTGCCTCGTGGAGATGGACCATTCAAAGTGTTGGCAAAGATAAATGATAATGCTTACAAGATCGACCTCCCTAAAGACTATTCTGTTAGTCCAACATTTAACGTAGCAGATTTGTCTCCATGCATTCATCAAGAAGATCAAGAGTCGAGGACGACTCCTTTTGAAGAGGGGGAGGATGATGAGGACATCCCTGGTTCATCTCATGCATCATCATGTTCACAAGATGAAGCTACAAAAATACAAGGTGAAACCTCTCCAAAGAAGACATACTTGGGTCCCATGACAAGGAGCCGTGCTAAACATATACAACAAGAGGTGAATGCGCTTCTAGCTGATTCTTATATTGATATGAATGAGAACTATATACTGCCTAAATCTTGTGTGTTGCTTTTACTCAGGTTTCTACCTATGGAGATAATTCAAGCCTATGGAGAAAAGTGCAACGAACAAGACTTCATCAACGGCGTGCATTGCTTGAGGACCTCACCTTACACCCCATGGGCCCAGTGGGACGAGAAGGAGTTGGAGGATTACACCATGGAATCCAGCAAGCTGTTCCAGTCAAAAATACATCGCAAGTGCAGCTCCAGTTTTCGTCGCTGATCTTGCTGGGCCATGACACATGAACATGAACGTGTGTAACACGTTTGGAGGGACACATTGGACAGGAAATCAAATCTATTTTGCAGCAAAAGAAACCGTGCACCTTTTGAAGACCCAAGTCAAAAGATATGTGATTTCCAATGCTGAGCTGTCAAGACATTTATTGCTGCGCGAGGCTCCACACTTCTGCTTCCCATCCACCCAAGTTACCACGAATTTGAGCCTCATTTTCGTGCTGGCTTCACACCTAAGCTAGGAGGGCTGTTCCTAGTATAAGTACCCCTTTCCCCACTTCAAGCACAACTCTTTGGCAATCTGTTTTCAGCATAGGTTAGCTAAGTGCAACCAGAATATTGTTTGAGAGTTCACTTCCTCCTTAGCTCTTGTAAACTTGCCTTGTGAGAGGGTAAACTCACTTTGTGATTTACAACAGCAGCCGTTGAGGCGGCGACCAGTTCGTGCTTCCAACTTCGTGCGTGGTTGTGTGGATTGGAAAACTGAGAGTGTGGTTGGGCGAATACTTGTTGCTGGTTGTTGCATTGCAATAGTTAGCTTCGGTTTTGTCAGGTTGCACTACTTCTCCATTACCCGACAACGTTGTTGGCTGGGATCGAGGGTTTCCTTCGTACCCTTCAGGTGGCGTTGTTTCGATCATCAAGCAGATCCTCCGTGAAGATCGGGCACCCCGCATCACACCCTGAGCTCTTGCTTTGCATTTTCACAACGCACCTTCACCAGGTTGTATAGGTATTGGTCGCGTGGATTGAAAGGTGGCACATCGCCGGGAGTAGAAGTGCTAGCAGGCTGCATCACAGTAAACAGTTCTCAATCAAAAGTTGAAGTAGCATGCAAAGTAGAAGACAACTCGTATTTGCACCGAATAAGACTCGGGGGCTAAGCAATAGCCCTCGATCATATAGACATTTCAAAATAAATCATAAATTTGGTTACATATAGTACAGCGCTTCAGGCGCGAGTGAGTTTCACAAAATAACGTTACTAATATGCTAATCGTTTCTTGGATATCTATGCAAGTTACTTCGAGCTGGCGGCACTAGCTGATGCTGCGGACCCTTTTTTTCTTGCGGGTGGCGGCTCGCTGCTCCAAGGTCAAGAACAGGGCATCCGCCAGCCGTCGCGCCTCAGCCTCGAACTGGCTAAGAGAAAGCTTCTTGTCAGTCGGGTTCAGGGGAAAAGTGGTCGCTATCGAGTTCAAATCAAGCTCCACCCCGTGTCCCAGCAGCATCTTGAAAGCAGTGGTAGAACCACATACCGTCTGCTCGTGAAGGAATTTAGGGAAGGAGTCCCCCTCTAGGCGGAAAGTCTCAGCTAATGTGTTCAGGTCCTTCAGGGGCTCTTGAGTCGGGAAGGCAATCTTGTACATCGTGATCAAGGCAGCCGCCGATGAAGCCAGCACTCCGCTCAGTCGGCTTCCGAAGTGCTCAGTTGATTCAATCGCGGCGTCGACTTCGATGGTTGAGGAAGCCGCAAACTGATCGTCCGGCAAGCCAAGAGCATCTGTGCATAGTAAAGAACATCGTTTGAGTCAGTGGCGGCGACAATCATAGTTAGCAGTGGAAAGTCAGGATATAAAGAGGTTGCAGCAAGTACTTACGAGCCAAAGTCTGCCCGAGGGAGAGAAGGCAGGAGGCGAGAGCGCTGTCTGACTCTGCGCGCAGAGAGTTCAGTACTTCTTCGGCCCTGGTTGCTCCCTCAGTCTTCGCAGCTGCGAGTAGCTGGGGCAGTTCTTTTGCTGCTCGGCTTGCTTCGTCCTTTAAGTCTTTGGCAAGACAGCGGGCGTGGTCCCTAGCTTGGATGGCCGTGTTAAGTTCGTCTATATATCGGGTGATGGCCGCGTGTTAGTGGACAACGGTTAAGATACAGAAGTAAGATCAGAGGCCAAATTGTTACCCTGGGTTTTCTGCAGCTAGTCTTGGAGTCTCGCATTTTCCTGCTCCAGATGAAGGTATTCACCACCAACAGTCAGGAGACGGTGAAGGAAAGGCTGCAGGAATCCAGAAGTGTAGTAAGTCAGTTAGTTAGCTTGCGGCCAACTACAGGTAGTTACCCACAGGCTCGGGGGCTACTCCCATCGGGAGCGCTGGCGCGCACCCGATGAGTTAAAGTAAAAATCTCTAAGGGAGAAAGTTCCAGTGACTAACGTGGTTCGGATCGGGAGTCGTGTCTTGCGGCACCGGCGCCGCGATGGCAACAGATTTGGAGGTCATTGCAGTAGGGATGTCTATGACCGGCGACTGCGCCTCATCCTTCTTCTCGTCTCGTGCCTTCAATGAAGACGTGTTCTCAGGAGGAGAAGTCGTGATTATAGCGGGTTCCGAGCTCTCGGACTCATCCTCACTAGTTGTGCTGCAAATTCAATAAGGAGTGTCAGGCGTCAGGAGCAGCGAGCAAGATGATCGAACGTACCTCGTCCCCCATGGAAACAGTCGTTGGTGGCTGAGGCCTCCTATAGTCAAGGGAGGTAATCTGGAAATCGGTACGGCCTTCAGGGCCTCCGAGGCAGTAACAACAGTGGGAGGAAGGACGGCCTCGTCCCGGTTCTCAGCAGTCGCAAGCTGCTTACTCCTATCTTGCGAATCACCAGAGCTTCCAGCCAGAGACCGAGTTCGCTTTTCGGTTCAGCTCTTCTCTATCCCATCACCCTCCGAGTGAGCCGTAGCGACTGACGTGTCGGATGGAGGGTCTCCGGTTGGTGCCGCTGGGATGTCATCTTCAAGGATAGTTGGCTCGGAAGGTTGGTAGACGATACCCTGTTAGGCAAGTAAAAGAGAAGAGTGAGTGTTCAAGGAAGTTCTAAGATGTAGTGGGTCTGCAAAGAAAAAGGAGTATAAAAGGGACCAGTACCTCGGTATTGGGTTAGATTTTTGGTATCCTTCAACGGGTGAGACCTGCTCCCCAACTTTGGCTTTCAAACCAGTGAGTGTCTTCAATGCTTGAATCAGTTCGTTGGTGGAGAAGTTTTCACTCGACACTCGAGTGGAGTCGTCGTCACCAGTGTACTGATACATGGGGTGGGCGCGTTCCTGCAGAGGCTTCACGCTTCGCCGTAAGAATGCGGTGTCCAGGTGTGCGCCAGTGAGCACCCACCCTTCGGTAGTCTGCAGTTCAACAACTTTGGCTAGAAGTTCCTTCGCATCTTTTTTTTTCAGTCGGGTCAGGGAGTTGTTCTAGGAGCGCTTCTTCACAAGCTAATTCTCAGCGTTGAAGGGTGGCAGCCTAGTCGAGCGCCCGGCAGAGACTTCGTCCTTCACATAAAACCAGCGTTCACGCTAGTTCTGGACTGATTCTGACATCGGTATTTTGAAGTATCCAGATTTGGGCTTCGCCTGAATGCCCAGACCCCCAGGGCCGCTGCCTGACCCCTGACCTTTGATGCTGAAGCAGAGGCGAAATAACCCCCCAGTGTGGGGCTATTCCGAGAAAACACTCGCAAAGAGTGATAAAGCAGGCGATGTGAAGAACAACATTTGGTGGCAAATCATGGATTTGCGCACCATAGACGCAGAGAAGTACGTGGAGGAATGGATGAATCGGGAAGGCCAGTCCACGGTTCATGTGGTCGAATAAACATACCCGCTCGTTGCTTGCAGGAGTTGGCTGGTTCTCCTCGCCGGGCAAGCGCACGAACTCCGACGATGCAGGGAGGACGTTGCTAAGGGACTCGAGGTGTCCTGCCCGTAGCACGGATCAGCGCCATCCACCTCTCTCCTGGGTCTCCGCCGCGGCAGTTTCCTTGCCCTTGGCAATGGTGGGTTTCCCCATGGCGCGGCGCGAAGATGTGCTGGGCGAAACAATGGCGAGATGCTACAGTGGAGTTGAGCTCAGCGCGCAGGAGGAAGAAGAAGAGCAGAGGGCGGCGGCGCAAAATGAGAAGGGTAGGTAAAAGTTGACGCCGCGGTAAGTTGTTATATGAAAGAGAATAGCGGGACAGCCGTTCGATTGCCGGGCGTGTACACGTGTCGTTCATCGAGCAGGAGGCAGTAAACTAAAGTGGCGCCGCAGTAACCCACGATGCCCGAGAAACGAGGAGGCCATCATCATGCTATCGTGGCGTGCGCGTCGTGCGGTCAAATCAATGTGACTAGTCAAGACGGTCTATGACAGAGATGGCCCACCAGGGGTCGTGTTTCTTCGGAAGTGGGGAGGAATCTTTTCTTGCGTCAGCAGTTGCATCAGAGCTTATGGTCAGTCAGAAGAATACTGAAATGTTGTTTACTTCGTTAAGGTAGTCGGGAGTCGATAGTTGTTATTCAAGTCAGTTTTGGTGCAACAAGAGACGAACAGTTTCAGGCAGCATATATTTTTAGGTCGACACTCAGACAGTCGTTAAGTGCACTCCCATCGGGAGTGTGACTTTGGTATTTAACAGTGTTTTCTGGTCTTCATTTCAGATTAAGCACAATTACAGGCAATTGCACTCAACCTCGGGGGCTACTCCCATCGAGAGCGCTGTCGCGCACCTGATGGATTCTTGTCAGTTGATGATTAGCGTCAGTCGAAGGATGAAATTGAGTCGACGGTCAGCGTTAGATGAATGAAGATTTCACTCGGAAGTATTGAGTGACACCAAAGAAAATATATACAAAACATAAAACAATTCCAGGACGTTCTAGCCTAGTCTAGTCCCCGATGCTGCATCAAACTATGCAACGGTAAGACCTGAATAAGGCCGGGTGACCCGTACAAGCTACGTGGACTCGTTGAAATTCCGTGCCAGCAGGCATGAAGCGAAATCCCGGCGGACGCGCTAAGGGTACATTATATTTAACCGGGTTCGAATCAGTAAGTCCCGACTGTCTTGGTTTGATTTGAAAGCTTTTACCGGTTTCGAGTCAAATGACTCGAGATTGAGTAGGTTAATAAGGTATTTCGCCCGAGTCGCGAATTAACTGGACCCCGATCCGTCGGCTGAATCAGGCCTATTATACCATCCATCCCTTAAAGTGACGAATTAAATATTGATACGATCTTGTGATTAACAGTCGCACTTATTTATTATAATATACCTTCATGAATAGGTTGCGAATAGCATATGAGGATTGCCAGGTGATGTATTGAGTGGGGGAATCCCTATCCGATCCTTCGGACTCAAATAGGCATTCGGGGGCTACTGATGTGGTTAGACCTGACGAGTATACCCAACCTGCTACATTAAAGATTGATTTCCTAGAAGGCCCAGTTGATGGCCCATGTAAAGCATAAGTCAGAGAAGATAAAGAACTCCAGAGAAGCTGGAGTGCGGAACAAGTTAGGAGGCTTCCTGCCGACTTAGGAAACTTAGAGATATAATTCCAGTTGTACTCGAACTCCTGAGACCTAGATCCCTATATATATGGGTCAGGAAGGAAGCGATAAGACTACGTGCAATTTGAGATACCCAAACCCTAGCGAGGTGTTGACTCGCCGGGACCTCCCTTTAATCATACTGTGAGATCAATAATATAGATCTGACGAGCAATCTCTTGCTTGTCAGTCGTCCGAGTTCGCCAACACCCATACATTCTTCCTGTCGATACAACCCTAGGTGCCTTACCATGGGAAACCCTAGCGAGGCGTCGACTCGCCGGAACCCCCTGTAATCATACAGTGAGATAGATTATATAGATCGGACGAGCAATCTCTTGCGTGTCAGCCGTCCGAGTTCGCCAACACCCATACACTCTTCCTGTCGATACAACCCTAGGTGCCTTACCATGTGATTTGCCGAGTTAACAACTCGTCATAACCTGTCTGTGACTTAGAGTCATCGGGGTTTGTGCATAAACTTTCATCACCGTAACCTGTTACGCCAAGTTCTTCATCACAACCACCATAGACAAGGAACATTTCCTTTGTCTTCTTGAGATACTTAAGAATGCTCTTAACAACAATCCAATGTTCCATTCCTGGATTAGTTTGGAAACGGCTCGTCAAACTAAGAGCCAATGCTACATCAGGTCTAGTACTTAACATTGCATAGATAATCGATCCTATGGCAGAAGCATAAGTATGTTAAGTCATTTCGGCCTTACCTTATTCCGTTACCGGACACTTCAGTATCTTATCAAGATAAGTACTCTGACTCAACGCTAATAGACGTCTTGATCCATCACGATAGATTTTAATGCCTAAGACGTATGCAGCTTCTCCTAAGTCCTCATGGAAAATTTACCGTTTAAATTATTTTTCACGCTATTCAGAAGCTCCATCATTCCCTATCAGGAATATATCATCTACATATAGTGCTAAGAATACAACCGAGCTCCCACTCATTTTCTTGTAAATGCAGGTCTCTTCCAAATTTTGGATAAATCAAAAACCTTTGATCACCTCATCAAAGCGAAGATTCCAGCTCCGAGATGCTTGCTTCAATCCATAGATGGAAAGTTGAAGCTTGCATACCTTGTTAGCATTTTCTGGATCGACAAAACCTTCCGGTTGTACCATATACAACTCTTCCTTAATGTTGCCACTGAGGAAAGCCGTTTTGACATCCATCTGCCATATTTCATAATTGTAATATGCAGCAACTACTAACAAAATCCGAATAGACTTTAGCATCGCTACCGGTGAAAAAGTTTCATCGTCGTCAATCCCATGAACCTGTTGGAAACCTTTTGCGACAAGCCGAGCTTTATAGACGGTTAGATTACAGTCAGCATCAGTCTTCTTCTTAAAGATCCATTTATTCTCGACGGTCTTGCGCCCTTCGGAAATCTTCATCAAAGTACATACTTTGTTATCATACATGGATCCTATTTCGGATTTCATGGCTTCTAGCCATTTCTCGGACTCTAGACTCGCCATTGCCTCCTTGTAGTTCGTAGGTTCCTCCTGTTCAATTAACATGACGGTGCAAACTAGGTTGCCGTACCATTCTGGTGCGATACGAGATCTACCAGACCTACAAGGTAGAACAGTGTCCTCGACAGTTTCTCCCACTCCATCTGTGGAGGATGTTTTCGGAACAGTTTCCGTTGCGTCACTCGGAATTTTGAGTTCAGGATCAACGATCTCGTTGAGGTCTACCTTCCTCCCACTTACTAATTTCACGAGAAACTTCTTCTCAAGAAAGGTACCGGTCTTTGCGACAAAGGTTTTGCCCTCAGCTTGGTTGTAGAAGGTGTATCCTACGGTTTCCCGTGGATATCCTACAAAGACAACTTTCTCCGATTTTGGTTCGAGTTTGTCGGGCTGTAGTTTCTTAACATACGCCTCACAACCCCAGACCTTCAGAAATGATAACTTAGGCTTGTTGCCATACCATAACTCATACGGTGTCGTTTCTACGGATTTGGTCGGAGCCCTATTTAAAATGAATGCGGCTGTTTCTAACGCATAACCCTAGAAGGATACAGGCAGATCGGTAAGAGACATCATAGACCGGACGCTATCTAACAGAGTACGATTACGTCGCTCGGACACGCCATTACGTTGCAGTGTTCCGGCAGGTGTAAGTTGAGGCACGATGCCACAGGCCTTCAGATGTGTGCCAAACTCAAAACTCAAATACTCGCCACCACGATCGGATCGGAGGTGCTTGATTTTCTTGTTAAGATGATTTCAGCTTCACTTTGAAATTCTTTGAACTTTTCAAATTTTTCTGACTTATGTTTCATCAAATAGATATAACTGTATCTACGCAAGTCATCGGTGAAGGTGACAAAATAACGATAACCAATGCGTGTCGACACGCTCATTGGTCCACACACATCTGTATGTATGACTCCCAATAAGTCCGACGCCCATTCAACGAAACCTTTGAACGGTGTCATGGCCATCTTGCCCATGAGGCATGGTTCGCACGTATCGAGGGATCCAAAATCCAACGAGTCCAAAAGTCCATCGGCATGGAGTTTCTTCATGCGCTTTACACCAAGATGACCGAGATGGCAATGCCACATATACATGGCGGTATCATCACTAAGTTTAATCATCTTGGCATCCATGTTATGGATGTGAGTACTACGATCAAGATTCAACAAGAATAAACCATTACTCTTGGGGGCATTACCATAAAAGATATCATTCATCGAAATAGCACAACCACTTGATACTGAATTGAATGAATATCCATCTTGCAACAAGCAAGAACCACTGATAATGTTTACACTCAAGGACGATACAAAATAACACTTATTTAAAGCCAAAACTAATCCTCATGGTAGATGTAGAGGGAGTGTGCTGACATCCACAACGTCAACTCTTGATCCGTTGCCGACGCACATCGTCACCTCGTCCTTAGCCAGACGCCGTTTATTTCGCAACTCCTCCTGAGAGTTACAAATATGAGCAACAGAACCAGTATCAAATACCCAAGTGTTGCTACAGGAGGATGTATGGTACACATCTATAACATGTATATAATATATACTTTTCTCTTTGGCGACTATCTTGCCAGCTTTCTTGTCCTCCAGGTACTTGGGGCAGTCACGCTCAGGTGATCCGATGGTCACCACCATCTTCTCCATCTTGATTTCTAATTCGGCCACTTTGAGCATCTTCAAAATTTCCGACAGGGATTTTGATGTCCCTTTGATGCCGTAATCCACGATGGCGTTCTTATAGCTAGGGGGCAGAGATATGAGCACCCTATCAATAACCAGCTCTTCTGGACTCACATTTCCCTGATCACTCAGGAGCTGAACGCTGCCAAATATTTTGGCTAAGTGCTCACTTATATTGTCGTGCTCTTCCATATGGGCTGAGAAGAAAAGCTTGGTAGCTTCAAATCTCTCAGCATTGACTTGTGGTGCAAACACAACCATGAGTTCAGTGATTATCTCATAAGCACTCTTGTTCTCAAAATGGTTTTGCAGGTAAGTCTCCATGGCAAAGAGCATGCCACTCTGGACAAAAGAAGAAATCACCGACTAAAACTCGTGGACATTCCTAACAGTTTCTGGGGCGGTGTTCAGCAGATCACCTAAGGGGGCTTCAAGGATGTAAGCCACCTTGTGGGTTTCAAGAAGCGATTTCAAATCGTGGAAGCAGGACATGAAGTTAGACCCATTGATCTTCAGCTTCTCTTTCTCAAGGAACAGGGCTAGGTTAAAGGTGGGGTGAGACATCTACAATAGAATTTGCAACAACATAAGACTTTGTTCATAATAATTTGAGTTACAGTTTTTTACAAAATAACTATTAGAACTCCCACTCAAACGAACATCCCTCCTGGTCGTTTCAGCGATTCCACGACCCCCATCCATTGCGCAACCCCTCATCGTCAGAGCCGGCAACACAACTTCAAGGGTGAACAATGAATTGTTGATCACAACAGTTATGTGACTCATGCTCGACCTTTCGGCCTCCGTGTTCCGAGGCCATATCTACATATGCTAGGCTCGCCACAATAATCTTCAACGAACGCGCGTGCAACATGGCTTGCACCCACTGTATGCGAACGACAATATGTCTGACACCCGATCGTCATGGCCTGCCTCATAACGTAGAACTTTCTTGGTGGTGCATGTCGAAGGAAGAACACTAGTGGTATTTTGAAGGGATCATCTTATATTTCTACCGCCGTGTAACTAATATATTATAATATATATAACCACACAATATAAGATGCACTCAAAATATGAAATGTAATGCGATGTGACATGGTCCATTGCGCCATGGTCTTCTTGGCGCCCGCAGTTCATAAACAACTTAATAAACCTACCTTGATCATATCACATTGCCCCTGCAAAATAAAGTTAGACGCTTTCTACATTATCTTTTGCATATTTTATGTGGCTAAGGGTTTTGTAAAAATAACCGCTTCTTACCTACGAACTTATGACAACAACAACGATCCAATAATTGCATGTTTAAGCATTCCTTTCAGGCCCTCCATTGAAAATGCAAAGCCAGCTAAAGAGAGAGAGAGACAGACACCCGCCAGCCACAGATACTGTACAAGCCGTATGTCAGTAGTGGAACCTGTCTCGCGTAAGCGTACGCGTAAAGTCGGTCCGGGCCGCTTCATCAACTCGATGCCGCTGGAATCACACGTGCACGCTAGAGGGTAGCAAATAACAGAAACGGTGCCCCTGTGAAGAATCACGGGTTCTAACAGCGTACAACTATTTCTACGATAGATCGGCTCTGATACCACTGAAGGGGATCGCAGGAAGAAAATAAAAAATTTCCTAACAACGATATCCTTAAACTAGCCAAGATCTATACTATGCAGATATAGAAGTACAACGGAGATTGGAATACATACCCTCGTAGACCGAAAGTGGGATTACGTTCCCGCACAAACGTTGACGATGAAGACCGACGAAGCCGACCTCAAGTTCGTGTAGTGGAAGTAGACTCCCAACACCGCTAGTGTAGCACCTCGTAGGGCGTTACACACGTACGGTGGAGACGATGACCTCCAAAGCTCCAGTCCAGGACAAGCAGCGGAAGACTTGGACCAGAACATCAGCAGCGCGGCAGCGGGCTATGGTGGAGATACCTGCTCTCTTCTCGGTGAACCTCTGACAAAGGAAATCATGAAATCGAGAAAGAAAAGAGATAATAATTGGTGAATTAAAAGGCCAGGGCTGCCCCTTCTTATATAGGCTCCCGGGGGGGGAGCCAACTTTCCAGCCAGGTAATGTGGGACAATTCTCACATGCCTGGTGCGGCATTCCATTTGGCCCACCTAGGCCGGCCATCCCTCCCCCACCGAATTCCCTAGGGGAGTTTTCCCCCCATGGGCCTTCTTTCCACCAGAAGGACCAGCCTTCTTTACACCAGAAGGACCATTTAGGGAAAACAGCCTAAATAAATTCGAAAATAAATATATAAAATCATATTTAATCATTAATTACACTAATTAATATCAAACATATTATATATAATTTATTCTCGTTCCGAAAACTATTTTGTCGCTGCCCGATCTCCATCGGACCATTCCCGGGACGTTCCCGGTGATCTCTTTCCTTTCCGGTTGTCTTGTCGAAACACCTTAAGAAGGTTACCCTAGCGGTTTGATATAATAACAGACATGATCGAGACCCCTCTTCGATCAATGATTAACTTGTAGGCCTGGACCCCATGAATTAACCCCTGTGATATAACGAATGACTATCATCTATCAAATCTGGACGTCGAGTCTTAAACCTTTTGCCATAGCGATACTTAGTATGTCCGAGACTCGCTCATGGATATCTCTATACCCAACATGATCTCGTTACCGATAATACTATCTTCTACTCGTCTATGATTTCATGTCTCCGTCACCTAGTCACATGCTTGAATGTCATTAGACATAATCCCACTGAGTGGGCCCTAGAGTATCTATCCTGCTATGCGGACTGGCAAATCACGCTCTTGACCCCTCGTCTCAACAACCCCTTTACGATACCCAAAAGTATCACCATTATTGTCACACTATATAAGATATGACGTTTGGTGCGATCAAAGTATCTTCCAGGCATAACAATAAGAGTTGTTCTCACGGTCGAAAACGTAATGACTACATCCTACAAATATGGGTATGTCCATCACATCATTCTACCAACGATATGACTTCATTGCCAACTGACGCCATGTCATATGATCGGGAAACCTCGATCATCAATTGCACAATGAACTAGTCTTAGAAGAGGCTACTAGTGACCTGGTTGTTTATGTATCACACGTGTATTAAGTTTCCGCTTAATACAGTTATAGCATGACGGAAAACGTATTATGAACAAACAAGATATGATAAATAAATCACTTTATTAATTGCCTCTCAGGCATATCCCCTTCAGTTGCTATCCTCTTGATCACATTATATCATCCTTCTCTCTTGATCCTTGAAAACTTCCTCCACACCAAACTTAGAGTAAACTTCACTAGAGGGTTAGTGCACAAAAAATTATGGTATTCTATAGGAACACAATTGCTACCAATGCTACTGGACATTAGCTACAGACACTGATACTTCATAGGATAAAAAGATCCAATCAAAATAGCAAAAGAGGCATTGCAAAATAAATGGCAGAATCTGTGAAAAACAGAACAGTCCGTAAAGATGATTTTTTCGAGGCACTTAACTTGCTCAGATCAGAAAACTCAAAACTAATGAAAGTTGCGTATACATCTGAGAATTATGCAAAAAAAAAACGGGCAGATTTTTCTGACGTTGCAGTGAAGAGTTATGAATTTAACGGTGAATAGTAGAAATCTGTTTATGCGCAGGAATTGCAATTTAGCATCAACTTTCAACTAGAGGCTTAACTTGACACAACATTGCAATAAAATAAAGATACAAAGGAATTGCTATAGAGGTAGGACAACTCCTTTACGCAAACAAAATAAAATAACAGGAAAATAAAAGTGGGTTGTCTCCCATAAGCGCTTTTCTTTAACGCCTTTTAGCTAGGCACAAAGATTCATATGATGCTCTCATAAAAATGAGAGTTGAAAAACATAGGAGAGCATCAAGAGGTAAACATCAAACACATTTAAGTCTAACCCACTTCCTATGCAAAGGAGTCTTGTGATAGAATAAATTATTGAAACATAAAGCAACTATCATAGCAACATGAAACAAATGCAACTTCAAAACTTTCAACATAAAGAGAGGTGTTTTAGTAACTTGAAAACTTTTACAACCGTATTTTTCTCTCTCAAAATAACTTTCAGTAGAATCATTGATAAAATCCACAATATAACTATCACATAAAACATTCTTATTATGACCCATATGCATAAAAGTATCATTATCTCCCTCATAAGAAAAGTTCTTCTCATTAATGACAAAGGGAGTAGGATCATCATAAAGAACTTGAACATGATAGACAAGTTGTATATTAAAAGGATTAGTTTGAGTGATTCCTCTATAATTATGACAAGTTTCAAAAGGATAATTGTAATTATAACCCATGCCATAGTATTCTTTATAATTATCAAAGACCGGAGGCATAGTATCATCATAAGCAATAGAGTGATTATCCTCTAAAGTGTGTTCATTTGCAAACATGTCATCATTTTTAATAGAAGGAGATGTATCAAATATATAATCATTAGTAGCAAAAGGATTTTCAAACACCTCATCCCCAAGCTCAGAGCTTTCTATATCATCATGGGAAGGAACATGGATAGTATGAATAGTGCAGCAATTATTAACATCATCATTTTCAGAATTATTATCCCAAAGATCTTCAATATCAAAAGAGGTGTGCTTTTCCCAATCATGATCACTAATATAAATAACAGGCATAGGTACATCATCAAGTTTAGAATCATCAAATTCAGAATTATAAGTATTAATTGTAACAGGAGCAACAAGTTTGGGAGAAGATAACGTTTCCTCTTCTTCTTCTTCCTCTTTCCATTTTTCTTCTTCTTTTCCTCTTTTGGAGGGAGAGGCTTGAAAGGAAGCTTCTCCACATAACCTGTTTTAGCATTAGAGACAATGAAAGAAACTTGGGAGAATTCCTCTCTGTCATTAATAAGATGAAAACACATATTAGTCCTATCATACTTTGGTAAAGTCTCATCCTTTATAATATTTTGTATGTAGGTGTTAGCATGGCAATTATTAACACAATAGAGATAACATCCATGCAATAAATCATTCATATCAATATCACTCATATTTAACAAAGAAGTTTTTCTTGATATCTCTTCACACCCCAAAAATAATGTAAGTTCATCATATTGATTAGGGGTTATCATTTATCACAAAAATCTCCTGCAATATCTTTATGAGAGAATGAGCATTGAAATTTGAAATGTCTTTTCATAGCAAAGTTGACAAATAAAAGGATTGGTGACACAAACTGTGTTACCAAGATCTCTTAAAAAAATTATACCAACCTCTAGTATTTTCATTCCTATGATGGATACAATATTCATCTTAAATTTGATTAATTCCACAACGTCTATGCATTCCACAAAAATTAACATGCTTATAAGAAATAGTATTTTCAGAAGTTTGAGCATGTTTATTGCAATCATTAACAACAAATTCATTTCCCATGCAAGTGTCTTTGAAAGGTTCATGATACACGTCCGAATTTTCTTCCAGAACATTAATATGAGAAGCAAAGGTTCTAAAATAATCAACAACAATATGAGAATCAAGACCATATTTAGCACTAAGCTCTTGAAAACCAGAAGTTTCAACACAAGACTTAATGCAATCATATTCATATTTCATACCTGATTCTTTACCTTTGTCATTCTCCCAATCTTCAGCATTGTTTCGAATTGTTTCAAGAAGATCCCATCTAGCTTCAACCTTCTTACTTGTGAAAGAGCAATCCGAACATGCATCTAGATAATCCTTGCATTGTTCTGAAAGCCTTGCATACAAAATATTAACAATTATATTATCAGGAAGCTCATGGTTAAGACATTTGAGTATTAATGTTTTCAGCCTTCCCCAGGTATGAGCAATGCTTTCTCCTTCAAGAGGCCATAAACTATATATAGAATTACGATCTTGGTGAATCTCACTTGGAGTATAAAATTTAGAATAAAAGATAGATACAACCTCCTCCCATTCAAGAGAGTGCCTATTCTTCAACAATTTACACCAACTCGCAGCTCTTCCACCAAGTGATAAAGGAACTAATTTCTTCTTAACTTTGTCCGTTGAAATACCTGCACACTTGAACAACTCGCATAATTCATGTAAAAATTGCAAATGATCACTAGGATGGACAATTCCACCCCCTACATAGCGGTTATTCATAACACGTTCAATAATTTTCATACGTATTTTGAATGGCACTATTTCTTTAGGTAGCTTTAGAATATCACAAGCATCATTAAAATTATCACATATTGGAGGTAAAGCATTATCAAGTCTAAATAATTCCTTCAAAACTAAGGAGCAAAAAAAGATTAATTTTGTTTTTAACTAGCTCCCCCAAGCTTAGGTTTTTTCACAGCCTTAGCAATAATAGTGTCCAAAGAATTTATACTAATAGCATTACTACCACTATTATGCAAACAAATTTCCATAGGTTTTTAAATTTTCTCTTCAAAAATATCATGTCCTAATGCAATATAAATTTCATAAAGATCTCTATTTTTTGTTGTTGTTTTCCATTAGCCTAACTAGTGAAAATTAAAACAAGAAACAAAAAGTAATAACTGCAGAATCTAAAGGAGATACCTTCAAGCGCTCACCTCCCTGGCAACGGCGCTAGAAAATAGCTTGATGTCTACGCACGCTTCTATTCTTGTAGATAGTGTTGGGTCTCCAAGAGCAGAGGTTTGTAGAACAACAACAAGTTTCCCTTAAGTGAATCACCCAAGGTATATCGAACTCAGGGAAGTAGAGGTCAAAGATAACCCTCTCGAACAACCCTGCAATTAAGATACGAGAAGTCTCTTGTGTTTCCAACACACCCAATACACTTGTCAGATGTATAGGTGCACTAGTTATGCGAAGAGATAGTGAAATACAAGTAATATGGATGATTATAAGTAGTAATTGCAATCTGTAATAAAAATGGCAGCAAGCAAACATGTAGCAGAACTTATTGGAAACGGTGTTTTAATGCTTAGAAAGAAGGCCTGGGGATCGTACTTTCACCAGTGGACATTCTCAACAATGACATCAAAGTTAAATAAATAAACACTACTCTCAAACACTCTCATGTTGGATAACAAACACCATCCATTGTGTAGGGCTACAAGAGCACCCTCAAAGTCAGAGTAAACTAACCCCAACAATGTCATAAAGGGAATCACACACGGTGCACACACTGTCACCGTTACACACGTGAATAACCCCAGAGTTCATATTAAAGAACCTCTAGAGTGCATAATAGATAAAGAGTAGCATCACATATTCAACTAGATTACAAAGCTCATGATCACATAACGATCACATGGGAGAGAGAGATGGACCACATGGCTACCGTAGATCCCGCAGCCCCGGGGGAGAACTACTCACTCCTCATCGTAGGAGTCAGCAACGTCGATGGAGATAGTGGTGGAGTCGATGGAGATGGCTCCGGGGGATATTCCATATCCCGGCAGGGTGCCGGAACAGAGACTCATGTCCCCCGAATCTTTTCTTCGATGGCGGCGGCGCTCGGGACGCGTGGAGGAAAATATGAACATCGTGCAAACATTTTTAGGTCAGGAGGTATTTATGGGCGAAAGGGCGATGTAGGTGGGCGCCCGAGGGGCCCATAGAACCTCCTGGCGCGGCCAGGAAGGGAGCCGCGCCACGGGGTGGTGAGGCCGCCTCGTGGCCCCTCTCCGTCTCGTCTTCGGTGTTCTGGAACGTTCCTTTTCCAAAAATAATTCTAGGATCTTTTATTTCCAATTCCGAGAATATTTCCTTAAGTACTTTTCTGAAACAAAAAACAACAGAAAACAGGGAACTAGCACTTTGGCATCTTGTTAATAGGTTAGTCCTAGAAAATGCATAAAACTATATAAAATGCATACAAAACATGTAATAACATGATATAACATAGCATGGAACATAAGAAATTATAGATACGTTGGAGACGTATTGACAAGGTTATACCAAACGGGTACCGATTCGTGTGGGTACCTGGTGCACGTAATGACTAAAGCCCAGTTGTCAATAGGATGAAGAAGCCCAACAAGCGAAGCCCAAGTCAAAGACTTCTACCATCGATAGCATAGTCGGTAGTACTTTCCATAAATGTAGTCCTAGTCGGTTACGACCCGAGACCTGTACCCCTATATAAAGGACAGGAGGGAGACCGATCAGGGACACGCCCAACCAGAATCACCAAACCCTAGCAACATCAACATCTTTCTAGACCTCTGTACTCGTCGCATATACACAATCAATAACAGACAAGCAGGAGTAAGGGTTCTACCTCACTCGAGGGCCCCAAACCTGGGTAATTCCCGCTTGTCAGCCGACGAATCTACCAACACTAAGCGTTCTCTACCTCATAACTCTTACCCTAGGCTAATAACCATGGGTATTGATGGGGACATCCCTCGTCAATTGGCGCCATCTGTGGGAATAGGTAGTGTTGGATCTACGGATTTTTCGGTCCAAATTTCAAACGGCAATCCACCGACTTCTTCCAAGGGATGCACATCAGCAATAGCAGATCACATACAGACCATAGACGATCACTCGCTAAAAGCAGCATCACCAGCAAGGATCAGGCCATACTCACCCGAAGCTCAGGAGATTTACTCCAATCTCAAATCAGCTTTTGATCTAACTATCGGGGAACATAACTTTTTTGTTGATCAGCTTGGTGTGCAGGACCTAGCCGAACAGGCTGCAACTAAGCCACTCTAGGAGATATCGACTGAGATCGCATCTTCGACAGACAAGGATGATACCTCATCACAGCTCGATCTGATCCCGCCACCAAAATCCCCAACGGATTCGATGTCATCCGCAGAGTTCAACAAGTTCATGGCAGAAGAGTTCTCTGAAGAGGAGGGACCGTCGACTACCTTAGTCGATGACATGATCATATCGATGGCTTCAGCTGGAAGCACTAGAGCAGCAACATTACTGATCGATCCGATCTCACCCGTAGCAGGGTCCATGTCCACAAGGGAATTCAACGAGTTCATGATGCAAAATGAGATGGAAGAAGAAGTGCAATCGACCCTTCATATCAACTCAGTCGACGATCATATGCAGATCAACGTTCCAGAAGAAAGCTTCCACCTCTCCGAGTATGATGAGCCTGTAGAAGATAGCATACGTCTGACCGACTTCGCCAACCCAGAGACCTAATCTCCACATCACGATGTCGTCGACTACGACGAACATATGCAACAAACAGAGCATGGCGAAAACAACAAAAACAAAAACAAAAGCATAGAGTGGGATAGCGACATCGAAGCAGCATAAGAAGAACACTCAGACTACACATATCCTTACCATATACCCCAACAGGTTTACGTGGCAACAGCTGCAGAGACATCAAAAAACGCAGCCAATCGCCAACCAGTCGAGTACGCCCAGACGGTCACTCTACCAGATGGTACCACCACTCTGGATATCACGGCAGAGATGGCCGCAAAGGTGACAAAGGTCATTGAAGAGTGCATGATGATGCCAGCAAACGCAACTCCAGATGGGTTGGCAATATACAACTACTTCAACTGGCAGGAATCGCAGCGCTTGAAACAATACAGAGCAACTCGAGGAGCGAAGAAGGCATGCAAGCATATCAAGCGCACGTAGACGACAACTATCTATGAGTTCTACAGGTGCAACCGAGGCATGACGCAGATCCAGATTCGACAGAATCACTGAACACGAAAGGGCAGACGTCACTCGAAACCTGGACAACTCGTTCCTAACCGTCAACTCTAATGGCATAATCAAACCCAAAACAACAAAGGGAGCCCTCATTTCCATAGGAGCATACCTTCAAGCAAAAAAACCACCTGCAGGTGACCCTGCTGAAGCAAGATACCTATAGCAAATGAAGGCTCTGGAAAACACAGCAAAAGAACTGGTAGACGGAGGAAGGAGAGGACGTAGCAGAAGCCACTCGAGAGGACGTTACAGTCGCAGTCCTCAGCAAAGCAGCGGCAGAAAAAGCTCAAGCCGTCGCAAATCGAGAAGCCACTCAAGGAGCAGGTCCAGGAGACCAGGCAGTCGCGAGTCACCTGACAATCGCAACGCAGGACCATGCAGAGCACAATGCTTCACTCGGCGGATCCAAGAAACAAAGCTGCCAAAAAAGTTTGGTCTACCAATCATGCCAAAGTTCAACTCAAAACAAGAACCCTGGGGCTGGCTGGAAGATTACTAACTGGTAGTCATATGCCAACGAGGAACAACAACGACGGCATTACAATACCTACAGTTGATGCTTGAAGGAACATCACGCGACTAGCTCAAGTCCTTACCTGAAGGAACCTACGACTCTTGGGACCACTTCAAGGAAGACTTCATAAAATATTTCGACCCTCTCAGCGAAAGGTTGAAAACATTCGAGGAATTAAGAGCATGCCGACAAAAGACACACGAAACACACAGAGCATACATCAGAAGATGGACTTCCATCCGAAACTCTGTGGGCGCAAAATCAGAAGACAAAGTCATGGACGCCTTCACGAATGGAGTCTACAGAAAAGATTTCAGGGAGGAACTCGGACGACCAAAACCAAAAAACATGGCGGAACTCATGAAGCTATCAACCGAGTGGGCAGATGGCGAAGAAGCAGTTCAAAGCAAATCTCCGCACTCACCGCAATGACACCGTTACCGACGAGAAAGTCGAGACCACCACGATAGTCGAGATCACCGTGATAGGGACTGTAGTTCCCTTGCTCAAGAAAGCAATGTCACCTATGAATCGTGCAGAAGACTTGGATCACATAAGTCTCACATTTTGAAATAAGATGTAATATCACAGTACAATGTCAAATTTATTACAACCGAGAACGAATGATCCAAAAACAATATTCCTTACAACTTTGCATAGTTGAAAGCGCTAGCTAAATTAATAAATAGTTCACATATTATTTCAGAGTTCATACGCAATTCAAAAGATAATCATGGAGCTACATCATCTCCATGAAGCCACTGGCAATCATGTTGGTTGTAGCTCGAAGACGACCCCTTACTCCTCATTCGAACAATCTGCAAGGTTTAGTTGCAGCCCAGCTATAAAGGTTCAGCACAATTAAATTGTGGTGGCAAGTGACTTTAATTTCTAATATTCTACTAAGCTGTATCTATATGCTTATTTGGCTGGTGGAGCTCAAGGCTATTGCGCAAAGCAAATTTTCTCCTACTTTTGATAAACTCTTTTTGAAACAATATCTTCTCTTTATGAGACATCTCGGGACAAATCCATGTCTCCTACCCATGTTCACCCATCAAAGTTTTATTTAAGAAATTGGAATGAAGAGATTTTCAGAAGACAGCCTTGTGTAGTTACTCAAATTGTCCGATGCCGGGGACACGTCTAAGATCTTAGGTTTTAACTCTCGAGAGTGTGCACTTTCACCATTAGACTCAATCAACCCAAACTATCCTCTACACTCATTTAGTGAGAAGTAAAAGGAGAAGATCAAGACGAGACTTTTCAGAAGTTGCTTTCCCATGATCATACTAAGAGATTACCACCATCCTATCAACCCTACCACCATCAATCTCTTGACCCAGGTCCACACCAACTTACTCCATCAAGACAGAGCCCATATTGACCAATGGTTGGACGATAAGCAACTAAACCTAGTGTAAACTTAAATCTCATAGCCCTGGGTGGCCTTCCACAAGTGAGCAACTCAGGTTATCACCGCATATCATGGCCCCAAGTAAGTGAAAACTATCTTGGGCGAAGACAACCATGAAACTTGGCCCTGAGTAGCCACTCAACTTAAAACCTCCTCGATCGAACCAATCCACCCAGGCGTTAAATTAATTTAGTGGAAATTTTCACTTACCACATCAACCATAAAACAATCATTTTTGCAGCATGCACTTCCACTAAATTATAATAGGGGTCTAACTGGAATTTCTAAGGGGTAACCTAACAGATTTGCATAGTATACTACAAATCTCCCCAAAAACCTATCATGCATACTACTTTACAAATACTGCTTAAAAATACTAGTATGCAATAGAATAAAAATAGTAGGTGTTTTATGAAGTCACTTGCCTTATGAAAGTTGTCGTTTCTCTCACACTCTTGTCCAAGTCAATAGTTGCTCCCCGTTTTCAAACTATATAGTAAACGGGCATCCAATAAACAAGCAATTCAACAAACACAAAAAAAATTGAAACATACAAGCGTAACGAGTCTTCTCGGGAGGGTTTGGTCAAAGGTGCCACATAATTCAATATACAAAAAAAAAATGTGCTTGGGTTTAGGGTTTCGCCAAGGGATGGTCTGGGGTCAATTGTACATTTTCAACTCGAAAAGGTTGTATGGGTGTTTCCAAGTTTCTAATGAAATGGTCTTCAAAAGTTTACACAAAGGGATATCAAGAAGGCTTAATCACAATTTAAAAGCAAGGTTTTAACACTTTAGCACAACTGTAAACATTTAATTTCATTTACCCAAGATTATGTTTAAAATTAAATTTAACCAAATTCTAATTCAAGAATTTCTTAATTTTCTCATATCTACACATTTTTAATTCCAACTTCAAAGTTTATAGTATTAATAATATCTTAGTTATTTAAAATTTTAAAATGTTTTAAATCACATTTTTAGTAACACCTAATTAACCAATAACATTTATAACACTTGTAAATGAACTAAAATCATTTAAAAGGTTTTAAACAAAACTTACTTATTAATGTTATTAAATATATTAATAAACAGGGATTTGAGCTTTCTCCGGACAAAGACAATTATTTATGCCTTTGGTGCAAAGTAATAAATTTTAATTTATTAAACCTTATAATGTGCTAGAATAAATAATATTAAGTATCTGACCTTTAAATTCATTTTAAATTGTTCAAATATTATTTATAACAAAATTTTATAAATGGGGTTAATAGACAGAGGACCTTTAATTAAATTTATAGTAATTTGATTTAATAAAAAATAATATTTCCAGTAATAGTTATGTCAAAAATAGTCAAACTATTCAAATTAAATATATAACTATCACATCATTCAAATACTACACAAAATTATTTTATAACAGAGGCATCATTTTACAAATATTCCAAAGTCTCTAAAACAATTTTATTTGCAATTTTTGAATTTACAGATTTAAAGTTATGACAAAAATACTCAAATTCACCATTTGAAATTTGAATATTTTAAGCTAAGTAAAATTTGAAATCTAAAAAATCTAAACTATTCTACATGGAAAGGGCTTTCCTAATATATAAAATTTATCAAATTTGGATGTGTGAATAAAAAGTTATGACAATTCTAAGTGATAGGGGCTTTTCTGTAAAACTGCCATTTGATCTAATTAAAAAAATCATTTCCCACGTGTGCGCTGACTGTGCGCTGACTCGGCGCTGACGGGGCATCGGCGTGGCATCTCCTGATTCGCTGGTACCGGTTCGGTAATAAAAAAAAAAGAATCCATTGGATTTATATCCAACGGTCCAGATCTAATCGACCCGGGGCTAGCGGCGCTAGGTCACCGGAGTACCTCGCCGGCCGTTTCCTGCATTCTACAAGGGCCCGAGAAGAATGGAGTATACCTACGGGTAGAGGGCGACAAGGCGAGGTCGTTGGCGCGGCGGTGAGTTCCGGTGCGTCCCCCTTCTCCTTCTTTTGCTCGCCGGAGTCGAGTCGGACGCCGGCGAACTCCTGTCGATGACGGAGGCAACGTTCTAGTGTGCAAATAAATACAATATCAAGTCAGGGAGGGTCGCACGGATGAAACAAGGAGAAAGAAAAGGAAAAGAGGTCTCTGGGTCGACGGAGTTCACTGGAAACGAAGGAGTTCACCGGCGGCAATGGCGGCGGCGCGGCTCCAAATCCGAGCAGCCTCGGGGCTCTCCGGCTAGGGTTTTGGAGGGGAAAGATGCGGCACAGCCTAGGGTATTTATAGGGCAGAAGAGGGAAACCATTTGCGCGAGGATTTCGCCGGATTTTTGGAAAGGATTTGCCAGGGGATTCTCGGCCATGATTTTCTTCGGAGGAAGACGATGATGACGTCAGCGATGACGTCATCCAGGTAATTTCTTTTTATGCTTTATTTATTTAATTCATATATTTTGATTTAAATGTCCAAATGAAATCAAACAAATTTCTAAAAGTTTGTAAAATTATTATCTTTGTGTTAAACCAGTTGTGGGCATGTTTTGAACATTTTTGAAAATTAATATTTTTGAAATATTCATTAAATACCAATTTGATACTTAATCTCAATTTGGAAACTATAACTTAATTTAATTTTTCTTTTGGCTAATAAAATTTGTAAAATACCCATATTCAAAATGTTTGAAATTAAGTTATCTAAACTCATATTCCAATATTAAATAAATTTTAGCTTTAATAGATTATTAAATAACATATTAAAACTATTTGTAATGAAAGGAGAAAATGTAATATAATCATTTTAATTCAAATTATTTTGTGCACCATTTAGTTTCATAAAATGATAAATCATTTGAAAACGTTATAACATATCTTAAGAATAGATTTTTAGATTTTATTCTTTTCTTATATAGAATATATATTCCTGAAAATCATTTTATGTTTTGAAAATGAATGAAGATCATTTTAAGCTAATGAAATGTTTATTTGGATAATGCTTTATAAAATATATGAAGTTATTAAAGTTATAAACTATAGGTTGTAAATTCAACACTGTGTTTTGAACTCAGGTGAAAGAATAAATTCATTTTACAAATAGATCATGTTATAAAGGGTTTAAAAGAACACATGAATATATTATTTTAATTTATGAATAGCTATGGCTAAATGGTTGAAATCAAATAATTATATAGAACCTTTTTATTACAAGAAAATGGTTGGTAATTTTGTAAAACATTTGTCCAAATGAAAAATGAGGTTTTATGAGATACAATAGATAAAAATTTGTTTAACTTGAAACAACTTTTAAAATAATGAAAAACTGAGATATTTGAAATATTAATTCTTCTCAATATGTTTAAAGTCTTTTATAGTTGGTTTCCTTTTGCATTTAATGTTTTATTTTAATTCAAACAAAAGTTTTAAATTTTCTGATTTTTGAATATTATGAAATGTTGGGATGTTACAGACTACCTGATAAGGGGTGCCCCAATCTTCTCAGTGAGCCGATGGTGGAATCGATGGATGATGTAGATAACTCGCGGATGCTCTCGAACTCTCCGGCTGTTCCCCCGTTGCCAATGCAACAGCTCTTTAACCCAATGGATATTCGCAACACCACACGCTAGTGCAACGCAGCCGCCGACCATGAAGCGGTTTTGCAATCTACCAATTCCCAGTGGAACGACAGATCACACTCAAACTTTGGTAGCAATAACCTCTCGATCGCAACAAAGGAGAGGGGTGAATTCCTGATCGCAGCAAAGAGGAATTCTGATAGATGAATGCTTAGCAATTCGATCTAGGGTTTAGTTTAAACGTGGTCTACCTCCCAACTCGCAGGTTGGAGGAATATATGGGGAGGGGGGTGCGGCCAAAACAGCCCCAAACGCACCTCCTCAAAAACCTAACTCGATTTGGACTCAAACTGGGACTCAACTAGATACAAACCGACCCATGGTGGTTCGGCCTAACATGGCACGCAGGCCTCATGTATAGCACCCTAGACTAATATCTTCTTACGTTATGTCCTGGTGCGCCACTTGATCCCTCTAACGTGCAAACGAGTGATTTCCTTCAATGCCCTGATACGCCGGCCTCCCTCTCCTCCCTCGCGCACTTGCTGATATTGGAAATCAGTGATGGTTCTTCTCCTTGCTGTAGCTCGCTCCTCCTCCCATGCTTGTGTTATCAATAAACCTGATAATACATAGATGCATAGACTTAGGCAGTATAAAGTTCTCATTAACACAAACATCATATTCAATTAAGAGTGAGTTCACCTGTTGCTCAAGTAACTTGGTTCGAGCCCTTGTCATTGGTCCAATCCTCACATCATTAGCTTTGTCTTGTACAGCAACATCATCAATAGGAGAAGATGGTAAAGGACTAGGGATGTCCTCATCATCCTCCCGCCCTTCAAAAGGCGTCGACCTCGACGCGTCAAGGTCTTCTCCAGCAAATGGCGTCAAATCAGCAACATTAAACGTATTGCTCACACCAAACTCAGATGTAGGAAGATCTATCTTGTATGCATTATCATTTATCTTGGCAAGAACCTTGAAAGGACCATCACCACGTGGCAGCAATTTAGACTTGCGCTGAACAGGAAATCTGTCCTTGCGAAAGTGCACCCAAACCATGTCGCCGGGCTGAAAAAGCACCTCCTTTCTTTTCTTGTTAACACGATCAGCATTGTACTTGCCTTTCTTCTCGATAGCCTCTTTAGTCTTCTCATGTATCTTCCTCAGAAAATCTGCTCTTTTCGATGCATCCATGTTGACATGTTCTTGAATTGGAAGCGGCAGCAAATCAAGCGGTGTAATGGGTTTAAAACCATACACCACCTCAAACGGACACAATTGCGTGGTGGAGTGTACAGCCCTGTTATATGCAAACTCCACATGCGGCAAACACTCTTCCCACACACGCAGATTTTTCTTGATCATTGTCCGCAGCAACGCCGAAAGTGTGCGGTTCACCACCTCCGTTTGGCCATCAGTTTGGGGATGACAAGTTGTACTAAACAGCAGCTTCGTCCCCAGCTTTCCCCAAAGTGTCTTCCAAAAGTAGCTCATGAACTTCACATCATGGTCAGAAACAATCGTCTTCGATACTCCATGTATGCGCACGATGTCCCTGAAAAACAGATTAGCAATATGCGACGCATCGTCGCTTTTGTGGCAGGCAATAAAATGAGCGATCTTAGAAAAACGATCCACTACCACAAAAATAGAATCATGTCCTCTACTGGTCCTAGGCAATCCTAACACAAAATCCATGCTTATATCTTCCCATGGTGTAGTAGGAGCAGGAAGAGGGGTATACAAACCGTGGGGCTTAAGTTTGGACTTAGCCTTGTTGCACGTGATGCAACGCTTCATAAACCTGTCCACATCCCGCCTCATGCGTGGCCAATAGAAGTGATCAGCCAACATCAACAACGTCTTCTCACGTCCAAAGTGACCCATCAAGCCGCCTCCATGTGATTCCTGCAACAAGAGCAAACGCACGGACGACTCGGGTACACATAACTTGTTAGCTCGAAACAAATATCCATCATGCATATGGTATTTTTCCCACGCCTTCACATCAGAACAGTTAGCAAAGGCAGCGGCAAAATCAGTATCGGAAGCATATAAATCACGCAAACTCTCTAACCCTGGAACTTGAACATCAAGATGTGTCAAAAGCATGTTTTTTCTAGAGAGTGCATCAGCAACAACATTATCTTTGCCCTTCTTATACTTAATAATGTATGGAAAAGATTCAATGAATTCCATCCATTTAGCATGACGTTTATTAAGATTAGTTTGGCACTTTAAAAATTTCAAAGCCTCATGATCAGAATGTATGATAAATTCTTTTGGCCACAAATAATGTTGCTAAACCTCAAGAGCACGAACAAGAGCATACAATTCCTTATCATAAACAGGATAGTTCAATTGTGCACCATTCAATTTTTCAGAAAAATATGCAACCGGCTTTCCCTCTTGCATCAACACACCTCCTATTCCAATGCCAGCATCACATTCAATATAAAATTGCTTATTGAAATCAGGAAGCATAAGCAAAGGTGCAGAAATCAAACAACGTTTCAATTCATCAAATGCGGCATCTTGGGCAGCGCCCCAAACAAAAGGAACACCTTTCTTAGTAAGATCATTCAAAGCTGTAGCAACAGTACTAAAGTCTCTCACGAAACGTCAATAAAATCCAGCAAGACCAAGAAAGCTTCGTAATTGACTTAGGTTCATGGGAGTAGGCCAATTTTTAATTGCTTCAGTTTTAGAGTCATCTACCTCAACCCCATGCGTAGAAACAACAAATCCCAGAAATATTACCCTATCTTTGCAAAACGTGCATTTCTCAAGATTACCATAGAGCTTATTAGCACGCAGCACATGCAAAACTTGGCGAATATGATCAATATGTTCAATTTCGTTGTGGCTATAAATTAATATGTCATCAAAATACACAACCACAAACTTTCCAATGAAATGCCTCAAAACATGATGCATTAATCTTATGAAAGTACTAGGTGCATTAGTTAAACCAAAAGGCATGACTAACCACTCATATAGACCGAATTTAGTTTTAAAGGCTGTTTTCCACTCATCTCCTTCTTTCATCCTAATTTGATGATAACCACTACGCAAATCAATCTTAGAGAAAATAGCAGCACCACTTAATTCATCGAGCATGTCATCCAACCGTGGAATAGGGTGACGATAACGAATAGTGATGTTATTAATTGCTCTACAATCTACACACATGCGCCATGTACCATCTTTCTTAGGAACTAAAATAACAGGAACAGCACAAGGACTTAAGCTCACACGAATATACCCTTTGTACAGAAGTTCTTGTACTTGTCGCTTAATTTCCTTCGTCTCCTCAAGATTGGTACGGTAGGGGGCTCGGTTGGGCAAAGAGGCTCCTGGAATCAAATCAATTTGATGTTCTATGCCTCTCAACGGTGGCAAACCAGCCGGTACCGCGTCGGGAAAAACGTCCTCGAAATCCTGCAACACTAGAGTAGGATTCTCACGAAACTCTTGCAAATCAGATTTAGTAGCTAACATGACTAGCTTTTTCTCTCCCTCACTTTTCTTTTTACCACTCGAATTTGGCTTGTGGCTCTCACTCACCGAAGGTGGAGTCTCTCTCCTATCTAATCTCTCACGCTCATCCTCACGGTGAACCTCAACTTTTTGACGAGATTGATTGACCACAGCTTGCGGTGTCATAGGCCTCAACATGATCTCCTTTCCTTGCCAATTAAGCTGGTATGTGTTGGCCCTACCATTGTGTCGGACATCTCTATCAAATTGCCATGGGCGACCCAACAATAAATGGCACACCGTCATAGTAACAACATCACACTCCACGGTGTCCTTATAAGGTCCAATCTGAAAGTCCACACGCACCATATGGTTGATCTTCATCTGCCCACTATCACTCAACCACTAAATAAAATAAGGATTAGGATGTGGCAAGTATTTCAGATTCAGTTTTTGACAAAGCTCTTTACTAGCCAAATTGCGGCAACTGCCACCATCAATTATCACTTTGCACGCCTTGCCATTACCAAGTGCAGCCATGGTTTGAAACAGATTGCAGCGCTGCTCCATGGGACTTGGCGTAACGCTCAATGCTCGCTGCGTACAAACAATAGTGGGCAAATGAGCAGCATCAGCATACATAATACCGATGTCCTCTTCCTCCACAAGATCAGCCGTATGGTCCACCTCATCACCACTCTCATACTCACCAGTTTCTTCATTGACTAACATAACTTTTCTATTGGGACAATCTCGCTTGAAATGACCCTTGCCGCCGCACGTATGCAGTTCATATCACGTGTACGGGCTGTAGAATTCGAAGAACCGGTACAACTTGCTGTAGGTGGCGGTGGAGGCTTGTGAGAAGGTGCAGCCGAAATTGGCTTTGTAGGTGCAGCTCCACGAGAACTTGGTGCAACACTAGATTGCACAATACTAGGTGTAGCACGTGAGGAAAAACTGCCCCTTCCAAAGGAAGAACGAGACAAATATTTGGCATCTTCGGCCACTTGTAACTCAGCTTCACGTGCTTGATGCAATAAATCCTCTCTATCAGCATATTGATAATGACGTACAATTCTCTTGACATGAAAGTTCAAACCTGACAAGAAACGCTGAATGGTTTGTTCAGATTCTTCTCTCACTTTAGCACGCTGCATAATCAACTCCATCTCCTTGTAATATTCATCCACGGAGGAAGTACCTTGCTTCAGATTTTGCAACTTGTCATACAAGGAACGCCTATAGTTAAGAGGAACAAAACGATGGTGCATCTCTTCCTTCATCTCTCGCCAAGAACGAATAGGCAAGTCATTAGCTTCACGCCTTGCATTAACAAGACCATGCCACCAAAGCAAAGCATAACCATCAAACTCAGAAGATGCAAGCTTGATCTTTCTATCTTCCGTACAATCATGCCAACGCCATAATTGTTCCATCTTCAACTCCCAATTAATATATTCTTCCACGTCAATAGAGCCCTCGAATTTGGGAATGCTGAATTTTGGTTTACCCAAACCGTCATCATCACGAATGGCTGCATGACCAACATTATCAAACAGACGACGAGCACGACCAATAGGTGCACCACCACGCCCCGGATGTGCAGCACCGCGGCCGTCTCCTCGGCCAACATTAGCAGGAATAGCGTGGCCATTAACTGCCTCATCAGCATCATCATAAGCACCAAATGGGTCGTCATGTTCGGCCTGAACACTGGCATCGTCTGTTGGCTGTCCATGACGCTGTGTGATTGCCTCCATGGCTCGAGTCATAGCATCCACGGACCGCTGAAGAGTCCCCAATGACCGCTGTACAGTATCAACCTTGGCATCTGTGGCCTCCAAACCAGTGTGCAACCTCTCAGATTCAGCCCCAAACTGACGTGAAAGATGATCACGTAGGGCCTCATATTCCCGCCAATTAACCGAAGCATTATCCTCCTTCTTTTGCTGCACCACACTTGCGGTGTCATCACCTGACGACATGATTAGTGTGCACAAGAATATCGAGATATATATGTGGAAACTCTCAACTCACTCAAAAACCAAAAGAATGTGTGGATCTTACCGTTCCAAAGTGAATTAGCAAAGCTTACCAACTTGTAATAGGAGCACGTGCACATATGTGATGAAGCGAATATTATGGGTATCAAAGTGTCACACAACAAAAACAGGGTATATTGGTGGAGCTTGGTTGGGAGGCATAACAACACCAACTACAAATCCTATTTGCTGTTCGTGTGAAACTCGAAAACACAGGAAACACACACGTGGAGAATAATGTGGCAAAGCAACTATAGGGATGAGCACAAATATGTAAAGATATGTCCGGAGTATAGCTCGTGTTGCAATGCACGGGAAGGACACTAGCAAGTTGCTCAAATAAACTCAGGCACAAGATTGCTCAACAATGAGTAGTGTCACAAAAGATACTATGCACTTTGGCATATTTCCTTGCTCTTTTTTTTTTGAATTTTTCAATTTTGTATGGCCAGCACTTGAAGATACACAATACACACAATAATGAGCAGCCTGGGAGCACAAAACGTTAGCTAGTCCTGTATGGGTAAGCTCCTAACACTGCTGTAGAAAGGCTGTGTCTAAGGTTTCTGCACAAAAGTGGCAAAAAGAAATACTTCCCGACGTTATTTGGAAATCCTGAGACGTCGAAAAGCCATAAAAAGACGAAATGAGTTTGGCTGCCTTCGCTTCCGTCTCCTCTACAAAACGAGCTAAAAATCGACCAAATCAGAGTTCGTATGCAAAAGTTATGCCCGGTTGAATTTTCTGCCGGAACCGTCTACGACACGAACTCGGAAACGGAACACGGAAGGAAAACAGCGACGTACGTCGATGGAAACTGCCGATTCTGACCCGAACTCGGAAACAACCGAAACCTCTTCTCTTTTTTTTTTTGATTTTTTGACAATGACTCCGAATCCAACACAACTAAGTACGGAAAGTAACAACTCCAAACCTAAACAAACTCTACGACACAAACGGGAAAAAAAGAAACGCAAAAGATCTACACGAACAGCAACTAGAACATGCAATCGGTGCTATCTAGTCTATGGCGATGTCTAAACCCTAATATTTTTGTGTGGCTTTTTCTGTATAGGACGAAAAACAGTAAATCTACGGGATGGACTGGTGGATGCTCACCGAGTAAAAATGCTGGAAATCTGATACCAAGATGATATGGGGTGGCCCGATCTTCTCAGTGAGCCGATGGTGGAATCGATGGATGATGTAGATAACTCGCGGATGCTCTCGAACTTTCCGGCTGTTCCCCGTTGCCAATGCAACAGCTCTTCAACCCAATGGATATTCGCAACACCACACGCTAGTGCAACGCAGCCGCCGACCACGAAGCGGTTTTGCAATCTACCAATTCCCAGTGGAACGACAGATCACACTCAAACTTTGGTAACAATAACCTCTCAATCGCAACAAAGGAGAGGGGTGAATTCCTGATCGCAGCAAAGAGGAATTCTGATAGATGAATGCTTAGCAATTCGATCTAGGGTTTAGTTTAAACGTGGTCTACCTCCCAACTCGCAGGTTGGAGGAATATATGGGGAGGTGGGTGCGGCCAAAACAGCCCCAAACGCACCTCCTCAAAACCTAACTCGGTTTGGACTCAAACTGGGATTCAACTAGATACAAACCGACCCATGGTGGTTCGGCCTAACATGGCACGCAGGCCTCATGTATAACACCTTAGACTAATATCTTCTTACGTTATCTCCTGGTGCGCCACTTGATCCCTCTAACGTGCAAACGAGTGATTTCCTTCAATGCCCTGGTGCGCCGGCCTCCCTCTCCTCCCTCGTGCACTTGCTGATATTGGAAATCAGTGATGGTTCTTCTCCTTGATGTAGCTCGTCTCCTCCTCCCATGCTTGTGTTATCAATAAACCTGATCATACATAGATGCATAGACTTAGGCAGTATAAAGTTCTCATTAACACAAACATCATATTCAATTAAGAGTGAGTTCACCTGTTGCTCAAGTAACTTGGTTCGAGCCCTTGTCATTGGTCCAATCCTCACATCATTAGCTTTGTCTTGTACATCAACATCATCAATAGGAGAAGATGGTAAAGGACTAGGGATGTCCTCATCAGTGTGCCTACTAAAGATTATTGTCCACACGCCTGCATTCATATCATAACTGCTCCGTGAAACTTGTTAAAAATGATTACATATATTTTCCTTAAACCTTTTGATATTCCGTGAAGCTGAGCAATATTGAGTACTAAGTAGTTTATAACTGCTCTGTGAAGCTTTCTTCACGGCTGGAAATGTCAACCCGGCTGCTCATGTGCTTTACACGCTATGCCACTGCATTAATTTATGATCAAGAAAAACAAAAACACACATATTGATGAGGATATATCGGTGGATTATGATGATTATCCATGTTTAAACTGGAAGGAAATACTAAACATGATCGATGATTATTATAAGGTGAACTCATTCCTAGTTGGATATGATACCATGAATTATAAGAATGTTATACTGCCTAAGTTATTATGTTTATGTATCATTAGGTTTGAGTTGATGGAGATAATGGCGAATGGAGAAGAAGATGTGGGCAAGGAATGGAGGCTGTTGACAAACATCAAGGTGGCTAGCACGAGGGAGGCGAGGGAGGAAGTGGAGCCATCACGCGAAGAAGGGATGCTGCAAACAAAGAAAGATCCTTTCCAATTCGGATTCAAGATTTGTTCAGATTCGGTTCGGACTGACAGAAGTCCTGAATTTGAAACGGACGTGGATTCTTTATACGGACTCCAAATAGAGCAAAGAAGCACAATCTGAAAAGGCTATTTGAAGGGCTTTCCAATGGGTCCGGCCACATGCCCCGGTTCGGCTCGGACTGGGCGCGGTGACCGCAACAAGTCACGAGTTGTTTTCTGCCTGTTTCCAAACAGAGTCCGTTAAAGTTAGGAAAGTTAGGTTTTGACTCCAACACAATGTTGGACGTCCAGCAGCCTTTATAAGGCTTGTAATTTCGTGGCTTTTAGGTTTAAGACCACGTTTAAACATAAACCCTAGATTGGATTGCTAAGCATTCATCTATATTCGAGTTCCTCTGTGTTGCGCTCAGGAATTCAACCTCTCCACTGTGTTGCGCTCTGGAGATTATTATCCGAAGTTTGAGTGTGATCTGTTGTTCCACTGGGAATTAGTAGATTGCAAAACCGCTTCGTGGTCAGCGGCTACGTTGCATCGGTGTGAGGCGTCGCGAATATCCATTGGGTTGAAGAGCTGTTGCATTGGCAACGGGGGAACAGCCGGAGAGTTCGTCGGATTCTCGCAAGTTATCTTCCACCATCATCCATCTACCCACCGCTCACTGAGAAGATCGGGCCACCCCTTTATCATCTTGGTATCAGATTTCCAGCGTTTACTCGGTGAGCATCCACAAATCCATCCCGTAGATTTACTGTTTTTCGTCCTATACAGAAAAAGCCAAAAATATTAGGTTTAGATCTCGCCAGAACCCTAGATTGCATCGGATTACAAGTTCTAGCTGCTGATCGTGTCTTTTCGCGTTACTTTTTCTTCCGATCTGAGTCGTCCTAGCGTCTAGGTCTCTGTTTCTTTTCGTCTGTTTTTCTTGTCGTCGGAGTGCTGGTCTGTTACGTGTTTGTCCAATCGGAAGTCAGCCGAATCGCTGCTGCGCCATATAAAATTGCTTTGCTTAAATACCTGCCTCGTGAGGTGTTTGTTTGAGCAAAGAATTTTCCTGCACGTTTATCCAAGCAGCAAAGGACAAGGAAAGACAAGTTTGAATCAATCTTCGTTGCTGTTTTTCTTTTGGTTTCCATGCCGCATATGTGTGCTGCTGTTTCCATGTCTGATTAGAGTCCGAATTTAGATTGATTAGGTTTTTGTTCTTGTCCGTCCATTAAATTCCCTGATCCCGTTAATCCGAGTCTTCCTTTTGATAAGCCTTAGGTAAAAGCCTGTCTATCTTTTTGTGTTTAGAACTTTCCTACGAGACTAGTAAATTATTTGCTCTTTGGGCTGCTCATATAGGTTGGAAAGTGCATTATTTTGGCAGTCTATTTTATTTGCTCCTGTGAAATATTTGTGTGGCCTAGTTAAACAGAGAAAAAGGGAGAAAAAAAAAGAAGAGAAAAAGGAAGTTCTGAAATTACTGTAGCTACAGTACGAGCGAAAAAGAAAAAGGAGGCCAGAATTTTACTCATATAAGATCTGTTGGGAGCATTGTTTGCAAATTATATTCCTGCCTTGCACTAGTAGAATTGAGCAATCTTGTGCCCTTATTATTGAGCTTTTGCTAGCGTCTCTCCTGTGCATTGCAACACGAGCATTACTCCGACATATATCATTCTTAGCTCATTTTCAGAGTTGCAATTGCCCCATTTATCTCCACCGTGTGCGTTTCCGAGTGTCTCTTGTGTCATACGATCAGCACTAGGCTTTGTGAATTGGTGTTGTTAGGTATCCCAACCAAGCTCCACCAAATACCCTGTTTTGTTGTGTGACACTTTGATACCCATAATATTCGCTTCACCCCATCCATGCACGTACTGTCCCTACGAGTGGTAAGCTTTACTATTCACTTTGGAACGGTAAGATACACAATTTTTTTCGGTCTTGAGTGAGTTGAGAGTTTGCCACATATATACATATTTGTGTTGTTTACTAACCATGGCAGAATACGAGGGTGATTTTGAAACTAGCAAACGCAAATTTTGCAGTGCAGCCTTTTGGAAAGAAGAAAGTCGTCCAATCCAAGGAAACGGTCTGTTCCACTTCAATGCCATTATTTGTGGACGAGTTGCTGCTGTAACCATTGAGAGATTCTCGTCTATTAATTTAGTCAGCATTGAAGTCGTTGAAAAGTTGCAGCTTAGTACATGTTACCTTTCAGAGCCTTATTTCCTAGCTTCTGCGTATGGTGCACTCCAAATTTCACACCAGGCTGAGGTTCCTATTACCATAGGACAGCACACCGAGGTTGTGGTATGTGATATATCTCCTGTGGCACTTGATTCTTGTCACATCATGTTGGGAGCACTGTGGTGGAGACAATTTAAAGCAAGTTGTCCACGAGGTGTTGATGGTTTGTCCATCATTTGGAACATGAGGAAGAGATACTTACAACCTACACCTGAAGACGATTTTCATGCATTTCATCTTGTTCGGAAGGAAAAGAAGAAAGAGTTTTTAATGTCAAAAACGAACAAGAGCATGGTTGTGGAGTGTCCGAATCGGAAAACTGTTGAGCTACTTCTGCATCAAAACCCATGTGAGAATGAGCGCCACATAGCCAAATTGAGTGAGAGTGTTATAAAAAGTGAGCTGTGTGATTCCACTACACGTGCGGTTGAGTGCATACACTTTGAGAGTATGAGAGAACAATACAACATGAGTGTAGTAGATGATAGGACATGTGAGGATATTTCTGCTAATGTAACTATCTCTACTTCTAGTGTTGTTTCTTATGATATGCAGGTTGCTTTTGAAGAAAGGGAGCCGTCAAGTCTACAACCTGCATCACCACAAGAGGAAGATGTTCCAGTACCTACTACATCTGAGGAGATTGCCATTGACATAGGTACTGATTTGGAGCTGCTGCCAGGAAGCGCGCCACTTTGTGAGCATAATTCTTTACTGGATGATTCTTGTGATTTGATATGCAAACATATTTCAGAACCATGTGATAACTTGCTGAATTCAAATTTTGATCATGTGGTATTGATTACACATAAAGAGATCCTTGCTGAAATACCACCGACTAATGTTTTGTATTATATCATGCTAGAAAAACCTCTTACCATGAGTTGTGCTATGAATAAGATTTCTAAAATTTCATATGTAAATTCTAGCACATATGCCAATTGTTTTCGATTCAATTTAATTGGTGACTATAGCATGAACGAGAATTTTTTGGTGGATCACATATGCATTACCTATGATAAAATTGCTGAACTGAAACATGCTGTTTTCAGTCATATATTCTATGTGCCGGAATCTTTTTGTTTTGGGACGATACCTAATTCTCATGATAATGTGCTATATTCTAGTCTAGTTGATGTATTACAGCGAACAAAGGTAGCTTCACCTTTGTTGAACTATTCTGATCTTGCCAGATTTGAATATGCGTATGCACATACGTTGTGTTTGTCCCAAACTGACTTATACTTCACTTATATCTGCAAATTGAGTTGCATCTTCAATACCGGGATTAATGATCATGGACTTATAATTAATTGTGCTGCTGCATGGTCATTACTTTGTGCTAAATATCAGAGTAGCGCATGTAAAATGTGGTATCCAACAAATTTGCATATGTTGAACTGGTTTTGCCATGATAGCATGAAATTTGATCACCGATCTTCTGTGAGGATACTGGATTTAATACTGAATCATAAGATTTTATATATTTGTGTCTATCATTTTGATCATGATTCTATGAACTTCACTTATACTTGCAATTCTGATTGCTTATTGCTGAGATTTTCTCGGTTCCATTATGACAATTATATGTGCTATGCTCGCAATTTTCGTTGCATTTTGTCATTTGAGAATAATCATCCTATTTACAAACATGATACAACCTGCTATATATACATATACTCTGCGTACACGTTGTTCTTTTTGTTTCTTCCACTTTCAGCTTATCCAAAGCCGCGGACGGCTTTTCTTGAAGAAAGGGAGGATGATGAGGATATATCGGTGGATTATGATGATTATCCATGTTTAAACTGGAAGGAAATACTAAACATGATCGATGATTATTATAAGGTGAACTCATTCCTAGTTGGATATGATACCATGAATTATAAGAATGTTATACTGCCTAAGTTATTATGTTTATGTATCATTAGGTTTGAGTTGATGGAGATAATGGCGAATGGAGAAGAAGATGTGGGCAAGGAATGGAGGCTGTTGACAAACATCAAGGTGGCTAGCACGAGGGAGGCGAGGGAGGAAGTGGAGCCATCACGCGAAGAAGGGATGCTGCAAACAAAGAAAGATCCTTTCCAATTCGGATTCAAGATTTGTTCAGATTCGGTTCGGACTGACAGAAGTCCTGAATTTGAAACGGACGTGGATTCTTTATACGGACTCCAAATAGAGCAAAGAAGCACAATCTGAAAAGGCTATTTGAAGGGCTTTCCAATGGGTCCGGCCACATGCCCCGGTTCGGCTCGGACTGGGCGCGGTGACCGCAACAAGTCACGAGTTGTTTTCTGCCTGTTTCCAAACAGAGTCCGTTAAAGTTAGGAAAGTTAGGTTTTGACTCCAACACAATGTTGGACGTCCAGCAGCCTTTATAAGGCTTGTAATTTCGTGGCTTTTAGGTTTAAGACCACGTTTAAACATAAACCCTAGATTGGATTGCTAAGCATTCATCTATATTCGAGTTCCTCTGTGTTGCGCTCAGGAATTCAACCTCTCCACTGTGTTGCGCTCTGGAGATTATTATCCGAAGTTTGAGTGTGATCTGTTGTTCCACTGGGAATTAGTAGATTGCAAAACCGCTTCGTGGTCAGCGGCTACGTTGCATCGGTGTGAGGCGTCGCGAATATCCATTGGGTTGAAGAGCTGTTGCATTGGCAACGGGGGAACAGCCGGAGAGTTCGTCGGATTCTCGCAAGTTATCTTCCACCATCATCCATCTACCCACCGCTCACTGAGAAGATCGGGCCACCCTTGATACGGGCATCGTCGGCATTATATTGGTCCGTTGACACGCTAGGACATATGTAATAGTAATATAAGTCTAAGGTGTTGTTAATTAGGGACTGCGTGCCAAACATGGCCGAACCCAACCATGGGTCTCGGTTTGTATCAGTTTGAGTCCAATTAGATTTAGGTGTCTGAGTCGAATCAGGTTAGGTTTCAGCGGCTCCTACCCCTTTGGCCTTTATAACCAGAGGGGGTGTCACAATATTGGGGGAGTTGAAAAGTTATGTAGAACATTGTGTTCAAGGTCGCCTCCGTCCTAAGGGATCGGCGTGTAGACGGCGTCTCGGACGTTCGTCAGTTATCTTTGAAATAAAGACATGAGTGTTCTTGAATTGTCAAGAGTTATCATGTGTGCGCGAAGGTTCTTGGATCTGCCAAGGGTTGTCGTGCTTGGCGTGAGGCGTGGTGTTCATCATCATGTTGCTCGCCTAAATCTATCCAGATTCTTCAGGTTGCGTGGATTGCCACGTGGTTGGGAGAATAGTTATCTCGGTGGTTCTTGCGGTGAAAGATCGGGCAAAACTCAAGTGATCATCGGAGCGATCCTTATCATGTGGTATCAGAGCCAGGTTGATCACCGCGAGGGAGTTCGTCCAGTTAAAGATCGATCTGCAGGTTTGCATAGATTGGCAGATTTATTTTGTTGCTGGAGTTGTTGGAGGAAGGATGACGAGTTGGCACGATTTGCATCTCAAAGCGCCGACGAGTTGGAGAAAATATCGGAAGCCGTCAGCGTTTTGCGATCTCGCGAGTTGGTTCGCGGCGGTGAATTTCCGTTCGATCGGCTGCTGTGTTGGGCCACGTACCGGAAAAGGCAAGGAAATATAGACGTTCCGAAGGAAATTTCTGTTCGTATTCTGCTGGGATTCCGGACGAGCGACGTGAGAAAAAAAAGACAAGTAGAGATTGGATACCTACCTGGTCACGTACGTGGAGGAAGAGAAATTTAAAAGAAAAGGAAAGAGGGATATCGGATCGGATTGGTTGGCCACTAAGTTCCTTAGATATCGTAATCTGTTTTGGCAAATCATTGTTTGGTTGGAAAGGAAAGTAAATGAACAGCAGATTCGGATCTCATTGCTACGTTAAAAAAAAAAGGAAAGTGTAGTCCGGATCGGAAATAGAAAAGAAGGGTCGAATCTGATTCAACCGTGACCAGTCTATCTGGTGGACTTTTTGGTACGGCAAGGAGAAAAAAAAATAGAGACATAGATTTTAATTTTAAACGGTGTTGGATTTGAATCATTTGGATCCTTGGTGTGCAGCAATTTGTGCTGTTTGTTTTGGATGATGTGCCAAGTTTGTCCCAACAAATTCAGATTGCCTCCGCAGCCGTATTCAGCTGATTTGGACCCTTGGTGTGCAGGAATTGTCCTGTTGTGTTTGGGGTGATTTGCGTGGTGCGTTTGCGTTGCAGTCAGAAAGTTGTGTGTCTCAATCAGGTTGGTGGTGCCAAACATGGAGGGCGCCAAGAACAAGTCTAGCTAGCCGAGAGGGAGGATGTGGTGTGGCAGGCCGGCAACACTTGAAGAGGAAGAAGGATCGTGGCGATGTGCAGATTTGACGCCACAAGCGCTGGAGAAGACCTTTCGGCGTTGAGGACAACGCCTTTCTAAGAAGGGGAGGATGATACGGGCATCGTCGGCATTATATTGGTCCGTTGACACGCTAGGACATATGTAATAGTAATATAAGTCTAAGGTGTTGTTAATTAGGGACTGCGTGCCAAACATGGCCGAACCCAACCATGGGTCTCGGTTTGTATCAGTTTGAGTCCAATTAGATTTAGGTGTCTGAGTCGAATCAGGTTAGGTTTCAGCGGCTCCTACCCCTTTGGCCTTTATAACCAGAGGGGGTGTCACAATATTGGGGGAGTTGAAAAGTTATGTAGAACATTGTGTTCAAGGTCGCCTCCGTCCTAAGGGATCGGCGTGTAGACGGCGTCTCGGACGTTCGTCAGTTATCTTTGAAATAAAGACATGAGTGTTCTTGAATTGTCAAGAGTTATCATGTGTGCGCGAAGGTTCTTGGATCTGCCAAGGGTTGTCGTGCTTGGCGTGAGGCGTGGTGTTCATCATCATGTTGCTCGCCTAAATCTATCCAGATTCTTCAGGTTGCGTGGATTGCCACGTGGTTGGGAGAATAGTTATCTCGGTGGTTCTTGCGGTGAAAGATCGGGCAAAACTCAAGTGATCATCGGAGCGATCCTTATCACATATTAAACCTTGAATGCACAATTCTACAGATATATGGAGATCCGGATGCAGCAGACGTAGTTTTTACCTCAGGAGCAGATATTAATGTGGTTGACATTAGCATAACAACTCAAGTTTGCTTTCTATGGTTGTCCCTTTATATCAGAAGCAATTCCAAAGTTCAGGTTGTGAGGACGAGGTTTTACTTAATATCCCACCATGTGAATTTCTTTGATGCAGATGAGGATCTCTTGGAGCTCAGAAACTCAAAAGGGAATCATGCACAATTCTTGTGTCACATGCGCAAGTTCTACAGAGATTGGCATGCCGAGTCTGACGGCTTCCATGGTAGTATATAGTAACGCTTTCCTTTTTGTATGCTATTGCTGAACTTTCCACTGAATCCGCAAAACCAATTTCAACTGATTGTCCCGTCTTATTCAGGGATTTTCCTCCATGGTCCTGTGAGCTTTATAGCCTTAGTTCATCCTAAGTACTTCACATTTAAGAAGGGTGCCGTGAGAGTTCAGACCTAGAGCATTTGCACCGGACATACTTTGATGGATCATGGATTGAAAAAGTATGCATCCTGCTATTTATGACTAAATTATATATGTTATAGCTACTTAATGTTTTGACATTCGTACACATATCATGCGGAGGGAGCTCGAGGAGCAGCGCTGGGAAAGGTGGTGCTGCGGGCGGCAGCGCAGGACCCGTACTGCTCCTTCTTTACCGTCAAGCACCAAGCGCCACCAAATTTGTTGGTCCTAGCCTCAGGTAAAAATACTCCTGTTATTTCTCATTTACGTGAAATGGATTGCTGCTTGATTTGATTTGTTTAGCATTTGTGTGTATTATGTTACTGTGTTAACTACAACTTGCACAATAAGAACAATCTAATAAATGCATTGACTGTACTTTGTGTTTTGTTTTTTCATTGAAACTAAATTTGGGGTTGTATCTTACTAAGTAATACCAGGTCAACCATTTCTTCGATTTATATTGCTATGGAAACTTTATCATATGCATTCCAGCTATATGAGAAAAGTAAGCATTGACTATGTTGTTTTACTTTAATGCTATCTAACATTTTTAGGATGCTTCATGCAGCTATGATAGGTTCGTAGCTCATGATAGCTGAGTTGCATATGATTCCCTGTTTTTATGAGAAATATGATCTAACATTTATAAGGAATACCATGGTTATTTGAGTGTTTGACACGGTTAACTTTTTTTTTTTGCATGAACCACTTCCTTTTTCCATTGTGTTTGAATGTTCCATTCTGTTCTGGGGGGAGGGGGATTCGCCGATAGTTCCAGATGTTGTTACCCGATGATTTGGTTCACATGGATCATAAAGGATGCTTCTATAATGTTTATTTGCCTTGAACATTACTTGTAACAGGATGCATTTTGTTCCCTACTGTTTTTGTTGCAGGGCTTTATTCCTTGTTCTTTCAGTCTTTTGTGCTATTGTTTCTACATTTATCTGTTAAATTCAGTGTTGCTCTCAATGGTAGATTCCCTGGGATACATGGCTTGTATTATTTATTAGAGATTAAATCTCATGTCCTCTGCTATATCCATGCTACCAAAAAGTTCATCTATGGACATCTGTTATTTAAGATTTAAGAATAATGCTAATCTATTGACTTTGGGTGACAAAGTCTAGAGTTACCTGTAACGGGAAGCATTTTCTTCGCAACTGTTTTTGCTGCAGGACTTTATTCCTTGCGTTCTTTAGTCTTTTGTGATGTTGATTCTACATTTATCTGTTAAATTCCGTGCTCTCAATGGTAGGTTCCCTGGGATAGATCGCTTGTACTATTTATTAGGGATTAAATATCATGTGCTATGATATATCCATGCTACCAAAAAGTTCATTTATGAACATATAATGGTAATTATGGTTTGAGAAGAGAAAGGCGATTGGTCAACACGTACTTGTATAGATACAAATGTAAATCATACCATTTAATTTAGGATCAGGCCTTTGATCATGGAAGTTAGAAACCAAATCAAAACCATTGTGTGCTTATTTACTGCAGTATACATGGGCCTATCCTACAATGCCTTTATTTGGCTTGTTAGAAATACATGTAGCATGATGTACTTCCCTAATTTCATTTCCTATTGGACAAAGGTCAAAACCAGAAAATACACAATGATGTGGTGATAAGAAGCTCAGAGCCCCTCTCTTTATACTTTGGATGCATTTGTTTTCTTTTCTGCCGTCATATACTCCCTATGACCCAAAACCTTTAAGTTGTGCGCGAAGTGTTCATCCGACATTTTTATGGATCAGATGTAGTGTATTTCTTTGAAGCGGTGCCTTTATCTAAAAAAAAGAGATTCTTTGTGCAATTATTTCGCTGACAAATACAATACATGTTTCTGTTGCAGTACTGCCTAGCTCTAGAAGCCATGACATGAGTTTCTCACTGGATCTATGACCTCGTGAAAAATATTGTCCGTAGGCCAAGAATGCAGAGCAATAGAAAAATGTGGCTATTCGACTATATGATGAAGGACCTTTTGATCTTTGGCGGGTGCTGTCAAGTATTTATAAATTGTAAGAAAATCCAGTTGCTCTTGCCTCATATGGGAGGAAACTTGCTATGGGCACCTCTACTTAACTAAGTATTTGGCCACTCTATTTATGTAACATCGCTAACTCTATATATTCTGACAGTATAAAGTTTTAGAATGTAGTGCTTATGTTAGATTATAGGCCGGTATATTTGCACAATGTTTGTTGCTTTCTTATAAGGGCATGCATATAGTAGTTTTGTCCTTTGCTAGACTTTGTGAGTCATTTACAAGATGAAGAGAGTGCATGTATCCAGCTAAGTAAGTCGGTGTGTCAAATAAAATTAAGTGGTGTTTCAAATAAAATTAAGTCAACATTCTTACCTACATCTGATTATCAAAGTAATCTTGCTTTCTTTTTTTCATAAGGATAGAAATTGGTAGTACCTTATCATACTTCTCTTATGGAAATAAATACAGGCTAAGATGATAAGATGTCCATTTAATTTCCTTGAAACAAAATGTCTTCTGATTTAGAACACTCCAAATAGGTCTAATTGAAAGATGAATATGAAAGATGAATGTACATATAAACTATGATTACAACAAACATTATATGCAACTAATTCAAGCCTTATACTTAAACATACAAATTAGGATTGTCATAACGATTATTCATGAACAAATAAATTGAAACTTGATGCATGTTAGATCATATTGGATCGGGTCGGTGAAGGGGATATATATTGGATTAAGGTGATGATGGGGACAAGACATAGGAACATACGAGACAGTAAAAAACAATGTGACATAAAAAGAGGAGTAAATGAACGTATAAAAAGAGAGCAATAAATGAAAAAATCCTAATCGTGAGCACAACGAGAGGAGTTTGCAAAACACTAACGGGTAAGTTCCATAATCCCGTGAGATGTTGATAGTAGTGGGTTGAGAGCCGCAGGTGGGGAACAATATACATGCATATTGCTAAAATAAGTCTCGCTTCTACCATTTGCGTCACTGACCCAACAGTTTATCTATTATTTCCTTTATGCCAAAACTGTAGAGTCTATTAACTTGATAAAAGAATTAATTTTGCAAATATTGTGTATCTACCTTCGCGCCAGATTGGCATACATGGGATTTTTCTGAACCGACTTGGTAGTCTTCTGCCGCCAGTTAACGGTCTGAAGCGAGTTTTACTTCAATGAAATGAATGGTACCGAAACCAAAAGAGCCTATAACAACAATACGGTCTTGCCTCTGGCAGTTGCGCAGTTGCGCAACGGGTCATCTAGTATTATGAAATGTTGGGATGTTACAGGGACGACAAACGAAGAAGGCACGACTACGATCACGGCAGGAAAGACAAAGTCAAATTCGTAGCAGGTGGATTCTCGCAGGACGACTGAAATCAAGGCGATAGAAAGCAAGATGACCGGCGACGAAGTAGTCGACAAGACGATCGTCGAGACACACGAAGTGATAACTATAGACGAGATACACCAGTCGACTGACGCGACGACCGAGGCCAAGACCAGCGCGGGAGCTATAGAAGACAAGACTGGCAGAAACGCTCAGAGTCAAGAGTCGAGAAATCATTTCAAGAAAATATGGAGGACGAGTGCAGACTCCATATGTTCAAAGATCCGGCGACTAGACAGTTAACATCGCATCATACAATGGGAAGCTTCCGCGAATTCGGGCAAATGGCGATGGATTACATAAATCGGATGAAGAGAGAACAACCACAAGCTACCCCAACGGCATACATAGCACCTCCACAAAAAGTCGCAGCATTACCGCCACCATCGCAACACGATGCGAATAACCAGATGGCAGGCGCCATACATCACATACCGCACAATGTGGACACTCAATATCCGCAGCCAAAAGGGCAGATGTACATGATCCAGAAGGGATGCACCACCAACAGAAAACAAAACCGCCACACCAGAAACATCGATATGGCAGTATTAGCTCCACCCCCAGTAACAGAATTTTTGCAAGGGTCAGACATAACAATCGCTTTTGATCAGGAGTATCACCCGCCAGCCATCTATCGACCGGGACACGCCGCTCTAGTACTCGAAGGGCAGATCGGAGGATATACTATGACCAAAATATTCATGGACGGAGGCAGTGGCGTCAACATAATTTTCACAGACACGCTCCGAAGAATGAACAGGTCAGTCGAGGATCTCTCGAAATCTACAAACACCTTCCACGGTATTGTACCAGGCAAAGCCGTGCGGCCAGAAGGGAAAATCCAACTTGACGTCACATTCGGGGATGCAACCCACTTCAGAAGCGAACTCATCGACTGGAAATCACAATACCACGCCATATTTGGACGGCCGGCATCCGCAAGGTTCATGGCAGTACCGCACTATGGATACCTCAAGCTCAAAATGCCAAGTCCAAAAGGAGTCATCACAGTCAATGGAAACTTCCAGAAATCAGACGACTGCGACAGAGACTTTTGCCGGATCTCGGAGGCATTCGGAACAGAACAAAACTCAGACAAGGCGCGAGTCGAGAGGGAAGTGGCAACGGAGCCATAGCGTAAGAGGCGGGCAACCATAACCGCAACACATGAGGTAAACGCCATATGGACAATCGAGCTTGCAAAAGAAGAAGACACACACACCAAACCATGGACAATACACTTTGACGGGTCAAAAAATGGCAGAGGTACAGGCGCAGGTATGATACTCATAACACCCCTCAAGGAACAAATAAGCTATGTACTGCAGATAGGCTTCCCATCTCCATCAAAGGTCGAAGTCGACCACGAAGGCCTATTCCAAGGCATGCGACTGGCAAGATCATCAGGAGCACAACACATAATCATTCAAGGGAGCTCGTGCATAATCACGCAAAACGCGGCAGGTGCAAGCAGGATGAACATGGACAAGCTGGCTAGATATCAGGATTATTTCGATATGTGGCAAAGAAGATTTCACAGTTGCAAGCTATAGCATGTAGCGCGCACGCGCAACAAACAAGCCAACATGCTGGCAAACATTGGAGCAGCAAAGGCGCAGGTACCGCCAGGTGTTTTCTTCAGGCATATAAACCATAGGTCAATCAGAAGGTGGCACCCACAGGCCACTCGAGCAATAAAAATCCTCAGACAAAAACCAGACCAAGAGGATCCTCCAAGCAAAACAAATCAAGCCATGATTGATAAAGTGAGGTCAGGCACAAGCAGGGTGACAAACCCAAACCACATCACTACTATCTTCAGCCAAGGAGTGCCACACTGTGTCATCATAAGTGGCAATCACAAAATGAAATAGCAATACGCAAAGGGTGCGATGCCACTCGAAGCTTTTACTGCCATGCACATGACACTACCATGAAAAGACGCATTTCACGGGGAGCCCCTGACATTTCAACTGCAAGAGCCAAAAAGGTCATACGAGAGAAAGTACAAACCAAAGATGCTACAGCACCAAGAGGAAGCATACAGCTAGAAGAGTATGGCCAATTAGGGTCATCGTCATTTAGCAAAAACATCTAGTCGATTTAGCAAAAAGCTCATGTATCCAAAAGACCAGCAGGTTCCAGACGCGCTCTTTTTCTTACCAGAGTACCTAAGGGGACTGGAAGGTTTTTAATGAGGCGGCTTGCTGGTCAACATTTATAAAGAAAAGAGATTATCCATACTTTAACTAGCATAATTTATCGTCACAACGAAAAACGGCCACTCGATACACTCAGGGGCTGCACATATATCAAAAAGCAAAAAACAGTCGCTCGCCATGCTCGGGGGTTGCACATTAAAGGACAAAACGCGCAAAAGCAGCTACTCGACACGCTCGGGGGTTGCGTATGTATCAAAGAACAAAATGCAAGCAACCCAATGAACTTGAGAGCCACGCAAAAGAAAATACTCGCTACACTCGGAGCCCACGCATCAAAAGGAGATTGCAAAGGAAGCACCTCGGAAACATGAGTAATGGACTTCTATCATAAGCAAGCATACAAACAAAACCCCACTCGCTATACTCGGGGGCGGTGAGTCTCTATGCTATACATCATATACAGCACAAAAACTTATAAAGACAAAGGCTAAGCATCTTCGTCCTTCAACGATAAGTTGGAGTCGATTAGTTGCTTACACGCCCGGCTTATCAACCTCTCAGCAGGAGCAACAATACGCTCCATATCTTCGCTCGATAGTCAAAGCTCCGACTGAGATGAAGAAGAAGAGGAACGCCCGGAGTCTTGACTCTTCATATCATAAGCAAGCATACAAACAAAACCCCACTCGCTATACTCGGGGGCTGAGTCCCTATACTATACATCATATACACCACAAAAACTTATAAAAACATAGGCTAAGCATCTTCATCCTTCAACGATAAGTTGGAGTCGATTAGTTGCTTACACGCCCGTCTTATCAACCTCTCAGCAGGTGCAACCGTCCGCTCCATATCTTCGCTCGACAGTCAAAGCTCTGACCAAGATGAAGAAGAAGAGGAACGCCCGGAGTCTTGACTCTTCGTATATGCGAACGCGGCATTGGCTCCAAGCACAACCCGACGGGTCACAGCCTCGCGAATGGGTTCATGAGCACGGAATAAGTCGACTAGAGCTTGGATCCTTCAAGGTTGGGAACCCTCAGGGAACAGCTAGTGATTCGCCCGCATAAGTGCCGCCCGACAGCGCTCCAGCCGAACGGCACCACGCACACGCGGTCCTTCAGGGTGGCAAGGATGTTGGCATGATATGCATCAAGCCAGAAGTGTTGCAGACCGGTGACAGGCGTCCGAGTAGCATCTGCCAGACGTTCCGCCACACGAGCAACTTCAGCCTGGGAATCATCTACAAAAACTGAAGACAGAGCAAAAGGACAAGGCATTAGGCGCAAAACACACACGCAAGAAGCAAAGTCGACACACTAAATACCTTTAAGTTGCCTGTTCAAATCCTTCATCTCATAACAAACATACTTCTCTCTCTAGGTGGAAAGAGAAGGCCTCCCTCGAAGAATCTCAATATCAGTTCGAGCTGATTTAAGCTCCTCCTTCAGTTGAACAACCTTCTTCTTGGCGTACTCAAGAACTCGGGCGTCATTCCTCAGCTGCACAGCCGAGCGGAACTCTCCTTCCGCAGGAACATCCTTCTGAACGGTGGAGATGCCTGACTAGGACACAACCGCACGGTCTCAAACAAGATACAATTCAAAAACAAAAAGAAGGCACATAAATACACAACAAGGACCAAATAGGAGCTCTATTTCCCAAAAGATGTCATTAGTGGCAAAATGTACATTGCATATTACAAAACTAGATAGCGATTTCTAACAAAAGTCGCCTACGACAGGGCAGCGGGCTCAGACCTAGCTTTTCGGACAGCAACAACGGCTACCGAACGACGCTCCATGGTCGCAATTCTAGACTTAGCAAGGCGGGAGACGCGGGTGCTATATTTATTGAGACTCGAAGGCCTCCCATCTGACTTCTTGTGAAAGTCAGACAGGACACACTCATAGTCAGCATCCACGCCACGACTAAGGAGAAGCTTGAGGGTGGAGTCTGAGTCGTGTACCATCAGCTTCTGCGCATAGTCCTTCAAAGTCTTCGACTCAGGGCCCAGCTGCGCAGCAAAACCCGCAACAGTCGACGAGACCTCAGCCGAAGGCAACACCTCCTTGAAAACAACGCCAAGCGTCTGGATGGAGGTCTCCAGAGACATCCTGGCATGCTGTATAGTCACCCCAACCTGATCAAGGGCTTGTTCGAGTGACAAAGTGTCACTCGCTACACCACTAGAGCTGGAAGAGGGACCTGCTAAACAAAAAAACGAGTCAAGAAGATGGAAAAGACAAACAGCAAATTCTCACACAAAAAAGAATGCCATCCTCACCCGTAAGGGAACATGCAAAACCGAGCAGTCGCTTAGCCCGCTCCCCCTCAGAAGCACGAAGAGCATCAAGCTCTTCCTTAGTAGTCGACTCCTTGGAGAGGGCTTTCTCTACATCAGCCTGCGGGGATTCCAAAATTTATTTCTCCCCTGAAACAAAAGGGAAGAACTCCGGTCACATGGAAGAATAAAGAGAGCAGGTGCAAACTAAAAATAGAGACTTACGATTAAGCTGGTCTAGCTAAGAGCGAAGATCGGCTCGCTCCGCCTCCGAATACGCAAGGCCTCGCCGAAGGAAGCAAGGCCGCTACGGCCGGCTACAAGCATAAGGCATACATCACACACATATGTCAAAGAAAAGAACAACATACTGACAGAAAGAAGAAGTCTTACATGATTCAGCCAGGAGGGCATGGAAGAAGTTGAAGGTGCGGCAGTCGAAGCAGCCACGGTGGGCGCCGCGACTCCCGACGCAAGAACGGAAGGCGGCGAAGGAGCGACAACCGCCTCCGCAACAGGAGAGGAGGTGGCAGTCGTGGCATGGGCAGCCAAAGGGAAGAGGAAGGACATTTAGAGATTAAAACATAGCAAACAATAAAAGGACGTACACACGTCCATATGACAAAGAAATTACCTTCGCTCATCTTCGTCAGAAGTGAGGTCGAAGTCGAATCGGGGCTCGCCGAAGCCAGATTGGCAGGTGGAAGGTGGCGGTGAGCGCTGGGCCAAGGGTGGCACATCTCGCACAGGTGAAGAAGCACCAGAGTCCGCTGCCCCCTACCTTCGCCCGAGTGCACCAGACGGGGGCGCTTAGGAGCGGGCTCAATGGCCGCCTCAGCTTCAAGCTGCCCTACACCTTTTCCATCGACTTCAGATTTCTCTGAAGAAGAGGATTCAGCCTCAGGTAGGGAGTGTATCGACTTCTCTCGCTCCTTCAGTACAGCCGTCTCTTCGACATGCCCAGCTTCAGGAAGGGGAGGGAGTGAAGACTTCGTCGAATGCCCCTACACGAGGCAAAGCAAAAACAAAAGCAAGAGTAAATGAGAAGACAGTAACAAAATCCAGTCGACAAAGAAGATGCAAGCAAAAGGCAAAAAACTTACTTGAGGAAGGGGATTTTCCAAACTGAAGGGAGCTGTGGCGAAAGCATAGTCGATGGTGTCCTCAGCTTTATAGCTGGTCACCGATTTCACAAGTGCGTCGAGCTCATTCGCCGACAGCTCCACGACACTGATCCTAGCTCGCTGTTGGAGGGGACACACCCGACTCTTCAGGAAGGTATAGATCAGCTGAACACCGGTAACACCGGTGCTCAGCAGCCTGCCGACCTTCCCCAGCAGCGGGGCAGCCACGCGTTCTTCGGCTGGAGTAAGGGTGTGCTCCTAGGCCTTCGTCTTCTCAGGAGCGCCTCCAATCGAAAAAGTTGGCTTGACGTCCTAGTCCATGGGGACGTAGAACCACCTGGTCCTCCATCCCTGAGCAGAGTCGACTGCCTTCAAAGAGAAGTATTTGCAGCTGCTCTTGACCTGAAAGCCAACCCCCCCCCCCCCCCCCCTGGCTGGGTTCACCCGGTTGTTGCGGGCCATATGGCGCACCTGGAAGATGGACTTCCAATGGGGCCAGCTAGGAGACACCCCCAAGAAACACTCGCACATTACCATAAAGCAGACAATGTGCAGAACACCATTAGGGACCAGATCGTGGATCTGTATCCCGTAGGCAAAAAGAAGACCGCGTACAAAATCATGCGGCGGAAAACCATAACCCCGAGGGAGAAATTCGGCGAAGCACACCCGCTCACTGAGGAGTGGCGCGGAGGAATTCTCCTTGCCCGGAGAGCGGACGGCGAGCTCTGTCGCACGTGGCAGCAGCCCCTCATTGCAAAGGAGTGTCAGCCACTTCTCCGTCAAGATTGACGAAGTCCAACCGCCGGACTCCTTCTTCAGCGCGGGGGGGGGGGGGGGGGGTGGCACCCGCCTTCTTCCTTTTCTCGCTGGTGGTGGCAGCAGCAGCAGAGGACGCCGCACTCTTCTTAGGAGCCATGGTGAGTGGTGGGTGTGAAAATAAGAGGAGATTAGACGACAGCACAAGAACAAAGCAACGGCGAGCGCAAGGTAGAAGATGAAGCAGAAGGAAACGGAATGCAAATGGCAAGGTAAAACAAATCATAGCGGAGAAACCTGTACTTATGGTAAAAGCTAGAAAATCATCGCGGCTGTCTAAAAAAAATTTCTACGACGCGTGGCACAATCGAAGGACAATCGTCGCAGGCCACGCCGCCCACTACGCGCGCAAAACGAGGAGGTCATCATCACGTCTGCGAAAATCTCGCCACGCCAGGTCAAATCGGAACTGAACCGGCGTCCACAGCGGTCAAAGAGAGGGACCCACTATGTCACGTCCCATCAGAGTGTTATTCGCACGCCAAGGATGTCACGCATGACATCATTCCAGACGAACAAACGCAAAAGGCATCATACCACGACTGAGAAAAAGGAAAAGCTCCTTACAACTCAAAAGCAAAATTGCAAAACAAAGATAAAGAATGGTCAAGTGGGAAACTCCCATCGGGAGAAGCAAAAAAGTATTCGACTGATGAAACATAAAATTAAGATTATCCTCTACTGCAAGCAATAAAGAACAATCTCGGGGGCTACTCCCATCGGGAGCATTGTCGTGCACCCGATAGAATTTAAAACATTCAAAGCATAAGAATTTCCGAGTAAAAATCAGTCGATAAAAGGCCTCGGATTATAAGAAAGATACAAAGGTAAGACCCATCGATTAGTTGAGTGGGCCAAGGATCACTCCAGCAGTGTTTTAATCCTAGACATTTCCGTATCAGAAGATACGATGAAAATCCCGACGGACGCGCTGGGTAGCAAATTGAAACTGCAGAACAATATCAGTAAGTCCATCGATTGACCTGAGGAGAGTCTGTCCAGTATGTTCCAGGCTATGGCCCAAGGACTCGAAACCTGACTGAAGGCTAGTAAGGTTTTGCACAAGTGCAGTTAACTGGTTTTGACTCGTCGAATAATCCCATGCCTACTCAGTCAAAATCCTTTGTCATAATTCATAAGTCAGAAAGACAAAAAATACTCGGAGGCATAAAACATGAGACGTGCACTATGTAGTGAGTACATAACTTATTCTCCGAATTAGCCAAACACTCGGAGGATAATGACAAGGTTATACCAAACGGGTACCCCTTCGTGTAGGTACCTGGTGCACGTAATGACTAAAGCCGAGTTGTCAATAGGCTGAAGAAGCCCAACAAGTGAAGCCCAAGTCAAAGACTTCTACCATAGATAGCATAGTCGGTAGTACTTTCCATAAATGTAGTCCTAATCGGTTACGACCCAAAACCTGTACCCCTATATAAAGGACAGGAGGTAGACCGATCAGGGACGTGCCCAACCAGAATCACCTAACCCTAGCAAGATCAACATCTTGCTAGACCTCTGTACTCGCTGCATATACACAATCAATAACATATAAGCAGGAGTAAGGGTTTTATCTCACTCGAGGGACCCGAAGCTAGATAATTCCCGCTTGTCAGCCGGCGAATCTACCAACACTACGCCGTTATCTACCTCATAACTCTTACCCTAGGCCCATAACCATGAATATTGATGGGGACATCCCTCGTCACGGATCAACGCCTTGAATAGTTTCTTTGACGACATACACATTATCTTACTTCTACTTGCAATTGATCAATTATTATGAATTAGCACAATCATGCACGCTCGGAATCAATCTGTACCAAGCCAAAGGGCTATAAAGGGCATTTCTTTCTTTACTTCTCTGGTTCAATAACAGTGATCTTTAGTAGCTAAATCTAACGGGCTAAGATTATAAATCCTATTGCTGTACTACTCGGCTCATAATATGATACTCCAAGGGTGAGTTAATAGACTTATAACTAGATTACATGTGGATAATGAAGCAACCTCAAAGAATTACAGTGTACTGGGATGATAGGACATGTCTTGCGTCCATGGCGATGCATACTGCCCCTCGCAAGCGGGTATGGTTCACACTGGAATGGGAGAAGACTATGCACAAACACTTCCGGTTTAACTTCTGTGAAATTTTTCATATGGGCAGTGAGGTTGTGCTACCAAATGCTTGTTTGGAAGGTGAGAAGATCTTAGTTATGTTAAGTGATTATTTTCATAGTTGTGAATTACTTTTGGTTCTTTAGACCAATGGTTCGTTGATTAGGGATTGTTTTTTGGAAAACAGGAGGTTTGAATAGATTAAACTCTTATAAACGAAAACATAATGCTCCATTCGGTTTCTTCCTATTACCATATGTGGATGGTACGTATAGCAATACAGGATAGCATTAAGCATGTTGGAAGGTCATGTCGCTTCAAATTTTCCATCATTGTTGGACATCTTTTTTTCATTCACTAATAGAGATTGTTTATGTATTAGAATGTGTCAAGCTTCTATGATCTCTCAGTTTTTTCTTGATTCTTCATTGCTTTGTAACAGTATTTTCCTTTTATCACCTCATTGTTCTTTCGAGTTAACACAGTAGATGGTATGGACACATCATTAGAAATTATATCCTGACAATTAGAATAGACACATTACCAAATACTTATTCAGTTCCTTTCATTAGTAATACATGCCCGTCTGAATGATAAATGCTATTTTGATTGCTCGGTTTTTAGTTCCTGAATGTGTGGTGTTGCATGAGTAACCAAGATTATTGGGTTATTTCGATTACTCTCATGTACAATAACTAATCTGAGTCATGGTTAATTTGTTTTCTTTTTCGACATGGGACTAGATCAATTTGTCAGTGATATTATTGTCTATACTTATTTTCCTTGATGATTAGCGCATATTTAAGAGTTCTTTATTGAATTTTCTGATATGTTCTCCCAGTCAAAACAAGTTTGGTCTCGCCAATTGATTTTGCTTGTTTTCTGTTCAATCATCTCTTTAACTCATGCAGATAACAGATATATTTTGTTTCATCTTCACATCATTTGCCAAGCTGATTGGCTGGCTATTCCAGTCATACAGTATGTTGCAGGATAGCTCGATCATTGTCTTCTCATAGTCATACAGTCATGCTGACGAAAAAAAAAGAATCATGCCGGAGGCTGTGAAGTTGACCATGCTTCTCCATGGCCAATATACTTTCAAATCATGTCTTGCACAATGTCTTGAAATTTTCCAATGAAGTTATCATTGAATTGGTTTCCTTTCTTACGGACAACTTATGTATCGAGCTACATTTCAGAACTTAATATATGATACAGTATATGCAATGTGGTCAAATATTATTTTTTGTTAAATGAAGGAGGGTACCTCATGATTTCACAACTCTTGCCGCGAAAGTTTGTGTTATGGTGTGTTGCATGAGCACATTTTGACCTGCGCACGAGGACCTCTTGAAATTTCTTGTAAAGGATCTTCCTCTTGGTATTATACATTGATTTCCATTAAAAAGTTCATTTACTTCAATGATCCTTCACGGCTTGAAAATTTGTCAAATGAGTCACTATTTGTAACTTGTTACATATAACGAGGCTACAGAGATATAATGGCCAACCATGAGTTCGTGTGTAATGCGGTGTTCCCCCCCTTGCTTTTCATGTCAGGGGTGTCCGAGTAGATTAAATGAATTAAGAGTATACTCCCTCCATCCTTGAGAGAGTGTGCATCTAACTTTTATACGAAGTCAATGCTTTAAAACTTTGACCAAACTTATAGAGAAATATAGCAATATGGGTGACATCAAATTGATATATTTTGAAACTTCATTCAAGACGAATCTAGTGATACTAATTAAGTGTCATAAATATTGGTAAATATTCCTATAAAATTGATCAAATATTAATAAGTTTTACTTACTACAAAAGCTATAAGCACACTCTTTTAAGGACTGAGGGAGTACATCTATAGCACATATAATCTGCATTGCGCATGTAATAAAAACTAAAAGTGCTATTAGACTGAATCATAAAATGTGTCTTGTAGTGACTAAAAGTGCGATTAACCTGAATAATAAAATGTGTCTTGTAATGACTAAACTGAATCGTAAAATGTGTCATGTAGAGACATGTGTGCACGTGCAAAGCTACTAGTATATTTAAGATTAAGAGAACATGGTCCCCCGCTCACCAGCGACGCGTAGAGCGGCTGATGAGGACATATCGGTGGATTATGATGATTATACATGCTTAGACTGGAAGGAAATATTAAGCCTAACCGATGATTATTATAAGGTGAACTCATTCCTAGTTGGACATGATACTTTGATTTATAAGAATGTTATACTACCTAAGTTATTGTGTTCTTGTATCATTAGGTTTGAGTTAATAGAGGGCATGGCGCATGGAGAAGAAGATGCGCGCGAGGAATGTAAATCATTGACAACCATCAAGGTGGCAAGCACGAGGGAGGCGAGGGAGGAAGTGGAGCCATCAATGAAGAGAGATTCAATTCGGACTAGCAGAAGTCACGAATTCGAAACAGTCAAGGTGTATTCATATGAAGTCCAAATAAAGCAACGAAGCGCAGGTTGGAAAGGAAATTACAAATCCTTTCCAACGGATCCGACCCCAAACACCAGTTCGACTCGGACAAGCCTCGGTGACCAAAACAAGTCGACGGCTGTTTCCTGCCAGTTTCCAAATAGAGTCCTTTAAGTTAGGAAAGTTAGAGATATGGTTGTTTTCGACTCCAACTCTGTGTTGGACGTCCAGCAGCCTTTATATAGGCTTGTAAGTCGTGGCTTTTAGCACAGACCACGTTTAAACATAAACCCTAGATTGGATTGCTAAGCATTCATCTATATTCGAGTTCCTCTGTGTTGCGCTCAGGAATTCAACCTCTCCACTGTGTTGCGCTCTGGAGATTATTATCCGAAGTTTGAGTGTGATCTGTCGTTCCACTGGGAATTGGTAGATTGCAAAACCGCTTCGTGGTCGGCGGCTGCGTTGCACTAGCGTGTGGTGTTGCGAATATCCATTGGGTTGAAGAGCTGTTGCATTGGCAACGGGGGAACAGCCGGAGAGTTCGAGAGCATCCGCGAGTTATCTACATCATCCATCGATTCCACCATCGGCTCACTGAGAAGATCGGGCCACCCCTTATCATCTTGGTATCAGATTTCCAGTGTTTACTCGGTGAGCATCCACAAATCCATCTCGTAGTTGTAGATTTATTTTCGTCCTATCCAGAAAAAGCCATACAAAAAGATTAGGTTTTAGATTTTGCCATAGACTTAGATTGCAGCAGTTTGATTCATAGTTGCTGGTCAATTTTCCTTTGCGTAACTTTAATCTTGTCCAAGTCTAGGTTTAGGGTTCTAATCGTTTTGCTTTCTCTTATTGAATTCGGAGTCCAAAAACAGAAAATACCAATTTTCGTCCGTTTTTCCCGCGTGGACAGTTTCCGAGTAGAGTTAGGTTTCTAAGTTCTGTTTGTTTCCAAATCTTCCGTTGTTATTTCCATAACTTTGTTTAGCTTAGCCACTGCCTTTCTACAGCACGTGAGTAGGAACTTACCCATTGAGAATAGCAAATTTTCTTGTGCTCGACAGGCTGCTCTTTTGATCGGTTTTCTTGCACACTTTGTCTCAGCGTGTTTGCTCAAGTGCTCCTGTTTTGTTGTGGCCATAAATTTAAAATCAAAAAAAAAAAAAGAGAAAAGAGACGAGAGAAAAAGTGACAAAAGAAAAAAATTCAGAGAAGAGAAAAGAATCAAAGGCCGAAGTTCAAATTTCAGTTGAGGAGCTTGCTGATTGTGTTTTGTTGCATAGTTGAGCAATCTTGTGCCTGTCATTAGAGCCTTTTTGCTAGCATCTCTCTTGTGCATTTGCAACAACCGAGCATTACTCCGATATATCATATTTTGAGCTCAATTTTCAAAGTTGCTTTTGCCCCATTTATCTCCACCGTGTGAGTCTCCCTGTTGTGTCCGATCAGCACTAGGAATTGAACTGGTGTAGTTAGGTATCCCTACCAAGCTCCACTAAATACCCTGGTTTGCTGTGTGACGCATTGAAACCCATAATATTCGCTGCATCACATCCGTGCATGTACTGTCACTACAAGTGGTGAGCTTTTCTAATTCACTGTGGAACGGTAAGATCCACAATTATTTTCGGTTGAGTGAGTTGAGAGTTTTCCACATATATACATATCTGTTTGTTTTTCACTAACCATGGTAGACAGTGCTATGGATACTTTGGAGACACGTCAATATCACTTCCTCCACCATAAATATTGTAGTGATACTTTTTGGGAGGAAGAACAAGGTGCTTTCAATGGTGATGGCCTTTTCCACCATCGTGTGCAGATTGGTGAGCGATGTGCTGCTGCCACCATTGACGGATCTTCTAATCTCAATTTAGTCAGTATTGAGGTTGTAGAGAAGTTGCAGCTACATAAATTTTCCAATCTGAAGCCATACCTTCTACGCTCATCATATGGCACACTGCTTATTTCCCACACTGCTGAAGTTCCTTTTACCTTCGGCGAGCATACTGAGATTGTGCGATGTGATGTATCCCCCATGCCACTTGACTCTTGTCACGTACTTCTCGGAGATCCTTGGTGCAGGAAGTTTCAAGTTCGAGCTCGCCCCGAGGTTAACAAAATTTCGTTCATGTGGAACATGAAGCGGGGTTTTCTGCTACGAAATTCAGCCGATGATTTTCATGAGTACCATCTTCTTCGCAAGGAGAGGAGAAAAGAATTTAGCTTATCGGCTAAGTACATGGTCATCATGGACGGTGACATTTCAATTATATGTCATGTTGACCACATTATGGATCAAATCCCATGTGAGAATGAGAGCCACATAGCCAAATTGAGTCAGAGTGTTACAAAAAGTGAGTTGTGTGATTCCACTAAACATGAGGATGAGTGCATACACTTTGAGAGTATGAAAGAACAAGACAACATGAGTGTAGTAGATGATAGGACATGTGAGGATATTTCTGCTAATGTAACTATCTCTACTTCTAGTGTTGTTTCTTGTGATATGCAGGTTGCTTTTGAAGAAAGGGAGCTGTCAAGTCTTCAACCTGCATCACCACTAGAGGAACCTATTTCAGTGCCTACTACATCTGAGGAGTTTGCCATTGAAAAGGGTAATGATTTTGAGCTGCAGCCAGCAAGCGCGTCACTTTGTGAGTATGATTCTACGCTGACTAGTTCTAGTGATTTGATACACAAACATATTTCAGCACCATGTGATAATTTGCTAAATTCGAATTTTGATCATGTGGTATTGATTACACATAAAGAGATCCTTGCTAAACTACAACCGACTGATGTTTTGTTTTACATCATGCTAGAAGAACCTCTTACCATTAGTTGTGCTATGAATAGGATTTCTGAAATTTCATATGTAAATTCTAGCACCTATGCCAACTGTTTTCGATTCTATTTAATTGGTGATTATAGCATGAACGAGAATTTTTTGGTGGATCATATATGCATTACCTCTGATAGAATTGCTGAAGTAAAACATGCCGTTTTCAGTCAAATTTTCTATGTGCCGAAATCTTTTTGCCTTGGGGCAATACCTAAGTTTCATTATACTATGTTGTATTCTAGTCTACTTGATATACTACAGCGAACAAAGGTAGCATCTTTTTTGTTGGACTGTTCTGATCTTGCTATATTTGATTGCGACTATGCACATACGTCTTGTTTGTCCCAAACTGATTTATGCTTCACTTATAATTGCAAACTAAGTTGCATCATAAGTCCTGGAGATAATGGATATAACCATTTACATGTTTGTGCTATTCGGTCATTGCTTTGTTCTAGATATCATCGTAGCGCACTTGAAGCATGGTCTGAAACATGTGATAATTTGCATCATTTGGATTTGTTTGACCTTGCTAGCATCAAAGTTGATCATCGATCTTCTGTGAGGACACTTGATTTAGTACTGAATACTAAGACTGTACACATATTTGTTCCTCGTCATGATCATGCTTATATGGACTTCACTAATACTTGCAATTTTAGTTGCAACTTTCTGAGATATGGTTTGTACCCATCCGAGACTTGTGTGTTCTGTACTTGTAATTTGAGTTGCATTCTGATTTTTGGATATACAAGTCATGCCAACAAAACTGATCAACAATGTTATATATACATATATTCTGCGTACACGTTGTTCTTTTTGTTTCATCCACTTTCAGCTTATCCAAAGCCGCGGACGGCTTTTCTTGAAGAAAGGGAGGATGATGAGGACATATCGGTGGATTATGATGATTATACATGCTTAGACTGGAAGGAAATATTAAGCCTAACCGATGATTATTATAAGGTGAACTCATTCCTAGTTGGACATGATACTTTGATTTATAAGAATGTTATACTACCTAAGTTATTGTGTTCTTGTATCATTAGGTTTGAGTTAATAGAGGGCATGGCGCATGGAGAAGAAGATGCGCGCGAGGAATGTAAATCATTGACAACCATCAAGGTGGCAAGCACGAGGGAGGCGAGGGAGGAAGTGGAGCCATCAATGAAGAGAGATTCAATTCGGACTAGCAGAAGTCACGAATTCGAAACAGTCAAGGTGTATTCATATGAAGTCCAAATAAAGCAACGAAGCGCAGGTTGGAAAGGAAATTACAAATCCTTTCCAACGGATCCGACCCCAAACACCAGTTCGACTCGGACAAGCCTCGGTGACCAAAACAAGTCGACGGCTGTTTCCTGCCAGTTTCCAAATAGAGTCCTTTAAGTTAGGAAAGTTAGAGATATGGTTGTTTTCGACTCCAACTCTGTGTTGGACGTCCAGCAGCCTTTATATAGGCTTGTAAGTCGTGGCTTTTAGCACAGACCACGTTTAAACATAAACCCTAGATTGGATTGCTAAGCATTCATCTATATTCGAGTTCCTCTGTGTTGCGCTCAGGAATTCAACCTCTCCACTGTGTTGCGCTCTGGAGATTATTATCCGAAGTTTGAGTGTGATCTGTCGTTCCACTGGGAATTGGTAGATTGCAAAACCGCTTCGTGGTCGGCGGCTGCGTTGCACTAGCGTGTGGTGTTGCGAATATCCATTGGGTTGAAGAGCTGTTGCATTGGCAACGGGGGAACAGCCGGAGAGTTCGAGAGCATCCGCGAGTTATCTACATCATCCATCGATTCCACCATCGGCTCACTGAGAAGATCGGGCCACCCCTTATCAGCGGCGACTTCGGGTCCTCATTAGGACCACGCGCCGTCCCGGTTTGGAGGCGTGCGATCGACGTCGCCTGAGCTGCCGCTGATGATGGACGGGGTCCCTACATCGCCAATGAACCTCAACCACCATGCCTATGGACTTTGCCCAACCGAACGTACAAATGCCCCTTGGGGTGGGCCGCTCGCGAGTTCCATCAGTGCTCGCACCCTATTCGAGGAAATGCCTGCCCTGACCTCGGCTGATTCGGATGGTCCATTTTACTTGGCTTACGTTTGTTTTTTATGTATGAGGGCATTATAACACCAAATTGAACGTATGAGTCTATCCTGAAGAAAACGAGGTCATCATGTTTGACATGATCAAAGATGGTGGCCATGGCAACGACACTGCCATTGGGGCGGAGGAAGGCACCCAAGCTGAGGACTACGACATCGAAGGGCAGCCTTTCTTTGACGTGGGATCAACCGATCTTGTCTTCTACGCCGCTGGCCAAGGAGAAGATGAAAGCGAGGATGAGGAGGATGACAATGCCGATCTGGAAGACGATGTTCCGGCCACTGCCATGGGCACCGATCCCGCGACCAAGAAGAAGATATTGAAGAGGACTGCATGCTATACCCCCAAGGAGGATGTTTGCCTTTGTCGGTCTTGGTTTGCAATGAGCCAAGACACCATTGTCGGCGCCGAGCAAAAGGGCAAGGCCTATTGGAAGAGGGTGACCGCCGACTACTACGAGCGTCGGCAACTCAAGCCCTTCAAGATCCATAGCGACCGCGACCAAGTGTGTGTTCAAAAGCAATGGTACCTCATGCAACAAGAGACCAACAAGTTTTGGGCGCCATTGAGCATGTTGTGAACCGCCGACAATCTGGTGTTGGCGTCGCCGACATGGTACGTCCTTGTCCCCATGTCAAATGCCATGCTCCATTGTGTGTCGTCGTGAGTAGATACCATTCCATGATTTAAATAGGTTCCTCAGGGCTTGGAGTACTTCAAGACCGACCATGATGTCAAATCCTACAACTTGGTCCATTGAGATTGAACAGACCTTGGCAAAGGCAAAGTCAATTGAGGTCCAGGCTAAGCTCAGGACGAGGAGAGGGAGATCATGTTGGCGGACACCACCAACATGACGGAGGGGCAAAAGGCTTGGGTGGAGAAGCGTCGTGCCATCATTCTACAATGCATTTGTGTTCTTTTGCCTAAACTTGTTGTTTTTTCAATAGTTTGCAAAACTTCTATCACATACAAAAAAGGACCGAGCGCCCAAATGCGTCGGGCCGCTGGGAGAGTGTCGGACCCAAACGGGCAAGGGGACAACAAAGGTGAAACCTGTCCGGAGGTATCCCCATGTCAAATGTCATACTCCATTGTTTGTCGTCCTGAGTGGACACCATTCCATGGTTTAAATAGGTTCTTCAGGGCTTGGAGTACTTCAAGACCGCACATGATGGCAAGTTCTACAACTTGGTCCATTAAGAATAACAAAAGCTTGGCAAAGGCAACTTACAATCAATTCTTTCACCTCACAAAAAGTGAACTGAGGTTGAAGAGAGCTTGGCAAAGGCAAAGTAAATTGAGGTCGAGGCCAAGCTAATGGCCAAGGAGAGGGAGATCATGTTGGCGGACACCACTAACAACATGACGGAGGGGCAAAAGGTTTGGGTGGAGAAGCGTCGTGCCATCATGTAAAGGCCCTCCTTATTATAAGGTAGTGACCTCCTGTGTATAGTGCTAGTCCCTGGATCGACTTGCTAGCACATACAGTTTAAGATGAAATACCATAACATTGCATCAATATTCATTACACGATGATCTAAAAATAAAAGGGATCGATACAAGGTGCATAGCTCATGGCTAGCTCAAACCAAAAAAACACACATCGGAAAGAAAATGGATAAATGAGCTCCATCTTCATCATGTGCCACAGGCAAGGTATGTTGGTTGGAGACTCGTGACCCTAACAATCCTTACTCCTCGTCTAAGGGTCCTGCAATGGTGAGTTGCAGTCCAAACTATATTGGGTCAGCACAATTGAATTGTGGTGGCAAGATGACACTTTATAGCTAAAATTACTAAGACTATATCTACATGCATATTTGGCTCAGTGGGGTTTGAGGCTGATTTGCATAAAGCCAGTTTTGTCCTATCATTTATAAACAACTTTTTATCTTAGACAAAGAGTACCACTGATAGAAAACAATGAACACCTTTGACAACAAAGAGTACCACCGATAGAAAACGGTCAAAAACTTTGAAAACTACTCACAACGAGCACCACCGATAGAAAGCGGTGAGCTCTCCCAAACCCTTGTTCACCCATCAAATTTTATTAAAGAAATTGGGATGAGGAGATCTTCAACATCTGCCCTGTCTAGTTGCTCAAATGTCCATAACTGGAGACACAGCTAAGTATACTTAGTTTTAACTCTCGAGAGGGTGTGCACTTTCACCACAAGACCCAATCATTCCCCCGTCCATGTCACCCAATTATGAAATGGAAAAGAGAAGACCGAGACGAGACCTTTCAGAAGCAATTCCCCAAAATCCATAAAGCGGACCTATCCCACCTATCACCCTACATCTATCGGTCACGCGGATCTAGGGGTCTCACAACTTATATGGTCAAGACAGATCCCATATGACTTGTGGCTGCACTGGAAGCTACAAAGCAAGGTGGGTCTACAATCTCTTTAATCCTGGGTGACTTTCCACAATTGTGCGCTTCCACCAAGGGCGATTACCATAGATATGGACCATAGAAATGGACCCCCTGAGTAGCCACCCACCATGGTTCTCCAACCAGTACCCAGGTAGTTCATTGATTAGTTCAGTTAATTTTTACCATCCAACTAATCAAAACATTTTTATTGCTTGACTAAGCATTCTACCATGTATGGTGCCACTGCGTTTCATGGTGGGGGAAGGCTACACACTAAATAGGAGCATAGCATAATACAGTAGCTACACAAAATTCCTAACATGCATACTACAGAGAAACACTACTATGCAATATATCAAAATAATAGAGCGGTTTATGAGCGTCACTTGCCTTTTGAAAGTTGTCGTTTCGCACACTCTCTTCAACAAAGAACGTATCACTTCGTTTAATCTATACGATGAAAGAGAAATACAATAAACAAACAAACACATAACACATGAAAGCAAACATCACAATAATGTGTTGATCAATAGTTGTTTTAGTTCATTTATGTTATGGTCAAGTCTTATCGCATAATTCAATTTACAAAAAGAATTAATGTGATAGGACTAGGGTTTACCATTTTGGTCAAGGGATGGTCTAATTCAAATTTGAACATTTCAAATCCGAATAGGTAGAGATGGTGTAACAATGGTTTAATGGAACTGGTCTTGATTAAAAGATCACACATGTATTTGGTCAGGAGGGTTTAATGTATTCTAATATTTAAAGTTTGCCATTCCAAATTTTTTGAAATGTTTTAAACACATCTTTATAAGTTTATATTTCAAAAATGGTTGAGTAGAGTTAGTTTTGTTACTTCTGGTCAAGAGAAAATACTTGTGTCATTTTTGTAAAAGAAAATAATTTAATAAGGTTAATTGGATTTAAACTATGTTAAAAACATACAAATAGGATTTCTGATTTTTGGACTTATGGATTTGAACTAGGTCAAATTTACTCAAATCTTCCATTTGAAATTTGAATGAATTTAAACTAGTCAAATTTGAATTTGAACAGTTCTAAAAGATTCTACATGTCGAGGGCTTTTCGAAAATACAAAGTTTGTAAAATTTGGCCAAACCATAACAAAGTTATGATAGATCTAAGATCCAGGGGCTTTTCTGCTAAATTGCCATTTAATTTAATTCGGAAATTAATCCAGAAATACTTCAATGACGTGGCAGCTACTGATTGGCCGAGGTCGGTTGGTTAAGTGATTTGATTACAACCGTTGGATCAAGATCTGAGGATCGAGGGCAGAGGGTACCTTTTCGCGGACACCTTCTAATCTGACCGTACGCTGCAGATCGGACGGCTGGCAGCGCATTGACCGAACTCCGGCGGCGGGCCTCGCTGGGAAATCGTGTTGTGGCTGCCGGCGGCTCGGACATGGACGCGGACGGAGCTACGGTTGTTGTCCGGGATCCGGAAGGCGACGGGAAGACGTGGATCAGCACGTGAAAGAAGATGGCGGCGGCGACGTCTTCTATTGCTTCTCGGCGCAGCGGCAAAGCTAGATCGAAGGACCGGGGCGCTAGGTCACTTCGCCGGGGCGGCGTTCCTCTGTAGCAAACAGAGGTAGGAGGGGGATCAGAAGGTGCGCAAGAGAGGGAAATAGGTTGCGGGGGGTCTTGGGTTTCGTGACGTACCATCCTCTCCGGAAGTCCAGAAATGGCGGCGGCGGCAGTGGAGTCTCCGGAGAGCGTTTGCGGGGAACTGAGGGCACGATTCGAAGAGGAGAAGAGGGGAGATGGAGGCCGTGTCCTTGGGCTTTATAGGGGTATGCTCGGGAGTGGTCGGGGTCGTGTGGTTCGAGCGAAACCGAGGCGAGTTTCTGGAGATCGTGCTTGGCGTGGCTTTGTGAGCATTTAGCGGAGGTGGGAGACGACTGACGGGTGGGGTCCCCGCGTCAGCGAGAGAAGGAGAGGGAAGCGCGCGCGGGCTAGGCTGCTGCTGGGCCATTATGGGTCGCACGCGCGGCGGTAATAGCTGGGCTGGCCGAATTAACCTTTTTTTGTTCCGATTTCTTTTCTTTTCCCTTTTCTTATTTATTTTCTATCTTTTGCTTTATTTATCCAAATGAGTTCAAACCAATTTCTATAGTTTTGTAAAAATCATATAGTTCATTTAAAATAGTTATACACATGTTTTGATTACTTTTCAAAAATAATAATTTGAATTATTGATTAGATACCAATTTGACACTTTTTGACGAATTTAAATAGAGTTTTAATAAAAGTATTTGTCTCCTAAGAAAATCAAAAGGAATATCACAATACCTATGTTTAAAATAATAATTTCAAATCCATTTTCAAAATAAAAAACTTGAGTCAAATATACATAGGAAAATATTCCACATAGTTTTATGACTTTAAATATTGACCTCGGGTTTATTAAGAATTCCAAATGTAATGTTTTCGAACTAATAACTTATACAATACATTTTGAAATAGGCATACCTAAAATAATTGAAGGTAATATACAAATATCGTGTTAGGATTAAATAAGTATTTAGGATATCTATTTAAAGTGCAACACTTAAGTTTGAATAAAGTTACTTAATTCAATTAATATCATAATACTTTGAATAAGTCATAATAAATCCTTTTTAGTTGTCTTTCTTGGATATTGATGATTTTATTTTAATACGAAGTAAAATTTTTAAAGTTTAGTGGTTTGTAAACATTCCAAAATTTTGAAATGTTACAGACTACCACCCTTAAAAGGAATCTCGTCCCGATATTTGAGAAGGCTAGAAAGAAAGATAGGTTTGGATATCCGGGGTTAGGGGAATTGGGTGGGCTACCACCCTTAAAAGAAAAACTTTCATATGTATTTAGACAGTTGTGTTAAAAAAAAATGTCACGTTGGAGTTCATAACTCTTTGTTGGGTAGACTTCAGTAATTGGGTGATGCTTCATTCATCCTTCATTCAAATTCGTAACATGTACTAGCATCAAAGTGTCATGTGGCTAAAAGAATTGATTAGCAACTTACTTTTCACCCATTGAGTAACTTATTCTTCATCTTCTCTGGACATCCACTAGCATAGTTCCTTGTATCTTTGCATTTGTAACATATCACATGACAGATGTCTTTCTTGTGGGAGTAGTCGGGGCATTCCTTAAACTTTTTTCCTTGGCAGTTTTGATGTATCTTCTCTGGACATTTATCGGCCGAGTGTCCCTTGTACTTATGTTCAGAGCAAGTGACTTGACAAAAGTCTCATTTTATGCAAACGCTGTTGTCGCTATTCTTGGATTTTCCCTCTAAACAATCATTGACGTAATGTCCTTCCTTTTTGCACCCGAAGCAAATGTTCTAGCTCAGGTTTCTCTTCTTCTTAGGTCTTTCCAAGGCTAATAGGGTTTCTGTATCCTGCTGGTCGTATGGTACTATTATGGATGATGATCTTGTTCGCTTGTTGGGGCAATCTCAAGAAAAATGTCCTTCTTCTTCACATGAATAGCAACATTTGGTGGTGCCTTTGGATGTCTTGATTCTGGCCGTAATCTTCTTCTTGGTATGATCCATAATTCTTTTCTGCCATTGATCGGGTTCGATCACATTGCCAATCTTCTTCGTTAGGCGGTACCATGGGCAATATTTTAGTCCTTCGCATTTGTGACAGTCTACTTGACTAACATCTCGCTTGCGCTTACCCTTCTTTTCTTGTTCTTCAAATATATTCGTCAAAGTCTGGTGCATTCCCTCCCTGACTTGTCGACTAACTTGTTGTACTATGGGGTTGAGTTGATACTGAGTTAGAACATGTATGTGTCCTTCACACAAAAAGAAAGTAACTTGAGTGGTGCAGTATTCCTTAGTTGAACTGGTTGCATCCAAATGAGGCCACTCATCTTGACATTCTTTGGAAGTGTGTCTGATTTCCCCACAAGTCTTGCAGGCTCTAGGTATTTCACCATCTCCTCTTGGATCTCCTGGTTGACATAGTTTATTTGGAGTTGATTGTCGTCGCTGGTGTTCATATTCTGATACATCATCTGTATTATTCGACTTTGGCTACACAATAGCTGCTGCCATCTAGGGGGTAACTCCTTATTGGGGTTGTTGACTTGATTCGGGGCCATCAGTTGCATCAACTTATTCTGAGTCTCTAGAAGTGAATGCATTCCTATTGGCATCTCATTGATTTTGGTAGTTTGGTGGAGCATCTGATTGGGTTTAGCAGAGATGAGTAGGGATAGAAAGGTACTAAGGGATGATCCTATCAAACACCACACATCAATGTAAATCATCTTTACAAACAATATCTAACAAACATCAAGCAACAAGGATCATATGCAAGGCATGATCAATACACGAACGCGATATTGTAGTTCTAATTTAAGTGGTGGTCTGATCTAAGGAAACAAAGTGATGCACTTCCTTGTCTTCTTATCCTTCATGGACTTAGTGCGATGATTCTTCAGAGATCAATTTTTTTACTTCATTGATGAAGTCTGGGCATCCTTAGCCAGCATCTGGTCTTCCTGATTGCATAGTTCAGAATCTACATTCACCATTGAAGGGGATCGTAGGAAAAAAACAAAAAATTCCTAGCAACGATATCCTTAAAACATGCCAAGATCTATTCTATGCAGATATAGTAGTACGAACGGAGATCGGAATACATACCCTTGTAGACCGAAAGCGGGGATTACGTTCCCGCACGAACGTTGACGATGAAGACCGACGAAGCCGACCTCAAGGTCGTGTAGAGGAAGCAGACCTCCCACCACCGCTAGTGCAGCACCTCGCAGGGCGTTACACACGTACGGTGGAGACGACGGACTCCGAAGCTCCAGTCCAGGACGAGCAGCGGAAGACTTGGACCAGAACACTAGCAGCGCGGCAGCGGGCTTATGGTGGAGAGATCCCCCTCTCAACTCGGCGCAACACCAACAAAGGGAATCACGAAATCGAGAGAGAATTGGGAAATTAATTGGTGAATTAAAATGCGAGGGGTGCCCCTTCTTATATAGGCTACCGGGGGGGAGCCAACTTGCCAGCAAGGCAATGTGGGACTATCCCCCATTGCCTGGTGCGACATGGTTGGTGCGCCGGCCCCATGGTGGGCCCCTTTGGCCCACCTGGGTCGGCCCCAAGCCCCCACCGAATTCCCCTAGGGAATTTTCCCCCTCTTGGGCCTTCGACCAGAAGGCCAATTTAGGGAAATCAGACTAAATAAATTCGAAAATAAATGTATAAAATCATATTTAAACATTAATTACACTAGTTAATATCAAACATATTATATATAATTTATTCTAGCTCCGAAAACTATTTCGTCGCTGCCCGATCTCCATCGGACCTCTCCCGGGACGTTCCCGATGATCTCTTTCCTTTTCGGTTGTCTTCTTGAAACCCCTTAAGTGTGTTACCCTAGCGGTTCGATATAATAACAGGTATGATCGAGACTCCTCTCTGATCAACGACTAACTCGTAGGCCTGGACCCCATGAATTAATCCCTGTGATATAACGAATGACTTTCATCTATCAAACCTGAACGTAAAGTCTTAAACCTTTTGCCATGGCGATACTTATCGTGTCCGAGTATCGATCATAGATATCTCCATACCTAGCTGACCTCGTTACCGACAATGCTATCTTCTTCTCGTCTATGATTTCATGTCTCCGTGACCTAGTCACATGCTTGCAAGCTCATTAGACATAATCTCACCGAGTGGGCCCTAGAGTATCTATCCTGCTATGCGGATTGGCAAATCTCGCTCTTGACCCCTCGTCTCAACTACTCCCTTCCGATACCCAAAAGTATCACCGTTATTGATAAGGGGTGGCCCGATCTTCTCAGTGAGCGGTGGGTAGATGGATGATGGTGAAAGATAACTTGCGAGAATCCGACGAACTTTCCGGCTGTTCCCCCGTTGCCAATGCAACAGCTCTTCAACCCAATGGATATTCGCGACGCCTCACACCGATGCAACGTAGCCGCCGGCCACGAAGCGGTTTTGCAATCTACTAATTCCCAGTGGAACAACAGATCACACTCAAACTTCGGATAATAATCTCCAGAGCGCAACACAGTGGAGAGGTTGAATTCCTGAGCGCAACACAGAGGAACTCGAATATAGATGAATGCTTAGCAATCCAATCTAGGGTTTATGTTTAAACGTGGTCTGTCCTAAAAGCCACGACTTACAAGCCTATATAAAGGCTGCTGGACGTCCAACTTAGGGTTGGAGTCGAAAACAACCATAACTCTAACTTAAAGGACTCTATTTGGAAACTGGCAGGAAACAGCCGTCGACTTGTTTTGGTCACCGAGGCTTGTCCGAGTCGAATCGATGCTTCGGGTCGGATCCGTTGGAAAGGACTTGAAATTTCCTTTCCAACCTGTGCTTCGTTGCTTTATTTGGACTTCACATGAATAATCCTTGGCTGTTTCGAATCCGTGACTTCTGCCAGTCCGAACCGAAGGTCTTTCCTTTGATGGCTCCACTTCCTCCCTCGCCTCCCTCGTGCTTGCCATCATTGTCTTCATGCTCCATGCCTCCTCCAATGTTTGTGTTATCAATAAACCTGAGACAACATAAATGCATAGATTTAGGTAGTATAAAATTCTCATGATCACAAACATCATATGCAATTAGGAGCGAGTTCACCTGTTGATCAAGTAACTTTGTTCTGGATCTTGTCACTGGACCAATCCTCACTTGATCATGTTTATCTTGGGCAGCATCATCTTCTATCGGAGAAGATGGATAAAGACTTGGGATGTCCTCATCATCCTCCCCCCCTTGAAAAGGCGTCGTCCTCGACGCGTCAAGGTCATCTCCGGTGTAGGGCGTCAAATCAGCAACATTGAACGAATTGCTCACACCGAATTCAGTAGATGGAAGATCTATCTTGTAGGCATTATCATTGATTTTGGACAGCACCTTGTAAGGGCCATCTCCTCGCGGCATCAACTTAGACTTGCGCAAATTAGGGAACCGATCCTGGCGGAAATGAACCCAAACCATGTCGCCGGGCTGAAAAAGCACCTCCTTGCGCTTCTTGTTGACACGCGCAGCATTGTTCTTACCCTTCTTTTCAATTGCCTCCTTGGTCTTGATGTGTATCTTCCTCACGAAATCTGCACGCTTCGATGCCTCCATGTTGATTCTTTCCTGTGTTGGAAGCGGCAGCAAATCAAGCGGCGTTATAGGCTTGAACCCATACACCACCTCAAACGGGCACAATGTCGTGGTCGAATGCACCGCCCTATTGTACGCAAACTCCACATGCGGTAAGCACTCCTCCCATTCTCGCAGGTTCTTCTTAATCATGGCTCGTAGCAACGTCGATAGTGTGCGATTTACCACCTCCGTTTGCCCATCCGTTTGTGGATGACATGTGGTACTGAACAGCAGCTTTGTTCCTAGCTTCCCCCACAACGTCTTCCAAAAGTAGCTCATGAACTTCACGTCACGGTCAGAAACAATCGTCCTCGGTACCCCATGTAGACGCACGGTCTCCCTGAAAAACAGATTAGCAATATGCGACGCATCGTCGCTTTTGTGGCAGGCAATAAAATGTGACATTTTAGAAAAACGATCCACTACCACGAATATCGAATCATGTCCTCTCCTGGTTCTAGGCAATCCTAACACAAAATCCATGCTAATATCCTCCCATGGAGTTGTAGGTGCAGGAAGAGGAGTATACAGACCATGTGGCTTAAGTTTGGATTTAGCCTTGTTGCATGTGATGCAACGCTTCACAAACCTGTCCACATCTCGCCTCATGCGTGGCCAATAAAAGTGATCAGCCAACATTAACAACGTCTTCTCACGTCCAAAGTGACCCATCAATCCGCCTCCATGTGATTCCTGCAACAATAGCAAACGCACGGACGACTCGGGTACACATAACTTGTTAGCTCTAAACAAATATCCATCATGCATATGGTATTTTTCCCACGCCTTCACATCGATAAGGGGTGGCCCGATCTTCTCAGTGAGCGGTGGGTAGATGGATGATGGTGGAAGATAACTTGCGAGAATCCGACGAACTCTCCGGCTGTTCCCCCGTTGCCAATGCAACAGCTCTTCAACCCAATGGATATTCGCGACGCCTCACACCGATGCAACGTAGCCGCCGGCCACGAAGCGGTTTTGCAATCTACTAATTCCCAGTGGAACAACAGATCACACTCAAACTTCGGATAATAATCTCCAGAGCGCAACACAGTGGAGAGGTTGAATTCCTGAGCGCAACACAGAGGAACTCGAATATAGATGAATGCTTAGCAATCCAATCTAGGGTTTATGTTTAAACGTGGTCTGTCCTAAAAGCCACGACTTACAAGCCTATATAAAGGCTGCTGGACGTCCAACTTAGGGTTGGAGTCGAAAACAACCATAACTCTAACTTAAAGGACTCTATTTGGAAACTGGCAGGAAACAGCCGTCGACTTGTTTTGGTCACCGAGGCTTGTCCGAGTCGAATCGATGCTTCGGGTCGGATCCGTTGGAAAGGACTTGAAATTTCCTTTCCAACCTGTGCTTCGTTGCTTTATTTGGACTTCACATGAATAATCCTTGGCTGTTTCGAATCCGTGACTTCTGCCAGTCCGAACCGAAGGTCTTTCCTTTGATGGCTCCACTTCCTCCCTCGCCTCCCTCGTGCTTGCCATCATTGTCTTCATGCTCCATGCCTCCTCCAATGTTTGTGTTATCAATAAACCTGAGACAACATAAATGCATAGATTTAGGTAGTATAAAATTCTCATGATCACAAACATCATATGCAATTAGGAGCGAGTTCACCTGTTGATCAAGTAACTTTGTTCTGGATCTTGTCACTGGACCAATCCTCACTTGATCATGTTTATCTTGGGCAGCATCATCTTCTATCGGAGAAGATGGATAAAGACTTGGGATGTCCTCATCAGTTATTGTCATACTATATAAGATACGACGTTTGGTGTGATCAAAGTATCTTCCAGGAATAACAATAAGAGTTGATCTCACCGTCGAAGGCGTAATGACTACATCCTACAAATATGGGTATGTCCATCACATCGTTCCACCATCGATATGACTTCCATTGCCGACCGACGCCATGCCCTATGATCAGGAAACCTCGATCATCGATCGTGCAACGAAACCAGTTTTAGTAGAGCCTACTAGGGACCTGGTTGTTTACGCATCACACCCGTATTAATGTTTTCTCTTAATACGGTTATAGCATGACACAAAATACATTATGAACAAACGAGATATGATAAAAAATACACTTTATTTATTGCCTCTAGGGCATATCTCCTTCAGTCTCCCACTTGCACTAGAGTACAAATTAATCTAGATTACAACTTGGTAAAAGCTTAACACCCATAGCTACTTGGTGTGTTTCATGCTTGTCAAGCGGAAGAGGCTTCGTAGGGGATCTACCACATTCAGATCCGTATGCACTTTGCAAATCTTCACTTCACCTCCTTGTACATACTGTCGTATCACATGGAAGCGTCGGAGAATGTGTTTGGCGGTGGAGTGAGACCTTGGCTCCTTGGCGTTATCAATGGCACCCGTATTGTCGCAGAGGAGGATCACGGGGTCTTGCGCGATTGGAAACACTCCAAGTTCAATGATGAACTTCCTTAGCCACACAACTTCATTCACGGCTTCGCAAGCAGCAATGTACTCCGACTCCATTGTAGATTGCGCGACGATGGGTTGCTTCCCACTTCTCCAGCACACGGCGCCTCCATTCACCTTGAACACATAACCTGTCTGTGACTTAGAGTCATCGGGGTCTGAGCAGAAACTTGCATCAACGTAACCTGTTACGCCAAGTTCTTCATCGCAGCCACCATAGACAAGGAACATTTCCTTTGTCTTATTGAGATACTTAAGAATGCTCTTAACAGCAATCCAATGCGCCATTACTGGATTACTCTGGAAACGTCTTGTCAAACTTAGAGACAATGCCACATCAGGTCTAGTACTTAACATTGCATACATAATCGATCATATGGCCGAGGCATAAGGATGTTTAGTCATTCGGCCTTACCCTGTTCCGTTACCGGACACTGTGGCTTTCGCAATCTTTTATTCTTCATAACCGGAAGAGAACCCTTGTTTGCCATCTCCATACCAAAACGCTTCAGTATTTTATCAAGATAAGTACTCTGCATTAACGCTAATAGACGTCTTGATCTATCACGATAGATTTTAATGACTAAGACGTATGCAGCTTCTGCTAAGTCCTTCATGGAAAATTTACTGTTTAAATAATTCTTCACGCTATCAGAAGTTCCACATCATTCCCAATCAGCAATATATCATCAACATATAGTGCTAAGAACACAACCGAGATCCCACTCATTTTCTTGTAAATGCAGGTCTCTTCCATCTGCCATATCTCATCAAAGCGAAGATTCCAGCTCCGAGATGCTTTCTTCAATCCATAGATGGAGCGCTGAAGCTTGCATACCTTGCTACCATTTTCTGCATCCACAAAGCCTTCCGGTTGTACCATGTACAACTATTCCTCAATGTTTCCATTTAGGAGGGTTGTTTTGACATCCATCTGCCATATTTCATAATCGTAATATGCAGCAACTGCTAACAAAATCCGAATAGACTTCAGCATCGCTACCGATGAAAAAGTTTCATCGTGTTCAATCCCATGAACTTGTCGGAAACCTTTTGCGACAAGCCGAGCTTTATAGACGCTCACATTACTGTAACATTCCAACTTTAGACTTTCCAAGAATGTGGTGTTTGTGTTGTAATAAAATTGATCTGCATGGCATCTTCTCTTTTGTCTCCACAAGTAATTAAATTGTTGCATTTAAATTAAATCACACTATTAAATCCAAATGCAATTTCAAATAATTTCAAATATGATGTTACAAAGTTTTTGCAAACTTTCAAAACTTCGTAATTTAAATTATCTATTTTTATAAATATAAAAGTTTGTCAAAAGGTTTCATCTAATTTTCTTTCCATTATGTTTTAAAAGCAAAAACCATAAAAGAAAATAAAAAGAAACAGCAAACACAAAAATGTGGAGAGAGGCCTCTCTCTGGCCGAAGTGGGCCAAGAGGCCCAACTCCGGCCCACCTCTCTCGTCCCCCACCTCCGTACGGGCCACTCGCTTTACAGCGTGGAGGACGCCATGGAGGCGATGCCCTGCTGCCCCCACCGTGCTGCCCCACTGCTTGCCCCCTCTCCTTAAGCACCCCGCAGCGCCCCCCAAACCCTAGGCCCCTTTTCTTTTCCTCTCCTCGCGCCGCCGCCCCTCTCTGTACACCACCGAGAGACCGCCGGAGTTTCCGCCGCCGTGCTTGCCGTTTCCGTTCGCCCCATCCTCCTTCCTCGCGCCAACGGCAACCCCCGCGACTCCTTCGTCCTCGACGCCGCGGCGGACGTGCCGGGAGCCACGGACGAGCACGCCCCACGACTTCCTCCACGACGCGCACCGCGGACCCGGGCGTCTTCTCAAGCACTGACGGCTCCTCCGTCCCCCCCCCCCCCCCCCCCCGAGCTGCCCCGCCTCACCATACTCCTCCTGGTGAGCAGTGCAACTAGTTCCCGACCTTTCCCCCCTCTAGCGCATCTCCGTAACGTCCAATTTCGCCACCTCCGGAGTCCGCCACGGCCACGGCACACAGCGCCCTGTCGACCACCAACCCGCGCGCCCCTCGCCTCCCCTCTCCTCTCGGGCATCAGAACGCATGTCTCCAACCCGCGCACGCACCGAACGCAGCGGCGCCACCCGATTTGGGGTCATCGCCGGTGTATGTTGCTCCGCCGCCGCGCATGTCCTCTGATTTCTTCAGTCGTCAGTTAGCGTCAGTGTTTTCGGTTAAAAATTAGCGTGAGTCACTTTTTTACAACAACACTCTCACAGCACTCCTGGCTAGCAGCGCCGAGCAAAACCTCTCACGCGCGAGGCGCGGGTTCGATTCCTACGGGCAGTGGGAAAAAAGCCCTATTTTTGGTTTCTTTGCGACACTGACAGGTGGACCCCGCTGGTCAGTGACCGCGGGGGACAACGCTGCGCATCCCCTGCCCGCGTGGCACACGGGTCCGCACGGCAGCCTCCAAGGCTAGCTAGCCACACGGTGAGAAAAGTCACTGACGCCAGGAATATTTCACAGAGCCCCCTGCACTTCTTGTTTAACGTTTTAGCCTCACAGAACCTTCTCCCATCACGGATAAGTCCCTGGGATTTTCAGAAACAACCCTAGAATAAAAAATGCAATAACTTTATTTCTACAACTCCAAATAAAATAATCTTTATATGTTTTTTATCAGAAAAATGCAATAAACATTAATATAACATTGTTATGTCATTTTGCATCATTTATTTTAAATGCTTAGTTTAATTTAACAATTGCAATTAAATAATTAAAATATGGAATGGTGGGGTAATAAATATATAATGCCCTAATTCCATTTAATTGGATCTTATCATCTGCACCATGTCTTGCCATGCTAATAAACATTTAATTTGAGTTGTAGACAAATAAGTTGCAATTAATTACTAAATATGTAATGTGTTGGGCAAATAATTAATTAATGTCTTTTCCATTTAAATTAATTAGATCGCCAAACCTGCTATATATGTAAAGCAACATTTAATTTGTTGGATACACTAATAACTTGCAACCTAATCTTTTGCCGGGATTTCATCCCTGCTTTAAATATGACCTAATCATCTCATACCATAATGCACCATCATTTGTTTGCGCATTTCTTTTTATTGATTATTGCTTCCTATTGTCTGTGTTTGGCTTTCTCTGGTGGACGACGACGTGCCTGCTGCGAGTACCTACGATACTGAGGTTCCAGCTTTCGTGCCAGGCCACGAGCTGCCAGGCAAGCTTCTGCTAACCGGTTACACGATTGTTTGGTTTTCATTCTTGCCTTTTGATCTATGCTATCCTAGTTATCGATTCTTGAACTGCGATCCCATCACATGTTTATCTTGCAGCCTATACAGCTATATCCCCGCAACCTATAACCCCTTGCATGTTTATCTGTTGGCCTTTGCGAGTCGTAGTGCATGCTTAGAATTGATGAGCGAGTCGTTCCTTTGTCTTTTATCTCATATGCTTAATATGATAGATTATTCTACTTTAATAAACTATTGTCTTATTTTGGTGTATTATAATTAAAAGATAAGGCACCAGGCGGAAGGCCTTGCGAGGTGCTTTGTTCTGCTCAGTGTCGACATATGAACTGAGATTTTGTCCTCGGATCCAATTTTGAGCGCACTAACCACTTGTGGGAGGCCCTATGGAGCCCCCCTCGACTTTGACTGGAACTTCGACTTGTCCGGGAGCCGCACCTAGTTCGGGTTTTCCATTTGTCTCATATGCATTGATACTAGTGTAGTATTTTACTTTGGCGGTGTGCCTTGTTACATGCATATAGGGCGCGGCCTGTTGGTGCGGAGGGGTGTGTCCTACGGGAGTCCGCACCCTTTTGGCCGGGACCAACATAGCTCCTGTGGCTCCTGGACTTGTTGCGGTGAAGGAAAAGAGTTGGGTTGAAAGGCCCTAATGTTTTTGACTGGGTTGATCATGCGAGTGGGTCTAGTAGTGCACCCGTGCAGGGTATAATCTTATCGATGAGCCGTGTCCACGGTTATGGACGACTTGGTGATGATGCTGGCTAACAAGATCTAGACAACTTACACCTAATCATTGTTAATTAATTTGACTAGTAATACATAATTACTTACACCCTAAATGGTAGCGAAAATTGTTAACGTGTGAGTCTTCCCGGATTGCTTCCTCATACTTGGTTGAGGGGGTTAATTCGAGAATGGGTTATATCTGGTGTTAGTTGTAGATGGCTACTTAAACGCTCTCTTATCCCTCTCTAATTAGACGGAAGTTTTAGCGAGTCTCTTTAGGTTGCTAGTGCTGCTGCCGCTAAGTACACCTACCCCCATACTTTGGGAATCTTACTGTTTTGTAACCTGTTAGCTTAATCTTGTTCGATACGCTCCGGTGTATTGACTCGTTCGCGGGCTGTGGTTTTTCTGCAGTTGAGGATTCTCCGTACGACCAGGTTGGTGGATACTACGTGGAGTTCGACGACGAGATCTACGACGAGTAGTTAGAGTTCCCTTGGGCTTCTTCCTGGTGGACCGCGTGGATGGGCCTTCTTTTTTCGTTTCGGCCTTGAGCCCTTTGCTTCTTGTCTGTACTCAGACCGGCTTGTTTTTCGCTGCATGATGTAATGTTGGGACATGTGTCCTCTGATTGGTGCCATTCGCTATATTTTGCTCCGTGAGAGCTTTTGGATAATTATTTCCTTTCTTTGTGTCTTAGGTTTATTCTGTGGTTTCAACTTGTTAAAAATCCGACTCGTATACCATGTGTGTATGGTTGAAGTATACGAGTTGGAAGACTTTTTGGGTTCTTGCGTGCACAATCTTGAAACGTATGTGACGTTGGGATCGCCAAGAGCTGTCGGCCGATGATCCATTCCGAGCATGGCCTGCATTTTTCCTGGGATTGGTATTCCCCGGTATACTCTTGGTTGTGTGGCCCAACCGATACGCTTTGTTTGTGTAGCCTGAATTCAGGGTCTGACAGTTGGTATCAGAGCCTAAACGCCCTCAGGTTCCCTTCTACTGGTCGTTGTTTGAGTCTAGAAAAATATTTTTGTAGCTATCAGGAAATTCTAAAACATGAGAGTAGTAATTATGTTCTTTTACTTCTTTCCCCACCCACCCTCCCTGTTATTCTGGTAAGGAAGTGTTACGATATTTTCCCTTCTCACCTAAATTTTAAAATTAGGACATCACGTGTTCTGGGTTTCCGTAGTACCATAGTTGCAGGTGTCTTCAAGGTGGTGCTCTTCGTGTCAGCAGTTTCAACCTCTTCGGCTATGTTCAGTTTCATTATTAAATCAATCAGTTGTTTCTCCTCTTTTGTTGAAGTTACGTCAAGCTCAATTGGTGCTTCCTAGTTCTAGTGCTAGTCTTCGTTCTTACCTCTCTTTAAACCTTTTTAAAAGTGAACAAAGTGGCGTACCATGATGGATGGCCATGTCTCGTTCCTTGTTGTCTTTTCTAAGAATTCTGAAGTTTTCCTTTAAGCACTTACGTTGGATTTTGTTTATCCGATTATGGTGTTAACGTTGTATCCTCCTCGAGATGGAGAGTGGCGAAGAAGATACTCCAATGCCTTCCCAAATGGGGCAAGTTTTGTCTTAGATGACGCAAGTTTTGAGTCAAATTCAGTAAAACCAGAACCAGAGCAACAACTGTGATAGTCTATCGTGCAATTTCTCCAGCTCAATCCCCACACGTTTGATGTTCCCTCTGAGCCACTCGATGCTGATGACTGGCTGCGTGAGATGAACAATGCTCTGGATGTTTCTCATGTGTCCGATGAGGACCGTGTTCCTTATGTGACCTACCTGCTCCGCGGTGAATCCATGTCTTGGTGGGAGAACTTCCTAGAGTTACGAGCACCGGGTGTTGTGACTACTTGGGATGAGTTCAAAGAGGCTTTCAAATGCCACCATATTCCCGATGGGCTCATGGAAAGAAAGCGGGAAGAATTCTATGACATGACTCAGGGTAGCATGTCTGTGTTGGACTATCAAGCTGAGTTCAATCGGTTGGCCCGCTATGCTCGGGATGAGGTATCAACTGATGCCAAAAAGCAAGCCAAATTCCGAGGTCTAAACCCAGATCTTAAGTACGCACTCACTCTTATCAAGTGCGATACCTTTGAAGACCTTGTCAACACAACTCTCCGAGAGGAATTTGGACGTGAGAAGTTCGAAGAATCTCGTAAACACTCTCTTGAAACAACTTCTTCTCCATCAGATTCTACACCTCCACAGAAACATAGGGTTTGGGTACCCTATGTAGCTCAAACTCAACTCATCCACATTCCAATCTCTCCGAGGTTTTCTTCCGGTCTAACCAACCCAGCTTCAGCAACAAGGAGTTTCGTCAAGCAGACAACACCTATAGTCCCGAACTCTTCGGTCACCTGTTTCAAGTGCGGTGAGCCGGGCCACTACTCTTACAAGTGTCCGCAAAACCAACTTCCTCCACCACCTTGTCGCCCTAAGAGTTGTGATGTTACTACTCAGGCCCCCAACATCGACAAAAGGTCTGTTGGTAGACGCGCAAGGGTGAATCATGTTACAGCAAAAGAAGAAGAGGAAGCTACTGATGTGGTTCTTGGAAATATATTCGTGAACTCCGTCCTTGCTAAAGTGTTGTTTGATTCTGTTGCGTCCCATTCTTTCATCTCACAAAGTTTTGCTTCCAGCAATGGTGTTCCTTTCGAAAAGATGGACAGCCCTGTCTTAGTGCAGTAACTAGGATCCAAATGGCTAACAAAGGAAGTTAGCCTGAACAACGAGATCTTAATCGGAAATCTTCCATTCCAAGCGTCTCTTATTGCTCTTCGTTCTTCAGACATTGATATCATCCTAGGGATGGATTGGCTTGTGGCAAATAAAGCGGTCATTGACTGTACTGCTAAATCTGTTAAGCTTACCCTTTCTTCTGGCCAGATAGTCTACTTCTATTCAAAAACTCCATCTGTTCAGTTGTATGCTCTCAATGTTCATCCTCTTCCTGCTATGGAAGATATACCGGTGGTCCGAGACTTTCCTGACGTCTTTCCTGAAGAATTGCCAGGCATGCCGCCTGACAGAGCCGTGGAGTTAGTTATTGAACTAGAACCAGGCACTGCTCCTATCTCCAAATGTCCTTACAAGATGGGCCCCAACGAACTGGCTGAACTTAAGAGACAACTCGAGGAGTTGGAAAGTAAAGGTCACATCCAACCTAGTACTTGTCCTTTGGGTTGTCCTACTATGTTTGTCAAAAAGAGGGACACGACTGGTTGTTGACTACCGTCCTCTGAACAAGAAAACCATCAAGAACAAGTATCCCCTTCCTCACATCAATGACCTGTTTGATCAACTCGCTGGTTCTAAGGTTTTCTCCAAGTTGGACTAGAGGTCAGGTTATCACCAGATCAAGATCCGCAAAGGAGACATTCCAAAGACAGCTTTCACCACTCGTTATGGTCTCTATGAGTACACTGTCATGTCCTTCGGTCTCACTAATGCACCAGCGACTTTCTCACGTCTCATGAACTTCGTTTTCATGGAATACCTCGACAAGTTCGTGGTAGTCTATCTCGATGACATTCTTATCTATTCCAAAACCGAAGAAGAACACAGAGAACATCTACGCCTTATCTTGTTGAAGCTCCGAGAACACCGTCTCTACGCCAAGTTCTCCAAGTGTGAATTCTGGCTTCCTAAAGTATCCTACCTTGGTCATGTCATTTCTTCTGAAGGCATTTCTGTTGATCTAGAAAAAGTGAAGGCCATTGTTGAATGGTTGCCTCCTACATCGGTGAAACAAGTCAGGAGTTCCTTGGCATGGCTAGCTATTGCCGTCGATTTGTTGAGAACTTCTCCAAAATCGCTAAGCCTCTCACCGATCTTACTAGGAAGGATAGAAAGTTTCTTTGGACTCCAAAGTGTGATGAGAGCTTCAATCTTCTGAAAGCTAAACTCACTTCTATCGGGTTATGACTCCCAGGAATCCGGGGTAGTCACTTCCTGAAGTGTGGTTCGAAAGGGGATTGAACGCGGAGGTCTAAACCCTCAAGTGGCTCCGCGACGTTGCTCGCCGGACCCAAAGAAGACGCACACCCGACCAAGGAAGACACCGTCCTTTACCCAGGTTCACGGCCCTCGTGAGGAGGTAAGACCGCTACTCCTGCCTGTCTGTATTATATGTGGAAGGTTACACTACAATTGAGCTTGTCGGAAGCCCCCTTGAGGCAGTTCTTGCCTGGGGAGGGAAGCGATGATCTTCTTCCTCCTCCAGACAAAGGCTAACCTAACCAGTGTTGCTAGGGTTTACAAGGGTGTTTTGCACGCAAAGGGCCGACCCTTGCTACGATGGATGTCTTCTCTCTTTTATAGGCGCCTCTGGCCTTCTCCTTCAGCTTGGCCTTCAAGGTGGCTCCCACATGCCAGTGGCAGGGCGGAGCACGAGTCCACCGCGCTCCCTTCGTCCATGGACTCGGTCCATTGTTGATAAAGGTGGCGTCGTGGCTGACAGGCGGCCGACCGCGCGGTACTATCAGCAGAGCGGGCAGTCTCTGAGGTGGAGCCCGCGATGACGATCTCCGTTGGAGGGTTGCGCCGTCCACCTGCTTTATCGTCAGAGTAGAAGGTCCTCACAGCTGCGCAGCAGGCGGAGCAGCTTTGTTGACCACTTTATCGCCAGGGACAACGACGGGGGTGCGTGCGTTACTGCGCGAGCGTGGAAGAGGTCACGTGCGCCCTGCCGTGCTTCCTTGGCCGCGATGTTTCCCTCCAGTCCTGAGGGGAGATTCCTGTTGGACTCCCCTCAGGCGGGTTGGCGCCTCGGGGGGGTCCCCTGAGGCGAGGGGTCCCTTGAGGCCTTTGTTTCTTCTTCAGGCCCTCGAGGGGAATCGCCTCTCGAGGGTCTCGCCAGGCGGGGACGCCTGGTCCTTAGCCATTTCGTCTGACTGGCCCGCGTGCGAGGCCTGGGGGTAATGGGCTCTTGACACCCCAGTTCCCACTGGGCCGACAGTAGCCCTCGGGCCCATGATGGGCACGACTTAGCCCATGGGCTTAGGCGAAGCGTCGTGGGCCCTTAGTGCCCAGCCGGCCCGAGCCACGCGGCACTTGGACGATTAACGGCCTCGCACGATCTGGGGCGTGAGTCGTGGGGGGTCCCACCACGCCCCGGTAACTGCTCCCGGAGGGGACATAAACCCGAGCTTTGCAGCAGGGAGCCGTTACCGTTTCCAATTCTTCGCAGAAAATTCTGCTCCACAGAGCTCTCCGCCTCCGCTCTCTCCTGCGAGTTTCTGTTCTCCAACTCCTTCCAACCTCCGCACCCGTGACAATGAGTCCTCTCAAGAGCAAGGGCAAGGCTGCCGCGGGGTCTTCCTCCCAGGCGGAAGCCACGGAGACCGTGATGGGCGCGGCGCTGCTCAGCGTGCGCGTCAACGAGAAAGCGCTCTCCAAGGTCCGATGCCTGGTGGCGGACCGGACGAACGAGCACGCGCCACCACCCTGAAGCCCGCACCGCACGGGGAAGCGCCCGCGGGGGTTTTTCCCGGTCTTCCAGCACTGCCTGGCCGCGGGACTGGTGCCGCCCTTCTCGCCGTTCCTGGAGGCGGTGCTGGCGTTCTACCAGGTGCAGCTGCTGCACCTGCACCCCAACTCTGTCCTCATCCTCGCCATCTTCGCCTACCTCTGTGAGGCGTACCTGGGCCTGAAGCCCATGGTGGAGCTGTTCCGGTGCTTCTACGCGCTCCGGAATACGGCGAAGAACGAGCGCTCCGGGTGCGTCTCGTTCCGCATCGTCGACGGTATGGGGGGCGTCTACATTCCCATGTCCTAGAGCGAGGGCAAGGCCATCACGTCCGTGACAAAGAAAGTAGACGACTTCTGCCAGAAGTGGTTCTTCGTCGGGGTAGAGCGTCCCTGCGCCTTCCTCGGGGTCCCCGACGAGCCTCCGGTGAAGAACTCCCATTGGGGCAAGGCTACCTTTGACGGCGCCAAGAATGTGAGCCTGATGGGGCGCCTGAGCTTCCTTCGCGAGGAGGGCCTCACAGGGCAGATGGTCGTGGCGGACTTCGTGACTCGCCGCATCGCGCCCCTCCAAGCTCACTCGGTCCCCATGTGGATGTACTCGGGGCCGAACGACAAGATGGGGCTCCACGTCGAGGACAACGACAAGGACGTCGTCGACAACATCCTCTCCGCGCTCTTCGTCAACCCCTCTGTGCTCCCCGTGGATGAGCTCCGTGCGGCGCTCCGGCCCCTTCAACAGTACAACCTGACGGAGCGCATGGCCCTCCTGGAAGGGATGCTTCCGTTCACCCCGACAGGCCCGGCGGACTCCGATGTGCCGATGTCGGCCCCGCGGGGAGCGGAGGGGGCCGATTCTCCCTCGGCTTCAGGAGCTGGCCTAGGTGAGGAGGAAGCCACAGCTAGGGACGTCTCCTCTTCTAGAGCTGGGCCGTTTACTGACGAGATTTGTAATATCTCGTCAAGCGATGAAGACGCCTTCGTGGTGGCACCCTCGCGCCCCGTGGAGGAGGAAGCTGAGGATGCGGAGGCCTCGGGCGCGGAGGGCTCTCCAGGAAGGTGCGGGCCTCGCACCAAGGTCGACGTGGACCACACAGGGGCGAGGCCGTCTGACGTCCCTTCCAAGAGGAAGGCGGAGGCGCCCCCCGCGAGGCCTGCTCCCAAGCCCTTCCCCTCATGGCGCTCGCCAGGCCTGGCGTGGGTCGATGCTGGCGCTCCCCCTCTAGGGTGAGTTTATATGACGTTGGGTCGTTTGCCCTCTTGGTTTATTTTTTCACCTCATCCTTTGTTGAAGTCTTTTCTTGGGCTTTTGCCTGCGGTCCTGCGCCTGCGAAGCGCCGCCGGCTCCGCAAGGCGTCCGAGGTGAAGAGCGCCACGGCAGGTGCCGTGGCTGACGAGGCTGCGAGGCCTATGGAGGCAGCCCCAGCGGTCCCCCTTGAGGAGGCGCCTCAAGTGGAGGTGACTGCGCCCCTCGCGGGGGCGGTTGTGCCTCATGTGAAGGAGGGCGCCGTAGGCCCAGATGCACCTGCAGCGCCCTACGAGCCTCTGGCGGTGGAGGGCTCGGAGGCGAGAACTTCTGCGCCACCTCGCGCTGCTACTCCACCTCGTGCGGCTACGCCTCCGCGCGAGGCCACTTCGCCATGCGAGCCAACGCCGCCGCACGCGTCGACGCCTCCGAGTGTGCCTGCTGCGTCGCCTGCGCCCACCGCTTCTGCGCAGCCCGCGACGGAGGCCTGCGAGGCACCAGCAGGCACGGGCGCGTCTGCCGGGGACGGTTCTTCCTCTCCTCCCTGCCAGGCTGGAGGCGAGGAGCGCCTCGCGGCTGCAGGGCCTGAAGTGGGCGCGAGCACGGGCTCAGGCGGGGCTCAAGCTAGCCCCCGAGTTCTCCCCGAGGCCGGACCCGCGGGACTCGACGCCGAGGCCGGGCCTTCTACGAGCCAAGACCTGGTGCTCCGCGGCTGGGACTGGAGCGCGGGGCGCCGCGAGTTCGCCTTTGGCCTCGTGAGGGAGTCCCTGGAGGGCTTGGAGGCTCACCTCGCCCTTGGGGACATATGGATCCCTCGCCCGCAGGATGAGCTGGCGAAGTCGTGGGCGTCCTTCCACGCGGCGGTCGAGGCGCGCCAGCTAGAAGATTTGGCTCTGCAGGCCGCCCGCGAGGAGGCCATCAGCTTCGCCAAGGAGACCCGCGAGGGGGCCATCCGCGACGCTGCAGAGCTGCTCAACCCCCTCCAGGCGGAACGCGACGCTGCGGCCGAGCTCCTGCGTGAGGTCAGGGCGGAGCGCGAGGCGATGGAGGGCTCGCTGGCGCAGAAGCGCCGCGAGCTGGGCCAGCTGGAGGCCCAGCTGCTCTCCGCCCACCAGGCCGCATCGGCTGCTCTGGAGGAGGACCGCAAGGTCTTCGCCGAGCGTGAGCAGCAGCTGGTCCTCAAGGAGGAGGAGCTGCAGCAGCGCGAGGAGCAGCGCCTCCAGGCGGAGAAGAACCTGGTTCTCAACGCGAGGCCCTCGAGGAGCGAGAGGGCGAGTTGGCCAAGGCAACCCTGAGGTACGACGAAAACGTCGCTGCCCAGAAGGTGGCTTACGAGCGCTTCGAGCGGCGCTTCACCGAGAAGAAGAAAGAGACCAAGGATGCCCTCGCGGAGCGCGAGAAGCAGTTCCGTAAGTCCACTTCTCAGAAGTACCGTGACCTGGCCCAGTCGCAGGAGGACCGCTTCAAGGCCAAGCACGCCGCGGACGCTCGGAAGATCGCCGAGCTCGAGAAGGCCAACTCCAACCTGGAGGCCCGCCTCACTCGCGCTAAGGATGGCCGCCGCCGAGCGGAGGAGGCTCGCACCAAGGCTGTCCACAACCTCAACTCCTTGGCCAAGGATGTGGAGGAGCAGGTGGCCCCGGCGATGCAGCGAGCGGCGGAGGCCTCAGATTCTGCCAACGCGGCTCGGGCGCTCACGAAGCAGCGCGAGCGCATGTTCGAGGCGCTGGTTTCTCATGGCAACGAGCTAGCCTTGCAGCTGGGAGCAGACGCGCCGCACACCGACGTTCGAGGCCGCGACGATGCGGCCATGTACCTGGTCTACTTCGACTAGCTCTTCGCAGCGCTCGAGGGTCCCGTCGCCGAGCTTTGGGAGATGATCGAGGACGAGACTCGGCAGCTCTTGGGGGTGGTGGTGGATCGCATCTTCACCAACCTCAAGCTCCTCACGCCAGACTTCGACCTCGGCTCAGTGAACGAAGCCGCCCAGGGCGAGGATGCGCAGCGGGTCTCAAGCTCCCTCCGCGAGCAGGTGGACGCCTTCTGCAACCGCTTCAGGCGCACGGAGGCTGCACCGGAGGACAGCGAGGAGGAGGCCTGCTCTGCCGAGGCTGAAGAGGGCGCCGCGGAGGAGGTCCAAGGCGATGCTGCTTCCCTTTAAGCCGTACTTAACTGCGCCTGCGAGCGCTTGCATCTGCACCAGCTGTGTGCTTAGATATCTTAAGACTTTTGGCCTGTAATATACTTTTAATTGCTGTTTTAATTCGAGCTTGTCTATCCCTCGTGAGGTCTCTTTGGACTCATCTTCATGTCTATTTGTTCTCTGCGTCGTTAGGTCCCATCTCTTCGTGCCATGACTCCGCCACCTCGGTATGTGGGAGCAATGACTCCGCAAGGCCGAGGGGAGTTTGGGCCTAGGAGAGGTAAGAGCCTTGAGTCGCGATGCTCAAGTGCCCCCCTAAGATGTGCGAGTAGTCCATGAAGCGTAAGGGAAAGCGAAGTCGCTCGAGGGGCAAAGACGTGCGCTAGGGAGAGAAAAGCGCTCTTAAAGCGTGGGTGCGAGACTTAGCTTCTCGAGGTTTTCGCTCTGTGAGGGCTTTTCGCCTAGCGAGGTTGCCCACTTGAGGGGTCGCTCCTGGGGAGGATTTTCGCCTGGCGAGGTTGTCGCTCCTGGGGAGGCTTTTCGCCTGGCGAGGTTGCCCACTTTAGGGGTCGCTCCTGGGGAGGCTTTTTGCCTGGCAAGGTTTCCCACTTGAGGGGTCGCTCACGGATGCCCCTTCAGGCTCGCGGGGGAATTCTTCACTGCAGGTATTAGAGGGGCGAACCCAAACGCTGAAACACGGTTCAAGGGACTCGTGCGCGCTTATAGGTCCCCTCAGGCGTTCCTTGCGAGGAGAGTAAGTACCAAGGTCCTTTGTAGAGATGGTGTGTTTGTGGGATCTTGCCCTCCAGCCAGAGCTCGGACTCTTGGATTTTGCAGTGCTGCTGGTGTGTCATTTGAGGCACTGGCACCGTACTCAGCCCCCCCTCGCGAGGTACGCATGTGGAGAGATATAAGCGCACACTTCAACAATAGTAATGCGTAAATAAAAACCCCCAAAAAAACATTTTTTAAGCGGCGCCGAAGCGCTAAGTTCACTTAGGAACGAGATTGAGTCATTATGCTTGGGATTGCCAAGTTAATGCTCTGACCATGTCGAGGCATGGGGACCACCTGTTGGTGGCAGAGACACTCAACGGCCTGAGGTGGCTCGTTTTAATAGAGAGCTCGGAGGGGTTTCCCTCGAGTGAAGCATTTGGGGCTTTGGAGGTTTAAGCCGTTGGCGTTTTAACCTCCAGAGACAAGAATGCTTGGAGGTTGAGCCGTAGGCTGCCTCTTCCGCTAGGAGTCTCGATGATATGGGCAGGACAGAGGAGGTGAAGCCCAATTTTAGGACTCCACCGAGTTAGTCTTTTTAATAAATAGTTTGCGTTTTATTTGTGTTTTCTATTATGGTCATGTTCGGTTTGGGCCTGTCCAAAACGAACCAGGTTTGAGTCCAAGTTGTTTTGGCCGCACCACTTCCCCATATAAGGAGTTGGCCGTCCTAGGTATTAGGGGTCCAGAATTTTAGTCTAAAAACTATCACGTGTGTTTCGAGGTGAAGCATCCCTCCGGGGACGGCGCCGCCGTTTATCTAATATAGATTGCTGCGAGGGTTCTTGTGTTCATCAAGGATTATCGAGCTGTGGTTTGAGGCGTGGTGATCTTCATCACGTTGCTTGCTGGATTTATTCCCCACCTTCAGGTGACGCCATTGGTGTTGTTGGAAGGATTTATTATCCGGGTTTCTCGCTGTGAAAGATCGGGACAACAATCATAGGATCATCCCCTTGATCCTTTTATCATGTGGTATCAGAGCTCTGGGTTGATCACGGCGAGTTCTTGTTGATCTGCTGGTTTTGCTTTGCATCAGTTGATCTTGCTGTTTGGTTTGTGTTCGTGCTGTTGGTTGCATCTGGTCGAGTCAGAGATTCTGTGTGGGATCGTGAAGTTTCGTCGCTCAATCGTCGTTGCTTTGCGTTGCTCTAGCTAACAGCGATCAGAAGGAGGTACACGCGAAGGAGTCCTGTTTCCGTACGTGGGAAGGAGCGCTGATCGTGGAGTTTCACGAAACGAACGAAGAGGTACCAGATCGGATCGGACTGAACAAGAAAAACAGAAGGTAGAGATCCAGGATCGCTCCTGGTTTCTGTTCCGATTCTGTTTCGTGGAGGGTGCGTCCGATCGGGAAAGGAGCGTATCGCTCGGGATTGGTTTTACGTACGGTACGAGAGGTGCGTTACTTGATTACCGTTTACAATTCACGAAAGAAGAGACCGGAGCTCTCACGTACAAGGAAAGGAAAGAAGGGAATCGGATTACAGCTTGCTCGCGTGGAGTGCCTTGTTTACTTGGACTCTGCCCGGCACAGTTTCTGCATTTTCTCGGCCGCGTTCAGCTCGCCAACGCACGCGCATGCGCTGCCTGCCGCCGGCACAGCTACCAATCTGTTTGCTGCCGCGCCGGCAGAATTTTGAGCAGTTTCTCTGCCGTGACGGCTGCTCGTTGGATTGTTGCACAGTTTTTTACTGTTACTGTAGCAGTACGTGAATTACACAATATTCAGCTATGAGTACTTTTATGAGTGATTACTATGGCAAGAGGTGTCAAAGTGGCAAGAGAGATGGTGATGTGTTCAATGACTATCTCGATATCTTGGGCTTGGGCGGTGTGGCCTCTGATGCGTCGAAGGTCACGTGGAGACTTACTCATGTTGCCACGGCTAAAGAATATGAGTCATGGGAACGTCTTATGCTTCAGGGTTTTCACAGATGTGATACTTGGGAACGAGTGGATCAGTCTACGCGTGTGTTTCTTGCACTACGACGTGTGGATGAGGAGGTTACTCGTTGGTGGAATGAGGAGAGGCATGGGAAGGAAAGCACATATGGGATTTGGCATGACTTCACTAATTTTTTACGTGCTTGTTTTCTGTCTCCTCGTCATAGGGAACCTTGTACCAAACCTGTGAACGTGACAAAGGTTGTGCAGCAGAGGGCTAATGTTGACAAGAGGGTGCAGCTTTCGTCCGAGGAGGTTGCTCTATCTTCTCCACCTTCTGCCATGGGTGTGAAGCCCGTTGTTCCGTTGCAAACGTTCAGCGCAGCCGAGATAAAGTGTTCTAAACAGCAGCCTGATGTTGAGAACGTGGTTGTGTGCGCTGAAACTGCAGTGGATACGGTGGAACCATTGAGTGGGCTAAATATGCAACTCAAAAGGAAACATGAGGAGGCTTGCAAAATAGTTGACAAGTGTCAACGATGGAGTTTATTTCAGACTCAGTGCATGATAAAAGGCAAACACTGCAAGCTCATGATTGATGGTGGTAGCTGTACTAATGGCATAAGCAAGGCAATGGTGGCAGCATTGGGGTTGTCTACTTGGCGTATTCCAGAACCTAAGCATCTGGAGTGGTTAAATAGTTGTGGTATGCTGAAGGTTACTCATAAGGTGCGTGTGCCATTTACAGTTGGTGATTATATTGATGAGGTTGAGTGCGATGTATTGCCATTGGAGGTGTGTGGGCTATTACTTGGTCGACCTTGGCAGTATGATTGCAATGTTACTCATGCTGGGAGAGCCAATACTTATTCTTTTATGCATGATGGGAAACATCAGATTTTCAAGCCTATGAAGGATGATCAAATTAAATCTGATGTGGAGCTGGTTATTCACAAGGAGAAGTTGCATAGAGCTGAACAAAAACAGAGGTTAGCTAAGTTGCAGCAAGTGGAGCATGATGCAAGGAGTGTTGGTACAGAAATTGATTCAACAATGCATGTAGATGACAAGCCTGTGTTTGTTGGTGACAAGCTAGTTGAAGACAAACCTATTCTTGAGGAGACGAAGGGTATTGCAGCATGTGTTCCAGTTTGTGTTGACAAAGGTGTTCAGACCAATGATGATTGTGTTGATCATGTCTCGATACATGTGGTACCGAAAGTCAATGATCACAACTATGTCAGCTCACCTGTGAGGAGTTTAGTTGGAGCAGCAGTGCGTATTCACACAGGAAGAGATGGACGTGTTCGTCAACTTTGTGGACCAGGCATTACTATTTTGCAGCGGCGTGCAAAGCAGGTTCATGTTCAGCAATACAAGTGTCCAGCTAGAGTTGAGAAGAAGAAGAAGATGGTGGCGCCTACAACCAAGCTTGTGTGGCGAAGGAAGGAGGTGAAGGTGTCCAGGGAGACACGTGATGTTTCTGTTCATATCACGTCACCTTTTCGAGCAGACCCTCACGCGTTGGGGACAACGCTTTTTGAAGGAGGGGAGGATGATATGGGCAGGACAGAGGAGGTGAAGCCCAATTTTAGGACTCCACCGAGTTAGTCTTTTTAATAAATAGTTTGCGTTTTATTTGTGTTTTCTATTATGGTCATGTTCGGTTTGGGCCTGTCCAAAACGAACCAGGTTTGAGTCCAAGTTGTTTTGGCCGCACCACTTCCCCATATAAGGAGTTGGCCGTCCTAGGTATTAGGGGTCCAGAATTTTAGTCTAAAAACTATCACGTGTGTTTCGAGGTGAAGCATCCCTCCGGGGACGGCGCCGCCGTTTATCTAATATAGATTGCTGCGAGGGTTCTTGTGTTCATCAAGGATTATCGAGCTGTGGTTTGAGGCGTGGTGATCTTCATCACGTTGCTTGCTGGATTTATTCCCCACCTTCAGGTGACGCCATTGGTGTTGTTGGAAGGATTTATTATCCGGGTTTCTCGCTGTGAAAGATCGGGACAACAATCATAGGATCATCCCCTTGATCCTTTTATCATGTTCCTTGCGAGGAGAGTAAGTACCAAGGTCCTTTGTAGAGATGGTGTGTTTGTGGGATCTTGCCCTCCAGCCAGAGCTCGGACTCTTGGATTTTGCAGTGCTGCTGGTGTGTCATTTGAGGCACTGGCACCGTACTCAGCCCCCCCTCGCGAGGTACGCATGTGGAGAGATATAAGCGCACACTTCAACAATAGTAATGCGTAAATAAAAACCCCCAAAAAAACATTTTTTAAGCGGCGCCGAAGCGCTAAGTTCACTTAGGAACGAGATTGAGTCATTATGCTTGGGATTGCCAAGTTAATGCTCTGACCATGTCGAGGCATGGGGACCACCTGTTGGTGGCAGAGACACTCAACGGCCTGAGGTGGCTCGTTTTAATAGAGAGCTCGGAGGGGTTTCCCTCGAGTGAAGCATTTGGGGCTTTGGAGGTTTAAGCCGTTGGCGTTTTAACCTCCAGAGACAAGAATGCTTGGAGGTTGAGCCGTAGGCTGCCTCTTCCGCTAGGAGTCTCGACGTGATAATGATCATGTGTGTGGCAATGACCACGGTTGCGTTTGTTCCCTTAGGAGACAAAGCATGTGTTTGAGGTTTAAGCCTTTTAGCGTTTTAACCTCTAGAGACGACAATGCTTGGAGGTTGAGCCGTAGGCTGCCTCTTCCGCTTGTCTTCTCGACGTGACAATGATCACGGGTGTGGCAATGACCACGGTTGTGTTTGTTCCCTTAGGACACAAAGCATGTGTTTGAGGTTTAAGCCTTTTGGCGTTTTAACCTCTAGAGACGACAATGCTTGGAGGTTGAGCCGTAGGCTGCCTCTTCCGCTTGTCTTCTCGACGTGACAATGATCACGGGTGTGGCAATGACCACGGTTGCATTTGTTCCTTTAGGAGACAAAGATATATTTTTGGAGGTTTAAGCCGTTGGCATTTTAACCTCTAGAGACGAAAATGCTTGGAGGTTGAGCCGTAGGCTGCCTCGTCCGCTTGACGTCTCGACGTGACAATGATCACGGGCGTGACAATAATCACGTTTTTAACTTGTTCCTTGTGGATACAAAGGTTTGCGAGGTTTAAGCCTTGAGCTTTTAACCTTGAGGGACAAAAAGGTGCTTGGAGGTTGAGCCGTGGGCTGCCTCTTTCGCTAAATGCCCTGACGTGATAATGATCACGGGTAGAACTTGCGCAGATGCATGATGTTCCATGGATTCTTGACGGGGACGCTGTCTTGCGTCTCGAGGCGAGTCGCGCCAGGCCTGGCGATGTGGGTGACCCTGTAGGGACCTTCCCACATCGGGGACAGCTTGTGGAGGCCTTCCCAGGAGAGGATTCGCCTGAGGACGAGATCGCCTGCCTCCAGGGTGCGCGAGCGCACATTGCGGCTGTGGTAGCGCCTCAGGTCCTGCTGGTACTTGGCCGCCCGGAGGGCGGCGCGGCGTCTTAGCCCTTCAAGGAGCAGCAGGTCGTCGTTGTGGAGGTCCTCTTGCTGGTACTCATTAAAGGCAAGGACCCATGGGGATCCATGCTTTATCTCTGCGGGGAGGACTGCTTCGGCTCCATAGACGAGTACGAACGGCGTTTCCCCAGTGGGCTTGGGTGGCGTGGTACGGATGGAACAGAGCACCGAGGGTAGCTCACTGATCCATCCCTTGCCGTGGCCCTTGAGGATATCGAAGGTCCTGGTCTTTAAGCCTTTGAGGACCTCTGCGTTTGCGCGCTCGGCCTGTCCGTTGCTTTGCGGATGGGCGACTGAGGCGAAGCATAGCTTGATGCCCATTTTCTCACAGTAGGCTCTGAAGATGCCACTTGTGAATTGCGAGCCATTGTCGGTGATGATGCGGTTAGGCACTCCGAAGCGGCAGACCAGGCCTCTGATGAATTTCACCGCCGCGCCTGTTGTGATTGTGCCCGTCGCCTCCACTTCAGGCCATTTTGTGAACTTGTCAATGGCCACGAAGAGGTAGCGATATCCACCTTGCGCCGTTGGGAAAGGTCCCAGGATGTCCAGCCCCCAGACCGAAAACGGCCACGAGAGCGGAATGGTTTGTAGCCCTAGCGCTGGTTGGTGGATTTGCTTGGCGTGGAATTGGCAGGATTCACAAGCTTGAATGATGTCCGTTGCATCTTGAAGCGCTTGAGGCCAGTAGAAACCGCTCAGGAAGACTTTTCCTGCGAGGGTGCGGGCGCACGAGTGGTGGCCGCATTCCCCGCTGTGGATGTCCTTAATCAGCAGTTTTCCTTCTTCAGGAGGGACGCACTTGAGCGCGATGCCGTTTGGGCGCTTGCGGTAGAGAATTCCTTCGAGGATTTGGTACGATTTTGCTTGGCGGGCAAGTCGCTCCGCTTCAGCATCTTCCTCGCGAAGGATCCCTTTGTGGAGGTAGTCCTTGATCTCGTCGATCCATCCTGCCTCTTGGTGCACCGCTGTGAGCAACAGACGCTCCCCTGTGGGGTGGCCCGCAGCCTGGAGCTCCGCTTGCAGGTGGTGGCGGGAGCGCTTCGTCTGTGCTTGCAGGCAGGGCCTCTAGGGGCTGCTTTATGTATGCCTTGACGAGCCTTTCTTCAAAGACACCTGGCAGCTGGGCTTGCCTCTTTGATGCGCGCTTGGTGATGTCATCAGCCTCTTGGTTTTCCTTTCTTGGGATGTGCATGAGCTCCATTCCCCTGAAGTTCTTCTACAACCTACGGACCTCTTCAAGGTATGCGGCCATGTGGTCGTCCTTGGGCTTGTAGCTTTTGTTAGAGAAGTTGACGAGCAGCTGGGAGTCGCCCTTGATGAGTATATGCTTGACGCCTAGGGCGATTGCGGCGCGTAGGCCAGCAAGCAGCCCTTCATAGTCGGCGATCTTGTTGGATATCTTGTTGATTCCGAAGCACAGCTGGACTACGTAATACAACTTGTCGCCTTTGGGTGAGGTCAGGACTACGCCTGCCCCACCGTGGCGACAAGCGAAAGCTCCGTCGAACTTCATGGTCCAGTGGCTGGGCATTGCGGCTCCAGAGGACTCGTGCTCTTCTTCCCAGGGCTCTTCAGGGGTTGGATCAGTCCATTCGGCGAAGAAGTCTGCCAGCGCTCTTCCTTTGATTACCCTTGTGGTATCGAAGCGCAAATTGAATGGCAGTAGCTCCATGTTCCATCCCGCGACACGATCTGTTGCATTTGGGTTGCGCAGAATTTGCTCCAGGGGGAAAGAGGTTACCACCGTGATGGGGTGCCCCTGGAAGTAGTGTCGCAGCTTTCTTGAGGCGATGAGGAGTGCGAGGAGAAGCTTATGCTGCATCGTGTACCGCTCGTGAGTATCATGCAGTACTGTGCTGACGAAGTAAACTGGATGCTCGACGAGAGTAGTTCCTGTTTCCTTGGCGTCTTTCGCCTGAGGTGGCCCATCTTGGCCCTCAATGGGGTTGGCTTCAAGGGGCTTGTCCTGGGCCTCGAGGGACTTGGCCTCGAGGGGCTTTGCCTCGAGGGACGTAGTCTCGAGGGACTCGGCCTCGAGGGACTTGGCCTCGAGGGGCTTTGCCTCGAGGGACGTGGCCTCGAGGGACTCGGCCTCGAGGGACTTGGCCTCGAGGGGCTTTGCCTCGAGGGACGTGGCCTCGAGGGATGTGGCCTCGAGGGACGTGGCCTCGCAGCGCTCCTCCTGGGCCTCGAGTGTGTTAGCCTCTTGAGGCTCCTCAGTCCCTTCGGCATGAACCTCTTGCAGCGGTTGACTCGGGGCGGTCCCCTCTTGAGGCTTTGGGCCTGGCGGTGGCTTTGTTAGGACTGCCCTTTCGTCGAGCTCTTTATCAGGAGGCTTTTTCTTTGGAGTGGTTGCACTCTTCTTGTGAAGTACAGTCTCCTCTCTTTCCACCACAAGGACATCACTGGCTGTTTGTGGAGTAGCTGACAAGTACAGCTTCAGGTGCTCGCCAAGCCTTGGGGCGACCATTACAGGTGGGCTGGCCAAGTACTTCTTCAAGTCCTCAAATGTTTTTTCAGCTTCAGGGGTCCACTTGAAAGTGCCCGTTCTTTTCATGATCTTGAAAAACGGCAGGGCTCTTTCGCCGAACTTGGAGATGAATCGACCCAAGCTGGCCATGCAGCCTGCCAGGCGTTGCATGTCCTTGAGCCTGCGTGGAGGTTGCATGCCTTCTATGGCCTTGATTTTGTCTGGGTTCGCCTCTATGCCCCGATGAGACACGAGGAACCCCAGCAATTTGCCTGAAGGTCGTAGGTTCGACCCCTAGCTGGCGCGCCAAATGTCGGGTTATGACTCACAGGAATCGGGGGTAGTCACTTCCTGAAGTGTGGTTCGAAAGGGGATTGAACGCGGAGGTCTAAACCCTCAAGTGGCTCCGCGACGTTGCTCGCCGGACCCGAAGAAGACGCACACCCGACCAAGGAAGACATCGTCCTTTACCAAGGTTCACGGACCTCGTGAGGAGGTAAGAGCGCTACTCCTGCCTGTATGTATTATATGTGGAAGGTTACCGTACAATTGAGCTTGCCGGAAGCCCCCTTGAGGCAGTTCTTGCCTGGGGAGGGAAGCGATGATCTTCTTCCTCCTCCAGCCAAAGGCTAACCTAACCAGTGTTGCTAGGGTTTACAAGGGTGTTTTGCAGACAAAGGGCCGACCCTTGCTACGATGCATGTCTTCTCTCTTTTATAGGCGCCTCTGGCCTTCTCCTTCAGCTTGGCCTTCAAGGTGGATCCCACATGCCAGTGGCAGGGCGGAGCACGAGTCCACCGCGCTCCCTTCGTCCATGGACTCGGTCCATTGTTGATAAAGGTGGCGCCGTGGCCGACAGGCGGCCGACCGCGCGGTACTATCAGCAGAGCGGGCAGTCTCTGAGGTGGAGCCCGCGATGACGATCTCCGTTGGAGGGTTGCGCCGTCCACCTGCTTTATCGTCAGAGTAGAAGGTCCTCACAGCTGCGCAGCAGGCGGAGCAGCTTTGTTGACCACTTTATCGCCAGGGACAACGACGGGGGTGCGTGCGTTACTTCGCGAGTGTGGCAGAGGTCACGTGCGCCCTGCCGTGCTTACTTGGCCGCGACGTTTCCCTCCAGGCCTGAGGGGAGATTCCTGTTGGACTCCCCTCAGGCGGGTTGGCGCCTCGGGGGGGTCCCCTGAGGCGAGGGGTCCCTTGAGGCCCTCGAGGGGAATCGCCTCTCGAGGGTCTCGCCAGGCAGGGACGCCTGGTCCTTAGCCGTTTCGTCTGACTGGCCCGCGTGCGAGGCCTGGGGGAATGGGATCTTGACACCCCAGTTCCCACTGGGCCGACAACCTTTACTCCTGTTCTAGTTGGCCCAGACACTTCCAAACCTTTCCAAATCTTCTGCGATGCATCTCTTCAAGGACTAGGCGCAGTCCTCATGCAAGAACGCAAAGTTGTGGCTTATGCATCTCGTCAGTTGCAGCCTCATGAGCGCAACTATCCTACATATGATCTTGAACTTGCAGAATCATGTATGCCCTAAAGGCTTGGAGACCTTATTTGTTGGGGCACAACTCTGAAATCTTCACCGATCACAAGAGTCTCAAATATCTCTTCACTCAACCAGATCTGAACCTCGGGCAAACAAGGTGGCTTGAGAAACTCTCAGATTTCGATCTGACCATCGCTTACACTCCAGGCAAAGCTAATGTAATGGCTGATGCTCTCAGTCACAAGTCCTATTGCAACAACCTCTTGGTTGAGGACATCCAACCTCCTCTTCACGAAGAATTCAAGAAGCTCAATCTTCAAGTGGTTCCTTCTGGTTATCTTGCAAAGTTGATTGCCACTCCTACACTTGAGGATAAAATTTGTGCCACACAGTTGCGCAATTCTGGTGTTAAGAATATCAAAGACAACATCGGCAAGGATAAATACAAGAGTTTCTCTCTCGATGACAAGGGTACCTTGCTCTTTGAAGAACGCATTGTAGTGCCCAAGTGATAAAGATCAACCTGATGATCCTCTGATTTTGTCCCAATCTTTCACAGCGAGTACACCCTGACGATAAATCCTTCCAACAACACCAATGGCATCACCTGAAGGTGGGGAATAAATCCAGCAAGCAACGTGATGAAGATCACCACGCCTCAAACCACAGCTCGATAATCCTTGATGACGCAAGAACCCTCGCAGCAATCTTTATTGGATAAACGGCGGCGCCGTCCCCGGAGGGATGCTTCACCTCGAAACACACGTGATAGTTTTTAGACTAAAATTCTGAACCCCTAATACCTAGGACGGCCAACTCCTTATATGGGGAAGTGGTGCGGCCAAAACAACTTGGACTCAAACCTGGTTCGTTTTGGACAGGCCCAAACCGAACATGACCATAATAGAAAACACAAATAAAACGCAAACTATTTATTAAAAAGACTAACTCGGTGGAGTCCTAAAATTGGGCTTCACCTCCTCTGTCCTGCCCATATCATCCTCCCCTCCTTCAAAAAGCGTTGTCCCCAACGCGTGAGGGTCTGCTCGAAAAGGTGACGTGATATGAACAGAAACATCACGTGTCTCCCTGGACACCTTCACCTCCTTCCTTCGCCACACAAGCTTGGTTGTAGGCGCCACCATCTTCTTCTTCTTCTCAACTCTAGCTGAACACTTGTATTGCTGAACATGAACCTGCTTTGCACGCCGCTGCAAAATAGTAATGCCTGGTCCACAAAGTTGACGAACACGTCCATCTCTTCCTGTGTGAATACGCACTGCTGCTCCAACTAAACTCCTCACAGGTGAGCTGACATAGTTGTGATCATTGACTTTCGGTACCACATGTATCGAGACATGATCAACACAATCATCATTGGTCTGAACACCTTTGTCAACACAAACTGGAACACATGCTGCAATACCCTTCGTCTCCTCAAGAATAGGTTTGTCTTCAACTAGCTTGTCACCAACAAACACAGGCTTGTCATCTACATGCATTGTTGAATCAATTTCTGTACCAACACTCCTTGCATCATGCTCCACTTGCTGCAACTTAGCTAACCTCTGTTTTTGTTCAGCTCTATGCAACTTCTCCTTGTGAATAACCAGCTCCACATCAGATTTAATTTGATCATCCTTCATAGGCTTGAAAATCTGATGTTTCCCATCATGCATAAAAGAATAAGTATTGGCTCTCCCAGCATGAGTAACATTGCAATCATACTGCCAAGGTCGACCAAGTAATAGCCCACACACCTCCAATGGCAATACATCGCACTCAACCTCATCAATATAATCACCAACTGTAAATGGCACACGCACCTTATGAGTAACCTTCAGCATACCACAACTATTTAACCACTCCAGATGCTTAGGTTCTGGAATACGCCAAGTAGACAACCCCAATGCTGCCACCATTGCCTTGCTTATGCCATTAGTACAGCTACCACCATCAATCATGAGCTTGCAGTGTTTGCCTTTTATCATGCACTGAGTCTGAAATAAACTCCATCGTTGACACTTGTCAACTATTTTGCAAGCCTCCTCATGTTTCCTTTTGAGTTGCATATTTAGCCCACTCAATGGTTCCACCGTATCCACTGCAGTTTCAGCGCACACAACCAAGTTCTCAACATCAGGCTGCTGTTTAGAACACTTTATCTCGGCTGCGCTGAACGTTTGCAACGGAACAACGGGCTTCACACCCATGGCAGAAGGTGGAGAAGATAGAGCAACCTCCTCGGACGAAAGCTGCACCCTCTTGTCAACATTAGCCCTCTGCTGCACAACCTTTGTCACGTTCACAGGTTTGGTACAAGGTTCCCTATGACGAGGAGACAGAAAACAAGCACGTAAAAAATTAGTGAAGTCATGCCAAATCCCATATGTGCTTTCCTTCCCATGCCTCTCCTCATTCCACCAACGAGTAACCTCCTCATCCACACGTCGTAGTGCAAGAAACACACGCGTAGACTGATCCACTCGTTCCCAAGTATCACATCTGTGAAAACCCTGAAGCATAAGACGTTCCCATGACTCATATTCTTTAGCCGTGGCAACATGAGTAAGTCTCCACGTGACCTTCGACGCATCAGAGGCCACACCGCCCAAGCCCAAGATATCGAGATAGTCATTGAACACATCACCAGACCTTTCACCAGAAACACACCTCTTGCCATAAAAATCACCCTGAAACGAACTCATTATGATGTCAGATTCAGTTCGGACTGAAAGAAACTCTGAATTTGAAACGGACGTGGTTTCCTCGTACGAAGTCCGAAACAGGCAAATAAGCACTTGTTCGAAAGATAATTTTATGTACTTTCCAATGGGTAGCCTCCTAGGTCCCGCTTCGTCACGTACAGGTCGCTGTGGCCTGAACAAGACGACGGTGGTTTCTGGACTGGGCAGAACACGAGATCAAAGCTGACCTCGTCCACGTCCAGCTGCTCCCGCGTCGCTGACTCCACCAACAAGCTGGCCACGTCTGGATTGATCTCGTAAATCCGAGAACTCACAAAAATCTGAACTGATGATTGCCTTCACGTATCAATCAATTTCGAACCTTCCTTTTCTATTTTGATCCGGTCTGGACTTTCCTTTTCCTTTCCCAAATCAGATCCGAACCTGCCTTTTAATTTCCTATCCGCGTTGGCCTTGTATTTGGTAGCGATCAGCTCTTCCCTTTAGTACCAGGAGTCCTTCACACACGCACCGACGTACGTTGTAGGGCGCAGATCGGATCGTGTCCAGTATGGACTCTCTTCCAACGAGAATCAGAAACGATCGCTCGCTCTGATCGTAGATCGAGCCAAGCGGAACGGCCTCAACTGCGAAACAGCGGCAGGAACTCCATCCTCTCGATCCAAGCAGAAACCAGCAAACACAACAGACCAACCTCTCCAGCAAATCAACTAGCCGATCAATTAACAAGAACTCGCTATGAGCAACCCAGAAATCTGATACCACATGATAAAGATCAACCTGATGATCCTCTGATTTTGTCCCAATCTTTCACAGCGAGTACACCCTGACGATAAATCCTTCCAACAACACCAATGGCATCACCTGAAGGTGGGGAATAAATCCAGCAAGCAACGTGATGAAGATCACCACGCCTCAAACCACAGCTCGATAATCCTTGATGACGCAAGAACCCTCGCAGCAATCTTTATTGGATAAACGGCGGCGCCGTCCCCGGAGGGATGCTTCACCTCGAAACACACGTGATAGTTTTTAGACTAAAATTCTGAACCCCTAATACCTAGGACGGCCAACTCCTTATATGGGGAAGTGGTGCGGCCAAAACAACTTGGACTCAAACCTGGTTCGTTTTGGACAGGCCCAAACCGAACATGACCATAATAGAAAACACAAATAAAACGCAAACTATTTATTAAAAAGACTAACTCGGTGGAGTCCTAAAATTGGGCTTCACCTCCTCTGTCCTGCCCATATCACCAAGCTTGACAGCTTAAGAGAACTCTTTCTCAAGGAGGCTCATGATACTCCGCTTTCTATCCACCCTGGCAGCACAAAGATGTACCAGGATCTCAAGTCAATCTATTGGTGGAACAGGATGAAGCGTGAAATTGCTTGCTATGTGTCTCATTGTGATGTTTGCTGTCGTGTCAAGGCAGTTCATCAGAGACCACCTGGACTTCTTTAACCACTGCAAATTTCTGAGTGGAAATGGGACAAGATCGAGATGGACTTCGTTACTGGGTTTCCGAAGTCCAAGAAAGGCAACGATGCAATCTTTGTTGTCATTGATCGTCTCTCCAAAGTGGCTCACTTCTTCCCAGTCAAAGAGACAATATCAGCTAGTCAGTTGGCAGAACTTTATATGACAAGACTGGTTCCTTTACATGGTGTTCCTTTGGCAATAAGCTCAGATCGTGGAAGTATCTTCACTTCTCGATTTTGGGATAGCTTTCAGAAAGCCTTGGGTACCAAACTTCTGTTCAGCACAACATACCATCCGCAGACAAGTGGACAGGTTGAAAGAGTGAATCAAATTCTGGAGGATATGCTCAGAGCTTGTGTTATCTCATTTGGCATGAAATGGGAGAATTGCCTTCTGTATGCTGAGTTCTCCTACAACAACAGCTTCCAAGCAAGTCTAGGCATGGCTCCCTTTGAAGCTCTATATGGCCGCAAATGCAGAATCCTCTGAATTGGTCTAAAGCTGGTGAACGTCAATTCTTTGGCCCTGACATTATCCAGAAGGCTGAAGAAAAGGTTCGCATCATTCTTGACAATCTGAAGATTACCCAGTCTCGGCAGAAAAGCTATTATGATAGCAAGCACAGGGACATGGTCTATGCACCGGGTGATCAAGCTTACCTTCGTGTCACTCCTCTGAGAGGCACGCAACGCTTTGGCATCAAAGGCAAGCTCGCTCCGCGTTATGTTGGGCCTTTCAACGTTCTTTCAAGGCGTGGTGATTTGGCTTACCGTCTGGAACTTCCTCCAAACCTCTCCAAAGTGCACGATGTCTTCCACGTGTCACAACTCAATAAGTGCTTCCAAGATCCAGGACGTGCAGTCGATCATGGATCGATTGAACTTCGAGAAGATCTCTCTTATGTGGAACAACCGATTCGCATTCTTGACGAAGCTAAACGTCGCACCCGTAACAACAGTGTCAAGTTCTACAAGGTTCAATGGTCTCATCATTCTAAGAAGGAAGCTACATGGGAGCGTGAAGACCACCTCCGTGCCGAGTATCCCGACCTCTTCGTTGCTCCATGAAGAATCTCGGGGCGTGATTCCTTTGAGGGGGGGAGTGTTGTAACATCCCAACTTTAGACTTTCCAAGAATGTGGTGTTTGTGTTGTAATAAAATTGATCTGCATGGCATCTTTTCTTTTGTCTCCACAAGTAATTAAATTGTTGCATTTAAATTAAATCACACTATTAAATCCAAATGCAAATTTAAATAATTTCAAATATGATGTTACAAAGTTTTTGCAAACTTTCAAAACTTAGTAATTTAAATTATCTATTTTTATAAATATAAAAGTTTGTCAAAAGGTTTCATCTCATTTTCTTTCCATTTTGTTTTAAAAGCAAAAACCAGAAAAGAAAATAAAAATAAAAGAAACAGCAAACACAAAAATGTGGAGAGAGGCCTCTCTCTGGCCGAAGTGGGCCAAGAGGCCCAACTCCGGCCCACCTCTCTTGTCCCCCACCTCCGTACGGGCGACTCGCTTTACAGCATGGAGGACGCCATGGAGGCGCTGCCCTGCTGCCCCCACCGTGATGCCTCACTGCTTGCCCCCTCTCCTTAAGCACCCCGCAGTGCCCCCCAAACCCTAGGCCCCTTTTCTTTCCTCTCCTCGCGCCGCCGCCACTCTCTGTACACCACCGAGAGACCGCCGGAGTTTCCGCCGCCGTGCTTGCCGTTTCCGGTCGCCCCATCCTCCTTCCTCGCGCCAACGGCAACCCCCGAGACTCCTCCGTCCTCGACGCCGCGGCGGACGTGTCGGGAGCCACGGACGAGCACACCCCACGACTTCCTCCACGACGCGCACCGCGGACCCGGACGTCTTCTCCAGCACCGACGGCTCCTCCGTTGCCCCCCTCCCCCCCCGAGCTGCCCCGCCTCGCCATACTCCTCCTAGTGAGCAGTGCAACTAGTTCCCGACCTTTCCCCCCTCCAGCGCGTCTCCGTAACGTCCAATTTCGCCGCCGCCGGAGTCCGCCACGGCCACGGCACACCGCGCCCTATCGAGCACCAACCCGCGCGCCCCTCGCCTCCCCTCTCCTCCCGGGCATCGGAACGCACGTCTCCAACCCGCGCACGCACCGAACGCAGCGGCGCCGCCCGATTTGGGGTCATCGCCAGTGTATGTTGCTTCGCCGCCGCGCACGTCCTCTGTTTTCTTCAGTCGTCAGTTAGCGTCAGTATTTCCGGTTAAAAATCAGCGTGAGTCACTTTTTACAACAACACTCTCACATCACTCCTGGCTAGCAGCGCCGAGCGAAACCTCTCACGCGCGAGGCGTGGGTTCGATTCCTACGGGCAGTGGGAAAAAAGCCCTCTTTTTGGTTTCTTTGCGACACTGACAGGTGGACCCCGCTGGTCAGTGACCACGGGGGATAACGCAGCGCATTCCCTGCCCGCATGGCACACGGGCCCGCACGGCAGCCTCCAAGGCTAGCTACCCACACGGTAAGAAAAGTCACTGACGCCAGGAATATTTCACAGAGCCCCCTGCACTTCCTGTTTAACGTTTTAGCCTCACAGAACCTTCTCCCATCACGGATAAGTCCCTGGGATTTTCAGAAAGAACCCTAGAATTAAAAATGCAATAACTTTATTTCTACAACTCCAAATAAAATAATCTTTATATGTTTTTATATCAGAAAATTGCAATAAAAATTAATATAACATTGTTATGTCATTTTGCATCATTTATTTTAAATTCTTAGTTTAATTTAACAATTGCAATTAAATAATTAAAATATGGAATGGTGGGGTAATAAATATATAATGCCCTAATTCCATTTAATTGGATCTTATCATCTGCGCCATATCTTGCCATGCTAATAAAAATTTAATTTGAGTTGTAGATAAATAAGTTGCAATTAATTACTAAATATGTAATGTGTTGGGCAAATAATTAATTAATGTATTTTCCATTTAAATTAATTAGATCACCATACATGTTATATACGTTAAGCAACATTTAATTTGTTGGATACACAAATAACTTGCAACGTAATATTTTGCCGGGATTTCATCCCTGCTTTAAATATGACCTAATCATCTCATACCATAATGCACCATCATTTGCTTGCGCATTTCTTTGTATTGATTATTGATTCCTATTGTCTGTGTTTGGCTTTCTCTTGGTAGACGACGACGTGCCTGCTGCGAGTACCTACGATACTGAGGTTCCAGCTTTTGTGCCAGGACACGAGCTGCCAGGCAAGCCTCTGCTAACCGGTTACACGATTATTTGGTTTTCATTCTTGCCTTTTGATCTATGATATTCTAGTTATCGATTCTTGAACTGCGATCCCATCACATGTTTATCCTGCAGCCTATACAGCTATATCCCCACAACCTATAACCCCTTGCATGTTTATCTGTTGGCCTTTACGAGTCGTAGTGCATGCTTAGAATTGGTTGAGCGAGTCGTTCCTTTGTCTTTTATCCCATATGCTTAGTATGATAGATTATTCTACTTTAATAAACTGATGTCTTATTTTGGGGTATTATAGTTAAAAGATAAGGCACCAAGCGGAAGGCCTTGCGAGGTGCTTTGTTCTACTCAGTGTCGACCTAGGAACTGAGATTTTGTCCTCGGATCCAATTTTGAGCGCACTAACCACTTGTGGGAGGCCCTATGGAGCCACCCTCGACATTGACTGGAACATCGACTTGTCCGGGAGCCGCACCTAGTTCGGGTTTTCCATTTGTCTCATATGCATTGATACTAGTGTAGTATTTTACTTTGGCGGTGTGCCTTGTTACATGCATATAGGGCGTGACCTGTTGGTGCGGAGGGGTGTGTCCTGCGGGAGTCCGCACCCTTTTGGCCGGGACCAGCATAGCTCTTGTGGCTCCTGGACTTGTTGCGGTGAAGGAAAAGAGTTGGGTTGAAAGACCCTAATGTTTTTGACTGGGTTGATCATGCAAGTATGGGTCCAGTAGTGCACCCATGCAGGGTATAATCTTATCGACGAGCCGTGTCCACGGTTATGGACGACTTGGTGATGATGCTGGCTAACAAGATCTAGACAACTTACACCTAATCATTGTTAATTAATTTGACTAGTAATATAGAATTACTTACACCCTAAATTGTAGCAAAAATTGTTAACGTGTGAGTATTCCCGGATTGCTTCCTCATACTTGGTTGAGGGGGCTAATTCGAGAATGGGTTATGTCTGGTGTTAGTTGTAGATGGCTACTTAAACGCTCTCTTATCCCTCTCTAATTAGACGGAAGTTTTAGCGCGTCTCTTTAGGTTGCTAGTGCTGCTGCCGCTAAGTACACCTACCCCCATACTTTGGGAATCTTACTGTTTTGTAACATGTTAGCTTAAGCTTGTTCGATACGTTTCGGTGTATTGACCCGTTCGCGGGCTTTGGTTTTTCTGTATTTGAGGATTCTCCGTACGACCAGGTTGGTGGATACTACGTGGAGTTCAACGACGAGATCTACGACGAGTAGTTAGAGTTCCCCTGAGCTTCGTCCTGGTGGACCGCGTGGATGGGCCTTGTTTTTCCGTTTCGGCCTTGAGCCCTTTGCTTCTTGTCTGTACTCAGACTGGCTTGTTTTCCGTTGCATGATGTAATGTTGGGACATGTGTCCTCTGATTGGTGCCATTCGCTATATTTTGCTCAGTGAGAGCTTTTGGATAATTATTTCCTTTCTTTGCTAGGTTTATTCTGTGGTTTCAACTTGTTAAAAATCCGACTTGTATACCATGTGTGTATGGTTGAAGTATACGAGTTGGAAGACTTTTTGGGTTCTTGCGTGCACAATCTTGAAACGTATGTGACGTTGGGATCGCCAAGAGCTGTCGGCCGATGATCTATTCCGAGCCTGGCCTGCATGTTTCCTGGGATTGGTATTCCCCAGTATGCTCTTGGTTGTGTGGGCCAACCGATACGCTTTGTTTGTGTAGCCTGAATTCAGGGTCTGACAATTACCATCATCATCAGTCTTCTTCTTAAAGATCCATTTATTCTCGACGGCCTTGCGCCCTTCGAGAATATCCATCAAAGTCCACACTTTGTTATCATACATGGATCCTATTTCGGATTTCATAGCTTCTAGGCATTTCTCGGACTCTAGACTCGCCATTGCCTCCTTGTTGTTCGTACGTTCGTCTTGTTCAATTAACATGACGATGCAAACCATGTTGCCATACCATTCTGGTGCGATACGAGATCTACCAGACCTACGAGGTAGAATACTTTCCTTGATAGTTTCTCCCACTCCATCTGTGGAGGATGTTTCCGGAACAGCTTTCGTTGCGTTACTCGGAATTCTGAGTTCAGGATCAACACATCGAGGTCTACCTTCCTCCCACTTACTCCTTTCGCGAGAAAATCCTTTTCTACAAAGGTACCGGTCTTCGCGACAAACGTTTTGCCCTCAGCTTGGTTGAAGAAGGTGTATCCTACGGTTTCCCGCCGACATCCTACAAAGACGACTTTCTCCGACTCCGGTTCGAGTTTGTCGGGTTGTAGTTTCTTAACATACGCCTCACAACCCCAAACCTTCAGAAACGATAACTTAGGCTTATTGCCATACCATAATTCATATGGTGTCGTTTCTACGGATTTGGACTGCACCCTATTTAAAATGAATGCGGTTGTTTCTAACGCATAACCCCAGAAGGATACGGGCAAATCGGTAAGAGACACCATAGACTGGACACTATCTAATAGAGTACGATTACGTCGCTCGGACACGCCGTTACGTTGCGGTGTTCTGGCAGGCGTAAGTTGTGGCACTATGCCACATGCCTTCAGATGTGTGCCAAACTCAAAATTCAAATACTCGCCACCACGATCGGATTGGAGGTGCTTGATTTTCTTGCTAAGCTTATTTTCAACTTCACTTTGAAATTCTTTGAACTTTTCAAAAGTTTCAGACTTGTGTTTCATCAAATAGATATAACCGTATCTACTCAAGTCATCGGTGAAGGTGACGAAGTAACGATAACCATTGCGTGTCGATACGCTCATTGTTCCACACACATCTGTATTTATGACCCCGAACAAATCCAACGCCCGTTCAACGAAACCTTTGAACGGTGTCTTGGTCATTTTGCCCATAAGGCATGGTTCGCATGTATTGAGGAATCCAAAATCCAACGAGTCCAAAAGTCCATCTGCGTGGAGTTTCTTCATGCGCTTTACACCAATATGACCGAGACAACAATGCCACGTATACATGGCGGTATCATCACTAAACTTAATCCTTTTGGCATCTATGTTATGGATATGAGTACTACGATCGAGATTCAACAAGAATAAACCATTACTCTCGGGAGCATCAACATAAAAGATATCATTCATTGAAATAGCACAACTGCTTGATACTGATTTAAATGAATAACCGTGTTGTAACAAGCAAGACCCACTGATAATGTTTACACTCAAAGATGGTACAGAATAACACTTATTTAAAACCAAAACTAATCCCGATGGTAGATGTAGAGGGAGCGTGCCGACATCCACCACGTCGACTCTCGATCCGTTGCCGACGCGCATCGTCACCTCATCCTTAGCCAGCCGCCTCTTATTCTGCAACTCCTCCTAAGAGTTACAAATATGAGCAACAGAACTAGTATCAAATACCCAAGTGTTGCTACGGGCGGATGTAAGGTACACATCTATAACATGTATATCAAATATACCTTGCTCTTTGTCAACTATCTTGGAAGCTTTCCTGTCCTCCAGGTACTTGAGGCAGTGGCGCTTCCAGTGACCTTTTCCCTTGCAGTAGAAGCACGCCACGCCAGCTTTGGGACCAGATTTGGGAGTCTTGGGCTTGGCAACCAATTTGCCCTCCCTCCTGACTTCTAGCTCTTCTTTCCCTAGCCACCGGATTTCTTGAAATCGACGATCTTGTTGACCATCAACAGCGTGTGCTCCTTCTTGATCTCCACCTCAGCAGTCTTGAGCATTACAAACACATCACCCAGGGACTTAGCCATGCCCTGCATGTTGTAGTTCATGACGAAGCCTTTATAGCTAGGGGGCATTCCAGAGCGTTCAAGCGTTGAACGTAGCCAGACATCTTGACCACGTGCTCGCTCACACTGCTATGCTCCTCCACTTTGGCCGAGTAGAAAAGCTCAGAAGCTTCATATCTCTCAGCCTTAGCCTGCGGCGCAAAGACAGCCTTGAGATCAGAAATTATCTCAAAGGCGCTCATCTTTTCAAAGCGCTTCTGCAGGTCGGCTTCCATGGCATAGAGCATGCCACTCTGGACAAAGGCGGAATCCTCCGATTTGGTCTGGAAGACCTTCTTCTCATCATCAGAGGCTTCATCTGCTGGAGGGTCACCTATGACGGCCTCAATGACGTAGGCCACCCTATGGGGAGTGAGGAGGATCCTCAGGTTGCGGAACCAGGCCATGAAGTTTGACCCATTGGTCTTAAGCTTTTCTTTCTCAAGGAACAAACCTAGGTTAAACGAGGGGCGAGACATCTACAATGGAATTTGCAACAACATAAGACTTTGTTCATAATAATTTTGAGTTATAGAATTTTTAGAAAATAACAACATTACTCCCACTCAAACGAACATCCCTCCTGGTCGTTTAAGCGATTACACGACCCCCATCCATTGCACCACCCCTCATCATCAGAGCCGGCATCACAACTTCAAGGGTAGACAATTGTCCATCACAACAATTCTGTGACTCATGCTCGACCTTTCGGCCTTCGTGTTCCAAGGCCATATCTGCATATGCAAGGATCGCCACAATAACCTCCACATAACGCTTGTGCAACATGGCTTACACCCACTGTATGTGAACGATGATATGTCTGACACCCGATCGTCACGGCCTGCCTCATAACGTAGAACTTTCTTGGTGGTGCTCGTTGGAGGAAGAACACTAGTGGTATTTTTGAAGGGATCATCTTATATATAATTACCACCACGTAACTAATATATATAATCACATAATATAAGATGCACACAATAACATCAAATGTAATTCCATGTGATATAGTCCATTGCGCCATGGTCTTCTTGGCGCCCGCAGTTCATTAACAATTTAATAAAACTACCTTGACCATATCACATTGCCCCTGCGAAATAAAGTTAGACGCTTCTACTTTATCTTTTGCATATTTTACGTGGATGGGGCTTTCGTAAAAAGAACCGCTTCTTACCTACAAACTTATGACCACAACAACGATCCAATAATTGCATATTTAAGCATCCCTTTCGGGCCCTCCATTGAAAATGCAAGACCAACTAAAGAGAGAGAAACAGGCACCCGCCAGCATAATATACGGTACAAGCCGTATGTCAGTAGTGGAACCAGTCTCGCATAAGCGTAAGCGTAAAGTCGGTCCGGGCCACTTCATCAACTCGATGTCGTTGGAATCACATGTTCTAACAGCATTCAGCTATATCTACGATAGATCGGCTCTGATACCACTGAAGGGGATCGTAGGTAGAAAACAAAAAATTTCCTAGCAATGATATCCTTAAAACATGCCAAGATCTAATCTATGCAGATATAGTAGTACAAACGGAGATCGGAATACATACCCTTGTAGATCGAAAGCGGGGATTACGTTCCCGCACGAATGTTGACGATGAAGACCGACGAAGCCGATCTCAAGGTCGTATAGAGGAAGCAGACCTCCCAGCACCGCTAGCGCAACACCTCCTAGGGTGTGTAACACACGTACGGTGGAGACGACGGCCTCCGAAGCTCCAGTCCAGGACGAGCAGCGGAAGACTTGGACCAGAACACCAGCAGCGCGGCAGCGGGCTTATCGTGGAGAGATCCCCCTCTCAACTCGGTGCAACTCCGACAAAGGGAATCACGAAATCGAGAGAGAATTAGGTAATTAATTGGTGAATTAAAAGACCAGGGGTGCCCCTTCTTATATAGACTCCCAAGGGGGGACCAACTTGCCAGCCAGGCAATGTGGGACTATCCCCCATTTCCTGGTGTGGCATGGCTGGTGCGCCGACCCATGGTTGGGCCCCTTTTGGCCCACCTAGGTCGGCCCCCAAGCCCCCACCGAACTCCGCTAGGGAATTTCCCCCTCTTGGGCTTTCTTTCGACCAGAAGGCCCATTTAGTGAAATCAGCCTAAATAATTTCGAAAATAAATATATAAAATCATATTTAAACATTAATTACACTAATTAATATCAAACATATTATATATAATTTATTCTATCTCTGAAAACTATTTCGTCGCTGCCCGATCTCCATGGGACCTCTCCCGGGACGTTCCCGGTGATCTCTTTCCTTTCCGGTTGTCTTGTCGAAACCCCTTAAGTGTGTTACCCTAGCGGTTCGATATAATAACAGGTATGATCGAGACTCCTCTCTGATCAATGACTAACTCGTAGGCCTGGACCCCATGAATTAATCCCTGTGATATAACGAATGACTTTCATCTATCAAACCTGAACGTGAAGTCTTAAACCTTTTGCCATGGCGATACTTAGCGTGTCCGAGTATCGATCATAGATATCTCCATACCTAGCTGACCTCGTTACCGACAACGCTATCTTCTACTCGTCTATGATTTCATGTCTCCGTGACCTAGTCACATGCTTGCAAGCTCATTAGACATAATCTCACCGAGTGGGACCTAGAGTATCTATCCTGCTATGCGGATTGGCAAATCCCGTTCTTGACCCCTCGTCTCAACTACTCCCTTCCGATACCCAAAAGTATCACCGTTATTGTCATACTATATAAGATACGACGTTTGGTGCGATCAAAGTATCTTCCAGGAATAACAATAAGAGTTGATCTCACGGTCGAAGGCGTAATGACTACATCTACAAATATGGGTATGTCCATCACATCGTTCCACCAACGATATGACTTCCATTGCCGACCGGCGCCATGCCCTATGATCGGGAAACCTTGATCATCGATCGCGCAACGAAACTTGTCTTAGTAGAGGCTACTAGGGACCTGGTTGTTTACGCATCACACCCGTATTAATGTTTTCGCTTAATACGGTTATAGCATGAAACAAAAACAGATTATGAACAAACGAGATATGATAAAGAAATACACTTTATTAATTGCCTCTAGGGCATATCTCCTTCAACCATGTCTCATCAACTGGTTCACAGTGGTCTTCAAGCCATTGGTCTTCTCTATCTCCTTTTTAAGTTCTTCAAGTTCTTTTTCCACATCTTTGAGGTATCCTTGAGTATTGTGCATTCTAAACCTAATTCTCCTTGAAAGTTCCTCAATGGCCCTCCAAGCTGATCTTCGTGCTGCATCAAAGAATGATGTTTCCAGTACTTTATTGGTGAACATCCATCGTCCCGTTGTCTCGTGGTCGTCTTTTTTATCCTGATACAAGTGTAATTCTACCCACCAGTATTCTTCGTTTTCATCCATTACAGGGAATCCTTTGTAAACTGCTTCTCCATTAAATCTTATGGTCTTCATACTCTCCTTTAGTACTTTTGGGAAATCAGTTTCACATTCCTAGTCATGGTAAATACTGGTCCTTTCTTGCGTGAGTCTATGAGGCTGGACATCTATAAATAAGAGAAGATATTTAGAAGGATGTGTAACAGATTAGAGTATGAGAAAAGATGTATATATATTTTTTAAACAGAAGGAATAAAATATATTTTTGTATTCCTAAGGTCTTTTCCTATTTCTATTCCAAACCTAGGGTCACGAACCTATAGGCAACACAGTGCTCTGATACCATCTATAAAGACCCTCCTTATTATAAGGTAGCGACCTCCTGTATATAGTGCTAGTCCCTGGATCGACTTGCTAGCACACACAGTTTAAGATGAAATACCATAACATTGTATAAATATTTATTACACGATGATCCAGAAATAAAAGGGTTCGATACAAGGTGCATAGCTCATGGCTAGCTCAAACCGAAATAAACACACAACAGAAAGAAAATGGATAAATGAGCTCCATCTTCATCATGTGCCACAAGCAAGGCATGTTGGTTGGAGACTCGAGACCCTAACAGTCCTTACTCCTCGTCTAAGGGTCCTGCAATGGTAAGTTGCAGCCCCAACTATATTGAGTCAACAAAATTGAATTGTGGTGGCAAAATGACACTTTATAGCTAAAATTACTAAGACTATATCCACATGCATATTTGGCTCAGTGAGGTTTGAGGCTGATTTGCATAAAGCCAGTTTTGTCCTATCGTTTATAAAACAACTTTTCATCTTAGACAAAGAGTACGACTGTTAGAAAACAGTGAACACTTTTGACAACAAAGAGTACCACCGATAGAAAACGGTGAACAACTTTGAAAACTACTCACAACGAGCACCACCGATAGAAAGCGGTGAGCTCTCCCAAACCCTTGTTCCACATCAAATTTTATTAAAGAAATTGGGATGAGGAGATCTTCAACATCTGCCCTCTCTAGTTACTCAAATGTCCATAACCGGGGACACGGCTAAGTATACTTAGTTTGAACTCTCGAGAGGGTGTGCACTTTCACCACAATACCCAATCATTCCCTCGTCCATGTCACCCAATTATGAAATGGAAAACAGAAGACCGAGACGAGACCTTTCAGAAGCAATTCCCCAAAATCCATAAAGCGGACCCATCCCCACCTATCACCCTACATCTGCCGGTCACGCGGATCTCGGGGTCTCGCAACTTATATGGTCAAGACAGAGCCCATATGGCTTGTGGCTGCACTGGAAGCTACTAAGCAAGGTGCGTCTACAATCTCTTTAATCCTGGGTGACTTTGCACAATTGTGCGGTTCCACCAAGGGCGATTACCATAAATATGGACCATAGAAATGGACACCCTGAGTAGCCACCCACCATGGTTCTCCAACCAGCATCCAGGTAGTTCATTCATTAGTTCAGTTAATTTTCACTATCCAACTAATCAAAACATTTTTATTGCTTGAGTAAGCATTCTACCATGTATGGTGCCACTTTTCAGGGTGGGGGAGGCTACACACTAAATAGGAGCATATCATAATACAGTAGCTGATTTCTAACATGCATACTACAGAAAAACACTACTATGCAATATATCAAAAAAATAGGAGGTTTATGAGCGTCACTTGCCTTTTGAAAGTTGTCGTTTCGCACACTCTCTTCAACGAAGAACGTATCACTTCGTTTAATCTATACGATGAAAGAGAAATACAATAAACAAACAATTCTAACAAACACATAACACATACAAGCAAACATCACAATAATGTGTTCATCAATAGTTGTTTTAGTTCATTTATGTTATGGTCAAGTCTTATCGCATAATTCAATTTACAAAAAGAATTAATGTGATAGGACTTAGGGTTTACCATTTTGGTCAAGGGATGGTGTAATTCAAATTTGAACATTTCAAATCCGAATAGGTAGAGATGGTGTAACAATGGTTTAATGGAACTGGTCTTGATTAAAAGATCACACATGTATTTGGTCAGGAGGGTTTAATGTATTCTAATATTTTACGTTTGCCATTCCAAAATATCTGACAGGTCTTAAACACATCTTTATAAGTTTATATTTCAAAAATGGTTGAGTAGGCTTAGTTTTGTTACTTCTGGTCAAGAGAAAATACTTGTGTCACTTTTATAAAAGAAAACAATTTAATAAGGTTAATTGGATTTAAACTATGTTAAAAACATACAAATAGGGTTTCTGATTTTTAACTGGGAATGACATTGCTTAAAAATAATTTTAACAGTTCAACATTATTAGTCAGATCCTAAGGTTTCCAAAAATATTTTATTTGCAATTTTTAGACTTATGGATTTGAACTAGGTCAAATTTACTTAAATATTCCATTTGAAATTTGAATGAATTTAAACTATTCAAATTTTAATTTAAACAATTCTAAAAGATTCTACATGTCAAGAGCTTTTCAAAAATACAAAGTTTGTAAAATTTGGCCAAACCATAACAAAGTTATGATAGATCTAAGATCCAGGGGCTTTTCTGCTAAATTGCCATTTAATTTAATTCGGAAATTAATCCAGAAATGCTTCGGTGACGTGGCAGCTGCTGATTGGCCGAGGTCGGTTGGTTAAGTGATTTGATTCAACCGTTGGATCAAGATCTGAGGATCGAGGGCAGAGGATACCTCTTTGCGGACACCTTCTAATCTGGCCGTACGCTACAGATCAGACGGCTGGCAGCGCATTGACCGAACTCCGGCGGCGGGGCTCGCCGGGAAATGGTGTTGCGGTGGACGGCGGCTCGGGCATGGACGCGGACGGTGCTACGGTTGTTGTCCGGGATCCGGAAGGAGACGGGAAGACGTGGATCGGCACGGGAAAGAAGATGGCGGCGGCGACGTCTTCTATTGCTTCTCGGCGCAGCGGCAAAGCTCAATCGACGGAGCGGGGCGCTCGGTCACTTCGCCAGGGCAGCGTTCCGCTGTAGCAAACAGAGGTAGGAGGGGGATCAGAAGGTGCGCAAGAGAGGGAAATAGGTTGCGGGGGGTCTTTGGTTTCGGGACGTACCAACCTCGCCGGAAGTCCAGATATGGCGGCGGCGGCAGTGGAGTCTCTGGCGAGCGTTTGCGGGGAACTGAGGGCACAATTCGAAGAGGAGAAGAGGGGAGATGGAGGCCGTGTCCTTGGGCTTTGTAGGGGTATGCGCGGGAGAGGTCGGGGTCGTGTGGTTCGAGCGAAACCGAGGCGAGTTTTGTGGAGATCGTGCTCGGCGTGGCTTCGTGAGCAGTTACCGGAGGTGGGAGACGACTGACGGGTGGGGTCCCCGTGTTAGAGAGAGAAGGAGAGGGCAGCTGCGCGCGGGCTGGGCTGCTGCTGGGCCATTATGCGTCACACGCGTGACGGTAATTGGGTTGGCCCAATTAACCTTTTTTTGTTCCGATTTCTTTTCTTTTCCCCTTTCTTATTTATTTTATATTTATCCAAATGAGTTCAAACCAATTTCTATAGTTTTGTAAAAATCATATATTTCATTTAAAATATTCATACACATGTTTTGATAACCTTTCAAAAATAATAATTTGAACTATTGATTAGATACCAATTTGACAGTTTTTGTAGAATTTAAAATAGAGTTTTAATAAAAGTACTTGTCTCCTAAGAATCAAAAGGAATATCACAATAATTATGTTTAAAATAATAATTTCAAATCCATTTTCAAAATCAAATACTTGAGTCAAATATACATAGGAAAATATTCCACATAGTTTATGACTTTAAATATTGACCTAGGGTTTATTAAAAATTCCAGATGTAATGTTTTCGAATTAATAACTTATACAAAACATTTTAAAATAGGCATATCTAAAATAATTGAAGGGTACTTTACAAATATCGTGCTAGGATTAAATAATTATTTAGGATATCTATTTAAAGTTCAACACTAAAATTTGAAATAAAGTTACTTGATTCAATTAATATCATAATACTTTGAATAAGTCATAATAAATCCTTTTTAGGTGTCCTTCTTGGATATTGATGATTTTATTTCAATATGAAGTAAAATTTTTAAATTTTAGTTATTTTTAAATATTTTAAATTTTTGAGATGTTGCACATCATTCGACGCGAGATCGATTCGGTATCCTTTTACCTAAACTTGTTATTTGTAGTACATAATGTAAATCTGTAACCTTTTGTCTAAACTTGTTAGTTTTTCAATAGTTCAGGAAAATTCTATCTAAAAAAGATCTAGCGCCCGAATATGTCGGACCGCTGGGAGAGTACCGACCCAAATGGCAAAGGAGAGGATAAAAGGTCAAACCTGTCCACGACCTACGTCGGACCGTGGAGATGGCCTAAGCTGTAGGAGTTGATTCTCTCAGCTCTTAGCTAGCTCTCTGTGGTTGATTCACACAACACAAGATACACGCATGGTTTTGGCCTCGAACTGTTTCACATAGTCGAGCTTTTCTTCTGTCTATATCTCTTAATCAACAAACTGGGTTACAATGTTTAAATAGCTAGTACGCCCGCACTGCCGAGGCAACCACCTGCATGACCATCGTGCACACGACCTGCTCCACTAACCAACTAACTCCATGACCTATTCCCATGCCACTAACACACGCATGCATATCTAAATGACTTGTGCAGCCCGTTAGCTCCAATGACGGCATGCAGTGCCGCTTCTCACGACAAGGCCGGCTTCTCGCGGTACCTTGGCGTCTCACCATGCATGCCTTTGACTGATCCTTCCGGCGACTTGTACATGTCACATGTACTGCTGCACACCTAAACACACTGACTAGCTACATGCAGAACTGAAATAAATATGCTAGATACAAATATTAGGATTAGTGCTAACAATCACCCCCTAATCATGATATTTTCTTCACGCCGCTTCAAAGCAGAGCTGGTTCATCATCGGAGTAGCCTTTAGCCAACAAGGCTTTCTCCTCCTCCTTCTTCTTCTCAGGACACTCCCAAGCAAAGTGCCCAAATTCATCACAGTTATAGCATTGTACCTCACTCTTGTATCTGCGCCCTCCACCACGGCCACGACCACGGCCACGTCCGCGTCCTCCCTGTCCCCTCGTCATGAGGAGTTGCTCTTGTCCTCCTTCCTCCTCTTGCCCCTTGAGCAGCTCCTCGTGTGCCTTCAATGATCCGATGACCTCCTCCATGGACATCTTGTTCACGTCACAGAACAGCCCAATGGATGAAGCAATGGTGATGTACTTCTTGGAGACGGCTCGCAACAACTTCTTCACGACATACTTCTCCTCCATCGGATCTCCAAGCTCACGGATGCGCCCCACGAGCGTCGTGAACTTTGCAGCAAAATCGTCGACGGACTCTGCATAAGACATCTTAAGGCCGTCAAAATCCGAGCGCAAGGATTGGATCCTCGCCTCCCGGACATGCTCAGCGCCCACATGCATGGAGCGCAGCGCTGCCCACACGTCCCCCGGGTCTCCTTCTCCGCAACTCGCAGCAGCGTCTCGTCGTCGATCCCCTGAGAGATGATGGTCATGGCCATCTCCTCCTTGCTCCCGGCAGCCTCCTTGGTTGCGCTCTCCGGATCAACGGCACCCCACGCGCCATGTACACGCAGGATGTACTTCATCCTCATCGCCCAGGCGCAGTAGTTCGTCCGGGTCAGCAGCAGCACCGTCGCCTTGCCGGCGGCCACCGCCGCCGCCGTCGCTGAACCGCCACTGGTCACCATGGCTCCACTCGCCCCAGTGTCAGCATCGCGCTGCTTCGTCTTCGTCATCCGGCTCTGATACCAAATGTAGGAGTTGATTCTCTCAACTCTTAGCTAGCTCTCTGTGGTTGATTCACACAACACAAGATACACGATGGTTTGGGCCTCGAACTGTTTCACACAGTCGAGCTTTTCTTCTGTCTATATCTCTTAATCAACAAACTGGGTTACAATGTTTAAATAGCTAGTACGCCCGCAGTGCCGAGGCAACAACCTGCATGGCCATCGTGCACACGACCTGCTCCACTAACCAACTAACTCCATGACCTATTCCCATGCCACTAACACATGCATGCATATCTAAATGACTTATGCAGCCCGTTAGCTCCAATGACGGCATGCAGTGGTGCCGCTTCTCACGGCAAGGCCGGCTTCTCGCGGTACCTTGACGTCTCACCATGCATACCTTTGACTGATCCTTCCGGCGACTTGTACATGTCACATGTACTGCTGCACACCTAAACACACTGACTAGCTACATGCAGAACTGAAATAAATATGCTAGATACAGGATTAGTACTAACATAAGCTTCCAGTGTGCACGCCGCACGCGAGCCGGGAATCGGCGGCCACGTTTCGGACGGAACTATGCGGAGTGGTGTTTCTCCACTCCTTCAAGCCGAGCGTGACGGTTAACGACGGTGCGCCCTAGGGAACGCGCGTGGCAGGTGATGATGCGTGTGAGCAAAGTGTGTAAGGAGACAATTCCTTATCGTCCACGAGAGCTCCGAGCTCGCGCGGCGCTGCACGGCACGGCAGCCGGGAAACAGCCGAAACAGGGGCCAAACCACGATCGCAGTTGGACGGACCGCCACGCCTTTTGACCGCGCGGTGGTGCCGGACTGCCTGTGCCGGTGGCGTGCCGAGCCGACGTCGGCGTGGAAGAATTGCCGCGACGCAACGCAACGCAACGCAGGTGAAACCAAAATCACCGATCCCTTTCTTCCTCTCTTTCGTTGCGTGCTTCCTTCCCCTACCGAGCGGCCGTCTTATACCCCGTCTCCCTCTTTCTCCTCTTCGCCGCAGTGCTCGCTCGATCACCCTGCAAAGCCTCCACCTCCAGTTTCTCTTCCCCTAGTTGTTAATACTGTAAGTAGATGCACATACACGTATTTGTGTAGTAGAGACTGATTATACCATTACAAGCGTCGAGTACTCCTACAAGCGAGCGCGAGCACGAGCACAACCTTCTCTTTCCTTCTTTTTTCTGTCATTCCATTCCATCGGAGATTTGGAGGAGGGTCTCTTCGCTCATCACGGGAAACGAACGCCCAAATCCGGTACTTGGGTGATCCACGATGGAGCTCTGCTGCTGCTCCACCTCGGCGTTCGTCCTCGCCGGGGATCGCGTCGGAAGGAGGTTCGCCGCACCGGCGCCTTCGGCCACGGCGCGATACTGGGGCGGGAGGGCCGTGGTGCTTGCCCACCCGCTGCGCCCGGCCGCCGCGAGGCCCGCGCAACCCGCCACGCGTCGGGCGCGCCGCGGGGGCGGGGTCATTACAGCCGTCTTCGAGCGCTTCACGGAGCGGGCCGTCAAGGCGGTGGTGCTCTCCCAGAGGGAGGCGAAGGGGCTAGGGGAGGGCGCCGTGGCGCCGCGCCACATGCTGCTGGGCCTCGTCGCCGAGGACCGCTACACCGGAGGCTTCCTCTCCTCGGGGATCAGCATCGAGCGCGCGCGCGAGGAGTGCCGCAGCATCGCCGACCAGGACGCGGGGCCACCGCCGCCGCCTCCGGTCTCGGGGCTGGAGACAGACGTGCCCTTCTCAGGGGGATGCAAGCGGGTCTTTGAGGTGGCCGTCGAGCTGTCCAGGAACATGGGCTGCAGCTTCATCTCACCAGAGCACCTCGCCATAGCGCTCTTCACTCTCGATGATCCCACCACCAACAATCTCCTCAGAAGGTAGGAGAAGTTTTATTTATTTATTTCTCACCGCAGTTATTCACTACTGTATATTCCATCATCCATTTTGGTGCTAGTTAGTTGCTCATCAAAGATCTACCTGTAGAGAGAGACAATCGGTTTATCATCATATTCTGACAGAGTCTGGTTAATGCATCTTTCCTTGTATAAGAACAGGACGTCACTCCAAAAAAATAAAAAAAATAGAAACACACTTGCACTTGCACTTGCCCATATGAATACACACACCCTACCCTTGTTGGTACTTTCGACAGATGAGTAGCCGGCAAATCTTGAGGTTAGTGAACTGATCAGATGCGCCTCGCTCTAAGTGGACAACTAGTAATACTACCCACATAAGTTAACTTTGATAAAAGCACATAAGTGTACAAATAGTAATACTACACGCACAAGTTAACTTTGATAAAACCAATGTTCCACGATTCCGTGCACTAGACAGTGCTAGTCCGAACTAATGGAAAGGGCAAGTGCAGTCAACATATACGTTAACATCCCCTTTCACGTGTGACTCGGAGAGGTCAACACGTGCAACCGGAAGAGAGCGACGACGAGTCTCAGAAGTATCGATCAAGAGGCATATACGTGGATGGGCTACAAGCAATTTTTAATGAACTGCAAAAACCATGACTCAGAGCTCGATACCCTGGGCTCTGATACCATGGCATGTTTCTTGCACTGGCCAACACAAGCAAAGCTAATAATGTTAGAGAAAATGTGAAAACCAGATTTCGGACTCAGAGATCGTAGGCTCTGATATCATGCCAAGTTTGATGCTTTAGCCAATGCAACCAAAAGTCCAAACTAATGTTAAGCGATAGACAACCCACTTATACACTTCAGCATCCATGTGACTCGTGAAGGGAGAGGCCAACACGTGCAAACCATAGCAGAGCGGCGGTGCACTAATCTCATGTATGACTTAAGAGGTCTATACGTGGATAAAGAGGGGGCAAAATTAATTTTTGCATAATGCGAGAGCGACGGCACACAAATCTCACATATTCACGTATGACTCAAGAGGTATATACGTGGATAAAGGAGCTGCAACAACATTTTTTGCATAATGCGAAAAACAAGACTCAAAACTCGAGACACTAGGCTCTGATACCATGTCATGTTTAATGCACTAGCCACTTGGAAACCAGAGGAGAGTGACGGCGTTCCATCTCACATATGACAGAAGAGCCCAATACATTGAAAAAGAGGGGGCCAAAACTCGGACTTGAACTCGAGACACTAAGTTCTCACACCATGTCATCATGTTTAATATACTAGCCAACACAACCAACATTTCGGATCGCTGCTTGCGTTGGCTAGTGCATGAAGCGTGACATGGTATAGAGCTCAGAGTCTTGAGGTACAGCCCTGTTTTTTGCAATTTGTTCAAAAAATATATTCCCCTCTTTGCGTCAACATATAGGCCTCATGCACTAGCCAACGCAACCAGCAGTCCAAACTGATGGAAAGGGTTAGTGCATACACTAGAACACCCCCTCATGTCCAATGCAGAAAGTCGACACATGAATAGAAGAGGAATAATCTCACGTATGGCAGAAAGGGCTATATGTGGGCACAGAGGGGGGACCAACAATTTTTAGATAAATTGGGAAATCAGGACTCGAACTCGAGACCTTGGATCTGATACACTTTCATGTATCACGCACTAGCCAATGCAAGCAAAACTCCGAACTATGGAATTAGTGAAAATGGCTAGTGCAATCCACATATACTGTAACACCACGTGTCACCTATGCCTCAGAGAGGTTAATACGTGCAATTGGAAGAGAACGACTGCACGAGTGTTAAGATTATGCCTCAAGAGGCCTATACATGGACACAGCGGGTGTTCTAATCTATATGTGAATTGCCTAGTATTTCCGTTAGTTTGGACTTTTCATTGCATTGGCTTACATTAAACATGACAGTTTCGTAGAATCATATTTTGAGATGTTCAAAAGATATACTCTTGTCATTTTCACCTTTTGTGCCATTATCAATGACACTTATAAAAAAATCACTACATTTTTTTGTTGTAGCCTTGGAGCGGATCCGAGTCAGCTGGCTTCCGTTGCACTCACACGACTCCAAGGGGAGCTTGCAAAAGATGGCAGAGATCTGACAGGAGCATCTTCATTCAAAGTGCCCGAGAAATCTCATGCTGGAGCCGGAAGACCTGCTTTCACCAAATCCTTGAGTAAAAAGAAAGGTCAGGAACTACCTGCTGTACTGAATCTTATGATCATGTTCTTTAGTATGGAATCTCAGTGCAAACTTGTCGCGTTCTCAATTTCAGAAAAAGGTGCTCTAGATCAGTTTTGTCTAGATCTGACCACACAAGCTAGTGGAGGGTTTATTGACCCTATTATCGGCCGTGAGGAGGAGATTGAAAGAGTTGTTCAGATAATATGCCGCCGGACAAAGAACAATCCCATTCTTTTGGGTGAGGCTGGTGTTGGAAAAACTGCAATTGCCGAAGGGCTTGCTCTTCGAATTGCAAATGGTGATGTCCCCATTTACCTCGTGGTAAGCTGGAATAGCGAGTGATAGATATAAATTCAGGCAATTCTGAAATTCAGCTTACACTGTTGCACACCAATATGTATTCACATTTGAAACGGTTATGCAGGCAAAGCGTATAATGTCACTAGATGTTGGCCTACTTATTGCTGGTGCAAAAGAGAGGGGAGAATTGGAGTCCAGGGTCACTAGTTTAATTCGTGAAGTCCGTGAAGCAGGTCAGTTCGTAATGCAATCTGAAATGTTATCAGATTTTATTTTGTAGTTGGTCATAAGCATGATTGTTTTATTTGTGCAGGTGATGTTATTCTTTTCATTGATGAGGTTCATAATCTTATTGGATCTGGAACTGTTGGAAAGGGTAAGGGTTCTGGCCTTGATATTAGCAATTTGCTAAAGCCCCCACTTGCAAGAGGCGAATTGCAGGTAATAGTTTCATCCTGCCTCTTTGAGGTGTCTAATAGAGTTAAATATATATATTTTTTCCATTTATTGTATCTTACAGGTTATATTTTTTCTAGTGCATTGCAGCTACGACTCTAGATGAACACCGGATGCATGTCGAGAAGGATAAGGCTTTGGCCCGCAGGTTCCAGCCAGTATTTGTAGATGAGCCTAGCCAGGTATTGAAGATATTTCCAATAGAAAGTGTACAATGGTTACGTTCTTTTTTAACCATCCTTAAAACCTAATGCAGGAAGATGCTGTGAAAATATTGCTTGGTCTTCGTGAGAATTATGAAATTTATCATAAATGCAAGTTCACTGTAGAAGCCCTCAATGCAGCTGTTTATTTGTCAGCAAGGTATATCCCTGACAGACAGCTTCCTGATAAGGCTATTGATCTTATTGATGAAGCTGGCAGTAGAGCTCGAATTGAGTCATTTCAAAAGAGGAAAGAAGGACAGTCTTCCGTTCTCTTAAAGTCACCAGATGAATACTGGCAAGAGATAAAAGCTGTTCAGGCCATGCATGAAGTGGTAGATATCTTGCACTGGTTGTATTGTGGGAACAAAAATTCATCTGATCATATCTAACATTTTAATGTCCCTCATTACTCAGGTGTCATCTAACCAGATGAAATATTCTCCAAATGAGAATGATCAACAGAATGACGGTGCTAACACTGAAGCACCGGATCAGGATAAGGCTGGGTCAACATCTACTTCACCACTGTCAGTCGACGAGTAAGTTTTCTCATGTCAACATGTCAGAGAGCAATCTCTATTCTCTACATATCTGATCAGCATGGAACTTACTGTAAAACACAGGCCAGTTGTAGTTGGAACAGAGGAAATTGCAAGAGTCGCCTCACTATGGTCAGGTATACCAGTCCAGCAACTGAGCGCTGATGATAGAAAGATCTTAGTAGGACTAGACGATGAGCTCAGAAAGCGTGTTATTGGTCAAGATGATGCTGTTGCGGCAATATCACGAGCGGTGAAGAGATCACGTGTTGGTCTCAGTGACCCTGACAGACCTATCGCTACGCTGCTTTTTTGTGGTCCTACAGGGGTTGGTAAAACTGAGCTTACTAAAGCTCTAGCGGCAAGCTACTTTGGATCGGTAAGTTACGAATTAGGTGCTGATCATTCCGTGGTTATTTCATAGATGTTTTGATATGTACCACATAATGTGGCTTGACAACATGTCTTTATTGTTTTGAATAGGAATCTGCTATGCTTAGATTAGACATGAGCGAATATATGGAGAGGCACACAGTGAGCAAGCTGATAGGCTCTCCTCCAGGGTACATCGGATATGGTGAAACTGGTACTTTGACAGAAGCAGTCAGGAGAAAACCATTTACCGTGGTACTGCTTGACGAGATAGAGAAAGCTCACCCTGATATTTTTAACATTCTTCTCCAAATCTTTGAAGATGGTCATCTGGCTGACTCACAGGTACTAAATTGGTAGATCTTAATAATATATGTGCAACCGCTTCGGCTACATGTCCACACATAGTGTGCAAACAATCGATTTTTAGAGGTTGATGTCTAGTTTCATACACCAACCATTAGAACCAAAAGCCCAAACTGATGGAAACAAGTATGACTTGAGAAGGCCTACACATGGACAGAAAGGGGACAAGAGATCTTTTTATTAAATTGCGAAAGCCGAAACTTGAACCCAAGATCTCTACTCTGATATCATGTCAGGTTTCATGCACCAACCGTTAGAACCAAAAGTCTGACTTGATGAAGAAGGTTGGACAATTCACATATACTGTAACAGCTGAGTAATAGAATTGAATTACAGCTCTTTTTCTCCCTTAAAAGTCTTGTACAACTTACAAGTCAAGTGACTTGTCCTTAAGCACTTTGAGGATGGAATTTAAATAACGCATAGACCTCCAAATGAAATTAGACTCAGCACATACAAATCTAGACTTATTCCTTCTTAGTTTTATCTTAGGCAGTTCCTAGGTCTCTCTGTATGATGAAAATTCTTTTAGTTACATTACTTTCTGTGGACTACAGGGTCGCAGAGTTTCGTTCAAGAATACATTGATTGTCATGACATCAAATGTTGGTTCTACATCAATTTCCAACGGACGACGGAGCATAGGCTTCTCAACAGATGATACAGAGTCAAGCACATATGTCACAATGAAATCCCTCGTGATGGAAGAATTGAAAGCATTTTTCCGTCCGGAATTGCTCAATAGAATCGATGAGATGGTTGTGTTCCGTCCTCTAGAGAAGACTCAGGTATGTTTTTCGCAAGTACTTTGTGCTTATTTGCTATCATAGATACTCAGTGAACTTGGATACCATATGATAGTATACTGCAAGAACTGCCATTAGCCAGACAGTCATAGCTACAACTAGATTGAAAGAATTGCTTCGTATGTATATATATATGTGCTGTCCTGGACTTTGACCAAATGAGACACTAATGCTCTTCTTGACGTACTTGTAGATGCTAGCAATTCTCGATATCATCCTACAAGAACTGAAAGGTAAGCTCTTGGCCCTTGGGATAGGCTTAGAGGTTACAGATGCTATGAAGGGCTTGATTTGCCAAGAAGGCTATGACAAGAGCTATGGTGCGCGACCCCTGAGGAGAGCCGTCACCCAACTGATGGAGGATGTCATCAGCGAAGCAATTCTTTTCGGTGAGTACAAGCCTGGCGAGACGATACTGGTGGACACCGACAAGGAGGGGAAACCTTGCTTGAGCCGTCTGAACCAACATATTGTTCAACTGTCTGACCCACCACGGACATTCTGAAGCTCTTGTATAGTAGAGTAGAGGTCTAATTTATTGTTCTTTCATACAACGAGATTAGTAATTCTTTGATAGGTAGACACCAGATATTTCATTATGTACATAACACTCAGGGAATTCATCCCAGCAGCCTAGTTCAGAGATTACCCAAACTGTATATCATCCTTCGCTTAGCAAATATATTGGTTTGAAACAGTTCAGATGCTGGAGGCTACTGGCACAGCTTCTCCGCGTGCATCTACATGTAGATGCCATGTTTACAGATTGTTTGCAATGTTCGACATGTACTTTGGGAAAGGTCATGATAAACTTGTAATGTTCTAGTGCAGTATCTCGCAAGCTTGCATGATTTCCGTCCACTGGCCACAAGTTAGTATTTGCAGATGCCTTTTGGAAATAAGTTCATTAATTTACGTTTAACATAAGAGAACCTGAAGAATTTTGATGGGTCCAACCGTCCATGTGTTTGCTCTCTTGGCATTCTAAGAAATAGAAAATGTACAGCCTTTTGTGGGTCAAGCTTGAGGAGCTAGGAAGGATGGTAGAAAGCTTGACCCTTTAAAACTAAACAAGTCGAACCTTGTTTCTAAAAAGTTTAAATAGCGCAGTTCAAGAGTGTTGAGCTTTATTTGGTTAGCATGCACCACATACGCCTGATTTTTTGACAAAGTATACTTTGAAGTTCAAAAAAATCATAAACAATTCCACATTTATATATGTAGATCTGTACAGCATTTGTTCTATTTACTTAACGAAACAAATCTCACTTTAGCGTGTGAGGCATTTGGGGTATCCAGTGTTGAAAGATTCACCTCCATGGAGACTTGATAATTCACCGCTCACCGGGAGAAGTTCTACAACCCTTACAAAATTCAACAGACCATAATTTACTTTTTGAATCATAGAGCAGGATGATTGAGTTGAATCTCATAAGAAGCATGACTAATTTATTACTGGGAATTCAACATAAGTGCAAAACTGATTACTGTTTGTTGATAACTACTCATCGGATTCAGATAAAATTGGCGTAAGTTGTATACTAACTCTGTACTATTGTGATACTGTGTCCACGACAATTAATCAGAACCCACCCGAGGTAGTGGAAAAACAAACTAAACTTCAGCTTCAGATTAAGTACCGGTGCCAAGACAGATTATCATCAAAACAGAGATTACTTCAACTTCAGATAAGCCTCCAGTGTTACAATGGTGGATGCCCTGTGGCTCTAGGGTTTGAGATTACAAGTGCGAACCCTTTGCTAGATCGGGGCTCCTCCCCTTCAGGGCCGGTCCTGATATTTTAAGGGCCCAGGGTGAAAGTAGAATTTAGTGTCCTTTACTATAAGTAATTTAAAAATAGATATATAAAATATAGATCAAACGAGAGAAGCACGATATAAATTCGTCAACTCATATAGATTTGTCTAAGTGCTAATCTTACTATTTAAAGATCCGTAAAGAGGTGCTCTATGTGATTTTATAAGTTTTGGTTCGCCTTTTCTTCTTCTCTTTTTCCAACATCGGACATATAACAACACTAAAAATAAACTGGAATTAGTAATTGAAATTAGGGGCTAAACATTATAAACGCGGCTACACCATAAATTGGAGAAGATAAAAAGTAATCAACAAATACACCTAGACGCCCGATTGACCGTCCGACGGCGCACGCCTTGCGCCATCAGATATAAATAGGGCACTGGGCATATAGGAAAATACTACTGGCATGACGACTTAGGTGATTGGCCGCAACAAGGCCTGAGATGTACGGTAAGCTAATGAGGCGGAGCTGTGCTGTGGCGGGCTGAGAGACGAGATTAGAGTGAGGTGTTAATGAGTGAACAATTAAATTTATTATTTATAGAACAAACTGATCAGATGATGTATGGTCGGCAAGTTTCTATTTTTGGCTAATGATCGACTCAATTACAATCTCCTGCCCTAGACCCGTGTCTCCGAAATAAAAGGGCCCAATTAGCCAATCGTTAAACGTCTGCACCACGAAATTTACAATTATTTGTACATGTCATGTATACGTGCTAAGCCTATTATACATGTACTTTCAGAGGGTCTAAAAATTCCTGGACCTGGTGCGGCCGCCCCTCTCGTCCCCCCTCCCCCTAGGACCGGCCCTGCTCCCCTTTTATAGGCGGCCGACTTCTCACCCCCAAAATCCATGGCGGGAAAAGCTCCACAAGCCTTCAAAGTGCGCCTGTCCGTCTGTGTCCTGACAACGCTGCTCTTGTCTCTTCCACCTGCTATCTTGCACCAAAGACCCAAAGTGTTTAAGTCATGCCTTCCTTAGAGGGGAAATCGCAGTTGGTCGGTACCATACTATCATTGAAGAGGCAAGTATGGTGATGCTAGCTTCGCGGGTAGGGCCCGTGACACCTCCCCCTGCGTACGTCTTCCTAGGTCCATATGGCCCCACTAGTCAGTGCGGAGACCGGAGCTGTGAGTTGACCAGACGGGCTTCCTCCGCGTCTCGGTACCCGTGAAGCGACGTCCCTTGCTAGGCTTCGTGTGCCCTCAGGAGGCGTGGGGCCCTTGAGGGGTAGGTTCCTTTGGGGATGCTTCCTTTGCGTCCAGGGCTGGCGATGGCAGGCCGAAGACGAGCGACCCAGCATACCGTGGCTACTGATGGGCCGACGGAATGGCTCTGGTGCACATCAGCCTAGCTTGAGCACTCGGCACGAGCTAGGTGATGATCATTTCTTCTTCCCTCTGATCCTCATGATCCCTTCCGAGTAGCCCGCAGCATGCAAGAGCCTGGAGCGAATCGCATGATGCGGGTTGGAAGCAGTTTTTGGCTGGACGGCCGGGCCGGCCGGGTGGTCAGGGCCAGGGCGTCAGAGGATCGGATTCCCCACTTGTCCTATTCGCGCGCGCTGCGTTGTTGGTGCCGCCACTCATTCAGTGGGGATGCAGCATGCTGCAGTGGCATCTTCGGCAATGGCGCATGGCATGGTGGCGACGCAGCCGGTGGCGCACGGCAGAGCGCGCACGCACGCGGCCACCCACCTCCTCCACTGTTTGCTACTCTGGCCGGCGTGGTGGATGGACGCACGACCAAGGCACCGCGCGCTCCGTTTGTTTGTCCACTGGGGCAATATTAAGCGACGGGGAACTGAAGCTGTCGGGTGGGCGACACGTGGGAAGTGGAGCCGCAAGGGAAGCGAGAGGGTGGATGAGCTGTGTTGCCGAGGCTTTTCAGAGCAGGAGACGGGGGCACGACCGCACGCGCACCCACCACTCCCAATCGAGTGCCCACGCAGCCACGCGCGGGAGCTATCGATCATCTCTCTACTTCACTCACTTCTCCCCCCCGGCCGGCCTCTTCTTCCATGGATCCATCGATCGATTTCCTCTCTGTATCTGCACCTGTATCTACTCAAAAGCAGTGCGAGCGAATATAAATTAAAGACGCCACGGCGCGGCCCTTTTATAAACCCTACCTTCGCCCCCCTCCTCCTCCTCCTCCTCCTCGCCATTGCACAAGCGAGCCCCCTCTCTCCTTCGCCTCTTTCTACTATCTACTGCGGCTTCATCAAAGAGCCCTACCTCCCTCGCCACTTGCTTCCTCTCTCACCAGGATACCATTGTTAATCAACTCAAGTATGTCGTCGTCTCGTCGGACGGGGATCGCCGGCCTGAGGGACGGACGTGCATAGGGCCAGACGGGAAGATCGACGCGAGTACATAAGGTGGCGTCAAGTGGTGTGCCATCCCGCACGCTCACCAGCTAGTCAGTCTCCATCGTTGCATGTACTCATCACGCCTTACTTTGCTTAATTTGCTAGTTTCCTACAGCCTTACTTAATTTGTTCCTGCTGCTATGAGCAATGGCAATTTTCGCAACTCATGCATTATGACCTCTTGGAGAAGAAAACATGCATGTTTGAAATGCCGGCCAGTAGAAAAATTAAGAGATGCATTTTCTATAGCTAGCTTGTCTAGTACTTGTTTTGACATAACCTATATGTAAAGTAAAACCACGCACCAGTGTGTGTTTTCCTTTGTGTTGTTGTCAACTTGCCATGCATCAATGCTGTCCCCTGTTTTCTTTTGACTGATAGTTTTTGCCGCATTATTACGCTAGTGCATTTTGCTGCACGCGTTGCGAATCACGGCGGCATGCCTCCTTTTCCGATAAATGCTATCTATCCCCACTATAGCCACTTTTCCTCTTGCCGCTTTTGTTCTGACTTCTAGCAGCAGGCTGGTTAGACTGTGGACCTTTCGTATACTGCCAGACTACAGTGGACTAGTATGCTGTATGCAGGCACTATGCATAGCGCTCGAGTTGGATTCCTCTTTGTTTGCACCCTCACAAAAACCGTTAGCTCTGCTTACCTCTTTGTTGGCATTAGTCCACCCAGTTGTGCTGTATGCATCTGAAAGTTGGTCGTAACTTAGACTAGTCATAATGAGAGTAACATAAATGCCACATAACTAAAAATGGTGATGTGGTAAGTATTTAATTAAGAGAGAGGTGATGGTGCTATTATAGGTAGATACCGTAACATAGCGGATTTCGAGATCAGATGAGTCTATGGCCTAATAAGTAAATGATTATATGATACTTAACATATGATACTCCCCACTATTAAGATAGCAACATATACTAGTATCATATGCATGATACCACTCTATGATACTCACTACTATGACTAGTCTTAGAAAAGTCACAGAGAACTTACTTGTAACAAGATGGTTAGGAGTATGGTTATATCCCAAGCCCATCAGAGTTCAAAACCTAGATTTGATGCTGGTGTTTTTATTTAGTCGGAATCACAATATTGCCATATTGGCCTCCTCTTCATTGAGACATTGCCTACTCCGATTGCAAGAGTTGTTTTCAACTCTATACATTACTTAACCTTCTGTTTACATGAATGATCTGGCTAGCTAATGTGTTTTCGCGTGGACTTCCATATGCAGACCGAGTACTTCCGGCGGATTCTCCTAGGTTGGCCATTATCATACAAAACTGCTGTCTAACGAAGAAATCAGAGGAAGGAGAGAGAGCACAAGAGTATTGTGACTTGTTTTGCAAGCGGCGTGATGCAGGGAGGCCACGGCGGGGGGTACTACGGTGGCGGTGGCTCCCCTCCTCAGGGGTACGGCTACGGCTACGGTGGCTATGGCCACGACACCGGGTACTACTCCAACATCTACCCTCCGTCGGTGCCGGGGACGGCGTACGACGACCCGCTCGCCCGAAACAAGACACACGATGAGATCCCAGCGCCAACGAACGAGCTCCAGTTCCAGCCATCGGAGACGTGCCCCAAGAACTACGTCATCTACGACCAGACATGCACCAAGAGCCGGGTCATGTACCACCCCTCCCTGGCCCACAAGTTCGGCGGGGCGCCAGAGTACGTGCACGAGACCGGCAAGGGCACGTACCTTGATAAAGACTATGAGGACAGCTGCTCGGTTCGGCACAAGGAGGATACTGACGAGATCGACGCGCTTCTAAGCTCCGAGGACGGCGAGGAGGACGACATGGTGAGCACGGGGCGCACCCCGGGGTGCCAAGATGGGAGCTCCCCAGACTCGTGCTCCTCCAGCTACGGCAAGTCGATGGCCGAGTGCACCGGCGGCGGCGGACGCAAGAAGAAGGAGCGGATGAAGAAGATGGTACGGACGCTCAAGGACATCATCCCCGGCGGCAACCAGATGGACACGCCGGCCGTGCTCGACGAGGCCGTCAAGTACCTCAAGTCGCTCAAGGTGGAGGTCAAGAAGCTCGGCGTGCGCGGCTCCGACAGCTAGCCGGCCGGCCGATGCATGCATGATATCAAACGGTTCAAAATACTGATCGAGTACCGACAGACACAGCTAGCAACCCTACTGCATCTTAACCGATGGTATTTGCATTGTCACTGGCATAGGCAGCAAGCTGCTCTCTTTTCGCAGGGCAGTGCCATGATCGATCTGGCCAAACTCTTTTTGTTCACTGTCCCTTTGGGCTTTGGCATCCCATGATGAGAGCATGGGGAGAGCGAGATGAGAGGGGTCGGCCTGCATTGATGAATGTACAATATCTGATGATCTGCTATGGGTGTAGTAAGTAGTCGAATGAGATGATGGAGTCAGCTGGGGCAGATGCAGAAAAGGGTAGGAGTACTAAGAGCAATTCATGGATGCTCACTTCACTCACCAAGCCTCCTTGTTTATTTTTCTGCCATTGCCTTGCTAGCTAATGGCAGTGTTGATGGGTATAGCTTTCCATTGTAAGCCCCACGAGCAGCCTGGATGTGTCGTGTTGTTTCGCTGCTTTGCTTTCTTGTCGTTGCAGCAATCTGCATGCTACTTAATTTTGTCTCTTGTTCCATTTTAATCTCGATCCATGGTGCATGCATGCAAGGTCAGTGTTATACTCCAGTGATATGGTATGATCATAGTAGTTGATGCTCATGATGGTCGTCGTGATTATGAGGACATGCTAGCTGGGGCCATGGGCGTGGTTGTGTGTTTAGACCATCTCCAACAGGTGTTAAAAGCCGTTTGCGCATCGATTTTCCCTTTTACTAATTCAACGAGGCGCTTAAATTTAACATGCCTTATTTTCAGACGCGGTAAAATTAAAGAACAAAACTAGTTTTCACTTCATTCGCTCAAAAAGAACATCAAACGGGGAGAATAAACGCAAATAAAACTAAAAATTAACGCCTCCGATTTCGTTGGTCAACGAAATGTAAAAAAGCTAGTAAAACTAAAGTCTAAGTCGTCGGAGTCCAGAGTCGTTGGCGTTGCTGTCGTCGGTGGATGTGAGAGATCCTGCCACCGCAGATCTTCGTCGCTTCAAGGGACGGCGCTGCTAGTGCTGGGGCCGACATAGAGTATCGCCGTTGGAGAGTATCTCAACGCGCTCGGCACACTTGGCCTCCCACGTCGTCGCGAATACCTCCTGCTCAATGACAAGGTCCTACGGGAACCGAGCGTGCCACATCGTCATGGTGCGTGATGACCCACAAGTGTAGGGGGTGTATCGCAGTATTTTCGATAAATAAGAGTGTCGAACCCAACAAGAAGCAGAAGGTGCTGACAAGCCGTTTTGACGAGGATTTCGCTGTACATACTAGCAGACAAGTTTCAGTAGAATTTGATATGACAGATAAATAAAGTGTGAGTAAATAGAGCGCGGCAATTATAATTACAGCGGGTCACCCAATCCTTTTAAGAGCAAAGGACAAATCGGTTTTTTACTTATGATGACCAAATGTTCTTGAGGACACAGAGAATTTTGTCTAGTGTTTTCGTTTCATGTAGATGATTAATGTTTAGTGTTTAGATAAGTGTCGTGTGGGTGAACCTATGCTAATGCACCGTACTTCCTAGGACTACATACTTATGATTATACCCCTTGCAAGCATCCGCATATACAAGAAAATAATTAAGATAAATCTAACCATAGTCTTAAACTCTGACATCCGGCTATCCCTCATGCATGGAAATATCAACGGGGTTTAGGTTTCTGTCAATCCGGCAACCCCACAATTAATAATCAAATATACGATGCATTCCCCTAAGCCCATAAAGGTGAAGTGTCATGTAGTCGACGTTCACATGACACCACTAGAAGAATGACACCACAACTTCAATATCAAAACATTAAATATTACTCAACATAATTTACTACTAACATCTAGACTTCTTCCATGTAATCAAGAACTTAAACGAACTACTCACAACACATCATATGGAACATGATCAGAGATGATATGATGATTGATAACAATCTGAACATAAACCTTAATTCAACGGTTTCACTCAATAGCATCAATAACAAGAGTAATCAACACCGGGAGAGTTTCCCCTATTAAATACAGAAGATTCAGCCCTAGATGTTACAGCGGGAACGGAGTGGACCGATAGAGATGACGGTGTCGGTGATGGAGATGATGGTGTTGATGATGGTTATGGAGTGCAACTCGATGACGGTGATGATGGCGATGATTTCCCCCCTCCGGGAAGGGATTTCCCCAGCGGCTACGCAACCTGCCGGTGTAAAGGCCCTCCTTTTACTATAAGGAAGCGACCTCCTGTGTATAGTGCTAGTCTCTGTATCGACTTGCTAGCACACACAGTTTAAGTTGAAATATCATAACATTGCATCAATATTCATTACACGATGATCCAGTAATAAAAGGGTTCGATACAAGGTGCATAGCTCAAGGCTAGCTCAAACCGAAATAAACACACCGCGGAAAGCAAATGGATAAAGTGAGCTCCTTCTTCATCATTTGCTACAGGCAAGGCATTTAGGCTTGATACTCGTGACCCTATCAATCCTTACGCCTTGTCAGACGAACCTGCAACGGTGAGTTACAACCCAGATTCATTGGGTCAGCAAAATTAAATTGTGGTGGCAAGATTCACTAAGAATATTTTAAACAATTTTATTGGTTCTAAGCAAATTATTTAATGTCGTACACGTAATAAAAATCCGAGTTGTTTCCACTCCTTTCGAGGACACAATGTTCCCGTGGTGTTTCTACTGTTTTCTGATAGATATCTTCCAGTATTCCTTTACTCCAATTTCCAATCCATTTAAAATGAAACACCATATCTCCGGGGAAACCATGTCGTTTTCAAACACCATGACCTTGTGGTACTCTGAGGATGCACCGTGACTCCGTAGTGATCCATGTTGTTCCGAATGACACACCATGACTCCGGGTGGCCAGCTCATTATCGCCGTTTGTGAGGATGCATCGTGACTCCGTGGTGATCCATGTCGTTTCCAATGACACACCATGACTCTGGGGTGGCCAGATCATCATCGCCGTTTGTGAGGATGCGCCGTGACTCCGTGGTGATCCACGTCATTTCAAATGACACACCATGACTCCGGAGTGGCCAGATCGTCATCGCCGTTTGTGAGGATGCACCGTGACTCCGTGGTGATCCACGTCGTTTCAAATGACACACCATGACTCCGGGGTGGCCAGATCGTTTCTAATGACGAAGTTGTGATGTTCCTAAACATATCTAGCTAGCACAGTTACTCAAACAACATCACGATAGCAACAAGGATTTCGAGCCAAGTAAATCATGTGGCTATCCTACCTGGTTTATTTCATCAATGGACGTGATAGTTCATCCTATTCAACCATTGTACCATAACATTTAACTACTCATGAAGATTACTTGAAAATTATCTGTAACATCCCAGTATTTTTGGAATGTTTTAACAAAAATCACTAAAATTTAAAACTTTTATTTCATGTTAAAATAAAATCATCAATAGACAAGAAAACTAAATGAAAAAAGGATTATGATGACTTATTCAAAAGTATGTTGATATCAAGTGAATCCAAAAATCTTTTATATTGAAACTTGTTGGTTGAGCTATAAATAAATCTTTTAGATATTTTTCAAACCCAAAACCATATTTACAGAGTGCTTTGATTTATTTAAATTATGCATATTTTAAATGGTTTCGATTCAACAGTTTGAAATTGAAAATTTTGTTTAAAATACTTCAAAGCTAATATTATTAATTTTTGTATTTTACTTAACTAAAACTCTATTTTTTAACAATCACATTTTTTTTTCAAATTGAATTATTTGAAAATATCAAAATATTTGGAATGTATTGAAACATGTCCATGGATGTTTAAAATGAAAGATGTGAATTTTAGAAATTGGTTTGATTGACAATTAAAACGAAATATATAAAAGAATAAAGAAAACAGAAAAAGGTGATTTCACGCTGACGTCATCATCTCCTACCTCCAACTTCTGCATGCGCGCCCACGATCCCCTGCACGATGCGCCTCCTACGCACGTCCTCGACCACTCCCGATCCACTCCTTAAATGTCCCACACCCCGCACTCTATTTACCCTCACCTTTCCCTCCTATTCGTGCCTCCAAGCCGCCGAATTCGCTCGCCGGAGTAGCTTCTACCGACGCCACGTTTTCTTGGATTCCGGTCAGGTTAGTACTTCCCAGAGCTTGAGACCCCATGCATAGTATTCCCAATGACCTCCCGCACCTCTGTGACCTCTCGTACGAATTTTCCATGCAGCATTCGAGCGGAGCATCCTCACCCGAAGATTGCCAGAGAAGCCGCACCTCCGTTCGTGTGCCACCGCCGCCCCGGGAAGAATTCGAGGCCGCCGTCGCCGCCATCTGCTTTCCCGGGATGAGCCGCGTCTCCCGGTGTCCTCTACAAGGCCAATGTCCCTATGAATCGCCGTCTCCATCCCCACCCGAGGCCAGCGTCGTCGCGATGACATTTGCCGGTGAGGATCGCCGCCGGTGTTATGTCAACGACACAGGAGCCGTTTGATCGATCATCTGCGGTCTTGATTAGAAGATTGCGGCGAACATGTATCTTTTAATGACAACCGTCAGATTTAGATTATGTGGCTCAAAACAGATCGCTTAACGAACCAGATCCAGCCAACAGGAGCTTGCCACGTCACCCGTCCTATTTCCCAGAATTATCCGAATTATTTTAAATTTCCAAATTTACAGAAAAGCCCCTTGAACTACAAAACATCATATCTTTTTATCCACAGATCCAAATTTGACAAACTTTATACCAATGGAAAGCCCTAGACCATTAAAATCTTTTAGCACTGTTTAATTTCAAATTTGAGTAGTTTAAATTCATTAAAATTTTAAAAGGAAGATTTTGGGTAAATTTGGCATAGATTTATTTTCATAGATCCTAAAAATGAAAATAAAATATTTTCAGAAAAGCATCAAGAAAATCTCTCACAAAAAAGATACCAAAAGATGGGTGAACAAAATGCATTTAAGCAAATATGGAACTTGTTTGAGTACCATGCCACCTAGGAACAAGATAATCAACAATATCAACTCTAGGTGACACTACCTCACATGTTCACATTTTCTAGGCTTGTAATATGCACATATCTTATTACTCCCCCATAATGTGATAATGCTTTCTTTGTTAACAAGAGCCAAAAGAAATCCAACAAGAGATAATTAATGTGAAGGGGTTACGGTGCAGAAAACAATAATTTTTCTAGTGAACGAAACCCTAACTTGCCAGGATCTATCTATCTAGTACATGTGATAACGGTGGCGGAACGGGTTACATTACCTCCATGTAGACCGATAGCGGGGATTACGCTCCCGCACAAGCGTTGACGATGAAGTCGTACGTAGCTGACCTCGAGGTCGCGGAAAACTTGCCGCGACGATGAAGACGATGACGCCGGGGTGTCGACGATCATCTGCGTCGACGGGCGTCGGGCGGAAGAAGACGGGGCGCCGGCACCAGGGGTGGTGCGCCAGCGGCAGAGGGGGAGGTGGCGCGGCGGCTGCAGGGGCGAGACGACGTCGCCCAGGCTCCTCAAAAAGAGTTACCTCCGAGCACTCACAAACATACGGAGCTTAGCGACAACCCCCGGTCATTCAGATCCAGCTGAAATCGGTGGGGTAGATCTTATCTGGAATCCCGTAGGGCAACGGTGCCCGGCGGTATAGCTTAGGTGGAGAGAGGGGGCAAAACGGGCGGAGAAACAGCTCGGCCGGGCTGCAATACAATTAATTGTATTTTCCAATGAATTAATCCAATTAATATGCCTTGCTATATAAAGGGGGGAGGAGGTGTGCAAACTCCCTAGCTCCCCATGTGGGACTAAACAAAGGAGAAGGGGGGGGGTGCGCCCCACCATGGGCTGGCCGCACCAGCCATGGGGCCCATCCCCCTTTGGTGGTGCGGTTCCCCCTCTTGGGCCCTCTTAGGGCCCATGTAGGTGGGAGCCCCCTTTTTCCTTTATTTAATTAATATTAAATTAATAAAAATATCCCATTAATTCATAATTAATATATTTATATATAATTCAATATCCCGTGACTCCGAAATAATTTCGGAACCACCCGAACAACTTTCGGACATTTCTGGAACTCTTCCAGACCTTCCCGGAACTCCTTCCGGACCACCGGAACTCTTTCCGGATCATTTCTCTCTCTCCAACAAAAACCTATATTATTCCAGAACCTATCTCCTGGTGTCGCTAACACCTTAAGTTTGTTACGGTACGGTTCGAGAACACTCCAGACATGGTCGAGACACTCCGCTCACCAATGACCGTCAGGGATACCTGGATGTATATGACGGCCCTTGTGCATTCTACGAATATCGTCGTTGAACCATAAATATGATATTCATTCCCTTTGTCTCTGCGATACTATCTTGTCCGAGATATGACCGTAGACACACCGATGTCTTTGTTGTATCTCGTTACCGACGAAGGTTATTAACTCGTCTGTGATATTACATCTCCATGACCTAGTCATAAGATGCGCAGCTATATAGATGCAATATCACCCAGTGGGCCCAGAGTATCTTTCCATTACAAGAATGGACAAATCCCGCTCTTGATCCTTACGTCTCGATGCTCTTTCGGAGTACCCAAGATGGACACCGTTATTGTCATGCTATATAAGACACAACGTTTGATGCTCTCAAAGCACCCCTACGAAGCATCAATAAGTACGGTCTCACGGTCTAAGGAATAAGCTATCATAATCTTATCTATTGCAAATGACAAACATCATAATACGATCTTATTGCAATACTTTGCGTATGTCCATCATCTTATTCAACTAACAAGATGACTCCATTGTCAACCGACGTCATTGTCCTTGATCGGGAATCTCGATCAACTGTTGCCCAATGGACTAGCTCATATAGAGGCTTGCTAGGGACCTGGTTGTCTATGTATCACACGTGTATCAATAATTCCGATTAATACAGTTATAGCATAATACACAAACCTATTATAAACTCATGAGATAATGCAATAAATACTACTTATTTATTTGCCTCTAGGGTATATCTCCTTCAGTCTCCCACTTGCACTAGAGTACAAATAAACTAGCTGCATTTTACTTTATCAGAATCCCTTATCAAATAAGAATCATTTGATAATGCTTGCTTGTGGAAGAGTGTTACTGCACAATCCATGATTGTACATGCTCTTGCGATTCACTGATATCAACTTGCTTGATATCATCATGTTGTCCAACAACATATATATGCAAATACCGTAACTAAGTGAGACTTCTGTTTCCCAGCGCTTACTCTGATTATACTAACCAGATAACTGCCCTGAAAAACACACTCAGCCATAGAGAGCCCCTTGTAACAATTACAAACTCGCGATATCTACATACTTTCACACCAATGTAGAAAACTTGACATTCTAATGTCAATCCAACAACTAACACACCTCTACTTCCAGTAAATTCTAAATTTACTTTTATAACTGCTCTTCTTCCAAAGAACATTGGTTATATTCCATCGAGCAGATAATATGGTTTCTGTATGATGTTTAATATTACATAATAGACCCATATGTCATACACCCATTACTTTCATGCATCATTACTCTTAAGTATCAATTGGATTTCAAAGGACCATCCTTTTGATTCTATTCTGACTCCTCAGATATAATCCAAAACAACTCGACTAACTATTTAAAATTCCCGTTCTATTTAAAAATAGACACCAACTTTCAAATAGTTTCACAACTTCATCCTATTCTATTGGTACAGTTTCACAATGTGTTAATTACACAAGATGAATTCGACTCCCACTCAAAACATGTTTCCACAAATTTGAGAACACGAGCTCCCACTCAAAAACATGTTATCCACATATTTGAGTTCCTAAGCTCCCACTCAAAAATATGTTCTTTACATATTCCACCTGAGTAAACTAACATTGACTCCCACTTAAATCGACATTTTGGTCAAACCAAAATCATTGATCTATTATCAATTCGAGTTTAATACAAACTACAGTATTACATTAATACAAATCCCTCAGACTTCAAGCATGTCTACATAAATGTAGTCAACAAATTTGATCTTGTCCAAGACACATTTCTTGACAAGACATGCTACCGCGTCTTTCTTATAGTCACATTTTTCATATAACACTTTATATGACGATTAAACAATCTTATTCCTCTAATAAGAATTGCAGCAACAATTACTCTCTTAATCCTTTCAAATTTAACTTTGGATTTCCAGGCTCAAAATGCCTTTGTTCGTATTCCGATATTTTCTCAACTTTCTTTGTATTCATAAAGTGCACCTTGATCTGTCAACAAGATCTGAAATACTTAATACAGTGTTGTGACCTGACAGCAATATTAAATATGACAGCACTTTATTTATAAGTCTTTTCCATGAAAACATTATGATCTTTATGAAGAGGATTGCAAGCAGAAAACAATTTTCTAGTCTCCCTCACTCTTATTCACCAAATTTTCATTAGCAGACATATGCTCTTTGGAACACCTTCCAACATAGGTCTGACACTTTATTTCAAGCTTCTAATCCCAATCCATAAACCATAATTCGAAAAATCACATTTTCCTCAGAATTACATAGACAATAAACTAAGTTTTGTTTCTATTTGGTTCTGGAATACACTCCCATCCAATGCGAGCAATCTACAAAGAACTATTCATGTATACTCCGAATTATCATATAATCATATACATGTCGACACTACTGTCGATCTCATCAATTCTCGTTGAGGAAAAATATCTATTTTCTAAAGTGGACATCGACTATAATGTCTCGAACATATTAGAAGATTCTAAGACAGATTCTGACAGACCATACTTTATATAAAATAGAGCATGATTATAATTCCCCACATATCACTATATATGACATTATAATATTGTGAAACAAATTTCCACAAGTCTTTTGTGTTGAAACCATAATTCAAAAATATTGTCCTTTGATCAAATCTTGTGAATGCAATATTCACCAATCTTTCTTCGGAAAAACCCCATTTGATCTATTATCAAATTAATTTCAGACTCCATAATTTATCGAGCAAATACTCCTATTTACCAAAATCATGGAAGAATTCGGATCATGCAATAACACCATTGATTAATCATTAAAAATGACCCTCAATCAATTTCCTCTAGTATTGCAACTTCAATACTGCATTTCAAACTTAATCAATTTTGGCACTCGAAATACTTAAATGGACCAAAATTATCCATTACTTCTTTCATTGCCTTTATGACTAAAGTCGATGGTGTTTGTTCTTTGGACACATAATTTTATCATTCCCGCTATTATAAATGTATATCATACGCATAATGTAATTGAGACGTGATGCAAATTACTCATAATATGAAACAACTGCTTTGCTTCATAACATAAAACAACTGATGTGTTCTATATGAATAATTATGTCTTGCAACATTCAAGACACCAAACTAGATCACACTCTCACTATTACAAAATGTCTTATCAAAAAACTATTGATGATAACTAATATGATATCTCGAGGGCGTGAGCACTACTGGCCATTAACTTGCCATCACTTGTGCACTGTCACGTCACCCTTCACCGCATACTTGTGATAATCAGGGACTGTTTCATAAACAGAACAAGTATCAAATACTTTTCATCAAGTATGAGAAGAACACATTTATATCTTCGTATATCAAATATACCCGTAGCGTCAAAGAACTCTTCTTCGATGGAATCAACTTTTAGAGATTTGAACTTGTTCACGAACGTGAAGAAGCTCATCCTGTCTCTATAGCATATTCACGCACATGCTATTCACAGCTAGGAGGTAAAGCGCAATCTCTATTGCACTGGAGTTCGCTATCTAGAAATCGTAGATATACGTAAGCCTGAAGTAGATGTCATACAACTTCTTCAATTGAGTCTCCAGACAGGTATGCTCCCCATGTGAATGGTTCGGAACTTTCTAAGCTGTCTGAACTACTTAAGACTCAATTCATCTTTGAAGTGACCTTTGATCGCACCAATCACGACATATGGCTCCATGTGTTGAATACAACTTTCAACTCTGGTGCTAGGCATACGCTCATGACGACCTTCACTTCCATGAAAATATCATGATGCTTACGGAACTCATCATCTTCCTCCTTGCTAGCAGAATCATCTGGTCTAACTCCTAACTAATGTTCTAGGACATATAGGATGTTTGTTGTGTTTGGAGAATGTTTCTAAAACCAATGTACCAGCTGATGAAGTTGGACCCGTCGGCTTCTAAGGTAGAATCCGAGCTCTTGAAGAAGTAACCGAAGTGTAGTTCCATAGTCTCCAGATGTGATCGCAAAAGAGGTAAGATAAGTTTATAATATATAGGTGAGTTTTAGTTCTATAATCTCATTATCAAAAACACACCACACCAAGATTATTATCCCTAAAAATAATAATGGCGATTACACGACCCTCATCCACCACACTACCCCCGATCATCACGGCCGGCAGCACTGCTTCAAAGGTGGACATAACATGTCGATCACAACAACTCTGTGACTCGTGCTCGATCTTTCGATCTTCCCGTGTTCCGAGGCCATATTTCTGGATATGCTAGGCTCGCCAATCAAAACTCGAAGACCCTGCGCGTGCAACATGGCTTACACCCATTGTATGCGAACGACGAGATGTGTGACACCCGATCATCACAGCCTGCCTCATAACGTAGAACTTTCTTGGTGGTGCGCAACGAGGGAGAACACAATTTTGGTATTTGTTAGGGATCATCCTATTTATGATGCTACCGTTGTATATCTAGCATATAAGCAATCAATAGGATGCACACACAACAACACACAATAATGATGCAATGAAGTGCGATGTGACATGGTCGATGCGCCTGGACCTTCATGGCGCCATGTGCCTGGCCCCCCGGTGCCCCGGCATGGCTCCGAGTCTACAGAGCCCTCCATTGCCTCCGACAGTACGAGTAATATCAAAACTTACCGTAACCATGTCACATAAAATAACGCCTCTGCAAAACAAAGTTAGACGCCTCTAGCTTTATTTAGTTTTGCAAGTTTTACGTGGCATGTAGGCTTATTCGTAAGAGAATCGCTTCCCTACCTACGAACTTTGTACCACAACGTCGATCGTATAATTGCATGTTTAAGCATTCCTTTCGGGCCCTCCATTGAAAATGCTTTGCCGACTAGAGAGAGAGAAAAAGACACCCGCCAGCCACAGATACGGTGCAAGCCGTATGTCAGTAGTGGAACCAGTCTCGCGTAAGCGTACGCGTAAAGTCGGTCCGGGCCGCTTCATCAACTCAATACCGAAGGCATCGCAAGTGCACGCTAGAGGGTAGCAAATATAAGAAAGACGCCCACATTCTACATGAGTTCTAACCGTACCAGCAGTACTACGCATAGATCAGATCTGATACCACTGAAGGGGTTACGGTGCAGAAAACAATAATTTTTCTAGCGAACGAAACCCTAACTAGCCAGGATCTATCTATCTAGTACATGTGATAACGGTGGCGGAACGGGTTACATTACCTCCATGTAGACCGATAGCGGGGATTATGCTCCCGCACAAGCGTTGACGATGAAGTCGTACGTAGCCGACCTCGAGGTCGCGGAGAACTTGCCGCGACGATGAAGACGATGACGCCGGGGTGTCGACGATGATCTGCGTCGACGGGCGTCGGGCGGAAGAAGACGGGGCGCCGGCACCAGGGGTGGTGCGCCAGCGGCAGAGGGGGAGGTGGCGTGGCGGCTGCAGGGGCGAGACGACGTCGCCCAGGCTCCTCAAAAAGAGTTACCTCCGAGCACTCACAAACATACGGAGCTTAGCGACAACCCCCGGTCATTCAGATCCAGCTGAAATCGGTGGGGTAGATCTTATCTGGAATCCCGTAGGGCAACGGTGCCCGGCGGTATAGCTTAGGTGGAGAGAGGGGGCAAACCGGGCGGAGAAACAGCTCGGCCGGCCTGCAATACAATTAATTGTATTTTCCAATGAATTAATCCAATTAATATGCCTTGCTATATAAAGAGGGGAGGGGGTGTGCAAACTCCCTAGCGCCCCCATGTGGGACTAAACAAAGGAGAAGGGGGGGGGGTGCGCCCCACCATGGGCTGGCCGCACCAGCCATGGGGCCCATCCCCCTTTGGTGGTGTTTCCCCCTCTTGGGCCCTCTTAGGGCCCATGTAGGTGGGAGCCCCCTTTTTCCTTTATTTAATTAATATTAAATTAATATAAAAATCACATTAATTCATAATTAATATATTTATACATAATTCAATATCCCGTGACTCCGAAATAATTTCGGAACCACCCGAACAACTTTCGGACATTTCTAGAACTCTTCCAGACCTTCCCGGAACTCCTTCCGGGCCACCGGAACTCTTTCCGGATAATTTCTCTCTCTCCAACAAAAACCTATATTATTCCAGAACCTATCTCCTGGTGTCGCTAAGACCTTAAGTTTGTTACGCTACGGTTCGAGAACACTCCAGACATGGTCGAGACACTCCACTCACCAATGACCGTCAGGGATACCTGGATGTATATGACGGCCCCTGTGCATTCTACGAATATCGTCGTTGAACCATAAATATGATATTCATTCCCTTTGTCTCTGCGATACTACCTTGTCCGAGATATGATCGTAGACACACCGATGTCTTTGTTGTATCTCGTTACCGACGAAGGTTATTAACTCGTCTGCGATATTACATCTCCATGACCTAGTCATAAGCTGCGCAGCTATATAGATGCAATATCACCGAGTGGGCCCAGAGTATCTTTCCATTACAAGAATGGACAAATCCCGCTCTTGATCCTTACGTCTCGATGCTCTTTCGGAGTACCCAAGATGGACACCGTTATTGTCATGCTATATAAGACACACCGTTTGATGCTCTCAAAGCACCCCTACGAAGCATCAATAAGTATAGTCTCACGGTCTAAGGAATAAGCTATCATAATCTTATCTATTGCAAATGACAAACATCGTAATACGATCTTATTGCAATACTTTGCGTATGTCCATCATCTTATTCAACTAACAAGATGACCCCATTGTCAACCGACGTCATTGTCCTTGATCGGGAATCTCGATCAACTGTTGCCCAATGGACTAGCTCATATAGAGACTTGCTAGGGACCTGGTTGTCTATGTATCACACGTGTATCAATAATTCCGATTAATACAGTTATAGCATAATAGACAAACCTATTATAAACTTATGAGATAATGCAATAAATACTACTTATTTATTTGCCTCTAGGGCATATCTCCTTCATAATGGACATTAGAATTTGAATTTCTCATGAGTAAGATATACCAAAAAGAGAGTAGATAATATTGAAATATCACCACTAAGTGATATTCCTCATGATTACACATTTTAGGGCGGTGAGTTACCAAAAAGCACATCAGTCCCCCAAAATGGGATAGTCCATTAATATCCCTAAAAGAACCAATTAAGATGAAAGCAAATAGACAAGAGGCTCCAAACATACATGGTGTGCAAACCAACATACACAAGCTTGACTATTCAATCTAAAGTAAGTAGAGTGCACAACACATATAAAACACTAGTAAGGTACAAAACCAAACACATGCAAGGGTGCAAGTAACTTTCAATGTATACATATGAATTAAATACAAGTTACCGCAAGGAGGAGCATTGGATATATGCTAAGACAATATAATACAATTGACTTGACTTGAGAGAATATGAATGATGAAGATCCCTTAATTCTTCATGATGTAGTCAAGTCTCCAATGTCCTCCGCTTACACCTATTGATCAAGTTTTAACTTGTTGGTCCCCAACCAAGTTGGGTCCTAAGAGGTTAGTCACAATATGCTTGGCAACCCAAATGATTCTTGTCTTGACACCACTTTGAGTACCAATAAGTTTGGCAAACACATTGCCAATCTTATCATTTCGAAGAGAATAGACATTTTCAATCATAGTGGGGTTGGATAAGTTACCATGAGTGCATGAAGAAGCAAAGTGATCCTTCCCACGACATTTGTAGCAAAGTCGGCTTTTACCTTTCTTCTTGGGAAGGGAAGGTTCTTCAACTTGGGAAGCATTAGTTTGAACTTGAGGTTGCTTCCCTTTTTTGCTTCTCACTAAGAGGCTTCTTCTTCAATGGGCAAGATCTAACATGGTGCCCTTCAACCTTGCACTTGAAGCACACAATCTTGTCCGAATCAATAACTTGTTCTTGGCCCTTCTTCTTGATGAACTTGTGCTTCTTCTTGACATTGGACTTGTTCTTGTTATTGGAGTTGAATCCAAGTCCACTCTTGTCATCAGAAAGTTGTTGCACTCTCAACATGTTGTCGAGGGTGGACTTCCCTTCATGACACTTCTTCAAGTATTTCTTCAAGGAAGTGACTTGTGCCTTGAGCTCTTTGAGTTCCTCTACATGGTTAGTTTCAACACATATACTAGAGGAAGTAGTAGCTACATTGTTAGAGCAACAAGGCAAGAAAGTAATTCATCACACGATTTAGCAATAGTATGTGATGTAGAATTACTAGTACTAGCACATTGCAATAAAGCATTAGAAATAAAAGTTGTGCTAGTGTTCACAAGAGGCTCATAAGATTTTACCTTCGTACTGACGGCCTCATGAGCTAACTTTAGCCTAGCATGGATGCTAGAAGATCTTCATTAGAACTTGAAAGCTTTTCATGATTTTCTTCCAATATCCAATACTTTCTAGTTAGCAAATCAAGTTGAGCCCTTAGCTCAACATTCTCCTTCAAAATAGATGCTTCACATGAAGTGGAGTTAGTAGCACAAGCATAGTTCACGATAGCAATGGAAGAAGACATCATGACAAGCTCATTGTTTAACTTGCATTTTCTTTACTAAGCACATTACATTTAGCAATAGCATTGTCATGTTTTTTAGTGAGTTTAGCAATTTTGGAGTTATGAGACTCCATGATAGTTTCAAGTTTCTCTTGAAGGTGAACATTAGTTTCTTGTTCATCTTCTAGAGATGATTGAAGAGATACCTTTTCATAGGCATGTTCTCTCTCAATCTCACCTTTTAGCTCAAGAACATCTTCAAGCTCACCTATACGGCTCATAAGAGAGCCAAAGTGTTTCTTGCCAACTCCTTGCAAGTTAGTCATGAAATGATCAAAAACAATAATTTCTTGTTTGATTTCAAGACTAGTATCATCATCAACATCATCATCATGATATATATTGGAGTACACGGTAGGAGATACCTTAAACTCCTTAGCCATAAGGCAAAGGTGAGTAGTGGATGAAGACGACAAAGAGTTACTTGAAACACCAATGGGGTCCATGTCTTGTTCCAACAATTGTTGGGATTCCTACATTGTTAACCAAACAAGTACTAGAGGAAGTAGAAACATTTTGATCATGGCAACAAGACAAGTAAAGCATATCATCATTAGATTTAGTAAGCAACTACTACATGATATGCAAGGACTATCAACACTAGCATGTATGACATTTGGAGTGCTAGAGGTGTTTATAAGATGAGTGTGAAGTATAGTCAATAGTAGATTCACCATCAAAAATGCAATTTCTATCACCACTCACCATATCATTACCTTGTGGCAAACCACATGTCGGTGAAGTGGAAGAAGACGTGAGCTCATCACGACCGGATGTGGAAGGAGGACAATCATCTTTGGAAATGTTGGACACCTCATATATATCTTGAAGTTTTGTCCATAATTCATGAGCGCTCCGAAAAGGCATGATTGGCGCAAGGACTACATCGCTCAAAGCATATATAAGACCATTAGATGCTAGAGTATCGAGATAAGAGTTTTTCTCATCCTCTAAAGATAATTCTTGTGAATCCTTTGGAGGAGAAAAACCCATATCTACAATACTCTCTAAATTTGAACCCATGTCTCGAAAGAGATTAAGCATGCGAATTTTCCAAACATCATAATTTGTGCCATCGAATATATAAGTGGGATTATGCACTAATTCTCTAAACGACATATTTATCTCTAGGCGGTTAGTCCTAATAATGAGATAACCTGGCTTTGATACCAATTGAACGGATAGACGTCACCTAGAGGGGGCGGGGGGGGGGGGGGGGAGGGGGGGGGGGTGAATCGGCGATTTAAAACTTTTTCGAGAAGCCGGATTATTCGGTCCAAGAAAGACTCGGATATTCCGGTATGCTTGATAAAGGCGGAATAAAACTAGAGGTTTACTTTAACAAGCATACAACCTAGATATATAAACTAGTCTCACCTATGTGCACCAACAACTTATGCTAAGCAATACAAGTAACAAGGTGATAGCAAGATAGATGACTTCAAGCATGAAGGCTATCACAATGTAAAGTGCATAAGTAAAGAGCTCGGGTATAGAAATAACCGAGGCACGCAAAGACGAGGATGTATTCCCGAGTTCCATCCAAAGGGTGTACGTCTCGTTTGGAGAGGTGTGCGCAACCACAACAGGTTAGACGCAACGCCACAAAGACTCACCTTCTTCTCTTGATGAACTCAATCACAAAAGGTTGAGAGTTCACCTTCCACTATTGATTCCCTTTGGTGCGGAGATCGAATCCCGTACAACACTCTTGAGGCACACACCCACAACTTAATTGGGGGCTCCCAAGTCTTGAGGCACACACCCACAAATTAATTGGGGGCTCTCAAGTGACAGGTTTTGACCACAAAAGGTCTTGGCCACAAAAGACCGGCCACAAAAGGCATCTAGACTCCAATGACCCAAGGGTAACAAGCTCACAAGTATCACCACCACGAATCCTCGTGGAGGGCTCAAACCGATGCAAATGCAATGGCAAGAGCACACGAAGTGCTCAAGTCCTTCACTCTCAAATTCCAACAAAGCAACAAATGCTTATTGGGGAATAAGAGAGGAAGAACAAAGGAAACCACAAAGGAGTCAAATCCTTCACTCCCAAATCCCATCAAAAAGAACTAATGCTTGTGGGGGGAGAAGAGAGGAAGAACAAAGAGATGAACCACAAAGTAACTCCAAGATCTAGATCCACTAGGTTCACCTCACTTAGAGGAGAGATGGATTGGTGTAATTGTAGATCTAGATCTCCTCTCTGTTTTCCCTCAAGAAGTAGCAAGAATCATGGGAGGGATTGAGAGGGGGCAAGCTTTCCAAGGATAGCAATGGAGGAGAGAGAGCCCAAAATTCATGGCAACCATTGGGGAAGAAGACCCCTAAATAGGTTCCCAACAAATCTGACCCTTGGGGACAGTTTTTCTCACTCGGGCCAGAAGTTCCGGGTAACTTCCGGACCCCCCGGACACCGCAAAATGTGACCAGGAAGTGTATTCTGGTCAAACCGGAAGTTTGGGCGGAAGTTTGGCCGGATCTTTTCGTCCTGTCGGAACTTCCGCCCTGGCAGAAACGTCAACACGAAAACGATGATATCTTGACCATCCGAACTCTGTTTTCGATGATTTTTGGCTCGTTAGAATCACCACGAAGAGCTCGATAAGATCATGCAGAGAAATATCATAGTCCAACAAGTGAGGTTAAAACCAAATGGGGAAATGTGAGAACTCTAGATAGGAGAACAACCGGTAAAACCTCGAACATTAAAAACACAACATGTTTTCCAAAGTAAAACCGTTTTCGATAAACTAGAGCTTGACATGGAGATGATCCAAGCTCTAATCCTCACAAGGATAAAAGCCAAATAAGAACCAAGAAATATGATACGCCAAGTATGCAAAGGTTTGAGCTCTCTACAACGATGCGATCAAGTTACTCACTTGAGAGCCCCTCTTGATAGTACGTCTATCTATCCTATAGCCCTATCAAGATCATACATTTTCCTTGAGCATTCCACTTGAGTTGGATGATGACTATCTTGATCTCTTCAAGTGTATCATCTTTCTTGATGCGTCCAAGCACATGCTTGATGAAAACTTCTCCAAATACTCCCTCATACCCATAATGGGAGAGTCTCGCTAGGCTCCGTCTTCATGTATCCATAGCAAGCGCCAAGCATAGGATCTCTTCAAGAAGCTTCTCTTGGTGTTGCACATCTCACCTTGATGACAATCACCACATGATTTCATCCTCATTGAGCTATATGAAATCTTCATTTGATGCAAGCCCATGGGAAGATACCTATCCTCATATAATGATACCACACACACATATATCATGTGTTAGTTCACAAAGCTGTACGGACAAGTGTTTACCATCCCAAGAGATACATAATCGCTCTTGGTACATCTTGTAGCTTTATGTGTTGATCAACATCTTGATCAACCTTGTATCTTCCAACATTTCTTCACTAATATGATTTAAGACATACTTGCAATAAGCTTCACTCAACACAAGAGATCCAAAAATCCTGTGGACATGATCTATAAGGATATCTCAATGCAAACATTAGTCCATAGAGATTGTCATATAATTACCAAAACCACACATGAGGGAAAATTCTCTTTCAATAACTTAAGCGACTAGACTGAAGAGGTTGACTTGAAGAGGCTGGACTTGAAACAGTTCCCATTTTATGGAGATTTTATTGTTGAACTATAACCTGGATTCACAAAAGACAAGGAGTAGCACTACTTAGTTAAATGAAAAATTGTTTAACAAAATGAAAGAAGAAATCTTGCTTTAGGTAATTCAGCCTCAAACTCCACCGAGCCAAATACGCATGTAGACATAGTCTTAGTAATTTTAGCTATAAAGTGTCATCTTGACACCACAATTCAATTGAGCTGACCCAATATAGTTTGGGTTGCAACTCACCATTGCAGGACCCTCTGAGGAGGAGTAAGTATTGATAGGGTCGCGAGTCTCCAACCAACATGCCTTTCCTGTGGCACATGATGAAGATGGAGCTCATTTTATCTATTTGCTTTCCGCTATGTTTTTATTTCGGTTTGAGCTAGCCTTGAGATATGCACCTTGTATCGAACCTTTTACTACTGGATCATCATGTAAAGAATATTGATGCAATGTTATGGTATTTTATCTTAAACTGTGTGTGCTAGCAAGTCGATCCAGCGACTAGCACGATACACGGGAGGTCGCTACCTTACAAAAAAGGGGGGCCTTTACATATGGTATCAGAGCCTTGCATGTAGGTTCGTGACCCTAGGTTTGGATAGAAAATAGGATTTGACGATGGGATTGAAAATCTATTTTTCAGATTTCTAAAATAAACAAATGTTTTATTTTTCCTTTTTCTTATACTCTCGTCTACTATCAACCTTCTGAAAATATCTCCTATTTTTTTGGAAGACCATGTTCTGAAAGTCTGAGTCTAATACTTCATATGGATTTCTCAATAGCAATACGAATCACTACGTGGAAGACAAATAAATAACCAGGATTCGGCAAACACTTTGAAGATATTAAGTGGAAGAACCTGAAGCACTCAACAAGGAGATAGACTAGAGACCACCATTTAATTAGAACAACGATATCGTGTTAGTGTATTGTTCGTACCAACTTAGGTTGTATGACGATACTAGATTAACTTCTTGTTGTGTTTGAAATCTTGTTGCTTAAAGTTTGATAGATTTTGTTTTATGAATGTTTGTTGTGGTTCTTTGTCATGATTGTTTGTGAGGGTAGGGTTTTCTCCTCTTAGATCTCTCTATCTTTGCTTATCTATGCTAAACCAACAGATGCCTCCTCGTCGAAGAACATGACAACAATGGGACACAACAGATGTTAGCCCAGATGATGCAGGTGATGACATAGATCTTAGCGAACAACAACAATAACAACCCACCTCCACCACCACCGCCCCCACAGGTGGACATTCTCACCCGGTTCCTAAGGTTGAGACCATAAACGTTCACTAGCGCCTCAGAGCCTGTTGTAGCAGATGAATGACTACGCTCTGTGAATAAGAATCTGGTAACAATTGGATGCACAGATGCAGAGAAGGTCAGGTTTGCGGCACATCTACTGGAAGGACCTGCAGCCAGCTGGTGGGAAAACTATCGGATCACCCACCCAATTAAGGAGGTCGCCTGGGAGATGTTCCAAGAAGGTTTCTGTACTGCACACATATCAGCTGGTGTGATGCGCTGGAAGAAAAGAGAATTCCGAAATCTGCGTCAAGGTAGCCGTACAGTTGCTGGATACATAGAGGATTTCAACAATATAGCACGCTACGCGCCAGACGATGTTGACACAGATGCCAAGAGGAAGGAGAAATTCTTGGATGGTCTAAATGATGAGTTAGTCATCCAATTGTCAGTGTTCTACACACCCAACTATTAGTCACTTCTCGACAAGGCCACTATCTTGCAGAACAAACAGATACAAGCCAAAAATAGAAAGAGGAAGCATAGCTCGAGTAAGTACCACTCAGAAACTTCACACAAGAGGCACAATCATTTTGAGGGAAGCAATTTCAACAAATTTCACAGCCATGGAAACAATCATGTTAGTGGAAATTGCCACAATCATAAGGAAGTATGCAAAGGAGATAAATGTTGGAACCACAACAACTATATAGCAAGGAATCCCAAGGGTAGTAAACCCAATAATGAAGAAACCAATAGCATGAATCGCCAAAACCAATCCGTCAAGAGGGATATTAGCGAAGTGGAGTGTTTCAAGTGTAAGAATCTGGGACACTTTTCATGGAAATGCCCAAAGAAGGAGAAATAGCACGACCACTCTATTAAGAAGGATATGAGCCAGGTAGAGTGCTTTATATGTAAGGAGTTGGGACATTATTCATGGTATTGTCCTGAGAGGAAAAATGACAGAATGAATGATCCAAGCTTTACCAACAATGATTATTTAACAAGGGAAACTTTATGTTGTCATCACTGCAGAAGACTAGACAGTTCTTTGATGCGTGCCAAATCCAAAAAGAATCTGATGTAATATTGTCACTGGTATGTAGGTGGAAGAAATAAGCAACTATACTATATAGGTAGTATACTTGCTTATCTAATTACCAAATGGATATGAGAAGGACTGGAAACCTCTTTGTGTTAACTACCCATGTCAACTCTTATGTAGCATTCAACTGTGTGAAGATAGTTACAAAATTAAGAATGGAATATGTAGAACTAAGGTTCCTTGAGTTAAGATGGTATACAAATATCAAAATCGCATCAAGGAGAAGAAGTCTTGAAGAGACAACTTATTTTGATCCTATGTCATGTATGAATTTACTCAATCCGCTAGAATAAGGATGATGAATGATCACTCAATGACTCAGAGGTTGACCCAAGGAGAATAGGAGAATATATCAACCATCATATGTGATCGCATTCATGGCGAGGTCTAGACAACCCATGAAACTTTCTTTTAATGGTGGTAGCCCACCCATTTGTCCTAAACCCACACAACCAAACCTAACATTCTTTCTAGCCTCTCCGAATCTCGGGACGAGATTCCTTTTAAGCGTGGTAGTCTGTAACATCTCAGTATTTTTGGAATGTTTTTACAAAAATCACTAAAATTTAAAACTTTCATTTCGTGTTAAAATAAAATCATCAATAAACAAGAAAACTAAATCAAAAAGGATTATGATGACTTATTCAAAAGTATGTTGATATCAAGTGAATCAAAAAAATCTTTTATATTCAAACTTGTTGGTTGAGCTTTAAATAAATCTTTTAGATATTTTTCAAACCCAAAACCATATTTACAAAGTGCTTTGATTTATTTAAAGTATGTATATTTTTAAATGGTTTCGATTCAACAGTTTGAACTTGAAAATTTTGTTTAAAATACTTCAAAGCTAATATTACTAATTTTTGTATTTTACTTTACTAAAACTCTATTTTTTAACATTTTCAAAAAAATGTCAAATTGAATTATTTGAAAATATCAAAATATTTGAAATGTATTGAAACATGTCCATGGATGTTTAAAATGAAAGATGTGAATTTTAGAAATTGGTTTGATATCATTTGGACAATTAAAACAAAATATATAAAAGAATAAAGTAAACATAAAAAGGTGACGTCATGCTGACGTCATCGTCTCCTACCTCCAACTGGTGTCTGCGCCCACGATCCTCTGGAACCCGACACGATCCCCTGCACGATGCGGCTCCTACACGCGTCCTCGATTGCTCCCGATCCCCTCCTTAAATGTCCCACACCCCACACTCCATTTACCGTCTCCTTTCTCTCCTATTCGAGCCTCCAGGCTGCCGAATTTGCTCACGGGAGTAGCTTCTACCGACCCCGCTTTTTCTTGGATTCTGGTCAGGTTAGTACTTCCGAGAGCTTGAGACCCCATGCATAGTATTCCCAATGACCTCCCGCACCTCTGTGACCCCTCGTACGAATTTTCCACGCAGCATTCGAGCGGAGCATCCTCACCCGAAGATCGCCGGAGAAGCCGCACCTCCGTTCGTGTGCCACCGTCGCCCCGGGAAGAATTCGAGGACGTCGTCGCCGCCATCTGCTTTCTCGTGCCGAGCCGCGTCTCCCGGTGTCCTCTACAAGGCCAGTGCCCCTCTGAATCGCCGTCTCCGTCCCCGCCGATCATGTGGCTCAAAACAGATCACTTAACGAACTAGATCCAGCCAATAGGAGCTTGCCACGTCACCCATCCTATTTCTCGGAATTATTCGAATTGTTTAAAATTTCCGAATTTGCTGAAAAGCCCCTAGAACTTCAAAATATCATATCTTTTTATCCACAGATCCAAATTTGACACCATTAGAATCTTTTAGCACTGTTGAATTTCAATTTTGAGTAGTTTAAATTCATTCAAATTTTAAATGGAAGATTTTGGGTAAATTTGGCATAGATTTATTTTCATAGATCCTAAAAATGAAAATAAAATATTTTCAGAAACCTTTCAACTTGTAGGTCATCATGACACTGTTAGATTATATGTTTGCACAATAATATTTGTTTTATGAATCAGAGAATTTCTGTAATTTAGATATAATTTAAATTCTATAAATATTTTTAATGAGAAACCATTTGCTAAAATAACTATAGGTAGATATGAAGCAATACTAAACTTCATTAGATCCATATGATTCATAAACTAGTGAATTTTAGTTAAAATCTTTTGATCTTCTTAAACTACAAGCATAGTTTTAAAATGGTGTTAATTCCTTTTGACAAATGCCTTGTGCAAACATTTTGAACATGACCAACCATTACAACCTTTCAAACAATACTTCAACCTATTCAGATTTGAAATGTTCAAATTTGAATTAGAACATACTTGACCATAAATGGCAAACCATAAGTCTCATCAAATGAATTCCTTTTGTAAATTGAATTATGCGATAAGACCTGACCATAAAATAAATGAACCAAGACAGATATTGATGAACACATTATTGTGATATTTGCTTTTGTGTGTCTTGTATTTTTTCGAATTGTTGGTTTATTGTAGTTCTCTTTCCCCATATAGATTGAAAGGAGTGAAACGTTATTCGTTGAAAAGAGTGTGTTAGCAACGACATCCTCCAAAAGGCAAGTGATACTTCAAACATAAATATCCTATTTTGTTAATTATGCATTATATTTCTTAATGGTATGCATGATAAAGTTATTAAAATGATGTGCTATGAAAACCTAGTAAGGATAGCCACATGTTTTCGTGACGAATTCCATAGAAAACCAATGTAGGAGTTGTTTGCTTAGCCATGCTTGTAGACGAAGTTGAAGACATTTCAAGAAGACTATTTAAGTTGGAAGTATGAGGATCATTGATGAAGCAAAGAAAACATAAATGAAGGATTAAGATCATTACTTTTATGAAAAGTCATGAGTAGAGGCCGATGGCCATACCTATCAATCAATATTATGAGTAGGTGGCCAATGGTCAGACCTATCGATTAATCTTATGAGTAGGCGGCCGATGGCCAGACCTATCGATCAATCTTATGAATAGGCGGCCGATGGCCAGACCTATCGATCAATATTATGAGTAGGCGACCGATGGCCATACCTATCGATCAATCTTATGAGTAGGCGACCGATGGCCAGACCTATCGATCAATCTTATGAGTAGGCGGCCGATGGCCAGACCTTTTGATCAAAGTTATGAGTAGGCGGCCGATGGCTAGACCTATCGATACCTATCGATTCATTAAATGAGGAGAAGTGTATGAGTGTGACTCAAGGCTTTGGAAACATAACTTGAGCCACTTGACTGAAGAGGTTGACTTGAAGAGGATGGACTTGAAACAGTTCCCCTTTTATGGAGATTTTATTGTTGAACTGTAACCTGGATTCACAAAAGACAAGGAGTAGCACTACTTAGTTAAATGATAAACTGTTTTACAAAATGATATGAGAAAACTTGCTTTAGTTAATTCCGCCTCAAACTCCACCGAGCCAAATACGCATGTAGATATAGTCTTAGTAATTTTAGCTAGAAAGTGTCATCTTGCCACCACAATTCGATTGTGCTGACCCAATATAGTTTGGGCTGCAACTCACCATTGCACACCCTCTAACGAGGAGTAAGGATTGATAGGGTCGCGAGTCTCCAACCAACATGCCTTGCATGTGGCACATGATGAAGATGGAGCTCACTTTATCCATTTGCTTTCCGTTGTGTGTTTATTTCGGGTTGATATAGCCTTGAGCTATGCACCTTGTATCGAACCTTTTACTACTAGATCATCGTGTAAAGAATATTGATGCAAAGTTATGGTATTTCATCTTAAACTGTGTGCTAGCAAGTCGATCCAGGGACTAGCACGATACACAGGAGGTCGCTACCTTATAAAAAAGAGGGGGGCCTTTAGATTATCAAAGTGAAATTGCCTTGTCAACCGCGAGAGTAAGCTGAATTATCACAGCAACAAGAATGGCACTCCAGACAATCTAACAAAATGAATATCACTCAATGAACATACAAATCAAACACATGTATTTGATCAATAGAGTTTAATGTATTTTAATGTTTAAAGTTTTCTATTCCAAGATATCTAACAGGTTTTAAACACATCTTTATAAGTTTATATTTCCAAAATAGTTGAGTAGGCTTAGTTTTGTTAATTCTGGTCAAAAGAAAATTCTTATGTTATTTTTTAAAAGAAAACAATTAATTATAAGGTTAATAGGATTTAAACTATATTAAAAACATAAAATTAGGGTTTCTGATTTTAAGAGTGGAAATAATATTGTTCAAAATTATTTTTAACAATGGAGCATTATTGAACATATCCTAAGGTTGCCAAAAATATTTTACCCAAATCATCTATTTGAAATTTGAATTACCTAAAACTAGCCAAATTTGAATTTGGACAGTGCTAAAAGATTCTAAGGGTTAAGGGTTTTCCAATGGTATAAAATTTATCAAATTTGGTATGTGGTTGAAAAGATATGATGTTTTAAAGTTCTAGGGGCTTTTCTGCAAATCTGTTAAATTAAAACAATTCGGATAATTCTGGAAAATGGGCTGGGTGACGTGGCTTCTTCCTATTGAAAATGGGGGTCCTCCAGGATCTTGATCTAAAGGCTCAGATCGAAAGGTACCTCTTCGTGGCTTCGTTTAATCCTGGCCGCAGATTACGGATCGGACGGCTCTGGCCGTGTTGACCAGAAGTGGGCGGCGGAACCTCGCCGAAAATGGTGGAGACGGCGGCCGGCGGGTCGTCCGCAGATGAAGACGACGCCGCGGGGGTCCTCCAGGCTCCAGGAGGCGACGCCGACGCTCCTCTGGTGACGGCAAAGGCGACTGAGGTTTTGGAGGGTCTCGGGTTCCGGGGCATGCTAACCTCGCCGGAATTCAAGAAATGGCGGTGACGGCAGTGGAGACTCCAGCGAGCTATTGTGGTGGAATGGGGGCATGAATTGAAGACAGGGAGAGGGGAAATGCGGTCGGGGTCGCTAGGACTTGAGGAAGGAGAGTGGGGGCAAGGTCCGGGGCTAGGGCGAGTGGGGGAAGTGGCGGGAGTGGCGCGGGGTCGTGCGGGCGTACTCTAAGTCGTGGTCAGTGGGGGAAGACGACCCTGACAGGTGGGGCCCACCTATCAGCGGGAGAGAGAGGGTAAGCGGGGCTGCTCTTGGGCCGTCGATGGGCTGCTCCGAGCTGCTCATGCGGGAGGGAGAAGTTGGGCCGGCTCGGGTTGGCCCGACTATTCTTTTTTTTTGTTTCTTTTCATTTTTTCCTTTTCTGTTTTTCTTATTTCTTTTATAATTTTGTTTTATAATTCCAAATTAAGTCAAACTAGTTTCTAAAAATTTCTAAAAATCATATCTATAATTTAAAGTGGTCATACTCATGTTTTGATTACTTTTTCAAAAGTGAGAATTTGAAATAATGATAGACACCAATTTGACACTTTTGTAGAATTTAAAATAGAGTTTTAATAAATGATTTATGTCATAATATAATCAGGAGACTTATCAAAATAATCCTTTTTGTTTATTTTTCTTGGCTATTGATGATTTAATATTAGTAAGAAATAAAAGTTTTAAATCTTAGTGATTTTTTAAACATTCTAAAATTTTGGGATGTTATGGACTACCACCCTTAAAAGGAATCTCGTCCCGAGATTCGAGGAGGCTAGAAAGAAAGATAGGTTTGGATATCGAGGGCTAGGAGAATTGGGTGGCTACCATCCTTAAAAGAAAACTTTTGTGGGTTGTCCAAGACTCTTATCTCCTCTTTCGAGGTTCCTCAGGTGGAAGGGCTACAACTTCAGTTGTTAAATGTTGCTTCGTCCTGCTTGACTCAAATGTATAGCACGTACTAGTGTTTGAGAAATATTTGCACTGAAATTTAACTGGTTAAGGACTTACTGTTCACCGCTTCACACGCCTCGAATACTTCTTCCACATTGACATGATTCAGATATCCTTTCTGGAATGGGTTTGGCTTGTTCCCATTGTTGTTTCCAACATTCTTCTTCTTTTCTGGACAGTCTGCGGCGTAGTGCCCTAGTTTCTTGCAATTATAGCACAACACCTGACTAATATCTTTCTTGACGGATTGATTTTGGTGATAAAGACCATTGTTCTTTTCAGTGTTGTGCCCATTGCTTTTGTAGTCACCATTGCTTCCCTTTTGGTCTTCATTATGGTTGTGAAATTTGTTACCACTGCTTCCCTCATAATGATTGTGCCTCTTGTGCGAAGTTTCAGAGTGGTGCTTGCTTAGTGGCCGGTAAACCACCGTCGAGCAGTGGCCATGTGCGCCCTGCAGCAGTGGCTTCGTAGCGAAGTATCTCCATAGGGCCTTGGTGGCCTTTTGGAGAGATATGCGTTGACTCCTCTCCAGGCGAGCGGAGCCCTGTAGAGTATCGCGTGAAGAGAGTTCCTCTTCAGGCCCTATCGAGGACGTGCCTTACCAGGGTCTCTCCAAGAGATGGCTTGGTCCTTAGTCGTTTCTTCGATGTTGTCGCGTGCGAGGGCTGCGGAGAGTGGGCTCTGCACACCCTGGTCCTCACTGGGCCGACAGTAGCCCTTGGGCCCAAGATGAGCGTGGCGGAGCCCATAGGCTCAGGCGAACGTCTTGGGCCCAAAGTGTCCCGTCGGCCCAAGACACGCGACGGGCAGTTGCGCAACTGCCGCACACAATCTCAGGGGCGTGCGACGTGGGGGGTCCCTGATGAGGACATCCATACTGTTGTTCCCTCTCCAATACATGATGATGACATGAGAGTTGCTGCAAAGAAGAAGTCCAATGATGAGGTTCGAATTGGACCAATGACAAGAGCTCGAACCAAGTACTTCAGCAACAGGTGAACTCGCTCTTAGTTGAATATGATGTTTGTGTTTATGAGAATTTTATACTGCCTAAGTCTATGCATTCATGTATGATCAGGTTTATTAATAACACAAGCGTTGGAGGAGGAGACGAGCTACCACAAGGAGAAGGGCAATCACTGATTTCCAATATCAGCAAGTGCGCGAGGGAGGAGAGGGAGGCCGGCGCACAAGGGCAATGAAGGAGATCACACGTTTGCACGTTAGAGGGATCAAGTGGCGCACTAGGACATAACGTATGAAGATTTTAGTGTAAGGTGCAATGCATGAGGCCTGCGTGCCCTGTTTAGGCCGAAGCCACCATGGGTCGGTTTGTATCAGTCCGAGTCGAACCAGGTTTGAGTTCAGGTCCGAATTAAGTCCTACTTTCGGCCAGCCCCTTTAAATAGCCAAGGAGACCACGTTTAGATAAACCCTAGTTTTGGTTGAACAGCGAAAGCTTTCCTCTGAAATAATACATCTCCAATTCGTATCGATCTGGAGAGTTGAACCGCAATTGAAGTGTGATCTGTTTCTTCCATTGGGAATTAGTAGATTGCAATTATACCGTTTCATGGTCGACGGCTACGTGCGCAAGTCTGTGAAGTCGTGAATATCCGAAGGGTAGAGAGCTGTTGCATTGGCTGCAGGAGTCTAGCGAGGAGAGTTCATCGGTGACACCAAGTTATCCACCATCCACCATCGACGTGCTCAACGAGAAGATCGGGCAACCCCATATCATCTGGTATCAGATTTCCAGCGTTTACCCGGTGAGCATCCACAAATCCATCCCGTAGATTAGTTTATTTTCGTCCTATACAGAAAAAGCCAAAAACAAATTAGGGTTAGATTTCGCCTTAGCCTTGATAGCATCGATTGCATCTCTAGTTTGCTGTTCGTGTTGATCCGTTGCGTATTCTTTTTTTCCGTTTGTGTCTTCGTGTTTGTTTAGGTTTAGGGTTTAGTCTTTCCGTGTCAAGTTTGAGTTTGTTTCGGAGTCCTGCTCAAAAATCAAAAAAAAAAAATCAGTTGTTTCCGACGTCCCTTCAGTTTCCGTCACTGGATCGGCAGTTTCGAGCGATATACGTCGCTGTTTTCGTCAATCTTTCCGTTTCCGACTCCGTGTCGTAGACAGTTTCCGGCAGAAATTCAGAGCGCCATAACTTTTGCATACGAACTCCGATTGGGACGATTTTTAGCTCGTTTTGAAGAGGAGACGAAAGCGAAGGCAGCCAAACTTACTGCGTCTGTTTACGCCTTTTCGACGTCTCAGAATCCCCATAAAACATCGGGAAGTATTTCTTTTTGCCACTTTTGTGCTCAAAACTTAGACACAGCCCTTCTACAGCAGTGTTAGGAGCTTACCCATATAGGACTAGCTAACGTTTTGGGATCCTAAGCTGCTCCATATCGTGTGTCTTGTGTCTATCAACGTACTGGCCATAGAACATTGAAAAAGTCAAAAAAAAAAAGACAAGAATCAAAAAAAAAATTCAGAGAAAAGAAGAGGCCAAAGTGCATCATCCTTTGTGACACGACTAGTTCTTGAGCAATCTTGCGCCTGCGTCTACGCTTTGAGCAACGTGCTAGTGTCCTTCCAGTGCATTGCAACACGAGCTATAATTCGGACATATCTCCATATACTTGTGCTCAGTCCTAGAGTTGCTTTGGCCCAATTTTCTACATGTGTGTGTTTCCTGTGTCTTTGTGTATCACACGAGCAGCAAATAGGATTTGTAGTTGGTGTTGTTAGGATTCCATACCTACAGCTCCACCATTCATACCCTGCCTTGTCGTGTGACCGTTTTCATAGCCTGATATTCACTTCATCACATCCGTGCATTTAGTCCTCACTACGATCGGGTACGCATTGCTATTCACTTTGGAATTTTCAGATTACCTTTTCTTGTTGGTTGAGTTAGTTGTGAGCGTACCACCATATCGATTTTGTTTTTTGCACTAATACTAATCATGTCTTCTAGTGATGAGATTGTGATGCAGAAAAAGGATGCGAATACTACTGTCACCTGGAGCGACTATGAGCATTTGCGTGATCACTTGGGCAGGCTGTTTGAGAAAAATACTGACGTCGTTGCAAACGACATACAAGTCATGCAACTCAAGTTCGACGCCACTGACACCACAGTGAATACCATTCAAACCACGGTTGATACTCTCCAAATGAGTGTGCACACCTTACAACAGTCCATTGATGCGTTGCGTCATACTTTGGACCAACGGCAGCCGCACCAACAACAATTTGATGATGCTTTTGAGGAGGCTAGTGTGCATGGCGAAAATATGAATGCTCCTGGCCGCGGTCGTGCTCACTATAATCAGGGCCGTGGTGTGCCTCCATTGGGCCGTGCTCAGCGTGTACCTCTCCACGGACAAGATGATCCACTAGGAAAACCCAAGTTCTCTATTCCACGGTTTGAGGGATCCACGGATGTTGAAGAGTATCTCACATGGGAGCTGAAGATAGAAACATTATGGCGCTTACATGACTATACAGAAGAGAGGAAGGTCAAGCTTGCGTCTTCTGAATTTGATGGATATGCATTGCGTTGGTGGGATGGCCTTGTGCATAACCGCCACGCTGACAATGAAGTTCCTTTTCTTACATGGCCTGAGATGAAGGCTGTTATGAGAGCTCGTTTTGTTCCCTCTAATTATTTGCGCTCAGTTTTTGACAAATTGACACAATTGAAGCAAGGGACTATGACAGTTGATGCATACTACATGGAGATGGAGATGTTGTTACAGCGTGCACGTGTTCGGGAGTCCGTTGAGATGACTATGCAGCGCTTTCTTCATGGATTAAAGTTCACCATCAAGGGTATTGTGCGACATCATCACTACACCAATATGAATGAGCTCTTACACCATGCAAGGGAGGCTGAATCACACCTTGCTGAAGAGGCACAAATCAAAGCACGCTACACTAGCTCTGGGCGTTTCTCTAGTAGGGCGCCATCACCCTCGGCTGCACCAATCGAGGGCCAGCCAAGCCGTGCCTCGTCCTCCTATTCTAAACCAGCCTCCACTGCTCCTGTTTCTAGGAGACCAGCCGCACCCACTGCTAGTACTGATTCGTCTATGTCCACAGCCCGCAATAGGGACATGAGTTGCCACACATGTGGGGGCAAAGGTCACTTTAAGAAAGACTGCCCCCACAGGAAAGTTATGCTTATTAATGAGAACAATGAGTATGAAACAGGTGATGATGCTGATCCTAATGCGGATGATGATGATGGCTATACAAGTGATGAGGCCGTTGATGCTTTTGCTGCAGCAGCCCCTGTTATTGTTGTGTCACCACGCACATTGAGTGTACAGCCACATGTGGATTCTCAGCGTTGTAATCTGTTTCAAACAAAGGCACTTGTAGGTCACAATAAAGCTTGCAAAGTTATCATTGATGGAGGTAGTTGCAGAAATCTTGCAAGTAAAGAGTTGTGTGCCAAACTGAAGTTGACATATTTACCTCATCCAAGGATTCCATACTATATTCAGTGGTTGAGTGATAATGGTTGAGATGATGAGGACATCCATACTGTTGTTCCCTCTCCAATACATGATGATGACATGAGAGTTGCTGCAAAGAAGAAGTCCAATGATGAGGTTCGAATTGGACCAATGACAAGAGCTCAAACCAAGTTACTTCAGCAACAGGTGAACTCGCTCTTAGTTGAATATGATGTTTGTGTTAATGAGAATTTTATACTGCCTAAGTCTATGCATTTATGTATGATCAGGTTTATTAATAACACAAGCGTTGGAGGAGGAGACGAGCTACCACAAGGAGATGGGCAATCACTGATTTCCAATATCAGCAAGTGCGCGAGGGAGGAGAGGGAGGCCGGCGCACAAGGGCAATGAAGGAGATCACACGTTTGCATGTTAGAGGGATCAAGTGGCGCACTAGGACATAACGTATGAAGATATTAGTGTAAGGTGCAATGCATGAGGCCTGTGTGCCCTGTTTAGGCCGAACCCAACATGGGTCGGTTTGTATCAGTCCGAGTCGAACCAGGTTTGAGTTCAGGTCCGAATTAAGTCCTACTTTTGGCCAGCCCCTTTAAATAGCCAAGGGCTGCGCCCTAGAGGGTTAGACCACGTTTAGATAAACCCTAGTTTTGGTTGAACAGCGAAAGCTTTCCTCTGAAATAATACATCTCCAATTCGTATCGAACTGGAGAGCTGAACCGCAATTGAAGTGTGATCTGTTTCTTCCATTGGGAATTAGTAGATTGCAATTATACCGTTTCGTGGTCGACGGCTACGTGCGCAAGTGTGTGAAGTCGTGAATATCCGAAGGGTAGAGAGCTGTTGCATTGGCTGCAGGGATCTAGCGAGGAGAGTTCATCGGTGACACCAAGTTATCCACCATCCACCATCGACGTGCTCAACGAGAAGATCGGGCAACCCCATATCAGTCCCACCACGCCCCGGTAACTGCTCCTGACGCGACATAAAGCCTGCGCGCCAGAGCGGGAACCGTTACTGCTCCCATTCTTTGCTTCCAAGCCTCCTGCCTTTCCTTCCCCGCCTGTGCGCTCCGGCGAACTTTTCTTCCTTCCGCGCTCCTCCTTGCTCCACCGTCCTTTTTCCTCTCCCACAGATGAGTCCGGCCAAGGGCAAGGGCAAGGCAGCGATGTCGAGGTCTTCCATAGACGCGCCTGGCGAGCCCGCGCTCGACGCCGGGCTAATAGGGGAGCGCTACAACGAGGTGGCACTCGACAAGATCCGCCCCTTGGTCGTGGGGCGGACCAACGAGCACGGCGCCACCGTGCTCCGGGCCGCGAAGCTCGGGAAGCTCCCGAAAGGATTTTACCCCACCTTCCTTCACACCATCACCGCCGGGTTGGTGCCTCCGTACTCGCCATTCTTGGAGACGGTGCTGGAGTTCTACCAGAGCCAGCTTCTCCATATTCACCCCAACTCCATCCTGATCCTCTCCATCTTCGCCTACCTCTGCGAGGCATACTTGGGCGTGTACCCCTCGGTGGCCCTCTTCAGGAGCTTCTACACGCACTGGAGCTCTGCGCCCCTCGAGCGGTCTGGGTGCGTCTCCTTCTGCATCATGGACGGCATGGGGGAGTCTACATCCCCATGTCATGGAACGGGGACAAGCCCGTCACGGCGGTGGTGAAGAAGGTGGATGACTTCTGCCAGAAGTGGTTCCTCATCAGCGTCGAGTCGCCCTGCGCCTTCCTCGACGTCCCGGAGGCGCCGCCAGTGAAGAACTCTCCCTGGGGCAAGTCCGTCTTCCGCTGCACAGATAGCGCGAACCTGGTGGGGCGCCTGCATTATCTCCGAGAGGAGGGCCTCACGGGACAGATGGTCGTGGCGGACTTCGTGATGCGCCGCATCGCTCCGCTTCAAGCGCACAAGAAGCCGACGTGGATGTACACCGGCCTCTCGGACTCGATGCGGCTCCATCCTTGCGACAACCGCCAGGAGATCGTCGACACCGTCCTGGGCATCCTCTTCATCAACCCGGAGGTGCCGAAGAAGATTGCTGCATCGGTTGAGCCTCTACACCAGCTCTCCCTGAGTGAGCGCCTGGCCATCCTGGAGGGGATGTCGGACTTCACCCCGATGGGCCTAGCGGGGGAGGAGAAGGTGGTGGCCGCGCCGGTGACGCATGAGGTAGGGGCCACGAAGTCGCCCTCCGCTTCGGGAGTCAGGCCAGGCTTCAAAGAGGCCACGACAAACCCCTCCACCGGAGAGGCGACCTCATCAAGGGCCGGGCCCTTCACTGAAGAAATCTGCGAGATCTCGTCAGGCGATGACGAGGCCTTCAGGGTGGCACCCTCGCGCCTTGTAGAGGAGGAGGATGATACGTCTCCAACGTATCCATAATTTCTTATATTCCATGCTATGTTATATCATATTATTACATGTTTTATATGCATTTATATAGTTTTATGCATTTTCTGGGACTAACCTATTAACAAGATGCCACAGTGCCTGTTCCCTGTTTTCTGCTGTTTTTGGTTTCAGAAAAGCTCTTAAGGAAATATCCGCCAAATTAGAAACAAGTCAACCATGAATTATTTTTGGAATATTTTCGTCCAGGAAAACCGAAGACGAGACGAAGAGGGGCCGTGAGGCGGCCACATCGCCTGGTGGCGCGGCCCCACTGCCAGCCGCGCCAGGAGGTGAGGAGGCCCCCTCGGGCGCCCACCGACCTAGGTCTTTCGCCCATATAAACCCCCCTGAACTAAAAAAAGAGCACGGTTGAACACTTTTTACTCCACGGGTCCCGAGCCGCCGCCGTCGTCACCACCACTTTGGGAGAGATCAGAACTTCTCCCCGGCACCCTGCCGGGAGGGGGAATCATCCCCGGAGGCCTATACGTCGCCATGACCGCCTCCGGACTGATGCGTGAGTAGTCTACCTTGGACTACGGGTCCATAGCAATAGCTAGATGGTTGTCTTCTCCTCTTGTGCTATCATGTTTAGATCTTTTGAGCTGCCTATCATGATCAAGATCATCTGTATGTAATTCTCCATGATGTGTTTGCTGGGATCCGATGAATACTGAGTATGCTCTGGCCAAGTAGATGCTCGTAACTCCAAGAGGGGGTATTTATGCTCGATAATAAGTTCATGTCTCTATTTAATCTGGGGCAGCGACATAAAGCTTTAAGGTTGTAGATGTACTGTTGCTACTAGGGATAAAACAGTAGTACTTTGTCTAACGATGATGTTACTTACTTACTTTACACACAGTGCTTAAGGCGATAATCTGTTGCATGCAAATTAATACTGAAAGGGGTGCAGACGCTAACCGGAAGGTATTATTAGTCATATATGTGGTTGGAACGGTCTATGTATATTGTTGTAATGCCCGAATGAATCTCACACTAGACACCATATCATTAGTATATGCATTGGGTTGATTATCATTATTCTGTCAATTGCCTAGCTGTAATTTGTTTACCACGCATGGATGAATGTTATTATTTATAGAGACACCACTAGTGAACTGTGGACCCTGGTCGTTCTCATTAATCTGATAAAACCACAACTGCAAACCTGTTACTTTCTGGAAACAAACATCTTTCTTCCACACATACGTTTAATCTTTTTTTATAGCAAGCCGGTGGGATTGACACCCTCACCGTTGAGTTGGGGCAAAATACTTTGATTGTGTTGTGTGCACATTCCACGTCTTCGATGCCACACCAAGAGTTTTCTGGCGCCGTTGACACCTCGAGGGGAACGTTCATCTCCTACTGGTTCGATAACCGTGGTTTCATAACTAAGGTAAATCTTGCTGCTCTGCTACTTCACACCCTACTCTTGGGGATTCACCAACCACACGCTTGCTAGCATCAAGAATTTTTGGCGCCGTTGCCGGGGATTTGAAGATTCTTCACGAGGGGAGTTTTCGCACTTCCAATCTTTTTATTTTGTTATTGTCTTGCTTAGTTTATTTTTATTACTGTTTTTTTGCTTAATATCAAAAATACATAAAAATTAGTTACTTGCATTACTTTTATTATTTCGGTTTGCTATTTTATTTTCAGTTTTGTTGCTTTTGTTATTTCGGTTTGTTAATTATTTCTCTATTATTGCTATTCCGGGTTGTCTAGTAAATTGCTAAAATGAGTTCCGCTGAAAATACTAAGTTGTGTGACTTTACAAGCACCAACAATAATGATGTTATATGCACACCTATTGCTCCACCTGCATCTAAAACCGAGTTCTTTGAAATTAAACCTGCTTTATTGAACCTTGTTATGAGAGAGCAAATCTGGGGTGTTAGTTCTGATGATGCTGCTGCCCATCTAAATAAGTTTGTTAAATTATGTGAAATGAAAAAATATAAAGACATAGATGGTGATATCATAAAACTAAAATTATTTCCTTTCTCTTTGAGAGGAAGAGCTAATGAATGGTTGCTTTCACTGCCTAGGAATAGTATTGATTCATGGATTGAATGCAAAGATGCTTTCATTGGAAAATACTATCCTCCTGCTAAGATTATTTCTCTAAGAAGTAGGATCATGAATTTTAAACAACATGATAATGAACATGTTGCTCAAGCTTGGGAAAGAATGAAATCTATGATAAATAATTGCCCAACCCATGGACTGACTGCTTGGATGATCATCCAAACTATTTATGCAGGAGTGAATTTTCAAGAAACTTATTGGATTCAGCTGCTGGAGGTACCTTTATGTCCATCACTTTGGGGGCTGCAACAAAAATCTTGGATGATACGATGGTGAATTATTTTGAATAGCATACAGAGAGGACACCTCAAGGTAAGAAGGTAAATTCTATTGAAGAAACTGTAACACCCCGAGATTTTTTTCCAATTCGAAAATTGTTTCTTTTTCTTTTTGCATCAACATGACATCATCATGCATCATTTGCATTTGTCAATCTTAATTTAAATTATTGCATTTAAATTCAACTCCATTTAAATTCTTTTCCACTTTTAAATCTAAAAGCAAATCAAATTAATTTAAATATGATATTTAAATTCTTTTTCTATTTTATTTTATTTTAAAATACAAAATCAGAAAAAATTAAATAAAAGAAATAAAACTTTCAGAGGGAGAAAAAAAACCTCACCTGGGCTTATTTTTCCCTCTGGCCCATCTTCCAACTCCCAAGCCCAACCCACCTCTTTCTCTTCCTCCTCCGAACGGTCAACAAAGCACAGAGGAGAAAAGCGCAAATGGCCATGTCGCCCCCACCTCCACAACCACTCCCCTCTCCCTTTAAGCCGGCTCCTCCTCCTCCTGTCCTAACCCTAGATCGCCCTTCCTTCCTCCCATCGAGCCGCCGCCGCCACTCTCCCCCTCCTCTCATCCCTCTCTGTTCTCCTCCACCGAAGCAACTCCGGCCGCCTCCACTCCGCCACCGTCGAACGGCCGGGAAACGACCCAGAAGCTCCGCCGCGGCGTCCTCGACCTCCACCCCGAAGCAATCGAGCCGGGATCCCGTCTATGCGACGAGCTCGTCCCCGACTCCCGCGAGCCTCCGCCTCCGATTTCCGGCCACCACGACCCCCCCGAGACGAACGGCTACCCCAAGCTCCCTCAGCGTGAGCCCCTCGCTTGATTCCCCTGCTCTGTTTCCCGAATTCGGGCCTTAGCCGACTAATCGGTCGCCGGTGCTCCGCCATTGCCGCCATGGACAAGCTCCTTCCTATTGTTCATGTGATGCGGTCGTTGTGTGCCTCGCCCCCTTGCAGCTCCGGCCCACCCGCACGCACCCTGCACCCGCGCCAGCACCAGCCCTGCACACTCGCGTGCCCCCGCCCCCGCCAATCTTCGGTCGTGGGTTGTTGTAGTTTACGCGCGTTGAATTGATTATATGCAGTGCGTGTCCTAAATAACCACTAAGGCCGATCCATCACAGTGGTTTTGCTCCTTCTCTCCTCCTGCGAGATCCTGGTATCGATTCCCCTGGCCCTCACCTTATTCACTCCTTTTTCCCTAATTGTTTCAGATCCGGCGTATCCAATCATTTATTAGAATTGTGTTCTTGTTTCTGTCATCAACCCGAGCTAGCCCATTGGATGTGCTACTATTCGTCTCCATATAGACCCGAGTTCGAATCCCCCTTAAGCTGTTAAAAAACCCAACTTTTTCCTTCTCTGTCTATCTTTTCTTTTGTATTTTTTTTAGCAAAATGATAACCTTATATATTCCATATCTTTTGTTCTACAATTCCAAATAATATAAATTTTATATCTATTTCGATCATAAAAATGCAATGCACATTAATATGTTATTTTTATGCCATTTTGCTTCTTTTATTTTAATTGCTTAGTATAATTTATTAATTGCAATTAAATAATTAAATATTAAATGTTAGGGGTAATAAATATATAATGCCCTATTCCATTTAATTTAATTAGATCACCCATGCCATGTGTTGTCATATTAACCAACATTTAATATTACTGGTAAATAAATAACTTGCACCTAAATATTAATTGCCGGGATTGCTTTCCCGCTTAATTTGGATTACCTGCATTGTATTGCATCTTGCCATGCCATGCATCATTCTCGTATGATCATGCTGAATATTTTGCCGTAGTTGTAAAATGCATATTTTACGCTTTCCAGTGTTTCTTGCTTCTTCACGGATAAGACGTTGAGATGTGTGAGCAACGACAAGATCTGCTTCCATGCGGGATTTCAGGCAAGCAAATTTTGCTTGTTTACCTATACATTGTCTTTCATTCCTGCCGTTGATATCTGCTACCCTAGTTTACGATTCTTTATTGCGATCCCATCACATGTTTATCCTGCAGCCTATACAGCTTTATCCCCACAACCTAATACCTGTTATATGTTTATCTGTTAGCCTTGCGAGTCGTAGCGCATGCTTAGAGTTGGTTGTGCGAGTCCTCTGTTGGTCGTTTATTTCATATGCTTAGTATGATAGATTATTCTACCTTAATAAAATATTGTCTTATATTGGGGTATTATAATTAAAAGATAAGGCACTAGGTGGAAGGGCTTGCGAGGTTTTTTGTTCTGCTAAGTGTCGACCTAGGAACTGAGATTTTGCCCTCAGATCCAATTTTGAGCGCACTAACCACTTGTGGGAGGCCCTATGGAGCCCCCCTCGACTTTGACTGGAACTTCAACTTGTCCGGGAGCCGCACCTAGTTCGGGTTTTCCATTTGTCTCATATGCATCGATACTAGTGTAGTACTTTACTTTTGGCGGTGTGCCTTGTTACATGCATATAGGGCGCGGCCTGTTGGTGTGGAGGGGTGTGTCCTGCGGGAGTCCGCACCCTTTTGGCGGGACCAGCATAACTCCCGTGGCTCCTGGACTTGTTGCGGTGAAGGAAAAGAGTTGGGTTGAGAGGCCCTAATGTTTTTGACTGGGTTGATCATGCGAGTATGGGTCCAGTAGTGCACCCCTGCAGGGTATAATCTTATCGATGAGCCGTGTCCACGGTTATGGACGTTTTGGTGATGATGCTGGCTAACAAGATCTAGACAACTTACACCTAATCATTATTAATTAACCTGACTAGTAATATAGAATTACTTTCACCATAAATGGTAATTAAAACTGTTCAACGTGTGAGTTTCCCGAATTGCTTCCTCATACTTGGTTGAGGGGGTTAATTCGAGAATGTGTTATGTTTGGTGTTAGTAGTAGTTGGTTATCTTATGCGCTCTCTTATCCCTCTCTGATTAGACGGAAGTTATAGCGTGTCTCTCTAGGTTGCTAGTGCTGCTGCCGCTAAGTCCACCTTCCCTATATTTTGAGAGATGGTGTAGAAAGTAGGCAAGTCGGTTTTGCTTGCCAGGGAGTGCCCTGACCCTCTTTTGGGATGTGCTTTATGTGCAGTCAACAGGTTTGAAGTCTGACGACGTTAGCTTGGGAATCCCTCCGGCTTGGCTGGGCAGTGATATGGCGCCATTGCTTATCTTCACGACTCTTAGTCCAATTTGCATCTTATCCGTAGTCGGATACCATTTTGCTTCCGCTGTCATTTGAATCTTTGTATTCAATCATTTGTATCTTGACTCGTTCGAGTCGTTGTTGTAATTATATCTTCTGTTGTATTTGTGGATGTATCGGAATTGTTGTAATGCTATCACCATTCCACCCACATAATGCGCATGTTTCGGCGTGCACATTATGTCTGGTGGGCGACCTAAAATCGTTATTATGCGGATTTCGGCGGGATCGCTTAAATCTACATAGTACCGATTTTCGGGCGTCACAGAACCCTGCTCTTTGAGTGAAAAGATTGATATTATAATGTCTATGCTTGCACTACAAGAAATATGTCAACTAGTGACCTTTTGTCTATGACGTTGAAAATATTGGTCATAGATTTATGACCATTTTAAACTAATTGGTCATACGTGGCTTTGGAGGGTCTAAACCCAAATATATCATGACCAATTTTGTAAAAAGGTTCATAATCCCATTACATGAATTGGTCATAACCGGGATATCGGTGGTGTATGAACTTTTTTCTGACCAATTTAAATGGTCATTCACATTAATGTACAACCAACACAGGAATATCGCCTACGTGGCAGTGATTAGGTGTCATTTTTGTCTATGTGTTAAACTGACTGGACAACCAAGTCATTTATCTCGTCTACGTGTCACTCTGATAGGCAGGCCCCATCGTCGGAATGTCAGGCAGGCCACGCCCAGACACCATTCGTGACATATGGGTCCCACGCCCACCATGACATGTGGATCCCACTACCACCCTCCCCGACATATGGGTCCCAGCCCACCACGTGTAAGGACCCTCCTTATTATAAGGTAGCGACCTCCTGTGTATAGTGCTAGTCCCTGGATCGACTTGCTAGCACAGACAGTTTAAAATGAAATACCATAACATTGCATCAATATTCATTACACGATGATCCAGAAATAAAAGGGTTCGATACAAGGTGCATAGCCCATGGCTAGCTCAAACCGAAATAAACACACAGCGGAAAGCAAATGGTTAAGTAAGCTCCATCATCATGTGCCACAGGCAAGGCATGTTGGTTGGAGACTCGCGACCCTATCAATCCTTACTTCTCGTCAGGGGGTCCTGCAATGGTGAGTTGCAGCCCAAACTATATTGGGTCAGCACAATTGAATTGTGGTGGCAAGTGATACTAGTGGATATAATTGGCATTCTATCATCTACATGCATATTTGGCTTGGTGGAGTTTGAGTCTGATTTACGTAAAGGTAGTTTTATCCTATATTATTTTCCAAAAATATTTTATCCTTCAATTAATATCATGTGGGTTTCGTGAGCCATATTGATTGGCATCACCACTTTATGTGAGACTATTCATTTGTGGGTTTCCTGTGCAACCTTGTAGGTTAGCATCACCACTAATTACTTAACTAACCAGTTGTGGTTTTCCTGTGCAACCTTATAATTTAGCATCACCACTTTATATGATCATGTGGGTTTCCTGTGCCACCTTGCCGGTTGGCATCACCACTACTGTCATATTTTACCCTTGTTCAACCCATTAAATTTTATTGACTCCGTCAGTTCCTTGTACAACTGCTCTAATTGTCCGTAACCGGGGACACGGCTAAGTACTTAGTTTTTTTGACTCTCGAGAGTTTGTGCACTTTCACCACAAGACCCAATCATTCACTCGTCCGTGTCACCCAATTATGAAATGGAAAAGAGAAGACCGAGACAAGACCTTTCAGAAGTAATTCCCCAAAATCATACCGCGGACCCATCCCCGCTTATCATCCCTACATCTGCGGGTCACACGGATGTCAGGGTCTCACAACTTATTTGGTCAAGACAGAGCCCATATGACATGTGGCTGCACTGGAAGCAATCTAAACACGGAGTAACTTCGAATCTCTTTGATCCTGGGTGCCTTTCCACACTTGCAATCCATCCTCCCATCCTGGGGTTTCCCCGAGGGATCACCGTTTCTAACTTTCCACCAACACCCAGGTAGTTCATTAAACTTAGTTCTTTTTCCTTACTCAACTACTAAAAACATTTTCCATAGCATATCCAAGTATCAACTAAGTTCAGTGGCTCACTAAGCCTAGAGGGGGTGTGAGTGGATGGCTATTCTAAATAGGATTTCCATAGCATAGCATATTATACAAAATCTGGTAGTAAGCCTATCATGCATACTACTGAAAACACTAAATGCAATAAATTAAAAATAGTAGGACATTCATGAGTGAGCATCACTTGCCTTTGTCACAAGGGGAACACGCGTAAATACCACAGCAACGGGAACACTCCGCACAATCTAAATAAATAAAAAACACTCAATCAACATACTAATCACACATACACAATCAAAAACAATATTATGCAATTATGGGTGAAAACCACATTATTAAAAGTGTAGAACACTTTAATAGTTCTCTGGTTGCTAAATATATGTATGATGGCATGAGTCAAATTTTAAATGAATTTTATATTTGAAAATCATTTGATTTAAATAAGTTTTACACAAAACATTTGCTCTAGTGCAAATAATTATTTATGAATATCATGTTTTAGTCCCTCTGGACAGAGGGTACAATTTAGAAACATTTATCAGAAGGTTTTACTTTAAAAATATTTTTGGAAAATAAGTTATGGATTATATGGCCGAAATGCCCCTCTGCATATTATTCCAATTTACAGATGCAAAAGGGAAAAATACTGATGCCAAAATTATCTACATGAGAAGGGCTTTCCAGGGACATAAAATTTACTAAATTTGGAGTTGTAGTTTGAAAGTTATGAATTTTTGAAGTTTGAAATGTTTAATGTTTTTTTATTTATCTATTTTCGGACGAAAAAAATTAAAGCGGTGACGTGGCGCAATATGATTGGCCCGTACCGGTTCATTAAGTGATCCAATTTGCACCGTGCGATCGAGATCGGAGGGATGAAAATTGGCCATACCTCTTCGCTAGGACTTCTAATCCTGACCGTACGAGTAGGATTGGACGGCTGGGATTCCATTGACCAAAAGTGGGCGGCGCGTCTCGCCGGAAATGGAGGAGATGGTGGCGGCGCGGCTCGGTCGCGGACGAGGCCAACGATGCGGAGGTCCTCCGGGGTTCGGGAGGCGCCGGCGGGGCTCCACTTGTCACGGGGAAGTGGATGGAATGGTCGTCGACGGGAGGGGCGTCCTCGAGCGACGGTGCCGCTCGGGCGGAGACGCCAAACTCCGGTGGCTCTCGGGTCACAGACGAAGTCGAGACTTCGGCTGTGGAAGAATCCAAATAAGTGGTCAGGAGGATGCTTTAGGACGAGGGGAAATAAGTAGTGGGGGTCTCGGTATCGGGCAACAACTCACCTCGCCGGATTGGAGGAAGAACGCGGTGGCCCTAGTGGCCACTCCGGCGAGCCATGCCGGAAGCTTGGGGGCACGAATTCAAAGTGACGGAGAGGGGAAAGCGAGGCCGGGGTCGCGCGGGTTTAAGGGGGTGAGTCGGTTTCCGTTTAGAAGGTCGGGAGAGTGGGGGGCGATGGTGGAGATCGTGCTCCGTTCGTGGGTGTACCGGGCAGTTGGGGAAGATGATCCCGACAGGTGGGGTCCACCTGTCGGTGAGAGAACGGGGGGAGAGGCGGGGTGGGCTGGCGTTGGGCCTCTACGTGCTGCTCACGCGGCAGGTAAGTGTGGTTTCAGCCCAGGGCTTGTTCTTTTTTTTTGTCTGATTCATTTTCTTTTCCTTTTTATTCTCTGTTTTTGTATTTATTTTATAACCTTTGTTTTACTTATCCAAATGACATCAAACAAGTTTCTAAGATTTTTTTTAAACATATCTTTCATTTAAAACATTCAAATTCATGTTTCCCAAACTTGTCAAGTGGTGACATTTTAAATAATGTAATTTTACACATTTTGACAAATTTTAAAATAGAGTTTCAATAAGAGGATTTGTCTCTCAACAAAAACAAAAGAATATCGCAATACATATGTTTAAATAATTATTTCAAATCTATTTTGAAAATCAAATACTTAAATCAAATTTATATTTTAAAATAGGCAAATATTCTAGATACTTTTTTTGATTATAAATATTGACCTAGGGTTTATTTAAGAACCCAAATATATTGTTTTGAATTATTTAAATTAACTAAACTATTTTGAAATAGGAATACTGTAGATAATTTAAAGTACTTTACGAATATGGTGTTAGGGTTTAAGAAGTGTTTAGAATATTTATTTAAAGCTCAACACTCAATTTTGAAAATAGAGTTTGCTGGATTCAAATGATATCATAATAATTTTGAATAAATCTTAATAATCTCTTTATTTAGTTTTCTTAAATATTGATGATTTTAATTTTTTGTAAGGAATGAAAATTTTAAATTTTAGTGATTTTTTTTAAACATTCTAAAATTTTGGGATGTTACACCATGACGTGTGGGTCCCACCCCGCCGCCACCGATGACAAGTGGGACCTGCACCCAGTACACCCATACCTGACACTAATGTGTGTTCGGCACCCACAACTGACATGTGGGACCCACCCCGCCACTTCCATGTGGACCCCGTACCCGCACGGACCCGCATGCAACAAAGTCTCAGTTTCACAATCAAATCACAAAAACGTCGGACAGGGGATGATTTTGAATAAATATTAATAATCTCTTTTATTTAGTTTTCTTGACTATTGATGATTTTAATTTTTTGTAAGGAATGAAAATTTTAAATTTAGTGATTTTTTTTAAACATTCTAAAATTTTGGGATGTTACACCACGACGTGTGGGTCCCACCCCGCCGCCACCCATGACAAGTGGGACCTACACCCAGCACACCCATACCTGACACTAATGTGTGTGTTTGGCACCCACAACTGACATGTGGGACCCACCCCGCCACTTCCATGTGGACCCCGTACCCGCACGGACCCGCATGCAACAAAGTCTCAGTTTCACAATCAGATCACAAAAACGTCGGACAGGGGAGTCACACAAGGATGTGAAATATATCCACTCAGGTTGTTTTTAACTATACGCGCAAGAGGACTTAGGCCCTGGTGGGTGCGGCCATCAACTTTCCTGGGGCAAAGCCCATCCTAACTCTGTTGGTCTGGGCCGGCCTAACTCGGTCGGTTGGGTCTCTTTTTTTTCTCCTTTTTTTCATTATTATTATCACTATTTGATTTACAACTCCAATTTAACTCAAAACTATTTTGATTTTTTTTGTAAATATAACCTAGGTTCGTATATACTTTTAGGGACTATTTTAAGTATATACAAATATCACTTAACTTATATATTATTAATATTGGGTTTGTGGAATTTGAAATAAAATGATGTCAAAATTGGCGACACGACTGATCTTATATACTTCTAGGGGTTGAATCTTATGAAAATCTTTGCGTATATATGATGAAATAGATACTTGTGTACCCAAAAATTATTTTTACAAAGTGTCATGAGAAAACAACGAGGTATCCGTAGTTCAAATTTGACCTGGTTTCAGCTGAATCAGCCATAATTTGTCTTTTTAGAAGAGGTGTATGGAAATATCTAAACACACGGACTTTTGATTATTTGTACATAAAATGTGATTTAATATTTTATAAAAAGCTTGTGATCCAAATTTGCCATATATTATTGGTAGGTCCTTCACAAAAAAACCCATTTTTCACACTCGGAAAATTAAAAATGAATTTGTTTTGCAATAAATTTAATTTTTTTTGTCCCGCAACATTGTTCCGAATTCCAATATGCACGCAGTTGTCATTCTATCATTGGTCATTCTGGCTGAAAGCCACTAATCTTTATACATGAGAGGTTATTTCTGTGAACACTTTTTAAAAATATGTTCCATTTTCTAAGTTTGTTATTTTAAATAGAAACTAGGTCACATATAATAACACTTTGCTAAAGATTTAAATCATTTTGATTTTTTTGAATTCTATACGCCCATTTCAAAATATGGTCAAAACGACGGACATGGACGTTCGTACCTACGGGTTGAATCTTGTGAAATTATTTGCGTATCTATGATGAAATAGATACGTGTGTACCCAAAAATTATTTTTACAAAAAATCATGAAAAAACTACGAGGTACCCGTAGTTCAAATTTGACCCGATTTCAACTGAATCAGCCACAATTTGTCTTTTTTAAAGAGGTGTATGGAAATCTCTAAACACCTGATCTTTTGATTATTTGTACATAAAATGTGATTTTGTATTTATAAAAATCTTGTGATCCAAATTTGCAATATATTTTAGGTAGGTCCTTCACAAAAAACCCATTTTTCACACTCAGAAAATGAAAAATGAATTTTTTGTGCAATAAATTTAAAAACTTTGTTCGACAACATTGTTCCCCATTCCAATAAGCACGCTTGTGCGTAATATGAAAACATTTAAACAAACTATGCCACGATTATCATCCTAACATTGGTCATTTGGACTGAGAGCCACGAATCTTCATACACATGAGAGGTCATTTCCCTTCAAAATTTCCTCTCACGCCTTGACTAACCCCGTCCGATCCGCTGCAGATTTGCGACCATGGAAACCCGCAGAGTCGCCCTGGCGTTGCTCCTCACGGTTGTGCTGCTGCAGGCGCTCCTCCCGGCGTCGGAGGCGGAAGGCCTGGCGTGGATCGCGCTCAAGAAGCGCCCCATCGACCTCAACAGCCGTGCGCAGGCCTGGTACTTCGGGGAGATCAGCATCAGCACCCCTACCCAGACCTTCACCGTCATCTTTAACACCGGCAGCTCCAACCTCTTGGTTCCCTCTGCCAAGTGCTACTTCTCGGGTTGTACAACACATACATGAAGAATGGTTAGCATCTTAAACTTCTCTCAGATCCGAAATGTTCCAGTTCGTTAAGCCAAAATTAGCTTATTCCTATGCATCATCTGAAATGTTACTGTTCGTTAAGCCAAAATTAATAAGCATGCTAGAGAGAAGTTTACATGGATCGGCGTTAAATTTTTTATATCTGTGTGATGGTTTGGTAACTCAGATCCGTTGTAGCTGTCAGCTTGATGTCAGTATTCTTACTGTTGTAAGTTTTAATGTTTTGCTGGCGCAGTTGGATCTGGACTCATCTTTTTGTCCACTTTATAGTAGATCTGGAGTGGGTTACTTCACACCTTATATTTTGATACTAAATCAGTATGATTGTTCAGATCCATGTCTTGTTGGGGTTTGATTCAGACTGCGGTTCCAAGTGGCCCTGATCAGCTTGGTTGTATAAAATTGGTATTAGCCTGTCAATTCCCTTCTCTTCCTCCTTGACGTAGCTAGTGTTACGTATTATTAGTTGAATAGATGAGATTAGCAGTAGGATAATATTTGTCTTCAGGTGTTGTGGCGAGATTAATGCCTTGTTTGCTTGTTGTTGTACCATGCTACTTATGTTGATAATCAATGTCACCTAATACATATTTAGCTTCTGTTTGGAACTATGATGCAATGATTCTGATTTTGTTTAACTCTGAATGTTTGTTGACGAGTAGCTTGAATATGTTAACATCATTTTTTGTTTATGCATTCTTACTATGTGTCATTAACAGGTTGAAATGAGTGCCTGCAGTGACTTAATTCTGTTGATGTCTGCCTGCTGGTTTACCCGACCTTGTGTTTTTCTCTTGCCTCGTCGGCTGTAGGTGCTTACCTGCTCATCACTTTGAATATCGTTGGGTTGCTAACACTTCTCGGGTGCAAAGAATGAGCGCAGAGTGTTATTATTATTATACAAACCACTGCATTGATGTAAGATCTTAACCCCATTTCTTTCTAATTCTGTTCAGAACCATCATATTGGCCCCATATTGTAGCCTAGCTATGAGCCTTCTGGTTTGTGCCCTTGAGCCTTATGATGTTGTGTCTGCCATGTTAGAGCTTATTATGCTTGTGTCTCTTATTCGGATGGATTGTTTCTTGCACTGTGTTAGTTGATTAACAACATGAAACTTGTTTAGTTATGAGCCTTGTGATAAACATGTTAATTTGTTCATCTAACTTATTAGATGCTGGTTGTACTTGCTACCTGGAGCATGTGGAGGTGGGCATTCATGTGATTGTAGGCCAGTTAGCTAACATATCAGTATGTAAAACACTGTTTTGCTTTAGTTTATGATGTTGACATTGTATGTTTGACAATGTATGATCCTTGATCAAGTATAAATTGTGTTTATAGGAGTTCCATTCTTCAGAAAGGTGGAAAGTGAAGACATTTGTTGAAGTGCAAAGCCTTGAAGCCCGACCCAGCAATGAATAGCATACAAAATTTATTTTTGAATAGACATATTTTGGTTGTAATATAATTGGTACAGATTGTAATACACTAATTGTATTATCTAGGTTATTTGATGGTATATTTTGTCGTTGTTTAGTCTAACATATTGCTTATGTTTTTGGTTTGTAAGTGTGTGAATACAAAACCTGATCAGTGTGACAATTCTGTGAAATTTGAATCTTTCTGAAGAGTGGGAACAAGTTTTGAGACTAGCTGACTAGTGGGCCCATCTGACTTTTGGGATTAGAATTGAAATATAATTGCTGAAGTCAAAAATCATTAAAACCTAAAAACTATGGCCTAGAAAATATACGGACCTCATTTTTGGGCTTGGTCCATGTAGCCATCCAGAAACGACGTAGTAAATGGGCTGAAATATTGGGCTTGACCCATTCAATCGGACTGGGCTGATTTTGGTGCCATGTCAAATTTGCCACGTTGGATGTGACGTGGACAGGTTAGATCGTGAATGACCAAAAAACTGGTCATAAAATTGGTGACCTTCTATTTTGATCATAATCGTCTATGATGAATGCACAAAAATGGTCACATAGTGCCGTTAGTGACTGCCAGCTTTTGACCAACCGTTTTTGGTCATAAGAAGGTCATATATGAAACTTCCGTACCATTTAGTGACCAATACGGGATGTCACAAGTGAGCATATTTCTTGTAGTGTTGCTAGTACTAAATCCCATATTGATCCCAATAATGTTCCCTTAGCTTCTTTAGTTGCACAAGAAGAGCATGTTAATGTGAATTTCATTAAAAGCAACAATTTTACCAACAATGACTATAGGAACAATTATGGTAATAACAACTATATGCCCTATCCTCCTAATAATGGAAACTCTTACGGTAATTCTTATAACAACAATAAGACTACCACCTCTGAACTTGAAACCAAGCTAGAAGATTTTATCACTACAGAAACCTTGTTTAATAAAACAGATGAGGAAAAGCTTGGCAGAATTGATATTCTTGTGTCGAATGTTTATAGTCTTGTCCTTGATGTTGATCTTTTAAAATATAAAGTTATGCCTACTGAAACTAAAGGGTTAATCCCTTTGCTAAAATCAATGCCATCCAAATCCAAATTGATGAAAATGTTAAGATTGATGGCCCAATTGAAGGGAATATGCCCTAGAGGCACTTAATAAACATAGTTTATTGGCAATATCCCAATTGTTCATTATATGTTTTATATCATGCTATAACTGTATTAAGCGGAAACATTAATACAGATGTGATAGATAAACAACCAGGTCCCTAGTTGCCTCTACTAAGACTAGTTTTGTTGCGCCATTGATGATCGAGGTTTTTCGATCGTAGGGCATGGCGCCGGTCGGCAATGAAAGTCATATCGTTGGTGTAACAATGTGATAGACATACCCATTATTTATAGGACATAGTCATTACGCCTTAACACCGTGAGGCCAACTCTTATTGTTATTCCTGAAAGATACTTTGATTGCACCAAACGTCGTATCTTATTTAGTATGACAATAACGGTGATACTTTTGGGTATCGGAAGGGGGTAGTTGAGACGAGGGGTCAACAGTGGGATTTGTCAGTCCGTATAGCCGCATAGATACTCTAGGGCCAACTCAGTGAGATTATGTCAAATGAGTTTGCAAAAATGTGACTAGGTCACCCGCTGACATAATATCATAGACGAGTAGAAGATAGCGATGTCGGTAACGAGATCATGCAAGGTATGGAGATATCTGAGAATTATGCTCGGACGCGCTAAGTATCGACATGACAAAGGGTTTAAGACTAGACGTCTAGGTTTGATAGATGAAAGCCTTTCGTTATATCACAGGGATTAATTCATGGGGTCCAGGACTACGAGTTAGTCATTGATTGGAGAGGAGTCTCGATCATGCCTGTTATTATATCGAACCGCTAGGGTAACACACTTAAGAGATTTCGACAAGACAACCGGAAAGGAAAGAGATCACCGGGAACGTCCGGGGAATGGTCCGATGGAGATCGGGCAGCGACGAAATAGTTTTCGGAGCTATAATAAATTATATATATAATATGTTTGATATTAATTAGTGTAATTAATGTCTAAATATGATTTTATATATTTATTTTCGAATTTATTTAGGCTGATTTCCCTAAATGGGCCTTCTGGTGGAAAGAAGGCCCATGAGGGGGGAAAGTCCCCACTGAGCTTCGGATTGGGGGAGGGCCGGCCTGGCCCACCTAGGGCCGGCCTGGCCCACCTAGGGCCGGCGCACCCTCCCTAGACGCACCAAGGCATGTGGGATAGTCCTACATTGCCTGGTTTGGGAGGTTGGCTCCCCCCGGGAGCCTATATAAGAAGGGGCACACCTGGCCTTTTAATTCACCAATTAATTCTCTAATTCTCTCTCGGTCTCGATATTCCCTTTGTCGGAGTTGCGCCTTGTAGAGAAGGGGGATCTCTCCATCATAGCCCGCTGCCGCGCTGCTGGTGTTCCGGTCCAAGTCTTCCGCTACTCGTCCTGGACTGGAGATTCGGAGGCCGTCGTCACCACCGTATGTGTGTAACGCTCTGCGAGGTGCTGCGCTAGGGGTGCTCGGAGGCCTACTTCCTCCACCCGACCTCAAGGTCATCTTTGTCGCGCCGAGTTCTTCGCGACCAAGAGGTCGGCTACGTCGTCTTCGTCGTCAACTGTTGTTCGGGAGCGTAATCCCCGCTATTCGGTCTACGAGGGTATGTATTCCGATCTCCGCCGTACTTCTATATCTGCATAGTGTAGATCTTGGCTAGTTTAAGGATATCGTTGCGAGGAATTTTTTTCTACCTGCGATCCCCTTCAGTGGTATTAGAGCCGATCTATCGTTGATATAGCTGTACGCTGTTAGAACCCGTGTTCTGCACGGGGGCACCGTTCCTGTTATTTGCTACCCTCTAGCGTGCACTTGTGATTCCAGCGGCATCGAGTTGATGAAGCGGCCTGGACCGACTTTACGCGTACGCTTACGCGAGACTGGTTCCACTACTGACATACGGCTTGTACCGTATCTATGGCTGGCGGGTGTCTGTTTCTCTCTCTTTAGTTGGCTTTGCATTTTCAATGGAGGGCTCGAAACGGATGCTTAAACATGCAATTATTGGATCGTTGTTGTGGTCATAAGGTTCTTAGGTATGAAGCGGTTCTATTTACGACAGCCCGAAGCCACGTAAAATATGCAAAAGATAAAGTAGAAGCGTTGTTGTGATTGACAATTGTCATAGAGTATGCAGATATGGCTTCGGAACATGGAGACCGAAAGGTCGAGCATGAGTCATAGAGTTGTTGTGATTGACAATTGTCTACCCTTGAAGTTGTGTTGCCGGATCTGACGATGAGGGGTTGTGCAATGGATGGGGGTCGTGTAATCGCTTAAACGACCAGGAGGGATGTTCGTTTGAGTGGGAGTTCGGATAGTTATTTTCTAAAATACTAGAACTCAAAATATAATGAACAAAGTCTGTTTTGCAAACCTTTATAGATATTGACCATTGTAATAGCATCTTTTAAAATTGGGCGCATTCCTGCGATTGAGAAACTTAAAAGGTTGGGTCCAAACTTCATAGTTTTATACTTTAGCTTGAGGAAACTCCTTGTTTAAACCGTTAGCTCTTTGTGATACAATACCCGCTAGGAGGTAAACACGGAGATTCCGCCAACAAAAGATAATTTGGATTATCGGGTTTTGTGCGGAGATATCATCATAGTCCAGTATATGCTATGATCTCTGCCATAGAGAACCAACGGTGGGTACGAGTTATTAGATCGCAAACATATGAGATGGTCGCTAAACTCGGGGTACCCCTAAAGTTGGGTTGATGAAGTTTATTAGTACGTAGACTGATTGTCTTCTCAACCAAGATGGAAGAGAATACACACATGGAAAGAGCACGTGGCAGTCATACTTGATGACATATGGTCATAATTGATGAACATTGAGACGCCTCGCTCAGCTCGATCACTGGATGACTCCCGTCGTTGCCAAGTGCAAATGTTATGTCATAGACTATGTCATGCAAGGGGAATCGTTCACCTTCATGGTTCTTGATTACGTTGGAAGTATCAAGAAGATGAAACGGATCGCCGAAAGTCATCAATGATGATGGTGTATATATGATATACATGTTATGAATGTTTTAGCTAAGCAAGTACTCGCAATAGTGACTATGTTTTTGAACTAGTCATGTTTTATGAAAACAAGGTTTACTGCTTGAGTAGGTTGTAAGGATGAGGTGACATTGCGTGTTGATAAGGACAGACAAGTTGTTGTGATGGCCATAGACACTCTCCCTCTAGATCTACCACTTGAATAAATTCTTTATGATCGCCTGTTAGTATGCTCGTTATAAGTGTGTCTCCTCTAGCGAGACACTTGTTCATATATGTTAGTGACAAATTTGTTTTCCTATACTTATGAAGTAATGATCATATGTCGATTTGAATTTAGATGGTAGATGCTCCCACATTCAAAATATTAATGCCAAAGGATACAAACTTAATAAAGACACCACATATGGGTGGCACTACCGTTTAATTCATGTCAATGTTATAGTCAATGAATTAGCTCCATACCAGATAGATCTACAAGTCCTTAGATTTGATCTTTTGACACTTGCAAAATAACTAAGTCACCATTTTCGGAAAATGGGCATATAACTTATTGATAGTCGTACATATAGATGTATGTGGTTCAATGAACTAATTGACGGGTAGTGGAGACCTTTATTTCGTGAACTTCGCTGAACGTTTTGAGTATAACTTGTTGAGAATCATGCATCTAGGTGTATGTAAATCAATGAAGTACTTTAACGTGTAGTGGAAGCCTTTATTTCATAGACTTCATGAATATTCGAGTAGATATATGGATATCCACTCAGAGAATGTTAGTATGAAAATTTTGATTCGATGAAACAAGTTCAGAATGAAGTAGGAAATAAATTTAACAAGAAAATCAAATTCCCGCGATACAAATCGAGGAAATGAAGATTCGAGTTAAAATGTTGGCACATCATTGGAAGACTTGTGAGAAGAGTTCCATAAATTACGTCGCATGGAACACCATAGTGTTATGGTATGTTAGGACGTCGTAATTGCATCCTATCGGATAGTATGTGGTAAATAAATCTCTTATCCAGTTATTGTGATCATTAGAGTCATATGGTAGAAACGTAAACATTCACGTTAGATAATAGGGAAACCATTTGAATCCATGGAGACAATACCATATGAGAAATGGCGTGGCTTTTAGCCTGGATTATCGTTTCAACAATTTAGTGTTTCGATATGATCAAACCTAAAATGGATTAATCTTTGTAGTGTACCATACCTAAAGAGTTAGTTGGGTACATGTCTCACGACATAGGCAAAATCGTTGGCAGGATATGCCTTGCGAAAGAAATAGTTTCTTGTCCAAGAGTATAAGTGAGAAAGAAAGTAGAGCAAGACGAAGTTGATGAACTTTCTCTCCAGACATCAGAGTGGCGCAACCAAAAGTGTTTTTGGTGTCACGCTCCACAACTTGAAAAGGCTGATGATACAAGATCATGATGTTCTGAGCTCATACTAAGAACTTAGGCATACGAGGTTGTGTTTCACACTGTGTGTTACGACAATCTTGTTATGAAGGTCATATTAATGGAATATGACAGTTCTACGAACTACGAAGAAGAGATGGTTAAATGGCTCATATATGATCTGAAATAAAATCCATGTACGATTACCAGATAATGACTTGGGAGATCTTCTTGATGGCATCTAGGATGTTAATTGAATATGTAATTTTATGAGAGAGTAGATACTAATAAGGATCGATTTGTCGTGAAACAGTTCCGACAGATTCAAAAGTTGGCCTCAACGAGATTTTGTCTCAAGTGGCAAAGCCTATATCTATTCTGGGTTGTTTAGCAATTACTTTAATTTCAAATGAGAAATTGATAGATGAATAAGAAAACCATGTTTCTTAATAGTGTCATTAAGAAAGAGTTGTAATCAGTACAATAATGGTTTGTAATCCAGAGGATGCTAAACATGTATTGAAACTTCAGTTGTCCATTCATGGGCTGAAGCAAGCATATCGGAGCTGGAATCTTCACTTTGATAATGTGATCAAAGGATTTTGGAGTTGTCCAAAATAGTTGAAGAAACCTGCATTTGCAAAGAAGTGAGTGGGAGCAAAGTAGCTTTTCTTGATATTATATGCGGAAGGCATATTTGAGTGGGAGCTAAGTAGCTTTCCTTGATCTTATATGAGGAAGGCATATTTGAGTGGGAGCTAGGTGTCATTTGTGATTTTGTATGTAACGACATATTGAATGACACAGATCCTCTAGTAGAGTGTAAAGGATTATTTAAGTGATTAAATTTTCTATGAAATGAAGTTAAGAGTATTAGGAATCCGATTTATAATTGTATAGATCGTAAGGGGCTTAATAGCATTAGGTCGGAATATTTTCTAAGTTAATATTCTGAAGTGTTTCAGAATAGAACAAGCGAAGAAGATTGTTCTTGCTTGTATGACTAGGTAAAATATTAAGTTTATCTTGGCATTTTCAGTGATAGCAAATGATGTTCGACATTCTCTATGTATCAGACATAGATGCTATCAGATTGAAAGCTCGACTTAGTGTGACCCAAGTTCTTGGTTGAAGAACAGGTTCTAGAGTGATCCTTATGTGGATCAATGAACAAACGTTTCATTCAGTGTCTGTGAGAACTGAAGATATGTTTTCTAGTAAAGGGTAAGAGTGAAAGACAACTTGCCGTAAAGCGGTTACGATGATGCAAGTTATGACACTGACCCATACGACTAGAAATCTCATATAGGAGATGATGAGGACATCCATACTGTTGTTCCCTCTCCAATACATGATGATGACATGAGAGTTGATGCAAAGAAGAAGTCCAATGATGAGGTTCGAATTGGACCAATGACAAGAGCTCAAACCAAGTTACATCAGCAACAGGTGAACTCGCTCTTAGTTGAATATGATGTTTGTGTTAATGAAAAATTTATACTGCCTAAGTCTATGCATTTATGTATGATCAGGTTTATTAATAACACAAGCGTTGGAGGAGGAGAAGAGCTACCACAAGGAGAAGGGCAATCACTGATTTCCAATATCAGCAAGTGCGCGAGGGAGGAGAGGGAGGCCGGCGCACAAAGGCAATGAAGGAGATCACACGTTTGCACGTTAGAGGGATCAAGTGGCGCACTAGGACATAACGTATGAAGATATTAGTCTAAGGTGCAATGCATGAGGCCTGCATGCCCTATTTAGGCCGAACCCACCATGGGTCGGTTTGTATCAGTCCAAGTCGAACCAGGTTTGAGTTCAGGTCCGAATTAAGTCCTACTTTCGGCCAGCCCCTTTAAATAGCCAAGGGCTGCGCCCTAGATGGTTAGACCACGTTTAGCTAAACCCTAGTTTTGGTTGAATAACGAAAGCTTTCCTCTAAAATAATACATCTCCAATTCGTATCGATCTGGAGAGTTGAACTGCAATTGAAGTGTGATCTGTTTCTTCCATTGGGAATTAGTAGATTGCAATTATATTGTTTCGTGGTCGACGGCTACGTGCGCAAGTGTGTGAAGTCGTGAATATCCGAAGGGTAGAGAGTTGTTGCATTGGCTGCAGGGATCTAGCGAGGAGAGTTCATCGGTGACACCAAGTTATCCATCATCCACCATCGACGTGCTCAACGAGAAGATCGGGCCACCCCATATCAGGAGATGTCCTTTATTTTGAAGAAAGACATGGTTAGCTTGCGAAGTCGCATATTGATGCACTGTCGCATAATCTACATAGGTATAGAAATATATGGCAACTTCAGAAGTGGCAAGTGTGATTGGACTGAGCAGTTTTCCGAGTGTATGTGGTCTCCTTAATAGATCTCTTAGACCTTTAGGGCCCATGCTACGCGAATGTTCAAGTCTCACTCCATCCACTATGATATATTTCACCGTCATCGTAAGATACGGGATGATGTCAAACTAGGTGACATAGAAGTGTTGCAAAGCACATATAGGTCTCAATGTGTGAGATCTATTGACTGTATTCCTCTTCCACGAGGCGAGCATGCACCAAGATGCTATGGGTGTTGAGTTTTTACCAAGTTGTAAACTAGATTAAGTGTTACTCTAGTGCAAGTGGCAGACTGAAGGGAATATGCCCTAGAGGCACTTAATAAACATAGTTTATTGCCAATATCCCAGTTGTTCATTATATGTTTATACCATGCTATAACTGTATTAAGCGGAAACATTAGTACAGGTGTGGTAGATAAACAACTGGGTCCCTAGTTGCCTCTACTAAGACTAGTTTCGTTGCGCGATTGATGATCGAGGTTTTCCGATCATAGGGCATGGCACCGGTCGGCAATGAAAGTCATATCGTTGGTGTAACGATGTGATGGACATACCCAGTATTTATAGGACATAGTCATTACGCCTTAACACCGTGAGGCTAACTCTTATTGTTATTCCTGTAAGATACTTTGATTGCACCAAACGTCGTATCTTATTTAGTATGACAATAACGGTGATACTTTTGGGTATTGGAAGGGGGTAGTTGAGACGAGGGGTCAACATCGAGATTTGTCAGTCCGTATAGCCGGATAGATATTCTAGGGCCCACTCGGTGAGATTATGTCAAATGAGTTTGCAAACATGTGACTAGGTCACCAGCTGACATAATATCATAGATGAGTAGAAGATAGCGATGTCGGTAACGAGATCATGCTAGGTATGGAGATATCTGAGAATGATGCTCAGACGCGCTAAGTATCGACATGACAAAGGGTTTAAGACTAGACGTCCAGGTTTGATAGATGAAAGTCATTCGTTATATCACAGGGATTAATTCATGGGGTCCAGGCTTACGAGTTAGTCATTGATCGGAGAGGAGTCCGATCATGTCTGTTATTATATCGAACCGCTAGGGTAACACACTTAAGGGGTTTCGACAAGACAACCGGAAAGGAAAGAGATCATCGGGAACGTCCCGGGAATGGTCCGATTGAGATCGGGCAGCGACGAAATAGTTTTCGGAGTTAGAATAAATTATATATATAATGTGTTTGATATTAATTAGTGTAATTAATGTCTAAATATGATTTTTTATATTTATTTTCGAATTTTTTTAGGCTGATTTCCCTAAATGGGCCTTCTGCTGGAAAGAAGGCCCATGAGGGGGGGGGGGGGGGGACACCCCCCAGGGCTTCGGATTGGGGGATGGCCGGCCTAGGTGGGCCAAATGGGGCCCACCTAGGGCCGGCGCACCCTCCCTAGCCGCACCAATGCATGTGGGATAGTCCCACATTGCCTGGCTAGGGAGGTTGGCTCCTCCCGGGAGCCTATATAAGAAGGGGCACCCCTGGCCTTTTAATTCACCAATTAATTCCCTAATTCTCTCTCGATCTCGTGATTCCCTTTGTCGGAGTTGCGCCGAGTAGAGAAGGGGGATCTCTCCACCATAGCCCGCTGCCGCACTGCTGGTGTTCCGGTCCAAGTCTTCCGCTGCTCGCCCTGGACTGGAGCTTCGAAGGCCGTCGTCTTCACCGTATGTGTGTAACGCCCTGCGAGGTGCTACGCTAGCGGTGCTCGGAGGCCTACTTCCTCCACCCGACCTGGAGGTCATCTTCGTCGTCTTCGTCGCGCCGAGTTCTTCGCGACCTAGAGGTCGGCTACGTCGTCTTTGTCGTCAACGCTTGTGTGGGAGCGTAATCCCCGCTATTCGGTCTACGAGGGTATGTATTCCGATCTCCGCCGTACTTCTATATCTGTATAGTGTAGATCTTGTCTAGTTTGAAGATATCGTTGCTAGGAAATTTTTTGTTTTCTGCCTGCGATCCCCTTCAACAATTACGTGCTAGATGGGAAAGAGAGAGAGAGAACTAGAGAAAGAGGCTAATATTGTTCAAGTTTTTACTATTACTACTTCTGAAAATAATGGTGTTTCACATGTTAGTAAGACTCCTACTATCCATGGTAACATAGTTGGTGTTGGAAATGTCTCCTCTACTTCGTCCAAAAATTTGAAATTGCCTTAAACTACTAAAACTAGTGTTCACAAAAGTGTTGACTTTTTTAAGAACGTGAGAGAATGTGGTTCAGTTTGCTTTGATGATAATAATTTTGATTTTGATAATTGTAATATCTCTGAAGTTATTAAGTTCTTGCAAAAATTGGCCACAAGTCCTAATGCTAGCTCTCTTAATTTGGCTTTTACTGCTCATATTACAAATGCTCTCATTAAATCTAGGGAAGATAAATTAAAACTTGAAGCTTCTATCCCTAGGAAGTGGCTGAAGAGGCTAAGAGGTGGACACCACATGCCCTACTGAGGAGATACCTCAGGCGGAGGCGACAACTCCGCCTGCCAAGCGCTCTGGGCCTGGGGAGCAAGGAGAGGGCGCCCACTCTTCCTCGCGCACCTACTCCGCCTCGCGCGCCAATTCCGCCTCGCGCGGCCACTACTTCCATGCAGTAGGAGGCTGAGGCGGGCTAGGGCCAGCCTGGGGCCAGCGAGCAAGAGGGGGGAGCTACTCTGCCGCCCTCGCCACACTCCACGGTAGGAGCAGAAGGAGCAACTCCGGACCCAGAGCCACAACAGGAGGTGGTGCGCAAGGGTGGCGACGACGACGCGAAGGGCGTAGGAGCCGAGGAGGACGACTTGCCGCCCAGCCCCCAAGCTTGGAGCGTTGCGGGGACTCTGATGCGGGGTGCCCGATCTTCACGGAGGATCTGCTTGATGATCGAAACAACGCCACCTGAAGGGTACGAAGGAAACCCTCGATCCCAGCCAACAACGTTGTCGGGTAATGGAGAAGTAGTGCAACCTGACAAAACCGAAGCTAACTATTGCAATGCAACAACCAGCAACAAGTATTCGCCCAACCACACTCTCAGTTTTCCAATCCACACAACCACGCACGAAGTTGGAAGCACGAACTGGCCGCCGCCTCAACGGCTGCTGTTGTAAATCACAAAGTGAGTTTACCCTCTCACAAGGCAAGTTTACAAGAGCTAAGGAGGAAGTGAACTCTCAAACAATATTCTGGTTGCACTTAGCTAACCTATGCTGAAAACAGATTGCCAAAGAGTTGTGCTTGAAGTGGGGAAAGGGGTACTTATACTAGGAACAGCCCTCCTAGCTTAGGTGTGAAGCCAGCACGAAAATGAGGCTCAAATTCGTGGTAACTTGGGTGGATGGGAAGCAGAAGTGTGGAGCCTCGCGCAGCAATAAATGTCTTGACAGCTCAGCATTGGAAATCACATATCTTTTGACTTGGGTCTTCAAAAGGTGCACGGTTTCTTTTGCTGCAAAATAGATTTGATTTCCTGTCCAATGTGTCCCTCCAAACGTGTTACACACGTTCATGTTCATGTGTCATGGCCCAGCAAGATCAGCGACGAAAACTGGAGCTGCACTTGCGATGTATTTTTGACTGGAACAGCTTGCTGGATTCCATGGTGTAATCCTCCAACTCCTTCTCGTCCCACTGGGCCCATGGGGTGTAAGGTGAGGTCCTCAAGCAATGCACGCCGTTGATGAAGTCTTGTTCGTTGCACTTTTCTCCATAGGCTTGAATTATCTCCATAGGTAGAAACCTGAGTAAAAGCAACACACAAGATTTAGGCAGTATATAGTTCTCATTCATATCAATATTAGAATCAGCTAGAAGCGCATTCACCTCTTGTTGTATATGTTTAGCACGGCTCCTTGTCATGGGACCCAAGTATGTCTTCTTTGGAGAGGTTTCACCTTGTATTTTTGTAGCTTCATCTTGTGAACATGATGATGCATGAGATGAACCAGGGATGTCCTCATCATCCTCCCCCTCTTCAAAAGGAGTCGTCCTCGACTCTTGATCTTCTTGATGAATGCATGGAGACAAATCTGCTACGTTAAATGTTGGACTAACAGAATAGTCTTTAGGGAGGTCGATCTTGTAAGCATTATCATTTATCTTTGCCAACACTTTGAATGGTCCATCTCCACGAGGCAGGAGCTTTGATTTGCGTCGTTCAGGGAATCGATCTTTGCGTAAATGTATCCAAACCAGATCACCGGGCTCAAAAGTCACCTTCTTGCGGTTCTTGTTTGCCTTAGCGGCATAATACTTGGATTTCTTCTCAATCTCTTCTCTTGTCTTCTCATGAATTTTCTTCACATATGCAGCACGCTTGGAAGCATCCATGTTAATTCTCTCTTGTAAGGGAAGTGGCAGCAAGTCAATTGGGGCAAGTGGTTTGAATCCATAGACCACTTCAAATGGACACATGCTTGTGGTCGAGTGAATAGCTCTGTTATAGGCGAACTCCACATGCGGCAAACACTCTTCCCACTCCTTTAAGTTCTTCTTGATCATTGTCCGTAGCAAAGCTGAAAGTGTACGGTTCACCACTTCTGTTTGGCCATCAGTTTGTGGGTGGCATGTTGTTGAAAACAGCAGCTTGGTTCCTAGCTTTGCCCACAATGTCTTCCAAAAATAGCTCATGAACTTGACATCCCGGTCTGATACGATGGTCCTCGGCATGCCGTGCAAACGTACAACTTCCCTGAAAAACAAATCAGCAACATGTGAAGCATCGTCGTTCTTATGGCATGGAATGAAGTGTGCCATCTTTGAGAACCTATCTACAACAACAAAAACAGAATCCCTCCCCCTCTTTGTTCGAGGTAATCCCAAAACAAAATCCATGCTAATATCTTCCCATGGAGCATGCGGAACAGGTAGGGGAGTATATAAACCATATGGGTTCAGTTTAGACTTAGCTTTGTGACATGTGATGCATCGCTGCACAAATTTCTCAACGTCCTTCCTCATCTTTGGCCAATAGAAGTGATCAGCCAGCAGCTCATACGTCTTCTCACGTCCAAAGTGTCCCATTAATCCACCTGCATGTGATTCCTGCAACAACAAGGGTCGAACCGACGAATCTGGAACACACAATTTGTTAGTCCTGAAAAGAAAACCATCATGCACATGGTATTTTTCCCATCCTTTCCCATCTTTGCATTTTTCATATGGCTCCATAAAGACATGATCAGTACTATACAATTCTTTTAAACTCTCAAGTCCTGGTACTTTTACTTCCAATTGATTCAGTAGAACATGTCTACGAGACAAAGCATCAGCTACCATATTTTCTTTGCCTTTCTTGTACTTTACAACATATGGGAAAGTTTCAATGAATTCTACCCATTTAGCATGTCTTCTATTCAATTTAGCTTGTCCTTTCAAATGCTTCAAAGCCTCATGATCAGAATGTACAACAAATTCCTTAGGCCATAAATAGTGCTGCCATGTTTCAAGCGCTCTAACCAAAGCATATAGTTCTTTATCATACACAGAATAATTCAGTTGTGCACCACTTAGCTTTTCACTAAAATAAGCAATTGGTTTTCGTTCCTGCATTAATACACCTCCAATGCCTATCCCACTAGCATCACATTCGATTTCAAAAGTTTTAGTGAAATCAGGCAAAACCAGCAAAGGTGCTTCAGTTAATTGTCTCTTAAGTTCAATGAAAGCTTCTTCCTGTGGCGCACCCCACTTAAAAACAACTCCTTTTTTTGTCAATTCGTGCAAAGCTGCAGCAATGCTACTAAAATCTTTCACAAATCTCCTATAGAAACCAGCAAGGCCAAGAAAACTTCTCACCTGGCTTATATTGATAGGAGTTGGCCAATTCTTGATTGCTTCCACCTTAGAGTCATCAACTTCAATTCCCTGTCCTGAAACGACATAGCCAAGAAAAACAACCTTGTTTGTGCAAAACGAGCACTTCTCAATATTAGCATATAGTTTTTCTACTCTTAGCACATCCAAAACTTGTTTGATATGTTCTATATGTTCGTCTATGGATTTACTGTAGATTAAGATGTCATCAAAGTACACAACAACAAACTTTCCAATGTAAGCTCTCAAAACATGATTCATTAATCGCATGAAGGTACTGGGTGCATTGGTTAATCCAAAAGGCATGACTAACCACTCATACAAACCAAATTTTGTTTTGAAAGCTGTTTTCCATTCATCACCTTCTCTCATTCTAATCTGATGGTACCCACTTCTCAAATCAATTTTAGAGAACACAACAGAACCACTCAATTCATCTAACATATCATCTAACCTAGGAATAGGATGACGATACCTAACAGTTATATTATTGATGGCCCTACAATCAACACACATGCGCCAAGTACCATCCTTCTTAGGCACTAAAATTACAGGAACAGCACAAGGACTTAAACTTTCACGCACATAGCCTTTTCCTAAAAGCTCTCGTACTTGCCTTTGTATCTCCTTTGTTTCTTCAGGGTTGGCGCGGTAGGCGGGTCGATTGGGAAGTGATGCTCCTGGAATGAGGTCAATTTGATGTTCTATGCCACGCAATGGAGGTAGACCAGCGGGTATATCCTCCGGAAAGACATCTTTAAAATCCTGCAAGAGATCACGAACAGCTCTAGGAAGACAAGTTAAGTCATTAGCAAAAATCACGTCATCCTTGTACACGAGTACAACGACAACTTGATCTGGGTTTTGCCTCACGTCTCTCATTTCTGATTTTGTGGCTAACATGACTAAGTTCTCTCCCTCTCTTTTATTTTTACCTCTCATATTTGGCTTGTGGCACTCACTCGCTGTTTTGTGGATGTCTCTCGAATTCTTTTTCTCTCCCTCTTTCCCACTTACAAATTTTACTTCAGAAACTTTTTGTACATGCTCAGCCATGATTTGTTGTGGTGTCATTGGTCGAAGCACCAAATCTTTTCCTTTCCACTTGATGGTGTACTGGTTGGTTCTACCACAATGTTGAGCTGAAAGATCATATTGCCACGGCCTTCCCAACAGCAAGTGACACACTTTCATGGGCACAACGTCACACTCAACAGTGTCAATATAATCACCAATCTTGAATTGGACCTTCACCATATGTGTGATTTTCAGTTCACCACAATCACTCAACCATTGAACATGATATGGGTGGGGGTGTTGGAGCATTTTCAATCCAAGTTTCTCACACATGTCTATACTAGCAAGATTGTGGCAACTCCCACCATCAATAATAACCTTGCATACCTTGTCATGAACTTTAGCTCTTGTTTGGAACAGATTGTGCCGCTGTCCAATGTCATCCTCTTTAATCTGCACACTCAAAACTTTTGTGACAACAAGAGAGGTTCCTTCTTCAAAATCACAAAACTTCTGTTCATTTTCTTGTGTAGCATCATCGTCCTCATCTTCTTCAAGTTCACTACAGGAATCATATTCTCCATTCTCCATGATCAGCATAGCACGCTTATTGGGGCATTCCTTCCTCATGTGACCACGACCACCACATGTAAAGCACTCAATTTTGCTGCTTTTCCCACTTGATCCCATTGAAGATGCGGCTGATGCAGCAGGTTTACTTCTCTCCTTTTGGGCTGATGTTTCACTCCTAATAGGGGCTGCACGCACATTGGAATGGCTACCACTACCAGAATTTTCCATTATACCTTTCCCAACATTGAATTGGGGTACAAACTTGCTCCCACTTGATGTAGCTCTAGCTGAAAATGGCATAGTCCTATTTGGCCTTGAGTCTTCTTGCAGTTGTCTTTCAGCCTTGGAAGCTAGATGCACCAACTCCACCACATTGCGATATGGCTGCAAATCAACAACTCGCTTCACATTTGAATTCAGCCCAAACAGAAACCTTGACATGGATTGCTCTTCATCTTCATGTATATTGGCTCTTATCATTGACTTCTCCATCTCCTTATGATACTCTTCAACGGTCATTTTTCCTTGCCTCAAATTCTGGAGCTTGTCAAAGATGTCACGCTTATAATGCTTTGGGATGAATCTGGCCCTCATTTCTCTTTTCATTTCAGCCCATGTAGCTACAGCAGGTTCTCCCTCTTCTTCTCGCTGGTTTTGAACTTGCTCCCACCAGATTAGAGCATAGTCTTCAAATTCAAGAGAGGCCATTGCTAATTTCTTCTGTTCGGAATAGTTGTGCATGCGAAAAATCTTGTCAACTTTTAATTCCCATGTGAGGTATGTTTCTGGATCAGATCCACCATCAAACTTAGGCATGGTAAATTTAAGTTTACCAAACCTCTCCTCCTCGTGCCGCAAACGACCATAGTTGCCTTGGCGACGAAATCTGCCATCTCGGTGCTGCTCATAATTATCTTCCTCAAATTCTTCTTCGCTGTCTTCATCGTGTAAATTGGCCCTCCGGTGGCCGCCTCCACGACCAGCAGCATATTCATCACGACCACGACCAGCAGCACCTACACCACGACCACGACCAGCAGCACCAACATTTCCTCTCCCGGGAGCTCCATGTACACTTGCATCTTCAGGACCTTGACGTAGCTCTCGCACAATATCAGCAACAAGATCAGCCCTCATTGCTTCAATATTTTGGGTGAGCTGCTCATTCACATTGCCCATAAGTTGTTGCAAATCTTGTGACAACTTGTCTTGCTTCTCTTCAATTGGGTCAAGACTGTTTTTGAACTCTCGACGGAGATGATCACGCAAGGCATTGAAGTGAAACCGGGTGATGGGTTCATTGAGATGCCCATTACCTTCAACCTCGTACGTGTCTCCGGTACCTGCCATGATTAGTTGTGCAAAGTTCTATACTACAGCACGGGATATGTGTGTGACATCTCGATCTCACCTTCACTTACCAACCGAAGCTCGTGTAACTTCCAAGTGAGAGCAGAACATGCTCAACTGTGGTGCCGGTGGTTGGTATAGAGAGAGATAATTAAGCGAATACAAGTCTAGGGTTGCACATGCAGGGGCTGTTTTGTGGAGCTTTGGGTGGGGGTATATATGTGGAAACAGCACACTAATCTGCAGTCTAGTTCTTGTTAAACCAAGTAATCATCCACACAAGATTCGAATGCCTTAGTTGCTGAATAGGATATAAGTGTAGAACAAGAACACTCAGCAATGAATCAGATTTGCTGCAACAGGAATTTTTGGATGATACACACTTGACTACTGTTTCAGCTCACACCACACAAACAAGGATTTCTCAAGATATAAGTGAAGATCAGTCCCAGATTTTCTCTTCTTTCTTTCTTTCTTTTTTTTTTTTTGTATTTGACACACTTTTCAACAGGGGACTTGATCTGAACACACACTTGGTGGAACTTCACGAATTTTATTTTGCAAAGGAAGAACTCAACAACCAAAACAGGAGCTGAAACTTTGGCAGCAAACAACCACGAACAGATCTATTTTTTTTTTTTTTTTTTGGACGGAAATGAACACAAATGGAGAACGCAGATGGGGAAAAACTCAGCAACTAAAACAAAAAAATCTAATGGACAAGAACCTGATAAAACTCACCAAACCAACAGATCTAAGACTGAAAGAGGCTATAGGTAAAGGGAAATATTTTTGTGGGGCTTTTTCTGGACTGTAGGAATGAAAACAACTAAAACTAAACTAGGGATACAAGATCCTACCGTGTCAACCGAGGCTCTGATACTAAATTTTTGTGGGGCTTTTGCGTGCATTGCTTGAGGACCTCACCTTACACCCCATGGGCCCAGTGGGACGAGAAGGAGTTGGAGGATTACACCATGGAATCCAGCAAGCTGTTCCAGTCAAAAATACATCGCAAGTGCAGCTCCAGTTTTCGTCGCTGATCTTGCTGGGCCATGACACATGAACATGAACGTGTGTAACACGTTTGGAGGGACACATTGGACAGGAAATCAAATCTATTTTGCAGCAAAAGAAACCGTGCACCTTTTGAAGACCCAAGTCAAAAGATATGTGATTTCCAATGCTGAGCTGTCAAGACATTTATTGCTGCGCGAGGCTCCACACTTCTGCTTCCCATCCACCCAAGTTACCACGAATTTGAGCCTCATTTTCGTGCTGGCTTCACACCTAAGCTAGGAGGGCTGTTCCTAGTATAAGTACCCCTTTCCCCACTTCAAGCACAACTCTTTGGCAATCTGTTTTCAGCATAGGTTAGCTAAGTGCAACCAGAATATTGTTTGAGAGTTCACTTCCTCCTTAGCTCTTGTAAACTTGCCTTGTGAGAGGGTAAACTCACTTTGTGATTTACAACAGCAGCCGTTGAGGCGGCGACCAGTTCGTGCTTCCAACTTCGTGCGTGGTTGTGTGGATTGGAAAACTGAGAGTGTGGTTGGGCGAATACTTGTTGCTGGTTGTTGCATTGCAATAGTTAGCTTCGGTTTTGTCAGGTTGCACTACTTCTCCATTACCCGACAACGTTGTTGGCTGGGATCGAGGGTTTCCTTCGTACCCTTCAGGTGGCGTTGTTTCGATCATCAAGCAGATCCTCCGTGAAGATCGGGCACCCCGCATCAGACTCGCATTGAGGTCCCATTCTCCAGGCTTGACGCAGGAGCGGGGTCTTCTGCCTTCCGAGACCTAGTCCTCAGCGGCTGGGACTGGAGCAGAGGACGCCGCGACGTTGCCTTCTGCTTGGTGCGGGAGTCGCTGGAGGGGCTGGAGGCCCACCTCGCCCTTGAGGATGCGCAGATCGCCTAGCGGCAGGGTGAGCTTGCGGATGCCTGGGCGTCTTTCCATGCTGCTGTGGAGGCTCGCCGTTAGAGCGACCTTGCCTTGTAGGCAGAGCGCGAGGAGGCGCTGCGCTTCGCCAAGGAGGTCCGCGACGGGGCCGTGCGCGAGGCAGACGAGACCCTCGCGTACCTTCAGGCTGACCGCGACATGGCCGTGGAGCTCTTGGCCGATGCAAGGGTGGAGCAGGAGGCCATGTAAGGCTCGCTTGCGGAGAAGCACCGCGAGCTCGTCCATCTCGAGGCCCAGCTCCGCTCCGCTTCCGATGCCGAGCGAGCCTCTCTGGGGGAGGTCCGCAAGGGCCTGGACGCCCGGGAGCAGCATCTGTGCGCCACCGAGAAGGAGGTGCGCTTGCGCAACGAGCAGCGGCTGTAGGCAGAGAACGAGCTCGCGGCGAAGCGCGACGAACTCGAGGCCCAGGAAGGGAACTTAGCCGAAGCTCTCGACAAGCACAACCAAGAGGTTTCCTCCCAACAGAAGATCATGGAGCGCTTCAGGGCTGCGTTCGCCAAGAAGAAAGACGAGGCGGAGGCGGACTTCAGAAGGCGGAGACGAGGCGGAGGCGGAGGCGGACGCCTAGCGGACCAGCGGGCTGGAGAATGCCAACTCCCTGCTGGTGAACCGAGTGAAGCGCGCTTCAGAAGGCCGGCGCCTCGCTGAGGAAGCTCGCGAGCGCACCACAGAAGAACTCACCTTCCTCATCAAGGATATGGAGGAGATGAACAAGCAGGTGGTCCTGCCATGGAGCGCGCGGTGGAGTCTGCTGAGGGCGCCCAAACGGCGCTGGTGTTGACGCAGCAGCGGGAGCACATGTTCCAGTCTTTAGTGACTCGGGGCAGCGAGCTCGCCCTCCAGCTCAGTGCGGAGGTGCCGTAGCGCTCCGCTCAGGGCCATGCCGACGCTGCCATGTACCTGGTCTACTTCGACCAGCTCTTCACAGTGCTGGAGGGCCCTGCCGTGGAGCTCCGCGAGATCACTGAGGAGGAAAGCCGCCAACTTCTGGCCGTGGTCATCGACCGCGTCTTCTCCAACCTCGAGCGCCTCACGCCTGGCTTCAACTTATCGACGGTGACCGAGCCTCTCGCGGGCGAAGAAGGGTGGCAGATCTCCAACTCCATCCGCGGCCAAGTCGACAACTTCTGCAGTCGCTTCAAGCGTGCTGAGGCGCCAATTGATGACGGCGAATAGGCTGGCTCCGCGGGCGCTGGAGAGGAGGGCTCTGACGAGGAGGGCGATGGCGAGGCTTCCGCCTGAAGTGCGCCCATTATCTGTCATGCGCTTCTAGCGCTTTTACTGACGAGACTTTTGTTTAGATACTCTGAATCATCGTTTGTAATATATACTCTTTAAGTACTTTAACTGAGCACGTGTGCCCCTCGAGAGGCCTTTTATCTTAATTTCATGCCTTTGTTCGCTCTGTGTCGTTAGGACCCGTCTCTTTGCGCTATGACTCCGCCAATGCGGTACGCCTGAGCAATGACTCAACAAGGCCGGGGGGAGTTTAAGGCTTGGAGAGGTAAGAGCTCTCGAGGCGCGATGCTCAAGAGCCCCCCTTTGACGTGCAAGCAGTTCATGAAGTGTAAGGGAAAACGAAACGCTCGAGGGACAACGTGTGCTTGGGAGAGACAAAAAGGCTCTCGAGGCGTGAGTGTAGGACTTAGCTTCTCGAGACTTTTGCTCTGTGGAAGTTTTCCCTGGCGGCGCGTTCCTCTTCAGAGGTAGATCACTTTGCCTCCTCAGGCTTGGGGGGACACTTGTTCCCTGCGGATGTTAGGAGGAAAACCCAAACGCTAGTGCATGGTATTAAGGACTCATGTGCGCTTGTAGGTTTCCTTAGGTGTTCCTCGTGAGTAGAGTAAGTACCAAGGTCCTTTGGAGAGATGGCGTGTTTGTGGGAGCTTTCCCTTTAGCCAGAGCTCGGATCCCTTGGATTTGGCGGTGCTGCTGGTGTGTCTTTTGAGGCACTGTGATAAGGGGTGGCCCGATCTTCTCAGTGAGCGGTGGGTAGATGGATGATGGTGGAAGATAACTTGCGAGAATCCGACGAACTCTCCGGCTGTTCCCCCGTTGCCAATGCAACAGCTCTTCAACCCAATGGATATTCGCGACGCCTCACACCGATGCAACGTAGCCGCCGACCACGAAGCGGTTTTGCAATCTACTAATTCCCAGTGGAACAACAGATCACACTCAAACTTCGGATAATAATCTCCAGAGCGCAACACAGTGGAGAGGTTGAATTCCTGAGCGCAACACAGAGGAACTCGAATATAGATGAATGCTTAGCAATCCAATCTAGGGTTTATGTTTAAACGTGGTCTGTACCTAAAAGCCACGAAATTACAAGCCTTATAAAGGCTGCTGGACGTCCAACATTGTGTTGGAGTCAAAACCTAACTTTCCTAACTTTAACGGACTCTGTTTGGAAACAGGCAGAAAACAACTCGTGACTTGTTGCGGTCACCGCGCCCAGTCCGAGCCGAACCCGGCCATGGGGCTGGACCCGTTGGAAAGCCCTTCAAATTGCCTTTTCAGATTGTGCTTCTTTGCTCTATTTGGAGTCCGTATAAAGAATCCACGTCTGTTTCAAATTCAGGACTTCTGTCAGTCCGAACCGAATCTGAACAAATCTTGAATCCGAATTGGAAAGGATCTTTCTTTGTTTGCAGCATCCTTTCTTTGCGTGATGGCTCCACTTCCTCCCTCGCCTCCCTCGTGCTAGCCACCTTGATGTTTGTCAACAGCCTCCATTCCTTGCCCACATCTTCTTCTCCATTCGCCATTATCTCCATCAACTCAAACCTAATGATACATAAACATAATAACTTAGGCAGTATAACATTCTTATAATTCATGGGATCATATCCAACTAGGAATGAGTTCACCTTATAATAATCATCGATCATGTTTAGTATTTCCTTCCAGTTTAAGCATGGATAATCATCATAATCCACCGATATATCCTCATCATCCTCCCTTTCTTCAAGAAAAGCCGTCCGCGGCTTTGGATAAGCTGAAAGTGGAAGAAACAAAAAGAACAACGTGTATGCAGAGTATATGTATATATAGCAGGTTGTATCATGTTTGTAAATAGGATGATTATCCTCAAATGACAAAATGCAACGAAAATTGCGAGCATAGCACATATAATTGTCATAATGGAACCAAGAAAATCTCAGCAATAAGCAATCAGAATTGCAAGTATAAGTGAAGTTCATAGAATCATGATCAAAATGATAGACACAAATATATAAAATGTTATGATTCAGTATTAAATCCAATGTCCTCACAGAAGATCGATGATCAAATTTCATGCTATCAAGGTCAAACCAATCCAAATGATGCAAATCATCATATGTGTCATACCATGCTTTAATTGCGCTACTCTGATATGTAGAACAAACCAATGACCATGCAGCACAAACAGGTAAATAGTCATGTCCATTATTTCCAGTACTTAAGATGCAACTCAGTTTGCAAATATAAGTGAAGCATAAATCAGTTTGGGACAAACAAGATGGATGTGCATAATCATATGCAAATCTAGCAAGATCAGAACAGTCCAACAAAGGTGATGCTACCTTTGTTCGCTGAGGTACATCAACTAGACTAGAAGACATCATATTATCATGATAATGAGGTATTGTCCCAAAGCAAAAAGATTTCGGCACAGAGCATATATGATTGCAAGAAAAATGTTTTAGTTCAGCAATGTTATCATAGGTAATGCATATGTGATCCACCAAAAAATTCTCGTTCATGTTATAGTCACCAATTAAATATAATCCGAAACAATTGGCATAGGTGCTAGAATTTACAAATGAAAGTTCAGAAATCTTATTCATAGCACAACTCATGGTAAGCGGTGCTTCTAGCATAATGTAATACAAGACATCAGTTGGTGGTATTTTAGCAAGAATCTCTTTATGTGTAATCAGTACCACATGATCGAAATTCGAATTTAGCAAATTATCACATGATGCTGAAATATGTTTGTGTATAAAATCACTAGAACCAGTCAGCGAAGAATCATACTCACAAAGTGACGCGCTTGCTGGCTGCAGCTCAAAATCATTACCCTTTTCAATGGCAAACTCCTCAGATGTAGTAGGCACTGAAATAGGTTCCTCTAGTGGTGATGCAGGTTGAAGACTTGACAGCTCCCTTTCTTCAAAAGCAACCTGCATATCACAAGAAACAACACTAGAAGTAGAGATAGTTACATTAGCAGAAATATCCTCACATGTCCTATCATCTACTACACTCATGTTGTCTTGTTCTCTCATACTCTCAAAGTGTATGCACTCATCCTCACATTTAGTGGAATCACACAACTCACTTTTTATAACACTCTCACTCAATTTGGCTATGTGGCTCTCATTCTCACATGGGATTTGATCCATAATGTGGTCAACATGACATATAATTGAAATGTCACCGTCCATGATGACCATGTACTTAGCCGATAAGCTAAATTCTTTTCTCCTCTCCTTGCGAAGAAGATGGTACTCATGAAAATCATCGGCTGAATTTCGTAGCAGAAAACCCCGCTTCATGTTCCACATGAACGAAATTTTGTTAACCTCGGGGCGAGCTCGAACTTGAAACTTCCTGCACCAAGGATCTCCGAGAAGTACGTGACAAGAGTCAAGTGGCATGGGGGATACATCACATCGCACAATCTCAGTATGCTCGCCGAAGGTAAAAGGAACTTCAGCAGTGTGGGAAATAAGCAGTGTGCCATATGATGAGCGTAGAAGGTATGGCTTCAGATTGGAAAATTTATGTAGCTGCAACTTCTCTACAACCTCAATACTGACTAAATTGAGATTAGAAGATCCGTCAATGGTGGCAGCAGCACATCGCTCACCAATCTGCACACGATGGTGGAAAAGGCCATCACCATTGAAAGCACCTTGTTCTTCCTCCCAAAAAGTATCACTACAATATTTATGGTGGAGGAAGTGATATTGACGTGTCTCCAAAGTATCCATAGCAGTGTCTACCATGGTTAGTGAAAAACAAACAGATATGTATATATGTGGAAAACTCTCAACTCACTCAACCGAAAGAAATTGTGGATCTTACCGTTCCACAGTGAATTAGAAAAGCTCACCACTTGTAGTGACAGTACGTGCACGGATGTGATGCAGCGAATATTATGGGTTTCAATGCGTCACACAGCAAACCAGGGTATTTAGTGGAGCTTGGTAGGGATACCTAACTACACCAGTTCAATTCCTAGTGCTGATCGGACACAACAGGGAAACTCACACGGTGGAGATAAATGGGGCAAAAACAACTTTGAAAATTGAGCTCAAAATATGATATATCGGAGTAATGCTCGGTTGTTGCAAATGCACAAGAGAGATGCTAGCAAAAAGGCTCTAATGACAGGCACAAGATTGCTCAACTATGCAACAAAACACAATCAGCAAACTCCTCAACTGAAATTTGAACTTCGGCCTTTGATTCTTTTCTCTTCTCTGATTTTTTTTCTTTTGTCACTTTTTCTCTCGTCTCTTTTCTCTTTTCTCTCTTTTTTTTGATTTTAAATTTATGGCCACAACAAAACAGGAGCACTTGAGCAAACACGCTGAGACAAAGTGTGCAAGAAAACCGATCAAAAGAGCAGCCTGTCGAGCACAAGAAAATTTGCTATTCTCAATGGGTAAGTTCCTACTCACGTGCTGTAGAAAGGCAGTGGCTAAGCTAAACAAAGTTACGGAAATAACAACGGAAGATTTGGAAACAAACAGAACTTAGAAACCTAAATCTACTCGGAAACTGTCCACGCGGGAAAAACGGACGAAAATTGGTATTTTCTGTTTTTGGACTCCGAATTCAATAAGAGAAAGCAAAACGATTAGAACCCTAAACCTAGACTTGGACAAGATTAAAGTTACGCAAAGGAAAATTGACCAGCAACTATGAATCAAACTGCTGCAATCTAAGTCTATGGCAAAATCTAAAACCTAATCTTTTTGTATGGCTTTTTCTGGATAGGACGAAAATAAATCTACAACTACGAGATGGATTTGTGGATGCTCACCGAGTAAACGCTGGAAATCTGATACCAAGATGATAAGGGGTGGCCCGATCTTCTCAGTGAGCGGTGGGTAGATGGATGATGGTGGAAGATAACTTGCGAGAATCCGACGAACTCTCCGGCTGTTCCCCCGTTGCCAATGCAACAGCTCTTCAACCCAATGGATATTCGCGACGCCTCACACCGATGCAACGTAGCCGCCGACCACGAAGCGGTTTTGCAATCTACTAATTCCCAGTGGAACAACAGATCACACTCAAACTTCGGATAATAATCTCCAGAGCGCAACACAGTGGAGAGGTTGAATTCCTGAGCGCAACACAGAGGAACTCGAATATAGATGAATGCTTAGCAATCCAATCTAGGGTTTATGTTTAAACGTGGTCTGTACCTAAAAGCCACGAAATTACAAGCCTTATAAAGGCTGCTGGACGTCCAACATTGTGTTGGAGTCAAAACCTAACTTTCCTAACTTTAACGGACTCTGTTTGGAAACAGGCAGAAAACAACTCGTGACTTGTTGCGGTCACCGCGCCCAGTCCGAGCCGAACCCGGCCATGGGGCTGGACCCGTTGGAAAGCCCTTCAAATTGCCTTTTCAGATTGTGCTTCTTTGCTCTATTTGGAGTCCGTATAAAGAATCCACGTCTGTTTCAAATTCAGGACTTCTGTCAGTCCGAACCGAATCTGAACAAATCTTGAATCCGAATTGGAAAGGATCTTTCTTTGTTTGCAGCATCCTTTCTTTGCGTGATGGCTCCACTTCCTCCCTCGCCTCCCTCGTGCTAGCCACCTTGATGTTTGTCAACAGCCTCCATTCCTTGCCCACATCTTCTTCTCCATTCGCCATTATCTCCATCAACTCAAACCTAATGATACATAAACATAATAACTTAGGCAGTATAACATTCTTATAATTCATGGGATCATATCCAACTAGGAATGAGTTCACCTTATAATAATCATCGATCATGTTTAGTATTTCCTTCCAGTTTAAGCATGGATAATCATCATAATCCACCGATATATCCTCATCACACTGGCACCGTACTCAGCCCCCTCTCGCGAGGTGCGCATGGGAAGCATATAAGCCCACATTGAGAAACAATAATGCAGAATAAAAAAACTGACCACCAAAATATTACATAGAGGCGTCGTAGCGCTTAGTTCACTTAGGAATGAAATGGTTCATTATGCTTGGGGTTGCCAAGTTAACGTACTTTCCATGTCGAGGCATGGGGACCATCTATTAGTGGCGGAGACTCTCTACGGCCTACGGTGGCTCGTTACAAGGAGAGCTCGGAGGGATGACCCTCAAGAGAAGCTTTTGTGAAGCTTGGAGGTGAAGTCGTGAGCTTCCCTCTAAAGACAAAAAATGCCTAGAGATGGAGCCGTAAGCTTCCTCTAGAGAAAAATGCCTGACGTGACAATGATCACGGGCGTGACTATGATCACGGGTAGAACTTGCGTAGATGCATGATGTTCCACGGGTTCTTGACGGGGATGTCGTCTTGAGTCTCGAGGAGAGCCGCGCCAGGCCTGGTGATGTGAGTGACCCTGTAGGGACCTTCCCACATCGGTGAAAGCTTGTGGAGGCCTTCCCTGGAGAGGATTCGCCTAATGACGAGATCGCCAGCCTCTAGGGTCCGCGAGCGCACATGGCGGCTGTGGTAGCGTCGCGGGTCCTGCTGGTATTTTACCGTCGTGAGGGCGGCAAGGCGGCGTAGTCCCTCGAGAAGCAGCAGGTCGTAGTTGTGGAGATCCTCTTTCTCGTTATTGAAGGAAAGGACCCGTGGGGATCCATGCTTAATCTCTGTGTGTAGGACTGCTTCGGCTCCATAGACGAGGGCGAACGATGTTTCTCCCGTGGGCTTTGGCGGAGTTGTGCGGATGGACCAGAGCACCGATGGGAGCTTGTTGATCCAGCCCTTGCCGTGGCCCTTGAGGATGTTGAAGGTCCTGGTCTTTAAGCCCTTGAAGACTTCTGCGTTTGCTCGCTCGTCTTGGCCATTGCTCTGGAATGAGCCACAGAGGCAAAGCAGAGCTTGATGCCAAGTTTTTCGCAGTAGGCCCTGAAGATGCCGCTGGTAAATTGCAAGCCGTTGTCGGCAATGATGCGATTAGCCACACCGAAGCGGCAGACCAAGCCTCTCTGATGAATTTCACCGCTGCCCCGGCTGTGATGGTGCGCGTCGCTTCGACCTCGGGCCATTTGGTGAACTTGTCAATGGCCACGAAGAGGTAGCGATAGCCCCCTTGCGACTTGGGGAATGGTCCCAAGATATCCACCCCCCAGACCGCGAACGGCCAGGAGAGCGGGATTGTCTGGAGCCCCAGCGCCGGTTGATGGATTTGCTTGGCGTGGAACTGACATGCCTCACACGCTTGGACGATGTCGATTGCATCCTGAAGTGCTTGTGGCCAGTAGAAACCACTCCTGAAGACTTTGCCTACGAGGGTGCGTGTGCACGAGTGGTGGCCGCATTCCCCGTTGTGGATGTCGTTCTTCAGGAGGGACGCATTTGAGTGCAATTCCATTCGGCCGCTTACGGTAGAGATCTCCCTCGAGGATGTAGTAAGATTTCGCATGTCGAGCGATTCGCTCTGCTTCTACATCTTCCACGGGGAGGATTCCCTTGTCGAGGTAATCCTTGAGCTCGTCGATCCAGCCTGTTTCTTGATGCGCCGCTTTGAGCAACATACGCTCCCCGTGTGTGAGGACCGCAATCGGGAGCCCCAGCTGCAGGAGGTAGTGGGAGCGCTTCGTCTGTACTTGCGGCTGTGGCCTCTTGAGACTGCCTTATGGATGCCTTGACGAGTCTCTCTTCAAAGACGCCTACCTGCTGAGCTTGCCTTCTTGATGCACGCTTGGCGATGTCGTCAGCCTCTTGGAATGGCCCTGGAAGTAGTGTCGCAGCTTCCTGGAGGCGATGAGGAGCGCAATGAGGAAGTAGTGCTGCATTGGGTACCGTTCCCGAGCATCCCTTAGTACTGTGCTGACGAAGTAGACGGGGTGCTCGACAAGGGTTGCCAGCTTAGGCGCAGTGTTGGTTGTCTGGGGAGGCTCTTCAGGGCCTCTGTCGAGATTGGCCTGTGGAGACTCTTCAGGTCCCTTGTCGAGATCGGCTTGTGGAGGCTCTTTAGGGCCCTTGACGAGATCGGCCTATGGAGGAGTCTCGGCAGGGGTGCTTGGGGCAGACCCGGCTTGGGGCTTTGGGCCTAGCGGTGGGTCTGTGGAGTTTGTCCCTTTGCCGAGATCTCCGTCAGGCGGCTTTGGACTTGGAGTGGTTACACTATTCTTAGGGAGGACTGGCTTTTCTCTTTCAGTAACCAGGACGGTGCTGGCGGTCTGAGGAGTGGCTGAGAGATACTACTTTAGATGTCCGCCTGTCCTCGGGGCTACCATAACTGGTGGGCTTGCCAAGTACCTCTTCAAGTCATCAAAGGCTTTTTCCGCTTCAGGCGTCCACTTGAAGGTGCCAGATCTCTTCATGATCTTGAAAAACGGCAGGGCTCTCTCGCCGAACTTGGAGATGAAGCGGCCCAAAATGGCCATACAACATACTAGGCGCTGCATGTCCTTGAGCCGGCGGGGAGGCTGCATTTCCTCTATAGCCTTGATCTTGTCATGGTTTGCCTCTATGCCGCGGTGGGACACGAGGAATCTGAGAAGTTTGCTTGAAGGTACTCCAAAGACGCACTCCAAGAGTTATGAGGTAGAGAACGCATAGTGTTTGTAGATTCGTCGGTTGACAAGCAAGAGTTACCCAGATCCAGGTCCCTCGACTGAGGTAACACCCCTACTTCCTGCCTGTCTATTATTGATAGTGAATATGCGGTGTATACAAGGATCTAGCAAGATGTCGATCTTGATAGGGTTTAGTGGTTCTGATTGGGCGTGTCCTTGATCGGCAACCCTCTTGTCTTTTATATAGAGGTACAGGTCTCAGGTAGCAACCGACTAGGATTACAGATATGGAAAATATAACCGACTATGTATATCTATAGTATCACTAGTGGAAAAGGGGGCTTTGGTTCACCCCTTTAGCCCAGATTTTAAAATTAACCGAGACTAAACGGGTGCGAGCCACCGCGCCGGATTTGCGAGGGACCTTTAGTCTCGGTTCTTGTTACGAACCGGGACTAAACGTCGACCACAACTTTAGTCCCGGTTCCTAACACGACTCGGGACTAATGGTCCTACCTTTATCAGATTCTTCCACCCCGGCCGACTACATTTTCAGCCCAAGCTCGAGCTCACAAAATTTCTCTCTCCGTTTCTCCTCCAATTCCTCTCCCCAAGTCTAGATAATACACAATATTTTACACCATTTGGAGAGATTGAAGACGCCCCACGGTTAGCAGCTTCATCCTCTTTCCGGCATTGCTTCTTGAGCTCATTTTGCTCATTTCAAATTTTAAGTGCAAGCTAGGTGTTCGATGAAATGTCTAAGTTATGATTTCATTTGTTTATATGTGCAATTTGTGCTCAAACTAATTTATGATTTATGTGTTTTAGCATCGTCCCCGTCCTTACCACCGTCGATCGCCCGCGCCGTCCCGTCACCGGCACCATCTCAGTGAGCCTCGTGTTTTTATTTGATTTTTAAAAACATAGCTTTATTTTTTTAGATGCATATTACTTCTATAATTTTCTAACTTGTATTATATGTATAGAGTCATGGTTCTGATATCCGTCCCCATCGGTCCTCGTCCGGTCTATGATTCGGATGTGGAATATTTTCAAAACTATTTATTTCATTTTGTGTTTCTGGCAGTTCTGGCTACAGACTTGACATAGATTTATTTTTATCTAGGAGGTAGTTGAACCGGTAATTGAACCTGACCCTATTGTCGAGTTTTTGGATAAAGAAAACAATCATTTGAAAGCAAAATTGAAAAGAAGTGAAGATCTTTATCTTCAAGGCATAAAAGATAAGATGAAATTAGAGCTCAAACTTGCCGACGTGGTCGATGGTAACAAGATCAAGATGGATGCAATGCGCTTGAAGATAAAAAGGATTAGAAAATATGCCATTAATCGGGAGGCTTGGTATCATTATGCTGTGGGTTCACTATTTACCTTAGTTGCGATTTTGATCACATTTGTTGTTGGATTTAAATTCTTTAGATAATTTTTATATTTGCTGCAGTTAATGTATGTTTTATGAGAACTATGTATTACGAGTTGTCACTACTCTACTCTTATTTTAATGGATGTACGGTGACCGATGTTGTCCTGAGTTCATTGATGGCATGCATAATTTTCACCATGTGGCTGAGGCAAACAAGCCGAAAAATGGTTTTATTCGTTGTCCATGTAGTCCCTGCAAGAATATGAGTGATCCCTCTAACTCAAAAGTCATTCACTCCCACCTCTTGCATAATGGTTTTATGCCTGGGTTTTTTTGTTGGACCAAGCACGGAGAAACAGTGGTTATGATGGAAGAAAATGAAGAAGAGGAGGGTAATGACAAGTATCCTTGGTTCAGTGATACTACAATGGGAGAAGACGAAGCTGAAGAAGATCCCATTATTGATGAGCCCGACGATGATCTTCGTCTGGCCATTCGTGAAGCACAAATGGACTGTGAAAGTGAAAACAAAAGGTTGAAGTTGGAGCGTATGTTAGCTGATCACGCCAAATTGTTGTACCCAACTTGTCAAAATCACAAGAAAAAGCTGGGTACCACACTTGAATTGCTGCAATGGAAGGCAGAGAATGGTACTTCTGACAAGGGATTTGAAAATCTGTTGAAATAGTTAAGAAGATGCTTTCAAAGGATAACGATTTGCCCTCTAGTACGTACAAATCAAAGAAGGTGGTATGCCCTCTAGGTTTAGAGGTGCATAAGATACATGCATGCATTAACGGCTGCACCCTCCATTGCGGTGAGGACGAAAAATTGAATGCATGTCGTGTATGCGGTGCTTTGCGGTATAAGATCGGGCTAGATGGCCCTAGTGATGTTGAGGGCGAGCCACGCCCCAGGAAGAGGATTCCTGCAAGGTGATGTGGTATGCTCCTATAATACCATGGTTGAAACGTTTGTTCAGCAACAGAGAGCATGCCAAGTTGTTGCGATGGCACAAAGAAGATCGTAAAAAAGACTTGATCAGAGACACCCCGCGGATGGGTCCCAGTGGAGAAAAATTGACAGAGAGTTCCTTACATTTTCAGATGACGCAAGGAACTTAAGATTTGGTCTAAGTACAGATGGCTTTAATCCTTTTGGAGAGCAGAGCGCTCCAGTCACAGCACTTGGCCGATGACTCGATGTATCCATAACCTTCCTCCTTGGTTTTGCATGAAGCAGAAGTACATTATGATGCCAGTGCTCATTCAAGGCCTGAAGCAACCTGGCAACGACATTGATGTGTACCTCATGCCATTAGTTGAAGAACTTTTCCAGTTGTGGCGTGAAGAAGGTGTACGTGTGTGGGCTGAGCACAAACTGGAGGAATTTGATCTACGAGCTTTGCTTTTTGTAACCATCAATGATTGGCCTGCTCTTGGCAACATTTCAGTACTGTCAAACAAGGGATACAATGCATGCACTCACTGTTTAGCTGAGACTGATAGTATACATTTAAACAAGAATGTGTACCTGGGTCATCGTCGGTTTCTTGTACCCAAGCATCCGTTAAGGAGAAAGGCAAACATTACAAATGTGAGGCAGATCATCGGCCGAGGCCTACCCGCCCTTCTAGTTCTGTTATACATGATATGGTCAAGGATTTAAATGTAATCTTTGTAAAGGGTCTTGGCGGACTCACTGTTCCGAATGACGCAAACAACCACGTACCCATGTGGAAGAAGAAATCTATATTTTGGGAGCTTCCCTATTGGATAATGCTAGAGATTCACTCTGCAATCTACGTGATGCACGTGACAAAGAACATTTGCTGCAACCTGTTAAACTTCTTGGGCGTGTATGGGAAGTCAAAAGATGGGAAGTCAAAAAAAGGAAAGTCAAAAAAAGGTACACCGAAAGAAAAAAGGTACACCGAAAGGAAGGCAGGCCCATCAACGTATAAGCGAAGAGATGCATCGAGACGATACTTATTCAAAGAATCAGCCAGGTCCTGCAAGCTACGCTCTTACGAAAGAAGAGAATAAAATATTTTTTGAGTTCCTTCGCAGTATGAAGGTTCCATCTGGCTTCTCAGCAAATATAAAGGGAATAATAAACATGGCAGAGCAAAAATTTCAGAACCAAAAGTCTCATGACTGTCACGTGATTATGACACAATTACATCCGGTTGCATTGAGAGGGATTCTAACGGAAAATGTTCGAGAACCCATTGTGAAGCTATGTGTATTTCTCAATGCAATTTCTCATAAGGTCATCAATCCACTAACTCTTAAAAATTTAGAGAAGGATGTGGTCCAATGCCTTGTCAGCTTCGAGTTGGTGTTCCCACCAACCTTCTTCAATATTATGACGCACCTCGTAGTCCACCCAGTCGAAGAGATTTCCGTTCTCGGTCCTGTATTTCTACACAACATGTTCCCCTTTGAGAGGTTCATGGGAGTCTTAAAAAATATGTTCATAACCAGGCTAGGCCAGAAAGAAGCATTGTCAAGGGTTATGGAACAAAGGAGGTCATTGAGTTTTGTGTAGATTTTATAACTGATCTGAATCCGATCGATGTTCCTGAATCGCGTCATGAGGGGAGACTGCATGGAAAAAAAAGGCACCCTAGGAAAGAAAGCAACAATATGTCAATACGTGGATTCTTTCACTCAAGCACACGACACCGTTCTACATAATTCAAGTTTGGTGGGTCCGTATGTCGAGGAACACAAGAATGTTTTACGCTCCAAATACCCGGAGAAATCTGAAGATTGTATTGATGGAGAACACATGAAGACTTTCAGCAGTTGGTTAAAAAGACGTCTCATTAATGACACCAATGTTGAAGAACAGCTATACTTGTTGGCCACATCACCAGCTTCAACTATATTGACTTTTCAACGGTACAAGATAAATGGAAATATATTTTACACAGCCAACCAAGATAGAAAGAGCACCAACCAAAACAGTGGTGTCCGCTTTTATGCAACAAACTGCAACGGGACAAATGACACATATTATGGTTACATAGAGGAGATATGGGAACTTGACTATGGACCTAATTTTAAGGTCCCTTTGTTCAAGTGCAAATGGTTCAACCTACGAGGCGGTGTAGAGGTAGACCCACGGTACAGAATGATTACAGTGGATCTCAAGAATCTTTCGTACGAGAATGAACCATTCGTCATAGCCAGTGAAGTGGCTCAGGTTTTCTATGTGAAGGACATGTCTACCCTATCAAAAAAAAAGATAAGAAAGCGAGTACATCACACGATGAGCCAAAGCGCCACATAGTTCTTTCAGGGAAAAGAGTCATTGTGGGAGTGGAGGACAAGACAGACATGTCAGAAGATTACTATAAGTTTCATGACATTCCGCCCTTCAAAGTAAACAGTGATCCAAGTATCATGTTAAATGAAGAAGATTGTTCGTGGTTACGGCGCAATCAGAAGAACAAGTAAACACTAGATAGGGATATTATTGTTGATGTGTAATATCTGAATGCTTTGTATTATGTCGATGAACTGAATTATTTTAGTAGATGCATGAAACCAAACACACAGTTTCCCTGCATACAGCCCAACGGTGGCTCGTGAGTGCCTGCATATCAAATGCACCGTTGAGCGTATGCAGGGAATCTGAATGCTTTGTATTATGTCGACGAACTGAAGTATTTTAGTAGATGCATGGAACAAAACACATGGTTTCCCCTGCATACAGCCCAACGGTGGCTCGTGAGTGCCTGCATATCAAATGCACCGTTCGGCGTATGCAGGGAATCTGAATGCTTTGTATTCTGTCGATGAACTGAAGTATTTTGTAGATGCATGGAACAAAACACACGGTTTCCCCTGCATACAGCCCAACGGTGGCTCGTGAGTGCCTGCATATCAAATGCACTGTTGGGCGTATGCAGGGAATCCGAATGCTTTGTATTCTGTTGATGAAGTAGAATGAGGGATTGTCTGCCGAACATGTTCGAGAAGGGGCTATATATAGGGTCATGTGACTCACGAAGTGGTCATGATAGTGCCCATCCAACAGCTCAGAATCCCTCAAAAGAAACACATCTTGATCCAGCGTCTCACAAGTGCTTTAAAGAAACACACAATCCATGTGCGTCTTTATTCCCGGTTGGTATTACCAACCGAAACTACAAATATAGTGTCATGTGACTCACAAAGTGGTCATGATAGTGCTGATCCAACAGCTCAGAAGCCCTCAAAAGAAACACATCTTGATCCAACGGCTCACAAGTGCTTTAAAGAAACACACGATCCATGTGCTTCTTTAGTCCCGGTTGATGTTACCAACCGAGACTATAAATATGAGATCTTTATCACAAAGTATATCGTCGAATGACCATAACTTGGTCATTTGGCTTGAAACTTCTAGATGTTCATACATGATATATCTTTTTGCGAAGACTTATTTTGCAAGTGTTGTCAAAATAAAGTTTATCAAATTTTTATAGCAACTAGTACACATATAAGGATCCCATGCCAAAGGATATTATTTTTTGAGGTGTTTAATTACATTTTTTTCGTAAAAACGATCAAAACGCGCTACGACTATTCATCGGAAGAGCTGATATTTTCTAGAACTATCAATGTTTCTGTGATATAACCACTAGTTGTGTACCTTAAAATGATTTTCCAAAAATTTCTGACCAAACTATCAAACAGTTGTAGTTCAAATTTGAATTACTTTCGGAAAATCAACATAAACTCAACTAACTAGTGGAAATTAGTTAGAATTCAAAAAAAAATACTCATACTTGGGAATCATCCATCATATGTGTACCACTCTTAGTGAAAATTAGTTGGGTGCCATTTTGCATAATATTTTCTGTACTTCCTTCACAAAAAACCTCATTTTTTGCACTTAAAAAATGGAAAATGGTATTTTTGAAAATAATTTGAAGAATCCCTTTGGCAAGATTGTTAATCATACCAAGATGCACCTATGTGTAGAGTATGAAATCTTTATCACAAACTATGTCGTCAAAATGACCATAACTTGGTCATTTGGCTTGATACTTCTAGATGTTCATACATGATAGACCTTTTTGTGAAGACCTTTTTTGCAAATGTTGTCAATAATCAAGTTTATCATTTTTCATAGCAACTAGTACACATATAAGGAGCCCATGCCAAAGGTTTTGATTTTTTGAGGTGTTATCACTTTATTACATTTTTTCATAAAAACGATCAAAACGGTCGCTACGACTATTCATCAGAAGAGCTGATATTTTCTAGAACTATCAATGTTTCTGTAATATAACCACTAGTTTTGTACCTTAAAATTATTTTTCCAAAAATTTCAGACCAAACTATCAAACAGTTGTAGTTCAACTTTGAATAACTTTTGAAAAATCAACATAAACTCAATTAACTAGGGGAAATTAGTTAGAATTCAAAAAAAAAACTCATACTTGGGGATCATCCATCATATGTGCACCACTCTTAGTGAAAATTAGTTGGGTGTCATTTGGAATCATATTTTCTCTTCCTTCACAAAAAACCTTAAAACATAGAAAATGATATTTATAAAATAATTTGACAAAATCACCTTGGCATCTTAAAATAAAAGAATATAAAACAAAACAGAAAAATAAACTAGAAAACAAAACAATTCAAAAATTAAGTAAACCAAAATAAGAAATAGAAAAGTAAACAATTCAAACAATTTAAAAGAAAACAGAAACAAAAAACGGTAAAAAGAAACAAGGAAAAAAGTCATTTGTCTCAGTTGGTAACACCAACCGAGACTAAATGGCCGCTGGGTTTCGCTCGCAATTTTTCACGGCCCAGGCAGGCCAAACACCAACCGTGACTAAAGACCCTTTAGTCTCGGTTCGTGGCTGGAACCGAGGCTAAAGGTCTATCCCAAGCGTTTAGGTGCGGTTCTCGCGTAATTTTTTTTGTCTCCCCCAAATCGATTCTCTCCGCCCTGCTCCGCTCTGGCGTGCCACCGTGTAGCTCCTCTCGCCACCCTGTTGCCCTCCGGCCTGTGCTGCTCCGGTCGCCGTTGCCCGCGGCTCGGCCTCCTCGACGCCGACGCACCTCCTCCACGCCCGCAGCTCGGCCTCCTCCGTGCCGCCGCGCTTCCTGGATCCACGCCCGCGGCTCCGCCTCCTCCGCGTCGACGCGCGCGCTCGCGGCTCGGCCTCCTCTGTTGCTCCAAGCCCACGCTGCTCCGGCCGTCCTCCGCTGCTCCGACCAAGGTGAGCTCCTCCTCTCCCTCCAATTTAGGTTTAGCTAGGTTAAGGTTTAGATGTTATTCGGGTGGTTGACTCATTTGTGACAAACATTGGTATGAGTAGGTTTGTTGATAAAAGGATCAAGGGGATGATCCTATGATTGTTGTCCCGATCTTTCACAGCGAGAAACCCGGATAATAAATCCTTCCAACAACACCAATGGCGTCACCTGAAGGTGGGGAATAAATCCAGCAAGCAACGTGATGAAGATCACCACGCCTCAAACCACAGCTCGATAATCCTTGATGAACACAAGAACCCTCGCAGCAATCTATATTAGATAAACGGCGGCGCCGTCCCCGGAGGGATGCTTCACCTCGAAACACACGTGATAGTTTTTAGACTAAAATTCTGAGCCCCTAATACCTAGGACGGCCAACTCCTTATATGGGGAAGTGGTGCGGCCAAAACAACTTGGACTCAAACCTGGTTCGTTTTGGACAGGCCCAAACCGAACATGACCATAATAGAAAACACAAATAAAACGCAAACTATTTATTAAAAAGACTAACTCGGTGGAGTCCTAAAATTGGGCTTCACCTCCTCTGTCCTGCCCATATCATCCTCCCCTCCTTCAAAAAGCGTTGTCCCCAACGCGTGAGGGTCTGCTCGAAAAGGTGACGTGATATGAACAGAAACATCACGTGTCTCCCTGGACACCTTCACCTCCTTCCTTCGCCACACAAGCTTGGTTGTAGGCGCCACCATCTTCTTCTTCTTCTCAACTCTAGCTGGACACTTGTATTGCTGAACATGAACCTGCTTTGCACGCCGCTGCAAAATAGTAATGCCTGGTCCACAAAGTTGACGAACACGTCCATCTCTTCCTGTGTGAATACGCACTGCTGCTCCAACTAAACTCCTCACAGGTGAGCTGACATAGTTGTGATCATTGACTTTCGGTACCACATGTATCGAGACATGATCAACACAATCATCATTGGTCTGAACACCTTTGTCAACACAAACTGGAACACATGCTGCAATACCCTTCGTCTCCTCAAGAATAGGTTTGTCTTCAACTAGCTTGTCACCAACAAACACAGGCTTGTCATCTACATGCATTGTTGAATCAATTTCTGTACCAACACTCCTTGCATCATGCTCCACTTGCTGCAACTTAGCTAACCTCTGTTTTTGTTCAGCTCTATGCAACTTCTCCTTGTGAATAACCAGCTCCACATCAGATTTAATTTGATCATCCTTCATAGGCTTGAAAATCTGATGTTTCCCATCATGCATAAAAGAATAAGTATTGGCTCTCCCAGCATGAGTAACATTGCAATCATACTGCCAAGGTCGACCAAGTAATAGCCCACACACCTCCAATGGCAATACATCGCACTCAACCTCATCAATATAATCACCAACTGTAAATGGCACACGCACCTTATGAGTAACCTTCAGCATACCACAACTATTTAACCACTCCAGATGCTTAGGTTCTGGAATACGCCAAGTAGACAACCCCAATGCTGCCACCATTGCCTTGCTTATGCCATTAGTACAGCTACCACCATCAATCATGAGCTTGCAGTGTTTGCCTTTTATCATGCACTGAGTCTGAAATAAACTCCATCGTTGACACTTGTCAACTATTTTGCAAGCCTCCTCATGTTTCCTTTTGAGTTGCATATTTAGCCCACTCAATGGTTCCACCGTATCCACTGCAGTTTCAGCGCACACAACCACGTTCTCAACATCAGGCTGCTGTTTAGAACACTTTATCTCGGCTGCGCTGAACGTTTGCAACGGAACAACGGGCTTCACACCCATGGCAGAAGGTGGAGAAGATAGAGCAACCTCCTCGGACGAAAGCTGCACCCTCTTGTCAACATTAGCCCTCTGCTGCACAACCTTTGTCACGTTCACAGGTTTGGTACAAGGTTCCCTATGACGAGGAGACAGAAAACAAGCACGTAAAAAATTAGTGAAGTCATGCCAAATCCCATATGTGCTTTCCTTCCCATGCCTCTCCTCATTCCACCAACGAGTAACCTCCTCATCCACACGTCGTAGTGCAAGAAACACACGCGTAGACTGATCCACTCGTTCCCAAGTATCACATCTGTGAAAACCCTGAAGCATAAGACGTTCCCATGACTCATATTCTTTAGCCGTGGCAACATGAGTAAGTCTCCACGTGACCTTCGACGCATCAGAGGCCACACCGCCCAAGCCCAAGATATCGAGATAGTCATTGAACACATCACCATCTCTCTTGCCACTTTGACACCTCTTGCCATAGTAATCACTCATAAAAGTACTCATAGCTGAATATTGTGTAATTCACGTACTGCTACAGTAACAGTAAAAAAACTGTGCAACAATCCAACGAGCAGCCGTCACGGCAGAGAAACTGCTCAAAATTCTGCCGGCGCGGCAGCAAACAGATTGGTAGCTGTGCCGGCGGCAGGCAGCGCATGCGCGTGCGTTGGCGAGCTGAACGCGGCCGAGAAAATGCAGAAACTGTGCCGGGCAGAGTCCAAGTAAACAAGGCACTCCACGCGAGCAAGCTGTAATCCGATTCCCTTCTTTCCTTTCCTTGTACGTGAGAGCTCCGGTCTCTTCTTTCGTGAATTGTAAACGGTAATCAAGTAACGCACCTCTCGTACCGTACGTAAAACCAATCCCGAGCGATACGCTCCTTTCCCGATCGGACGCACCCTCCACGAAACAGAATCGGAACAGAAACCAGGAGCGATCCTGGATCTCTACCTTCTGTTTTTCTTGTTCAGTCCGATCCGATCTGGTACCTCTTCGTTCGTTTCGTGAAACTCCACGATCAGCGCTCCTTCCCACGTACGGAAACAGGACTCCTTCGCGTGTACCTCCTTCTGATCGCTGTTAGCTAGAGCAACGCAAAGCAACGACGATTGAGCGACGAAACTTCACGATCCCACACAGAATCTCTGACTCGACCAGATGCAACCAACAGCACGAACACAAACCAAACAGCAAGATCAACTGATGCAAAGCAAAACCAGCAGATCAACAAGAACTCGCCGTGATCAACCCAGAGCTCTGATACCACATGATAAAAGGATCAAGGGGATGATCCTATGATTGTTGTCCCGATCTTTCACAGCGAGAAACCCGGATAATAAATCCTTCCAACAACACCAATGGCGTCACCTGAAGGTGGGGAATAAATCCAGCAAGCAACGTGATGAAGATCACCACGCCTCAAACCACAGCTCGATAATCCTTGATGAACACAAGAACCCTCGCAGCAATCTATATTAGATAAACGGCGGCGCCGTCCCCGGAGGGATGCTTCACCTCGAAACACACGTGATAGTTTTTAGACTAAAATTCTGAGCCCCTAATACCTAGGACGGCCAACTCCTTATATGGGGAAGTGGTGCGGCCAAAACAACTTGGACTCAAACCTGGTTCGTTTTGGACAGGCCCAAACCGAACATGACCATAATAGAAAACACAAATAAAACGCAAACTATTTATTAAAAAGACTAACTCGGTGGAGTCCTAAAATTGGGCTTCACCTCCTCTGTCCTGCCCATATCATTTGTGCACATATTTGTGCACGGATTTATCTTTTATCTTTGCAAATAGTGAGAATATAAGAAAAGGTTTGCTATTTGTGCACTGATTTGTGCACAGATGGATGAATGTGTTTGTGATATTTGTGCTCTGATATATGCAAAAATGACGGTGTGTTTGTGATATTTGTGCACTGATTTGTGCACAGATGGATGAATAATTATGCCACGAGTAATTAGATATTTTGGTGCTCTAATAGTAGCAAACTGAATCTTATTGACTGCCTGCTTATTTTAAATGCAGTACCAGCTGATCTACTCATCTAGTAGTTGTGATAATTACTGTTTTTATTTGCTGGCTTGGCTCATAAGCTCCCAATTTCCACTGCTGCATGTATTTTTCTAATTTTGTGCTCATGTGCTCATCTATTGAGCATGATTTATTTACTGTGGTGCCTCCCTGAGAGTTACACAGTGCTCAGATCCATGCTAAACATGATCTGGTCATACTAATGATGCTGAAATGATTTATGGGAGATATTCCTGGACAAGATTTGGTTAATTAATTTGATAAGAACAAATTTCATGCTTTATATCTTAGCCTAGCCGAGGATGTAAAGGCTCAGACATGTATTTTGATAAGAACATATACTAATTAGTTCTTTACTTCTCTATAATGAGCTATGCATAGAAATTCTATGCACCACTGAGAGATATACTTCTTTTAACTCCGAAATGTGTATAGATGGATATACAGTGAGTATATTTCACCTCTGGCAGGACCTGATGTATTAGCTGTGCCTTATTGCTTGTTGGAATTAATTTACTAAACTTTCCAATGTGCTTTTTAGTGTATTTAGGATGTAAAAATACATGTGAAACCTCCAGAGGAGTGTACACATGTACTGAACATTCTTTTTATGCTTTCTTGTGCTGGAGTTGGACCTTATTGGACTCATTTGAATTTTACAGAAACCGAGGTGGATAGGTTGGTTTTGGTTTTAGGATGACTCATTGAATAACATATTTTGTATGTCGAGGGCTAGGTGTTTGCAAGACATTCTCTACTATATTTTGCTAGAGCTGATATACAATTCATTATACAATTGTTTTGATTGATATACAATTCATTATACAACTTGCAGGAGGTCTTGCTGCTCGGGTGTGTCCACGGCTTGCAGGAGGTCTTGCTTCTCGCTGCCAAGACTAACCTTGTATGATGAAATTGCCATTTGTTCTCACTCTTGCCTAGATTCCTTGCTACATTCCTGATGTTTTAGTCCATGTCCAGTGGCTATCGTTGCTTTGTAAATTGAGATGATTGTAAGTGTGTTAGATATGAAATTGTAAAATATGATCCATATATTATGTTGTGTTAGATATGCAAATTGAGATGATTTTGTGTTAGATATGCAAAATTCTGAAATATGATCCATATTTTTTTTTTGTGTTAGACATGCAAGATGAGCACACACTGTTTTTCTTCGCTGCCACCTTGTTGTGCTATATAATCCATACTTGTTGCAATTATTGTACTTGTAAGTTTTTCAGATGAATAAATGTAAACTTGATTATAATGCCCGAGCTATGGATTGCAGGTACATTTGAGCTATGGAGCACTTGCGAGATGAGCAGATAGAAAAAGTACTATTCGAACGAGACGAGGAGATGGAAGACCAAATGGAACAGCTAATTTTTAACGATGCCCGAGCTGGAGGAGATGTAAATGATTATGTTTTCGAACAATTTTTGAACGACTATGGTGATGGAATGGAGTCACAAGATGTGGTGATAACAAACTTCGGTGGGAAGGTGTATGTGTGTTTATAATATGGCGATATGTTGTTGTTAACTACATGCATTAATTGATTTGTGTTGCATCTATTAACGACTCATTTTTCTTTTAGCCATCCGGATCGAGCAAATCTGCCAGAAAACAGCCACCATGTGCTCCTCGAGGCAAGGAAAAAAGAATGGCGAGCCTGGATCCAAAGTTACCGATTGAGGAAATTGCTGATTCCGGCGAACCGCTCGAACCAAAACAGAACCGCAGCAAATTTATAAGTCTAGCTGGAGTTATTGTTAGGGACATGATCGCAATCGGCATACGCGGAGGAATAACCCGGCGGCCGCAGATGTGGAGGACCCATCTTATGTCCACCAAGTTCTTAAGGATTTGGTCTATACCACGTTGTTGTCACATTTCACCCTCCCGCAAGATCTCTCTAAAGACAACCTCAAGAAGTGGAATCTTATTAAGATGGCGGAACAATTCCGGAACTGGAAGAAAAAGTTATGGAATCAATATGAAGAAACAAAAGAAGAGCCAGATTTGAGTGGAGCACAAGGGTAGAAGTTAGAATCTGAATGGGCGGCGTTTAAGGCGTATAGGGAATCACCTATGGTTTTGGCCCGATCTTCAATAAATAAGTTGAATGCTGGGCTGAAGGTACACCACCATACATTGGGGACAGGTGGCTACAAGAGCGTCATTCCTAAGTGGTTAGCCTATGAAGAAAAATTGCTTCGATCGGGCGTCCGTCCAAAGACACTTGACTGGCCCGAGAGGTCAAAATTCTGGTTGTTCGCTCACACTTATAAAAGCCGTAGAAGAAGTAAGAAGAAGGAGGCCGACCGGATATCAGAATTGGAACGTGGCCTGAAGGAGACACGTGAGGAACTCAAAGAATTGAAGGAGCAAAGAACGGAACCTCATGAGCGGGTACAATTAGATCCTGAAGCCGATGCCGCCCCATCTCATCGTAGAAGCCGCGTTGGTTCCACGCATCAAGTCAATGGTCCCTACCTAGTGGATGACATCACAGAGCCTACAGTTTGTGAGCTACATATATGAGAAACATAACTTTGAAGGTGGCGGTGGGCCTTGCTTTAGTAATTCAACCCGAAGAACTCTACCATTGTGTCGGGGTAGACGAAATTATGGCGGGATTTGAAACCTTGGAACTTGAGTTTCCTAGAGGTGACGAGGAGAAGACATTGGCAGACGTCAAGCATGGATTCACCTTGTGGCCCAAGAAATACATCGTCCTTTCAGAACCCATGCCAAGGCCATCGACTCCTCGTTCTAAGAGTCCACCTCATGAGCAAAGTCTAGTCCTCCTCGAGAGGGACCAAAGACCGAGTCCATCTCCACCTCATCACCAAAGCCCACACCTCCCCGATAGGGACCACAGCCCGAGTCCATCTCCACCTCATCAGCAAAGCCCACCGCCCCCCGAGAGGGTCCCCAGCGCGAGACCATCTCAGTCTGTGCAAGTTCCCCCGAATGTTAAGTTGCTCTCGAGGAGGCGTCAGTCTGGTTCTCCTGTTTGGAAGAAACCTAGAAAGCAGAATACATCACCGCCTACTCCAAAGTTACCTTGGGAGAGAACCGTCGAGGAAAATGATATCTCCTGCAAAGAACATACGGATGCGTGGCTTGCTGGCGTGAAACAGAAAGCGTTAGCGAAACAATTGCCTCCTCCAAAATTTACTACCGGAATTCCTCAGGAGAAAATTGACCGTTGCATCGATGCCCTATACAACCCTCCACAATCGCCGCGAACATACTATGTTCGCTCGATTGATAAGTCATATGACAAAGAGATGGACAATCGATTGAAAAAAGGGAAACAAGTTGCCCAACTCGGAGAACAAGACGCACAGTCGCCCTCCCCCCCCCCCCCCCCCCCGCTCAAGGTGCTTGATGACAAAGTTCTCAGAAACATCAATGTGCGGGAGCTGGTATATTTGGGAGATGATATCCCCTTCGCGGATGTTGTTGCCACTTACGTTAACGGGGAGAATTTTTTCGACGGCGACTTACCCACAAGAATGCGTCAACTTCAAGCCTGGTACAAGAATATCGTAAAGGAGAAGAATAAATACGCTCTCATGTTGACAGTTAAGAAAGAGCATTATTTCCAAGAATACTCCATTATCATTTACTTCGCCGAGATCTTTCAGTTATACAATCTCCGGGCGCTCGACAAAGCTATCATCAGTTCCTATTGTCTGTAAGTGATCTATTCCTGTAATTTAAGTCTTTAATTAGCTCTACTCATTCATTCTCTGTGATAATCATCTCTATAATATGTTGTTTTACGCAGAATGAAGATGCTCGAATGCAAGAAGCAGAAAATCAAGAACATTGGGTTCATTGACCCCTTTATAATGCATGAAGATAACATAATTGTTCCAAAACTTAACAAGGATACACCGGGGAATTTGCTAATGTTTTTCACGCGACGAGCTTACAAAAAATATATATTATGGCCTTACAACTTCAACTGAGTGTTACTACTTATTACACATTCTATTTTTCTCACACGATGTTAAGTTCAATTGATGAGTTATGCATGACTATTTATAAACGTGCGTAGCTACCACTACATTCTTATCGTTATTGACTTGCGGGAAGGACAAATTGTTGTCCTTGACTCGTTTAGAAGATTCCCTAAACAATAGAAGACCTATTTTGATTTGGTGACAAGGTACTTTCATTTCTTATCGCCTCTTTCGTTCATTTCCTAATATCATTATGACTCATTCATTCATTTTCTTGTCATGCAGTGTTTCGGAAATGTGCCTCGCGGAACATCCGAACAGTGGATGGCCAAATAAGCTGCAATGGCGTCGTAACCAAGTAAGTTGTACTATAACTAGGCCCATGCACCGTTATCATCAGTAGCACTTTTAAGTCCTCCTAAAGAACTTGCGATAATCGTAGCCAACTGGACCCCCGTGGACCCCTCCTAGCCATCTAGGAGTATACGGACCCTCCTTGCGTCATCTGACCCATTGCACCCCTCCCAGCCATCTAGCAGTATCATTAGCACTTTTAGGTCATCCGAAAGCATGTGCGACGATCGTAGCCATCTAGGAGTATGCGGACCCTCCTTACGTCATCTGACCGATTTCACCCCTCCCAGCCATCTAGAAGTATCAGAAGCACTTTTAGGTCATCCTAAAGCACTTGCGACGATCGTAGCCATCTGGACCCCCATGGACCCCTCCTACCCATCTAGCAGTATACAAACCCTCTTTACCGCATATGATCCATTGCACCCCTCCCAGCTATGTAGAAGTATCAGTAGCACTTTTAGGTCATCCTAAAGCACGTGCGACAATCGTAGCCATCTGGAGCCCCGTGGACCCTTTGTAGCCATCTAGGACTGTACAGACCCTCCTTACGTCATCTGACCCATTGCACCCCTCTCAGACATCTAGGAGTATCAGTAGCAGTTTTAGCTCATCCTAAAGCACTTGCAACGATCGTAGCCATCTGGACCCCCATGGACCCCTCCTACCCATCTAGCAGTATACAAACCCTCTTTACCGCATCTGATCCAGGAGTATACGGACCAAGTAGTATACAAACCCTCTTTAGCTCATCCTAGCCATCTAGGAGTATACGGACCCTCCTTACGTCATCTGACCCATTGCACCCCTCCTAGCCATCTAGGAGTATCAGTTGCACTTTTAGGTCATCATAAAGCACATGCGACAATCGTACCTATCTGAACCCCCGTGGACCCCTCCTTGCCATCTAGGAGTATATGGATTCTCCTTACGTAATCTGACCCATTGCACCGCTCCCAGCCATCTAGGAGTATCAGTATCACTTTTAGGTCATCGTAAAACACTTGCGACAATCGTAGCAACCTGGACCCCCCATGGACCCCTCCTAGCCTTCTAGTAGTATACGGACGCTCCTTACGTCATCTGACCCATTTCACCCCTCTCAGCCATCTAGGAGTATCAGTAGCACTTTTAGGTCATTCTAAAACACTTGTGACAATCGTAGCCATCTGGACCCCCCGTGGACACCTCCTAGCAATCTATGAGTATATGGACCCTCCTTACGTCATCTGACACATTGCACCCCTCCCAGCCATATAGGAGTATCAGTAGAACTTTTAGGTCATCCTAAAGCACGTGCGACAATCGAAGCCATCTGGACCTCTGTGGACCCCTCCTAGCCATCTAGGAATTATGGACCCTCCTTACATCATCTGACCCATTGCAGCCCTCCCAGCAATCTAGGAGTATCAGTAGCACTTTTAGGTCATTCTAAAGCACTTGTGACAATCGTAGCCATCTGGACCCCCCGTGGACACCTCCTAGCAATCTATGAGTATACGGACCCTCCTTACGTCATCTGACACATTGCACCCCTCCCAGCCATATAGGAGTATCAGTAGAACTTTTAGGTCATCCTAAAGCACGTGCGACAATCGAAGCCATCTGGACCTCTGTGGACCCCTCCTAGCCATCTAGGAATTATGGACCCTCCTTACATCATCTGACCCATTGCAGCCCTCCCAGCAATCTAGGAGTATCAGTAGCACTTTTAGGTCATCCGAAAGCACGTGGGACGATCGTAGCCATCTAGGAGTATATGAGCCCTCCTTACGTCATATGACCAATTTCACCCCTCCTAGCCATCAAGGAGAATCATTAGCACTTTTAGGTTATCCTAAAGCACGTACAACAATCATAACTATATAGACCCCCGTGGACCCCTCCTAGCCAACTAGGAGTATACGCACCCTCCTTACGTCATCTTACCCATTGCACCCCTCCCAGCCATCTGGCAGTATAAGTAGACTTTAAGGTCACCCTAAATCACTTGCGACGATCGTAGCCATCTAGGAGTATGCGGACCCTCCTTACATCATCTGACCGATTTCACCCCTCCCAGCCATCCAGAAGTATCAGAAGCACTTTTAGGTCATCCTAAAGCACTTGCGACGATCGTTGCCATCTTGACCCCCGTGGACCCCTCCTACCCATCTAGGAGTATACGAACCCTCCTTACGTCATCTGATCCATTGCACTTTACCAGCTATGTAGAAGTATCAGTAGCACTTTTTGGTCATCCTAAAGGACATGCGACAATCGTAGCCATCTGGACCCCCGTGGACCCTTTCTAGCCATCTAGGACTGTACGGACCCTCCTTACGTCATCTCACCCATTGCACCCCCAGCCATCAAGGAGTATTAGTAGCACCTTTAGCTCATCCTAAAGCACTTGCAACGATCGTAGCCATCTGGACCCCCGTGGACCCCTCCTAGCCATCTAGGAGTATACGGAGCCTCCTTACGTCATCTGACCCATTGCACCCCTCCTAGCCATCTAGGAGTGTCAGTTGCACTTTTAGGTCATCATAAAGCACATGCGACAATGGTAGCTATCTGGACCCCCGTGGACCCCTCCTTGCCATCTAGGAGTATACGGATTCTCCTTACGTAATCTGACCCATTGCACCCCTGCCAGCCATCTAGGAGTATCAGTATCACTTTTAGGTCATCCTAAAACACTTGCGAAAATCGTAGCAAACTGGACCCCCCATGGACCCTTCCTAGCCATCTAGTAGTATACGGACCCTCCTTACGTCATCTGACTCATTTCACCCCACCCAGCCATATAGGAGTAACCGTTAAGTGGAAGGAAACCGACTTAGGGTGGAATTCGACCCCTTTTCCAAGGCTGGCCGACTCCCCCTTCGTCCCTCCATATATACCCCGTTTAGGTCTTCGTTTAGACGCGGATTTAGTTTAGTTTAAGACTTAGCCATTGCTATTCTTCGCCAAAGACTCTAATGTCGGTCCATACCTATTGTACTTCGCACTTGCAGAATCCTACATATAAAGCTTTCATCTTTATTCCGCAATATCTTGATTGCATCTATAATTCTTGCTAGTTCTTTGATTGCTTGCAGGAATTGATCTACGGATCAGGTTGATCTAGCTCCGGCGAGATCAATAGCCTCAGGAAGTTGGTGTAGCGATTGCATTGGCGCAACGTCTCGCACGTTTGTACTCGGATCGTCAACATCGATCTCCACCCAAATCGTTAGCTACCGTCTCATCGAAAGATCGGGCAACCTTACCCTATCAAGTGGTATCAGATTTCAGGTTTATCGGTGAGATCTTACAGTTTACTAGTGTAGATTGCATCTGTTTTTCTTCCTACAGTCCACGAAAAAGCCAAAAATATTAGGGATAGATCTTCTCCAAGAACAATTTCGAGCATTTGCATCTTTTCTTTTCAGTTTTTGCATTGTTGAATTCGTGTCTGCGTCGTCGTGTCGAGTGCTGGTCGTATCGTTTTGACCTTTAGAGTTTCGAGTTTTGTTCATATTCGTCTCGCCGCCGCCACCAAAAGATAAACCCTAGTCGCACCATCCACCATACCATCTATTCCGCCGCGCCACCGCCATCATTTCCATCTATAACCGCCACCACCATCCACCATACCATCTATTCCACCGCGCAACCGCCATCCTTTCCATCTATACGCCGCCATCCGTACCGCCACCATCTTCATACCTCAAGTCGTGTTCGGATTTGTTGTTTACTTTCCCTACAAGCTTTGTGCTCATAACCGATCCAACCATATATTATATTCGTGTTTGTTTCATACTAGTTTCGATGTTTGTTTCGTGTCAGATTCGGTGCAGTTAAAAAAAGATTGCAAAAAAAATTTGCCCGAAAAAAGTCAATCCGCATCCCAATCGGGTTGACCACGATTTCTACTAGTCCAGTCCGAAATTAGTCCGAAAGTAGTCCGAATTAAGACAGTTTTTGACCAGAACTTTGACCGGCTATAACTTTTGCATACGAACTCCGATTTGAGCGATCTTTATCTTCAAATTTTGTAGATTTTAAAGCGCATCCAGCCCTTTCGGACTGCTCAGAATCCCCAAAAAAGGCCGGGAAGGGGGGCTTTTTGCCACTTTTGTGTTTCAGTTTCGGCAAATTTCTGTGATCTGCACTTATATCCTGCTTTTGAGCTATTCCAGTGTGCGAGTTGTCGCGGCTTGACTCTGTTGGTGTTCTAGACTCGCGTCTCTAGTTCGGTCTAGCATAGGACCAGCACGGTACCGTCGTTGAGCATCTATTCAACTTGTTGCATTGCTGTTTTGAATTGTTGCTACAGATATTCACAGCCACCTACAGCTCCACATACTCCTACACCGTGCTTTGACACCACATGGTAATCGCTACTCTCAATCTTCTCGAAGCTGGATCTCCTTGGTGGCAAGTCACCACCTACTGCAGGGTAAGAACGAGTAAGAGTATTGGTTTGCTTGATAGATAGCGTGTTGTTTCCACCATCTTTCTGTCCCACAACCGCCACCATCTAGTTGTGTTTTTGTGTTTTGCTTTCTAATCATGACAGGTCCGGCCATAACAACCGACCCGGAGCTGATGACCATCCCGGAGCTCCACACCCACTTCACGCACCTCGTCACAGACCATATACAGGACGTCGACAAGTGTTTTGGGGATACCATGGAAAAGCTTGACGGCCTCGACACATCCTTCACCGCCAAACTAGACGGCCTCGACACATCCTTCACTGCCAAGCTCGACGAAAAGTTTCAAGAGCTGTTGATCGCCTCCCACCACCGAACACCTCCGGCCGCGCCCAGCGTATACCTCTACATCATGCCAACACATCGACTGTGGGTGCTTCGGCTAACACGAGACGACATGACGAGTATGAACCAGAGTATGAAGGAGAGGATGAATATGACGATGAACAGGACGACGCGGGCGAAGTTCCCCAACCTGCAGCTGGACATCCACGAGTGCACAGGCGCAACGCGCTTCCCCCTCCACAGCCGCTGGTACGTGATGATGACCATGTTGCCAAACTTAAGTTGAACGTTCCGCCTTTTGATGGCCGTTATAATCCCGATGCGTACCTCTCTTGTGAATTAGAATTAGAACAACGTTTTTTGTGCATAAATTATCCTGAGGAGAGACGTGTTAGCGCTGCTACTTGTGAGTTCACTAGTTTTGCTTCCGTTTGGTGGTCTGAATATTGCCGTTTGAACCATGCTAATCCACCTACTACTTGGACTGAATTGAAACGTGCTATGCGTACTCGCTTTGTTCCTCCATATTATCAACGTGACTTGCTCAAGAAATTAACTCGTTTAGAACAAGGCAAAAATTTCGTAGAAGAGTACTATCAGGAATTACAGACGGGCATGATTCGTTGTGGTGTTGTCGAGGATACTGAAGCTTTACTTGCTAGATTTTTTGGTGGGTTAAATAAAGAGATTCAAACAATTCTGGAATATAAGGATTATGCCACTATCACTCGTTTGTTTCATCTTGCTTGCATAGCTGAATGTGAAGGGCAGTATCGGCGAGCCGCAACACGACCTAATTTTTCTGCAGGGCGTTCTACTTCATGGACACCACGAACACCGTCTCCATCGTCACAGACTGCTGCTCCGACTCCTACCACTACCGCCCCCACACGGTCTACATCGTCTTCGTTTCCACCACTTGCAGCCAAGAGTACACCTGCTGTACAAGCCTCGAGTTCGTCGTCTTCCATGGCTTCTACGGGCAAGACTAGCACCATTAAGTGCCGCAAATGCAGCGGGCTTGGTCACTTTGCACGCGAATGCCCCTCTGCGCGCGTGATGATTTCATGATGGTGGATACGACTCCGCCAGTGACTATGATGAAGATACGTTGGCTCTTCTCGCACACGAGGAACAATGCACGGCTGCAGCCACGGCACAAGATGTCGAACACATGGCTGCAGAACATGCGGAGCGATACCCGAGCTTAATTGCGCATCGCGTTTTGAGTGCACAAGTGACAAAAGCAGAACCAAGTCAGCGCAATAATCTGTTCCATACAAAGGGTGTTGTCAAAGATCGATGCATTCGCATTATTATTGATGGAGGAAGCTGCAACAATTTGGCGAGTATTGAGATGGTGGAGAAGCTGATGCGGGGTGCCCGATCTTCACGGAGGATCTGCTTGATGATCGAAACAACGCCACCTGAAGGGTACGAAGGAAACCCTCGATCCCAGCCAACAACGTTGTCGGGTAATGGAGAAGTAGTGCAACCTGACAAAACCGAAGCTAACTATTGCAATGCAACAACCAGCAACAAGTATTCGCCCAACCACACTCTCAGTTTTCCAATCCACACAACCACGCACGAAGTTGGAAGCACGAACTGGTCGCCGCCTCAACGGCTGCTGTTGTAAATCACAAAGTGAGTTTACCCTCTCACAAGGCAAGTTTACAAGAGCTAAGGAGGAAGTGAACTCTCAAACAATATTCTGGTTGCACTTAGCTAACCTATGCTGAAAACAGATTGCCAAAGAGTTGTGCTTGAAGTGGGGAAAGGGGTACTTATACTAGGAACAGCCCTCCTAGCTTAGGTGTGAAGCCAGCACGAAAATGAGGCTCAAATTCGTGGTAACTTGGGTGGATGGGAAGCAGAAGTGTGGAGCCTCGCGCAGCAATAAATGTCTTGACAGCTCAGCATTGGAAATCACATATCTTTTGACTTGGGTCTTCAAAAGGTGCACGGTTTCTTTTGCTGCAAAATAGATTTGATTTCCTGTCCAATGTGTCCCTCCAAACGTGTTACACACGTTCATGTTCATGTGTCATGGCCCAGCAAGATCAGCGACGAAAACTGGAGCTGCACTTGCGATGTATTTTTGACTGGAACAGCTTGCTGGATTCCATGGTGTAATCCTCCAACTCCTTCTCGTCCCACTGGGCCCATGGGGTGTAAGGTGAGGTCCTCAAGCAATGCACGCCGTTGATGAAGTCTTGTTCGTTGCACTTTTCTCCATAGGCTTGAATTATCTCCATAGGTAGAAACCTGAGTAAAAGCAACACACAAGATTTAGGCAGTATATAGTTCTCATTCATATCAATATTAGAATCAGCTAGAAGCGCATTCACCTCTTGTTGTATATGTTTAGCACGGCTCCTTGTCATGGGACCCAAGTATGTCTTCTTTGGAGAGGTTTCACCTTGTATTTTTGTAGCTTCATCTTGTGAACATGATGATGCATGAGATGAACCAGGGATGTCCTCATCATCCTCCCCCTCTTCAAAAGGAGTCGTCCTCGACTCTTGATCTTCTTGATGAATGCATGGAGACAAATCTGCTACGTTAAATGTTGGACTAACAGAATAGTCTTTAGGGAGGTCGATCTTGTAAGCATTATCATTTATCTTTGCCAACACTTTGAATGGTCCATCTCCACGAGGCAGGAGCTTTGATTTGCGTCGTTCAGGGAATCGATCTTTGCGTAAATGTATCCAAACCAGATCACCGGGCTCAAAAGTCACCTTCTTGCGGTTCTTGTTTGCCTTAGCGGCATAATACTTGGATTTCTTCTCAATCTCTTCTCTTGTCTTCTCATGAATTTTCTTCACATATGCAGCACGCTTGGAAGCATCCATGTTAATTCTCTCTTGTAAGGGAAGTGGCAGCAAGTCAATGGGGGCAAGTGGTTTGAATCCATAGACCACTTCAAATGGACACATGCTTGTGGTCGAGTGAATAGCTCTGTTATAGGCGAACTCCACATGCGGCAAACACTCTTCCCACTCCTTTAAGTTCTTCTTGATCATTGTCCGTAGCAAAGCTGAAAGTGTACGGTTCACCACTTCTGTTTGGCCATCAGTTTGTGGGTGGCATGTTGTTGAAAACAGCAGCTTGGTTCCTAGCTTTGCCCACAATGTCTTCCAAAAATAGCTCATGAACTTGACATCCCGGTCTGATACGATGGTCCTCGGCATGCCGTGCAAACGTACAACTTCCCTGAAAAACAAATCAGCAACATGTGAAGCATCGTCGTTCTTATGGCATGGAATGAAGTGTGCCATCTTTGAGAACCTATCTACAACAACAAAAACAGAATCCCTCCCCCTCTTTGTTCTAGGTAATCCCAAAACAAAATCCATGCTAATATCTTCCCATGGAGCATGCGGAACAGGTAGGGGAGTATATAAACCATATGGGTTCAGTTTAGACTTAGCTTTGTGACATGTGATGCATCGCTGCACAAATTTCTCAACGTCCTTCCTCATCTTTGGCCAATAGAAGTGATCAGCCAGCAGCTCATACGTCTTCTCACGTCCAAAGTGTCCCATTAATCCACCTGCATGTGATTCCTGGCTTATATTGATAGGAGTTGGCCAATTCTTGATTGCTTCCACCTTAGAGTCATCAACTTCAATTCCCTGTCCTGAAACGACATAGCCAAGAAAAACAACCTTGTTTGTGCAAAACGAGCACTTCTCAATATTAGCATATAGTTTTTCTACTCTTAGCACATCCAAAACTTGTTTGATATGTTCTATATGTTCGTCTATGGATTTACTGTAGATTAAGATGTCATCAAAGTACACAACAACAAACTTTCCAATGTAAGCTCTCAAAACATGATTCATTAATCGCATGAAGGTACTGGGTGCATTGGTTAATCCAAAAGGCATGACTAACCACTCATACAAACCAAATTTTGTTTTGAAAGCTGTTTTCCATTCATCACCTTCTCTCATTCTAATCTGATGGTACCCACTTCTCAAATCAATTTTAGAGAACACAACAGAACCACTCAATTCATCTAACATATCATCTAACCTAGGAATAGGATGACGATACCTAACAGTTATATTATTGATGGCCCTACAATCAACACACATGCGCCAAGTACCATCCTTCTTAGGCACTAAAATTACAGGAACAGCACAAGGACTTAAACTTTCACGCACATAGCCTTTTCCTAAAAGCTCTCGTACTTGCCTTTGTATCTCCTTTGTTTCTTCAGGGTTGGCGCGGTAGGCGGGTCGATTGGGAAGTGATGCTCCTGGAATGAGGTCAATTTGATGTTCTATGCCACGCAATGGAGGTAGACCAGCGGGTATATCCTCCGGAAAGACATCTTTAAAATCCTGCAAGAGATCACGAACAGCTCTAGGAAGACAAGTTAAGTCATTAGCAAAAATCACGTCATCCTTGTACACGAGTACAACGACAACTTGATCTGGGTTTTGCCTCACGTCTCTCATTTCTGATTTTGTGGCTAACATGACTAAGTTCTCTCCCTCTCTTTTATTTTTACCTCTCATATTTGGCTTGTGGCACTCACTCGCTGTTTTGTGGATGTCTCTCGAATTCTTTTTCTCTCCCTCTTTCCCACTTACAAATTTTACTTCAGAAACTTTTTGTACATGCTCAGCCATGATTTGTTGTGGTGTCATTGGTCGAAGCACCAAATCTTTTCCTTTCCACTTGATGGTGTACTGGTTGGTTCTACCACAATGTTGAGCTGAAAGATCATATTGCCACGGCCTTCCCAACAGCAAGTGACACACTTTCATGGGCACAACGTCACACTCAACAGTGTCAATATAATCACCAATCTTGAATTGGACCTTCACCATATGTGTGATTTTCAGTTCACCACAATCACTCAACCATTGAACATGATATGGGTGGGGGTGTTGGAGCATTTTCAATCCAAGTTTCTCACACATGTCTATACTAGCAAGATTGTGGCAACTCCCACCATCAATAATAACCTTGCATACCTTGTCATGAACTTTAGCTCTTGTTTGGAACAGATTGTGCCGCTGTCCAATGTCATCCTCTTTAATCTGCACACTCAAAACTTTTGTGACAACAAGAGAGGTTCCTTCTTCAAAATCACAATACTTCTGTTCATTTTCTTGTGTAGCATCATCGTCCTCATCTTCTTCAAGTTCACTACAGGAATCATATTCTCCATTCTCCATGATCAGCATAGCACGCTTATTGGGGCATTCCTTCCTCATGTGACCACGACCACCACATGTAAAGCACTCAATTTTGCTGCTTTTCCCACTTGATCCCATTGAAGATGCGGCTGATGCAGCAGGTTTACTTCTCTCCTTTTGGGCTGATGTTTCACTCCTAATAGGGGCTGCACGCACATTGGAATGGCTACCACTACCAGAATTTTCCATTATACCTTTCCCAACATTGAATTGGGGTACAAACTTGCTCCCACTTGATGTAGCTCTAGCTGAAAATGGCATAGTCCTATTTGGCCTTGAGTCTTCTTGCAGTTGTCTTTCAGCCTTGGAAGCTAGATGCACCAACTCCACCACATTGCGATATGGCTGCAAATCAACAACTCGCTTCACATTTGAATTCAGCCCAAACAGAAACCTTGACATGGATTGCTCTTCATCTTCATGTATATTGGCTCTTATCATTGACTTCTCCATCTCCTTATGATACTCTTCAACGGTCATTTTTCCTTGCCTCAAATTCTGGAGCTTGTCAAAGATGTCACGCTTATAATGCTTTGGGATGAATCTGGCCCTCATTTCTCTTTTCATTTCAGCCCATGTAGCTACAGCAGGTTCTCCCTCTTCTTCTCGCTGGTTTTGAACTTGCTCCCACCAGATTAGAGCATAGTCTTCAAATTCAAGAGAGGCCATTGCTAATTTCTTCTGTTCGGAATAGTTGTGCATGCGAAAAATCTTGTCAACTTTTAATTCCCATGTGAGGTATGTTTCTGGATCAGATCCACCATCAAACTTAGGCATGGTAAATTTAAGTTTACCAAACCTCTCCTCCTCGTGCCGCAAACGACCATAGTTGCCTTGGCGACGAAATCTGCCATCTCGGTGCTGCTCATAATTATCTTCCTCAAATTCTTCTTCGCTGTCTTCATCGTATAAATTGGCCCTCCGGTGGCCGCCTCCACGACCAGCAGCATATTCATCACGACCACGACCAGCAGCACCTACACCACGACCACGACCAGCAGCACCAACATTTCCTCTCCCGGGAGCTCCATGTACACTTGCATCTTCAGGACCTTGACGTAGCTCTCGCACAATATCAGCAACAAGATCAGCCCTCATTGCTTCAATATTTTGGGTGAGCTGCTCATTCACATTGCCCATAAGTTGTTGCAAATCTTGTGACAACTTGTCTTGCTTCTCTTCAATTGGGTCAAGACTGTTTTTGAACTCTCGACGGAGATGATCACGCAAGGCATTGAAGTGAAACCGGGTGATGGGTTCATTGAGATGCCCATTACCTTCAACCTCGTACGTGTCTCCGGTACCTGCCATGATTAGTTGTGCAAAGTTCTATACTACAGCACGGGATATGTGTGTGACATCTCGATCTCACCTTCACTTACCAACCGAAGCTCGTGTAACTTCCAAGTGAGAGCAGAACATGCTCAACTGTGGTGCCGGTGGTTGGTATAGAGAGAGATAATTAAGCGAATACAAGTCTAGGGTTGCACATGCAGGGGCTGTTTTGTGGAGCTTTGGGTGGGGGTATATATGTGGAAACAGCACACTAATCTGCAGTCTAGTTCTTGTTAAACCAAGTAATCATCCACACAAGATTCGAATGCCTTAGTTGCTGAATAGGATATAAGTGTAGAACAAGAACACTCAGCAATGAATCAGATTTGCTGCAACAGGAATTTTTGGATGATACACACTTGACTACTGTTTCAGCTCACACCACACAAACAAGGATTTCTCAAGATATAAGTGAAGATCAGTCCCAGATTTTCTCTTCTTTCTTTCTTTCCTTTTTTTTTTTTTTTGTATTTGACACACTTTTCAACAGGGGACTTGATCTGAACACACACTTGGTGGAACTTCACGAATTTTATTTTGCAAAGGAAGAACTCAACAACCAAAACAGGAGCTGAAACTTTGGCAGCAAACAACCACGAACAGATCTATTTTTTTTTTTTGGACGGAAATGAACACAAATGGAGAACGCAGATGGGGAAAAACTCAGCAACTAAAACAAAAAAATCTAATGGACAAGAACCTGATAAAACTCACCAAACCAACAGATCTAAGACTGAAAAAGGCTATAGGTAAAGGGAAATATTTTTGTGGGGCTTTTTCTGGACTGTAGGAATGAAAACAACTAAAACTAAACTAGGGATACAAGATCCTACCGTGTCAACCGAGGCTCTGATACCAAGATGATGCGGGGTGCCCGATCTTCACGGAGGATCTGCTTGATGATCGAAACAACGCCACCTGAAGGGTACGAAGGAAACCCTCGATCCCAGCCAACAACGTTGTCGGGTAATGGAGAAGTAGTGCAACCTGACAAAACCGAAGCTAACTATTGCAATGCAACAACCAGCAACAAGTATTCGCCCAACCACACTCTCAGTTTTCCAATCCACACAACCACGCACGAAGTTGGAAGCACGAACTGGTCGCCGCCTCAACGGCTGCTGTTGTAAATCACAAAGTGAGTTTACCCTCTCACAAGGCAAGTTTACAAGAGCTAAGGAGGAAGTGAACTCTCAAACAATATTCTGGTTGCACTTAGCTAACCTATGCTGAAAACAGATTGCCAAAGAGTTGTGCTTGAAGTGGGGAAAGGGGTACTTATACTAGGAACAGCCCTCCTAGCTTAGGTGTGAAGCCAGCACGAAAATGAGGCTCAAATTCGTGGTAACTTGGGTGGATGGGAAGCAGAAGTGTGGAGCCTCGCGCAGCAATAAATGTCTTGACAGCTCAGCATTGGAAATCACATATCTTTTGACTTGGGTCTTCAAAAGGTGCACGGTTTCTTTTGCTGCAAAATAGATTTGATTTCCTGTCCAATGTGTCCCTCCAAACGTGTTACACACGTTCATGTTCATGTGTCATGGCCCAGCAAGATCAGCGACGAAAACTGGAGCTGCACTTGCGATGTATTTTTGACTGGAACAGCTTGCTGGATTCCATGGTGTAATCCTCCAACTCCTTCTCGTCCCACTGGGCCCATGGGGTGTAAGGTGAGGTCCTCAAGCAATGCACGCCGTTGATGAAGTCTTGTTCGTTGCACTTTTCTCCATAGGCTTGAATTATCTCCATAGGTAGAAACCTGAGTAAAAGCAACACACAAGATTTAGGCAGTATATAGTTCTCATTCATATCAATATTAGAATCAGCTAGAAGCGCATTCACCTCTTGTTGTATATGTTTAGCACGGCTCCTTGTCATGGGACCCAAGTATGTCTTCTTTGGAGAGGTTTCACCTTGTATTTTTGTAGCTTCATCTTGTGAACATGATGATGCATGAGATGAACCAGGGATGTCCTCATCAGAAGCTCTCTCTCACGACACAAGCTCATCCTCGCCCATATTACATTCAATGGTTTAACAACAGCGGCAAAGTTAAGGTAACACGTACCGTTCGTGTGCATTTTACTATTGCTGCATACTCTGATTATGTTGAATGTGATGTTGTTCCTATGCAAGCATGCACTCTTTTACTTGGTAGACCATGGCAATTTGATACAAATTCTGTACATCATGGTAGCACAAACCAATATTCTCTTGTTCATAATGATAAACAAATTGTGTTACTTCCTATGTCTCCTGAAAATATCTTGAAAGATGATGTTGCTCGAGCTAGTAGAGCACATAATGAGGAGAAAAAGCTGAGCGAAAATCAGATTGTTGCAAAATAATTGATGCCTTCTAAGAGTACTTCCAACTCTGATACGAAACATGCTAATGAAATTCGTTTGAAAAGTACTTGCTTACTTGCTAGCAAATCTGATATTTCTGAAATTGATGTGACTACTACCGCCTGTTATGCTATTGTTTACAAAGAGGTGTTGTTTTCTTTTGAGGACATGCCTCCTTCTTTGCCACCTGCGCTTGCTAACATTTTGCAGGAGTTCGTGGACGTTTTTCCACAAGATGTACCTCCAGGATTGCCACCTATTCGTGGAATCGAGCATCAAATTGACTTAATTTCTAGAGCATCACTACCCAACCATGCGCCATATCGAACCAACCCGGAGGAGACCAAAGAGATTCAGCGACAAATTCAAGTACTACTTGATAAAGGTCATATTCGTGAGTCTCTTAGTCCATGTGCTGTACCTATTATATTGGTTCCTAAGAAAGATGGTTCATCGTGCATGTGTACTGATTGTAGGGCTATCAATAATATTACTATTCGTTAACGTCATCCTATAGCACGTTTAGATGATATGCTTGATGAATTGAGTGGTTGTACCATGTTCTCTAAAGTTGATTTGCATAGTGGTTACCACCAAATTCGGATGAAATTAGGAGATGAATGGAAAACAGCTTTTAAAACTAAGTTCGGTTTATATGAGTGGTTAGTAATGCCTTTTGGTCTCACTAATGCACCTAGCACCTTCATGATATTTATGAACGAAGTTTTGCGTAATTTTATTGGACGTTTTGTGGTGGTTTACTTTGATGATATCCTCATATATAGCACATCTTTAGAGGAACACTTGGATCATTTGCGTACTGTTTTTACTGCTTTACGCCATGCACGTTTGTTTGGAAATATTGAGAAGTGCACCTTTTGCACGGATCGAGTTGCTTTTCTTGGCTTTGTTGTTACAGCACAAGGTATTGAAGTTGATCCAGCCAAGATTGAACCAATTTGGAGTTGTCCGCAACCTCTAACGGTCACCCAATTGAGGAGTTTTCTCGGGCTTGCTGGATTTTATAGGCGTTTCGTCAAAGATTTTGGATCCATTGCTGCAGCACTTTATGAGCTTACAAAAAAAGATGTTCCCTTTGTTTGGGGCGATGCACAACAAGAGCTTTCATGTTACTGAAAGAAAGGTTAACTCATGCTCCTTTGTTGCAACTTCCTAATTTCAATAAGACTTTTGATCTTGAATGTGATGCTAGTGGTATTGGATTAGGAGGTGTGTTATTACAATAGGGCAAACCTGTTACATATTTTAGTGAAAAACTAAGTGGGCCAAGTCTGAATTATTCTACTTATGATAAAGAATTATATGCTCTAGTTCGAACATTAGAAACTTGGCAACATTATCTATGGCCCAAAGAATTTGTTATACATTCTGATCATGAATCATTGAAGCACCTTCGTAGTCAAGCTAAGTTAAATAAACGGCATGCAAAGTGGGTCAAATTTATTGAGTCTTTTCCTTACATTATTAAACAAAAAAGGGTAAAGATAATATTATTGCTGATGCTTTGTCACGTAGTTATACAATGCTATCTCAGCTTGACTTCAAAATATTTGGATTGAAAACAATTAAGCAACAATATGTGCATGATGCTGAATTTAAAGATGTGTTGCAGAATTGCAAAGAGGGCAAAACTTGGAACAAATTCGTCCTCAATGATGGGTTTGTGTTCTGTGCTAACAAACTATGTATTACGGATAGCTCTGTTCGTCTTTTGTTGTTACATAAGGCACATGGAGGAGGTTTGATGGGTCACTTTGGAGTAAAGAAGACAGAGGATGTACTCGCGACACACTTCTTTTGGCCGCGGATGCGTAGGGATGTTGAGAGATTCGTTGCTCGCTGCACTACATGTCAAAAAGCTAAGTCACTCTTAATCCCCATGGTTTATATATGCCTCTTCCTGTTCCTTGTGTACCTTGGGAGGATATTTCGATGGACTTTGTTTTGGGATTGCCTCGTACACAGAAGGGGAGGGATAGTATTTTTGTTGTTGTGGATCGGTTTTCTAAGACGGCACATTTTATTCCTTGTCACAAGAGTGATGATGCTGCACATGTTGCTGATTTATTCTTTCGTGAAATTGTTCGTTTACATGGTGTGCCCAATACTATTGTTTCAGATCGTGATACTAAATTTCTTAGTCATTTTTGGAGATGTTTATGGGCTAGATTGGGGACAAAATTGCTGTTTAGTACTACATGTCATCCCCAAACTGATGGACAAACTGAAGTTGTGAATAGAACTCTGTCTACTATGTTAAGGGATGTTCTAAAGAAGAACTTAAATTTATGGGAAGATTGTTTACCTCATATTGAGTTTGCTTATAATCGTTCAATACATTCTACCACAAAGATGTGCCCTTTTGAAGTTGTATATGGTTTTGTTCCTCGTGCACCAATTGATTTATTACTTTTACCATCTTCGGTGCAAAATAATTTAGATGCATCACAACATGCTAAACTAATATTTAAATTGCATGCTACTACTAAGGCCAATATAGAACATATGAATGCGAAATTTAAAATTGCTGGTGATAAGGGAAAAAAACATGTTGTATTTGATGTTGGAGATCTTGTTTGGTTACATTTGCGCAAAGAACGTTTTCCTGATTTGCGCAAGTCCAAATTAATGCCACGCGCTGCTGGTCCTTTTAAAGTGTTACAAAAAATTAATGATAATGCATAAAAACTTGAGCTTCCTACAGAATATGGTACTGTAAGCCCTTCATTTAACATTGCAGATTTGAAGCCATACTTCGGAGAGGATGATGACATTGCGTCGAGGACGACTTCATTTCAAGAAGGGGAGGATGATGAGGACATCCCACATGCTGATACAACCGTTGCACCTACAACAACAATACAAGGACCTATCACACGAGCGCGTGCACAACAACTTAATTATCAGGTACTTTCGTTTCTTGGAATCAATCCTCACATACATGAACATATGATGCTGCCGAAATCAGACGTGTTTGTCATACTTAGGAATGATGGACCTAGCAAGGATGAGAGGGACAAACAGTGGAGCATGATCTCGCATGAAGAGGATTTAAGATGATGCCACTTATGGAGAATTCATATATTAAAGCCACCATAGAGAGAGGAGAAGAGTTGGACGAATTGTACTTCATATTTTCGTCCATATATTCGTATGGTGCTGCGTCACCTTTTAATTATGGGCTAGGCCCATGTATTTTCGTCCAAATTAAGTGTGAGAACAATTAGAGTCCGTATAAGTGGAAGGAAACCGACTTAGGGTGGAATTCGACCCCTTTTCCAAGGCTGGCCGACTCCCCCTTCGTCCCTCCATATATACACCGTTTAGGTCTTCGTTTAGACGCGGATTTTGTTTAGTTTAAGACTTAGCCATTGCTATTCTTCGCCAAAAACTCTAGTGTCGGTCCAAACCTATTGTACTTCGCACTTGCAGAATCCCAAATATAAATCTTTCATCTTTATTCCGCAATATCTTGATTGCATCTATAATTCTTGCTAGTTCTTCGATTACTTACAGGAATTGATCTACGGATCAGGTTGATCTAGCTCCGGCGAGATCAATAGCCTCAGGAAGTTGGTGTAGCGATTGCATTGGCGCAACGTCTCGCACGTTTGTAGTCGGATCGTTAACGTCGACCTCCACCCAAATCATTAGCTACTGTCTCATCGAAAGATCAGGCAACCTTACCCTATCACCCTCCTTACGTCATCTGACCCATTGCACCCCTCCCAGCCATCTAGGAGTATCAGTAGCACTTTTAGGTCATCCTAAAGCACGTGTGACAATCGTAGCCATCTGGACCCTCGTGGACCCTTCCTAGCCATCTAGGACTATACGGACCCTCCTTACGTCATCTGACCCATTGCACCCCTCCCAGCCATCTTGGTGTATTAATAGCACTTTAGGTAACACAAAAGCACTTGCGACAATTTTAGCCATCTGGATGCCCGTGGACCCCTCCTAGCCATTTAGGAGTAAACGAACCCTCCGTAAGTCATCTGACACATTGCATCCCTTCTAGCCATCTAGGAGTATCATTAGCACTTTTAAGTCATCCTAAAGCACTTGCGACAATCGTAGCCATTTGGACCCCCGTGGACCCCTCCAAGTCATCTAGGACTTATGGACCCTCCTTACGTCATCTGACCCATTGCACCCCTCCCAGCCATTTAGGTGTATTAATAGCACTTTAGGTCATACTAACGCACTTGCGACAATTGTAGCCATCTGGACGCCCGTGGACCCCTCCTAGCCATTTAGGAGTAAACGGACCCTCCTTAAGTCATCTGACCCATTGCACCCCTCCCAGCCATCTAGGAGTATCAGTAGCACTTTTACTTCATCCCAATGCACGTGCGACGAGCGTAGCCATCTAGGAGTATGCGGACCATCCTTATATCATCTGAACGATTTCACCCCTCCAAGCCATCTAGAAGTATCAGTAGCACTTTTAGGTCATCCTAAAGCACTTGCGAAAATCGTAGCCATCTGGACCCTCGTGGACCCCTCCTAACCATCTAGGAGTATACGAACCCTCCTTACATCATCTTTCCCATTGCACCCCTCCTTGGTATCAAGAAATATCAGTAGCACTTTTAGGTTATCCTAAAGCACTTGCGATGATCGTAGCCATCTGGACCCCCGTGGACCCCTCCTAACCATCTAGGACTACATGGACCCTCCTTACGTCATCTGACTCATTACACCCCCCCTAGCCATCTAAGAGTATTAGTAGCACTTTTAGGACATTTGAAAGCACGTGCGACAATCGTAGCCATCTGGACCCCCATGGACCCCTGCTAGCCATTTAGGACTATACAGACCCGCCTTACGTCATCTGACCCAGTGCACCCCTCCCAGCCATCTAGGAGTATCACTAGCACTTTTAGGTCTTACTAAAGCACTTGCAACAACCGTAGCCATCTGGACCCCCGTGGACCCCTCCAAGCCATCTAGGACTTGCGGACCCTCCTTATGTCATCTGACCCATTGCACCCCTCCAAGCCATCCAGGACTATCGGTAGCACTTTTAGGTCATCCGAAAGCACGTGCGACGATCGAAGCCATCTATGAGTATACGGACCCTACTTACGCCATCTGACTCATTGCACCCCTCCAAGCCATCTAGGAGTATCAGTTGCACTTTTAGGTCATCCTAAAGCACGTGCGATAATCATAGCCATCTAGACCCCCGTGGACCCCTCCTAGCCATCTAGGACTATATGTACCATCCTTTCGTCATCTGACCCATTGGACCCCTCCCAACCATCTGGACACCTGTGGACCCCTCCTAGCCATTAAGGTGTAAACGAACCCTCCTTAAGTCACCTAGCACATTGCACCCCTTCCAGCCATCTAGGAGTATCAGTACCACTTTTAGGTCATCCGAAAAGCACGTGCGACAATCGTAGCCATCTGGACCCCCGTGGACCCGTCCAAGCCATCTAGGATTTTACGGACCCTCCTTACGTCACCTAACCCATTGCACCCCTTCCAGCCATTTGGAGAATCAGTAGCACTTTTAGATCATCCTAAAGCACTTGCGACGATCGTAGCCATCTGGACCGCCGTGGACCCCTCCTAACCATTTAGGAATATACGAACACTCGTTACGTCATCTGATGCATTGCACCCCTCCCAGCCATCGAGGAGTATCAGTAACACTTTTAGGTCATCCAAAAGCACTTGGGACGATCGTTGCCATCTGGACCCCCGTGGACCCCTCCTAACCATGTAGGAGTATAAGAACACTCCTTACGTCATCTGACCCATTGCACCCCTCCCAGCCATCTAGGAGTATCTGTAGCACTTTTAGGTCATCCTAAAGCACTTGCGACGATCGTAGCCATCTGAACCACCGTGGACCCCTCCTAGCCAGCTAGGACTATACGGACCCTCCTTACATCATCTGACCCATTGCACCTCTCCCTGCCATCTAGAAGTATCAGTAGCACTTTTAGGTCATCCAAAAGTACATGCGACAATCGTAGCCATCTGGACCCCCGTGGAACCCTCCAAGCCATCTAGGACTTCGTGGACCCTCCTTACGTCATCTGACCCATTGCACCCCTCCCAGCCATCTAGGAGTATCATTAGCATTTTTAGGTCATCGGAAAGCACGTGCGACGATCGTAGCCATCTAGGTGTATACGGACCGCCCTTACGTCATCTTGCCGACTTCACCACTCCTAGCCATTTAGGATTATCAGTAGCACTTTTAGGTTATCCTAAAGCACATGCGATAATGATAGCTATCTGGACCCCCGTGGATCCCTCCTAGCCAGCTAGAAGTATACAGACCCTCCCCACGTCATTTTACTCATTGCAACCCTCCCAGCCATCTGGTAGTATCAGTAGCACTTTTAAATCATCCTAAAGCAATTGCGACGATCATAGCCATCTGGACTCCCATGGACCCCTCCTATCCATCAAGCAGTATACGAACCCTCCTTACGTCATCTGACCCATTGCACCACACCCAGCCATCTAGGAGTATCAGTAGCACTTTTAAGACATCAGAAAGCACGTGCGACAATCGTAGCCATCTGGACCCCCTTGGACCACTCCTTACCATTTAGGACTATACGGACCCTCCTTATGTAATCTGACCCATTGCACCCCTCCCAGCTATCTAGGAGTATCAGTAGCACTTTTAGGTCATCCGAGCACGTGCGACGATCGTAGCCATCTAGGATTATATGGACCCTCCTTACGTCATCTGATCGACTTCACCCCTCCCAGCCATCTAGGACTATCGGTAGCACTTATAGGTTATCCTAAAGCACGTGCGATAATCATAGCTATCTGGACCCCCGTGGACCCCTCCTAGCCAGCAAGCAGTATACAGACCCTCCTTTCGTCATCTGACCCATTGCACTCCTCCCAGCCATCTAGGAGTATCAGTAGCACTTTTAGGTCATCCTAAAGCACTTGCGGCGATCGTAACCATCTGGACCCCCGTGGACCCCTCCTAACCATCTAGGAGTATACGAACCCTCCTTATGTCATCTCACCCATTGTACCACTCCCAGCCATCTAGAAGTATCAGTAGCACTTTTAGGACATCAAAAAGCACGTGCGACAATCGTAGCCATCTGGACCCCCGTGGAACCCTCCAAGTCATCTAGGACTTTACGGACCCTCCTTACGTCATCTGACCCATTGCACCCCTCCCAGCCATCTAGGAGTATCAGTAGCACTTTTAGGTTATCCTAAAGCACGTGCGACAATCGTAGCCATCTGGACCCCCATGGACCCCTCCTAGCCATCTAGGACTATACGGACCCTCATTTCGTCATCTGACCCATTGCACCACACCCAACCATGTAGGAGTATCAGTAGCACTTTTATGACATTAGAAAGCAAGTGTCACAATCGTAGCCTTCTGGACCCCTGTGGAACCCACCAAGCCATCTAGGACTTTACGGACCCTCGTTACGTCATCTGACCCATTGCACCCCTCCCAGCCATCTAGGAGTATAAGTAGTACTTTTAGGTCATCCGAAAGCACGTGCGACGATCGTAGCCATCTAGGAGTATACGAACCCTCCTTACGTCATCTGACCGACTTCACCCCTCGCAGTCATCTATGATTATCAGTAGCTCTTTTATGTTATCCTAAAGCACGTGTGATAATCATAGGTATCTGGACCCCCGTGTACCCCTGCTAGCCAGCTAGGAGTATACGGACCATCCTTTCGTCATCTGACCCATTGGACCCCTCCCAACCATCTGGACACCTGTGGACCCCTCCTAGCCATTAAGGTGTAAACGAACCCTCCTTAAGTCACCTAGCCCATTGCACCCCTTCCAGCCATCTAGGAGTACCAGTAGCACTTTTAGGTCATCCGAAAGCACGTGCGACAATCGTAGCCATCTGGACCCCCGTGGACCCCTCCAAGCCATCTAGGATTTTACGGACCCTCCTTACGTCACCTAACCCATTGCACCCCTTCCAGCCATATAGGAGAATCAGTAGCACTTTTAGATCATCCTAAAGCACTTGCGACGATCGTAGCCATCTGGACCGCCGTGGACCCCTCCTAACCATTTAGGAATATACGAACACTCGTTACGTCATCTGACGAATTGCACCCCTCCCAACCATCTAGGAGTATCAGTAACACTTTTAGGTCATCCAAAAGCACTTGCGACGATCGTAGCCATCTGGACCCCCGTGGACCCCTCCTAACCATCTAGGAGTATTAGAACACTCCTTACGTCATCTGACACATTGCACCCCTCCCAGCCATGTAGGAGTATCAGTAGCACTTTTAGGTCATCCTAAAGCACTTTCGACGATCGTAGCCATCTGAACCACCGTGGACCCCTCCTAGCCAACTAGGACTATACGGACCCTCCTTACGTCATCTGACCCATTGCACCCCTCCCATCCATCTAGAAGTATGAGTAGCACTTTTAGGTCATCCGAAAGTGCATGCGACAATCGTAGCCATCTGGACCCCCGTGGAACCCTCCAAGCCATCTAGGACTTCGTGGACCCTCCTTACGTCATCTGACCCATTGCACCCCTCCCAACCATCTAGGAGTATTAGTAGCATTTTTAGGTCATCGGAAAGCACGTGCGACGATCGTAGCCATCTAGGTGTATACGGACCCCCCTTACGTCATCTGACCGACTTCACCACTCCTAGCCATTTAGGATTATCAGTAGCACTTTTAGGTTATCCTAAAGCACATGCGATAATGATAGCTATCTGGACCCCTGTGGATCCCTCCTAGCCAGCTAGGAGTATACAGACCCTCCTCACGTCATTTTACCCATTGCACCCCTCCCAGCCATCTGGTAGTATCAGTAGCACTTTTAAATCATCCTAAAGCAATTGCGACGATCGTAGCCATATGGACTCCCATGGACCCCTCCTATTCATCAAGCAGTATACGAACCCTCCTTACGTCAACTGACCCATTGCACCACACCCAGCCATCTAGGAGTATCAGTAGCACTTTTAAGACATCAGAAAGCACGTGCGACAATCGTAGCCATTTGGACCCCCTTGGACCACTCCTAACCATTTAGGACTATACGGACCCTCCTTATGTAATCTGACCCATTGCACCCCTCCCAGCTATCTAGGAGTATCAGTAGCACTTTTAGGTCATCCGAAAGCACGTGCGACGATCGTAGCCATCTAGGATTATACGGACCCTCCTTACGTCATCTAACCGACTTCACCCCTCCCAGCCATCTAGGACTATCGGTAGCACTTATATGTTATCCTAAAGCACATGCGATAATCATAGCTATCTGGACCCCTCCTAGCCAGCAAGCAGTATACAGACCCTCCTTTTGTCATCTGACCCATTGCACTCCTCCCAGCCATCTAGGAGTATCAGTAGCACTTTTAGGTCATCCTAAAGCACTTGCGGCGATCGTAACCATCTGGACCCCCGTGGACCCCTCCTAACCATCTAGTAGTATACGAATCCTCCTTATGTCATCTCACCCATTGTACCACTCCCAGCCATCTAGAAGTATCAGTAGCACTTTTAGGTTATCCTAAAGCACGTGCGACAGTCGTAGCCATCTGGACCCCCATGGACCCCTCCTAGCCATCTAGGACTATACGGACCCTCATTTCGTCATCTGACCCATTGCACCACACCCAACCATGTAGGAGTATCAGTAGCACTTTTATGACATTAGAAAGCAAGTGTCACAATCGTAGCCTTCTGGACCCCTGTGGAACCCACCAAGCCATCTAGGACTTTACGGACCCTCGTTACGTCATCTGACCCATTGCACCCCTCCCAGCCATCTAGGAGTATAAGTAGTACTTTTAGGTCATCCGAAAGCACGTGCGACGATCGTAGCCATCTAGGAGTATACGAACCCTCCTTACGTCATCTGACCGACTTCACCCCTCGCAGTCATCTATGATTATCAGTAGCTCTTTTATGTTATCCTAAAGCACGTGTGATAATCATAGGTATCTGGACCCCCGTGTACCCCTGCTAGCCAGCTAGGAGTATACGGACCATCCTTTCGTCATCTGACCCATTGGACCCCTCCCAACCATCTGGACACCTGTGGACCCCTCCTAGCCATTAAGGTGTAAACGAACCCTCCTTAAGTCACCTAGCCCATTGCACCCCTTCCAGCCATCTAGGAGTACCAGTAGCACTTTTAGGTCATCCGAAAGCACGTGCGACAATCGTAGCCATCTGGACCCCCGTGGACCCCTCCAAGCCATCTAGGATTTTACGGACCCTCCTTACGTCACCTAACCCATTGCACCCCTTCCAGCCATATAGGAGAATCAGTAGCACTTTTAGATCATCCTAAAGCACTTGCGACGATCGTAGCCATCTGGACCGCCGTGGACCCCTCCTAACCATTTAGGAATATACGAACACTCGTTACGTCATCTGACGAATTGCACCCCTCCCAACCATCTAGGAGTATCAGTAACACTTTTAGGTCATCCAAAAGCACTTGCGACGATCGTAGCCATCTGGACCCCCGTGGACCCCTCCTAACCATCTAGGAGTATTAGAACACTCCTTACGTCATCTGACACATTGCACCCCTCCCAGCCATGTAGGAGTATCAGTAGCACTTTTAGGTCATCCTAAAGCACTTTCGACGATCGTAGCCATCTGAACCACCGTGGACCCCTCCTAGCCAACTAGGACTATACGGACCCTCCTTACGTCATCTGACCCATTGCACCCCTCCCATCCATCTAGAAGTATGAGTAGCACTTTTAGGTCATCCGAAAGTGCATGCGACAATCGTAGCCATCTGGACCCCCGTGGAACCCTCCAAGCCATCTAGGACTTCGTGGACCCTCCTTACGTCATCTGACCCATTGCACCCCTCCCAACCATCTAGGAGTATTAGTAGCATTTTTAGGTCATCGGAAAGCACGTGCGACGATCGTAGCCATCTAGGTGTATACGGACCCCCCTTACGTCATCTGACCGACTTCACCACTCCTAGCCATTTAGGATTATCAGTAGCACTTTTAGGTTATCCTAAAGCACATGCGATAATGATAGCTATCTGGACCCCTGTGGATCCCTCCTAGCCAGCTAGGAGTATACAGACCCTCCTCACGTCATTTTACCCATTGCACCCCTCCCAGCCATCTGGTAGTATCAGTAGCACTTTTAAATCATCCTAAAGCAATTGCGACGATCGTAGCCATATGGACTCCCATGGACCCCTCCTATTCATCAAGCAGTATACGAACCCTCCTTACGTCAACTGACCCATTGCACCACACCCAGCCATCTAGGAGTATCAGTAGCACTTTTAAGACATCAGAAAGCACGTGCGACAATCGTAGCCATTTGGACCCCCTTGGACCACTCCTAACCATTTAGGACTATACGGACCCTCCTTATGTAATCTGACCCATTGCACCCCTCCCAGCTATCTAGGAGTATCAGTAGCACTTTTAGGTCATCCGAAAGCACGTGCGACGATCGTAGCCATCTAGGATTATACGGACCCTCCTTACGTCATCTAACCGACTTCACCCCTCCCAGCCATCTAGGACTATCGGTAGCACTTATATGTTATCCTAAAGCACATGCGATAATCATAGCTATCTGGACCCCTCCTAGCCAGCAAGCAGTATACAGACCCTCCTTTTGTCATCTGACCCATTGCACTCCTCCCAGCCATCTAGGAGTATCAGCAGCACTTTTAGGTCATCCTAAAGCACTTGCGGCGATCGTAACCATCTGGACCCCCGTGGACCCCTCCTAACCATCTAGTAGTATACGAATCCTCCTTATGTCATCTCACCCATTGTACCACTCCCAGCCATCTAGAAGTATCAGTAGCACTTTTAGGTTATCCTAAAGCACGTGCGACAGTCGTAGCCATCTGGACCCCCATGGACCCCTCCTAGCCATCTAGGACTATACGGACCCTCATTTCGTCATCTGACCCATTGCACCACACCCAACCATCTAGGAGTATCAGTAGCACTTTTATGACATTAGAAAGCACCTGTGACAATCGTAGCCTTCTGGACCCCCGTGGAACCCACCAAGCCATCTAGGACTTTACGGACCCTCGTTACGTCATCTGACCCATTGCACCCCTCCCAGCCATCTAGGAGTATAAGTAGTACTTTTAGGTCATCCGAAAGCACGTGCGACGATCGTAGCCATCTAGGAGTATACGAACCCTCCTTACGTCATCTGACCGACTTCACCCCTCCCAGTCATCTAGGATTATCAGTAGCTCTGTTATGTTATCCTAAAGCACGTGTGATAATCATAGGTATCTGGACCCCCGTGAACCCCTGCTAGCCAGCTAGAAGTATACCGACCCTCCTTACGTTATCTGACCCATTCTGTCTGATCTTTCACCGCTAGAACCACCGAGATAATAAATCTTCCAACAACGTGAGCGATACACGTAGCCTGAAGATGGGGAACGCCAATCCTGGGAGCAACTCGACGACGAACGACGAACCTCACGCTGAATCAACCACGCCAAAAACACGACAACTCTTGGCAGATCAAAGAACCTTCGCGCACACAAGATTACTCTCGACCATTCAAGAACTCTCTTGTCTTTATTCCAAAGATAACTGACGAACGTCCGACACGCCGTCTACACGCCGGTCCCTTAGGACGGAGGCGACCTTGAACACTATGTTCTACATAATTTTCAACTCCATGTACGTGACCAGATCTGAATCCAGTCCAATCTCTACTTGTCTTTTTTTTTTGTACGTCCCTCGGCCGGAAATCCAGTAGAATACAAACAAAACAAGGAAACCTACTTCCGCACAAATTCGTTTCCTTGCTTTTCCGTTATACGCTGCCCAACCACAACAGCTGATCGAACAAGAAAAACCGCCCACGAATCAACTCCTCGTGATGGAAATCAGATCTCACCGAGATTGAAAACTGTACATGGCCTTCGATCTTCCTCGTGAACTCCAACTCGCCGAGCTGCAATTCCATGCCAACTCGTCTGCTTCCTTCCTCAACAATCCCAACAACGAACTAAATCTGCCAATTTATGCAAACCTGTAGAATAATCTTGAACTGCACGAACTCCCTCGCGGTGATCAATCTGGTGCTCTGATACCACATGATAAAGGATCAAGGGGATGATCCTCTGATTTTGTTCCAATCTTTCACAGCGAGTTACCCGACGATAAGCCCTTCCAACAACACCAATGGCGTCACCTGAAGGTGGGGAATAAATCCAGCAAGCAACATATTGATGAACTACACGCCTCAAACCTGAGCTCGATAATCCTAGAAGAACACAAGAACCCTCGCAGCAATCTATATTGATAACACGGCGGCGCCGTTTCCCCGGAGGGATGATACACCTCGAACACGAGATAGTTTTTAACCTAAATTTCGGACCCCTTATACCTAGGCCGGCCAACTCCTTATATGGGGAAGGTGGTTCGGCCAAAACACTTGGACTCAAACCTGGTTCGTTTTGGATAGGCCCAAACCGAACATGACCAGAATAGAAAACACAAATAAAGCCCAAACTATTTATTTCAAAGACCAAGTCGGTGGAGTCCTAAAATTGGGCTTCACCTCCTCTGTCCTGCCCATATCACATCTAGGAGTATCAGTAGCACTTTTAGGTCATCCAAAAGCACTTGCGATAATCATAACCATTTGTACCCCCGTGGACCACTCCTAGCCATTTAGGACTATACGGACCCTCCTTATGTCAAATGACCCATTGCACCACTCCCAGCCATCAAGGAGTATCAGTAGCACATTTAGGTCAGCCGAAAGCACTTGCGACGATCGTAGCCATCTAAGAGTATACGGACCCTCCTTACGTCATCTGACCGACTTCACCCCTCCCAGCCATCTAGGACTATCAGTAGCACTTTTAGCTTATCCTAAAGCACGTACGATAATAAGAGCTATCTGGACCCCTCCTAGCCAGCAAGGAGTATACGTACCCTCCTTGCGTCATCTGACTCATTGCACCCCTCCCAGCCATCTGGTAGTATCAGTAGCACTTTAAGATAATCCTAAAGCACTTGCAACGATCCTAGCCATCTGGATCCCCGTGGACCCCTCCTAACCATCTAGGAGTATACGAACCCTCCTTACGTCATCTGACCCATTGCACCCCTCCCAGCCATCTTGAAGTGTCAGTACCACTTTTAGATCATCCTAAAGCACGTGCGACAATCGTAGCCATCTGGAACCCCCGTGGACCCCTCCAAGCCATCTAGGACTTATGGACACTCCTTACGTCATCTGACCCATTGCACCCCTCCCAGCCATCTAGGAGTATCAGTAGCACTTTTAGGTCATCCTAAAGCACTTGCGATAATCGTAGCCATCTGGACCCCTGTGGACCACTCCTAGCCATTTAGGACTGTACAGACCCTCCTTATGTCATCTGACCCATTTCACCACTCCTAACCATATAGGAGTATCAGTAGCACTTTTAGGTCATCCGAAAGCACGTGCGACGATCATAGCCATGTAGGAGTATTCGGACCCTCCTTACATCATCTAACCGACTTCACCCCTTCTAGCCATCTAGGATTATCGGTACCACTTTTAGGTTATCCTAAAGCACGCGCGATAATCATAGCTATCTGGACCCCCGTGGACCCCTCCTAGCCAGCTAGGAGTATACGGACCCTCCTTACGTCATCTGACCAATTGCACCCCTTCCAGCAATCTGGTAGTATCAGTAGCAATTTTAGATCATGCTAAAGCACTTACGACGATCATAGCCATCTGGATCCCTGTGGACCCCTCCTAACCATCTTGGAGTATACGAACCCTCCTTACGTCATCTGACCCATTGCACCCCTCCCAGCCATCTAGAAGTATCAGTAGCACTTTTAGATATTCCTAAAGCACGTGCGACAATCGTAGCCATCGAGAGCCCCGTGGACCAAACCTACCATCTAGGACTATATGAAGCCTCCTTACGTCATCCGACCCATTGCACCACTCCCAGCCATCTAGGAGTATCAGAAGCACTTTTAGGACATCAGAATGCATGTGCGTCAATCGTAGACATCTGGACCCCCGTGGACCCCTCCTAGCAATTTAGGACTTTACGGACTCTCCTTATGTCATCTAACTCATTGCACCCCTCCCAGCCATCTTAGAGTATCAGTAGTTCTTTTAGGTGACACTAAAGCACTTGCGACAATCGTAGCCATCTGGACACCCGTGGACACCTCCAAGCCATCTAGGACTTATGGACCCTCCTTACGTCATCAAATCCATTGCACCCCTCCCAGCCATCTAGGAGTATCTGTAGCACTTTTAGGTCTTACTAAAGCACTTGCAACAACCGTAGCCATCTGGACCCCCGTGGACCCCTCCAAGCCATCTAGGACTTGCGGACCCTCCTTATGTCATCTGACCCATTGCACCCCTCCAAGCCATCCAGGACTATCAGTAGCACTTTTAGGTCATCCGAAAGCACGTGCGACGATCGAAGCCATTTATGAGTATACGGACCCTACTTACGCCATCTGACTCATTGCACCCCTCCAAGCCATCTAAGAGTATCAGTTGCACTTTTAGGTCATCCTAAAGCACGTGCGACAATCATAGCCATCTGGACCCCCGTGGACCCCTCCTAGCCATCTAGGACTATACGGACCATCCTTTCGTCATCTGACCCATTGGACCCCTCCCAACCATCAAGGAGTATCAATAGCACTTTTAGGTCACCCTAAGGCACTTGCGACGATCATAGCCATCTGGACCCCCGTGGACCCCTTCTAGACATCTAGGAGTATACGGACCCTACTTACGTCATCTGACCCATTGCACCCCTCCCAGCCATCTAGGAGTATCAGCAGCACTTTTAGGTCATCCTAAAGCACTTGCGATAATCATAGCCATTTGTACCCCCGTGGACCACTCCTAGCCATTTAGGACTATACGGACCCTCCTTATGTCATCCGACCCATTGCACCACTCCCAGCCATCTAGGAGGGTTGCGACGATCGTAGCCATCTAAGAGTATACGGACCCTCCTTACGTCATCTGACCGACTTCACCCCTCCTAGCCATCTAGGACTATCAGTAGCACTTTTAGGTTATCCTAAAGCACGTGCGATAATCATAGCTATCTGGACCCCCGTGGACCCCTCCTAGCCAGCAAGGAGTATACGTACCCTCCTTGCATCATCTGACCCATTGCACCCCTCCCAGCCATCTGGTAGTATCAGTAGCACTTTAAGATAATCCTAAAGCACTTGCGACGATCCTAGCCATCTGAATCCCCGTGGACCCCTCCTAACCATCTAGGAGTATACGAACCCTCCTTACGTCATCTGACCCATTGCACCCCTCCCAGGCATCTTGAAGTATCAGGAGCACTATTAGATCATCCTAAAGCACGTGCGACAATCGTAGCCATCTGGACCCCCGTGGACCCCTCCTACCATCTAGGACTATACGAACCCTACTTACGTCATCTGACCAATTGCACCACTTCCAGCCATCTAGGACTACCAGTAGCACTTTTAGGACATCAGAAAGCACGTGCGTCAATTGTAGACATCTGGACCGCCGTGGACCCCTCCAAGCCATTTAGGACTATACGGACCCTCTTTATGTCATCTAATTCATTGCACCCCTCCCAGCCATCCAAGAGTATCAGTAGTACTTTTAGTTAAAACTAAAGCACTTGCGACAATCGTAGCCATCTGGACCCCCGTGGACCCCTCCAAGCCATCTAGGACTTATGGACACTCCTTACGTCATCTGACCCATTGCACCCCTCCCAGCCATCTAGGAGTATCAGTAGCACTTTTAGGTCATCCTAAAGCACTTGCGATAATCGTAGCCATCTGGACCCCTGTGGACCACTCCTAGCCATTTAGGACTATACGGACCCTCCTTATGTCATCTGACCCATTTCACCACTCCTAACCATCTAGGAGTATCAGTAGCACTGTTAGGTCATCCGAAAGCACGTGCGACGATCATAGCCATGTAGGAGTATTCGGACCCTCCTTACATCATCTAACCGACTTCACCCCTTCTAGCCATCTAGGATTATCGGTACCACTTTTAGGTTATCCTAAAGCACGCGCGATAATCATAGCTATCTGGACCCCCGTGGACCCCTCCTAGCCAGCTAGGAGTATACGGACCCTCCTTACGTCATCTGACCAATTGCACCCCTTCCAGCAATCTGGTAGTATCAGTAGCAATTTTAGATCATGCTAAAGCACTTACGACGATCATAGCCATCTGGATCCCTGTGGACCCCTCCTAACCATCTTGGAGTATACGAACCCTCCTTACGTCATCTGACCCATTGCACCCCTCCCAGCCATCTAGAAGTATCAGTAGCACTTTTAGATATTCCTAAAGCACGTGCGACAATCGTAGCCATCGAGAGCCCCGTGGACCAAACCTACCATCTAGGACTATATGAAGCCTCCTTACGTCATCCGACCCATTGCACCACTCCCAGCCATCTAGGAGTATCAGAAGCACTTTTAGGACATCAGAATGCATGTGCGTCAATCGTAGACATCTGGACCCCCGTGGACCCCTCCTAGCAATTTAGGACTTTACGGACTCTCCTTATGTCATCTAACTCATTGCACCCCTCCCAGCCATCTTAGAGTATCAGTAGTACTTTTAGGTGACACTAAAGCACTTGCGACAATCGTAGCCATCTGGACACCCGTGGACACCTCCAAGCCATCTAGGACTTATGGACCCTCCTTACGTCATCAAATCCATTGCACCCCTCCCAGCCATCTAGGAGTATCTGTAGCACTTTTAGGTCTTACTAAAGCACTTGCAACAACCGTAGCCATCTGGACCCCCGTGGACCCCTCCAAGCCATCTAGGACTTGCGGACCCTCCTTATGTCATCTGACCCATTGCACCCCTCCAAGCCATCCAGGACTATCAGTAGCACTTTTAGGTCATCCGAAAGCACGTGCGACGATCGAAGCCATTTATGAGTATACGGACCCTACTTACGCCATCTGACTCATTGCACCCCTCCAAGCCATCTAAGAGTATCAGTTGCACTTTTAGGTCATCCTAAAGCACGTGCGACAATCATAGCCATCTGGACCCCCGTGGACCCCTCCTAGCCATCTAGGACTATACGGACCATCCTTTCGTCATCTGACCCATTGGACCCCTCCCAACCATCAAGGAGTATCAATAGCACTTTTAGGTCACCCTAAGGCACTTGCGACGATCATAGCCATCTGGACCCCCGTGGACCCCTTCTAGACATCTAGGAGTATACGGACCCTACTTACGTCATCTGACCCATTGCACCCCTCCCAGCCATCTAGGAGTATCAGCAGCACTTTTAGGTCATCCTAAAGCACTTGCGATAATCATAGCCATTTGTACCCCCGTGGACCACTCCTAGCCATTTAGGACTATACGGACCCTCCTTATGTCATCCGACCCATTGCACCACTCCCAGCCATCTAGGAGGGTTGCGACGATCGTAGCCATCTAAGAGTATACGGACCCTCCTTACGTCATCTGACCGACTTCACCCCTCCTAGCCATCTAGGACTATCAGTAGCACTTTTAGGTTATCCTAAAGCACGTGCGATAATCATAGCTATCTGGACCCCCGTGGACCCCTCCTAGCCAGCAAGGAGTATACGTACCCTCCTTGCATCATCTGACCCATTGCACCCCTCCCAGCCATCTGGTAGTATCAGTAGCACTTTAAGATAATCCTAAAGCACTTGCGACGATCCTAGCCATCTGAATCCCCGTGGACCCCTCCTAACCATCTAGGAGTATACGAACCCTCCTTACGTCATCTGACCCATTGCACCCCTCCCAGGCATCTTGAAGTATCAGGAGCACTTTTAGATCATCCTAAAGCACGTGCGACAATCGTAGCCATCTGGACCCCCGTGGACCCCTCCTACCATCTAGGACTATACGAACCCTACTTACGTCATCTGACCAATTGCACCACTTCCAGCCATCTAGGACTACCAGTAGCACTTTTAGGACATCAGAAAGCACGTGCGTCAATTGTAGACATCTGGACCGACGTGGACCCCTCCAAGCCATTTAGGACTATACGGACCCTCTTTATGTCATCTAATTCATTGCACCCCTCCCAGCCATCCAAGAGTATCAGTAGTACTTTTAGTTAAAACTAAAGCACTTGCGACAATCGTAGCCATCTGGACCCCCGTGGACCCCTCCAAGCCATCTAGGACTTATGGACACTCCTTACGTCATCTGACCCATTGCACCCCTCCCAGCCATCTAGGAGTATCAGTAGCACTTTTAGGTCATCCTAAAGCACTTGCGATAATCGTAGCCATCTGGACCCCTGTGGACCACTCCTAGCCATTTAGGACTATACGGACCCTCCTTATGTCATCTGACCCATTTCACCACTCCTAACCATCTAGGAGTATCAGTAGCACTTTTAGGTCATCCGAAAGCACGTGCGACGATCATAGCCATGTAGGAGTATACGGACCCTCCTTACGTCATCTAACCGACTTCACCCCTCCCAGCCATCTAGGAGTATCGGTACCACTTTTAGGTTATCCTAAAGCACGCGCGATAATCATAGCTATCTGGACCCCCGTGGACCCCTCCTAGCCAGCTAGGAGTATACGGACCCTCCTTACGTCATCTGACCGATTGCACCCCTCCCAGCCATCTGGTAGTATCAGTAGCACTTTTAGATCATCCTAAAGCACTTGCGACGATCGTAGCCATCTAGATCCCTGTGGACCCCTCCTAACCATCTAGGAGTATACGAACCCTCCTTACGTCATCTGACCCCGTGGACCCATCCTACCATCTAGGACTATATGAAGCCTCCTTACGTCATCCGACCCATTGCACCACTCCCAGCCATCTAGAAGTATCAGTAGCACTTTTAGATAATCCTAAAGCACGTGCGACAATCGTAGACATCTGGAGCCCCGTGGACCCATCCTACCATCTAGGACTATACGGACCCTCCTTACGTCATCCGACCCATTGCACCCCTCCCAGCCATCTAAGAGTATCAGTAGTACTTTTAGGTGACAATAAAGCACTTGCGACAATCGTAGCCATCTGGACCCCCGTGGACACCTCCAAGCCATCTAGGCCTTATGGACCCTCCTTACGTCATCAGACCCATTGCACCCCTCCCAGCCATCTAGGAGAATCAGTAGCACTTTTAGGTCTTACTAAAGCACTTGCAACAACCATAGCCATCTGGACCCCCGTGGACCCCCCCAAGCCATCTAGGACTTGCGGACCCTCCTTATCTCATCTGACCCATTGCACCCCTCCAAGCCATCTAGGACTATCAGTAGCACTTTTAGGTCATCCGAAAGCACGTGCGACTATCGAAGCCATCTATGCGTATACAGACCCTACTTACGCCATCTGACTCATTGCACCCCTCCTAGCCATCTAGGAGTCCAGTTGCACTTTTAGGTCATCCGAAAGCACGTGCGACAATCATAGCCATCTCGACCCCCGTGGACCCCACCTAGCCATCTAGGACTATACGGACCATCCTTTCGCATCTGACCCATCGGACCCTTCCCAACCATCAACGTAAATCAATACCACTTTTAGGTCACCCTAAGGCACTTGCGACGATCGTAGCCATCTGGACCCCCGTGGACCCCTTCTAGACATCTAGGAGTATACGGACGCTACTTACGTCATCTGACCCATTGCACCCGTCCCAGCCATCTAGGAGTATCAGTAGCACTTTTAGGTCATCCTAAAGCACTTGCGATAATCATAGCCATTTGTACCCGCGTGGACCACTCCTAGCCATTTAGGACTATACGGACCCTCCTTATGTCATCTGACCCGTGGCACCCCTCCAAGCCATCTAGGACTATCAGTAGCACTTTTAGGTCATCCGAAAGCACGTGCGATGATCAAAGCCATCTATGAGTATACGGACCCTACTTACGCCATCTGACTCATTGCACCCCTCCTAGCCATCTAGGAGTATCAGTTGCACCTTTAGGTCATCCTAAAGCACGTGCGACAATCATAGCCATCTGGACCCCCATGGACCCCTCCTAGCCATCTAGGACTATATGGACCATCCTTTCGTCGGACCCATTGGACCCCACCCAACCATCAAGGAGTATCAATAGCACTTTTAGGTCACCCTAAGGCACTTGCGACGATCGTAGCCACCTGGACCCCTGTGGACCCCTTCTAGACATCTAGGAGTAAACGGACCCTACTTACATCATCTGACCCATTGCACCCCTCCCAGCCATCTAGGAGTATCAGTAGCACTTTTAGGTCATCCTAAAGCACTTGCGATAATCATAGCCATTTGTACCCCCGTGGACCACTCCTAGCCATTTAGGACTATACGGACCCTCCATATGTCATCTGACCCATTGCACCACTCCCAGCCATCTAGGAGTATCAGTAGCACATTTATGTCATCCGAAAGCACGTGCGACGATCGTAGCCATCTAGGAGTATATGAAAGCTCCTTACGTCATCTGACCGACTTCACCCCTCCCAGCCATCTAGGACGATTAGTAGCACTTTTAGGTTATCCTAAGGCACGTGCGATAATCAATGCTATCTGGACCCCCGTGGACCCCTCCTAGCCAGCAAGGAGTATACGTACCCTCCTTGCGTCATCTGACCCATTGCACCCCTCATAGCCATCTGGTAGTATCAGTAGCACTTTAAGATAATCCTAAAGCTCTTGCGACGATCCTAGCCATCTGGATCCCCGTGGACCCCTCCTAACCATCTAGGAGTATACGAACCCTCCTTACGTCATCCGACCCATTGCACCCCTCCCAGCCATCTAGAAGTATCAGTAGCACTTTTATATCATCCTAAAGCACGTGCGACAATCGTAGCCATCTGGACCCCCGTGGACCCCTCATACCATCTAGGACTATATGAACCCTCCTTACGTCATCCGACCAATTGCACCACTCCCAGCCATCTAGGACTACCAGTAGCACTTTTAGGACATCAGAAAGCACGTGCGTCAATCGTAGACATCTGGACCGCCGTGGACCCCTCCTAGCTATTTAGGACTATACGGACCCTCCTTATGTCATCTAATTCATTGCACCCCTCCCAGCCATCTAAGAGTATCAGTAGTACTTTTAGGTCATCCTAAAGCACTTGCGATATTCGTAGCCATCTGGACCCCTGTGGACCACTCCTAGCCATTTAGGACTATACGGACCCTCCTTATGTCATCTGACCCATTGCACCCCTCCTAGCCATCTAGCAGTATCAGTAGCACTTTTAGGTCATCCGAAAGCACATGCGACGATCATAGCCATGTAGGAGTATACGGACCCTCCTTACGTCATCTGACCGACTTCACCCCTCCCAGCCATCTAGGAGTATCAGTAGCACTTTAAGGTTATCCTAAAGCACGTGCAATAATCATAGCTATCTAGACCCCCGTGGACCCCTCCTAGCCAGCTAGGAGTATACGGACCCTCCTTACGTCATCTGACCCAATGCACCCCTCCTAGCCATCTGGTAGTATCAGTAGCACTTTTAGATCATCCTAAAGCACGTGCGACGATCGTAGCCATCTGGATCCCTGTGGACCCCTCCTAACCATCTAGGAGTATAGTGGAACCCTCCTTACGTCATCTGACCCATTGCACCCCTCCCAGCCATCTAGAAGTATCAGTAGCACTTTTAGATAATCCTAAAGCACGTGCGACAATCGTAGCTATCTGGAGCCCCGTGGACCAATCCTACAGTCTAGGACTATATGAACCCTCCTTACGTCATCTGACCCATTGCACCACTCCCAGCCATCTAGGAGTATCAGAAGCACTTTTAGGACATCAGAAAGCATGTGCGTCAATCGTAGACATCTGAACCCCCGTGGACCCCTCCTAGCCATTTAGGACTATACGGACCCTCCTTATGTCATCTAACTCATTGCACCCCTCCCAGCCATCTAAGAGTATCAGTAGTACTTTTAGGTGACACTAAAGAACTTGCGTCAATCGTAGACATCTGGACCCCCGTGGACCCCTCCTAGCCATCTAGGAGTATACGGACCCTCCTTACGTCATCAGACCCATTGCACCCCTCCCAGCCATCTAGGAGTATCAGTAGCACTTTTAGGTCTTACTAAAGCACTTGCAACAACTGTAGCCATATGGACCCCCGTGGACCCCTCCAAGCCATCTAGGACTTACGGACCCTCTTTATGTCATCTGACCCATTGCACCCCTCCAAGCCATCTAGGACTATCAGTAGCACTTTTAGGTCATCCGAAAGCACGTGCGACCATCGAAGCCATCTATGAGTATACGAACCCTACTTACGCCATCTGACTCATTGCACCCCTCCTAGCCATATAGAAGTATCAGTTGCACTTTTAGGTCATCCTAAAGCATGTGCGACAATCATAGCCATCTGGACCCCTCCTAGCCATCTAGGACTATACGGACCATCCTTTCGTCATCTGACCCATTGGACCCCTCCCAACCATCAAGGAGTATCAATTGCACTTTTAGGTCACCCTAAGGCACTTGCGACGATCGTAGCCATCTGGACCCCCGTGGACCCCTTCTAGACATCTAGGAGTATACGGACCCTACTTACGTCATCTGACCCATTGCACCCCTCCCAGCCATCTAGGAGTATCAGTAGAACTTTTAGGTCATCCTAAAGCACTTGAGATAATCATAGCCATTTGTACCCCCGTTGACCACTCCTAGCCATTTAGGACTATACAGACGCTCCTTATGTCATCTGACCCATTGCACCACTCCCAGCCATCTAAGAGTATCAGTAGCACATTTAGGTCATCCGAAAGCACTTGCGACGATCGTAGCCATCTAAGAGTATACGGACCCTCCTTACCTCATCTGACCGACTTCACCCCTTCCAGCCATATAGGACTATCAGTAGCACTATTAGGTTATCCTAAAGCACGTGCGATAACCATAGCTATCTGGACCCCCATGGACCCCTCCTAGCCAGCAAGGAGTATACGGAACCTCCTACGTCATCTGATCCATTGCACCCCTCCTAGCCATCTGGTAGTATCAGTAGCACTTTAATATAATCCTAAAGCACTTGCGACGATCGTAGCAATCTGGATCCCCGTGGACCCCTCCTTACCATCTTGGAGTATACGAACCCTCCTTACGCCATCTGACCCATTGCACCCCTCCCAGCCATCAAGAAGTATCAGTAGCACTTTTAGGTCATCCGAAAGCACGTGCGACGATCGTATCCATCTAGGAGTATACGGACCCTCCTTACGCCATCTGACTCATTGCACCCCTCCTAGCCATCTAGGAGTATCAGTTGCACTTTTAGGTCATCCTAAACCACGTGCGACAATCGTAGCCATCTGGACCCCCATGGACCCCTGCTAGCCATCTAGGACTATATGGATCCTCCTTATGTCATCTAACCCATTGCACCCCTCCCGACCATCAAGGAGTATCAATAGCACTTTTAGGTCACCCTAAGGCACTTGCGACGATCATAGCCATCTAGACCCCAGTGGACCCCTTCTAGACATCAAGGAGTATACGGACCCTACTTACGTCATCTGACCCATTGCACCCCTTCCATCCATTTAGGAGTATCAGTAGCACTTTTAGGTCATCCTAAAGCACTTGCGATAATCATAGCCTATATGGACCCTCCTTATGGCATCTGACTCATTGCACCCCTCCTAGCCATCTAGGAGTATCAGTAGCACTTTTAGGTCATCTGAAAGCACGTGAGACGATCGTAGCCATCTAGGAGTATACGGAAGCTCTTACGTCATCTGACCGACTTCACCCCTCCCAGCCATCTAGGTTTATCAGTAGCACTCTTAGGTTATCCTAAAGCACGTGCGATAATCATAGCTATCTGGACCCCCTTGGACCCCTCCTAGCCAGCTAGCAGTATACGGAACCTCCTTACATCATCTGACCCATTGCACGCCTCCCAGCCATCTGGTAGTATCAGTAGCACTTTTAGATCATCCTAAAGCACTTGCGACGATCGAATCCATCTGGATCCCCGTGGACCCCTCCTAACTATCTAGGAGTATACGAACCCTCCTTACGTCATCTGACCCATTCCACCCCTCCTAGCCATCTAGAAGTATCAGTAGCACTTTAAGATCATCGTAAAGCACATGCGACAATCGTAGCCATCTGGACCCCCGTGGACCCCTCCTACCATCTAGGACTATACGAACCCTCCTTACGTCATCTATCCCATTGCACCACTCCCAGCCATCTAGGAGTATCACTAGCACTTTTAGGACATCAGAAAGCACGTGCGTCAATCGTAGACATCTGGACCTTGTGGACTCTTCCTAGCCATTTAGGACTATACGGACCCTCTTTATGTCATCTAACTTATTGCAACCCTCCCAGCCATCTAAGAGTATCAGTAGTACTTTTAGGTGACACTAAAGCACTTGCGACAATCGTAGCCATCTGGACCCTCGCGGAACCCTCCAATCCATCTAGGACTTATGGACCCTCCTTACGGCATCTGACCCATTGGACCCCTCCCAGCCATCTAGGAGTATCAGTAGCACTTTTAGGTCATCCGAAAGCACGTGCGACGGTCGTAGCCATCTAGGAGTATACGGAAACTCCTTACATCATCTGACTGACTTCACCCCTCACAGCCATCTAGGAGTATCAGTAGCACTTCTAGGTTATCCTAAAGCACATGCGATAATCATAGCTATTTGGAACCCCCGTGGACCCCTCCTAGCCAGCTAGGAGTATACGGACCTTCCTTACGTCATCTGACCCAGAGCACCCCTCCCAGCCATCTGGTAGTATCAGTAGCACTTTTAGATCATCCTAAAGCACTTGTGACGTTCGTAACCATCTGGATCCCCGTGGACCCCTCCTAACCATCTAGGAGTACACGAACCCTCCTTACGTCATCTGATCCATTGCACCCCTCCCAGCCATCTCGAAGTATCAGTAGCACTTTGAGATCATCCTAAAGCACGTGCGACAATCGTAGCCATCTGGACCCCCGTGGACCCCTCCTACCATCTAGGACTATACGAACCCTCTTTACGTCATCTGACCCATTGCACCACTCCCAGCCATCTAGGAGTATCAGTAGCACTTTTAGGACATCAGAAAGCACGTGCGTTAATCATAGCCATCTGGACCCCCGTGGACCCCTCCTAACCATCTAGGAGAATACGAACCCTCCTTACGTCATTTGACCCATTGCACCCCTCCCAGCCATCTAGAAGTATCAGTAGCACTTTTAGATCATCGTAAAGCACGTGCGACAATCGTAGCCATCTGGACCCCCGTGGACCCCTCCTACCATCTAGGACTATACGAACCCTCCTTACGTCATCTGACCCATTGCACCACTCCCAGCCATCTAGGAGTTTCAGTAGCCCTTTTAGGACATCAGAAAGCACGTGCGTCAATCGTAGACATCTGGACCCCGTGGACTCCTCCTAGCCATTTAGGACTATACGGACCCTCTTTATGTCATCTAACTCATTGCAACCCTCCGAGCCATCTAAGAGTATCAGTAGTACTTTTAGGTGACACTAAAGCACTTGCGACAATCGTAGCCATCTGGACCCTCGTGGAACCCTCCAAGCCATCTTGGACTTATGGACCCTCCTTACGTCATCTGACCCATTGCACCCCTCCCAACAATCTAGGAGTATCAGTAGCACTTTTAGGTCATCCAAAAGCACTTGCGATAATCATAGCCATCTGGACCCCCGTGGACCACTCCTAGCCATTTAGGACTATACGGACCCTCCTTATGTCATCTGACCCATTGTACCCCTCCTAGGCATCTAGGATTATCAGTAGCACTTTTAGGTCATCCGAAAGCACGTGGGACGATCGTTGCCATCTAGGAGTATACGGAACCTCCTTACATCATCTGACCGACTTCACCCCCCAAGCCATCTAGGAGTATCAGTAGCACTTTTAGGTTGTCCTAAAGCACGTGCGATAATCATAGCTATTTGGAACCCCCGTGGACCCCTCCTAGCCAGCTAGGAGTATACGGACCCTCCTTACGTCATATGACCCACAGCACCCCTCCCAGCCATCTGGTAGTATCAGTAGTACTTTTAGATCATCCTAAAGCACTTGCGACGTTCGTAGCCATCTAGATCCCCGTGGACCCCTCCTAACCATCTAGGAGTATACGAACCCTCCTTACGTCATCTGACCCATTGCACCCCTCCCAGCCATCTAGAAGTATCAATAGCACTTTGAGATCATCCTAAAGCACGTGTGACAATCGTAGCCATCTGGACCCCCGTGGACCCCTCCTACCATCTAGGACTATACGAACCCTCCTTAAGTCATCTAACCCATTGCACCACTCCCAGCCATCTAGGAGTATCAGTAGCACTTTTAGGACATAAGAAAGCACGTGCGTCAATCGTAAACATCTGGACCCCGTGGACCCCTCCTAGCCATTTTGGACTAAACGGAACCTCCTTATGTCATCTAACTCATTGCACCCCTTCCAGCCATCTAAGAGTATCAATAGTACTTTTAGGTTACACTAAAGCACTTGCGACAATCGTAGCCATCTGGACCCCCGTGGACCCCTCCAAGTCATCTAGGACTTATGGACACTCCTTAAGGCATCTGACCCATTGCACCCCTCCCAGCAATCTAGGAGTATCACTAGCTTTTTAGGTCATCCTAAAGCACTTGCAATAATCATAGCCATCTGGACCCCCGTGGACCACTCCTAGCCATTTAGGACTAGACGGACCCTCCTTATGTCATCTGACCCATTGCACCCCTCCCAGGCATCTAGGATTATCAGTAGCACTTTTAGGTCATCCGAAAGCACGTGCGACGATCGTTGCCATCTAGGAGTATACGGAACCTCCTTACATCATCTGACCGACTTCACCCCCCAGCCATCTAGGAGTATCAGTAGCACTTTTAGGTTATCCTAAAGCATGTGCGATAATCATAGCTATTTGGACCCCCGTGGACCTCTCCTAGCCAGCTAGGAGTATACGGACCCTCCTTACGTCATCTGACCCACTGCACCCCTCCCAGCCATCTGGTAGTATCAGTAGCACTTTTAGATCATCCTAAAGCACTTGCGACGTTCGTAGCCATCTAGATCCCCGTGGACCCCTCCTAACCATCTAGGAGTATACGAACCCTCCTTACGTCATCTGACCCATTGCACCCCTCCCAGCCATCTAGAAGTATCAGTAGCACTTTGAGATCATCCTAAAGCACGTGTGACAATCGTAGCCATCTGGACCCCCGTGGACCCCTCCTACCATCTAGGACTATACGAACCCTCCTTACGTCATCTGACCCATTGCACCACTCCCAACCATCTAGGAGTATCAGTAGCAGTTTTAGGACATCAGAAAGCACGTGCGTCAATCGTAGACATCTGGACCCCGTGGACCCCTCCTAGCCATTTAGGACTATACGGACCCTCATTATGTCATCTAACTTATTGCACCCCTTCCAGCCATCTAAGAGTATCAGTAGTACTTTTAGGTTACACTAAAGCACTTGCGACAATCGTAGCCATCTGGACCCCCGTGGACCCCTCCAAGTCATCTAGGACTTATGGACCCTCCTTACGGCATCTGACCCATTGCACCCCTCCCAGCAATCTAGGAGTATCACTAGCACGATTAGGTCATCCTAAAGCACTTGCAATAATCATAGCCATCTGGACACCCGTGGACCTCTCCTAGCCATCTAGGACTATACGGATCCTCCTTATGTCATCTGACCCATTGCACCCCTCCCAGCCATCTAGGACTATCAGTAGCACTTTTAGGACATCAGAAAGCTCGTGCGATAATCATAGGCATCTGGACCCCCGTGGACCCCTCCTAGCCATTTAGGACTATACGGACCCTCCTTCCGTCATCTGACCCATTGCACCCCTCCCAGCCATCTAGGAGTATCAGTAGCACTTTTAGGACATCAGAAAGCACGTGCGTTAATCATAGCCATCTGGACCCCGTGGACCCCTCCTAACCATCTAGGAGAATACGAACCCTCCTTACGTCTTCTGACCCATTGCACCCCTCCCAGCCATCTAGGAGTATCAGTAGCACTTTTAGGTCATCCTAAGGCACTTGCGACGATCGTAGCCATCTAGACCCCCGTGGACCCCTTCTAGACATCTAGGAGTATTCGGACCCTACTTACGTCATCTGACCATTGCACCCCTCCCAGCCATCTAGGAGTATCAGTAGCACTTTTAGGTCATCCTAAAGCACTTGCGATAATCATAGCCATTTGTACCCCCGTTGACCACTCCTAGCCATTTAGGACTATACAGACGCTCCTTATGTCATCTTTCCCATTGCACCACTCCCAGCCATCTAGGAGTATCAGTAGCACATTTAGGTCATCCGAAAGCACTTGCGACGATCGTAGCCATCTAAGAGTATACGGACCCTCCTTACGTCATCTGACCGACTTCACCCCTTCCAGCCATATAGGACTATCAGTAGCACTATTAGGTTATCCTAAAGCACGTGCGATAATCATAGCTATCTGGACCCCCATGGACCCCTCCTAGCCAGCGAGTATACGGAACCTCCTTACGTCATCTGATCCATTGCACCCCTCCTAGCCATCTGGTAGTATCAGTAGCACTTTAAGATAATCCTAAAGCACTTGCGACGATCGTAGCCATCTGGATCCTCGTGGACCCCTCCTAACCATCTAGGAGTATACGAACCCTCCTTACGCCATCTGACCCATTGCACCCCTCCCAACCATCAAGAAGTATCAGTAGCACTTTTAGGTCATCCGAAACCACGTGCGACGATCGTATCCATCTAGGAGTATACGGACCCTCCTTACGCCATCTGACTCATTGCACCCCTCCTAGTCATCTAGGAGTATCAGTTGCACTTTTAGGTCATCCTAAAACACGTGCGACAATCGTAGCCATCTGGACCCCCATGCACCCCTGCTAGCCATCTAGGACTATATGGACCCTCCTTATGTCATCTAACCCATTGCACCCCTCCCAACCATCAAGGAGTATCAATAGCACTTTTAGGTCACCCTAAGGCACTTGCGACGATCATAGCCATCTGGACCCCAGTGGACCCCTTCTAGACATCTAGGAGTATACGGACCCTACTTACGTCATCTGACCCATTGCACCCCTTCCAGCCATTTAGGAGTATCAGTAGCACTTTTAGGCCATCCTAAAGCACTTGCGATAATCATAGCCTATATGGACCCTCCTTATGTCATCTGACTCATTGCACCCCTCCTAGCCATCTAGGAGTATCAGTAGCACGTTTAGGTCATCCGAAAGCACGTGCGATGATCGTAGCCATCTAGGAGTATACGGAAGCTCTTACGTCATCTGACCGACTTCACCCCTCCCAGCCATCTAGGATTATCAGTAGCACTCTTAGGTTATCCTAAAGCACGTGCGATAATCATAGCTATCTGGACCCCCTTGGACCCCTCCTTGCCAGCTAGGAGTATACGGACCCTCCGTACATCATCTGACCCATTGCACGCCTCCCAGCCATCTGGTAGTATCAGTAGCACTTTTAGATCATCCTAAAGAACTTGCGACGATCGAATCCATCTGGATCCCCGTGGACCCCTCCTAACTATCTAGGAGTATACGAACCCTCCTTACGTCATCTGTCCCATTCCACCACTCCCAGCCATCTAGGAGTATCAGTAGCACTTTTAGGACATCAGAAAGCACGTGCGTCAATCGTAGACATCTGGACCCTGTGGACTCTTCCTAGCCATTTAGGACTATACGGACCCCTCTTTATGTCATCTAACTTATTGCAACCCTCCCATCCATCTAAGAGTATCAGTAGAACTTTTAGGTGACACTAAAGCACTTGCGACAATCGTAGCCATCTGGCCCTCGTGGAACCCTCCAATCCATCTAGGACTTATGGACCCTCCTTACGTCATCTGACCCATTGCACCCCTCCCAGCCATCTAGGAGTATCAGTAGCACTTTTAGGTCATCCTAAAGCACTTGTGATAATCATAGCCATCTGGACCCCCATGGACCACTCCTAGCCATTGAGGACTATACGGACCCTCCTTATGTCATCTGACCCATTGCACCCCTCCCAGGCATCTAGGATTATCAGTAGCAATTTTAGGTCATCCGAAAGCACGTGCGACGGTCGTAGCCATCTAGGAGTATACGGAACCTCCTTACATCATCTGACCGACTTCACCCCTCCCAGCCATCTAGGAGTATCAGTAGCACTTCTAGGTTATCCTAAAGCACGTGCGATAATCATAGCTATCTGGACGCCCGTGGACCCCTCCTAGCCAGCTAGGAGTATACGGACCCTCCTTACGTCATCTGACCCATTGCACCCCTCCCAGCCATCTGGTAGTATCAGTAGCACTTTTAGATCATCCTAAAGCACTTGTGACGTTCGTAACCATCTGGATCCCCGTGGACCCCTCCTAACCATCTAGGAGTACACGAACCCTCCTTACGTCATCTGATCCATTGCACCCCTCCCAGCCATCTAGAAGTATCAGTAGCACTTTGAGATCATCGTAAAGCACGTGCGACAATCGTAGCCATCTGGACCCCCGTGGACCCCTCCTACCATCTAGGACTATACGAACCCTCTTTACGTCATCTGACCCATTGCACCACTCCCAGCCATCTAGGAGTATCAGTAGCACTTTTAGGACATCAGAAACCCATTGCGACAATCGTAGACATCTGGACCCCCGTGGATACCTCCAAGACATCTAGGACTTATGGACCCTCCTTACGTCATCTGACCCATTGCACCCCTCCCAGCCATCTAGAAGTATCAGTAGCACTTTTAAGTCTTACTAAAGCACTTGCGACAATCGTAACCATCTGGACCCCTGTGGACCCCTCAAAGCCATCTAGGACTTATGGACCCTCCTTATGTCATCTGACCCATTGCATCCCTCCAAGCCATCTAGGACTATCAGTAGCACTTTTAGGTCATCCGAAGGCACGTGCGACGATCGTAGCCATCTAGGAGTATACGGACCCTACTTACGCAATCGGACTCATTGCACCCCTCATAGCCATCTAGGAGTATCAGTTGCACTTTTAGGTCAACCTAAACCACATGCGGCAATCGTTGCCATCTGGACCCCCGTGGATCCCTCCTAGCCATCTAGGACTATACGGACCCTCCTTACGTCATCCAACCCATTGGACCCCTCCCAACAATCAAGGAGTATCAATAACACTTGTAACCCTAAGGCACTTGCGACGATCGAAGCCATCTGGACCTCCGTGGACCCCTTATAGACATCTAGGAGTATACGGACCCTACTTACGTCATCTGACCTATTGCACCCCCCCAGCCATCTAGGAGTATCAGTAGCACTTTTAGGTCATCCTAAAGCACTTGCGATAATCATAGCCATGTGGACCCCCGTAGACCACTCCTAGCCATTTAGGACTATACAGACCCTCCTTATGTCATCTGACCCATTGCACCCCTCCCAGCCATCTAGGAGTATCAGTAACACTTTTAGGTCATCCGAAAGCACGTGCGACGATCGTAGCCATCTAGGAGTATATGGAAGCTCCTTACGTCATCTGACCGACTTTACACCTCCCAGCCATCTAGGATTATCAGTAGCACTTTTAGGTTATCCTAAAGCACGTGCGACAATCATAGCTATCTGGACCCCCGTGGACCCCTCCTAGCCAGCTAGGAGTATACGGACCATCCTTACGTCATCTGACCCGTTGCACGCCTCCCAGCCATCTGGTAGTATCAGTAGCTCTTGAAGATCATCCTAAAGCACTTGCGACGATCGAATCCATCTGGACCCCCGTGGACCCCTCCTACCATCTAGGACTATACGAACCCTCCTTACGTCATCTCACCCATTGCACCACTCCCAGCCATCTAGGAGTATCAGTAGCACTTTTAGGACATCAGAAAGCACGTGCGTCAATCGTAGACATCTGGACCCCGTGGACCCCTCCTAGCCATTTTGGACTATACGGACCCTCCTTATGTCATCTAACTCATTGCACCCCTTCCAGCCATCTAAGAGTATCAGTAGTACTTTTAGGTTACACTAAAGCACTTGCGACAATCGTAGCCATCTGGACCCCCGTGGACCCCTCCAAGTCATCTAGGACTTATGGACCCTCCTTACAGCATCTGACCCATTGCACCCCTCCCAGCAATCTAGGAGTATCACTAGCACTTTTAGGTCATCCTAAAGCACTTGCAATAATCATAGCCATCTGGACCCCCGTGGACCACTCCTAGCCATTTAGGACCATACGGACCCTCCTTATGTCATCTGACCCATTGCACCCCTCCCAGCCATCTAGGACTATCAGTAGCACTTTTAGGACATCAGAAAGCACGTGCGATAATCATAGGCATCTGGACTCCCGTGGACACCTCCTAGCCATTTAGGACTATACGGACCCTCCTTACGTCATCTGACCCATTGCACCCCTCCCAGCCATCTAGGAGTATCAGTAGCACTTTTAGGACATCAGAAAGCACGTGCGTTAATCTTAGCCATCTGGACCCCCGTGGACCCCTCCTAACCATCTAGGAGAATACGAACCCTCCTTAAGTCATCTGACCCATTGCACCCCTCCCAGCCATCTAGAAGTATCAGTAGCACTTTTAGATCATCCTAAAGCACGTGCGACAATCGTAGCCATCTGGACCCCCGTGGACCCCTCCTACCATCTAGGACTGTACGAACCCTCCTTACGTCATCTGACCCATTGCACCACTCCCAGCCATCTAGGAGTATCAGTAGCACTCATAGGACATCAGAAAGCACGTGCGTCAATCGTAGACATCTGGACCCCGTGGACCCCTCCTAGCTATTTAGGACTATAGGGACCCTTCTTATGTCAACTAACTCATTGCACCCCTCCCAGCAATCTAAGAGTATCAGTAGTACTTTTAGGTGACACTAAAGCACTTGCGACAATCGTTGCCATCTGGACCCCCGTGGACCCCTCCAAGGCATATAGGACTTCATGGACCCTCCTTACGTTATCTGACCCATTGCACCCCTCCCAGCCATCTTGGAGTATACGAACCCTCCTTACGTCATCTGACCGACTTCAACCCTCCCAGCCATCTAGAATTATCAGTAGCACTTTTAGATCATCCTAAAGCACGTGCGACAATCGTAGCTATCTGGACCCCCGTGGCCCCTCCTAGCCATTTAGGACTATACGGACCCTCCTTACGTCATCTAACCCATTGGACCCCTCCCAACCATCAAGGAGTATCAATAGCACTTTTCGGTCACCCTAAGGCACTTGCGACGATCATAGCTATCTAGACCCCCGTGGACCCCTCCTAGCCAGCTAGGAGTATACGGACCCTACTTACGTCATCTGACCCATTGCACGCCTCCCAGCCATCTGGTAGTATCAGTTGCACTTTTAGATCATCCTAAAGCACTTGCGACGATCGAATCCATCTGGATCCCCGTGGACCCCTCCTAACCATCTAGGAGTATACGAACCCTCCTTACGTCATCTGACTCATTGCACCCCTCCCAGCCATCTAGAAGTAATAGTAGCACTTTTAGATTATCGTAAAGCACGTGCGACAATCGTAGCCATCTGGACCCCCGTGGACCCCTCCTACCATCTAGGACTATATGAACCCTCCTTACGTCCTCTGACCCATTGCACCACTCCCAGCCATCTAGGAGTATCAGTTGCACTTTTAGGACATCAGAAAGCACGTGTGTCAATCGTAGACATCTGGACCCCGTGGACCCCTCCTAGCCATTTAGGACTATACGGACCCTCCTTATGTCATCTAACTCGTTGCAACCCTCCCAGCCATCTAAGAGTATCAGTAGTACTTTTAGGTGACACTAAAGCACTTGCGACAATCGTAACCATCTGGACCCCTGTGGAACCCTCCAAGCCATCTAGGACTTATGGAGCCTCTTTACGTCATCTGACCCATTGCACCCCTCCCAGCCATCTAGGAGTATCAGTAGCACTTGTAGGTCATCCTAAAGCACTTGCGATAATCATAGCCCTCTGGACCCCCGTGGACTACTCCTAGCCATTTAGTACTATACGGACCCTCCTTATGTCATCTGAACCATTGCACCCCTCCCAGCCATCACACACAAGACTATATATATATGTAGGTGGAAAACTCTCAAATCACTGTAAACCGAAAGAAATTGTGTATCTTACTGTTCCAAAGTCAATAGCGAAAGCTACCGCTCGTAGGACAAGACGTGCACGGAGGGGTTGAAGCGAATATTTATGGGTTTCAAAGTGTCACACAAAAAAACACAGGGTATTTAAGTGGAGCTTGGAAGGGATACCTAACTACACGAAAATTACAAATCCTAGTGCGTATCGTATGACACCAAAGGAAACGCACACGGTGGAGATAAACAGGGCAAAGCAACTATGAAACAAGAGTGTCAAAATGCACGAGAGAGACACTAGCAAATGCTCAAAGTATTAGGGCACAAGATTGCTCAAAATTTACTAGAGAAACATCACCGCAAACAGGTTCAACAAGGCGGGATATAGCAACAAACTTTCAGCTTCTTGTGTCTTTAATTCGCTGGCTCTTGTCTCTCTTTTTTTGTACTTCTTTTCTATGCTTCCAAACCAGCAAAAATATCAACTTTCGTGACAGTGTAGCTATAGCAGAACTGCCAAACGGGTGCACACAAAAACTTTCCTTATTGAACAGCCCAAGAGCAAGGAAAAGGTTGTCTCGTGGGTAAGTTCCTACACCAAAAGAAAGGCTTTCTAAGGTTGTCAAACAAAAAAGAAAAAGAACTCTATGTGGACTCGGTAACAAAACGAAAACAGGAAGAAGTCGGAAACCAACTCGAACTTGGACTCAACGTCTTTTTTTTTGTTGGGAAATTTCTGTTTACGACTCTAACTCGACTTGCACAAAGAAACGAACATAACCTAGACCTCTACAACTCGGATAAGACAATGTACGCGAAGGAAAAACCGACCTGCACTACAACTTGTAATCCGATGCAATCTATGGTTCTCGCGAGAGCTAAACCTAATATTTTTTTTGCCTTTTTCTGAATATGAGGAAAACAGTAAATCTACGGGATGGATATGTGGATGCTCACCGAGTAAACACTGGAAATCTCATACCAAGATGATAAGGGGTTGCCCGATCTTCTCAGTGAGCGGTGGGTGGATGGATGATGATGGAAGATAACTTGCGAGATTCCGACGAACTCTCTGGCTCTTCCCCCGTTGCCAATGCAACAACTCTTCAACCCAATGGATATTTGCGACGCCTCACACCGTTGCAACGTAGCCGCCGACCACGAAGCGGTTTTGCAATTGTACTAATTCCCAGTGGAACAACAGATTACACTCAAACTTCGGATAATAATCTCCAGAGCGCAACACAGTGGAGAGGTCTAGGGTTGGAGCAAATTCTTGGAGCAAATTCGATCGGTTTATCTTAAACGTGGTCTACCTCTCTATGGCCCAGCCCTTGGCTATTTAAAGGGGCTGGCCGAAACTAGGACTCAATTCGGATCTGAACCCAAACCTGGTTCGACTCAAACTGATACAAACCGACCCATGGTGGGTTCGGCCGTAAACATGGCACGCAGGCCTCATGCATTGCACCTTAGACTAATATCTTCATACGTTATGTCCTAGTGCGCCACTTGATCCCTCTAACGTGCAAACGAGTGATCTGCTTCAATGCCCTGATGCGCCGGCCTCCCTCTCCTCCCTCGCGCACTTGCTGACATTCGAAATCAGTGATTGTTCTTCTCCTTGTTGTAGCTCGTCTCCTCTTCCAATGCTTGTGTTATTAATAAATCTGATCATACATAAATGCATAGACTTAGGCAATATAAAGTTCTCATTAACACAAATATCATATTCAACTAAGAGTGAGTTCACCTGTTGCTCAAGTAGCTTGATTCGAGCTCTTGTCATTGGTCCAATCCTCACACCTTTAGTTGTGTCTTGTACAACAACATCATCAATAGGAGAAGATGGTAAAGAACTAGGGATGTCCTCATCACATCTGGACCCCGTGGACCCTTTCTAGCCATCTAGGATTGTACGGACCCTCCTTACGTCATCTGACCCATTGCACCCCTCCCAGCCATCAAGGAGTATCAGTAGCACTTTTAGCTCATCCTAAAGCACTTGCAACGATCGTAGCCATCTGCACCCCCGCGGAACCCTCCTTGCCATCTAGGATTATACGGACCCTCCTTACGTCCTCTGACCCATTGCACCCCTCCTAGCCATCTAGGAGTATCAGTTGCACTTTTAGGTCATCATAAAGCACGTGCGACAATCGTAGCTATCAGGACCCCCGTGGACCCCTCCTAGCCATATAGGAGTATTCGGATTCTCCTTACGTAATCTGACTCATTGCACCCCTCCCAGCCATCTAGGAGTATTAGTATCACTTTTAGGTCATCCTAAAACACTTGCAACAATCGTAGCAAACTGGACCCCCGATGGACCCCTCCTAGCCATCTAGTAGTATACGCACCCTCCTTACGTCATTTGACCTATTTCACCCCTCCCAAGCATCAAGGAGTATCAGTAGCACTTTTAGGTCATTCTAAAGCACTTGCGACAATCGTAGCCATTTGGACCCCCCGTGGACCCCTCCTCGCTATCTATGAGTATACAGACCCTCCTTACGTCATCTGACCCATTGCACCCCTCCTAGCCATATAGGAGTATCAGTAGAACTTTTAGGTCATCCTAAAGCACGTGCGACAATCGTAGCCATCTGGGCCCCCGTGGACCCCTCCTAACCATCTAGGACGTATGGACCCTCATTACATCATCTGATCCATTCCAGCCTCCCCAGCCTTCTAGGAGTATCAGTAGCACTTTTAGGTCATCCGAAAGCACGTGCGACGATCGTAGCCATCTAGGAGTATATGGGCCCTCCTTACGTCATCTAACCGATTTCACCCCTCCTAGCCATCAAGGAGTATCATTAGCACTTTTAGGTTATCCTAAAGCACGTGCGGCAATCATAACTATCTGGACCCCCGTGGACCCCTCCTAGCCAACTAGGAGAATACAGACCCTCCTTATGTCATCTGACCCATTCCACCCCTCCCAGCAATCTAGCAGTATAAGTAGACTTTTAGGTCACCCTAAATCACTTGCGACGATCGTAACCATCTGGACCCCCGTGGACCCCTCCTAGCCATCTAGGAGTATACAGACCCTCCTTACGTCATCTGACCCATTGCACCCCTCCCAACCATCTAGGAGTATCAGTAGCACTATTAAGTCATCCTAAAGCACTTGTGATAATCATAGCCAACTGGACCCCCATGGACCCCTCCTGGCCATCTAGAAGTATACGGACCCTCCTTACGTCATCTGACCCATTGCACCCCTTCCAACAATCTAGGAGTATAAGTAGCACTTTTAGGTCATCTGAAAGCACATGCGACAATCGTAACCATCTTGATCCCGTGGACCCCTCCAACCAATCTAGGACTTTACAGACCCTCCTTACGGCATCTGACCCATTGCACCCCTCACAGCCATCTAGGAGTATTAGTAGCACTTTTAGGTCATCCGAAAGCACGTGCGACAATCGTAGCCATCTAGGAGTATGCGGACCCTCCTTACATCATCTGACCGATTTCACCCCTCCAGCCATCTAGAAGTATCTGAAGCACTTTTAGGTCATCCTTAAGCACTTGCGACGATCTTAGCATCTGGACCCCTGTGGACCCCTCCTACCCATCTTGGAGTATACGAACCCTCCTTACGTCATCCGAACCATTGAACCCCTCCCAGCTATGTAGAAGTATCAGTAGCACAATTAGGTCATCCTAAAGCACGTGCGACAATCGTAGCCATCTGGACCCCCGTGGATCCTTTCTTGGCATCTAGGACTGTACGGACCCTCCATACGTCATCTGACCCATTGCACCCCTCCCAGACATCTAGGAATATCAGTTTTACCTCATCCTAAAGCACTTGCAACGATTGTAGCCATCTAGACCCCCGTGGACCCCTCCTAGCCATCTAGGAGTATACAGACCCTCCTTGCGTCATCTGACCTATTGCACCCCTCCTAGCCATCTAGGAATAACAGTTGCACTTTTAGGTCATCATAAAGCACGTGCGACAATCGTAGCTATCTGGACCTCCGTGGACCCCTCCTAGCCATCTAGGAGTATACGGATTCTCCTTACGTAATCTGACCCTTTGCACCCCTCCCACCCATCTAGGAGTATCAGTATCACTTTTAGGTCATCCTAAAACACTTGCGACAATCGTACCAAATTGGATCCCCCATGGACCCCTCCCAGCCATCTAGTAGTATACGGACCCTCTTTATGTCATCTGACCCATTTCACCCCTCCCAGCCATCTAGGAGTATCAATAGCACTTTTAGGTCATTCTAAAGCACTTGCGACAATTGTAGCCATTTGGACCCCCCGTGGACCCCTCCTAGCCATCTAGGAGAATACGGAACCTCCTTAGGTCATCTGACCCATTGCACCCCTCCTAGCCTCTAGGAGTATCAGTTGCACTTTTAGGTCATCATAAAGCACGTGTGACAATCATAGCTATCTGGACCCCCGTGGACCCCTCCTAGCGATAAAGGAGTATACAGATTCTCCTTACGTAATCTGACCCATTGCACCCCTCCCAGCCATCTAGGTGTACCAGTATCACTTTTAGGTCATCCTAAAACACTTGCAACAATCATAGCAAACTGGACCCCCCATGGACCCCTCCTAGCCATCTAGTAGTATACGCACCCTCCTTACGTCATCTGACCCATTTCACCCCTCCCAACCATCTAGGAGTATCAGTAGCACTTTTAGGTCATTCTAAATCACTTGCGACAATGGTAGCCATTTGGACCCCCCGTGGACCCCTTCTAGCTATCTATGAGTATACGGACCCTCCTTACGTCATCTGACCCATTGCACCCCTCCCAGCCATATAGGAGTATCAGTAGAACTTTTAGGTCATCCTAAAGCACGTGCGACAATCGTATCCATCTGGACCCCCGTGGACCCCTCCTAGCCATCCAGGACTTATGGACCCTCATTACATCATCTGACCCATTGCAGCCCCCCCCCCCCCAGCCATCAGTAGTACTTTTAGGTCATCCGAAAGCATGTGCGACGATCGTAGCCATCTAGGTGTATATGGGCCCTCCTTACGTCATCTGACCAATTTCACCACTCCTAGCCATCAAGGAGTATCATTAGCGCTTTTAGGTTATCCTAAAGCACGTGCGACAATCATAACTATCTGGACCCCCGTGGACCCCTCCTAGCCAACAAGGAGTATACGGACCCTCCTTATGTCATCTGACCAATTGCACCCCTCCTAGCCATCTAGGCGTATCAGTAGCACTTTTAAGTCATCCTAAAGCACTTGTGATAATCGTAGCCAACTGGACCCTCGTCGACCCCTCCTAGCCATCTAGGAGTATACGGACCCTCCTTACGTCATCTGACCCACTGCACCCCATCCAACCATCTAGTAGTATCAGTAGCACTTTTAGGTCATCTGAAAGCACATGCGACAATCGTAGCCATCTGGACCCCGTGGATCCCTCCAAGCCATCTAGGACTTTACAGACCCTCCTTACGGCATCTGACCCATTGCACCCCTCCCAGCCATCTAGGAGTATCATTGGCACTTCTAGATCATCCGAAAGGACGTGCGACGATCGTAGCCATCTAGGAGTATGCGGACCCTCCTTACGTCATCTGACCGATTCACCCCTCCCAGCCATCTAGAAGTATCAGAAGCACTTTTAGGTCGTCCTAAAGCACTTGCGACGATCATAGCCATCTGGACTCCCGTGGACCCCTCCTACCCATATAGGAGTATACGAACCCTCCTTACGTCATCTGAACCATTGCACCCCTCCCAGCTATGTAGAAGTATCAGTAGCACTTTTAGGTCATCCTAAAGCACGTGCGAAAATCGTAGCCATCTGGACCCCCGTGGACCCTTTCTAGCCATCTAGGACTGTACGGACCCTCCTTACGTCATCTTACCCATTGCACCCCTCCCAACCATCTAGGAGTATCAGTAGAACTTTTAGCTCATCCTAAAGCACTTGCAACGATCGTAGCAATCTGGACCCCCGTGGACCGCTCCTAGCCATCTATGAGTAAACGGACCCTCCTTGCGTCATCTGACCCATTGCACCCCTCCTAGCCATCAAGGAATATCAGTTGCACTTTTAGGTCATCATAAAGCACGTGCGACAATCGTAGCTATCTAGACCCCCGTGGACCCCTCTTAGCCATCTAGGAGTATACGGATTCTCCTTACGTAATCTGACCCATTGCACCCCTCCCAGCCATCTACGAGTATCAGTATCACTTTTAGGTCATCCTAAAACACTTAAGACAATCGTAGCAAACTGGACCCCTCCTAGCCATCTAGTAGTCTACGGACCCTGCTTACCTCATCTGACCCATTTCACCCCTCCCAGCCATCTAGGAGTATAAGTAGCACTTTTAGGTCATTCCAAAGCACTTGCGACAATCGAAGCCATTTGGACCCCCCGTGGACCCCTCTTAGCTATCTATGAGTATACGGACCCTCCTTACGTCATCTGACCCATTGCACCCCTCCTAGCCATATAGGAGTATCAGTTGCACTTTTATGTCATCATAAAGCACGAGCGACAATCGTAGCCATCTGGAACCCCGTGGACCCCCTCCTAGCCATCTAGGACTATAAGATCCCTCCTTACGTCATCTGACCCATTGCACCCCTCCCAGCCATCTAGGAGTATCAGTAGCACATTTAGGTCATCCAAAAGCACTTGCGACAATCGTCGCTATCTGGACACTCGTGGACACCTCCTAGCTATCTAGGAGTATTCGGACCCTCCTTACGTCATCAGACCCATTGCACGCCTCCTAGCCATCTAGGCGTATCAATAGCACTTTTAGGTCATCCTAAAGAACTTGCGACAATCGTAACTATCTGGATCCCCGTGGACCCCTCCTAGTCAACTAGGAGTATAGGGATCCTCCGTATGTCATCTGACCCATTTCACCCCTCTCAACCATCTAGGAGTATCAGTAGCACTTTTCGGTCATCCTAAAACACTAGCGACAATCGAAGCCATCTGGACCCCCATGCACCCCTCCTAGCCATCTCGGAGTATACAGACCCTCCTTACGTCATCTGACCCATTTCACCCCTCCCAGCCATCTAGGAGAATCAGTTGCACTTTTAGGTCATCCTGAAGAACGCGCAACAATCTTAGCCATCTGGACTTCCGTGGACCCCTCCTAGCCATCTAGGACTATACGGACCCTCCTTACGTCATCTGACCCATTGCACCCCTTCCAGCCATGTAAGACTATCAGTTGCACTTTTAGGTCATCCTAAAGCACGTGGGACAATCGTAGCTATCTGGACCCCCATGGAACCCTCCAAGCTATCTTGGAGTATACGGACCCTCCTTACGTCATCTGACCCATTTCACCCCTCCTAGCCATCTAGGAGTATCAGTAGCACTTTTAGGTCATCCTAAAGCACTTGCGACAATCGTAGCTATCTAGACCCCCGTGGACCCCTCCTAGTCAACTAGGAGTATACGGACCCTCCTTAATTGATCTGACCCATTTCAACCCTCTCAACCATCTAGGAGTATCAATAGCACTTTTTGGTCATCCTAAAAGACTTGCGACAATCGTAGCCATCTGGACCCCCGTGCACCCCTCCTAGCCATCTAGGAGTATACGGACCCTCCTTACGTCATCTGACCCAATTCACCCCTCCCAGAAATCTAGGAGTATCAGTTACACTTTTAGGTCATCCTAAAGCATGTGGGACAATCGTAGCCTTCTGGACCCCTATGAAACCCTCCAAGCCATCTAGGACTATTTGGACCCTCCTTACGTCATCTGACCCATGGCACGCCTCCCAGCCATCTAGGAGTATTGGTTGCACTTTTTGGTCATCCTAAAGCACGTGCGACAATCATAGCCATCTTGACCCCCGTGGACCGCTCCTAGCCATACTATACTATACGGACCCTCCTTACGTCATATGACAATTTGCACCCCTCCCAGCCATCTAGGAGTATCAGTTGCACTTTTAGGGCATACAAAAGCATGTGCGAGAATCATAGCCAACTGGACCCCCGTGGACCCCTCCCGACCATCTAGGACTATATACAGACCCTCCTTACGTCATCTGACCCATTGCACCCCTCCCAGCCATCTAGGAGTATCAGTAGCACTTTTAGGTCATCCTAAAGCACTTGCGACAATCGTAGCTATCTAGACCCCCGTGGACCCCTCCTAGTCAACTAGGAGTATACGGACCCTCCTAACGTCATCTGACCCATTTCAACCCTCTCAACCATCTAGGAGTATCAATAGCACTTTTATGTCATCCTAAAAGACGTGCGACAATCGTAGCCATCTGGACCCCCGTGGACCCCTCCTAGCCATCTAGGAGTATACGGACCCTCCTTACGTCATCTGACCCATTTCACCCCTCCCAGCCATCTAGGAGTAACAGTTACACTTTTAGGTCATCCTAAAGCACGTGGGACAATCGTAGCCTTCTGGACCCATGTGAAACCCTCCAAGTCATCTTGGACTATTCGGACCCTCCTTACGTCATCTGACCCATTGCACCCCTCCCAGCCATCTAGGAGTATCAGTTGCACTTTTTGGTCATCCTAAAGCACGTGCGACAATCATAGCCATCTTGACCCCCGTGGACCGCTCCTAGCCACACTAGACTATACGGACCCTCCTTACGTCATTTGACAATTTGCACCCCTCCCAGCCATCTAGGAGTATCAGTTGCACTTTTAGGTCATACAAAAGCACGTGCGAGAATCATAGCCAACTGGACCCCCGTGGACCCCTCCCGGCCATCTAGGACTATATGGACCCTCCTTACGTCATCTGACCCATTGCACCCCTCCCAGCCATCTAGGAGTATCAGTAGCACTTTTTGGTCATCCTTAAGCACTTGCGACAATCGTAGGCATCTGGACCCCGTGGACCCCTCCTAGCCATCTAGGACTATACGGACCCTCCTTACGTAATCTGACCCATTGCACCCCTCCCAGCCATCTAGGAGTATCAGTATCACTTTTAGGTCATCCTAAAACACTTGCAACAATCGTAGCAAACTGGACCCCCCATGGACCACTAGTAGCCATCTAGTAGTATACGCACCCTCCTTACGTCTAGGAGTAACAGTAGCACTTTTAGGTCATTCTAAAGCACTTGCAACAATCGTAGCCATTTGGACCCCCCGTGGACCACTCCTAGTTATCTATGAGTATACGGACCCTTCTTACGTCATCTGACCCATTGCACTCCTCCCAGCCATATTTGTCGTCATCATTCCGGCAAGGACTGCAGGCGCCGTCCTGGATCATCATTGTCCCCTTGTTAGAGACAAGACATGTCTTCGCCCATGCCTAGTAGCCTTTTCCGGATTGCCGGGCTAGGCATGTACGATCTTGTCGTTGCGTCATCGTACCGGCTGACACGCTCCCGTGTCAGGCGGGAGGTGACCATACTTCCGTGCCAGGAGGAATGGGATTTCCCCCCATGTCAGGCGGAAAGCCTGCACCAGACCTCTGACTCCCGACCAACATGCCCCCATGTCGGTCTTCTCTTTGGGTAGTTTGGCACGTCCTTCCTACACAACAAAGATAACTTGCCAGGACCGAGATAGGTAAGTCGGTTAGTATTTACCCGGGACGTCCACCCGGACCATCCGGGTTCTCTTCTACCCGGAATCTCACCGGAAGACTCCGACATACCGAGAAGCCCAAGAGCCCTTCCAGTTGCGGCCGAGTTCCACCCCTGATCCGGATAGCGACTTAGGGGGAGTATCTCTAGGCCTAGCCTCCCGAAGATGTCTTAGGTTGTCACCAAAGACATCTTCGAGAAGGTCGTTCTTAGAGGAACCCTCTGGGGGTCTATTTATAGCTTCCAGCGATGCCCCTTGCGTCCTCCAGGAGACACTTTGGTCCTGACAACCGTCGAAAGGCCAAGTTGCCCCTTCGGCGCACCACAGGACAAACCTTTCTCACCCCAAAGGTCAATTCCTGTAGCCATGCTGCTGACCTGGACCGGGGTCTGCCCCACCCCGAGGGCAGCCCCCCGACACTAGTCCCCGAATCTTGTGTTGTGCAGCGACTTAAGACGATGTGCGGTATCAGGTTCAAGAAAAAAATCAATCAAGAAGCCGAAAACAACCCTTGTTCCTGTGACCGGGATGCTTTTCACCGAGATCCCTCTCCCGAGGTCCCTCCGGCCCGGATGACCTATCCCGGGGAATGAGACTTAGCATCTCTGGGTTTCTACCCGGATGTCGGCATGACGACATGCATTCCGCTTCTCGTGCCGAACAAGCCACGTCTGCACGGTGGTCCCACCCGGGGTCTTGTCAAGGCAGAGAAGCACTCGAGTGTTTTTTGACTTAATGGTGTGTCGCTCAGGTTCGCGCGCCTAGATCCGCACCCGATCCGCATGCCAACCGTTGGGTTTGTGTGGCCTTGGGTGTGGCCCAGGGGACTGCTCCGGGTGACGCCACGTGTCAGATACGACACATTCTGATCCCACCCACGATTTGGGAGATCGTGGGCGGGAAACTCGGAAACCGCTCCGGAACCCCCCATAAATAGGGGAGCGGAGAGATCGTCTCCTCTTCTTCCCCATTCCTCCCTTTCTTCCCGCACTCGCTCTGAACGCTCCGCCGCCGTCGAGCCCAGCACCGAGCACCGCCGCCGGAGCTCTCCGTCTCCGTCATTAGTCCGCGACAATCCCGCGCCTCGGTACCTTCCTCCCCTCCGGTGAGTGCTTCCATTCCCTCCGGTAGAGTTCTTCAAAGTGGCGACGTTTCGCGTTCGTCCATGAATCCTTTCAAACCTCCGTGAATCACGCACCGATTTAGCTCGGTAGATCCTTATCTTAGTGCCCTCAGTACGGTTTGTCGTAGCTGTGCGCCGTAGATGACTACGCTTGCTCTGGTTTTGCATTCAACCACCCTGCCCAAGCACTATGCCTTGAACCAGCATTTTTGCTTCTATTGAACTCCATTTGTTAGGATGCCGGCTGATGGTAGCAGTTGCTAACCCGGGGTCTTCCATTACCGACATGCTAACCCGACTAACTGGAACTTCCGCCTGCAGACTAGCTCTGACATGTCCTCCGGACCCGCCGAGATGGGCGACGAGAGTGTTAGAGGATGCTGGGACGGATCCGAGACCCATCAAGGAGATCTCGACTGGTTATACTGGACGCACCGGATTCCACCGCAAGTGGAATGCCGACTTCCGACGGGAGAAGTCGAGCCGGAACCCCAACCCGGTGAACATGTAGTATTTCTCACGCATTTCGAGCGCGGGTTCAGGCTCTGATGAGGACATCCCTAGTCCTTTACCATCTTCTCCTATTGATGATGTTGCTGTACAAGACAAAGCTAATGATGTGAGGATTGGACCAATGACAAGGGCTCGAACCAAGTTACTTGAGCAACAGGTGAACTCACTCTTAATTGAATATGATGTTTGTGTTAATGAGAACTTTATACTGCCTAAGTCTATGCATCTATGTATGATCAGGTTTATTGATAACACAAGCATGGGAGGAGGAGACGAGCTACAGCAATGAGAAGAACCATCACTGATTCCAATATCAGCAAGTGCGCGAGGGAGGAGAGGGAGGCAGGCGCACCAGGGCATTGAAAGAAATCACTCGTTTGCACGTTAGAGGGATCAAGTGGCGCACCAGGACATAACGTAAGAAGATATTAGTCTAAGGTGTTATACATGAGGCCTGCGTGCCATGTTAGGCCGAACCACCATGGGTCGGTTTGTATCAGTTTGAGTCGAACCAGGTTTGGGTTCAGATCCGAATTGAGTCCTAGTTTCGGCCAGCCCCTTTAAATAGCCAAGGGCTGCGCCATAGAGAGGTAGACCACGTTTAAGCAAAACCCTAGATCGAATTGCTAAGCATTCATCTATCAGAATTCCTCTTTGCTGCGATCAGGAATTCACCCCTCTCCTTTATTGCGATCGAGAGGTTATTGTTACCAAAGTTTGAGTGTGATCTGTCGTTCCACTGGGAATTGGTAGATTGCAAAACCGCTTCGTGGTCGGCGGCTGCGTTGCACTAGCGTGTGGTGTTGCGAATATCCATTGGGTTGAAGAGCTGTTGCATTGGCAACGGGGGAACAGCCGGAGAGTTCGAGAGCATCCGCGAGTTATCTACATCATCCATCGATTCCACCATCGGCTCACTGAGAAGATCGGGCCACCCCTTATCATCTTGGTATCAGATTTCCAGCATTTTACTCGGTGAGCATCCACCAGTCCATCCCGTAGATTTACTGTTTTTCGTCCTATACAGAAAAAGCCACACAAAAATATTAGGGTTTAGACATCGCCATAGACTAGATAGCACCGATTGCATGTTCTAGTTGCTGTTCGTGTCGATCTTTTGCGTTTCTTTTTTTTCCGTTTGTGTCGTAGAGTTTGTTTAGGTTTGGAGTTGTTACTTTCCGTACTTAGTTGTGTTGGATTCGGAGTCATTGTCAAAAAATCAAAAAAAAAAAAAAGAGAACAGGTTTCGGTTGTTTCCGAGTTCGGGTCAGAATCGGTAGTTTCCATCGACGTACGTCGCTGTTTTCCTTCCGTGTTCCGTTTCCGAGTTCGTGTCGTATACGGTTCCGGCAGAAAATTCAACCGGGCATAACTTTTGCATACGAACTCCGATTTGGACGATTTTTAGCTCGTTTTGAAGAGGAGACAAAAGCGAAGGCAGCCAAACTCACTACCTCTGTTTACGGCTTTTCGACGTCTCAGAATTCCCAAAAAACGTCGGGAAGTATTTCTTTTTGCCACTTTTGTGCAGAGACCTTAGACACAGCCTTTCTACAGCAGTGTTAGGAGCTTACCCATACAGGACTAGCTAACGTTTTGTGCTCCCAGGCTGCTCATTATTGTGTATCTTCAAGTGCTGGCCATAGCAAATTGAAAAATTCAAAAAAAAAAAGAGCAAGGAAATAGGCCGAAGTGCATAGTATCTTTTGTGACACTACTCATTGTTGAGCAATCTTGTGCCTGAGTTTATTTGAGCAACTTGCTAGTGTCCTTCCCGTGCATTGCAACACGAGCTATACTCCGGACATATCTTTACATATTTGTGCTCATCCCTATAGTTGCTTTGCCACATTATTCTCCACGTGTGTGTTTCCTGTGTTTTCGAGTTTCACACGAACAGCAAATAGGATTTGTAGTTGGTGTTGTTAGGCCTCCCAACCAAGCTCCACCAATATACCCTGTTTTTGTTGTGTGACACTTTGATACCCATAATATTCGCTTCATCACATCTGTGCACGTGCTCCTATTACAAGTTGGTAAGCTTTTCTAATTCACTTTGGAACGGTAAGATCCACACATTCTTTTGTTTTTATTGAGTGAGTTGAGAGTTTCCACATATATATCTCGATATTCTTGTGCACACTAATCATGTCGTCAGGTGATGACACCGCAAGTGTGGTGCAGCAAAAGAAGGAGGATAATGCTTCGGTTAATTGGCGGGAATATGAGGCCCTACGTGATCATCTTTCGCGTCAGTTTGGGGCTGAATCTGAGAGGTTGCACACTGGTTTGGCGGCCACAGATGCCAAGGTTGATACTGTACAGCGGTCATTGGGGACTCTTCAGCGGTCCGTGGATGCTATGACTCGAGCCATGGAGGCAATCACACAGCGTCATGGACAGCCAGCAGACGATGCCAGTGTTCAGGCCGAACATGACGATGCTTATGATGATGCTGATGAGGCAGTTAATGGCCACGCTATTCCTGCTAATGTTGGCCGAGGAGACGGCCGCGGTGCTGCACATCCGGGGCGTGGTGGGGCACCTATTGGTCGTGCTCGTCGTCTGTTTGATAATGTTGGTCATGCTGCCATTCGTGATGATGACGGGTTGGGTAAACCAAAATTCAGCATTCCCAAATTCGAGGGCTCTATTGATGTGGAAGAATACATTAATTGGGAGTTGAAGATGGAACAACTATGGCGTTTGCATGATTATACGGAAGATAGAAAGATCAATCTTGCATCTTCTGAGTTTGATGGTTATGCTTTGCTTTGGTGGCATGGTCTTGTTAATGCAAGGCGTGAAACTAATGACTTGCCTATTCGTTCTTGGCGAGAGATGAAGGATGAGATGCACCATCGTTTTGTTCCTCGTAACTATAGGCGTTCCTTGTATGACAAGTTGCAAAATCTGAAGCAAGGTACTTCCTCCGTGGATGAATATTACAAGGAGATGGAGTTGATTATGCAGCGTGCTAAAGTGAGAGAAGAATCTGAACAAACCATGCAGCGTTTCTTGTCAGGTTTGAACTTTCATGTCAAGAGAATTGTGCGTCATTATCAATATGCTGATATAGAGGATTTATTGCATCAAGCACGTGAAGCTGAGTTACAAGTGGCCGAAGATGCCAAATATTTGTCTCGTTCTTCCTTTGGAAGGGGCAGTTTTTCCTCACGTGCTACACCTAGTATTGTGCAATCTAGTGTTGCACCAAGTTCTCATGGAGCTGCACCTACAAAGCCAATTTCGGCTGCACCTTCTCACAAGCCTCCACCGCCACCTACAGCAAGTGGTACCGGTTCTTCGAATTCTACAGCCCGTACACGTGATATGAACTGCCATACGTGCGGCGGCAAGGGTCATTTCAAGCGAGATTGTCCCAATAGAAAAGTTATGTTAGTCAATGAAGAAACTGGTGAGTATGAGAGTGGTGATGAGGTGGACCATACGGCTGATCTTGTGGAGGAAGAGGACAGCGGTCTTATATATGCTGATGCTGCTCATTTGCCCACTATTGTTTGTACGCAGCGAGCATTGAGCGTTACGCCAAGTCCCATGGAGCAGCGCTGCAATCTGTTTCAAACCATGGCTGCACTTGGTAATGGCAAGGCGTGCAAAGTGATAATTGATGGTGGCAGTTGCCGCAATTTGGCTAGTAAAGAGCTTTGTCAAAAACTGAATCTGAAATACTTGCCACATCCTAATCCTTATTTTATTCAGTGGTTGAGTGATAGTGGGGAGATGAAGATCAACCATATGGTGCGTGTGGACTTTCAGATTGGACCTTATAAGGACACCGTGGAGTGTGATGTTGTTCCTATGACGGTGTGCCATTTATTGTTGGGTCGGCCATGGCAATTTGATAGAGATGTCCGACACAATGGTAGGGCCAACACATACCAGCTCAATTGGCAAGGAAAGGAGATCATGTTGAGGCCTATGACACCACAAGCTGTGGTCAATCAATCTCGTCAAAAAGTTGAGGTTCACCGTGAGGATGAGCGTGAGAGATTAGATAGGAGAGAGACTCCACCTTCGGTGAGTGAGAGCCACAAGCCAAATTCGAGTGGTAAAAAGAAAAGTGAGGGAGAGAAAAAGCTAGTCATGTTAGCCACTAAATCTGATTTGCAAGAGTTTCGTGAGGATCCTACTCTAGTACCTCTTGTACTTATGTGCAAGGGCGAAATTCTTGTTTCTAACGACATGACCCCTATCTCTCTTGGTGTTGCTAATGTGTTCAGGATTTCGAGGACGTTTTTCCCGACGCGGTACCGGCTGGTTTGCCACCATTGAGAGGCATAGAACATCAAATTGATTTGATTCCAGGAGCCTCTTTGCCCAACCGAGCCCCCTACCGTACCAATCCTGAGGAGACGAAGGAAATTCAGCGACAAGTACAAGAACTTCTGGACAAAGGGTATATTCGTGTGAGCTTAAGTCCTTGTGCTGTTCCTGTTATTTTAGTTCCTAAGAAAGATGGTACATGGCGCATGTGTGTAGATTGTAGAGCAATTAATAACATCACTATTCGTTATCGTCACCCTATTCCACGGTTGGATGACATGCTCGATGAATTAAGTGGTGCTGCTATTTTCTCTAAGATTGATTTGCGTAGTGGTTATCATCAAATTAGGATGAAAGAAGGAGATGAGTGGAAAACAGCCTTTAAAACTAAATTCGGTCTATATGAGTGGTTAGTCATGCCTTTTGGTTTAACTAATGCACCTAGTACTTTCATGAGATTAATGAATCATGTTTTGAGGCATTTCATTGGAAAGTTTGTGGTTGTGTATTTTGATGACATATTAATTTATAGCCACAACGAAACTGAACATATTGATCATATTCGCCAAGTTTTGCATGTGCTGCGTGCTAATAAGCTCTATGGTAATCTTGAGAAATGCACGTTTTGCAAAGATAGTGTAATATTTCTGGGATTTGTTGTTTCTAAGCATGGGGTTGAGGTAGATGACTCTAAAATTGAAGCAATTAAAAATAGGCCTACTCCCATGAACCTAAGTCAATTACGAAGCTTTCTTGGTCTTGCTGGATTTTATAGACGTTTCGTGAGAGACTTTAGTACTATTGCTGCAGCTTTGAATGATCTTACTAAGAAAGGTGTTCCTTTTGTTTGGGGCGCTGCCCAAGATGCTGCATTTGATGAATTGAAACGTTGTTTGATTTCTGCACCTTTGCTTATGCTTCCTGGTTTCAATAAGCAATTTTATATTGAATGTGATGCTAGTGGCATTGGAATAGGAGGTGTGTTGATGCAAGAGGGAAAGCCGGTTGCATATTTTTCTGAAAAATTGAATGGTGCACCATTGAACTATCCTGTTTATGATAAGGAATTGTATGCTCTTGTTCGTTCTCTTGAGGTTTGGCAACATTATTTGTGGCCAAAAGAATTTATCATACATTCTGATCATGAGGCTTTGAAATTTTTAAAGTGCCAAACTAATCTTAATAAACGTCATGCTAAATGGATGGAATTCATTGAATCTTTTCCATACATTATTAAGTATAAGAAGGGCAAAGATAATGTTGTTGCTGATGCACTCTCTAGGAAAAACATGCTTTTGACACATCTTGATGTTCAAGTTCCAGGTTTAGAGAGTTTGCGTGATTTATATGCTTCCGATACTGATTTTGCCACTGCCTTTGCTAACTGTTCTGATGTGAAGGCGTGGGAAAAATACCATATGCATGATGGATATTTGTTTAGAGCTAACAAGTTATGTGTACCCGAGTCGTCCGTGCGTTTGCTCTTGTTGCAGGAATCACATGGAGGCGGCTTGATGGGTCACTTTGGACGTGAGAAGACGTTGTTGATGTTGGCTGATCACTTCTATTGGCCACGCATGAGGCGGGATGTGGACAGGTTTGTGAAGCGTTGCATTACGTGCAACAAGGCTAAGTCCAAACTTAAGCCCCACGGTTTGTATACCCCTCTTCCTGCTCCTACTACACCATGGGAAGATATAAGCATGGATTTTGTGTTAGGATTGCCTAGGACCAGTAGAGGACATGATTCTATTTTTGTGGTAGTGGATCGTTTTTCTAAGATGGCTCATTTTATTGTCTGCCACAAAAGCGACGATGCGTCGCATATTGCTAATCTGTTTTTCAGGGACATCGTGCGCATACATGGAGTACCGAAGACGATTGTTTCTGACCGTGATGTGAAGTTCATGAGCTACTTTTGGAAGACACTTTGGGGAAAGCTGGGGACGAAGCTGCTGTTTAGTACAACTTGTCATCCCCAAACTGATGGCCAAACGGAGGTGGTGAACCGCACACTTTCGGCGTTGCTGCGGACAATGATCAAGAAAAATCTGCGTGTGTGGGAAGAGTGTTTGCCGCATGTGGATTTTGCATATAACAGGGCTGTACACTCCACCACGCAATTGTGTCCGTTTGAGGTGGTGTATGGTTTTAAACCCATTACACCGCTTGATTTGCTGCCGCTTCCAATTCAAGAACGTGTCAACATGGATGCATCGAAAAGAGCAGATTTTGTGAGGAAGATACATGAGAAGACTAAAGAGGCTATCGAGAAGAAAGGCAAGTACAATGCTGATCGTGTTAACAAGAAAAGAAAGGAGGTGCTTTTTCAGCCCGGCGACATGGTTTGGGTGCACTTTCGCAAGGACAGATTTCCTGTTCAGCGCAAGTCTAAATTGCTGCCACGTGGTGATGTTCCTTTCAAGGTTCTTGCCAAGATAAATGATAATTCATACAAGATAGATCTTCCTACATCTGAGTTTGGTGTGAGCAATACGTTTAATGTTGCTGATTTGACGCCATTTGCTGGAGAAGACCTTGACGCGTCGAGGTCGACGCCTTTTGAAGGGGGGGAGGATGATGAGGACATCCCTAGTCCTTTACCATCTTCTCCTATTGATGATGTTGTTGTACAAGACAAAGCTAATGATGTGAGGATTGGACCAATGACAAGGGCTCGAACCAAGTTACTTGAGCAACAGGTGAACTCACTCTTAATTGAATATGATGTTTGTGTTAATGAGAACTTTATACTGCCTTAGTCTATGCATCTATGTATGATCAGGTTTATTGATAACACAAGCATGGGAGGAGGAGACGAGCTACAGCAATGAGAAGAACCATCACTGATTTCCAATATCAGCAAGTGCGCGAGGGAGGAGAGGGAGGCAGGCGCACCAGGGCATTGAAAGAAATCACTCGTTTGCACGTTAGAGGGATCAAGTGGCGCACCAGGACATAACGTAAGAAGATATTAGTCTAAGGTGTTATACATGAGGCCTGCGTGCCATGTTAGGCCGAACCACCATGGGTCGGTTTGTATCAGTTTGAGTCGAACCAGGTTTGGGTTCAGATCCGAATTGAGTCCTAGTTTCGGCCAGCCCCTTTAAATAGCCAAGGGCTGCGCCATAGAGAGGTAGACCACGTTTAAGCAAAACCCTAGATCGAATTGCTAAGCATTCATCTATCAGAATTCCTCTTTGCTGCGATCAGGAATTCACCCCTCTCCTTTGTTGCGATCGAGAGGTTATTGTTACCAAAGTTTGAGTGTGATCTGTCGTTCCACTGGGAATTGGTAGATTGCAAAACCGCTTCGTGGTCGGCGGCTGCGTTGCACTAGCGTGTGGTGTTGCGAATATCCATTGGGTTGAAGAGCTGTTGCATTGGCAACGGGAGAACAGCCGGAGAGTTCGAGAGCATCCGCGAGTTATCTACATCATCCATCGATTCCACCATCGGCTCACTGAGAAGATCGGGCCACCCCTTATCAGGCTCCCGGCTAGTCCATTCTTCCGCGACTTCCTCGACACCTACGACCTCCAACCACATCATCTCCCTGCCAATGCCATCATGATGGTCTCCTGCTTTACCACGTACACAGAAGGGTATCTCGGTGTCTGGCCGTTCGTGGAACTCTGGGCGAAATACTTCCTTCTTCGCCGGCAAGTTGTAGCGTACCTGCACTTTAAACAAGGCAGATACCTGTGTATAGTGCAAATCACTGGATCGTTCGTTTGCACACACAGTTTACGATGTAATATCACAACAAAGTATCAATTTTATTACATCGATGATCCAGACTTACAAAATATTCGATACAAGTTGCATAGCATAAAGCTAGCTTTAAAAGAGTAAACAGCGGAAATACAATAGAAGTGAGTCTCCATCACTTTCATGTTGCCACAGGCGAAAACATGTTGGTTGTAGACTCGAAACCTTTAAATGAAACCTCACTCGTCATCTGATCAATCTGCAATAAGAAAAATATTGCAACAACGTGGGTCAGATTCCATTAAAAATGGAGTCTGGCAAGTGACACTATGGTGGACACTTAATGGAATAACTCTATAGCCTATATGCATATTTGGCTGGTGGAGTTCAAGGCTATTTTGCATAAAGCCAATTTTTCCTACTCTTTTGAGAACGCTTTCTTCAAATCAAGACAAGTATGGCATGAAAACAATAATCTCATCTTCCCTTGTTCACCCATCAAGTTTTATTTCTGAAGTTGGAATGATGAAATCCTCCGTTTGACGCCTGTGATCAGCTGCTAAATTGTCCGTACCGGGGACATGGCTAAGTACTTAGTTTTACACTCTGCAGAGGTTGTGCACGTTCACCATTGTACCCATTCAACCCAAACTATCCTTTACACACTTATAGTGATAAGGAAAAGGAGAAGAATGAGACGAGATCTTTCAGAAGCATTTTCCCTCCCACTCTGGCTTGACCCGTTCCACCTAACATCCCCCTACATCTGCTTGTCAAGCCGGAGAGAGTCCATGCAACATAATTGATCAAGCCAGAGCCCATATGGCAATGACTGCACTGGAAGCAATCGTCACCCGGAGTTCTTCAGATTCTTCTGTTCCTGGGTGGCCACTCTCAAGTGTACATACTCCAGGAACCATAGACATGGACCTGAGTAGCCACTCAACATAAACCATACAACCACTTACCACCCAGGTGGTTCATTAACTTAGTGGATGTACACTCTCAGGTGAAAATCACCATGCTCACGGCCCTAAGTAGAATAGACATTCATCCTAGGCGACGACAACCATGAGCACAGCCCTGAGTAGTCACTTAATATTTTGTAAAACTTTTCATCCATTGCATGGCATCAATAATTCTACTAAGTATTGCATAGGAGCCTAGACTCAGGAATAAGGAATTTCTACACAGGTTTAGCATAGCAATACTATCCTACACATGCTTATATAAAAAATACACTAAGTAATGCATATATAAAATAATAGGAAGTTTATGAGGTGTGCCACCTGCCTTTGAATGATGTGTTTGCTCACAAACTCTTTCAAAGTAACTCGAGTCTCTCCGTTCAATCTAAACAATATAAACAAACAACAATACAACAATCATAAAACAAAACAACACAACACATACAAGCATACATAATGAACAAACAAGTTTCATAAACTTCTAAGGAAAACATGTCATGCATGATATGCAAATTATTTCTAAGGACTAGAGATGCATGTCATGCCATGAAAATCATTTAAGTCAATGCAATGAAATGTGTTGGTCTAAAATGACTAAGGACTAAGATCAGAAGTTGGACAAAATAACTTTGTTATAAATTATCTTGAATAAGCACTCAAATGGCTTAGCCATGATGTGCAAAGAAATATTTAGAGAAAATTACTAAGTCATTTCCTCAAGGTGATCAACAATTATTATCAACTCTTTGTAAATTAGATATTCACTATAGTGAGAGAGACAGACACCCGGCCAGCCACTTAAATTGTGGAACAGGTCTCATGTACGTGGACATGTAAGGTTTGTCTCCAGGCCGCTTCATCTCACTATGCCGCTAGGATCCAACAAACTTCAAAGATGATAACAAAAAGATCAAAAATTGTGTAAGTCTGAAATGGAAGACAAGATTAGGAAAGAGGGAAAAGAAAGAAATAAAGATGTAGTTGGTCTTCCAGGCTTCATCTCCAGACTTGTAATATTCTCCTTGGTGATGTCTTGATTGAATTCTTGGTAGACTAGAATAATCTTCAGACTTGATGATTTTTGTATCACCTAGGCTGGTCTTGGATTTAACTTAGTTATCATGAAGTCTGAGAAAGAAAGAGAGAGAAAGACTTAGAGAATAAAAAGGGGTTGGTCTTCTTGGACTTCTTCTGGAGTCTTGTTTTGGCTAAGTCCTTCATTGGCCTTCTAGCTCCATGTTGAAAATCCCAAGTGTCTAGTGCATAGCACTTTTACCAAAATACTAAGTTTGGAAATATTCCTAACTTAGAGAAAAATAATGAAGAGATTTCCTATGGGAAATATATCTATATGTGAAAATAAGTTATGCATGCAATGCACTTTTAAATCCTAAGAAACATCATACAAAATTTGTGATATTTATAAACTATGCATTAGGCTATAAATGCAATTTAATAAATTTCTATTTTTGCAAAATATAATAAAAGGAATAAATATAAGATTAAATTTTATGTGATTATTTTTTTATAACAAAATTCTATAAATACAGTTGATAGACAGAGAGGATTTAAATAAATTTATAGCAATTAGATTTATTCAAAAATAATGTTTATATTAAAAGTTATATCAAAATTACTCAAGTTATTTAATTTAAACATATAACTATTAAATCATCAAAATAATTCTCAAAATTATTTTATAACAGAGGCATCATCTTACACATATTATAAAGTTTCTAAAACAATTTTGTTTGCAATTTTTGGATTTATAGATTTAAAGTTAGGACAAATATATTTAAATTATCCATTTGAAATTTGAATTCTAACAGATCTACAATATTCTACATGTCAAGGGCTTTCCAAAAATATCAAAATATTTGAATTTGGATAAACAGCGAAAAAGTAATGTTAAATCTAACATACAGGGGGTTTTCTGCAAAACTGCCAAAATAAATTAAATAGAAAAAAATCATTTTCTGACGTGGATCTGATGTGGCGCAGACGTGGCGCTGAGTCAGCGTACCGGTTTGATTTTTAAAACGAAATAAAACGTGGCCGTAGGATTGGGATCTAGCGGCTCAGATCTAAAGGACCGGAGGTGGGCGGTGCGGCCGGCCGGAGATGCTCCGGTGATCTCCCAAACGCGGCGGCGACGCGACGGCTTCGCATGTTCTACACGACCTACGGGGTCCAGAAGTGGGAGGAGTTTACCGAACGTTGCAGGATGTGACGGAGAACTCGGTGGCGACACGGGAGTCTTCTGCGCGGCTCCTCCCTCTTCCGATTACTCGCCGGAGACGACACAGCGGCGGCGACCCTCAGTACGGACGGGGCGCGTCGATCTGATGCGTAAAAATTAGGGAAAATATGTCACGTAGATGTGAGAGACGAAAATGAGAAGAAAGCAAGAGAGGGGAGAGCTCGGGGTGTCTTGTACGTGCCGGGAATCGAGAACTTCGCCGGCAGCGGAGGCGGGGGCGTCGGGGAGCAATGCGGGCAGCCTGGGGGCTATGAGGCTAGGGTTTTGGGGGAGAAGAGAGAGGAGAGGCAGGGCTTTTCAAAGGGCTAAACATTGGACGTCAATCCCGCATAAATCGCTCGAGTTGATGAGGGGAATCGCCGGCCGTTTCTTTCCATGTTGCAGGCGAGATTTGCGGCTGGAGGTTGAAGAAGTCTCGGCCTGACGAGTGGGTCCCGCTGGTCAGAGAGAGAAAGAAAGATGCGGGCTACTGCTGGGCTGCTGCTGTCTACGCGCGCGCGAGGAGAAGCTGGGCTTCGGCCCAGTTAGCTTTTCTTTTTTTTTTGTTCTTTTCTTTTTCTGTTTTCTGAATTTTTAAATATCCTTTAAATTATGAATCCAAATCAACTCACATTAGTTTCTATAATGTTGTAAAAATAAAATATATCATTTAAAACACTTATGGGTATGTTTTGGACAATTTTTAAAATAAAAAATTTCGAATTATTTAATGAATGCAAATTTGTCACGTTATGTCAAATTTGAAAATAAGGATCTAATAATCTTATTTATGGCTTAGCAAAATTTATGAAAATACCACAATCATATATGGTTGATATTAAGTTATTTAAAACTCATTTTTAGTAACCATTCATTCTTATTTTGGGTATAATAGTAAAATAATAGAATATAAATATTTTTAAAGTAATAGGAAATATATTGGATTCAATTTTAATTAAATTTTATTTTGTGCACCATTATATTAAGATAAATCATATGAAAACTTCATGAAACAACCTTGGAAAGGTTTTAAATTCAATTCATTACTTATATAAAGTATTAATCATTTCATGTTTTGAAAATTAATGAAAGTAATTTAAGTAAATGAAATGCTTATTTGGATAATTTATTAATTATAAAATGTATGAAGTTTTAAAGTTAGGAACTTATAATTTCCAAAACTATAATTTGAATTTAGTAAAATGAATGAAAACAATTTGGCAAATATACCATTTTAATTAGTCTTGTATTTATGAGTAGATATGGCTAAGTGGTTGAAAATCAATTGCTTATAAGTAAACTATTTTATTAGATACAATGGTTTGAAGTTTATAAAATATTTGTCAATTTACATATTGAGGTTTTAAGAAATACAATGGATAATAAATTGTTTAACTTGAAACAAGTTTTGAAAATAATAACTGAGATATTTGAAATATTAAATCGTTTCAATATGTTTGAAGTCTTTTATAGTTGGTTTTCTTATGCATTTTAATATTTATTTTTAATAAAAAGAAATTTTTTAAATTTTAGTGATTTTTAAACATTATAAAATGTTGGGATGTTACACAAGTCATCCCCAACCCGGACAAGAAGGTCAAGGACCTTGTCGACTGTGGGGCGGCGACCATCATTCCCCGCAGTGAGTCCGGATTCCCCAAGGTCCAGGGATTGGAATCCTGCCGGAAGTGGCAACGGATCTTCTTCTACGTGCGGAACCCGACCGCCACAGGGGATGAACCGAGTTCTTCCTCGTCGGATTTCCTCAATCTGCCGGAATTCGTCATGGTTCCTCCTACCGACTTCGAACTCTAGAACAAGCTCCCGGACTCCGAGGAGGTCGATAGCATGCACGATGTCTTAGGAGTTCTTGTGGATGACTTGACATCCGACGACCTCCTGCGCAGCTTCGTTATCCGCCGAGTTTGCCCTCTCCAAACCTGAGTACACAAGATGTGCTTCATGAGTGGGTTATACGACCCCACCCGGACCAACATCTTCCCACTGGACAAGGCTGCGGTTTGCCGCCGCGTTTGAGCTATCGCTCGAACGAAGATGCCGGAGGACTGTGTGGGAACTATGTGCGGCCACCCGCAGAAAACCACTGGAGGAGGTGCCTGGACATGCTTCCGCCGACTTCCGTATTTAGCCGGGTTCCGCAGGAAACCGACATCTCTGTCATGTACTGATCTACTTTTCTTGTTGCAGCTGTTCGAGCGGCAAATAGAAGACGACCCGACGCATGCCGGGGGCAAGTTCGTGGATGACTTCCCTGTGCCCGAGATGATGCCGGAGGAGGACCCCGACGGCGAGGACCACCTTTCGATTCCTCTAGCCCGTGCGGCCGCTCCGGGTAAGCCTTCAGTTCGAGAGGCTATCAAGTCGCATCTGACGAAGATGATGACGATGAATGTCAAATACTCGATTTAATTGACGCCCGTCCTCTCAAATACGCCCTGCCAGTGGTTCCGGGACCTGCGGTCGCGACGAAGCGCGCCGAGACCCGCAAGCGCGCGGTGTCCAAGACTGCACACCTCGGTAGCTCGGGTGCAGCTGCAAAGAAGAGCAAGACCACCAAGCATCCGGGCGACAAGCCCCCTCGGCGGAAGAGAGGTCCTCCCACCGTGTCCTCCGGGTATGCTATTCTTCCATCGAGCTGTTCTATCCTGGTCCTCCCCGAGATCCTTTCTAACATGCCTTTTGATTGCAGAGCGGCGCTCGATGTTCCGCAGTCCGCTGGTTCCCGTCTCCCGGAGTCCAGGTCTCCTAGTCCAACCCGGCCTGCCCCTTCACCACCTCGGCGTCGAGCTCAGGATGCCGGTCAGCCTGACTCCGGTCCCATCCTAGCCGACGTCCCTACTCCTCGCGGCGCTACCAGCACTGGGACTCCGGGTGGTCACCCAGTGGTGACCAAGATCCCGGCTCGGCCAACCGCGGTCACCGAAGACATCGTTCTTCCGGATACACCGCGCCGGGTGGTGTCTCCTCATCCTGACGTAGACGTGTCGAGTCCTCCGCGGCAGGTTGTGCCGCGAGCCTCTACTCGGCTAGCTCCACGGAAAACCCCGCCGCCAAGGCGGTCCACTTCCCAGCCTACCCGGCAACCCGATCTCCAAGCCGGGAAACAACGCAGCCAGGACTCCGGCCAGAAGATTGCCCCTGCCAAGCCCAACGCTCCTCCGAAGTCTTCATCCTAGGACTTGGTCCTGACCAAGGTTCCTCTGCCTCGGGTAAGTTTTCCGGGCTACCACCACCTCCTGCCGACATCCCCACGGCTGCTTTGCAGGCTCTGCAAGCGTCCGTAAACGCGTTTGTGTCCTCGGGATCTCGGGATATTGGAGCGGCGAGCGCGTCCACCGTCACCGGCTTACGCGCGGTTGACGACTACAACCTGGTATGGATTGCTGCTGACGCCTCCGAGGTCACAGGAGACTTACACGCTGCCGGCCCTAGCCGCAGCGCGCAAGCCCTGCATGCCCTCCAGGTGGCTGTTCTGGACGTTAGCCGGGTTGTTGATGTAAGCTTTCTATCTTCTATCCTCCCTAGTCCCCGAGATTGGTGCTTAGTGCTCTAGACTCCACCGAGTAGCAGATCACTAGGCTCAAATCTTTGAAAAAATAAACTTTCAATTCCAATCCCCGAGATCCTCTCTTGTGTACCAAAACTCTAGCGAGTAGTTTGTTCATAAGTGTGGATCTTGAAGAATTTTCCTGTTATCTCCTGCTCCATTGAAGTCCCCGAGATTGACACCGGATAAACATTGCTACATGATTGCAGCAAAAAAACACAGCAGCATCTTCCACAGGCTTCTTGCCGACTTCGGTCAATCCAAGAAGTCGGAGGAGCGACTTCGGGAGGAGCGGGACGCAGCGCGCAAGATCTCGGCGGACCAAAATTCTGCTTTAACTGACGCGCATTCCGAGATCACGCGGCTGAATGCCGAGCTGGAGAAGGCCAAGTCCACTACTGCGGATTTGAAGACGCGTTTTGTGGATGCTACTAAGAGGCAGAAGGAGACCTTGGACCAATCCGAGGAACGCGCGCATGCTGCCGAGACCGAGGTGGCTCTTTTTGGTCGAAGCAAGACGCTTGGCTCACCGAGCTCACCGGCCTCAACCGGGATATGAACAGTAAGTGCACCGAGTTCTCTTTTTTCGTCTTCCTCTTTTGCCCATATTGCCTCATGGCTTGTCCGTGTGACAGTTCTCCTTTCTCAAGGACACTTTGAGCATTCCCGAGAAGCCGCTACTCTCGCGATCGCTGCCGCCCGGGAGAAGAGGGTCGGGAAGGGTCCTGTATCGGACTCATGGGACATTGATGACCACCTCATCGCCCTGAAGGCCCGGATAGTCCCTCTTCGGACGATCGGTGCCGAGCTCCTTAGCGCGGCAGTTCATGCGCATGGTGCCCTGTGGCCTGGCGCTACCGGCAAGATCTCGGTTACCGAGCTGGCCACCGCGCTCCAGGATGCCGGTAACCGGCTTCATGCCTAGAAACGGTCCGCTGCCCGCCCTGGTGCCGACCAAGCACTGCAACATGTGCTGAGTTGGTATGAGGGGCTCGATCTCGAGGTGATCAAGAGTTTGCGGGTCGTCTCGGAATGGTACACCGAGCCAGCCAAGATCTGGCTACGCCAAGAGACTGTTGGGCGGATCCCAACTCCTTCATCACGAGTATCATTGCATCTGACTCCGAGTCAGATTATGAAGATGATGGCGAGGCGGAGGATGCCGGTGATGTGGATGCCGAGATACCGGAGGCTGGTGATGCCGAGACAACTGCAGTCATCGAGACCACGGTTGGCCGGGATGCCGCCGATCCTCCGCCGCCCGAGGTCCCTCAACCCGAGACGAGTGTGCCCGTTCCGAGTACCACCGCTAGTGCCGAGGGGACCGTCATCGTGCCCCCTTCTGCCGATCAACCCGAGAAGCCGGTTTCTCCTATCGCGCCTTGACCATCTGCTGCCATATCGTTATCTTCGATCTGAAAACACTTAGCCGCTTAAACATTAAATCCCCGGAATGCCGGGTGCCGATGTAATATACTTTTAATTCGTATGCTATGCCTGCCAACTTTTGCTTTAATGAATGACCAGTTATGTTGGTTTATTTCGCCACGAGTCCCCGGGTTCATTTTCATGTTTACCGTAGACAGGCAATTTCTGCTCTTGTCTACCATGCCGGTGTTCGACAGTCGAGTCACGAAATTCCGTTTAAGGTATACATTACTTGTAAATGTCCGAGTTCTAGTTGCCAAATTTCCGACATAAAAAGTAAATAACCAAAAAACCGGGTTAGTAAGATGTGTATGCCGGAGGAATTCCTATCCCGAGTCCCCGAGTTCGTTTTCGTGTTCCCCATACTTGATGCTCTTTGCTCTTGTCTACCATTTCGGCGTTCGTCAGTCGAGTCACAAGATTACCTCACATGACATACATTACTTTAACTCTGGAACCGAGTTCAGAATATTTTCGGCATACACTAAACGAGAATAAGTACAAGGCAGTCCCCGAGTTCCTCTCTGGGTTGCCGACATGCATAAAACAGGTAAATAATAAGATCATAACTAAATAAAAATAGGCAGTCCCCGAGTTCCCCCCGAGGGTGCCGACATGCAAGTTAGGATAAACAACACAATTGAGCGAGGCAGTCCCCGAGTAACGTCTCGGGGTGCCGATATTTCATTGATAGAGACCGGGATACATACACTTCGCCCTTTAAGTGTAAAAGGGACGGAGCAAGGCTACATTCCATGGCCTCTTGGTTTCCACACCATCTTTATCCATTACACCTTTTCTAGCTTCCTGTGCATCTACAAGGTAATAAGAATCATTGTGCAATGCCCTGCTCACAACAAAAGGCCGACAGTTTATGCATTCCTGCTGTGCGCTGGATTAGCCTTAGCACCAGATCCCCTTCCTGGAATACTCTGGGATGCACCTTCTGGCTATGATAGCGACGGAGGTTCTGCTGATAAATTACAGACCGAGACAATGCCAATTCTCTTGCCTCCTCGAGCAAGTCAACATAATCTTCCCGGGCTTCCTTTGCCTCGATCTCGGTGAACATTGTTACCCTTGGGGCATCATACTGTATGTCGGTTGGCAGCACTGCCTCGGCACCATACACCATGAAGAATGGCGTATATCCGGAAGATCTATTCGGTGTGGTCCGAAGACCCCCCAATACTGCTGGTATCTCCTCCATCCAACATCCCAGAGTTCTCAATAGTGGCTCAATTAGGCGGGCTTTGATGCCGGCTAACACCAAGGCATTTGCTCTCTCGACTTGCCCGTTTGCCTCCGGGTGGGCTACTGATGCCACATCCAACCGGATTCTTTTGTCCGCACAGAATCGAGCAAATTCCCCCACAGCAAAGTTGGTACCATTATCCGTGATGATGTTGTGCGGGTAGCCGTATCTCAAGATGATGTCCTTCAAAAATTGGACCGAGGTGTGCCCGTCACACTTCCGGATTGGTTTGACCTCTATCCACTTGGTGAACTTGTTCACCATCACCAGCATGTGTGTCATATTGCCTCTTGCCGGTTTAAACTGTCCCACCTCCAATCACCATACGGCAAATGGCCAAGTGATAGGGATGGTTTTGAGTGCTGATGCCGGCATATGTATCCTGTGGGCAAACCTCTGGCACCCTCCACATTTTCGGACAATGTTCTATGCCTGTTGTAAAGCGGTGAGCCAATAGAACCCAGGCCGGAATACTTTTGCCACCAGTGCCCGAGATGAGGCATGGTGTCCACATTCTCCCTGATGTATCTCCAACAGAATTTCTTGGCCCTCCTCGGGCTCCACACATCTCTGGAGCACCTCGGTGACACTTCTTTTATACAGCTCTTGATTGATGATGGTGTATGCCTTGGATCTTCGTAGTATTTGCCTGGCTTCTACCTCGTTCTCAATTAGGGTGCCATCCGATATGTATGCCATGATGGGTTGTGCCCATCCCGGGACAGGTCGTACCGGGAACATGGGAATGTCTATGTCCATTGGTTCAGCCGACATCACTTCCATAGACATGCCGTTTGCCATCTCCGAGCTCTGTGGTGCAGTCCCCGGGTTCAGTGCAGTACTGCCGACTTCCACTTCCATAGGTATGGCTTCCGACCCAGGCTCATTGCGGATGAAGATAGATTCCGACTCGGGTGAGGGCTGGATAGACGGCTTCCTCAGATGCTATAGGGCGATGCCGGGTGGAATGGCATCCCGGAATGACCCCAGCTTGGAAAACACATCCGCTGCTTCATTTTCCCCTCTTGGTATGTGCTTGAACTCACAGCCTTCGAAAAATCCGGATATTTTCTGCACATGGAACCGATATGAGGCCATATTGGCGTCAATTGCATCCCAGTTCCCCGACACCTGCTACACCACAAGGTCGGAATCACCGAAGCATTCTATTCGGCGGATCCCGATTTCCTTGGCGACATTGAGTCCATGAATCAAGGCATCATATTCGGCCACATTGTTAGATGTCCAAAAATGAATTCGCAGTACATACTTCAGCACATCTTGCTTTGGTGAGGTATGAAGGGGTTCGAGTGCAGAAAAAAAAAATTCCTAGCAACGATATCCCTAAAACATGCCAAGATCTATTCTATGCAGATATAGTAGTACGAACGGAGATCGGAATACATACCCTTGTAGACCGAAAGCAGGGATTACGTTCCCACACAAACGTTGTCGATGAAGACCGACGAAACCAACCTCAAGGTCGTGTAGAGGAAGCAGACCTCCGAGTACCGCTAGCGCAGCACCTCGCAGGGCGTTATACACGTACGGTGGAAACGACGGCCTCCGAAGCTCCAGTCCAGGACGAGCAGCGGAAGACTTGGACCGGAACACAAGCAGCGCCGCAGTGAGCTATGGTGGAAGAGATCCCCCTCTCAACTCGGCACAACTCCGACAAAGGGAATCACGGATCGAGAGAGAATTGGGGAATTAATTGGTGAATTAAAAGGCCAGGGGTGCCCCACTATATAAAGGCTCCTGGGGGAGCCAACCTTGCCAGGCAGGCAATGTGGGACTATCCCCCATTGCCTGGTGCGGCTACTGATGGTGCGCCGGCCCTTGGTCCTTTTGGCCCACCTGGGTCGGCCCCATGGCTCCCACCAAATTCCCCTAGGGAATTTTCCCCCTCTTGGGCCTTCTTTCGACCAGAAGGCTAGGGAAATCAGACTAAAGAAATTCGAAAATAAATATATTAAATCATATTTGCACATTAATTACACTAATTAATATCAAACATATTAAATATAATTTATTCTAGCTCCACAAGCTCTTTCGTCGCTGCCCGATCTCCATCGGACTCCTCCCGGGACGTTCCTGGTGATCTCTTTCCTTTCCGGTTGTCTTGTCGAAACCCCTTAAGTGTGTTACCCTAACGGTTCGATATAATAACAGGTATAATCAAGACTCCTCTATGATCAACGACTAACTCGTAGGCCTAGACCCCATGAATTAATCCCTGTGATATAACGAATGAGTTTCATCTATCAAAGCTGAAAGCAAAGTCTTAAACCTTTTGCCATAGCGATACTTAGCGTGTCCGAGCGTCGTTCCATAGATATCTCCATATCTAGCCTGACCTCGTTACCGACAACGCTATCTTCTACTCGTCTATGATTTCATGTCTCCGTGACCTAGTCACATGCTTGCAAGCTCATTAGACATGATCTCACCGAGTGGGCCCTAGAGTATCTATCCTGCTATGCGGACTGGCAATCCCGCTCTTGTCCCCTCGTCTCAACTACTCATTTCCGATACCCAAAAGTATCACCGTTATTGTCATACTATATAAGACTAGTAAAATACCCGTGCGTTGCTACGGGCAAACAAATTTGACTGAATAGGCGCAAGCAAATCAACAATGAGTTCTCATTTTTTTTCTCAAATTTTAAAAAGCAGTTCATAGAGGCTATCAAAATAACAATGTTACATATTTGAAATTTATTCATATTTGCTTTAGCAAGCGATCCATCCATTGAAACGTCAAAATAACATGATATTTGATATTTGCTCCCATTTTAATGATATATAGGTTGACATCAGCACAAAATATTATTAATTTCTTAGGAGTAAGATATGTTTCAAGGATGCTTTTATTTACACCAGGCTATAAGAGCTAAAGAGTACATTTTTTACCGGAAGAGTCGAAGAAATATATTGCATCACTCGGAAACCATATCCATGGAAGAATCAGTCAGCATAATGTATACACTAACAATACGAGCCAAAACCTTTAATTGAATAGACACTTTCCTATAGAACTCCATAAAAACTGCTAAAAAAAGAACTCCTTAAAAGTACCAAAATGACCAGATGTACAGAGCAAATCAGTCATGCACATGCTCACTGATCAATAGATGGTTGCGCACTGATCAATAGATGGTTCCGTACAATATATAATACATGAGTGAAGACAATGACATCTAGTCTTGTAGTTTATGTCTATCGGACTGGTAGCAACTCTCTGATTTGACTGCAGTCCGATTGCTCCATATTATCCTCAACCTTTTTTTACTTTATTTGCTTTATTAGCCCCAGATGTGCACGAGCTGAAATAACTGATGTAACTTTTGCATCAATCAGCACTACATATCTGCGCAAAATGCCATCAAATAACGTCAATTCCTTGTCTGGACGACCACCTTCAACGTATTCCTTATTAGTGAAGTATTCCTTATGAGTAAAGTCCACAGTACTCCGACACTACATCAGTGAGCAACATGCTTTTCCATTGGAAAACAACCAGTTCTATTTGTACAAGTAGAGTTGTTCATATTTTCATGATACACCTCAGACTGGCTGGACCATGTGTAGAAATCAGGAGAGTTTGGGTGTACAGTTTTTATTTCCATGAAAAACTTGCATCACAGAGTTCCGACATGCAGTTCTTCGTATAAAAGCATATGGATGGTTGGATACTGTCAGAGCCAGAGAGAACACTAAAATCTGTTCAGCCCAGATAAAACCAGTGACGTATTTTTACCAAATCTTATAGCGTCGCAATCGACACAAGTAATATGTACAGTCGAACTTAGAACCAACAAATCTCACAACTGGTGCTCTACGGACGAAAGAACTGGTTTTGAAAACCTGAATTTTGCTTGCAGGTCGTATTTGGTCAAGCAGAAACATATAGCATCAAAACAAGCATAAATTCAGCTAGCAGTAGCCAAAGGCAGGCAGTGTTGTGTATGCTTACCTCTTGACATGCCCCAACGCCCGGAACCCCATGACGAGCAGATCGGCCTTGAGCTCGGCGGCGACCTCGCAGATCTTTTCCTTGGGATCCCCGACCACCACCTGCGTCTTCACCTCCACCTTCAACAAACCAAGAATCCGATCCAGTCACCACCAATTGAGCAAGAACAACGGAAGATATCAGCAATCGATCAGAACAAACATGGCTTTTACATTCTTGTCTGCACAAATCTTGAGCACGTGCGCCCTCGATCGCCTGCGTGAATGCCGGCACCTCATGGACACCTGAATGACCAACGACGACGACGCAAGCGGGAACCGCGGAAGAAGCCATTAGGCAATTGGGCAAGGACTGAGCTGGTCTAGGAAGGACGATTGTGTTGTGCGGGCGGGGAGTTGGTTGCTTACTGGGGCCGCCGAAGGAAATGGGGCCGGGGTTGAGCCCGGCGGCGATGCCGGGCGCCGGCTGGACGTGGAGCACGACGAGCGCGCCGTCGGGGCAGAGGTGGAGGCTGTCGAGCGCCCACCGCAGCACCTTCATGCTCTCCTCGCTGCCGTCACCGTATTCGTCTCGCCGTCGGGCTGGAGATCAAGAGTTGGGGTGGAGCTCTGGGAGGATTGGGGATCCAGATCGCCACCAGATCGCATCAGTCGTGCAGAAGAAGAGGGTTAGATACTGAGACTTAATTTCGAACTAACTAAAGGACTAAAGTGTAAGAGGAGCATCCAAAGATAAAAGATTACATGAAGGACTGCGGGTTAATTCCAAAGAAAACTAAGGGCTAAAGTGCAAAACGTACAGTGACGTACGACGCCTCACCTTAGGCTGTATTATATAGTAGAGATACGACGTTTGGTGCAATCAAAGTATCTTTCAGGAATAACAATAAGAGTTGATCTCACGGTCAAAGGCGTAACGACTACGTCCTCTAAATCTGGGTATGTCCACCACATCGTTCTCCAACGATATGACTTCCATTGCCGACCGGCGCCATGCCCTATGATCGGGAAACCTCGATCATTAATCGCGCAACGAAACTAGTCTTAGTAGAGGCTACTAGGGACCTAGTTGTTTACGCATCACACCCGTATTAATGTTTCCGCTTAAAACGGTTATAGCGTGACACAAAAAACTAGTATGAACAAACGAGATATGATAAAGAATACACTTTATTAACTGCCTCTAGGGCATATCCCCTTCAAGGTGAGGACGACTCCAGCACCCAATCCGATCTTGGCCTTGGAACCATCGAAATGCATCCTCCAGAAATTATAGTCGGGAATTGGAGGTTCATACTGCATCTCGGCCCAGTCCACCAAGAAGTCCGGCAGCGCCTGCGACTTAATGGCGTCTCGTCTATCGTATGCCGGAGCGTACGGAGACAACTGGATGGCCCATTTGGCAACTCGGCCGCTTGCATCCTTACAGCCGATGATCTCGGCCTGGGGAGCTTCGCACACCACTGTGATCGGGTGCTCCTGGAAATACTGCTTGAGCTTGGTAACTGCCAAGTAGACCCCATACGCCATCTTTTGTTAGTGTGGGTAGTTCTGTTTAGATGTCGAGATCACTTCGCCCAGATAGTACACTGGTCTCTGTATCAGTTTGTCCCCTTCTTCTCTTTCCACCACGATGGCTACACTTACTACTCGGTTAGTGGCGGCGATATAGAGCAACATTGGCTCCTTGGGCAATGGGGATGCCAATACTGGTGCTGTCGAGAGCATCCTTTTTAAATCATTGAACGCCGCATCAGCTTGCGGGGTCCAAACAAATGTTTTGCTCTTTTTCATCAATTGATATAAGGGCAAGGCTATCTCCCCTAGTCGGCTCACAAACCGACTTAGGGATGCCAGGCAGCCTGTAAACGTTTGCACATCTTTGAGACGTGCCGGTAATTTCATGCTCTCGACTGCCCGTATTTTACCCGGATTGACCTCAATCCCCCGGCTTGATATAAGAAAACCGAGCAATTTGCCTGCCGGAACACCGAATGTACATTTATCCGGATTCAACCTCATCCAAAATTTTCTTAAGTTTTTAAATGTTTCCCTCAGATCATCGATCAACGAGGATTTTTCTTTTGTTTTTATGACTATGTCATCGACATAGACCTCGGCATTCCGGCCTATCTGGTCATGTAAACATTTCTGCATGCATCTTTGGTATGTAGCACCAGCATTTCTCAAACCAAAAGTCATGACATGATAGCAATAAGCCCCATACGGGGTAATAAAGGCAGTTTTCAATTGATCATCTGGATTCAAGGGTATCTGGTGGAAACTAGAATAAGCATCTAAAAAGTCAAAAGCTCACTCCCGGCAGTGGAATCGATCACCTGATCTATCTGGGGGAGTGGGAACGGATCTTTCGGGCATGCCTTGTTGAGGTTTGTGAAGTCGATGCACATGCGCCACACCTTAAGCAGCAGTGGATCATCTTTCTTCTTCTCAACCAGAACTGGATTCGATATCCAATCCGGATGCAGTACTTCCATCACGAACCCGACGGCCAGAAGTACCGCGAGATGCTCCATGATGGTAGCTCTTCTCTCATCCGAGAGGCGCCTAGTCGGTTGCTTCACCGGCTTCACGTCAGGTCTGACAAATAACGAGTGCTCAGCCAACTCACTCGGGACGCCTTGCAGATCGTCATTCGACCATGCAAAGGCATCCCGATTCTCACGGAGGAAGTCGACGAGCTCGCCTTCCTATTTGTTGTCCAGGTTGCTGTTAATGATCACCTGGCGCTCCGGGTTACTGGGGTAAGCTCCCACCTTCTTGGTCTCCTTTGGTGCTTCGAACGAGGCGTTCTGCTCCGGGTTCACCATTCCGGGCTTGCCGAGTTGCGAGGTCTTGGCCAGTGCAACCACCTGCTGGATTTTCTTCTTCTCCTCAGCTATGACCAGGGACTCGGCTAAGCATGAGCCGACAGATGCATAGTCCATGGAGCGCTTGTGGTCTCCCGCGATGGTGATCACTCCATTTGGACCCGACATCTTCATCTTCAGGTACCCCATGTGAGTGGAGATCATGAACTTGGCCAATCCCGGCCTACCAATGAGCGCATGGTAGGGACTCTCGAGATCCACGACCTCGAACTCCAAGCTCTCAGTCCGGCAGTTTTCCCGTGTTCCAAACAACACCTCAACCCAAATCTTGCCCATGGGTGAGCAAGAGACTCCGGGCACAATGCCATGGAAAGTTTGAAGGGAATATGCCCTAGAGTCACTTAATAAACATAGTTATTGGCAATATCCCAATTGTTCATTATATGTTTTATACCATGCTATAACTGTATTAAGCGAAAACATTAATACATGTGTGATAGATAAACAACCAGGTACCTAGTAGCCTCTACTAAGACTAGTTTCGTTGCGCGAGTGATGATCGAGGTTTTTCGATCATAAGGCATGGCGCTGGTCGGCAATGGAAGTCATATCGTTAGGTGTAACGATGTGATGGACATACCAAGTATGTATAGGACATAGTCATTACGCCTTAAAACCGTGAGACCAACTCTTATTGTTATTCCTGGAAGATACTTTGATTGCACCAAACGTCATATCTTATATAGTATGACAATAACGGTGATACTTTTGGGTATCGGAAGGGGGTAGTTGAGACGAGGGGTCCACAGCGGGATTTGTCAGTCCGCATAGCCAGATAAATACTCTAGGGCCCACTCGGTGAGATTATGTCAAATAATTTTGCAAACATGTGACTAGGTCACCAGCTGACATAATATCATAGACGAGTAGAAGATAGGAATGTCGGTAACGAGATCATGCTAGGGATGGAGATATCTGAGAATGATGCTCGGTCACGCTAAGTATCGCCATGACAAAGGGTTTAAGACTAGACGTCCAGGTTTGATAGATGAAAGTCATTCGTTATATCACAGGGATTAATTCATGGGGTCCAGGCCTACGAGTTAATCTTTGATCATAGAGGAGTCTTGATCGTACCTGTTATTATATCGAACCGCTAGGGTAACTGATATGGGGTGGCCCGATCTTCTCAGTGAGCTGATGGTGGAATCGAGGGATGATGTAGATAACTCGCGGATGCTCTCGAACTCTCCGGTTGTTCCCCCGTTGCCAATGTAACAGCTCTTCAACCCAATGGATATTCGCAACACCACACGCTAGTGCAACGCAGCCGCCGACCACGACGCGATTTTGCAATCTACCAATTCCCAGTGGAACGACAGATCACACTCAAACTTTGGTAACAATAACCTCTCGATCGCAACAAAGGAGAGGGGTGAATTCCTAATCGCAGCAAAGAGGAATTATGATAGATGAATGCTTAGCAATTCGATCTAGGGTTTAGTTTAAACGTGGTCTACCTCCCAACTCGCAGGTTGGAGGAATATATGGGGAGGGGGGTGCGGCCGAAACAACCCCAAACGCACCTCCTCAAAACCTAACTCGGTTTGGACTCAAACTGGGACTCAACTAGATACAAACCGACCCATGGTGGTTTGGCCTAACATGGCACGCAGGCCTCATGTATAACACCTTAGACTAATATCTTCTTACGTTATGTCCTGGTGCGCCACTTGATCCCTCTAACGTGCAAACGAGTGATTTCCTTCAATGCCCTGGTGCGCCGGCCTCCCTCTCCTCCCTCGCGCACTTGCTGATATTGGAAATGAGTGATGGTTCTTCTCCTTCCCGTAGCTCGTCTCCACCTCCCATGCTTGTGTTATCAATAAACCTGATCATACATAGGTGCATAGACTTAGGCAGTATAAAGTTCTCATTAACACAAACATCATATTCAATTAAGAGTGAGTTCACCTGTTGCTCAAGTAACTTGGTTCGAGCCCTTGTCATTGGTCCAATCCTCACATCATTAGCTTTGTCTTGTACAGCAACATCATCAATAGGAGAAGATGGTAAAGGACTAGGGATGTCCTCATCATCCTCCCCCCCTTCAAAATGCGTCGACCTCGACGCGTCAAGGTCTTCTCCAGCAAATGGCGTCAAATCAGCAACATTAAACGTATTGCTCACACCAAACTCAGATGTAGGAAGATCTATCTTGTATGCATTATCATTTATCTTGGCAAGAACCTTGAAAGGACCATCACCACGTGGCAGCAATTTAGACTTGCGCTGAACAGGAAATCTGTCCTTGCAAAAGTGCACCCAAACCATGTCGCCGGGCTGAAAAAGCACCTCCTTTCTTTTCTTGTTAACACGATCAGCATTGTACTTGCCTTTCTTCTCGATAGCCTCTTTAGTCTTCTCATGTATCTTCCTCACAAAATCTGCTCTTTTCGATGCATCCATGTTGACACGTTCTTGAATTGGAAGCGGCAGCAAATCAAGCGGTGTAATGGGTTTAAAACCATACACCATCTCAAATGGACACAATTGTGTGGTGGAGTGTACAGCCCTATTATATGCAAACTCCACATGCGGCAAACACTCTTCCCACCCACGCAGATTTTTCTTGATCATTGTCCGCAGCAACGCCGAAAGTGTGCGGTTCACCACCTCCGTTTGGCCATCAGTTTGGGGATGACAAGTTGTACTAAACAGCAGCTTCGTCCCCAGCTTTCCCCAAAGTGTCTTCCAAAAGTAGCTCATGAACTTCACATCACGGTCAGAAACAATCGTCTTCGGTACTCCATGTATGCGCACGATGTCCCTGAAAAACAGATTAGCAATATGCGACGCATCGTCGCTTTTGTGTCAGGAAATAAAATGAGCCATCTTAGAAAAACGATCCACTACCACAAAAATAGAATCATGTCCTCTACTGGTCCTAGGCAATCCTAACACAAAATCCATGCTTATATCTTCCCATGGTGTAGTAGGAGCAGGAAGAGGGGTATACAAACCGTGGGGCTTATGTTTGGACTTAGCCTTGTTGCACGTGATGCAACGCTTCACAAACCTGTCCACATCCCGCCTCATGCGTGGCCAATAGAAGTGATCAGCCAACATCAACAACGTCTTCTCACGTCCAAAGTGACCCATCAAGCCGCCTCCATGTGATTCCTGCAACAAGAGCAAACGCACGGACGACTCGGGTACACATAACTTGTTAGCTCGAAACAAATATCCATCATGCATATGGTATTTTTCCCACGCCTTCACATCAGAACAGTTAGCAAAGGCAGCGGCAAAATCAGTATCGGAAGCATATAAATCACGCAAACTCTCTAAGCCTGGAACTTGAACATCAAGATGTGTCAAAAGCATGTTTTTCCTAGAGAGTGCATCAGCAACAACATTATCTTTGCCCTTCTTATACTTAATAATGTATGGAAAAGATTCAATGAATTCCATCCATTTAGCATGACGTTTATTAAGATTAGTTTGGCACTTTAAAAATTTCAAAGCCTCATGATCAGAATGTATGATAAATTCTTTTGGCCACAAATAATGTTGCCAAACCTCAAGAGAACGAACAAGAGCATACAATTCCTTATCATAAACAGGATAGTTCAATGGTGCACCATTCAATTTTTCAGAAAAATATGCAACCGGCTTTCCCTCTTGCATCAACACACCTCCTATTCCAATGCCACTAGCATCACATTCAATATAAAATTGCTTATTGAAACCAGGAAGCATAAGCAAAGGTGCAGAAATCAAACAACGTTTCAATTCATCAAATGCAGCATCTTGGGCAGCGCCCCAAACAAAAGGAACACCTTTCTTAGTAAGATCATTCAAAGCTGCAGCAATAATACTAAAGTCTCTCACGAAACGTCTATAAAATCCAGCAAGACCAAGAAAGCTTCGTAATTGACTTAGGTTCATGGGAGTAGGCCAATTTTTAATTGCTTCAATTTTAGAGTCATCTACCTCAACCCCATCCTTAGAAACAACAAATCCCAGAAATATTACCCTATATTTGCAAAACGTGCATTTCTCAAGATTACCATAGAGCTTATTAGCACGCAGCACATGCAAAACTTGGCGAATATGATCAATATGTTCAGTTTCGTTGTGGCTATAAATTAATATGTCATCAAAATACACAACCACAAACTTTCCAATGAAATGACTCAAAACATGATTCATTAATCTCATGAAAGTACTAGGTGCATTAGTTAAACCAAAAGGCATGACTAACCACTCATATAGACCGAATTTAGTTTTAAAGGCTGTTTTCCACTCATCTCCTTCTTTCATCATAATTTGATGATAACCACTACGCAAATCAATCTTAGAGAAAATAGCAGCACCACTTAATTCATCGAGCATGTCATCCAACCGTGGAATAGGGTGACGATAACGAATAGTGATGTTATTAATTGCTCTACAATCTACACACATGCGCCATGTACCATCTTTCTTAGGAACTAAAATAACAGGAACAACACAAGGACTTAAGCTCACACGAATATACCCTTTGTCCAGAAGTTCTTGTACTTGTCGCTGAATTTCCTTCGTCTCCTCAGGATTGGTACGGTAGGGGGCTCGGTTGGGCAAAGAGGCTCCTGGAATAAAATCAATTTGATGTTCTATGCCTCTCAACGGTGGCAAACCAGCCGGTACCGCGGCGGGAAAAACGTCCTCGAAATCCTGCAACACATTAGCAACACCAAGAGAGATAGGGGTCATGTCATTAGAAACAAGAATTTCGCCCTTGCACATAAATACAAGAGGTACTAGAGTAGGATCCTCACGAAACTCTTGCAAATCAGATTTAGTGGCTAACATGACTAGCTTTTTCTCTCCCTCACTTTTCTTTTTACCACTCGAATTTGGCTTGTGGCTCTCGCTCACCGTAGGTGGAGTCTCTCTCCTATCTAATCTCTCACGCTCATCCTCACGGTGAACCTCAACTTTTTGACGAGATTGATTGACCACAGCTTGCGGTGTCATAGGCCTCAACATGATCTCCTTTCCTTGCCAATTGAGCTGGTATGTGTTGGCCCTACCATTGTGTCGGACATCTCTATCAAATTGCCATGGGCGACCCAACAATAAATGGCACACCGTCATAGGAACAACATCACACTCTACGGTGTCCTTATAAGGTCCAATCTGAAAGTCCACACGCACCATATGGTTGATCTTCATCTCCCCACTATCACTCAACCACTGAATAAAATAAGGATTAGGATGTGGCAAGTATTTCAGATTCAGTTTTTGACAAAGCTCTTTACTAGCCAAATTGCGGCAACTGCCACCATCAATTATCACTTTGCACGCCTTGCCATTACCAAGTGCCGCCATGGTTTGAAACAGATTGCTCCATGGGACTTGGCGTAACGCTCAATGCTCGCTGCGTACAAACAATAGTGGGCAAATGAGCAGCATCAGCATATATAATACCGCTGTCCTCTTCCTCCACAAGATCAGCCGTATGGTCCACCTCATCACCACTCTCATACTCACCAGTTTCTTCATTGACTAACATAACTTTTCTATTGGGACAATCTCGCTTGAAATGACCCTTGCCGCCGCACGTATGCAGTTCATATCACGTGTACGGGCTGTAGAATTCGAAGAACCGGTACCACTTACTGTAGGTGGCGGTGGAGGCTTGTGAGAAGGTGCAGCCGAAATTGGCTTTGTAGGTGCAGCTCCACGAGAACTTGGTGCAACACTAGATTGCACAATACTAGGTGTAGCACGTGAGGAAAAACTGCCCCTTCCAAAGGAAGAACGAGACAAATATTTGGCATCTTCGGCCACTTGTAACTCATCTTCACGTGCTTGATGCAATAAATCCTCTATATCATCATATTGATAATGACGTACAATTCTCTTGACATGAAAGTTCAAACCTGACAAGAAACACTGCATGGTTTGTTCAGATTCTTCTCTCACTTTAGCACGCTGCATAATCAACTCCATCTCCTTGTAATATTCATCCACGGAGGAAGTACCTTGCTTCAGATTTTGCAACTTGTCATACAAGGAACGCCTATAGTTACGAGGAACAAAACGATGGTGCATATCTTCCTTCATCTCTCGCCAAGAACGAATAGGCAAGTCATTAGCTTCACGCCTTGCATTAACAAGACCATGCCACCAAAGCAAAGCATAACCATCAAACTCAGAAGATGCAAGCTTGATCTTTCTATCTTCCATATAATCATGCAAACGCCATAATTGTTCCATCTTCAACTCCCAATTAATATATTCTTCCACATCAATAGAGCCCTCGAATTTGGGAATGCTGAATTTTGGTTTACCCAAACCGTCATCATCACGAATGGCTGCATGACCAACATTATCAAACAGACGATGAGCACGACCAATAGGTGCACCACCACGCCCCGGATGTGCAGCACCGTGGCCGTCTCCTCAGCCAACATTAGCAGGAATAGCGTGGTCATTAACTGCCTCATCAGCATCATCATAAGCACCAAATGGGTCGTCATGTTCGGCCTGAACACTGGCATCGTCTGCTGGCTGTCCATGACGCTGTGTGATTGCCTCCATGGCTTGAGTCATAGCATCCACGAACCGCTGAAGAGTCCCCAATGACCACTGTACAGTATCAACCTTGGCATCTGTGGCCGCCAAACCAGTGTGCAACCTCTCAGATTCAGCCCCAAATTGACGCGAAAGATGATCACGTAGGGCCTCATATTCCCGCCAATTAACCGAAGCATTATCCTCCTTCTTTTGCTGCACCACACTTGCGGTGTCATCACCTGACGACATGATTAGTGTGCACAAGAATATCGAGATATATATGTGGAAACTCTCAACTCACTCAAAAACCAAAAGAATGTGTGGATCTTACCGTTCCAAAGTGAATTAGCAAAGCTTACCAACTTGTAATAGGAGCACGTGCACAGATGTGATGAAGCGAATATTATGGGTATCAAAGTGTCACACAACAAAAACAGGGTATATTGGTGGAGCTTGGTTGGGAGGCCTAACAACACCAACTACAAATCCTATTTGTTGTTCGTGTGAAACTCGAAAACACAGGAAACACACACGTGGAGAATAATGTGGCAAAGCAACTATAGGGATGAGCACAAATATGTAAAGATATGTCCGGAGTATAGCTCGTGTTGCAATGCACGGGAAGGACACTAGCAAGTTGCTCAAATAAACTCAGGCACAAGATTGCTCAACAATGAGTAGTGTCACAAAAGATACTATGCACTTTGGCCTATTTCCTTGCTCTCTTTTTTTTTTTGAATTTTTCAACTTGCTATGGCAAGCACTTGAAGCAACACAAGACACACAATAATGAGCAGCCTGGGAGCACAAAACGTTAGCTAGTCCTGTATGGGTAAGCTCCTAACACTGTTGTAGAAAGACTGTGTCTAAGGTTTCTGCACAAAAGTGGCAAAAAGAAATACTTTCCGACGTTTTTTGGGAATTCTGAGACGTCGAAAAGACGTAAACAGACGGAGTGAGTTTGGCTGCCTTCGCTTCCGTCTCCTCTACAAAACGAGCTAAAAATCGACCAAATCGGAGTTCGTATGCAAAAGTTATGCCCGGTTGAATTTTCTGCCGGAACCGTCTACGATACGAACTCGGAAACGGAACACGGAAGGAAAACAGCGACGTACGTCGATGGAAGGAAACTGCCGATTCTGACCCGAACTCGGAAACAACCGAAACCTCTTCTCTTTTTTTTTTGACAATGACTCCGAATCCAACACAACTAAGTACGGAAAGTAACAACTCCAAACCTAAACAAACTCTACGACACAAACGGGAAAAAAAGGAAACGCAAAAGATCTACACGAACAGCAACTAGAACATGCAATCGGTGCTATCTAGTCTATGGCGATGTCTAAACCCTAATATTTTTGTGTGGCTTTTTTTGTATAGGACGAAAAACAGTAAATCTACGGGATGGACTGGTGGATGCTCACCGAGTAAAAACGCTGGAAATCTGATACCAAGATGATATGGGGTGGCCCGATCTTCTCAGTGAGCCGATGGTGGAATCGAGGGATGATGTAGATAACTCGCGGATGCTCTCAAACTCTCCGGCTGTTCCCCCGTTGCCAATGCAACAGCTCTTCAACCCAATGGATATTCGCAACACCACACGCTAGTGCAACGCAGCCGCCGACCACGAAGCGCTTTTGCAATCTACCAATTCCCAGTGGAACGACATATCACACTCAAACTTTGGTAACAATAACCTCTCGATCGCAACAAAGGAGAGGGGTGAATTCCTGATCGCAGCAAAGAGGAATTCTGATAGATGAATGCTTAGCAATTCGATCTAGGGTTTAGTTTAAACGTGGTCTACCTCCCAACTCGCAGGTTGGAGGAATATATGGGGAGGGGGGTGCGGCCAAAACAGCCCCAAACGCACCTCCTCAAAACCTAACTCGGTTTGGACTCAAACTGGGACTCAACTAGATACAAACCGATCCATGGTGGTTCGGCTTAACATGGCACGCAGGCCTCATGTATAACACCTTAGACTAATATCTTCTTACGTTATGTCTTGGTGCGCCACTTGATCCCTCTAACGTGCAAACGAGTGGTTTCCTTCAATGCTCTGGTGCGCCGGCCTCCCTCTCCTCCCTCGCGCACTTGCTGATATTGGAAATCAGTGATGGTTCTTCTCCTTGTTGTAGCTCGTCTCCTCCTCCCATGCTTGTGTTATCAATAAACCTGATCATACATAGATGCATAGACTTAGGCAGTATAAAGTTCTCATTAACACAAACATCATATGCAATTAAGAGTGAGTTCACCTGTTACTCAAGTAACTTGGTTCGAGCCCTTGTCATTGGTCCAATCCTCACATCATTAGCTTTGTCTTGTACAGCAACATCATCAATAGGAGAAGATGGTAAAGGACTAGGGATGTCCTCATCAGTAACACACTTAAGGGGTTTCGACAAGACAACCGGAAAGGAAAGAGATCACCGGGAATGTCCCGGGAGAGGTCCGATAGAGATCGGGCAGCGACGAAATAGTTTTCGAAGCTAGAATAAATTATATAAAATATGTTTGATATTAATTAATGTAATTAATGTTTAAATATGATTTTATATATTTATTTTCGAATTTTTAAAGGCTGGTTTCCCTAAATGGGCATTCTGGTGGAAAGAAGGCCCATGAGGGGGGGGGGGGGGCAAAGTCCCCCCAGGGCTTCGGATTTAGGGAGGGCCGGCCTAGGTGGGCCAAATAGGGCCCACCTAGGGCTAGCGCACTTCCCTAGCGGCACCAAGGCATGTGGGATAGTCCCACATTGCCTGGCTAGGGAGGTTGGCTCCCCCCGGGAGCCTATATAAGAAGGGGCACTCCTGGCCTTTTAATTCACCAATTAATTCCCCAATTCTCTCTCGATCTCGTGATTCCCTTTGTCGGAGTTGCGCCGAGTTTAGAGGGGGATCTCTTCCACCATAACCCGCTGCCGCGCTGCTGGTGTTCCGGTCCAAGTCTTCCGCTACTCGTCCTGGACTTGACCTTCGGAGGCCGTCGTCTCCACCATATGTGTGTAACGCCCTGCGAGATGCTGCGCTAGCGGTGCTCGGAGGCCTACTTCCTCCACCCGACCTCGAGGTCATCTTCGTCGTCTTCGTCGCGTCGAGTTCTTCGCGACCTAGAGGTCGGCTACGTCGTCTTCGTCGTCAACGCTTGTGCGGGAGCGTAATCCCCGCTATTCGGTCTTCGAGGGTATGTATTCCGATCTCCGCCGTACTTCTATATCTGCATAGTGTAGATCTTGGCTAGTTTAAGGATATCGTTGCTAGGAAAAAAATTGTTTTCCGCACACGATCCCCTTCAGTGGTATCAGAGCCGATCAATCGTAGATATAGTTGTACGTTGTTAGGACCCGTGTTCTGCACGGGGGCACCGTTCTGTTATTTGCTATACTCTAGCGTGCACTTGTGATTCCAGCGGCATCGAGTTGATGAAGCGGCCCGGACCGACTTTACGCGTACGCTTACGCGAGACTGGTTCCACTACTGACATACGGCTTGTACCGTATCTGTGGCTGGCGGGTGCCTATTTCTCTCTCTTTAGTTGGTCTTGCATTTTCAATGGAGGGCCCGAAAGGGATGCTTAAACATGCAATTATTGGATCGTTGTTGTGGTCATAAGGTTCGTAGGTATGAAGCGGTTCTAATTACGACAGCCCCAAGCCACGTAAAATATGCAAAAGATAAAGTAGAAGCGTCTAACTTTATTTTGCTGGGGCTATGTGATATGGTCTACGAGTGTATGTATTCCGATCTCCGTCGTACTTCTATATCTGCATAGTGTAGATCTTGGCTAGTTTAAGGATATCGTTGCTAGGAAAAAAATTGTTTTCCACACACGATCCCCTTCAGTGGTATCAGAGCCGATCAATCGTAGATATAGTTGTACGTTGTTAGGACCCGTGTTCTGCACGGGGGCACCGTTCCTGTTATTTGCTACCCTCTAGCGTGCACTTGTGATTCCAGCGGCATCGAGTTGATGAAGCGGCCCGGACCGACTTTACGCGTACGCTTACGCGAGACTGGTTCCACTACTGACATACGGCTTGTACCGTATCTGTGGCTGGCGGGTGCCTATTTCTCTCTCTTTAGTTGGTCTTGGATTTTCAATGGAGGGCCCGAAAGGGATGCTTAAACATGCAATTATTGGATCGTTGTTGTGGTCATAAGGTTCGTAGGTATGAAGCGGTTCTAATTACGACAGCCCCAAGCCACGTAAAATATGCAAAAGATAAAGTAGAAGCGTCTAACTTTATTTTGCTGGGGCTATGTGATATGGTCTACGAGTGTATGTATTCCGATCTCCGCCGTACTTCTATATCTGCATAGTGTAGATCTTGGCTAGTTTAAGGATATCGTTGCTAGGAAAAAAATTGTTTTCCACACACGATCCCCTTCAGTGGTATCAGAGCCGATCAATCGTAGATATAGTTGTACGTTGTTAGGACCCGTGTTCTGCACGGGGGCACCGTTCCTGTTATTTGCTACCCTCTAGCGTGCACTTGTGATTCCAGCGGCATCGAGTTGATGAAGCGGCCCGGACCGACTTTACGCGTACGCTTACGCGAGACTGGTTCCACTACTGACATACGGCTTGTACCGTATCTGTGGCTGGCGGGTGCCTATTTCTCTCTCTTTAGTTGGTCTTGCATTTTCAATGGAGGGCCCGAAAGGGATGCTTAAACATGCAATTATTGGATCGTTGTTGTGGTCATAAGGTTCGTAGGTATGAAGCGGTTCTAATTACGACAGCCCCAAGCCACGTAAAATATGCAAAAGATAAAGTAGAAGCGTCTAACTTTATTTTGTTGGGGCTATGTGATATGGTCAAGGTAGGTTTGATAAATTATTTATAAACTGCAGGCGCCAAGAAGACCATGGCGCATGGACCATATCACGTCGCATTACGTTTGATGTTTTGTGTGCATCTTATATTGTGTGATTATATATATTAGTATATATTAGTTACACGGCGGTAGTTATATATAAGATGATCCCTTCAAAAATACCAATAGTGTTCTTCCTCCAACGCGCACCACCAAGAATGTTCTACGTTATAAGGCAGACCATGATGATCGGGTGTCGGACGTATCGTCGTTCGCATACAGTGGGTGTAAGCCATGTTGCACAAGCGTCAGCGTGCAGGTTATAGTGGCGAGCGTAGCATATGCAGATATGGCCTCGGAACACGGATGCCGAAAGGTCGAGCATGAGTCACAGAGTTGTTGTGATTGACAATTGTCTACCCTTGAAGTTGTGCTGCCGGCTCTGACAATGAGGGGTGGTGCAATGGATGGGGGTCGTGTAATCGCCTAAACAACCAGGAGGGATGTTCGTTTGAGTGGGAGTTCGGATAGTTATTTTCTAAAATACTAGAACTCAGAATATAATGAACAGATTCTGTTTTGCAAACCTTTGTAGACATTAACCATTCTGATAGCATCTTCTAAAATTAGGCGCATTCCTGCGATTGAGAAACTTAAAAGGTTGGGTCCAAACTTCATAGTTTTATACTTTAGCTTGAGGATACTCCTTGTTTAAACCGTTAGCTCTTTGTGTTACAATACCCGCTAGGAGATAAACCCGGAGATTCCGCTAACAAAAGATAATTTGGATTATCAGATTTTGTGCGGATGATATAATCATAGTCCAGTGTATGCTATGATCTCTTCCATAGAGAACCAATGGTGGGTACGAGTTATTGGACCGCGAACATATTAGATGGTCGCTAAACTCGGGGTACCCCTAAGGTTGGGTTGATGAAGTTTATCAGTACGTTGACTGATTGTCTTCTCAACCAAGATGGAAGAGAATACACACATTGAGGGAGCACGTGGCGGTCATACTTAATGGCATATGTTCATACTTGATGAACATTGAGACGCCTCGCTCAGCTCGATAACTGGATGACAGACATCGTTGCCAAGTGCAAATCCTCTGTCATAGACTATGTCATGCAAGGGGAATCGTTCACCTTCATGGTTCTTGATTACGTTGGAAGTATCAAGAAGATGAAACAGATCGCCGGAAGTCATCGATGATTGTGTATATATGATATACATGTTATGAATGTTTTAGCTAAGCAAGTACTCGCAGTAGTGACTAAGTTTTGAACTAGTCCTGTTTTATGAATACCAGGTTTACTGCTTGAGTAGCTTGAAAGGATGAGGCGACATTGCGTGTTGATAATGGCATACAAGTTGTTGTGCTGGCCATAGACACTCTCCCTCTAGATCTACCATTTGGGTAAATTCTTTATGATCGCATGTTAGTATGATCGTTATAAGCGTGTCTCCTCTAGCGAGACACTTGTTCATATATGTTAGTGACAAATTCGTTGTCCTATACTTATGAAGTAATGATCATATGCCGATTTGAATTTAGATGGTAGAAGCTCCCACATTCATAATATTAATGCCAAAGGATACAAACTTAATAAAGACACCACAAATGTGTGGCACTACCGTTTAATTCATGTCAATGTTATAGTCAATGCATTAGCTCCATATCGGATGGATCTACAAGTCCTAAGATTTGATCTTTTGACACTTGCAAAATAACTGTGACACCGTTTTCGGAAAACGGGCATATAAATTATTGATAGTCATGCATACAAATGTATGTGGTTCAATGAAGTAATTGACGGGTAGTGGAGACCTTTATTTCGTGAACTTCACTTAACGTTTTGAGTATAACTTGTTGAGAATCATGCATATGGGTGTATGTGAATCAATGATGTACTTTAACGTGTAGTGGAAGTATTTATTTCAAAGACTTCATGAACATTTGAGTAGATATATGGATATCCACTCGTGGAATGTTGGCCTGGAAATTTTGATTCGATCAAACAAGTTCAGAATGAAGTAGGAAATAAACTTAACAAGAAAATCAAATTCCCGCGATACAGATCGAGGAAATGAAGATTTGAGTTATAATGTTGGCACATCATTGGAAGACTTGTGAGAAGAGTTCCACAAATTATGTCGCATGGAACACCATAGTATTATGGTGTATTAGGAAGTCGTAATTGCACTCTATTGGATAGTGTGTGGTAAATAAATCTCTTACCGAATTATTGTGATTGTTAGAGTCATATGCTAGAAACGTAACACTCACGTTAGATAATAGGGAAACCATTTGAATCCATGGAGACAATACCATACAAGTGATGGCATGGCTTTTTAGCCTGGATTGTCGTTTCAGCAATTTAGTGTTTCGATGTGATCGAACCTAAAATGGATTAATCTGTGTAGTATACCCTACCTAAAGAGTTAGTTGGGTAAATGTCTCACGACATAGGCAAAAATAGTGCGGGGATATACCTTGCGAAAGAAATAGTTTCTTGTCCAAGTGTATAAGTGAGAAAGAAAGTAGAGCAAGACGAAGTTGGTGAACTTCCTCTCCAGACATCAGAGTGGCGCAACCGAAAGTATTTTCGGTGTCAGGCTCCACAGCTTGAAAAAGCTGATGATTCAAGATCATGATGTTCTGAGCTCATATTAAGAGCGCAGGCATACGAGGTTGTCTTCCACACTGTGTGTTACAACAATCTTGTTATGAAGGTCATATTAATGGAATATGATATACCTACGAACTACGAAGAAGAGATGGTGAACCTAAGTCCGAGAAATGACTATGAGTCATTTATGATCCGAAATAAAATCCATATACGATTACCAGGTAATGACTTGGGAGATCTTCTTGTATGCATCTAGAATGTTAATAGTATATGGAATTTTATGAGAGGATAGACATTGAGAAGGATCGATTTGTCGTGAAACAGTTCCGACAGATTCAAAAGTTGACCACATGAGAGTTTGTCTCAAGTGGCGACGCCTAAATCTATTCTGGGTTGTTGAGCAATCACTATAATTTCGAATGAGAAATTGATAGATGGATAAGAAAACCATGTTTCTTAATAGTGTCATTAAGAAAGAGTTGGTGATCCTGAGGATGCTAAACATGTATGCAAACTTCAGTGGTCCATTCATGGGCTGAAGGAAGCATATCGGAGCTGGAATCTTCACTTTGATAATGTGATCAAAGTACTTTGGAGTTGTCCAAAATAGTTGAAGAAACCTACATTTGCAAATAAGTGAGTGGGAGCAAAGTAGCTTTCCTTGATCTTATATGCTGAGCATATTTGAGTGGGAGCTAAGTAGCTTTTCCTTGATCTTATATGCGGAAGGCATATTTGAGTGGGAGCTAGATGTCATTCGTGATTTTGTATGTAACGACATATTGAATGACACAGATCCTCTAGTAGAGTGTAAAGGATTATTAAAGTGATTAAATTTTCTATGAAATGAAGTTAGGAGTATTAGGCATCCGATTTATAATTGTATAGATCGTAAGGAGCTTAATAACATTAAGTCGGAATATTTCCTAAGTCAAGATTCTGAAGTGTTTCAGAATAGGACAAGCAAAGAAAGAGGTTCTTGCTTGTATGACTAGGTAAAATATTAAGTTTATCTTGGCATTTTCAGTAATAGCAAATGATGTTTGACATTATCTATGTATCAGACATAGATGCTATCAGACTGAAAACTCGACTTAGTGTGACCCAAGTTCTTGGTTGAATAACAGGTTCTAGAGTGATCCTTGTGTGGATCAATGATCAAACGTTAAGTTTATTCTTCAGTGTCTATGAGAACTGAAGATATGTTTTGGAGTAAAGGGTAAGAGTGGAAAGACAACTTGCCGTAAAGCGGTTACGATGATGCAAGTTATGACACTGACCCATACGACTAGAAATCTCATATTGGAGATGTCCTTTATTTTGAAGATAGACATGGTTAGTTTGCGAAGTCGCATATGAATGCACTGTCGCATAATCTACATAGGTATAGAAATATATCGTGACTTCAAAAGTAGCAAGTGTGATTGGACTGAGCAGTTTTCCGAGCGTAGGTGGTCCCCTTAATAGGTGTAAAGGCCCTCCTTATTATAAGGTAGCGACCTCCTGTGTATAGTGGTAGTCCCTGGATCGACTTGCTAGCACACACAGTTTAAGATGAAATACCATTACATTGCATCAATATTCATTACACGATGATCCAGAAATAAAAGGGTTTGATACAAGGTGCATAGCCCATGGCTAGCTCAAACCGAAATAAACACACAGCGGAAAGCAAATGGATAAGTGAGCTCCATCTTCATCATGTGCCACAGGCAAGACATGTTGGTTGGAGAGACCCTAACAATCCTTACTCCTCGTCTGAGGGTACTGCAATGGTGAGTTGCAGACCAAACTATATTGGGTCAGCACAATTGAATTGTGGTGGCAAGATGACACTTTGTAATTAAAATTACTAAGACTATATCTACATGCATATTTGGCTCGGTGGAGTTTCAGGCTGATTTGCATAAAGCCAGTTTTGTCCTATCATTTATAAAACAACTTTTCATCTTAGACAAAGGGTACCACTGATAGACAACAGTGAACACCTTTGACAACAAAGAGTACCACCGATAGAAAACGGTGAACAACTTTGAAAACTACTCACAACGAGCACCACCGATAGAAAGCGGTGAGCTCTCCCAAACCCTTGTTCACCCATCAAATTTTATTATAGAAATTGGATGAGGAGATCTTCAACATCTGCCATGTCTAGTTGCTCAAATGTCCATACCCGGGGACACGGCTAAGTATACTTAGTTTTTTTTAACTCTCGAGAGGGTGTGCACTTTCACCACAAGACCCAATCATTCCCTCGTCCATGTCAACCAATTATGAAATGGAAAAGAGAAGACCGAGACGAGACCTTTCCGAAGTGATTCCCCGAGTCACAACGCGTGACCCGAACCAACCTATCATCCCCCTACATCTGCTGGTCACGACGGATCGGGGTCTCACAACATGTATGGTCAAGACAGAGCCCATTTGACAAGTGGTTGCACTAGAAGCCACTAAACAAGGTGCATCTACAATCTCTTTAAGCCTGGGTGACTTTCCACATTTGTGCGCTTCCACCAAGGGTAATTACCATAGACATGAACCATAGACATGGACCCCCTGAGCAGCCACCCACCATAGTTCTCCAACCAGCACCCAGGTAGTTCATTATTTAACTTAATTACTTTCTTTTCACTATCCAACTAGTCAAAACATTTTTCATTGCTTGTCTAAGCATCCTACTAAGTGTTCTTGCTTCTATACTCAGGGTGGGGGATAGCTAAACACTACATAGGAGCATAGCATAATAAAGTAACCACACACAACTCCTAACATGCATACTACAGAAAAACACTACTATGCATATAGTGAAAATAATAGGTGGTTTATGAGCGTCACTTGCCTTGGCCAACTGAAGAGTTGAATTTACACTCTTCACAACACGTAAGACACTCCGCACAATCTAACAAACAACAAACATTCAACGATTCAATACATATGCACAATACGAAAACAATGCTATGCATTTATGAATGCAATCTGCAAAATTAAAATATTTAATAGTTCTCTGGTTACTAAATGCATGCATGATGGCATAAGCCAAATTTTAATTTAATTACCATTTTAAGAATTATTTGATTAAATAGTCTTACACAATTTATTGCACTTGTATAGATAATTATTGAAAAATTCATGTTTTAGTTTCTCTAGACAGAGGTTACCATGTAGCAACATTTATCAAAAGGCTTCATTTTAAAAATATTTTTGGACAATAAGTTATGGACCATATGGACGAAATGACTCTCTGTAAAATATACTATTTTAACAGATGCAAAATGGGAAAGTAGTGATGCCAAAATAATCTACATGAGAGGAGCTTTTCAATGGTATAAAGTTTGTTAAATTTGGACTTATAGTTTGAAAGTTATGAATTTTTGAAGTTTGGATTGTTTTTATGTTTTTATTATTTATTTCTAATACGGATTAATTTCGGCCGTCCGATCTGACTAACGTGGAAGCCCCAGGTTAACCGATACCGGTTCGAATTTAGAAATAACAGCAGCCGATGGATCTAGATCCAACGGCTCTGGATCCCACGACCAAAAATGGGCGGCGCGATTCGCCGGTGATATCTCCGGCCGCGGCGGCGCCATGGCCGGCGAGCACGGATGATTGCGGGGGAGAGGGTCGGGGTGCAGGGAACTCACCGAAGGGCGGGGATGCTCGGGGGTGAGGTCGTTGGCGCGGTCGGGGTGGAGGGAGGTGCTCCGGGTCGGCGGGGTCCTTCGTCGGAGTCGAATGGCGGGCGGCGGCGGCGGTCGCGGATGCTCTGCTTGCTCTGGTGTACGGTAAGGGACGGCACCATGTCAGGGGTGTGCGCAATGATGAGGGGATGCGCATGGAAGGCACGAGAGGGAGAGAGGTCTAGCGGGCTCACCGGAAACGGAGATGGACGGCGACGGCCGGGGCGGTTCGTCGAGCTCGAGTGGCCGCAGCCTGGTGGCGCGTTTGGGGGTGTGAGTTGGGGAAAACAGGAGCAGGGCGTGGGGATTTAAGGTGGCGGGGTCAGCGCGCCGTTGCGGGCTCGGGGGCGTGCGAATCGTGGCGTCGTGGGTGTCGGCGTCTGCGTCGTGAGCGCGTCCGGAGCGGGAGCGGTTGGAGACGATGGCTGCGGGTCGGGCCCGTCTGGCAGAGAGAGAGAGGGGAGGAGCCGCGCGCGCGTGGGCTGCTGCTGGGCCGGCCGGGCCGGCCTGGCTTCTTTTTTTTTCCTTTTGTTTTAAGATTCTGAATTCAAATTAAAAATAGGATCTGATTCAAAACTCTTCAAAAAAATATAAAAAAATATGTTTTGAAAAGCTAAAGAAAAATAGAACTCTTTAGCAACACTTAGAAATAAAAAGGTTTAGTGAAAATTAAAAATTATTTTCCTTGACTCAATGTGCATAATAAACTTAATTATATTTGTTATTTTATAAAAGGAGACAAGGTGTCAACCAGAGATTTAAAATGCAATCATAATATGATGGATGTATGTATGCTTTTGAACTGTAAAAATTGGGATGTTACAAATCTAACCCCCTTAAGATGAATCTCGCCCTCGAGATTCGGATGGAACAGCAAATAGGTGTGGGTGGTCTTCGCGGAGATCATCTTCTCGTTCCCAGGTTGCTTCTTCCTCTGTGTGGTGTTTCCATTGGAACTTGCATAACCTGATCGTCTTGGTACGGGTGAATCTTTCTGTTGTCTCGAGTATCTTGAGCGGTTTCTCTTCGTAAGTAGGTCACTTTCCAATTGGACCTCTTCTATTGGTATTGTATCCTTCAACGGGGTTTCTGCCATCTCGGGATGACATTTCTTCAGTTGGCTCACGTGAAACACATTGTGTACAGCAGAGAGAACCTCTGGAAGTTCCAACTCATAAGCTACTTCTCCCTTACGAGAGAGAATTTTATATGGTACGATGAACCGTGGCGCTAAATTTCCTTTGATTCCGAATCTCTTCACGCCTCGTAGCGGGGAAACTCTAAGATATGCTCTATCACCAATTTCATAGGTAACCTCCCTACGCTTAGAATCAGCATAGCTCTTCTGTCTGGATTGGGCTATCTTTAATCTGTCTCGGATCAATCTGACCTTTTCCTCTGCCTCTTGGATAATATCTGGTCCGAAGAGGCTACGCTCTCCTACTCCACTCCATAGTAATGGGGTGGTGCATTTCTTCCCATACAAGGCTTCAAAAGGGGCCATTTCTATACTAGCTTGGTAGTTGTTGTTGTACGAGAACTCTGCGTATGGCAGATTTTCATCCCAACTTGATCCATAATCTAACGCACATGCTCTCAACATGTCTTCAAGTATTTGAATAACTCTTTCGGTCTGTCCGTCAGTCTGTGGGTGGAATGCTATGCTGAACTCCAATCTAGTTCCCAGGGACTCATGTAGTTGCTTCCAAAAATGTGAGGTAAACTGTGTTCCCCTGTCGGAAACAATGCTCTTTGGAACACCATGCAGACATACGATCCTACTCATGTATATCTTGGCTATCTTAGCACTGGTGTGGGTGGCTTTTACTGGTATAAAATGAGCCACTTTAGTCAAACGGTCTACTACTATCCAAATGGAATCATATCCTGATTTGGTCCTGGGTAAACCTGTGATAAAGTCCATTCCGATCGTATCCCATTTCCATTCGGGTACCAGTAATGGTTGTAGTAGCCCTGGTTTCTGATGTTCTGCCTTGACTCTGTTGCACACATCACACAAGGCAATATACTCTGCTATGTCTTTCTTCATGTTGCTCCACCAAAATCTACTCTTTACATCCATGTACATCTTGGTGTTGCCAGGGTGAATAGAGTATGGTGAATCGTGGGCTTCCTATAGAATTAACTTCCTAAGCTCCTTGTCTTTGGGCACGCAGATGCGCTTTTCAAACCATAGTGTACCCAGTTCATCCTCATGAAACCCTTTTGCCTTATCCTTGCTCATGTTAACTCTAATCTCTTCCATTTCTTTATCCGTCTTCTGTGTCTCTCTGATCTTGTCTGTCAAGGTCGGATGGACTTCTAAGGATGCTATAAATCCTTCTGTCACCACTTCCAGTCTGAGATCCTTAAATTGTTCACACACACCCTTTGTAAGGCCGTTCACATAGACCTTACGGCTCTGCGTCTGCTACTAGATTGGCTTTTCCAGGATGATACTGAAGGTTAAGGTTATAATCCTTGATTAATTCTAACCACCTTCTTTGTCGTAAGTTTAACTCCTTATGGGTGAAAATGTATTTCAGACTCTTCTGATCGGTGAACACTTCACAACGTTTTCCCGTCAGGCAGTGTCTCCATGTTTTCAAGGCATGTACTACTGCAGCCAATTCTATGTCACGTGTGGGGTAGTTGCCTTCATGCTTTTTCAGTTGTTTAGAAGCATAGGACACCACTTTACCCACCTGCATTAATACACATCCCAGTCCTTGACGTGAAGCATCGCAATACACTTGAAAGTCTTTCTCTAAATCAGGTAGACACAAAACAGGGGCAGACACTAGACGCTTCTTTAGTTCTTGGAAACTGGCCTCACATGCATCGGTCCACTCAAACTTCTTTTCCTTCTTCAACAAGTTAGTCATAGGTTTGGCTATCTTGGAGAAATTCTCGATGAACCTCCTATAATATCCTGCCAAGCCCAGAAAGCTGCGGATTTTTGCCACATTCTTTGGTGACTCCCATTCTGTCACCGCTGCTACTTTTGCGGGGTCCACAGCAATCCCTTCCCCTGACACTATGTGTCCCAGGAATGCTACTTCACTCAACCAAAACTCACATTTGCTGAACTTTGCATAAAGTTTGTGCTCTCTGAGCTTCTCCATAACTAAACGCAAATGTTATTCATGTTCTTTTTTGTTCTTGGAATATATCAAAATATCGTCTATGAAAACCACAACAAACTTGTCCAAGTATTCCATGAATACCTTGTTCATCATGTTCATGAAATAAGCAGGTGCATTGGTTAGACCAAAAGGCATCACCATATACTCATATAATCCATACCTAGTGGTGAAGGCTGTCTTAGGTATATCATGTTCTCTAATCTTTAACTGGAAGTATCCAGATCTTAGATCGATCTTGGAAAATACACTAGCTCCTTCCAGCTGGTCAAACAGGTCATTGATTCTCAGTAGTGGATATTTGTTCTTAATGGTCACTTCATTTAGGGAACGGTAGTCCATGCATAACCTCATACTCTTGTCCTTCTTCTCCACGAACAACACAGGTGCTCCCCAAGACGATGAACTAGGACGGATGAATCCTTTTCCCAACTGCTCCTCAAGTTGTGTCTTAAGCTCCTTCATCTCTTCTACAGACATGGGGTAAGCTCTTCTTGCTATTGGTCCTGTCCCTGGTAGCAATTCTATCAGGAACTCTACATCTCTATCCGGTGGCATTCTTGGTAGTTCGTCTGGAAACACATCGGGGTATTCCTTCACAATCGGTACCTCTTCCATGCTAACCCCCTTAAGAGAGTTTAACTTAGTCTCTTTTGATCCATAGAAAGACTGGTACCGGATTTTCTTCATTTCCGGGGTGGTGAGGGTGATCGCTCTACTAGCGCAATCAATTTGTCCCCTATACAGGGACAACCAGTCCATACCTAAAATGACATCAATCCCTTGGTTTTCCAGTATGATAAGTTTGCTAGGGAAGTTATGGTTCCCAATATCCAGTGTCAATGTGTGACTTCCTGAGTTTGTCAACATGTTTCCCCCAGGAGAACTTACTCTAATTGGTCTCGCTAGGGTCTTAGTGGGTAATTTATGCTTATCCATGAATGCCCTTGATATGAATGAATGGGATGCTCCAGAATCAAAGAGTACTAGAGCTGAGCATGAATTGATTAAGAACTTACCGATCATAAGGTCGGGGTTATCCATGACTTCCTCCACATCCATATGGTTCACATGCCCCTTCTGGAATGGGTTTGGCTTATTGACATCTGCTTTCTTTTCCGGACACTCGTTGGAGTAGTGTCCCATTTTCTTGCACGAGTAGCATTGCACTTGGCTGATATCCCTCTTCTCGGCGTGGTTGTGACGGGGTTGTCCATTGTGGTTTTCCTGACCATTGTGGTTATTACATCGATATCCCCCATTTGGGTTGTGGCCGTGGTTGTTGTGGCCATTGTTTCCATGTTGGTGTCCATTTCCACCATGATTGTGTAATCCAGAGCTGCCACTTCCCTCATGATGACTACGTATTTTCTGAGGTGTTCCAGAGTAATGCTTGTCGAAGTTGTGCTTTCTCTTTCTATTCTCGGCCTGTTTCTGTTTGCTTTCCAGGATAGTGGCTTTGTCAAGCAGGGACTGATAGTTGGGTGCGTAGACAACTGATAGCTGAACGGCTAGTTCATCATTCAGACCATCTAAGAATCTTTCCCTTCTCTTGGCGTCCGAGTCCCCATCATCTGGTGCATAACGTGCCAGATTGTTGAATTCTTCTATGTATGCTGCAACCGTGCGACTGCCTTGACGTAGGTTGCGGAACTCTCTTTTCTTCAAACTCATCACTCCATTGGATATGTGGGCAGTGCGAAAACCTTCTTGGAACAGCTCCCAGGTAACCTCCTCTAATGGGTGCGTGATTTGGAAATTGTCCCACCAGCTGGCCGCAGGTCCTTCTAGCAGATGTGCCACAAATCTGACCTTCTCGGCATCAGTGCATCCGATGGTTACCAGGTTCTTGTTCACGGAACGCAGCCAATCATCTGCCACCACGGGTTCTGTGGCGCTGGTGAACATTGCTGGCCTCAACCTTAAGAACCTAGTGAGCATATCCACTTGAGGTGGTGGGGGTGGGTTGTTGTTGTTGTTGTTGTTGTTTGCTAAGATCTGGGTCATCACTTGCATGAGTTGGGTCATCACTTGCTGCATCCCATTGTTGTTGTTGTCCTCTTCGTTGTTGCGGTTGTTGTTGCGACGAGGAGGCATCTGTGAGTAGGGCATAGATGAGAAAAGGGGTGGAAAGATCTAAAAGGAAACTACTACCCAACAACACAATACAAACAAAACATCAAGTCACTCACAAACAACCATCACAACTCATACTAGAAATCATCAATAAGTTTTTCTTGGAAAGTAAAACGTTCTAGTATTGCCTTACCAGAAGCTTCGGTAAGGTCAACACTCTAATCGAATGATGAAAACAAATAAAATGGTGGTCAAGCTACTACCGCCGAAATCCTCTAACGGCCTTGGTGTAAATGACCTTACAAGAGTGGGATCGGGTGTTGAACACGGGTTTGTCATCCTTCTCGGGGACGATCCAAAGTGTTTCTCCATCATTCGTCTCTATGGTGCGTTCTTCTGGGTCCTCCTCCACCTCAGTCATTTCCTAGTCCTCCTGGATGGTTATAGCCTTCTTCTGTGCTGCTAGTGCCTCTTCAAGCTTCTTCTTCAACTCTACATTCTCCAAGAACAACATGTCACTTCTCTCTACTGTCAAAGACAAAGTCTTGATTATGACTCTGTTGTACGCTGTCTGCTCTAGCAGTTCCTCTTCCATCTTCTGGGGTTCCTCCAACATCTTGATCCTTTCCTCCAGCTTGGTCTTCTTTTCCTCCAGCCTACTGTTGGCTTCCCGAAGTTCCTCCCTCTTTTGATCCAAATATAGCACTGTATTCTCCAACGTCTCAAGCCTACCATTAGTGATACGGGCATCGTCGGCATTACATTGGTCTGTTGACACGCTAGGACATATGTAATAGTAATATAAGTCTAAGGTGTTGTTAATTAGGTCTGCGTGCCAAATATGGCCGAACCCAACCATGGGTCGGTTTGTATCAGTTTGAGTCCAATTAGGTTTAGGTGTTCGAGTCGAACCAGGTTAGGTTTCAGCGGCTCCTACCCCTTTGGCCTTTATAACCAGAGGGGATGCCACAATATTAGGGGAGTTGAAAAGTTATGTAGAACATTGTGTTCAAGGTCGCCTCCGTCCTAAGGGACCGGCGTGTAGACGGCGTCTCGGACGTTCGTCGGTTATCTTTGAAAATAAAGGCATGAGTGTTCTTGAATTGTCAAGAGTTATCGTGCGTGCGCGAAGGTTCTTGGATCTGCCAAGGGTTGTCGTGCTTGGCGTGAGGCGTGGTGTTCATCATCATGTTGCCCGCCTAAATCCATCCATGTTCTTCAGGTTGCGTGGATTGCCACGTGGTTGGGAGAATAGTTATCTCGGTGGTTCTTGAGGTGAAAGATCGGGCACAACTCAAGGGATCATCGGAGTGATCCATATCATGTGGTATCAGAGCGCCAGGTTGATCACCGCGAGTTGGAAGGCGACGAGTTGGCAAGGATTTGCATCTCAGCGCATGAAGGGAAGCGGGACGACGAGTTGGCAGCGTTGCAGCAGCTCGGCGAGATGGAGTTGGCGTTCGAGATCAAGATCGAAGGCCGTGTTCAGTTTTCAATCTCGGCGAGATCTGTTTCTGTCTCTAGAAGTTGGTGTGTTGATCATCGGAAACAATAAGCAACCGTTTGGATCGAAGTTGTTTACTTGGGCCGTGAGTTTCGCGTTGAAGATCGTAGACGTCAGGCTGTTTCGAGCGAGTTCTGTTTTCCCGATCGGATCCCGTTTCTGCGTGGAAATAGGAAAGGAAAGAGGAGATCGGAGCTGATTCAGTTAGAAAGATCGGATTGGTTTCCCACGTCCGTACGTGGAGTCTAGGCCGGAAGGAAAGCTCACATGATTTGTTACGGTGCAGTTTCCGTTTCCTGTAAAAAAAACACGTGGTGTGGATGCAAATACGGAAAGAGAGGAAAGTGTAGACCGGATCGGAAATAGAAAATAATGGAGTTTGCTACTGCTTGGGACATGGAAAGTGCAGATTGATTAGTACATCATCCATGTACGTGACAACTGCTATTTTTGGATCGGATCTGATTGGTACGTGAAAAAAGGAAGGATTTGAAAGGAAAGGAAATACCGGATTATTATTTTTCCAGATTTTGTGTAATTCGAATTTCCAGCCATGGAGTTTGTTTGCGTGGGAAAGGAAAGAAGAGATCGGTGGTTTCCTTGGTACGAGTGTATACAAGAAATAAGAAGAAGACACTTATTTTTATTCAAACGGTGGTGAACTTTAATCATTTGGATCCTTGGTGTGCAACAATTTGTGTTGTTTGTTTTGGATAATGTGCCAAGTTTATCACAACAATTTTAGATTGCCTCTCATAGGCGTATTCAGCTGATTTGGACCCTTGGTGTGCAGGAATTGTCCTGATGTGTTAGGGGTGATTTGCTTGGTGCGTTTACGGTACAGTCTGAAATCTATGTGTCTCAGTCTGGTTGTTGGTTGGCGCCAAGAGCAAGTCTAGCTAGCCGAGAGGGAGGATGTGGTGTGGCAGGCCGGCAATACTTGAAGAGAAAGAAGGATCGTGGTGATGTGCAAATTTGACGCCACAAGCGCTGGAGAAGACCTTCCGGCGTTGAGGACAACGCCTTTCTAAGAAGGGGAGGATGATACGGGCATCGTCGGCATTACATTGGTCTGTTGACACGCTAGGACATATGTAATAGTAATATAAGTCTAAGGTGTTGTTAATTAGGCCTGCGTGCCAAATATGGCCGAACCCAACCATGGGTCGGTTTGTATCAGTTTGAGTCCAATTAGGTTTAGGTGTTCGAGTTGAACCGGGTTAGGTTTCAGTGGCTCCTACCCCTTTGGTCTTTATAACCAGAGGGGGTGTCACAATATTAGGGGAGTTGAAAAGTTATGTAGAACATTGTGTTCAAGGTCGCCTCCGTCCTAAGGGACCGGCGTGTAGACGGCGTCTCGGACGTTCGTCGATTATCTTTGAAAATAAAGGCATGAGTGTTCTTGAATTGTCAAGAGTTATCGTGCGTGCGCGAAGGTTCTTGGATCTGCCAAGGGTTGTCGTGCTTGGCGTGAGGCGTGGTGTTCATCATCATGTTGCTCGCCTAAATCTATCCATGTTCTTCAGGTTGCGTAGATTGCCACGTGGTTGGGAGAATAGTTATCTCGGTGGTTCTTGCGGTGAAAGATCGGGCACAACTCAACGGATCATCGGAGTGATCCATATCAATTAGCCTCCATGACTACATCAACCGCATGATCAACGAACTTCATCTCTTCCTTCAACAAATCCTCAAGAGCTGCTGCACCACACTCGTGCTCCATCAAGTAGTGGCGCTGCAACGGCCAGTGCTCGGTCATGGTGTAGTAGAATGGGATACCATCCATGCTGCGTCTGCCAAGGGTACGATAGGGGGAACCTGTGGGTATAAGATGACGATAAATCCCACAGATGCGTCCAATAGCTCCCTGCATGGCTATCGACGGCGATATCTCCCAGTCTGGGTATCTCTCCTCATAAATCTCCTCATGAGTCGACGGATCTTCAGGGTTAGCCGGTATGGTAGTCTCAATCAGCCACCTCTCGATCTCGGATTGCTTATCCAGCTGCTGGCCCTGGAATATCGGCGGAGGTATCCCAACAAGGGTGGCGAGCTCAGCCAAGTGTCTGTCGAAAAAGACGGTCACCCCTTCTCCGGCTACAGCACGATGCGTGAAAGTGGACATCTACAAAATGGTTTTGAGGTAAAAGATTAGATAAGATTACAATAGACATTTTATGAAAAACTTAATAAAATATGGTTTTATTTCCTATGGGCATTCCTAAATACTAATCCAAACCTAGGGTCACGAACCTACAGGCAACACAGTGCTCTGATACCATCTGTAAAGGCCCTCCTTATTATAAGGTAGCGACCTCCTGTGTATAGTGCTAGTCCCTGGATCGACTTGCTAGCACACACAGTTTAAGATGGAATACCATTACATTGCATCAATATTCATTACACGATGATCCAGAAATAAAAGGGTTCGATACAAGTGCATAGCCCATGGCTAGCTCAAACCGAAATAAACACACAACGGAAGGCAAATGGATAAGTGAGCTCCATCTTCATCATGTGCCACAGGCAAGACATGTTGGTTGGAGACTCGCGACCCTAACAATCCTTACTCCTCGTCTGAGGGTACTGCAATGGTGAGTTGCAGCCCAAACTATATTGGGTCAGCACAATTGAATTGTGGTGGCAAGATGACACTTTGTAATTAAAATTACTAAGACTATATCTACATGCATATTTGGCTCGGTGGAGTTTCAGGCTGATTTGCATAAAGCCAGTTTTGTCCTATCATTTATAAAACAACTTTTCATCTTAGACAAAGGGTACCACTGATAGACAACAGTGAACACCTTTGACAACAAAGAGTACCACCGATAGAAAACGGTGAACAACTTTGAAAACTACTCACAACGAGCACCACCGATAGAAAGCGGTGAGCTCTCCCAAACCCTTGTTCACCCATCAAATTTTATTATAGAAATTGGGATGAGGAGATCTTCAACATCTGCCCTGTTTAGTTGCTCAAACGTCCATAACCGGGGACACGACTAAGTATACTTAATTTTTTTAACTCTCGAGAGGGTGTGCACTTTCACCACAAGACCCAATCATTCCCTCGTCCATGTCAACCAATTATGAAATGGAAAAGAGAAGACCGAGACGAGACCTTTCCGAAGTGATTCCCCGAGTCACAACGCGTGACCCGAACCAACCTATCATCCCCCTACATCTGCTGGTCACGACGGATCGGGGTCTCACAACATGTATGGTCAAGACAGAGCCCATCTAAACTAGGTGCATCTACAATCTCTTTAAGCCTGGGTGACTTTCCACATTTGTGCGCTTCCACCAAGGGTAATTACCATAGACATGGACCCCCTGAGTAGCCACCCACCATAGTTCTCCAACCAGCACCCAGGTAGTTCATTATTTAACTTCATTACTTTTTTTCACTATCCAACTAGTCAAAACATTTTTCATTGCTTGGCTAAGCATCCTACTAAGTGTTCTTGCTTCTATACTCAGGGTGGGGGATAGCTAAACACTACATAGGAGCATAGCATAATAAAGTAACCACACACAACTCCTAACATGCATACTACAGAAAAACACTACTATGCATATAGTGAAAATAATAGGTGGTTTATGAGCGTCACTTGCCTTGGCCAACTGAAGAGTTGAAGTTACACTCTTCACAACACGTAAGACACTCCGCACAATCTAACAAACAACAAACATTCAACGATTCAATACATATGCACAATACGAAAACAATGCTATGCATTTATGAATGCAATCTGCAAAATTAAAATATTTAATAGTTCTCTGGTTACTAAATGCATGCATGATGGCATAAGCCAAATTTTACCTTAATTACCATTTTAAGAATTATTTGATTAAATAGTCTTACACAATTTATTGCACTTGTATAGATAATTATTGAAAAATTCATGTTTTAGTTTCTCTGGACAGAGGTTACCATGTAGCAACATTTATCAAAAGGCTTCATTTTAAAAATATTTTTGGACAATAAGTTATGGACCATATGGCCGAAATGACTCTCTGTAAAATATACTATTTTGAACAGATGCAAAATGGGAAAGTAGTGATGCCAAAATAATCTACATGAGAGGAGCTTTTCAATGGTATAAAGTTTGTTAAATTTGGACTTATAGTTTGAAAGTTATTAATTTTTGAAGTTTGGATTGTTTTTCTGTTTTTATTATTTATTTCTCATACGGATTAATTTCGGCCGTCCGATCTGACTAACGTGGACGCCCCAGATTAACCGATACCGGTTCGAATTTAGAAATAACAGCAGCCGATGGATCTAGATCCAACGGCTCTGGATCCCACGACCAAAAATGGGCGGCGCGATTCGCCGGTGATATCTCCGGCCGCGGCGGCGCCATGGCCGCCGAGCACGGATGATTGCGGGGGAGAGGGCCGGGGTGCAGGGAACTCACCGAAGGGCGGGGATGCTCGGGGGTGAGGTCGTTGGCGCGGTCGGTGTGGAGGGAGGTGCTCCGGGTCGACGGGGTCCTTCGCCAGAGTCGAATGGCGGGCGGCGGCGGCGGTCGCGGATGCTCTGCTTGCTCTGGTGTACGGTAAGGGACGGCACCATGTCAGGGGTGTGCGCAATGATGAGGGGATGCGCATGGAAGGCACGAGAGGGAGAGAGGTCTAGCGGGCTCACCGGAAACGGAGATGGACGGCGACGGCCGGGGCGGTTCGTCGAGCTCGAGTGGCCGCAGCCTGGTGGCGCGTTTGGGGGTGTGAGTTGGGAAAACAGGAGCGGGGCGTGGGGATTTAAGGTGGCGGGGTCAGCTCGCCGTTGCGGGCTCGGGGGCGTGCGAATCGTGGCGTCGTGGGCGTCGGCGTCTGCGTCGTGAGCGCGTCCGGAGCGGGAGCGGTTGGAGACGATGGCTGCGGGTCGGGCCCGCCTGGCAGAGAGAGAGAGGGGAGGAGCCGCGCGCGCGTGGGCTTCTACTGGGCCAGCCGGGCCGGCCTGGCTTATTTTTTTTCCTTTTGTTTTAAGATTCTGAATTCAAATTAAAAATAGGATCTGATTCAAAACTCTTCAGAAAAATAAAAAAAAATATGTTTTGAAAAGCTAAAGAAAAATAGAACTCTTTAGCAACACTTAGAAATAAAAAGGTTTAGTGAAAATTAAAAATTATTTTCCATGACTCAATGTGCATTATAAACTTAATTATATTTGTTATTTGATAAAAGGAGACAAGGTGTCAACCAGAGATTTAAAATGCAATCATAATATGATGGATGTATGTATGCTTTTGAACTGTAAAAATTGGGATGTTACAATAGGTCTCTTAGACTTTTAAGTCCCATGCTACACGAATGTTCGAGTCTCACTCCATCCACTAGAATATATTTCACCGTCATCGTAAGATACAGGATGATGTCAAACTAGGTGACATAAAAGTGTTGCGAAGCACATATAGGTCTCAATGTGTGAGATCTATTGACTGTATTCCTCTTCCACGAGGCGAGCAGGCACCGAGATGCTATGGGTGTTGAGCTTTTACCAAGTTGTAAACTAGATTAAGTGTTACTCTAGTGCAAGTGGGAGACTGAAGGGAATGTGCCCTAGAGTCACTTAATAAAACATAGTTTATTGGAAATATCCCAATTGTTCATTATATATTTTATACCATGCTATAACTGTATTAAGCGAAAACATTAATACAGGTGTGGTAGATAAACAACCAGTTCCCTAGTAGCCTCTACTAAGACTAGTTTTGTTGCACGATTGATGATCGAGGTTTTCCGATCATAGGGCATGGCGCCGGTCGGCAATGGAAGTCATATCGTTAGGTGTAACGATGTGATGGACATACCCAGTATTTATAGGACATAGTCATTACGCCTTAAGACCGTGAGACGAACTCTTATTGTTATTCCTGGAAGATACTTTGATTGCACCAAACGTCATATCTTATATAGTATGACAATAACGGTGATACTTTTGGGTATCGGAAGGGGGTAGTTGAGACGAGGGGTCAACAGTGGGATTTGTCAGTCCGCATAGCCGGATAGATACTCTAGGGCCCACTCGGTGAGATTATGTCAAATGAGTTTGCAAATCACCGGGAATGTCCCGGGAGAGGTCCGACGGAGATCGGGCGGCGACGAAATAGTTTTCGGAGATAGAATAAATTATATAAAATATGTTTGATATTAATTAGTGTAATTAATGTTTAAATATGATTTTATATATTTATTTTCGAATTTTTAAAAGCTGGTTTCCCTAAATGGTCCTTCTGGTGGAAAGAAGGCCCATGACGGGGGGGGGGGGGTGGGGGGGTGGTCCCCCCAGGGCTTCGGATTGAGGGAGGGCCGGCCTAGGTGGGCCAAATGAGGCCCACCTAGGGCCGGCGAACTACCCTAGCTGCACCAAGGCATGTGGGATAGTCCCACATTGCCTGGCTAGGGAGGTTGGCTCCCCCCGGGAGCCTATATAAGAAGGGGCACCCATGGCCTTTAATTCACCAATTAATTCCCTAATTCTCTCTCGATCTCGTGATTCCCTATGTCGGAGTTGCTCCGAGTTGAGAGGGGGATCTCTTCCACCATAGCCCGCTGCCGCGCTGCTGGTGTTCCGGTCCAAGTTTTCCACTGCTCGTCCTGGACTGGAGCTTCGGAGGCTATCGTCTCCACCGTATGTGTGTAACTCCCTGCGAGGTGCTGCGCTAGCGGTGCTCGGAGGCCTACTTCCTCCTCCCGACCTCAAGGTCTTCTTCGTCGTCTTTGTCGCGTCGAGTTCTTCGCGACCTAGAGGTCGGCTACGTCGTCTTCGTCGTCAACGCTTGTGCGGGAGCGAAATCCCCGCTATTCGGTCTACGAGGGTATGTATTCCGATCTCCGCCGTACTTCTATATCTGCATAGTGTAGATCTTGGCTAGTTTAAGGATATCGTTGCTTGGAAATTTTTTGTTTTCTGCACACGATCCCCTTCAAAGTTATCTCGGTTGGGAGCAGCGTGTTCATGGACACCCCCAGCTTCAGCATGGTATCCTTGTAAATGATGTTAATGGCACTGCCATTGTCAATCAGGACCCGACTGAAACGGACGTTGAGGCTCGGCCCGACGAAGGTCGGATCTACCACCAAAGCATAACCACGAGGCTAGGGCATAACCCGGGGATGATCCTTCTGGCTCCAGGTGATCTCCATCTCGGACCAGTGCAGGAACTTGAGTACCGCCGGGATCACATCATTTACCTCCAGAGCACGATGTCGCACACTCTTCCGGTCAGTAGGCTCGGTCACGAAGACCACATAGCTCTGATGTGCTTCCCGGTAGTTGCCCTGCTGGTGCCCGGATTGGTTACTCGGACCAGCGCCATTGTCATTTCTGACATTTACCATATTCACTGGTCGGGGGAGAGGAGGTCTCTGGGTGGGTTGATTAACCCGGATTGCATTGGCACCGGATTGCGGTGGAGGAGGCCTCAGAATGTTGGGTCGTGATACCGGTACATTCGTCCGAGTAACCCCAGCGCTGCCTTCCTGCAACGTGCGCTGGTACCTGCTGCATTGCCGAGTAGAGTGATTTGCACGCTTGTTGGATTCCAACGTATGATAGCAGCATGGCTTGTTCAGCATCTCTTCATACGTCAGTGGCTTCTTCTGGTCCACCCAAGTCTTCTGCACTTCTTGACTTTGACCCCAAGTCGGGCCAGTCACTTTCTGCCGCTGATTATTTCATGCATCCCCCTGATCTCGGCCTACGGCTGCGAAATGCTGCGAGGCATAGTGGAACTCGGGCTGGTTCCTCTTCTGGCCGAAATCCTGGTGGTCATGGTTCCTGCCCGGCCCCGAGCGCTGATTCCCCGCATTCTTCCTGTTGGAGTCTCCGACATCCACCAGGGGTTGCATGGGGTCTCCAAGCGTGCAGGTGTCGGCAATGCACATGGTTTCTGCCAAGGTTGCCGGCATCTTTCTTTGCAACTTTTGCCGAAGCATGGAGCCATGTCGGCATCCTTGCGCAAACCATGATATGGATTGTGCCTCGACAACTCCTTCGCAAGAATTACGAATGTTGGTCCACCGAGTAAGGTACTCTCGGTTAGTCTCAATGTCCCTCTGCTTGCAGATGGCAAGCTGCTGAGCTTGGTTGGGCCTCTTGTATGTGCTGGTGAAGTTGCTGATGAAGGCCTCCTCAAAATCTAACCAACAGTCTATACTGTCAGTTCTCAAGTTGTTCAGCCAAATCCTGGCAGGTCCTTCCAACATTTGCGGCACATACCGCACCGCCCAGCGCCTGTTTCCATCGGCTATGCTTACTGCTGTTACATAGTCGGTCAACCAATCCTCCGGCTTCGAGCTGCCGTCGTAGGTCTTTGCACCTCGGTTGAGCTGAAAATTTCGCACAGCCGGCTCCCGCATGATCCGAGGCCCGAAGCAGGCAGGTTCCGGAGGGCCTTGCTCTTCCACCAACTCGGATTGGTGAATCTGGTCGAGCATGAACCTGGCATCAGCTGGATCTAGCTGACGAGTTCCTATCCGAGATCCCAGAGGATTCTCGTTAGGCTGGTATCCGAGTTGCTGCAACCTCGAGTTGCCGTCGTCATGCTTGTTAACCACAGGAACTACATCTTGCTATGGGACGGAGGTGGCATCTCTCTGCCGGTTTCCCTTACTTTGCGGTGGATTCCGAGGTGGATTACCACGGCTAGCCGGGACATTGTTTCCTACACCCCGGTTACCACCCCCCTGGCTGCCCTGAGCCTGACCGGGATTGTTCTGTCCGGCTTTCTGGATTGCTTATTTCTCCTGGAACCTCGGCTTCGGCTCCGGCTTTTGCTCTTGCTCTTGCTCGGATGCGGAGATGAAGCCTCTCCGCCCGATCTGTTTCTCTCGGCCCTAGCCGAGTACACCTAGGACCCGGCACCCGGGATTTTCTTCTTAAAGGCCTTATTCTGCCGGTTAGCTTCTATGACTAACTCGTTGACCCGCTCCTGCTGCTTGCGCAGGGCCTCCCCGGATAGCCCAGCCAACTCGGCAATAGCTGCCTCAGCAGCCCTAAGAGTTTTGGCAGGTGAGCTGTACACCGGTTTTTCTGCAGAGATCAGACTACCCGATTGGCTATGGCTAGGTGCTGCGCCACCAGCCAACTCATCATTCACCATCCTGCCTTTTTTGCGTAGATCAGCGATGCGCTTGTCCCGGGAATCTATCCTAGGGAACCCGTGAGCGGCGTTGGTACTCACGGAGACTAGCACTAAGCTCACGCCTGATCTCGGCGATCTCTTGCGCCTCAGCATGCAGCAACCTGCGGTGCTCTTCGAAATCAGCCGAAGTGACTTGGGCATCAGCATCAGCTGTCAAAGGGACGACCAAATTGGCGACTAGACCCGAGAGGGGATCCGGCCGGCGGCGAGGTTCGGACGGCTGGGGGTCGCCATCTCGGGCAGCACCTCTCTCCTGAGGAGGTTTTGCCAACCGAGTTCGGCCACTGCCGGCGTCGCCGTCAGGAGCATCCTCGAACACCTCCTCGGTTAACCCGACCATCATGCCCGCGACGCAGCCTGCGGGGCGATCGATACGCTGATCCCGGGCGGCGCGGATCATGGGGGGGTCGTCAGCCTCCAGGACAGTGTCCGGATAGCTGTAGACGATCTCGGTGGCGACGTAGGTGGTGAAGACACCGAAGTCGATGAGGCAGCCGTCCGCCAGAAAGGGCATGTTCCGGAAGAAACCGGCATTGTCGCTGACGAAATCCATCTCACCCAGCCTGACGACCGGGCCGGAGAGAACTCGGATGCCGGAGTGAACGGTGGAACCCGTCCGGAGGTGTACACCAGCCAGTGCCTCTACCTGCCCCACAGTGGGCGCCAACTGGCGTGGTGGTATCACGGAAGATGCCATGGGATGGCTAATGTGTGGGGCCGATGGACGCTGGTTGATCCGGGGAGGGCTAGCGAGCTAAGGAGCTCACACGGTAGGAGATGCCGAAATACACAAGAGCACCAAAGAACACACTCAAAGATCTACAAAATCCAAACAAATGCACGAAGGCAAAGTCACACACACGATGTACCCAGGTTCGGGGCCCTCGCGAGGAGGTAACACCCCTACTCCTGTCTTTCCTCTCAATATAAGTGTGTCACAAGATCTACAACATGCTCCTTGAGATCTTTTGGTGATGAGGACTAGAGAAGGGAAGGAAGTAAATGCCTTGAGAGTAAATGAGACTATAGTTTTGGCTCCCAAGTTAGTCGTCCCTTTACAGGAGGAGTTATGACGCCTTTTATAGAGTTCCGGCCGGGAGGGCCAGAAACCCTAATCCGGCACGGCCCCACCGGACAGGGCTAACGGTTATGTCGACACCGGCTCGTGCGACCTAGCCGCCGTGCTACCCGGTATAGCTCCGCCGTCATCATTCCGGCAAGGACTGTAGGCGCCGTCCTGGATCATCATTGTCCCCTTATCAGAGACAAGACATGTCTTCGCCCAAGCCTAGTAGCCTTTTCCGGATTACCGGGCTAGGAATGTCCGATCTTGTCGTAGCGTCATCGTACCGGCTGACACGCTTCCGTGCCAGGCGGGAGGTGACCATACTTCCGTGCCAGGAGGAATGGGATTTCCCCCCGTGTCAGGCGGAAAGCATGCACCAGACCTCTGACTCCCGACCGACATGCCCCCATGTCGGTCTTCTCTTTGGGTAGTTCGGCACGTCCTTTCTGCATAACAAAGATAACTTGACAGGACCGAGATAGGTAAGTCGGTTAGTATTTACCCGGGACGTCCACCCGGACCATCCGGGTTCTCTTCTACCCGGGATCTCACCGGAAGACTCCGACATACCGAGAAGCCCAAGAGCCCTTCCAGTTGCGGCCGAGTTCCACCCCTGATCTGGATAGCGACTTAGGGGGAGTATCTCTAGGCCTAGCCTCCCGAAGATGTCTTAGGTTGTCACCAAAGACATCTTCGAGAAGCGAGTTCTTAGAGGAACCCTCCGCTGATGCTTATGCTGCCCAGGAGGTCTGGGGGTCTATTTATAGCTTCCAGCGATGCCCCTTGCATCCTCCAGGAGACACTTTGGTCCTGACCACCGTCGAAAGGCCAAGTTGCCCCTTCGGCGCACCACAGGACAACCCTTGCTCACCCCCAAAGGTCAATTCCTGTAGCCATGCTGCTGACCTGGACCGGGGTCTGCCCCACCCCGAGGGAAGCCCCCCGACACCCTTTGATAACTATATGTATGAAATGATGAACTTTTCTATTTCGAGCTCCATTTGTATCATGACTTATGTAAGATTCGGCACTAAGTACTCTTATTACTATATATATGTATGTACATCTCGGGCTCGAATGAATGTGATATGTGTGTTCTAATTTATGTACTGGTTGAATATATATGTGTCAGATTATAGTGTATATGAATAAATCCTGTATATATACCTATATTCGTACAGCAGGATTTTTTTCAAAAATTCCTGTTATTTATTTAGTGGCGCATGGCTGATTTTTTGTGTGGCGCATATAATTTTGTGGCGCACTGCAACCACATGCGCCACTGAAATATTTCTGTGGCGCAGCAGGAAGGATGCGCCACAGAATTCTAAAAATTTCTGTGGCGCACCGTGGGGATGCGCCACAGAAATATATTTTAGTGGCGAGATAACTATGGCGCACCCCCAATTTTCCTGTCTGCGCCACAGAAAGGCTAAAGGGTGCGCCACAGGTAAGCTTTTTTCCTCTTGTGGAATGCCTAATACTCCTAACTTCATTCATTGGAAATTTAATCACTTAAATAATCCTTTATAGTTTACTAGAGGATCTGTATCATTCTTAATATGTCGTTACATATAAAATCATGAATGACACCTAGCTCACAGTGAAATACGTCATCCGTATACAAGACCAGGGAATTTCTTTTAGCTCCCACTCAAATATGCCATTCACATATAAGATCAAGAAAAACTACTTAGCTCCCCTCACTTCTTTGCAAATGCAAGTTTCTTCAACTATTTTGGACAACTCCAAAATCCTTTGATCACATTATCAAAGTGAAGATTCCAGCTCCGATATGCTTGCTTCAGCCCATGAATGGACAACTGAAGTTTGCATACATGTTTAGTATCCTCAGGATTACCAAACCATTATTGTACTAATTACAACTCTTTTTTAATGATACCATTAAGAAACATTGTTTTCTTATCCATCTATCAATTTCTCAATTCGAAATTATAGTAATTGCTAAACGACCCAGAATAGATTTAGCCTTCGCTACTTGAGACAAAATCTCGTTGTGGTCAACTTTTGAATCTGTCGGAGCTGTTTCACAACAAATCGATCCTTATCAGTGTCTACTCTCTCATAAAATTCCATATTCTATTAGCAGCCTAGATGCTATCAAGAAGATCTCCCAAGTCATTACCTGGTAATCGTATATGGATTTTATCTCGGATCATATAGGACTCATAGCCATTTCTCGGACTTAGGTCTACCATCTCTTCTTCGTAGTTCGTAGGTCTGTCATATTCCATTAACATGACCTTCATAACAAGATTGTCGTAACACACAGTGTGGAACATAACCTCGTACGCTTACGTTCTTAGTATGAGCTCAGAGCATCATGAGGAGCATGACACCGAAAACACTTTCTGTTGCGCCACTCTGATGTCTGGAGAGAAAGTTCATCAACTTCGTCTTGCTCTACTTTCTTTCCCACTTATACCCTTGGACAAGAAACTATTTATTTTGCAAGGTATATTCCGGCAACGACTTTGCCTATGTCGTGAGACATGTATCCAACTAATTCTTTAGGTACGGTACACTACAAAGATTTATCCATTTCAGGTTTGATCACATCGAAACACTAAATTGCTGAAACGACAATCCAGGCTAAAAGCCATGCCATTACTCATATTGTATTGTCTCCATGGATTTAAATGTTTTCCCTATTATCTAACATGAATGTTACGTTTCTACCATACGACTCTAATGATCACAATAATTCGATAAGAGATTTATTTACCACACTCTATCCGATAGGGTGCAATTCCGACGTCCTAACACACAGTAACACTATGGTGTTCCGTGCGATGTAATTTGTGGAACTCTTTTCACAAGTCTTCCAATGATATGCCAACATTATAACTCAAATATTTATTTTCTCGATCTGTATTGCAGGAATTTGATTTTCTCGTTAAATTGATTTCCTACTTCATTCTGAACTTGTTTGATTGAATCAAAAATTTCAGACTAACATTCCCTAAGTGGATATTCATATATCTACTTGGAATATTCATGAAGTCTATGAAATAAAGACTTCCACTATACGTCAAAGTACTTCACTGATTCACATACACCCATATGCACGATTCTCAACAAGTTATACTCAAAACGTTCAGTGAAGTATACGAAATAAAGATCTCCACTACATGTCAATTCGTTGATCCACACACATCTATATCTATGACTATCAATAAGTTATATGCCCGTTTTTTGAAAACGGTGTCTTAGTTATCTTACAGGTGTCGAAAGATCAAATCTAAGGACTTGTAGATCCATTCGTATGGAGCTAATTCATTGACTATAACATTAACATGAATTAAACGGTAGTGCCACACAAATGTGGTGTCTCTATTAAGTTTATATCCTTTGGCATTAATGTTATGAATGTGAGAGCTTCTACCATCTAAATTCAAATCGGCTTATGATCATTACTTCATAAATATAGGACAACGAGTTTGTCACTAACATATATGAAAAATTGTCTCGCTAGAGGAGACACACTTATAACGATCATACTAACAGGCGATCATAAAAGAATTTATTCAAATGGTAGATCTAGAGGGAGAGTGTCTATGGCAATCACAACAATTTTCCTACCATTATCAACACACAATGTCGCCTCATCCTTCCAAGCTACTCAAGTAGTAAATCTAGTTTTCATAAAACATGACTAGTATCAAAACTTAGTCACTACTGCGAGTATTTGCTTAGGTAAAACATTCATAACATGTATATCATATATACACCATCATCACTGATGACTTACTGGCGATCTATTTCATCTTCTTGATACTTCTAACGTAATCAAGAACCATGAAGGTGAACGATTCCTCTTGCATGACATAGTCTATGAGAAAGCATTTGCACCTGTCAACGTCGTCTGTCATCCAATGATCGAGCTGAGCGAGGCATCTCAATGTCATCAAGTATGACCATATATCATCAAGTATGACCAATATCATCAAGTATGACTAGTGTCATTAAGTATGACTGCCACGTGCTCATTCAGTGTGTGTATTCTCTTCCATCTTGGTTGAGAAGAAGAACAGTCAACGTACTGATAAACTTCATCAACCCAACTTTAGGTGTATCCCGAGTTTAGCGATCATCTCATATGTTCGTGATCTAACAGCTCGTACCCACCTTTAGTTTTCTATGGCAGAGATCATAGCATACACTGGACTATGATGATATCATCCGCACAAAAACTTGATAATCCAAATTATCCTATTGTTAGCAGAATCTCCAGGTTTATCTCCTAGCGGGTATCGTATCACAAAGAGCTAAAGGTTTAAAAAGGAGTATCCTCAAGCTAAAGTATACAACTATGAAGTTTGGACCCAACTTTTTAAGTTTCTCCATCGCAGGATTGCACCTAATTTTAAAGAATGCTATTACATCGGTTAATATCTACAAAGGTTTTTTGCAAAACAGACTTTGTTCATAATATTTGAGTTCTAGTATTTTAGAAAATAACTATCAAAACTCCCACTCAAACTAACATCCCTCCTGGTTGTTTCAGCGATTACACGACCCCCGTCCATTGCGCAACCCCTCATCGTCAGAGCAACACAACTTCAAGGGTGGATAACGTAATGTCGATCACAACAACTCTGTGACTCATGCTCGACCTTTCGGCCTCTGTGTTCTGAGACCATATCTTGCTAGGCTCGCCACAATAACCTTCTACAAACGCGCGTGCAACATGGCTTACACCCACTGTATGCGAACGACGATATGTCTGACATCCGATCGTCACGGCCTGCCTCATAACCTAGAACTTTCTTGGTGGTGCAGGTTGAAGGAAGAACACTAGTGGTATTTTGGAAGGATCATCTTATATTTCTACCGCCGTGTAACTAATATATTCTAATACATAATCACACAATATAAGATGCATACAATAACATCAAATGTAATGCGACTTGATATGGTCCATGCGCCATGGTCTTTTTGGCACCCACAGTTCATAAACAATTTAATAAACCTACCTTGACCATATCACATTGCCCCTGCAAAATAAAGTTAGACGCGTTTTACTTTATCTTTTGCATATTTATGTGGCTTGGGGATGTCGTAAATTGAACCGCTTCATACCTATGAAACTTATGACCACAACAACGATCCAATAATTGCATGTTTAACCATCCCTTTCGGTCCCTCCATTGAAAATGCAAAGCCAGCTAAAGAGAGAGAGACAGACACCCGCTAGCCACAGATACGGTACAAGCCGTATGTCAGTAGTGGAACCAGTCTCGCGTAAGCGTACGCGTAAAGTAGGTCCGGGCCGCTTCATCAACTCAATACTGCCGGAATCACAAGTGCACGCTAGAGGGTAGCAAATAAGAGGAACGATGCCACGTGTAGAACACGGGTTCTAAAAGCGTAAAGCTATATCTACGCATAGATCGTCACTGAAACCACTGATGGGGATCGCAGGCAGAAAACAATAATTTTCCTAGCAACGATATCCTTAAACTAACCAGAATCTATACTATGCAGATATAGTAATACGACGGAGATCGGAATACATACCCTTGTAGACCGAAAACGGGGATTATGCTCCCGCACAAGTGTTGACGACGAAGACGACGTAGCCGACCTCTTGGTCACGAAAAACTCGGCGTGAGGAAGACGACGAAGATGACCTCGAGGTCGGGTGGAGGAAGTAGGCCTCCCAGCACCGCTAGCGCAGCACCTCGCAGGGCGTTACACATATACGGTGGAGACGACGGCCTCCAAAGCTCCAGTGCAGGACGAGCAGCGGAAGACTTGGACCGGAGCACCAGCAGCGCGGCAGCGTGCTATGGTGGAGAGATCCCCTCTCAACTCGGCGCAACTCCGACAATGGGAATCACGTAATCGAGGAGAGAAAGAGAAATTAATTGGTGAATTAAAAGGCCAGGGGTGCCCTTCTTTATATAGGCTCCCGAGGGGAGCCAACCTTGCCAGCCGGCAATGTGGGACTATCCCACATGCATGGTGCGGCTCCAATAGGTGCGCCGGCCCTAGGTGGGCCCCATTTGGACCACGTAGGCCGGCCTCCCTTCCCCCACCGAATTCCCTAGGGGAATTCCCCCCCCCCCCCCATGGGCCTTCTTTCCACCAGAAGGCCCATTAAGGAAATCAGGTTAAATAAATTCGAAAATAAATATAAAAATCATACTAAATCATTATTTACACTAATTAATATCAAACATATTATATATAATTTATTCTAGCTCCGAAAACTATTTCGTCGCTGCCCGATCTCCATCGGACTATTCCCGGGACGTTCCCGGTGATCTCTTTCCTTTCCGGTTGTCTTGTCGAAACCCCTTAAGTGTGTTACCATAGCGGTTCGATATAATAACAGACATGATCGACACCCCTCTCTGATCAATGATTAACTTGTAGGTCTGGACCTCATGAATTAACCCCTGTGATATAACGAATGACTTTCATCTATCAAACCTATACGTCGAGTCTTAAACCTTTTGCCATAGCGATACTTAGCGTGTCCGAGACTCGTTCATAGATATCTCCATACCTAGCATGATCTCGTTACCGACAAGACTATCTTATACTCGTCTGTGATATTATGTCCTGGTGACCTTGTCACATGTTTGCAAACTCTTTGACATAATCTCACCGAGTGGGCCCTAGAGTATCTATCTTGCTATGCGGACTGACAAATCCCGCTCTTGTTCCATCGTCTCAACTACCCCTTTCCGATACTCTAAAGTATCACCGTTATTGTCACACTATATAAGATATGACGTTTGGTGTGATCAAAGTATCTTCCAGGAATAACAATAAGAGTTGATCTCACGGTCGAAGGCGTAATGACTACGTCCTACAAAATATGGGTATGTCCATCACATCGTTCTACCAATGATATGACTTCATTGCCAACTGACGCCATGTCACATGATCGGGAAACCTCGATCATCAATTGCAGAATGAACTAGTCTTAGTAGAGTCTACTTGGGACCTGGTAGTTTATCTACCACACGTGTATTAATGTTTCCGCTTACTATAGTTATAGCATGGTATAAAACATATAATGAACAATTGGGATATAATTAATAAACTATCTTTATTAAGTACCTCTAGGGCATATTCCCTTCAGTCAATTGACCTCCGTGTTCAGGGAATTCATCCGCCATGAATTTGTTGAATTCTTCTGATGACATCGACTCCGTCGAAGATTTGGGTGTACGGATCAGGTCGAGCTGTGGTGAGATGGCCTCCTTGCTAGTTGAAGATGTGATCGCCATCGGTTTGTCCTGGAGTAGCTCAGTCCCGATCTGTTCGGCTAAGTCCTGCACACCAAACTTATCAACGAAAAAGTTATGTTCTCCGATGGTTAGATCAAATCCTGAACTGAGATTGGAGTAGATCTCTTGCGCTGCGGTTGAATATGGCATGATCATGTTTGGCGATGCTGGTTTTGGCGAGTGGTTGCCTATGGACTGGATGTGATCTAAAGTCGTTGGTGTGTATCCCTTTGATGAAGTCGGCGACTGGCCGTTTGCATCTAGGACTGAAAAATCCATAGAATCAACACTACCTGTTCCCAAAGACGGCGCCAGTTGACGAGGGGTGTCCCCATCAATACCCATGTGATGAGGACATCCCAAGTCTTTATCCATCTTCTCCGATAGAATATGATGCTGCCCAAGATAAACATGATCATGTGAGGATTGTTCCAGTGACAAGATCCAGAACAAAGTTACTTGATCAACAGGTGAACTCGCTCCTAATTGCATATGATGTTTGTGATCATGAGAATTTTATACTACCTAAATCTATGCATTTATGTTGTCTCAGGTTTATTGATAACACAAACATTGGAAAAGGCATGGAGCATGAAGACAATGATGGCAAGCACGAGGGAGGCGAGGGAGGAAGTGGAGCCATCAAAGGAAAGACCTTCGGTTCGGACTGGCGGAAGTCACGAATTCGAAACAGCCAAGGATTATTCATGTGAAGTCCAAATAAAGCAACGAAGCACATGTTGAAAAGGAAATTACAAGTCCTTTACAACGGATCCGACCCGAAGCACCGGTTCGACTCAGACATGTCTCGGTGACCAAAACAAGTCGATGGCTGTTTCCTGCCAGTTTCCAAATAGAGTCTTATAAGTTAGGGAAGTTAGAGTTATGGTTGTTTTCGACTCCAACCCTAAGTTGGACGTCCAGCAGCCTTTATATAGGCTTGTAAGTCCTGGCTTTTTAGCTCAGACCACGTTTAAGATAAACCCTAGATCGAATTTGCTCCAAGCATTCATCTATATTCGAGTTCCTCTGTGTTGCGCTCAGGAATTCAAACTCTCCACTGTGTTGCGCTCTGGAGATTATTATCCGAAGTTTGAGTGTGATATGTTGTTCCACTGGGAATTAGTAGATTGCAAAACCGCTTCGCGGTTGGCGGCTACGTTGCAACGGTGTGAGGCGTCGCGAATATCCATTGTGTTGAAGAGTTGTTGCATTGGCAACGGGGGAACAGCCGGAGAGTTCGTCAGAATCTCACAAGTTATCTTCCACCATCATCCATCCACCTACCGCTCACTGAGAAGATCGGGCAACCCCTTATCATCTTGGTATTAGAGCTCCAGTGTTTACTCGGTGAGCATCCACATATCCATCCCGTAGATTTATGGTTTCCGTCCTATACAGAAAAAGCCAAAAAAAATTAGGTTTAGCTCTCGCCGGAACCATAGATTGCATCGGATTACAAGTTGTAGTGCTGGTCGGTTTTTTTCCTTCGCGTACCTTGTCTTGTCAGAGTCGTAGTGGTCTAGGTTCTGTTCGCTTGTTTGTGCAAGTCGAGTTCGAGTCGTAAACAGAAATTTTCCCAAAAAAATATATATTGAGTCCGAGTTCGAGTTGGTTTCCGAGTTCTTCCTGTTTTCATTTTTGTTACCGGGTCCACAAAGAGTCCTGTTTCTTGTCCGTTTGACAACCTTAGAAAGCCTTTCTTTTGGTGTAGGAACTTACCCACGAGACTAGCTTTACCTTGCTCTTGGGCTGCTCAATTAGGAAAGATTTTGTGTGCACCCGTTCCGCAGTTTTGGAAAATTTTCTCGCGGTGCAACATATTGTGGCCTCAATTTTACTGTAGCTACAGTGTCACGAAAGTTGACTATTTTTTCTGGTTTGGAAACATATAAAAGAAGTAAAAAAAAAAGAAAAAAAAAGAGCCAGCGAATTAAAGACACAAGAAGCTGAAAGTTGTTGCAATATCCTGCTTTGTTGAACCTGTTTGCGGTGCTGTCTCACTAGTAAATTTGAGCAATCTTGTGCCCTTATACTTTGAGCATTTGATAGTGTCTCTCTCGTGCATTGTGACACTCTTGTTTCATAGTTGCTTTGCCCTGTTTATCCCGACCATGTGTGTTTCCTATGGTGTCATACGATCAGCACTAGGATTTGTAATTTGGTGTAGTTAGGTATCCCTGCCAAGCTCCACTTAAATACCCTGGTTTTGTTGTGTGACACTTTGAAACCCATAATATTCGCTTCACCCCCCTCCTTGCACGTTCTGTCCTACGAGCGGTAAGCTTTCACTATTCACTTTGGAACGGTAAGATACACAATTTCTTTCGGTTTCTAGTGAGTTGAGAGTTTTCCACCTACATATATATATAGTCTTGTGTGCACTAATCATGTCTTCAGCGGACGATAGCGTGGTGCAGCAAAGGAAGGAGGCAACAGCAACGGTTACTTGGCGAGAATATGAGGCTCTCCGTGATCCTTTAACCCGTCAAGTCAACAATCAGTGTGACAAGATACAAAGTGCTTTACAACGGATCCGACCCGAAGCACCGGTTTGACTCGGACATGTCTCGGTGACCAAAACAAGTCGATGAATGTTTCCTGCCAGCAAATAGAGTCTTTTAAGTTAGGGAAGTTAGAGTTATGGTTGTTTTGGACTCCAACCCTAAGTTGGACGTCCAGCAGCCTTTATATAGTCTTGTAAGTCGTGGCTTTTTAGCTCAGACCACGTTTAAGATAAACCCTAGATCAAATTTGCTCCAAGCATTCATCTATATTCGAGTTCCTCTGTGTTGCGCTTAGGAATTCAACCTCTCCACTGTGTTGCGCTCTGGAGATTATTATCCAAAGTTTGAGTGTGATCTGTTGTTCCACTGGGAATTAGTAGATTGCAAAACCGCTTCGTGGTCGGCGGCTACGTTGCAACGGTGTGAGGCGTTGCGAATATCCATTGGGTTGAAGAGCTGTTGCACTGGCAACTGGGGAACAGCCGGAGAGTTCGTCGGAATCTCGCAAGTTATCTTCCACCATCATCCATCCACCTACCGCTCACTGAGAAGATCGGGCAACCCCTTATCACCATGGTTGCTAGCCTAGGGTGAGAGTTATGAGGTAGAGAACGCGTAGTGTTGGTAGATTCGTCGGCTGACAACCGGGAATTACCCAGGTTCAGGGCCCTCAACTAAGGTAACACCCCTACTTCCTGCCTGTATGTTATTGATTGCGAATATGTGCCAAGTAAAAGGTCCTAGAAAGATGTCGATCTTGCTAGGGTTTGGTGGTTCTGATTGGGCGTGTCCTTGATCGGCCACCCTCTTGTCCTTTATATAGAGGTACAGGTCTCGGGTAGTAACCTGCTAGGATTACAGATATGGAAAGTATAGCCGACTATGTCTACCTTTAGAACAATCTTCAACTTGGGCTTTGCTTGTTGGGCTTATTCAGTCTATTGACAATTGGGGTTTAGTCATTACGTGCACCAGGTACCCACACGAAGAGGTACCCATTTGGTATAACCTCGTCACGTAATGATAAAGTGTACGAATAGAATATGCATGAACATTCTCTTTATTGGAGATATTGGCCAGCAGGCCGCGTCATTAAAAACCTTCCAGTCCCCTTAGGTACCCTGGTAAGAAAAAGAGGGCGTTTGAAACCTGTTGGCTCTTCCGACATATATGCTCTGTTACATTAGTTTGATATGATTACTGGCTATTGGAGCAACGCCAGTGGGCCAGATATGTGTGGAATTTCTTGAATTATCAATTTGCGTGTGCCGTCTCCATCAGTGATGAGGGAATCTTCTTGTGCTGAGGTGGTCTTGTACTCCTTTGTCCGTCCTAGTCGAAGTATCATGCTTCCTTCAGAGAGAGATTTTGTACATGGCCATGTGATTTTCCTTTTTGCATGATATCCGAGTGGCAGTGTTGCCTGTGTATTTTCGATCTTCTAACTGTGTTCCTTATCTTGTGCCGAGATATTTATGATGACACTACTTGGGATACCCAAGTTAAAGATGATAACATTGTTTTTTATGGTCACGGTCGGACTTGCGACTGGTGTAGTTGGGTGAGCTGTTTTTGCTATTGCCCTGAGTGCAGGGTCATCCTTGTCTGGCTTCCTATTTGTGATGGCTGAGGATGCCACTTTTTGATCGATCTATGCCTGACTCGTCTGAAGAAGGTGTCTGGCGGTAGTTGCGCCTTTGTCGACCCGATGCTGGCCAATTGGCTTGCCTGTTTGTTGCGAGTGCGTGCCACATATTGCAGTTTGCAACTGTGAAACCTTTTTTCCAGCGTGTCATAGTGGTCTTGATATTCAGCTAGGTTACCTGCCTTGGTCCTGCTTGCTCCTATTGTGTTTTGTACAATTATGCTAGAGTTTCCGCGGATGATAATTTCATTTGCTTTTGCGGTTTTGGCCAGTCGCATGCCTTCGAATAGGCCTTCATAGCCGGCTTTGATTTTTTATGGAGAGGAAAAATCTATCTGCAAGGTATAATTGATCCGTTCACCGTTGGGTGATATGGGCATCATACCTGCGCCTGTGCCCCTTCTCCCTTTTGATCCATCGAAGTATATTATCCAGGTGGTTGAGCTGTCAAGCTCTTCTTCTTGTTGATTGTCTTCTTCCTCCAATTGTTCGACTGTCCATATGGCGTGTACTTCGTGTACGACGATTGCAACTGCCTGTTTTTTGGGCTCTAGCTCCATTGCAGAATCTCTGTCGGGTGGTTGCTCATCAAGAGGTTGCTCAATTCCAAATGCTTCTGAGATTTTGCAGAAATCTCTGTCGCAGGCATCTGATCTCTGGAAGTTTCCGTTGATTGTGATCACTCCCTTTGGACCCGGCATTTTCAATTTGAGGTATGTGTAATGCCATGAAACGAGCGAATGCCGGTCGCCCTAGTATGGCATGATATTGTGATTTCCAGTCGACGACCTTGAAGTCAACCATCTCGCCTCTAAAGGTGTTTGCGGATTGTGGTAAGTTCTTGACTGACCTATTCATCCGACGAAGCATGTCGGCAAATATTATGCTGACGCCACTACCTCCGTCCATGAAGATGCATGCCTGCTTCGTCCGTTCTTCAAGTGCTGCCCCGTACTGCTTTAGGCGCAACATTTCTTGCCAGTTGAAGTAACTGTATGCCATTAACTCGGCTGCCGCTGCATCTTCTGGCATCATTTTGCAATCATCTATGACATTAGTTATCTTGGCGGCCATCTCGGCTATGATAGTTACGTTGGTTGTGTTGTATGGTAATGTGACAGTGCAGGTAAACTCTGTCGGGCTTCGACTGGCGGCTGTTGCTGAAGTTTCTGCGCTAAACGCGACATAGACCTGCCGGGGTATGACCGGAGGGTATGTGTATGTGCTGTGACTGTCGGGCATTGATTTAGTTTCATCATCCCAGTCCAAGTCTTATGCAACTGCTCTACATGTTTGTCATAGTCGGTGCAGACATCATGAAGTGCTTGGATCTCTGGATCAACAAAATCGGTAAGATGTATGCTATCTTCCGGAGGCTCGTCGTACTCGGAGAGGTGGGTGCTTGATCGGGATGGAATATAGGGGTGTTTTGTGTTATCGTCTCCACAGGGATCAACAAGTCTATGATGTTGCTAAGGGTTGGCAGATGCTAAACCAAGTCTTAAGGTTTCAGGTTTTAAACAAAAAGGTAAGGAGTTGAACTTAAACAGGTTCATAATTTAACTTACAGCCTCCAGGTTTTCAATCTAGAGACTAGCAAGGATCTAAGAAGAGTTTAGACAAGGAATAAGATTTTAGTTCTTAACTTGCGGAGACTTGTCTTGCAAGCAGAGGTTTTTAGCAGGTTTTAGGAAGGAGGAATTTCAGAACACAAAGATCACAACTTTCTGGGTTGTCAAGCCAGATCACACTGAGTTGAGGTTAGGGACAGAATTGCAACACACAAGTATGCAAGGACTAGCCTTACACACTGATCAAAACACGCAGCAACCAAAACATGCAAATCTTCAGTTAAGACAGGGAATTGTGTCACTCAAATCACTGCAATAACAAAGTATTACAAGCCTTACTTGCAGATGGATGATCTACAAGGTTCATTCAAGATTACACAAGAGGAGGGGAGAGATACTTGACTTTAGCTCAGTGAAATCTAGTCGAGGGAGGGGAAGCAGAGCAGAGGAGGAAGAGTTGCATATCTTGATCTTCAGTTCACTGAGGCTTTGTGTTTCTTCTTCTGTTCTCCATGTTCATCTTGTTTTTGTCTCTTGTTCTTGTTCTTGGTCTTGTTCTTGTTCTTGGTGGGCTGATGGGATGGTGGTTGGTGGAAAGGTAGAAAAATGGAGTGAGTGGACGAGGCGATGGAATGGGCAACTGCTTTGGATGTAGGAGGCTGTGGTGGCTTTATACACTTTTTCCAAATGTGGTGGAGGTGAGGTGTGAGTTGGTTGAGGAGGAAGCTTCCTTCCTTTCCCCAGCTCACAGTGCACATGGCATGTCCCCTCTTTTGCACCTTTTTGCCTTTATGCCTTTTGTGGCTTCCTTGATCTCCAAGTTGATCTATCTTTCTCCTTTATGATTCAAACTCATTTGAATTCCCCTCCTATCTTCTTGCCTTTAGCATTGATTGGAATTCAGAAGATGGCCTTGAGTTTGCCTGTCACACTTTCTATCAGTTACTGTTCACTTTCAGACAACAACAGTGAACTTCAGGTTTTTGCTTGAATTTGAATTGTTGATCTTGGGCATCTTCTCTATTGTATTGGTATAGGTTGATTGTTGCATCTTGCTTCACTTCTATAATGGATCGTATGAAGATTGTGTTCCTTTGCACACTGATCTGTAAAATGAGTGAAAAGCAATGTGACATGCAAATATTTGTAGTTCTGACTACATAAAAAGGTGAGGTTTTAGGGTTTTGGGGTTGTGAATAATGCATATAAATGATGATGATCAAACCCCCAGACTTAAACCTTTGCTTGTCCTCAAGTAAAGAAATTGAAGGGTAATGGCAACAAGCAGATTATGAACAGTTTAAAATTCTGAATACTTAGCAGTTCATTCAAATTGGACTCAATGTAGTTCTGTCTATTAATAGAACAAGTGCTATCTTGGATACAAGTTTCAAATAGCGTGATGCAATCATTTGTAAGATCAAGTACCAATGGATTAACTGTATAGGACATTTGCAAGGGAACTGAATATAAATGATCCAAAGGAAAGTCATAATGCAAGAATGAATGCCAAATGGATGCAAAGTAAGTGCTTCACCTACTACAGTTCCAGGGAACATAGTAAGCTAATGCAAATGCATGTTTTAGTTAGTTTGTTTATTTTACTGCTAAGACACTTGGGTTAGTGCTTCACAAGCTACAATCCCAGGATCATAGTTGCTAATGCATAAATGAAATCGTCTTTTGGATAAGCCTTCAAGTCAGTGCTTCACAGACCAACATCCTAGGATAATGGTTGCTAATGCAAAAAAGTACTTGTTGTTGCAAAATCCTTTGATTATAGTTAATGTTAATGTCAGTATGGATTTTAGTGCTTCAGAAATCACAGTCCAGAGACAATGATTGCTAATGCAAAAAATGCAAAGACGGATAAATGGATCTACTAGGGATCATTTAACTCAGTTTCAAAGCAAATTGCATTATTCAGATACTCCAAACTTCTTGAAGGGAGAAATAAAAGGATTATGTTCTTGATAGATGGTTCTGAGCATAGCCTTTGCAAAATGATAAGCAAATACATTAGATGATTCACAACCAGGATGTAAAGCTAATTAATCAGAGTAAAGCTAGCATCAATAGTTTTAATTTTCTGGTAACAGCCAAACTTGCCAATTAAATCTTCTTCCAGGAATATGATAATAGCAATATTGTCCATGTTATGAATACGATGTAAAAGATTGGAAAGTATCCACCTGGTGTTTTCTTCTTCTTCCTTCTTCATGATATCCTAGCTAAAGCTATCTCTCTCCACTTCTTTTTATTTGAAATCTAAGCGATAAACACAAGGAGACAACACAAACAAACAAAATGATGAGGACATCCATACTGTTGTTCCCTCTCCAATACATGATGATGACATGAGAGTTGCTGCAAAGAAGAAGTCCAATGATGAGGTTCGAATTGGACCAATGATAAGAGCTCGAACCAAGTTACTTGAGCAACAGGTGAACTCGCTCTTAGTTGAATATGATGTTTGTGTTAATGAGAATTTTATACTGCCTAAGTCTATGCATTTATGTATGATCAGGTTTATTAATAACACAAGCGTTAGAGGAGGAGACGAGCTACCACAAGGAGAAGGGCAATCACTGATTTCCAATATCAGCAAGTGCGCGAGGGAGGAGAGGGAGGCCGGCGCACAAGGGCAATGAAGGAGATCACACGTTTGCACGTTAGAGGGATCAAGTGACGCACTAGGACATAACATATGAAGATATTAGTCTAAGGTGCAATGCATGAGGCCTGCGTGCCCTGTTTAGGCCGAACCCACCATGGGTCGGTTTGTATCAGTCCGAGTCGAACCAGGTTTGAGTTCAGGTCCGAATTAAGTCCTACTTTTGGCCAGCCCCTTTAAATAGCCAAGGGCTGCGCCCTAGAGGGTTAGACCACGTTTAGATAAACCCTAGTTTTGGTTGAACAGCGAAAGCTTTCCTCTGAAATAATACATCTCCAATCGTATCGATCTGGAGAGTTGAACCGCAATTGAAGTATGATCTGTTTCTTCCATTGGGAATTAGTAGATTGCAATTATACCGTTTCGTGGTCGACGGCTACGTGCGCAAGTGTGTGAAGTCGTGAATATCCGAAGGGTAGAGAGCTGTTGCATTGGCTGCAGGGATCTAGCGAGGAGAGTTCATCGGTGACACCAAGTTATCCACCATCCACCATCGACGTGCTCAACGAGAAGATCGGGCAACCCCATATCACAAAAATTAACAAGAAAATGAAAGGAACATGCAAATAATGTACACAGGTACCATGCTGCCTCCTGATGAGCGCTTGTTTATAGTCATGAGCCTGACTGTAGCTTCTTCACAGGTCCTTAGCTGAAGAGGATGTATTGAGGTCATCCTCAACTTCTTCATCATTAGTTTCTTCACTTGCTTCAGTATTCAAATGCTTTCCAGCTCTGTAATGCATCAATCTCTGACCATTCACTTTAAAAGTACCTTCTGTATCACTCTCTACTTCAAAAGCACCATGTCCAAGGTCTCTCTTGATAACACAAGAGCCAAACCATCTGGACTTGAATTTCCCAGAGAAAAGATGCAGTTTGGAGTCATATACCAACATTGTCTGTCCAATTCTGAGTTCGTTTCTAAGAATGTGCTTGTCATGCCATTTCTTAGTCTTGTCCTTGTAAATCTTTGATCTTTCATAGGCATCATTTCTCAGTTCTTCTAGCTCACACATCTGTAGCTTTCTTGCAGTTCCAGCTTTGCCTAAATCCATGTTAAGCTTCCTTATTGCCCAATGTGCTCTATGTTCTAACTCAACAGGTAAATGCCATGCTTTTCCATAGACAAGCCTGAATGGCGACATACAAATAGGTGTCTTATATCCTGTTCTGTAGGCCCATAAGCTATCTAGCAATTTAATTGACCAATCCCCCTAGCCTTAGAAACAACTTTCTCTAGAATTTGTTTCACTTCTTTGTTTGACATCTCAACTTGTCCATTTGCTTGAGGGTGATAAGGTGTAGTTACTCTATGATTCTTCACACCATACTTGTTCAAGAGCTTCTCAAACTGATCATTGTGGAAATGAGCTCCACCATCACTGATTACTACTCTTGACACACCAAATCTTGGGAATATGACTGTTCTAAAGAATTTGCATACCGCCTTGGAATCAACATTAACAGTGGGTATTGCTTCTACCCATTTGGACATAGTCCACTTCAACAAGTATATGCTTGTATCCATTTGATGATGGTAAAGGACCAACAAAATCTACCCCCCATACATCAAATAGTGACCTCAAGGATTCCTTTCTGAGCGATTTCATTCCTTCTTGAAATTTTTCCAAATCTCTGACAAGGATCACACTTTTGGATTTAATCATGCACATCTCTGAAAATATTAGGCCAATAGATTCCAGGTTGCAATTTTTTTGCCTGGGTCTTCATTACTCCAGCATGGCCTCCGTACATGCCTGCATGGCACTGGTACATAACATCACTAATTTCTTCAGCTGGCACACATCTTCTCATAATACCATCTACACAATGCTTGTACAGGAATGGTTCATCCCCGTAATAGTGACATCATGCATGAACTTCTTCTGCTTGTAAGATATGTCTGTTGGCATGATTCCACACACTAGATAGTTCACAATATCTGCATACCAAGGAGAATTGGCATTGACTGCCATCAACTGCTCACCAGGCATTCTGTCTTGTATCTCTCAACTTTCAGTGTAGATGATTCTTTATAAGTGATCTGCCACTGAGTTCGCAGATCCTTTTTTGTCTTTTATTCAATATTAAATTCTTGCAGCAAGAGTATCCATCTGATGAGCCTTGTATTTGCATCTTTCTTACTTACCAAGTATCTTATTGTTGCATTATCTGTGTAGACAACACACTTGTGTCAAACAAGATAAGGTCTGAATTTGTGAAATGCAAACACTACTGCTAGTAATTTATTCTCAGTGGTTGTGTAATTAAACTGAGCATCATCTAGTGTTCTGCTTGCATAGTATAACACATGGACAACTTTTTCTATTCTTTGAACAAGTACTGCTCCTATTGCAAAATCACATGCATCACACATCAGCTCAAAAGGCACTTTCCAATTAGGTGGCTGCACTATTGGGCCTGTAATCAGAGCTTCTTTCAGTTTTTTGAAGGCTTGCATACATGCTTCATCAAAAGCAAATAGTACATTGTGATTCAGTAGGTGTGTGAGAGGCTTTGCAATGTGGGAGAAATCTTTGATGAATCTTCTGTAAAAGCCAAGATATCCTAGGAAACTTTGTATTCCTTTCACATTTTCAGGGGGTGGTAACTTAGCAATTACATCAACCTTTTCTTTGCCCACTTCTATTCCTCTGGCAGATACCAAATGACCTAGCACAATGCCTTCAGTTACCAAGAAATGGCACTTTTCCCAGTTTAGAATCAAATTTTGTTCAGAGCATCTATGCAACACTGTTGTCAGGTTTTCCAATCAAGTATTGAAGTCCTTCCCATAAAGTGTAAAGTCATCCATGAATACCTCCATTATCTTTTCAATGTGCTTTGAGAATATAAACATCATACATCTCTGAAGGTACCAGGAGCATTGCATAACCCAAATGGTAATCTCTTATAAGCAAATGTTCCATATGGACATGTGAATGTAGTCTTGTCTTGATCGTCTGGATGAATGGGTATTTGAATAAATCCTAAATATCCATCAAGATAGCAATATAATTTGTGTCCAGCCAGCCTTTCTAACATCTGATCTATAAATGGCAAAGGGAAGTGATCTTTCCTAGTTGCCTTGTTCAGTTTTCGGAAGTCATTGACGACTCTCCACCCAGTGACGGGTCTAGTGGTTATCAATATTCCTTCCTCATTTTCTACCACTGTGTAGCCTCCTTTCTTAGGCACAATGTGTATAGGACTTATCCATTCACTGTCAGAGATCGGGTAAATCATTTCTGCCTTAAGCAGTTTCAGAAATTCCTTTTTAACCACTTCTCTTTGTCCCTCTCTTGTTGGTTTACTGCCTTCTTCTAAGTGTATCCTATGAGAGCAAACCTTTTCATTTATTCCTCTGATATCATCAATGGAATATCCAATCACATTCTTGTACAATCTTAAGACTGTCAACAAGCTCTCTTCCTGCTTACTATCCATGGCTGAACTGACTATAACTGGATGTATCATTTCCTTCTCCAAGAACATGTACTTAAGATGAGATGGTAGCTCTTTCCAACTCTACTATTGAATTGTGGGTTGATTTATAATTCTCACTTTCTATAGCATCCGCATCTTTATCACTCAGGGATATTTCACATAGCTCCTTGTGATTTAAACTATATGATGTCACAAAAACTTGTGCCTCAACTTCTTCTGATGGTGTTTCATGTTGTGTTTCCAACATACTTTGGTCTATCACATCAATGGACTGGCATTGTTCAAGTATATTTGGCAGGTGAGAAGCATGCTTCATGCTGAACTCAGCCTGTTCAGAGCCAAATTGCAACTTCAAGGTTCCACCTTTTACAACAATTATTGCTCCAACTGTTGCCAAGAATATTCTTCCTAGAATCATGGATTCAGAGCTGTCTTCCATTTCCAACACCACAAAATCGACTGGATAAGAAAAATTTCCAACTTGTACTGGAACATCTTCTAGAATAGCAGCTGGTTTCCTTAGTGTTCTGTCAGCTAACTGCAGCGTCATTGATGTAGGTTTCAAAACTCCTAACTGCAGAATCTGACTGACAGCCAAAGGTAACACACTGACTGATGAACCCAAATCACATAATGATGTGAATGTTCTCTTTCCTACAACACAAGGAATGCTAAAACTTCCTGGGTCACCAAGTTTCTTGGGCATATAATTCAGTATGACAGCAGTACAGTCCTCTGTCAGATCAACGATTTCAGGATCTTCCAAGCTTCTCTTCTTTGTGATCAGGTCTTTAATTTTTTTTGCATACAAGGGTATGTGCAACACTGCATCCAAGATAGGTATTGTGATTTGGGCTTCCTTCATAGTCTCAAGGAACTTAGCATATTGCTTTTCATCCTTTGTTTTCTCTAATCTTTCAGGAAATGGGATTTTCTGAATACTGGGCTTCACTGTTGCAGGTTTTGCTACCGTGTTTTCAGATTCGATAGTAGGTTGTTCTGTCTTTTCTGACTCTGCTATCTTCTCATATGGTATAGTCTCTTGCCTAATAGTTTGTTGAGCAGGGGCCCTTCTTTGTGGTGTTACATAAGTGGTAGATGGAGGTGTTCCCAACACTGATTCAGTGTTTACTCCACTTCTGGTTGTAACTGCATCTATACTTTCAGTGGTGGAGATGGCTCCACATTGCTTTGGGTTCTTCTCTACTTGAGCTGGCAATTTGTTTTCTGCTAGGTTTCCCTGGGTGTTAGAGATACCAGCCGTGAGTTGCTGCATTGTTTTGTAAAACAAATCAGACTGCATCTTCATTGTTTCTTGCATACCACTGAACATCTCTTTCTGTAGCCTCATCATCTCATTAATTTAAGACTTGCTATTACTAGAGGAAGCATTCTGCTGATTTGCTTGACTTTGTTGTGAATGTTCTTGTTGTGGTTGTTGATATTGCATGTTTCCTTGAGGTCTGAGATTTTGCTGAGCTGTTTGAGCATACTGTGGTTGAGTTGCTTGCTGATAATTTTGTTGATTTCCTTGAGGGTAGTTCTGCTGAGCTGCATTCTTATAAGACAAGTTGGGATGATTCCTCCAGGCAGGGTTGTAGCTCTGAGAAAAAAGGACCTTGATTCTGAGTATAATTCACTTGTACCAGTTGATTATCAAATCTTGAGGTAGATGCCCTTCATTGCCACAAATAGGACAAGTGACAGAAACTTGATATACTGGAACTATGGCTTTACCATTCTTCTCTTGCATCAACTGAGTTATTTGATTGGTTAAGCTGTCAAGCTTTTGCTTCCAAGGCACTTTGTCCACTAGGATGAACTGTCCTCTCATTTGTCCAAGAGAAATTATGAGAAGCCATACTCTCAATTAGCTCTGTAGCTTCATCTAGGGTCTCTTTCATGATTCCTCCTCCAGCAGCTGAATCAACAAAAGCTATGGTTTGTTCTGTCAGACCCTTATAGAATGTCTACAGAATCAACCATGGCTCCTGGACAAGATTAGGACATATTCTGATGAGTCCCTGGTATCTTTGCCAAGTATCATAAAGGCTCTCACCATTGTACTGCACAAATCTAGTGATTTTATCTTTGCACTCAGCTGCTTTGGTGGGTGGAAAATATCTTTCAAAAAAAGCTTGCACCAAATGTTCCCAGGTATCTCTGCAATGGACTGACTGAGCATGATACCATATCTTTGCTGCTCCTGACAGAGAAAAAAGGGAAGAGTTGCATCCTTATTGCCTCAGGGGTCACACCATTGTGCTTGAGTGTATTGCAATATTCCAAGAAACTCCTCATGTGTTCATTGGGGCTTTCCAAAGCACTTCCTTTGAATGGACTATGCTGTACCATATTGACTAGGCAGGTTGGCGAAGGTGGTGGAGCTCCGTGGGCCCCACACCACGTGCCCACGCGGCCAAGGAGGCTGCCACACCTGGGGGTGGTGTGGGCCCCTCGGGCCCCGTCTTCATCTCCTCTTCAGTGTTCTGGAACGTTCCCACGAAAATATGGACTTTGGAGAAGAAATCGTCCGATTCCGAGAATATTTCCATAAGTACTTTTCTGAAACCAAAAATAGCAGAAAACAGGGAACTGGCACTGTGGCATCTTGTTAATAGGTTAGTACCAGGAAATGCATAAAACAATATAAAATGCATATAAAACATGTAATAACTTGGTATAAGATAGCATGAAACATAAAAAATCATAGATACGTTGCAGACGTATCACTGCCGTAGAACAAGCCAAGAGCTCCTACTCCCACCTCTGCTACAGTCCAATCTGCCCACATCCAATCTGCAGCTCACTCCTCCCACATAGATCCGGTTGTAGAGACGGACATTACCAGTCAGGATGCCACTTCCCCTCACACTTCAACGTCCGGGATCTGGATGGGCATCCACGGGCATGTGTCCCAAGCAGAACAAGCCGCCCTCGCTCCATTGGTACGGCCATGCTCTTGATGGATCGGGGTTCCACTGTCTCGAGGTGCAAGGGAGTGAGGGGATGACCAGCGCGGTCAATCCCGTACACTCAGTCATGGTCATGGAGAATGAGAACACCCTCTCCTCTGAGCTCCCCACGCAGGACATGCAGGCGCTGGTCCAGGCTAATTGGGATTGGCAAGTGAGGCAGGTCTCTCCTACCGGCTTACTCTTGGTCTTCCCAAATGTGGCCAACCTCAATCTGTGCAGGAATGCTGGTGGGATCTCGCTCCCTGTTAGCAAGATGATGGTTTTGTTCACGGACGCCCGTTTCAACCCGCACGCCGCTAAAAGACTGACATAGATCTGGGTTGTGCTCTTTGGTGTTCCACCTTGCCTTCGCAACTCTGAGAGGCTTCTAGAAGCCATGAAAATGTTGGGGCGGCCTCCGATGGTGGAGGAGGATTCACTGGAAGTGCGCGGGCCCGTTGCGCATGTTGTTACCTGCCACGCCTCGCAGAGCATGCCCTCCAGTGTGCTTCTGTTCAAAGTTCTGGAGGGCTTCCACATCGCTATCGTGGTGGAACCGGTGCACGTCCACACCATGCTTCCCAGCCTCCCCCCGTCCCCACCCTCGCGTAAAGATTCTAAAGATGATGGGGAGGATGAAACTGAAGACACGAGCATGGGCGACCGGAACTGGAAACGTGTTTCGAGCTTCGGAAAGAACAAGGATGAGGGGGAGGCGGCCAAGGAGGCATCTAGCAACCCCATCGCGGCCACGTTCCCACCTCACGGCCTGCAGAAGCGCAAGTTGCGGGCTGGGGAGTTGGTGCGCAAGGCTCTGATGGTTAGGCCACATGCCAAAACCTCGGTGGGAAGCAGCAGTGTGCCGCTTCCCATTCAGGTTGATAAATCAATCACCAAGCCCGCGTCGCCACCGCTTCCCCCCCCCCCCCCCCCCCCCTCCCCAAGTTCAACCTCAAACTGATCTCGTTCTGTTTTTTTTTTGACCATGTAGACTGAAGGGCAACAGCCCCACAATATTTTATTCATCCTCCAAGTAACCAAGTACAAAGCTTTTTACAGCATTTACAAGTGTGCAAAGGCAAGAAGCCTAAAAGAGAAAAACTAGTTTAAGTCGTCAATCCATCTTGACAAATCTGTACTAAACTTATCTTTCACCCTCACAACATGTTGGGTGATGTCCTGTACAAAGGCTAGCTTCCAAGCCCTAAAAGAAGGCGCCACATTCTCAAAGATGGCATTATTCCTCTGCTTCCATATATTCCAGACAGCCAAAATTATTACTTCGGTAAAGAATGGTTTAGCAAACCGTTTCCTGGCCTCAACAAAAAGTGTGTATATATTCTGCATTACCCCAGATCCCATTCAACTTGTAAATAGTTCCATATTCTCCTGCTGAAATTACATCCAAAGAATAGATGCTGCCAGTCTTCAGTGTCATGCGTTGGGCAAAGCACACAATGGTAGACATTATTGATATTCCTATTTCTCCTGCTCAACATATCCCTAGTATTTAGTCTGTCACTCACCAAAAGCCACGCAAATAGCTTTATTCTAAGTACACACTTACTCTTCCACATCCAGTCATAAATATTATCAGGCTTCTCATTCCTGAAAAAGTGATGATAATACTTACTTGAAGTATAATCCCATCCCTTCCAGATTGTTGTCCAAACATCATTACTTAGAGGGTATTATTTCCTCTAGTGCAACAAACTCTCCATATGCTTGCTACGACAAAGGCAAATCAAATAATTGTGTTTCATCTTATGTGTCCATAACCTCCTGCACCGAGAGATTCTGATCCAACACAAAAGAAAATAACCTTGGAAACTTAGCCTACAAAATAGTGTTGGCCCAATTATCTGACCATAACAATGCTGAATCTCCCTTTCCAATCTTCACCGTAGCTATACTTCTATATTCGTCTGAAAGTTTCATCAAATCCCTCCACCAAAAGGAACCAAAAACATTCGATGCATGTGGAACCTCATTCTGGTAATAAGCATTCCACACCAGATTATCTGTAGTGTACCTGCACTTCAAATATGGCAAGGTACTTGTGTATAGTGCAAATCGTTGGATCGATTCGTTTGCACACACAGTTTACGATGTAATACCACAACAAAGTATCAATTTTATTACATCGATGATCCATACTTAGAAAATATTCGATACAACTTGCATAGCATAAAGCTAGCATTAAAAAGAGTAAACAACGGAAAAAAACATAGCAGTGAGTCTCCATCATCTTTATGTTGCCACAGGAGAAAACATGTTGGTTGCCGACTCGAAACCCTTAAACGAAACCTCACTCGTCTTCTGAACAGTCTGCAATAAGAAAAATATTGCAACAACATGGGTCAGATTCCATTAAAAATGGAGTCTGGCAAGTGATACTATGGTGGACACTTAGTGGAATAACTCTAATAACCTATATGCATATTTGGCTAGTGGAGTTCAAGGCAATTTTGCATAAAGCCAATTTTTCCAAACTCTTTGGAAAACACTTTTCTTCTATTCGAACATCCGTGGCATGAAATCCATTGTCTCATTCTACCCTTGTTCACCCATCAAGTTTTAAATTTTTAAGTTGGAATGGTGGGATCCTCCGTTGACGTCCTTGATCAGCTCCTCAAATTGTCCGTACCGGGGACACGGCTAAGTACTTAGTTTTAGACTCTGTAGAGGTTGTGCACGTTCACCATTGTACCCATTCAGCCCAAACTATCCTTTACACTCTGGTAGTGATAAGCAAAAGGAGAATAATGAGACGAGATCTTTCAGAAGCATTTTCCCTCCCACTCTGGCTTGACCCGTTCCACCTAACACCTTCTACATCTGCTTGTCAAGCCGGGGCGAGTCCATGCAACTTAGTTGATCAAGATAGAGCCCATGTGACGAGGGTGTAACTCGACAAATCCCAGGGTTGTGCACCCCGGGTGATTGAGGGGAAGATAGATGAGCGTTGGTGATCACGACGGCTGACAAGCAAGGCGTTTACCCAGGTTCAGGCTCCCGGAGGATAACACCCTACTTCCTGCTTGTCTGGTATTAATGGCGAGTTGTGGCTACAATGGCGAGATGACGATCTCGCTAGGGTTTCTGGTGGCGGCTATGAGCGTGCGTATGTCTGTCACTTTGGACGAGCAACCCTCCTAGCCTTTATATGATAAGCTAGGTCTCGGGTGGAATTTACAAATATGGTAAGAGTCGTATGACCTAACCGACTAGTCTTGGCGTGCCTTTGGGGGAGATGAGGATGACTCCTACCCCGGCTGTTCTGAACTTCTTGGAGCCGTCGAAGTACATTGTCCATGCGTTCGACAAGTCGGGAATGTCTGGCAGCTCAGCATCTATCCACTCGGTAGTGAATTCTGGCAGGACTTGGGCTTTGATTGACTTCGGGTGAGCGTACTTCAGCCCCCAGGGTCCTAGTTCGACAACCCACTTGGCGACTCGCCCTGTCGCACGTGGGTTTATGAGGATGTCTGAGAGCCCGGAGGAGCTTACCACCGTGATCGGGTGCTCGGAAAAGTAGTGGACGACCTTCCTTGAAGACCTGAAGACCCCGAAGGCCAGCTTCTGGTAGAGCGGGTAGTTTTGCTTGGACAGGGTTAGAACCTCGCTGAGGTAGTAGATTGGTCTCTGGACAGGATGGATGTGCCCTTCTTCTTCTCGTTCCACTACGAGTACCGTGCTCACCACCCTGTTGGTGGCTGAGACGTAGAGGTAGAGCTGCTCGTTCTCCAGCGGTGCCACCAGTACTAGGGAAGACGTCGGGGTCCTTTTGAGTTGGTCGAATGCGTCCTGCGCTTCCTCTGTCCACTCAAATTTGTCCGTCTTCTTCATTAGTTGGTAGAAGGGCAGAACCTTCTCACCCAACTTACTAATGAACCGGCTGAGAGCTGCGACTCGGCCGGCTAGGCGTTGCACCTCGCGGAGCTTGGTCGGTGCTGGCATTGTGAGTATGTTTTGCACCTTCTCGGGGTTTGCTTCGATTCCTCTTGTGGAGACAAGCTACCCTAGCAATTCTCCGGCTGGCACGCCAAAGACGCACTTATCTGGGTTCATCTTGATCTGGTACTCGTCGAGTGCGGCGAAGACTTTGCGGAGGTCGGCGACGAGGATGTCTTCCTTGCGGGTTGTGACGACGATGTCGTCGACGTAGACCTGGACAATCTGTCCGATGGGCCCTTTGAGGCATGCTTGCATTGTACGCTGGTATGTGGCACCAGCGTTCTTCAACCCGAAGGGCATTGTTTGGTAGCACAAGACACCGTCTGGTGTGATGAATGATGTATTTTATTCATCGTCGACGTTCAGTCTGATCTGCTGGTAACCTGAGTAGGCGTCCAGGAAAGACAGGCGCTTGCAGCCTGCGGTCGAGTCGATGTTCTCGTCTATCCGCGGGAGCGGGAAGTGTTCCTTGGGGCAGCATTTGTTGATGGCGGTGAAATCGACGCACATGTGTAGTTTCTTCGTCTTCTTCTTCTCCACCACGACAGGGTTGGCGACCCAATCTGAGTCCTTGATCTCTCGGATGAACTTGGTGTGCAGCAGTCGGTCGATTTCCTTACTGATCGCGTCCCATTTGGGTCCGGAAAAGCGTCGCATGGCTTGTTTGATGGGTCTGGCGTCCTTGGGGACTTTTAAGGAGTGCTCGGCGAGATTCCTGGGTATTCCTGACATGTTAGAGGGTTGCCATGCAAAGATTTTCCAGTTCTCACGTAGAAACTCGACGAGCGCGCTTCTCTATGCGGGAGTCAGACTTGACGATACTTTAACCGTCTTGCTGACGTCAGTCGGATGGACTTGATGGGTTGTTGTGTCGTCATTCATGCTGAAGGCGGCGTCCTTGGCTGGCTTCTTGCGGGTCGGGAAGATGGTCCTGTCGTTGTCGGCTGCCATTGCCTCGAAGTGCTCTACGACTCCGAAGAACTCGGAGATCTTGCTGAACTCGCGGTCACAGCTGTTGGAGCGGTCGAAGTCACCATGCACCGTAATTACGCCTTTGGGTCCAGGTAGCTTGAGCATCAGGTAGGCGTAATGAGGTACCGCCATGAACCTGGCAAAGGTTGGGCGCCCAAGTATCGCATGGTACTGCGACTTCCACTCGACGACCTCGAAGTCGACCGACTCCCTCCTGAAATGCTCGGGTGTGCCGAGGATAACATCGAGTGTGATTGTTCACATGGGCATGATTGCTTGCCCTGGTACTATGTCGTGGAAAGTGGTCTCAGACTCCGGCAACTTCTCTGTCGACTTGTTCATCCTTCTGAGAGTGTCAGCGAAGATGATGTTAATGCCGCTGCCTCCATCCATGAACACCTTCTTCAGATTGTAATCTCCGATTAGAGCTTCGACTACCAGGGCAGCGTGTCCGGGTCGAGGTACTTCCGACGGGTGGTCTGCCCTTGAGAACGTGATCGGTGTCTCTGACCCTCTCAGGTAGTTTGGTACTGCGCGTGGGCAGGTGGTGGCTTGGAGGACTTGGCGGGTGATGAGCTTTTGGACCCTGTTTGAGAGGCGCCCCTTCTGTATCATGTTGAGTTGTCCGCGTGCGGCTAGGTACGCGTCATGTGCCGCCGGCTGGACTTTGTGTTGCGGCTGCTGTTGGGGAAAAGCTCCCACCGCATGTGCTGAGGTAGCGTTTGCGGGTGTGGGTGCTGCCTGGATGGTGAGCTGCGTGGCTGGCTGCAACGGGTGCAGGAGTGATGATATGCTGCATGGCCTCATAGATCTTGCGTGCTTTGCGACAATCCTTCAACAAGTGATTGGCGCCCCATTTGCCCGTTTCCGGGTTGCGGAATATGTGGTGCTTGCAACGTTGCGCTAGCTCCTCGGCTGGGGTCAATGCGCGTCTCCACTCGCGTTTTGGGCCATGTCGTTGCGGTCGATGCTGCTGCCGCTTCGGTTGTATTGTCCTTGGTCGCCGCTGCGGCTGTATTGGCGACCTTGATCGTACTGGCGATTGATGTCGCGTGCCTCATCACGGGGGGTTTGATATCCCGCCGCTACTAACTCGATCAAGTCGAGGTTATTGAAACGTGGCTTCTTCTTCTGGCGTCGTTCTCGCCAGTTACTTGGTCCGACTTCTTCCTTCGGGGAGTTGACGCGGACGTAGTCCTCTCCTTCTGCCCATTGGTTGGCTATCTTCATGCGCTCGATCATGGTTTTCGGCTAGAGCCTACCGAACTCTTCGTGGAGGTCGCGGTGGGAGACGTCGTGCATGAAGGCATCCATCACCCGATCTTCTGAGACGGCTTCCACAGTGTTGCGGAGGAGTGTCCAACGTTGGATGTATGATCGGAGCGACTCGTCTCGCCCCTGCTTGCAGGCCTGCAACTCAATGTAGGTTGTTGGCCTCGCGTATGTCCCAAGGAAACTTTTGATGAAGGTATCCTGGAATTCCTCCCAGGTACTGAAGGATTCCTTAGGCTGGCTAGTGAGCCACCCGCGTGCTGAATCCGTGAGCATGAGCTGGATGTACTGCATCGCCGTGGTCGAAGTTCCGCCTTGACAGGTGCAGGCGATGAGGTAGTCTTCGAGCCAAAGGCGTGGGTCTTGTTTCCCGTCGTACTTGGGTGTCCCAGCTGCAAGCCTGAAGCCCTTGGGCATGCGAGTGTCGCGGATGTTGAAGCTGACGCACGCGGCGCCACACGGCTCGAAGTTGCGATCAGCTCAATCGTCCAGGTTCGTCGCGCTGGTCGTGCGCTGGGTGCGGTTGCGGTCCACCGTCCTTTGCGCGATGATATTGCGGAGGTCTTCGCCTGGTTGCGGTTGTCGTAGTGGCCTGGCTGTTAGGCCAGCGAGTGTTGTAGGCTCACGGGCTTGGCGGTCTCGCTCCTCTCGTGCATGTTCGTTTGGCGCCTTGTCCGCCAAGGTGTCCCCGATTGCCCTCATGGACATGATTTGCTGCTTGTAGAGAACGGCGCACGCGTCACCCTCCGGTGGCTGCGTGAGTCGGAGGTAAGTTTCGACTGCCATGAGTGCGGTGTTGGCTGTCTTGGGAACGGGTATCCCGTTCTCGTCCTCAGTTACGAAGGACGAGTCGAGGTTGCGGGTGACCCTGGCTCGATCGGCTTCTGTCATAAGGGGCATGCAAGCCCTACGGCGTCGCGCTCCTTGGTTGACTTCCGTGGAGGAGGTAAACGAGTAGGCAGCCCTCCTGGCGCTTGACGCGTCAGCCTCCCTCTTGCGTCGAAGGAGTTCAGCTTTTTCCGCGCGAAGTCGTTCGCCTTCCTTGCGTAGCAAGTACTGGACTGCTAGCTTATCCTCCCGGGGCGCGTCTGGTGGGGGAAACGTGTCGTCGTCGACGTGCTTCATAGCTCTTATTGCTATGTCGCGCGTGATGGTGAGCCGCGTCACCTGGTCGGGCATGATCACCTCCAGCGGATACGCACGATCGTCGTTGTTCTCGGGCGGCACCGTGCCAGCCATGAAGACTTGCGCGGGGTAGACCTGGGTAGCGGTGTGGACGCTGCCGCTGCTGCTTCCGTCGTCCGAGCCTTGCTCGGGATCGAAAATCGCTGCAACGTGATAGGTACCGCAGTCGCCGCCGCGTCTCCTTTCCTAAAATTCTGCGATCTTTGCCGCGGACATGACGAGCGACTTCGCAGTCGTCAACGCGAGTGCGATTGGCTCCAGGAAGACTTGGTGGGTCGATGGAGATGCGTGCGGCGCGGGTGATGGTAGCACGACCTTGGCCGCCCGCGAGGGCGCGGTCGACGCAGTCGAAGTTGATGTAGATCTTGGTTTTGCCAGCAGTACGATCGAGATGGTCGGAGTAGACTCGATCTGCGTGGCGGTCACTGAGGTGGTTGACGTGGTCGACGCAGATGCGGGTTCAGCAGTCGAAGATGCGATCTTCACAATCGCGGTGGGTGCGATCTCCGCGGGAGATGACGACGTGGGCACCACGGTGGTAGCAGATGCGGGTGCCGTCGCCGCGCGTGGCGCGGTCTCCATGGATCTGAATACTCCATGACTGTCTACGAAGCAGTGTATGGTACCGAAGGTGAGGCACATACCTACGTGCAGATCAGCGTACATCTGAGCGGTGGGCCGGTGGGTGCAAGGTGTACTCGAAGGAGCCGAAGCAGATTGGCTCCTGGGTGATGCAGACGTCGGTTTTCTTCGCTGATGGAGCCGGTGCGACCATGATTCCAACGCACGTTCCTTCCCACAGACGGCGCCAATTGACGAGGGTGTAACTCGACAAATCCCAGGGTTGTGCACCCCGGGTTGATTGAGGGGAAGATAAATGAGCGTTGGTGATCACGACGGCTGACAAGCAAGGTGTTTACCCAGGTTCAGGCTCCCGGAGGATAACACCCTACTTCCTGCTTGTCTGGTATTAATGGCGAGTTGTGGCTACAATGACGAGATGACGATCTCGCTAGGGTTTATGGTGGCGGCTATGAGTGTGCGTATGTTTGTCCCTTTGGACGAGCAACCCTCCTAGCCTATATATGATAAGCTAGGTCTCGGGTGGACAGTGCCGATGGCGTTTACAAATATGGTAAGAGTCGTATGACCTAACTGACTAGTCTTGGGCCATACGCTATCTCTATTGGGCCTTCCTTGGGCCTTTGTAGTCTTGGCGTGACCCAGGTATCCTCACCGTGGGATAGTCGAATAGTAGCCGCACGTTACCATGTGGCAATGGTTGCACTGGAAACAATCTTCACTCGGAGTTCTTCAGATCCCTTTGTTCCCTGGGTGAAAATCCACAAGGGCACATACTCCAGGAACCATAGACATGGGCCTGAGTAGCCACTCAACTTTGCCGCCGTATACAACCAATCCACCAAGGAGGTTCTTTATTAACTTAGTAGAATTTAGATTTTCACAAAACAACATTTGCATACTATCAATAATTCTACTATGTCATTACATAGGTACCTAGACACAGGAATAGGAAAATCTAAACATGGCTTGCATAGCAATACTATCCTACACATGCTTATAGAAAAATACTCTACTCATGCATAGAAAAATAGTAGGAAGTTTATGAGGTGTGCCACTTGCCTTTGGATGATGTCTTTGCTCACAAACTCTTTTCAACGTAACTCGAGGCTCTCTTCAGTCTAAACAATATAGACAAACAACAATACAACAATCAACATAAAACACAACACAACGCATACAAACACAAACATAATGAACAAAACAAATTTCATAAAACTTCTAAGGAAAAATATGTTTATGCATGACGTGCAAAATATTTTTAAGTACTAGAGATGCATGTCATGCCATGAAAATATTCTAAGTTAATGCAAGGCAAATATGTTGGTCAAAAATGACTAAGGACTAAGGTCATAGGTTGGACAAAATACTTTGCTATAAATCATCTTGAATAAGCACTCTAATGGCTTAGTCATGATGTGCATAAATACTTAGAGAAAATACTAAGTCTATTCTTTAAGGTGATCAACAAGTATTAACAACTCTTTGTAAATTGGATATTCAGTATATAGTGAGAGACAGACACCCGGCCAGCCACTTATGATTGTGGAACAGGTCTCATGTACGTGGACATGTAAGGTTAGTCTCCAGTCCGCTTCATCTTACTATGATGTTAAGATCCAACATACTTCAAAGGTGGTAATATTCATGATCAAAAGTTGTTTGTCTAAAGTGAAAGACAAGATTAGGAAAGAGGGAAAAGATAGAAAGAAGGATGTAGTTCGTCTTCCAGGCTTCATCTCCAGACTTGTAACTTTCTCCTTGGTGATGTCTTGATTGAATTTTGGGTAGACTTGATGATTCTTGTATCACCGAGGCTGGTCTTCGATTTAACTTAGTTATCATGAGTTCTAAGAGAAGAAGGGAGAAAAGAGGGAGGGGAAGCAAGACTTAGAAAATGTAGCTGGTTGGTCTTCAAGAATTTCTTCTAAGTGCTTCTACTCCTTGGAGATGCTTCTGAAGTCTTGTTTTCTTGGCAAAGTCCTTCATTGGCCTTCTAGCTCCATGATGAAAATCCCAAGTGTTTCTAAGTGCATAACACTTTACCATAACACTAAGTTGAAAATAATCCTAACTTAGAGAAAAATAATAAAGAAGTTTTCCTATGAGAAGTATAACTACAAAAAAAATAAGCTATGCCTGAAATGAAATTTTTAATAAAAAGCATCATAACAACTTTTGTAATTTTTATAAATACGCATGAAGTTATAAATGAAATTTAATTAATTTCTATTATAGCCAGATATAATAAAAGGGTTAATTACAATATTAAAGTTTTCTGTGATTAAACTTTTATAACAAAAATTTATAAATGGTGCTAATGGGCAGAGGGGAGTTAAACAAATTTATAGCAATTGGATTTACTCAAAAATAATGTTTCTATCAAAAGTTATGTCAAAATTACTCAAACTTACTCAATTTAAAATTATGATTATGAAATCAAAATAAATTATTGTCGAAATTTTTTTCTAACAGAAGCATAATATAACACATATTCTAAGGAATCCAAAACAATTTTATTTGCAATTTTTAAAATTATGGATTTAAAGTTATGACAAATATACCCAAATCATACATTTGAAATAAAAATATCTTACACACGGCAAAACAGAAAACTAACAGTGCCACAATGTTCAACAAGTCAAGGGGTTTCCAATGATATAAAATTTGTCTAATTTGGAGTTGTGGTTGCAAGGTTATGAAGGTTTGAAATACAGGGACTAATCTGTAAAACTGCCATTTAAATCTTAATAAGAAATTCATTTTTCACGCTGGCGCTGACTGTGCATGCTGACTGGGTGTCGACGTGGCTTTCTCTGATTCGCCGATACCCCTCCGTTTAAGTCATTCGATTCCAGCCGTCGGATCGAGATCTAAAGGCCTACGACTACTTCTAGTCCGATCTAATCTACACCATAGATGGAGGATCGGACGGGTCACCTCGAGTGACCAGAAGCTGGCGTCGCCGGTCGCCGGAGTTGGAGATGGTGGCGGCGCCGGGTCTCGGCATGGACGGCGATGATGCCCCTGGGTGTCTCCTTGCTTTGTGAAGACGCCGGCGGGGTGCGGAGCGACGCGACGAAACTGATTAAGGTGGTGGCATGGAGCAGCTCGTCCCGGAGAGGCAGGAGATGATGGCCGAAGTTGCGGCGGCCCCAAGTTCGTGCACGAACTCGTGGATTCGGCTGCGGTAAAAAGAGTGGGGCTGGTCAGTGGGGTGTATGATGACGAGGGGTAGAGATTGAGAAGGGTCTTGGGGTCGAGGGATTGCTACATTAGCCGAAATCGAAGAAATCGGCGGCGGCAAGGAACTCCGGCGAGAAAAATTGCGAGCCTTGGGGCGTTTAGGAGAGGGCTTTTGGGGGGAAAGGAAGGAGGAGGTCGTGAGCTATTAGTAGGAAGAAACAGTGCGAAGTTTGGTGGAGTAAAACTGATGAGGACATATCGGTGGATTATGATGATTATACATGCTTAGACTGGAAGGAAATATTAAGCCTAACCGATGATTATTATAAGGTGAACTCATTCCTAGTTGGACATGATACTTTGATTTATAAGAATGTTATACTACCTAAGTTATTGTGTTCTTGTATCATTAGGTTTGAGTTAATAGAGGGCATGGCGCATGGAGAAGAAGATGCGCGCGAGGAATGTAAATCATTGACAACCATCAAGGTGGCAAGCACGAGGGAGGCGAGGGAGGAAGTGGAGCCATCAATGAAGAGAGATTCAATTCGGACTAGCAGAAGTCACGAATTCGAAACAGTCAAGGTGTATTCATATGAAGTCCAAATAAAGCAACGAAGCGCAGGTTGGAAAGGAAATTACAAATCCTTTCCAACGGATCCGACCCCAAACACCAGTTCGACTCGGACAAGCCTCGGTGACCAAAACAAGTCGACGGCTGTTTCCTGCCAGTTTCCAAATAGAGTCCTTTAAGTTAGGAAAGTTAGAGATATGGTTGTTTTCGACTCCAACTCTGTGTTGGACGTCCAGCAGCCTTTATATAGGCTTGTAAGTCGTGGCTTTTAGCTCAGACCACGTTTAAGATAAACCCTAGATCGAATTTGCTCCAAGCATTCATCTATATTCGAGTTCCTCTGTGTTGCGCTCAGGAATTCAACCTCTCCACTGTGTTGCGCTCTGGAGATTATTATCCGAAGTTTGAGTGTGATCTGTTGTTCCACTGGGAATTAGTAGATTGCAAAACCGCTTCGTGGTCGGCGGCTACGTTGCATCGGTGTGAGGCGTCGCGAATATCCATTGGGTTGAAGAGCTGTTGCATTGGCAACGGGGGAACAGCCGGAGAGTTCGTCGGATTCTCGCAAGTTATCTTCCACCATCATCCATCTACCCACCGCTCACTGAGAAGATCGGGCCACCCCTTATCATCTTGGTATCAGATTTCCAGAGTTTACTCGGTGAGCATCCACAAATCCATCCCGTAGATTTACTGTTTTTTGTCCTATCCAGAAAAAGCCCCACAAAAATATTTGCCATAGCCTTAGTTTTGCATCGGTTCATCTAGTTTAGCTGCTGATCGTGTGTCCTTTTGCGTTGTTTTTCCTTCTGATCCTTGTCAGATTCGTTTCAGAAATATAAGTAAAAAAAAAAGAGGAAAGAGAATTCTTGACCGATTTTGTTTCCGTTCAGTTTTCTGTGCGGCACTCCTAGGTCCTGTCGTTGTGTCCGTGTCGAGGTGTGTCGGTGTCCTTTTTTTTCCTTAGTCAAGTTCGTGTTTAATTTAGTTTCCTTAGGTGTTTCCTTTTCCGTGTATTTCCATTGATAAACTTAGGTATAAGCCTGTCTATTTTTGTCTAGAACTTTCCTACGAGACTAGTAATTTCTATGCTCTTTGGGCTGCTCATATAGGTTGGAAAGTGCTTTATTTTGGCAGTCTATTTTCTTTGCTCCTGTGAAATATTTGCGTGGCCTAGTTAAACAGAGAAAAAGGGAGAAAAAAAAAGAAGAGAAAAAGGAAAGTCCCGAAATTACTTCAGCTACAGTACCGACCAAAAAAAAAAGAGGCCAGAATTTTATTCATATCAGTCTGTTTGGAGCATTGTTTGCGAATTATATTCCTGCCTTGCACTAGTAGAATTGAGCAATCTTGTGCCCTTATTATTGAGCTTTTGCTAGCGTCTCTTCTGTGCATTGCAACACGAGCATTACTCCGACATACATCATATTTTTTTAGCTCATTTTCAGAGTTGCACTTGCCCCTTTTATCTCCACCGTGTGCGTTTCCGAGTGTCTCTTGTGTCATACGATCAGCACTAGGCTTTGTAAATCGGTGTTATTAGGTATCCCAACCAAGCTCCACCAAATACCCTGTTTTGTTGTGTGACACTTTGATACCCATAATATTCGCTTCACCCCATCCGTGCACGTACTGTCCCTACGATTGGTAAGCTTTACTATTCACTTTGGAACGGTAAGATACACAATTTCTTTCGGTCTTGAGTGAGTTGAGAGTTTCCCACATATATACATATTTGTGTTGTTTACTAACCATGGCAGAATACGAGGGTGATTTTGAAACTAGCAAACGCAACTTTTGCAGTGCAGCCTTTTGGAAAGAAGAAAGTCGTCCAATCCAAGGAAACGGTCTATTCCACTTCAATGCCATTATTTGTGGACGAGTTGCTGCTGTAACCATTGAGAGATTCTCGTCTATTAATTTAGTCAGCATTGAAGTCGTTGAAAAGTTGCAGCTTAGTACATGTTACCTTTCAGAGCCTTATTTCCTAGCTTCTGCGTATGGTGCACTCCAAATTTCACACCAGGCTGAGGTTCCTATTACCATAGGACAGCACACCGAGGTTGTGGTATGTGATATATCTCCTGTGGCACTTGATTCTTGTCACATCATGTTGGGAGCACTGTGGTGGAGACAATTTAAAGCAAGTTGTCCACGAGGTGTTGATGGTTTGTCCATCATTTGGAACATGAGGAAGAGATACTTACAACCTACACCTGAAGACGATTTTCATGCATTTCATCTTGTTCGGAAGGAAAAGAAGAAAGAGTTTTTAATGTCAAAAACGAACAAGAGCATGGTTGTGGAGTGTCCGAATCTGAAAACTGTTGAGCTACTTGTGCATCAAAACCCATGTGAGAATGAGCGCCACATAGCCAAATTGAGTGAGAGTGTTATAAAAAGTGAGCTGTGTGATTCCACTAAACGTGAGGTTGAGTGCATCCACTTCGAGAGTATGAGAGAAAAAGATAACATGAGTGTAGTAGATGATAGGACATGTGAGGATATTTCTGCTAATGTAACTATCTCTCCTTCTAGTGTTGTTTCTTGTGATATGCAGGTTGCTTTTGAAGAAAGGGAGCCGTCAAGTCTTCAACCTGCATCACCACTAGAGGAACCTATTTCAGTGCCTACTACATCTGAGGAGTTTGCCATTGAAAAAGGTACTGATTTTGCGCTGCAGCCAGCAAGCGCGTCACTTTGTGAGTATGATTCTTCGTTGACTGGTTCTAGTGATTTTATACACAAACATATTTCAGCATCATGTGATAATTTGCTAAATTCGAATTTCGATCATGTGGTACTGATTACACATAAAGAGATTCTTGCTAAAATACCACCGACTGATGTTTTGTTTTACATCATGCTAGAAGAACCTCTTACCATTAGTTGTGCTATGAATAGGATTTCTGAAATTTCATATGTAAATTCTAGCACCTATGCCAACTGTTTTCGATTCTATTTAATTGGTGATTATAGCATGAACGAGAATTTTTTGGTGGATCATATATGCATTACCTCTGATAGAATTGCTGAAGTAAAACATGCCGTTTTCAGTCAAATTTTCTATGTGCCGAAATCTTTTTGCCTTGGGGCAATACCTAAGTTTCATTATACTATGTTGTATTCTAGTCTACTTGATATACTACAGCGAACAAAGGTAGCATCTTTTTTGTTGGACTGTTCTGATCTTGCTATATTTGATTGCGACTATGCACATACGTCTTGTTTGTCCCAAACTGATTTATGCTTCACTTATAATTGCAAACTAAGTTGCATCATAAGTCCTGGAGATAATGGATATAACCATTTACATGTTTGTGCTATTCGGTCATTGCTTTGTTCTAGATATCATCGTAGCGCACTTGAAGCATGGTCTGAAACATGTGATAATTTGCATCATTTGGATTTGTTTGACCTTGCTAGCATCAAAGTTGATCATCGATCTTCTGTGAGGACACTTGATTTAGTACTGAATACTAAGACTGTACACATATTTGTTCCTCGTCATGATCATGCTTATATGGACTTCACTAATACTTGCAATTTTAGTTGCAACTTTCTGAGATATGGTTTGTACCCATCCGAGACTTGTGTGTTCTGTACTTGTAATTTGAGTTGCATTCTGATTTTTGGATATACAAGTCATGCCAACAAAACTGATCAACAATGTTATATATACATATATTCTGCGTACACGTTGTTCTTTTTGTTTCATCCACTTTCAGCTTATCCAAAGCCGCGGACGGCTTTTCTTGAAGAAAGGGAGGATGATGAGGACATATCGGTGGATTATGATGATTATACATGCTTAGACTGGAAGGAAATATTAAGCCTAACCGATGATTATTATAAGGTGAACTCATTCCTAGTTGGACATGATACTTTGATTTATAAGAATGTTATACTACCTAAGTTATTGTGTTCTTGTATCATTAGGTTTGAGTTAATAGAGGGCATGGCGCATGGAGAAGAAGATGCGCGCGAGGAATGTAAATCATTGACAACCATCAAGGTGGCAAGCACGAGGGAGGCGAGGGAGGAAGTGGAGCCATCAATGAAGAGAGATTCAATTCGGACTAGCAGAAGTCACGAATTCGAAACAGTCAAGGTGTATTCATATGAAGTCCAAATAAAGCAACGAAGCGCAGGTTGGAAAGGAAATTACAAATCCTTTCCAACGGATCCGACCCCAAACACCAGTTCGACTCGGACAAGCCTCGGTGACCAAAACAAGTCGACGGCTGTTTCCTGCCAGTTTCCAAATAGAGTCCTTTAAGTTAGGAAAGTTAGAGATATGGTTGTTTTCGACTCCAACTCTGTGTTGGACGTCCAGCAGCCTTTATATAGGCTTGTAAGTCGTGGCTTTTAGCTCAGACCACGTTTAAGATAAACCCTAGATCGAATTTGCTCCAAGCATTCATCTATATTCGAGTTCCTCTGTGTTGCGCTCAGGAATTCAACCTCTCCACTGTGTTGCGCTCTGGAGATTATTATCCGAAGTTTGAGTGTGATCTGTTGTTCCACTGGGAATTAGTAGATTGCAAAACCGCTTCGTGGTCGGCGGCTACGTTGCATCGGTGTGAGGCGTCGCGAATATCCATTGGGTTGAAGAGCTGTTGCATTGGCAACGGGGGAACAGCCGGAGAGTTCGTCGGATTCTCGCAAGTTATCTTCCACCATCATCCATCTACCCACCGCTCACTGAGAAGATCGGGCCACCCCTTATCAAAAACTCCCAATCAAACGAATTAATTCGGCAGTTTTCGGACACGATTTCCTTTCCAGAGCTTGAAGACGATGCTGACGTCATCGATTTTTTTTTCTGAAATTTCTTATTTCTTTAATAACTTTTGATTTAAGACTCCAAATCAAGTCAAATAAATATGTAAAATTTTGTAAAAACAATATCAGTCCCGGATCTCAGGGTCGTTTTGCGAACCGCCGACATGAACGAAATCGAATTTCATTACGGGAACTTAGGATTTCATGAGGGAGGAAAAGGCGAGGCGGAGGGTGGAGAGTCGTACAATGCATTGGTGGGATGAAGGTGCTAGCTTGGCTGAGATAGGAAGTTTCGATGTGTATGTAGATTTGGTTCTAGTGCCCCCTCCCTTTTTGAGATCTGTCAGGATTAGCAAGGTGTTACACCAGTTGTGGGCATGTTTTTAACACTTTTCAAAAATCAAAAGTTTGAAATATTGTTTAAATACAAATTTGCCAGATTATGTCAAAATAGAAAATATGGCTTAATAATAAAAAAATTGCCTAAATAAATTACACTTATATAAGTTTGAAATTAAGTTAATTAAACTCATTTTTCAACATTTAAACATTTTTGGTTTTAGTACAATATTAAATAACATAACATATCTATTTGAAATGAAAAGGAAAATGTAATGTATTCATTCCTAATTCAAAATATTTTGTGCACCTTTAAGTTTTATATTACGATAAATCATTTGAAAACTTCATAAAATACTTTTGTAAAGGATTATAGATTTATTTTATTTCTTATACTGAATATATTCATGAAAATCATTTTGTGTTTTGAAAATTAATGAAAATAATTTAAGTTAATGAAATGCCTAATTGGGTAATTCATTAATTATAAAATCTATGAAGTTTTACATTTATAAACTATAGACTTGAAATTTCCAAAAACTATGTTTTGAACTCAGGTAAAAGAATGAAAACCATTTGGCAAATATACCATGTTTTAAATAGTCTTAAAGAATATTTGTAAATATTATTTTAGAATTTATGAATAGGTATGGCTAAGTGGTTGAAATCAAATACTTATAAGGAAACTTTGTATTACATGAAAATGGTTTGAAGGTTGGTAAATCATTTGTCAAATTATATATTGAGGTTTAAGAAGTACAATGGATAATATAATGTTTAACTTGAAATAACTTTTGAAAATAATGATTATTTGAGATATTTGAAATATTAAACTTTTGAAAGATGCTTGAAGTCTTTTACAGTTGGTTTTCTTATGCATTTTACTATTTTATTTTAATCAAAACAAAAGTTTAAATATATAGTGATTTTTAAACATTCCAAAATATTGGGATGTTACATTAACCCACGGTGTATCCTTTTTGTTATAATACTTATGCGGTTTCTTAATTACTTGTCTTTGGCTTTGCAGTGATACTCCAAGCTGCAATTGCCTTTTTATTCGATTCTGTATTATTACCTCTCCAAAAGCATTGCCTAAGCACTTTGTTAATTTGATTGATCATTCCAGCATTAAATCTGAGTGAACACTTTAAGTGTATTGGCATGGAGGATAGGCACGAGACAATGAACTACAGTCGACCACCATACGCAAGAAAAATAGAGCTTGCTAACGAGGGATGTCCCCATCAATACCCATGGTTATTAGCCTAGGTTAAGAGTTATGAGGTAGAGAACGCGTGGTGTTGGTAGATTCGTAGGCTGACAAGCGGGAATTAACCAGGTTCGAGGCCCTCGAGTGAGGTAAAACCCTTACTCCTGCTTGTCTGTTATTGATTGTGTATATGCGGCGAGTACAAGGGTCTAGCAAGATGTTGATCTTGCTAGGGTTTTGTGGTTCTGGTTGGGGGTGTCCCTGGTCGGTCTCCCTCCTGTCTTTTATATAGGGGTACAGGTCTCGGGTCGTAACCGACTAGGAATACATTTATGGAAAGTACTACCGACTATGCTATCTATGGTAGAAGCCTTCGTCTTGGGCTTCACTTGTTAGGCTTTCTCAGACTATTGACAATTGGGCTTTAGTCATTATATGCACCAGGTACTCACATGAGGGGGTACCCATTTGATATAACCTTGTCATTAGCCCCCGAGTGCTTGGCTAATTCAGAGAATAAGTCATGGACTCACTACATAGTGCACGTCTCATGTTTTATGCTTTTGATATGATGTTTTTTCTTGCTGATTTATGAATTTTGACAAAGGATTTCGACTGAGTAGGCCTGGGTTTATTCGATGAGTCGAAACCAGTTAACTGCACTTGGGCAAAACCTTACTAGCCTTCTATCAGATTTTGAGTCCTTGGGCTCGAATCTAGAACATACTGCACAGACACACCTCAGGCCAGTCGATGGTCTTACTGATATAGTTCTACAGTTTCGATTTGCTACCCAGCGAGTCTGCCAGGATTTTCATCGTATACGCTGATACAGAAAGGTCTGGGATTGAAAAACTGATGGAGTGATCCTCGACCCTTTCGACTAATCGATGGGTCTTACCTTTATATTTTCTTTATACAGCATCCAAGATATCTTATCGATTGATTCTTCTCCGGGGATTCTTATGTTTCGAGTGTTTTTTGATTCTATCGGGTGCACGACTGTGCTCCCGATGGGAGTAGAACCCGAGATTGTGCTTTATTGCTTGCAGTAGAGGATAATCTCAATTTATGCTTTTGCTAGTCGAATTCTTTTTGTCTTCTCCCGATGGGAGTTTCCCACTCGACTCTTTTATTTTTGCAGTTTTGCTTTCGAGTTTGTAAGGGGCTTTTCCCTTTTGTCAGTCGTGGTATGACGCATGTTTTTGTTCGTCTGGAATGATGTCATGCGTGACATCCTTGGCATGCGAGTCGCACTCTGATAGGACGTGACACAGTGGGTCCCTCTCTTTGACCGTTGTGGAGGCCGGTTCAGTTCTGATTTGACCTGACGTGGCGAGGTTTCCACAGACATGATGATGATCTCCTCGTTTTACGCGCATAGTGGGCGGCGTGGTCTGTGACGATTAGGTGTGAAAAAGGAGCGGATACGGTCGAATAGTAGTGAAACCATATCGGTGACCATTTTTTTTTCGGATACGGAGTCGGAGCGGATAGTGTGCGGATACGAATACGGAACTGGATCATGTCGGTTTCGAATATGGATCGAATACGGGGCGAATATGGTTCGGGTACGGATATACATTTTGTCGGATATGGAACTGAAAATATGACTAACATTTATCAAATAGTATCAACCAACTTACTCCAAATTAAATTTATATATTGTGATAAAGAATGTTTTATTAACTCATACTTATCATTTCCAAGTGACTACTTAAGTTTGACCTTGAATGGTCTAAGGGTGCCTCCAACAAATGTGATTCACAAACATGGTAACGGCTTGACAAGATTTGTGTGGAGTTATGTAAGTACATAAGTTTGATCTTGTCTAAAACTTGGTCACATGAGGTTCGTGGTATTAGTTGTCGGATATTTCACCGGATAATCGTCGTTTATAACCGTGAAATATGGTATATCTTCGAATACGGACGAATATTAGTAAAACCACATCCTTTTCCATATCCGGGGATACTATCCTTATCTGTGACCGTATTCGCCAACTATTCGACCGAATCTTTCGTGAGTGTCCGGTCGGTCGGTTGGTCGGAAATAATCCGTACCATTTCACCCCTAGTGACGATTGCCCTCCGATTGTGCCACGCGTCGCCGTGTTTTTGTCTGGACGGTCACGATGAACCTATGATTTTTACCATAAGTACGGGTTTCTCCGTTATGATTTATTTTACCCTGCCATTTGCATCTTGTTTTCCTCTTCTTCATCTTCCTCCTCGCGCCTGTCGTCGCTCTACTTTTGCGCTTCCTTCCTCTTTCGTGCCCTCTTCTCCTTCTTTGATCATGTATTCCTACGGCCTACCATGGCTCCTAAGAAGAGCTCGGCGTCTTCCGATGCTGCCACCGCCACCAGCAAGAAGAGGAAAGAGGTGATTGTCGATGCCGTCCCTGCCGTTCTGAAGAAGGAGTCCGGCGTATGGACCTCGTCCACCGTGACAGAAAAATGGCTGGCGGCTCTTCGCAAGGAGGGGCTTCTTCCTCTGTCCATGGAGCTCACCGTTCGGGCTCCCGACAAAGACAACTTCCCCGCGCCCCTTCTCGGAGAACGGGTATGTTTTGCCGAGTTCCTTCCTCGCGGCTTTGGGTTTCCGTTGCACCATTTTGTGCGCGGTCTCCTTTTTGCTTACGGGATACAGATCCATGATCTGGTCCCCAACGGCGTTTTGCACATTGCCTGTTTTATGGTAATGTGTGAATGCTTTTTGGGGATATCCCCTAGCTGGGCGCTATGGAAGTCGATATTTCTAGTGCGCCCCATGGCCCGCAACGGCCGGGTCAACCCCGTCGGAGGCGTCGGGTTCCAGGTCAAGTCCGGCTGCAAGTACTTCACATTGAAGGCAGTCGAGTCTGCTCAGGGGTGGAGAACCAAGGGGTTATGCGTTCTTGTGAGCCAACGTCCGCCCCGCCTTCTCGACTGGAGTTGCTGAGAAGACGAAGGCCTGGGAGCACTCTCTTTCTCCCGCTGAAGAACTCGAGCCTGCCCCGCTGCTGGAGAGGGTCACTAGATTGCTGAACACCGGCGTCTCTGGTGTTTAGTTGATATACACATTCCTGAAGAGTCGGGTGTGTCCCCTTCAGCAGCGCGCGCACCCGATGTGGGCGTATGAAGGGGTAATCGACGCCACCAGGATCAATGCTGTGGAGCTGTCGGCGAATGAGCTTGACGCACTCGTGAAGTCGGTGACCAGCTACAAAGCTGAGGACACAATCGACTATGCTTTCACGATATCTCCCTTCAGCTCGGAGAATCCCCTTCCCAAAGTAAGTTATTTGCACCTTTGTTGTCGACTGGATCTTGCTATCGTCTTCTCCCTTAATCTTGATTTTGCTTTGCCTTGTGTAGGGGCATTCGACAAAGTCTTCGCTCCCTCCTCTTCCCGAAGCTGGGCCTATCAAGGAGACGGTTGTGCTGAAGGAGCGAGTGAAGTCGACAGACTCTCTGCCTGGGACCGAATCCTCTTCTTCGGAGAAATCCGAAGTCGATGGAAAAGGTGTAGGGCAACTTGACACCGAGGCGGCCGTTGAGCCCACTCCTAAGCGTCTCCGCCTGGTGCACTCAGGTGAAGGTGAGGAGGCAGCGGACTCTGGCGCTTCTTCACCTGCGCGGGATGTACCACCCTTGGCCCAGCGCTCGCCTCCACCTTCTACCTGCCACTCTGGCTTCGGCGGGCCTCGGTTCGACTTCGATCTCACTTCCGATGAAGATGAGCGAAGGTAATTTCTTTGTCGTGTGAATGTGTGCACCTTCTTTTGACTGTTCGCTTTGCTTTAATTTCTGAAGGCCCTTTTCTTTGCATTTTTATCTTCTAGCGATGATCGGGCCGCTAGTCCTTTGGCTGCCCATGCCACGACTGCCACCTCCTCTCCAGCTGCGGAGGCGGTAGTCGCTCCTTCGCCACCTTCTGTTCCTGCGTCGGCGGTCGTAGCGCCTACCGCGGCTACTTCGACTGCTGCACCTTCGACTCCTTCACTGCCCTCCTGGCTGAATCATGTAAACCTTCGTTTCTCTGTCAATATGGTGTCTTTTTCTTTGACATGTGTGTGTGCTGTGTGCGTTATGCTTGTAGCCGGCCGCAAGTGGCTGGCGAGGCTTTTGCGCATTCGGAGGATGAGCGAGTCGCTCTTCGCTCTCAGCTAGATCAGCTCAGCCGTAAGTTTCTTCCTTTGCTTTGCTCATGCTGCCTTTCTTGCTTTATGTGACTGGAATCCTTTCTCTCTTTCGTTTCAGGGGAGAAAGAAATTTTGAAATCCCGACTGGCTGATGTAGAGAAGGCCCTCTCCCAGCAATCGACTGCTCAAGAAGAGCTAGATGCTCTTCGTGCTTCTGAAGGGGAGCGGGCTAAGCGACTGCTCGGCTATTCTCACTCTCTTGCCGGTGAGAAATAATGATTTTCGTGTGTGGATCTGCTATTTGCTTTTTTCAGATTTTTTGATATGCATTTTCTCTTGCTTTGCAGGCCCTTCTTCCAGCTCCGTTGGTGCGGCGAGTGATGCCTTGTCACTCGACCAAGCCATCGACCAGGTTGGGGTGACCGTGAAGCACGCCAAGAAGTCTCTGGAGACGTCCCTCTAGACTCTCGGCGTTGTTTTTAAGGAAGTTCTGCCGGCAACCAAGGTCTCGTCGACCATTGCGGGGTTTGCTGCGTGACTGGGCCCCAAGTCGAAGACTTTGAAGTCTTACACCCAGGAGCTGATGGTACGCGGCTCAGACTCCACCTTCAAGCTTCTACTTAGTCGTGGCGCGGACGCTGACTACGAGTCCATCCTGTCTGACTTTCAAAAGAAGTCAGATGGGAGACCTTCGAGTCTGGGGAAGTACAGCGCCCGCGCCTCTAGCCTTGCTAAGTCTAGCATTGAGACTATGGAGCACCGCTCGGCAACCGTTGATGCTGCCCGCAAGACTGGGTCCAAGTCTGCTGCCCAGTCCTAGGCAGCTTTTAGTTTTAGTCATTTTGCTTTGTGCTGTAATTCGTGATGTACATTGTGCCACCTAATGTTGATATTCGGAAGATATATCTTTTGCTAATCCTTGTTGTATGCCTTGTTTCTCATATTGCTTCGATTTGTATCTTGCCTGAAGTGTTTATGATTGTGTCTCAGTCGAACTGCTCGACCACTCCTGGGGATGTTCGAGTGGGAGGGGAATGGCGCTCGACTGCGCAGCTGACGAATGACGCCCGCGTGCTTGATTATGCCAAGAAGAAGGTTGTTAAGCTGGAGCAGCAGCTCAAAACGGCCCAAACTGACATGGAAACTCTTCGAGGAAGGCCTTCTCTTTCCACTCAGAGGGAAAAATATGTTCTCTATGAGATGGAAGATTCGAACAGGCAACTTGAAGGTATTTTCTTTGGCATTCTTCTTGTGCATGCGTGAACTGCATCCGATGTCTTATCACCTTGCTCTGTCTGAAGTTTTTGTAGATGACCCTCATGTTGAGGCCGCTCGTGTGGCCGAACGTCTGGCAGCCGCTACTCCGATGGCCATCACCGGCCCTCAATACTTTGTCTTGATGCATACCATGCACATATCCTTGCCACTCTGAAGGATCACGTGTGGCGTGGTGCTATTCTGCTGGAGCGTTGTCGGGCAGCACTTGCGCGGGCGAACCACTATTTATTTCCTGAAGGTCCCCAGCCTCGAGGAATCCATGCCAGTCGACTTGTTTCACTCTCATGAGCCTATTCGAGAGGTTGTGACCCGACGGGTTGTGCTTGGAGCCAATGTTGCATTCGCCTACATGAAGCGTCAAGACTCCTCGCATCCTTCTTCTTCTTCATCTCGGTCGGAGATTCGATTGTCTAGCGAAGATATGGAGCGAACGCCCCTGCTGAGAGAGGTTGATAAGACGAGCGCGGAAGCAGCTGATCGACTCCAATTTGCCTTTGAAGGATGAAGATGCTTAGCTTATGTATTTGTACGCTTTGCTCTGTAAATGTAACACAGAGATCTAGCCCCCGAGTATAGCGAGTGGGATTTTGTTGTTATGCCATAGGAATCTCTTGTCCACATGTTTCTCAAGTATATTTGAGCTTGTTTGTGTTTTTATTTCTTGATACTCATACAGCTCCCGAGTGTATCGAGTGGTTGTTTGTGCCTTCTGCCATACATATAGCCCTGACTATATCGAGTGGCTGCTTTTTTTTCTTTTTGATGTATGTGCAGCCCCCGAGTATATCGAGTGGCTGCCCTTTCGTTGTGACGAAAAATTATGCAGGGAAGGTATGGATAATCTCTTTTCTTTATAAATGTTGACCAGCAAGCCGCCTCATTAAAAACCTCCAGTCCCCTTAGGTACCCTGGTAAGGCAAAGAGCGCGTATGGAACCTGTTGGCCTTTTGATACATGAGTTTTTGTTACATCGACTAGATGTTTTTGCTAAGTGATGACGACCCTAATTGGCCTTACTCTCCGAGTTGTGTGCTTCCTCTTTCTGCTGTAGCATCTGTAGCTTGTAGCTCCTTTCGTATGACGTCTTTGGTTTTTCCAGTCGAAACACTAGGGGTTCCCCGTGGGACGTGTCCTTCCCTGGTAGTGTGATGCGCACAACAGTAAAAGTTTCGAGTGGCATCGCCCCCTTTGCGTCTTGCTCTTGCATTTTACGACTGCCACTTATGATGACACAGTTTGGCACTCCTTGGCTGAAGATAGTAGTGATGTTGTTTGGGTTTGCCAACCTGCTTGTGCCTGACCTTACTTGATCGGTCATGGCTTGGTTTGTTTTGCTTGAGGGTATTCTTGGTCTGGTTTTTGCCCGAAGATTTTTACTTCTCGAGTGACCTATGGGTGCCACCTTCTGATTGACCTGTGGTTTACGTGCCTGAAGAAAACATCTGGTGGTACATGCGCTTTTGCTTCTCCTATGTTTGCTAGCCTCTTGTCTTGTTTGTTGCGCGTTCGCGCTATATGCTGTAGCCCGCAACTGTGGAATCTTCTTTGCCACATATCGAAGTAATCCTGATATCTGGCCAGCTTGTCTATGTTCATTCTGCTTGCACTTGCCGCGTTTTGCGTGATTATGCAAGAGCTCCCTCGGATGATGATGCTTTGTGCTCCTGATGCTCTTGCCAGTCACATGCCTTGGAACAGGCCTTCGTAGTCGACTTCGACCTTTGATGGCAACGGGAAGTTTATCTGCAGCACACATTGCACCCGCTCCCTGTTGGGGTTTATAAGTATCATATCTGCGCCTGTGCCTCTGCCGTTTTTGGACCCATCGAATTGTATCGTCCATCGTTTGGCTTGTGTGCTTTCTTCTTTTGTGGGTTCAACTGTCCATATGGCGTTTACTTCATGTATTGCAGCTACGGTTGCTCTTTTCTTGTGTTCTGGCTCCGTTGCTACTCCCCTCGCGCCTCGTGCCTTGTCTAAGGTTTCGTTGACTCCGTATGTCTTTGAGATATGGCAAAAGTCTTTGTCGCAGTCGTCTGAACTTTGGAAGTTTCTGTTGACTGTGATGACTCCTTTTGGACCTGGCATTTTGAGCTTGAGGTATGCATAGTGGGGTACTGCCTTGAACCTTGCGAATGCTGGTCGTCCCAATATGGCCTGGTATTGTGATTTCCAGTCGATGAGTTCGCTTCTGAAGTGGGTTGCATCCCCGGATGTGACGTCGAGTTGGATTTTCCCTTTCGGACGCACGGCTTTGCCTGGTACAATACCGTGGAAGGTGTTTGTAGATTTCGGGAGATTCTCGACTGACCTGTTCATCCTCCGGAGCGTGTCTGTGAATATTATGTTGACGCCACTGCCTCCGTCCATGAAAATTTGGTCATAGTGTATCCTCCAATATGTCCTTCGAGTACCAGAGCAGCGTGTCCCGGTCGATAGATGACTGGCGGGTGATCCTCCTGATCAAAAGCGATTGTTATGTCTGATTTTTGCAAAAAAATTGTTACTGGGGGTGAAGCTAATACTGCCATATCGACGTTTCTGGTGTGGCGCTTTTGCCTTCTGTTGGAGGCGCATCCTTTCTGTATCATGTACATCTGCCCTTTTGGCTGTGGATATTGAGTATCCATATTGTGCGATATGTGATGTATGACGCCTGCCATCTGGTTATTCGCATCGTGTTGTGGTGGTGGCGGTAATGCTGCCACTATTTGTGGAGGTGCTATGTATGCCGCTGGAATAGCTTGTGGTTGTTCCGTCTTCATCTGATTTATGTAATCCATTGCCATTTGCCCAAATTCGCGGCAGCTTCCCATTGTGTGATGCGATGTTAACCGTCAAGTCGCTGGGTCTTTGAACATATGGAGTCTGCACTCATCCTCCATCTTTTCTTGAAATGATTTCTCGATTCTTGACTCTGAGCGCTTATGCCAGTCTTGTCTTCTATAGCTTCCGCCCTGGTCTTGACCTCGGTCGTCACGTATATCGATTGGCATGTCTCGTATATAGTTATCACTTCGTGTGTCTCGGCGATCGTCTTGCCGGCTACTTCGCCGGTTATCTTGCTTTCTATCATCTTCATTCTTGTCGTCCTGTGAGAATCCAGCTGCTACAAATTTAACCTTGTCCTTGTTGCGGTGATCGTATTCGCGCCTTCTTCGTTTGTCGTCTCTATCCCGTCGATCTCGGTTGTCCCTGTGGTCGCAACTGTCCCGCCTGTCGTGATGTCGATGTGGTGAGCGTGGGGTTTTTCTCTGAACTGCATCTTCGCCATCCGCCCACTTGGTCGCTAGTTTCATGAGTTTCGCCATATTTTTCGGCTTTTGCCGTCCGAGTGCTTCCCTGAATTCTTTTCTGTAGACTCCATTCGTGAAAGCGTCCATTGCTTTGTCTTCCGATATTACCCCCACGGAGTTCCTGATGGAGGCCCACCTTCTGATGTAAGACCTAAGCTTTTCATATGTCTTTTGCCAACATGCTCTTAATTCCTCAAATGTTGTCGACCTTTCGCAGAGGGGGTCGAAATATTTTATGAAGTCTTCTTTGAAGTGGTCCCAAGAATCATAGGGCCCTTCGGGCAAAGACTTGAGCCAGTCGCGGGATGTGCCTTCAAGCATCAACTGTATGTATTGTAGTGCCGTCATTGTTGTTACTCGTTTGCATATGACTGCCAGTTTGTAATCTTCCAACCACCCCGAGGGTTCCTGATTTGATTTGAATTTTGGTATGGTTGGTAAGTCAAACTTCTTTGGGAGTTTTGTTTCTTGGATCAGTCGAGAGAAGCATTGTGCTCCGCACGGTCCTGCGTTGTGATTGTCGGGTGATTCGCGACTGCCTGATCTCCTGGACCTGCTTCTTGAGCGGCTTCTTAATCTGCGACGTCTTGAACTTTTCTTGCCGCTGCTTCGTTGAGGACTGCGACTGGAGCGCTCTCTCGAGCGGCTCCTGCTACGTCTTCTCCTTCCTCCATCGACTAGTTCTTTTGCTGCGATTTCCATGGCCTTGATTTGCTGTAGGTATCTTGCCTCAGCAGGGTCACCTGTCGGTGGTTTTCCTTCTTGGAGGTATGCTCCTATGGATATGAGAGCTCCTTCTGCTGTTTTGGGTTGGATTATGCCGTCAGAGTCGACGGTTAGGAACGAGTTGCTCAGATTTCGAGTGGCGTCTGCTCTTTCGTGCTCGGAGATTCTGTCGAATCTGGATCTACGTCGTGCCTCGGTTGCCCCTGTAGAACTCATGGATAGTTTTCGTCTGCGTGCGCTTGATATGCTTGCTTGCCATCTTCGCTCTTCGAGTGTTGCTATGTATTGCTTCAAGCGTTGCGATTCTTGCCAGTTGAAGTAGTTGTATGTTGCCAATTCATCTGGAGTTGCGTCTGCTGGCATCATTATGTCCTCTTAAATGACCTTTGTCACCTTTGCCGCCATCTCTGCCGTGATGTCCAGAGTGGTGGTACCATCTGGTAAAGTGACCGTCTTTGGATACTCGACTGGTTGTCGATTGGCTGCGTTTTTTGACGTTTCTGCGGCTGTTGCCACGTAAACCTGCGAGGGTATGTGGAAGGATATGTGTAGTCTGATTGCTCTTCATACGCTGCTTCGATATTGCTATCCCGCTCTATGCTTTTGCTTTTTTCGTCATCTTCTGTTTGCTATATATGCTTGTCGTAGTCGACGACAACATGACGTGGAGATTGGATCTCTGCGTCGGTGCAGTCGGCCAGACGTATGATGTCTTCTGCAGGCTCATCATACTCGGGGAGGTGAAAACTTTCTTCTGGAGCGTCGATTTGCATATGGTCTTCGGTTGGGTTGATATGGAGGGTCGACTTCACTTCTTCTTCCATCTCGTTTTGCATTATGAATTCGTTGAATTCCCTTGTGGACATGGACCCTGCTATGGACGACATCGGATCGATCTTTGATGTTGGCGCTCCAGTGCTCCCAGCCGAAGCCGTCGATATGATCATATCGTCGACTGAGGTAGTCGACATCTCTTCCTCTTCAGGGAACTCATCCGCCATGAATTTGTTGAATTATGTGGATGTCATTGAATCTGTTGGAGATTGTGGCGGCGGGATCAGATCGGTCTGCGACGGGGTATCTTCCTTGTCTGCTGCAGATGTGATCTCAGACAATCTCTTCTGAAGTAGCTGAGTTGCGATCTGTTCGACTAAATCCTGCACACCAAGCTGATCAACAAAAAATTTATGTTCCCCAATAGTTAGATCAAAACCTGAAATAAGATTGGAGTAGATCTCCTGAGCTTCGGGTGAGTATGGCCTGATCCTTGCTGTTGATGCTGTTTTTGGCGAGTGGTCGCCTCTGATTTGGATAAGATCTGTTGTTGCTGATGTGCATCCCTTTGAAGAAGTCGGCGGATCGCCGTTTAAAATTTGGACCGGAAAATCCGTAGATCCAACACCACCCCTTCCCACAGACGGCGCCAATTGACGAGGGATGTCCCCATCAATACCCATGGTTATTAGCCTAGGGTAAGAGTTATGAGGTAGATAACGCGTGGTGTTGGTAGATTCGTCGGCTGACAAGCGGGAATTACCCAGGTTCAGGGCCCTCGAGTGAGGTAAAACCCTTACTCCTGCTTGTCTGTTATTGATTGTGTATATGCGGCGAGTAATGTTGATCTTGCTATGGTTTTGTGATTCTGGTTGGGCGTGTCCCTGGTCGGTCTCCCTCCTGTCCTTTATATAGGGGTACAGGTCTCGGGTCGTAACTGACTAGGACTACATTTATGGAAAGTACTACCGACTATGCTATTATGATAGAAGCCTTCGTCTTGGGCTTCACTTGTTAGGCTTCCTCAGCTTATCGACAATTGGGTTTTAGTCATTATGTGCACCAGGTACCCACATGAGGGGGTACCCGTTTGATATAACCTTGTCACTTGCAGTTAACTTCCTCTCTAACCCTGAGATCTGTCGTGGCGGTGTCACGGCAGATGCCATTGGATGGCTAATTTGTGGGGCTGAATGGATGCTAGAGGATTTCGGGGAGGGATAGCGCGCTAAGTAGCACACACAAATAAACACAATCAACACGGGGACACAAGATTTACCCTGCTTCGGGGCTCTCGTGAGGAGATAAAACCCCTACTGCAGCATCTATCCTATTTGTGGTATATTTCTTCTCTTTGACATCCTCGTGGTATACATGCTCCCTGAGCTGAGTGCTAAATGCCTCTACGAGGTCTTGGAGAAAATGAGAGCAGGGGGGAAATGGGGCTGCCGTCGGTGTCCTTTGGTGCCTCCCCCTGATGCTCTTATATAGAGAAGACCAGGGGACAAAGTCTGGCCCACATAACACTGTTCATGACATGACCACTAGAGTCTAATCGTCACTGTTCAATGCACAAGCGCAGTGTACTATAGTCACATCGGGGCACTGTTCCAGTGGCTGCCCATGCCTTGGACCCGTGCGGCGCGCGTACCACTTTGTCCCTTTGTGCCTGTCCCCACATCTTCTCTTCATCCTCTGTACCTCACGTCTGTACCTGATTGGAGACATAACGCACCAACAAGGAAAAGAACAAGTGCAGAAAATCTCTTCCCGGCTCCGAGATGCACTGGCCGCGGCCCGTCCGAAGTAGGGATGGCCTAGTCGCGACAACGAGGCCACTTCGGCCTCTCCGAGGTGAAGATGAACTCGGGTACCGTCGGGCCGAGGCGAGGCATGCCGGAGGAGACCATGTGCCGGCGATGTTGGGGAGGGGGTCGAGGAAGTCGGTGAGGTCGGGCGCGATGCTGGCGAGTTGGAGGCGAGCTTGGGCGAGGTCGAAGTCGGTCAGGGGCTGTCGAGAAGCATCCAACATCGGGGACGCGGGCGGCCGGATGAAGGGAAGGGCGCATCTGGGCGAGGTGGAGCGCGTCCGGGGCGCAAGCGAAGCCGGGTACGCCGGGGCGGTGCTGCTGGGCGCGGCGAGGACATGCGGGCCGATGTAGACCGGGGCGCTGCCTAGTTCCGGCAACATCGGAGGCGGTATGCTCGGAGAGGAGGTGTCGAGGCTGAGGATGAACTCGGGGAGGCGATGTGGCTGAGATGTGGAGGAGGCCGGGGTGTTGTCGACGTTGAGCGGTGGTCGGGGGCGCACGCCGGAGTCACGAGGTCGGAGGCGTGGGCGCGGGTCGATGTCGGGGAAGACGAGGCGGCTCGGTGCCGGTCGTGGCCGAGGTCGTGGAGGCGGCGTCAGGTGCTCCAGATGCAGGCGGGCGCGGGAGCGGGAGTGCTTGTGACGATGCGGCAGGGGCCGAGACGATGGAGGCCGGAGTCGGGGCGGGCGCGTCCAGGCTGGTGGCGCTAGCGTCCCGGCGCGGGTATGCCGGAGTGGTGGGGGCGTCGCGGTGGATGTCGGAGGCGTCGTGGTGGAGCGTTTGGAGCGAGGGGATGAGGCGATGGAGGCGTTGACCGAGATATTTGTCTCGGTCTATCCTTTAAAATAGACCTGGCTCTATAGCAAATTCGGCCCAACTAAGGCCCAACCGAGAGAAGCTCAACTCGGTTGCACCGAGCTGAGGAGATCCCGGCCCAACTTGTATTTCTTTGCTTTTCTCCTCACCTTTTACTCATTTAAATTCACTTTTGTCTCTAGTAGCAATAAAATAATCCCGCAACTTTGAGGTATAGGGGAAGTACATCCCCGACACTAGTCCCCGAAGCTATGGGGGATTCGTAGATCGCGCATAGACTTAGAAAAAGTAACAATACCATCGTCTTTATATACTCCACCTCGTGCCAGCAAAAATACGATCATACGCCGGGTTCTTAGCCACTTTGGGCGTTTTACCGACATAGACGTCTTCGCCACTTCCGGCTTGACCGAAACATACCTTACGTGTCGGCTTTTAGCCACTCTGGGCGTATACCGACACGGGTGTCTCATGTTCCGGCCTTTAGCCACTCTGGGCGTATACCAACACAGAGTCTCATGTGCTGACTTTTAGCCACTCTGGGCGTATACCGACACAGACGCCTCCAACCTCATTTGACATAAGGGTATCTCGGGTGTCTCTATATCTCGGCAACTCTAGGCACATCACACATGTCTCGGTATCTCGGCCACTCTTGGCATATCACATATGTCTCAGTATCTCGGGTGTGGCCTCTGACAAATTTTAAGAAAGCGAAACAAATGACGATTTGGAAATATTGCCCGATGCCTTGATACATTGGCGAACCGAAATAAACGGGGATCTGGAGATATGGCCTGATGTCGCGATATATTGGCGAACCGACTCAAACGGTGATCTGGAGATATTGCATGATGCCATGACATATTGGCGAACCGAAATAAACGGGGATCCGGAGATATTGCATGATGCCGCGATACATGGGCGAACCGACACAAGTAATAACTGAGATGAAATATGACATTACAACTCGGCAAGAAGAGACCAAGGACTATCTGATATGAATAATAACTTGGTATGATATGCCATTTATAACTCGGCAAGCCGATACCGAAGATCGTACGAATGTACTTTGAGACAATAGTAAATATAAGATGGATCCTAGATAACCGACATAACCAAAATTTCCGACATGAGTATTCTCCCGACAAACCGATGTCACCGGCATGAGCGACGACATGATGTAACGGGCCATTAATAATTTGGCTAACCGATGTCAAAGATAGTCCGGGATATATATTCAGGTCATAATGAATGTAAGTTGGATCCGAGATAGCTGACATAATAACCAACATAACAAAGACCTTGGACATGAATATCCTCTCGGTAAAACCGACATCCCCTTTCAATGTTAGTAAATATTTAACGGGAGCGACAGGCGACAGCTCTATTTAACAGGTAAAAATGAATTTAGTGCCAGACAGAAAATACGACTATCTGCCAAGCCAGGCACAGGAATACAGACTCGTCCCCGGGTTACTTTGCGGATCTACAGGTAAGAAAGAAAACCGACTAGCTGGCTGGTCCCCGGGTCAAGATATTTCTCTCCCGGGGAAAACACACAGACAAAGTATGTCGAACTGCTTTTTAGACCGAGTCCCCGAGTTTCTTTTTGTGTTCACTATACTCAAAAATCTCTTCTCTTGACTACCATACAGGCGTTCGTCAGTTGAGTCACGAGGTTACATCCGATAGAATACATTACTTCAACTTTGAGACGCGGTTAAAAGTCTATTCGGCATACAGACTACACGGACAACCAAGCGGATAAATAAACACGGCAGTCCCCGAATTCAGTTTCGGGGTGCCGGCACACAAACGACCAAGCCGGAACCGAGATACGACATGCATATAAATAAATTTAATCCGAGTTACTCTACCGACTTAACATGTAAGGCACAACTGACCGGTAACCCAGTCCCCGAGTCAAGACATCTTGCTCCCGGGGAAAAATAAATAAACGACATAACAGGCATAACAGGGCAGTCCCTGGGTTACGACATTTCGTTCCCGGGTAAATAATTAAACTATGCACGCAGGGACAGTCCCTGAACAATTTCTAAGACAACATAATTGCACGGTATAGACGAAGATACTCACGGAGCACGGGGGCGGTTCGGGTTGACGGAGCCGACATAACTCGGGCAATTGGCATGCAACTGCCCGGGATCCATTGATGATGAGCGTTGGGGCAGATGTCGGCAACCACTGCTTGCGGTGCGGGGATAATGATGATGTCGAGTCCCCGCGTTGATTAAGAAGGTCCCGTCCGAAATTATTCCCGCAAACACCACTTGGCCCCACGGTGGGCGCCAAGTATCATGGTGGTGTCACGGCAGATGCCATATGATGGATAAAGTGTGGGGCCGATGGACGCTGGTGGATCCGGGGAGGGCTAGCGAGCTGAGAAGCTCACACGGGATGAAACGCCAAGACAAACGCGATAACGGCTAAGTCCGGAATGAGGGGAACAAGGATCCCCAGGAACACTCAAGAACACCGAAAAACATATAAGAACATATCCGAACCACAAACAAAAACACGGAACCACACAAACACGCACGATATACCCAGGTTTGGGGCCCTCGTGAGGAGGTAAGACCCCTACTCCTGCCTTTCCTCTCAATAGATGGAGGTCAGAAGATCTACAAGAGGCTCCTTGAGCCATTTCGGTGATGAACTAGGATAAACTAGAGAGAGAGGAAGAGTAAATGCTCTAGCAGTAAATGGGACTATAGATTTGGCACACAAGTTGGTCGTTCATGTTCCGAAGGAGTTATGGCGCATTTTATAGATTTCCGGCCGGGATGACCGGAAACCCTAATCCGCCCGGGTCCCACCGGTCAGATCCGAGCTGGCCAACGGTTATGTCGACACCGGCTCGTGCGACCTAGGCGCCAGGCTATCCGGCATAGCCCGAAGTCATCATGCCGACAAGTACTGCGTGCGCCGTCTTGGTTCATCATTGTCCTCCTGTCAGAGACAAGACTTGTCTTCGCCCATGCCTCCTAGCCTTTTCCGAGTTGCTGGGCTAGGCATGTCCGGTCTTGTCACAGCGGCGTCGTACCGGCTGACACGCTCCCGTGTCAGACGGGAGGTGACCATGCTTCCGTGTCAGGAGGGATATGATTTCCCCCCGTGTCAGGAAGAAAGCCTGGCCCTGCTCATTGACCTTTGCCCGGCATGTCGGATACCAGTTTCACATTCCGTGAGCCGTATTCACCATTCATGCACAACAAAGACACATAGGCACTTCCGACATCGGGAAGCTGGTTACACTCAACCCGGGATACCTGGCCGAACTATCTGCGCACTCACCATCCGAGGCCATGTCGGCCGACATAGTGTTATGCCGGATGATTCCTCACACTGAAACCGGGTTCCACTTTAGTATCCGGGATGCCACACAAGAGAAGTATCTCTAGGCCCAGTCTCTCGAAGATGTCTTAGGCTCATACCAAAGACATCTTCGAGAAACTGGTTCTTAGAGAAACCCTATGCCGATGCTTATGCCGCTCTCAGGGCCTGGGGCTCTATTTATAGTCTCCCCAGATGGCCCTTGCTGCCTCCAAAGCACACTGGCCCTGACTACAGCCCAAAGGTCAAGTTGCTCCTTCAGCACACCAAGGGGTAGTCATTTACGGCCTCCAAAGGTCATCTCCTGTAGCTACAATGATGATTTGTCCCGGGTTTTGCCATACCCCGGGGGCAGCCCCCCGACAAGATCACAGGGGTTAATGTAGCAATTGAAGGCCTGGTAGCTCCATAAGAAGCCCCAAATAAGTGGAAGGGAAAATACCCACTTCACATCCAAAGTCAGCTGCTAGAATAGCAATTTGCTCGTCAGACACATTCACTGGCAGCATGCAAGACTTATGGTAATTTATTCTCAGACCAGTGGAATCAGTGAACTCTTGTAAAACCTTCTTGAGTTCTCTGAGCTACTCCAAATCAGCAGGTACAATAATGATAGTGTCATCAGCATATTGAACAATTGGGTAATCTGGAACTCCTGTAGCAATCGGCAGTTTAAGAAAACCTCTGTCCTTCAAATCATTTACTGTAGACTGTAAGAGATCCCCTCCTAACACAAATAACAAAGGAGATAGAGGATCCCCCCTACCGCACTCCTCTTCTACAGTTAAAATGATTCCCAGGAACACCATTCATGAGCACTGAAGATGTACCAAAAGCAAGGAATTCCTTTACCCAAGCAACATACCTTGGTGGAAATATTTTTGCCAACATAATTTTCTCAAGAGCCTCATGCTCAATTGTGTCAAAAGATTTTTCAAACTCTAGCTTTAACACACCACTAGAGTTTTGGAAGTTTTACTGATGAGGACATCCCTAGTGTTTCTACTACTACTCCAATTGAAGAAGTTGCTGTCCAAGATAATTCCAATGAAGTGAGACTTGGTCCAATGACAAGATCAAGAACCAAGTTATTAGAACAACAGGTGAATTCTTTCCTAGTTGATTGTGATAATTTAAATCATGAGAATTTTATACTACCTAAATCTATGCATCTATGTATGATTAGGTTTGTTGATAACACAAATGCTAATGGAGGGGAGCATCAAGATATGGAGGGAAATCACTTGGAGCTTGATGAAAACGTGAAGACACTTGGTGCACACATGAGTACAAGAGGAGGGCGCCCCATTGAAGATTAATGCGCCATAGTTATAAGTCCTAATTAATTTAGGCAAGGTCCTGCGTGTCCTTATTTGGCCGAGTCCCTTATGGGCCGGTTTGTATCCCAATTAAGTCCAAATAGGAGTCCAGTCCGAGTTGAGCTAGGGTTGCTTGCGCAAGGAGCTTGTGGCCGCACCCCTCCCTCACATATAGTCACCACCTGCGTGTGGAATAGGACAGAACCAGTTTAAACCTAAAACCCTAGCCTCCAGATTGTATTGCTGCTAAGCATTCATCTTGAAGTATACCATCGCAAATTCTACGTCTATCTTGTTGTTCCATTGGGAATAAGGGGATACAGGACCACTTGTGATCTTGATTGCAGGTGCAAGAGTGTGTAGTTGAGAATATCCAAAGGGAGAGATTGTTGTTGCATTGGCAACGGGGATTATCCAGGAGAGATCTCAGTGTAGCACTAGTTACCAATCCATCCACAGCACCACCATCAACATAATTCGCAAGAGTTCATTGAGAAGATCGGGCCACCCCGTATCATCTTGGTATCAGATTCACAGGTTTACTCAGTGAGCTATTTCTATCCCCTAGTTTCGAGTGTTTTTATTTCCTATCCAGAAAAAGCCAAAAATATTAGGTTTAGATTGTGCCAGAGCCTAGATCACACCAATTTGCTTAGTTCACTTTGCTGTTTGGGTTGATTTTGTGTCTCTGTTTTTCTGTTTTTAGTTTCGAGTTCATCTAATTAGGTTTTCAATTTGTTAGATCTATCCGAGTTCTTATTCCTGTTTTTTCGAGCTTATACCCTAAACATCCCAAATATATTAGTTCTAGTCGAATTTGGTTTCCAATCCGAGTCCTACTTCTCCCTAAAATTCGAGTTGTTTTGGTTCGGGTGGATCTCCTTGTGCAAATCGGATTCCTAGTCCAAATCGAGATCGGCCTTTTGCATTGGCTTGGTACTGTCTAGTAGAGTCCTCCGTGTCTTCAGATCAGCATAAAAATTATTTGAGAATTTTTTGAGGCACGTTTGATCTCTGCCGGCCCGGCAGCGTTTTGAGCTGTTTTTCTGCCGTGATCCATTAGTGAGTTTAGCTAGTTTTCGTTTTGTTTTTCCTTTGCAATTTTCTTTAGGGTTTCAAGTCTGATCTTTGTGAGCCTAGACACAGCCTTTCTACAGCAATATAAATTAGGAGCCTACCCATAAAGAATAGCTATTTCTGCTCATACAGGCTGCTCATAAAAGTTCATATCAGTGTGTTTACTTTCTGTTTTTAGTTCATTTGCTCCTGTTTTGATATATTGGCCATTGGAAAAGTACAAAAAAAAAATAGAAAAAGCAAAAGTATATAAAAAAAAAAAAGAGAAAAGAGAAAGAGGCCGAAAGTTTCATTACAATATTTGGAAGATTGGAGCTAGTTTTGATCATTGCAACACATTGACATTATTGAGCAATCTTGTTCCTGTTTTCATTGAGCATAGCTAGTGTCTTTCGAGTGCATTGCAAAATTTCCATCCATATATTTGCATTGCCACATTTGTCTCCAATAAATTGTGTGAGTTCCATAGGTGTGTTTTTTATATCTTCACAAGCAGCAAATTAGGCTTTGTATTTTGGTGTGTTAGGATTCCCGACCAAGCTCCACCAAATACCCTAGTTGCATTGTGACACTTGATTTCCTGGTTATTCTCTTCTCACATTTTACACACCCATCATTATTACTTGTGGTAAGTTGATCCTATTCACTTTGGAACAGGTGAGATACACTAGTATTTCTGGTTTTGAGTGAGTTGTGAGAGAGCACCACATCCTATTGATATTTTTGTTTTCACTAACAAATTAATCAAATGGATTCTGCTAGTGATGCTATTGTGCAGGAAAAGAAGAAACCCGAGGAACTTGTCAAGTGGAATGAGTATGAAGCTTTGAGAGATACATTATACAAAAGGATTGATGCTGCCGTGGACCAAAGTGATGATAGCTTGAGGAAGGAATTGACTACTTTGGACCTCAAAATTGAAGAGAGAGCCTCCCAAGAATCTGTTAATATTTTGCAAGAAGCTGTGAATAATTTGACAAGACAGATTACCAATTTGACAACCATGGTGCAACAAAGGCAAAATCCACCTAATGCTAATAATGGTGCTGATTTGCAAGGTGGCCGTGGAGGTGTTGCTGCAAGGAGAGTGCAATTGGAAAATAGAGAGGAAGATGGCTTGGGCAAACCTAAATTCTCTATTCCTACTCTCACTTGTGATTCTGAAGATGTGGAAGAATATTTGATGTGGGAGCTGAAAATTGAGAAGCTTTGGAGATTGCATGATTATAATGAAGAGAGAAAAATAAAGCTTGCTTCTTCGGGTTTGGAAGGTTATGCTCTTTTGTGGTGGGATGGTCTTACAAGTTTGAGAGCAGAACATGAGGAACCAGAAGTGGATACGTGGGCTGAGATGAAACAATTGCTTCGAGACAGATTTGTGCCCAAGAATTATATTAGAACTCTCTATGATAAGTTACAGCAATTGAAGCAAGGATCCAAATCAGTCGATGCATATTACAAAGAGATGGAATTAATTCTCCAAAGAGCTCGGGTTAGAGAGGCCCCTGATCAAACAATGCAAAGATTTCTTGCTGGTTTGCAATTCAAAATTAAGAGCATTGTAAGGCATACACAATATAATGATATGACTGATTTGTTGCATCAAGCTAGAGAAGCTGAAAAGCGATTGGCCGAGGAAACACAATTGAGTACAAGGAGGACATATACACAACAAAAATCTGTTTTCTCTTCACCACCTCCTCCAGTTGCTCAAACCCGAGGTGTTTCTAATGGCAAACCAGAGAGTAGCACATCTAATGCCAAGAAATCAAGCCAACCCGTGGCTAATTCTAGTGCACCTCGAAATAGAGACATGACTTGTCATACATGTGGAGGAAAAGGACACTTCAAGAAAGATTGTCCTAACAAGAAAGTCATGATATGCCATGGACAGGATGATTATGAAACAGGAGAAGATGCTGATCCTAATGAGGACAATGCATATGATTATGATGATGATGATGATGGTCCTATTGATGCCTATGCTACACATTATCCCACAATTGTGTGCACACAAGCTTTGAGTGTTGTGCCCAGTGAAGAAAGCCAAAGATGCAATTTATTCCAAACCAAAGCAATTGTAGGTCCTCAAATGGCTTGCAAGGTGATCATTGATGGAGGAAGTTGCAGAAATTTAGCAAGCAAAGAATTGTGTGCAAAGCTCAAATTGAAGTATATCCCACACCCACACCCTTATTATATTCAATGGTTGAGTGATAAAGAAGAAATTAAGGTGTGCCATATGGTGAGAGTGGAATTTCAGATTGGAGCATACAAGGATACAATTGAATGTGATGTTGTTCCTATGTCAGTTTGTCACATGCTATTGGGGAGACCATGGCAATTCGACAAGAAGGTTATTCATGATGGGAGAGCAAACACATATCAATTGAATTGGCATAATAAGGACATTATATTGAGGCCTATGACACCACAGCAAATTGTAAATGAGTCTAGACAAAAAACTGAAGTGAATTTAGAAAAGGAGAGTGAGAGACAAGAAAAGAGTGAAAACAATTTTTCTGTGGGAGAAAACAAACCTAGGCCGAGTGGTAAAAGTAAGGGAGTGAGCCTTTTAACAATGTTAGCCACCAAAGATGATTTGAGAGAGTTTAGTGAGGATCCTAGTTTAGTACCTATAGTGCTCATGCATAAGGGGGAAATTTTAGTTTCTAATGACATGACTCCTCTATCTATTGGTGTTTCTAATGTCTTGCAGGAATTTGGTGATGTTTTTCCAAGTGAGATACCTTCGGGTCTACCGCCATTGAGGGGAATTGAGCACCAAATTGATCTTATTCCTGGTGCATCATTGCCAAACCGAGCTCCCTATAGGACAAATCCACAAGAAACAAAGGAAATTCAGAAACAAGTACAAGAGCTTTTGGACAAAGGTTATATTCGAATAAGCCTCTCTCCTTGTGCTGTTCCTGTTATTTTAGTTCCTAAGAAAGATGGTACATGGCGCATGTGTGTAGATTGTAGAGCAATAAACAACATCACTATTAGATATAGACATCCAATTCCTAGATTGGAAGATATGCTTGATGAATTGAGTGGTGCTGCTGTTTTCTCTAAAATTGATTTGCGTAGTGGTTATCATCAAATTAGGATGAAAGAGGGGGATGAGTGGAAAACAGCCTTTAAAACAAAATTTGGTTTATATGAGTGGTTAGTAATGCCTTTTGGATTAACTAATGCACCTAGTACTTTTATGAGATTAATGAACCATGTTTTGAGAGAATTTATAGGCAAGTTTGTGGTAGTTTATTTTGATGATATTCTCATATATAGCCACAATGAACATGAACACATTGGACATATTAGACAAGTTTTGCAAGTGCTAAGAGAAAATAAATTATTTGGTAATCTTGAGAAGTGCACTTTTTGCAAAGATAAAGTCATATTTCTTGGATATGTTGTTTCTAAACATGGGATAGAGGTGGATGAATCTAAAATTGAAGCAATTAAAAATTGGCCTATACCCATGAATGTGAGTCAAGTAAGAAGTTTTAATGGACTAGCTGGTTTTTATAGACGATTTGTGAAAGATTTTAGCACCATTGCTGCCCCTTTGAATGATTTAACAAAGAAAGGTGTGGAATTCGAATGGGGGGTTGCTCAAGATATTGCTTTTGACACTATGAAGAATAGGTTGATTTCGGCTCCATTATTAATGCTTCCTGATTTTCATAAACAATTTGAGATTGAATGTGATGCTAGTGGCATAGGTATTGGAGGTGTGTTAATGCAAGATATGAAGCCTATTGCTTATTGTTCTGAAAAATTACATGGTGCACAATTGAATTATTCTGTCTATGATAAAGAATTATATGCTCTTGTTAGAGTTCTTCAAGTTTGGAAACATTATTTGTGGCCTAAAGAATTCATTATACATTCTGATCATGAGGCATTGAAATTTTTAAAGAGTCAATCCAATCTTAATAAGAGACATGCTAAATGGGTTGAATTTATTGAATCTTTTCCATACATTATAAAACACAAGAAAGGATTAGATAATGTAGTTGCTGATGCTTTATCAAGGAAAAATATGTTACTCACAAAATTGGATGTTCAAGTTTCGGGTTTGGGGGATTTAAAACCTTTATATGCTGAAGATAATGAATTTTCTACGCCCTATGCTAAATGTTCTGATGTGAAAGCTTGGGATAAGTATCATATACATGATGGATTTTTGTTTAGAGCTAACAAGCTATGTATTCCCGAGTGTTCTTTGCGTTTGATGTTATTGCAGGAATCACATAGTGGTGGATTAATGGGACACTTTGGAAGAGAGAAAACATTGCTCATGCTTGCTGAAAATTTTTATTGGGGACATATGAGGCGTGATGTATATAGGTTTGTACAACGTTGCATTACTTGCAACAAAGCAAAATCTAAATTGAAGCCCCACGGTTTGTATACTCCTCTACCTGCACCTACTACTCCATGGGAAGATATTAGTATGGATTTTGTGCTAGGTTTACCAAGAACTAAAAGAGGACATGATTCAATTTTTGTGGTAGTGGATAGATTTTCTAAGATGTCACACTTTATTGCTTGCCACAAGAGCGACGATGCGTCGCATATTGCTAATCTGTTTTTCAGGGACATTGTGAGAATACATGGAGTACCAAGAACAATTGTTTCTGATCGAGATGTAAAATTCATGAGCTATTTTTGGAAGACACTATGGGGGAAACTTGGAACAAAGCTGCTGTTTTCTACAACTTGCCACCCCCAAACAGATGGACAAACAGAAGTGGTGAATAGAACATTGTCAACATTATTAAGAACCATGATCAAGAAAAACTTGAAGGAGTGGGAGGAGTGTTTACCACATGTGGAATTCGCATATAATAGAGCTGTTCACTCAACTACTCAGCTTTGCCCTTTTGAGGTAGTTTATGGTTTCAAGCCAATTACACCACTTGATTTATTGCCACTTCCTATCCATGAGAGAACAAATATGGAGGCATCCAAGAGAGCTGATTTTGTGAGAAAGATTCATGAGAAAACAAAGGAGGCCATAGAGAAGAAAGGGAAGTATGTGGCTGATAGAGTAAACAAGAAGAGGAAGGAGGTGTTGTTTCGGCCAGGAGACATGGTTTGGGTGCATTTCAGAAAAGATAGATTTCCAACTTTGAGAAAGTCCAAATTGATGCCTAGAGGTGCTGGTCCTTTTAGAGTGCTCGAAAAAATCAATGACAATGCCTACAAAATAGACCTTCCAAGTGCTGAATATGGTGTGAGTAATTCATTCAATGTGGCTGATTTATCACCTTACATTGGAGAGGATCTTGCATCGAGGACGATGCCTTTTCAAGGGGGGGAGGATGATGAGGACATCCCTAGTGTTTCTACTACTACTCCAATTGAAGAAGTTGCTGTCCAAGATAATTCCAATGAAGTGAGACTTGGTCCAATGACAAGATCAAGAACCAAGTTATTAGAACAACAGGTGAATTCTTTCCTAGTTGATTGTGATAATTTAAATCATGAGAATTTTATACTACCTAAATCTATGCATCTATGTATGATTAGGTTTGTTGATAACACAAATGCTAATGGAGGGGAGCATCAAGATATGGAGGGAAATCACTTGGAGCTTGATGAAAACGTGAAGACACTTGGTGCACACATGAGTACAAGAGGAGGGCGCCCCATTGAAGATTAATGCGCCATAGTTATAAGTCCTAATTAATTTAGGCAAGGTCCTGCGTGTCCTTATTTGGCCGAGTCCCTTATGGGCCGGTTTGTATCCCAATTAAGTCCAAATAGGAGTCCAGTCCGAGTTGAGCTAGGGTTGCTTGCGCAAGGAGCTTGTGGCCGCACCCCTCCCTCACATATAGTCACCACCTGCGTGTGGAATAGGACAGAACCAGTTTAAACCTAAAACCCTAGCCTCCAGATTGTATTGCTGCTAAGCATTCATCTTGAAGTATACCATCGCAAATTCTACGTCTATCTTGTTGTTCCATTGGGAATAAGGGGATACAGGACCACTTGTGATCTTGATTGCAGGTGCAAGAGTGTGTAGTTGAGAATATCCAAAGGGAGAGATTGTTGTTGCATTGGCAACGGGGATTATCCAGGAGAGATCTCAGTGTAGCACTAGTTACCAATCCATCCACAGCACCACCATCAACATAATTCGCAAGAGTTCATTGAGAAGATCGGGCCACCCCGTATCATTTACACTCATGGATACTAAAAAGCCCAGGCCACACAGTCATGAATTGTTCTCCCTTTAATAAAACCATACTGCTTGTGGATGCATCTTAGAATTACTTGTTGTAATCTGTTAGCCACAATCTTTGAGACAAACTTCAAACATGTATTGGTCAAGGAAATTGGCATATAATCACCAATTCTCTCTGGAGCACCCTTTTTTGGCACCAATGTGATGAAAGAAGTGTTGATGCTTTCAATATTGACTCTGCCATGAAAGAAATCCTGAGCCAAATTTATAAAATCTTGCTTGACAATATGAAAACACTTCTTAAGAAACATTCCATTGAACCCATCAGGGCCTGGTGCCTTATCCGTTGGCATTTTCTTTATTACCAATTCCATCTCCTCCACTGAAAAGGGAACCACAAGTTCATCCAAACCGTCCACTCTGTTCAGAACTGTTTGTAAGTTAAACCTCATCTGATTTGGGCCCTAGACTCAACTTGCATGATACGCCAGCCCGCCAAGCACGGGTAGTCTCGCATCCAGCCCAATGAGAGCCATGGGCTGGAATACGCGCAGTTTCGGACGCAGTGGACGCCAAACCCAGATTAAAGATTATATGTGCAAAGAGAATATATATATCGTGTTCTTGTAGAAAATAATGAAAGCTGAGTTCATCAGGAGCTCTGTAGCCTCGATAGTGAGGAACAATTCTTTTGGCACTGGAAGTCCGTGGCGGGGCATTCTGGAGGCTTATTGTTGGGCCTTAGGGACAATACGTTTGAGGTGGGCATGATTGACCAAGGCGATTTTTTTCTCAGTGCTACTATGCTCCACAGGGCGACAAACTTCAAGTTAGAGTTCATCGGGGTTTACGGACCAGCTGATCACTCGAGATCAGAGGCTGTCCTGAGGGAGTTGGAACGTAAGGTCAGTGTGACCCAAGTATAGTGGTGATCGGTGGAGATTTCAACCTCATTCGGGGCGGCCAAGACAAGAACAACTCCAATATTAACTGGCCGCGGGTGGCTATGTTCAATGACTTTATTGCTAAGTCGACTTCACGGGAAATCAACACGTTCGGAGCAAGGTATACTTGGTCTAATAGACAGCGGGACCCGGTCAGTTGCGTGCTTGACCGGTTATTGGTCTCTCCAGAGTGGGAGGCCAAATTCCCGCTGGTTTTGCTACGGGCGGAAACTGCTATTGGATCTGATCGCACCCCTTTGTTGTTGGATTCAGGGGAGGAAGATTTTAAGCGCTTCCCCCCGGTTTTTCTATGAGACATCCTGGTTGGCCACACCAGAGTTTAAGGAGATGTTGTGGGCTAAGTGGGAGGGGTTTGCAGCCCAAATCCATAGCTGGCGAGGGCCGGTGGACTTTTGGCATTCAGAATCCTTATCTCTGAGAATGTTCCTTAGGGGTTGGGGTGCCAATCAAGGGCAGCACCAGCGGGCGCTGAAACTTGAAATGTCTAGACAAATCCAAGCGTTGGATACTCAAGCCCATGGGCCGGGTCTAGACGAGGACGACTAGGCCTTTAGGTACACGCTGGAGGAACAACTGTTGTAGTGTTTCTGCGTTGAGGAAGAATATTGATGCTAGCGGGCGCCAGAACAGGTTGCTGCAGGGCGACGCAAACACGGCGTATTTCCACGCGTTTGCCAAAGGCCGAAGGCGCAAGTGTGCGATCTTTAGCCTGGAGACACTATAGGGTGTCGTGACGGCATATAACCAAATCCCTAAGCACAACTACGACTTTTACAGAGGCCTGATGGGGGCGGAGGATCAAGAATTGTGGTTTTTGGCCCCCACACCGTGGGAGAGCGGCTACTTGGCCTCGAGAGAAGAGAACGAGATGTTGACGCGGGCCTTCTTCATGGAGGAACTCGAGGAGGTGATAAGGACACGAAAACTAGCACATCCCGTGGCCATATGGGTTCCCGGTGGCATTTTTAAGTGCTTTTGGACAGAGCTCAAGTCACTTGTGTTGTCTACTCTCAATGGGTTCATCCTCGGCACCGTGGATATCTTGAGGTTGAACTATGGCATCCTTACTCTGATCCCCAAGGTCCAAGGTGATGTGAATGTGCGACAACACAGACCTATCACCCTGATCAATGTACTGTTTAAGCTAGTCTCCAAGGCAGTGGCTAGGAGATTGTCCCCGGTAGCCCATAGAATCATCAGCCATGTTCAAACTATGTTCATTAAAAGGCTTACTTATCCTGGACGGCCCTCTGGCTCTGCATGATATTATCCACGAGCTCAAGTCGAAGAATTTCTCTGTCGGTCTTCTGAAATTAGACTTCGAAAAAGCATATGACCGGGTGAGTTGGTCCTTTGCGGGAAGTGCGCCTCAAGAAAGGCTTTATTCCTCTCTAGTGCAAGGTCATGCAATTGGTCTCGGGAGGGCATACGGCAATTGCAGTGAATGGTGAGGTGGGCATGTATTTCTAGAACAAGGGTGGGGTCCGCCAAGGCGATCCCCTATCGCCTCTCCTATTCGATTTTGTGTTGGATGCACTTGATATGATGATATCCCGGGCCAGAGCTGCTGGGCACATTGCGGGAGTGGTTCTCCACCTATGTCCCTGTGGGGTTTCGCATCTGCAATACGCGGATGACACGATGATTATGATCCTAAACACACAAGAGGGGCTTGCTAACCTGAAATTTCTACTCGTTTGGTTTGAACTTATGTCGGGCATGAAGATCAACTTTCACAAGAGCGAGGTCATTATCATGGGAGGTGGGGAGGGTCAACAGGATAGAGTGTCCAACCTCCTAAATTGCCAAGAAGGATCCTTCCCATTTACATATCTTGGTTTCCCGGTAGCTGACCTTGAGCTGGTGGTGGCAAAGTAGGCTTCATGATGGAGTCGTGGTAGGGAAAGTTCATGTCATCGGTTGCATGTCTTATACTAGTAGACTCATGTCTGTCCAACATCCTGATGCATATTATGGGTTAGTTCGTCCTCGCTGATGGTACACATGCGGGCTTTGATAAGCACCGGAAAAGGTTTTTCTGGGAGGGGAAAGGAAACAAGCACAAATACCATATGGTTGCGTGGGACAAAATTTTCCGGCCCAAGGACCAGGGCGGCCTTGGGGTTTCCAACTCCAAACTTCTGAACAAGGCCCTTCTAGCCAAGTGGATTTGGAGGTTTCTCTCGGGGGCAGAGGATAATAGCCTTTGGGCTATGCTGTTTAGGGTCAAGTACCCTGGATCCCAAGATTTCTTTGGGTCTACCCCTGTGGGGGGTTGTCCCAAGTCTACCATAGATTGCACGAGATTAAGGAAGATTTCCATTTGGGAGTGCCTTTAGTCTTGGTAATGGCCAACTTATTCGGTTCTTGACTGATCATTGGACGGAGGTGGGTCCTCTGAGTACCAGGTTCCCGAGCCTTTTCGCAATTGCTTTGAGGCTTTAGGCCCTTATCGCGCGCATCTTCATGTGGGCTCGGGCTGGGACTTAAGGTTCAAGAGATGTTTTGGCCAACAACAACAACAACAACAGTGGAAACTGCTTGGGGAGTAGAATGAGGGGTTAGCACCCTCCCTAGAGCGGGACGGGGTGGCCTGGGCGCTGGAGAATTCGTGTGTGTTCTCTACCAAATCAATGTATGGGGAGCTGGTGTAGGTTAGAGTGCCTATACCTGTACCAGATATTTGGCAAGAAACGGTTCCTGTCAAAATCAGAATCTTCCTCTGCCAGTTGGCTAGGGATAAACTCCCATCGAATATTCAGACTACGTTGTGCCACGGTCCTTCTAATGGGCAGTATGCCCTTTGTGAGGAACCGGAGGATGTGAATCATATCGCGTTTAACTGTGTGCTAGCTCGCTTTGTGTGGAGTGGGCTTCGGGATGTCCTCCAAGTTTCCTTGAACCCCTCCTCGTTTCAAGAAATGTTAGACTTGCTTGCTTCTTTTGAGGGGTGCTGCGGGTCATGTGTGTCGATGTGAGTTCGGGTTTGTGGCTTATTCGTAATAAGTTCGCAATAGAGTACAAATTCCCTAACCAGCATGCTGATTGTATCTTCAAAATTTTGATCCTTCTGCAACACTGGAGACCACTACTCAAGGCTGAAGCCGCACTGCCGCTGGACAGGCTGATCGTCTCGCTTAAGCTGTCACTCAACGCGACGAACTAAGGATTCACTGAAGCTCCCTTCTGGCCGTTGTTGTCGGTGTTTGTTTTGATGCCACTCCCTTTATCTCACGTCCTCTTCAGGCTGGGATGTAATATTTCCGTACTTCCCCTAGCTTCCCCTTGTGTGTTGGGTGTGGTTATTGTTGTTAGCACATGCGAGCCTTCCGTGCATAAGTGTAAGGAGTAGCAGGAAGTTAACAGTAAAACAACAATTCAAACATGATCGGAACGAAAAGAAATTAGTAGTTCGATTAGAACGCATACCTCGAGACAAATAATCAGAAGGCGAGCCTAAAGGAAACAGCGGTACAGGTACATGGTTATCACCATCAGATGAAGCATCGTCATAGGACGTGTCTGAATCGGACGCATGGTCAACAGGACATTGTTCAGCAAATGCAGTAGGAACGGGACGAACACGATAAACCGATCCCAACGCCAAAGATGATTCAGGCGGCAAAGGAACCCACGGGCTAAAAGAAGGCTGCCCCGACGGAATATCAACAATAGATGCCGCAGAAGTGGAGGTACCACCAGGGCCAACCATCGAAGATGAACCAGCGAACTCAGCAAAAGGCATCAGGCCAAAATCATCATCAGAGGAATCAACATCATACTGGCCCATAGACATAGCTTGATCCAACGAAAAAAATCAAACATTGTAGGCCCGATAGCACCTACAGAGAAAAGACGCTAAGAATCACACGTAAAAAATAAAAAGGATCACACACAAGCAAATACATGGAAGAAAATTGAGAGGACAATACACCCACCTCGATTAGTTGAGTCAATAACAGGGCACGCAAAACCAGCAGGATCATCAACGGCCACCTCAACGGGACGCTTGCCACGGCGAATTTCCCTCCGGCGCTACATCAAGCAGAGATAAAGACACCGAAGCAACGGACGGTAACACCGAAGCAGCAAGTACATGATGATCACCCTCAGTAGAAAGAAACCTGGGAGGCAAATCATGCAAACAAGCGATGGTTCATCAACCATAGAATCCACAGACCCATGATCAGCGGGAAGCTCTCCCAAGAACGAAACGCAACCACACGGCCGGCGCGGACACGTCACATGCAATGCCCTCGGCGGAAAGGCCGCATCAGAAGCACGTCTGCTCTGCAAAACTGGCGGCGGAATCACCGACGGGCGTCACCTCGAGCGAATCAGAAGGTCGGTGGCGTGCCTGATGCCGAGAACCGCTTCGAGAAGAAGCAGGACGCGAAGGCATCTGTCACGCAGTGAACGAAGAAGAGCAAGAAGAAAAATCTGCACGAACTAACAATGTAAACCGTAAGAAGCAGGAAGCAGAAAAGATAGACATGCGGAAAGATTGGAGGAAGAACCATCACTGAGGAGCATCACCGAGGAGAAGAAACCGCTCGTAAAGTAGAGGAGCGACAGAGCGGGTACGAAGAAGAGCGACGAATCTGGCACAAGTAAAGGAGAAACCACAGGAAGAGAAAAGAAGGCAGTAGTAAAGCGGCGAACCCACCGGTAAAGAAACAAAACGGAGACACGCACGCCCGCACGGAGCACAGATGTCTCTGCAACAAAGCAGACCCACCGAATCCAGGAGGTGGCTTCCAAATAGGGAAAAAGAACGAAACTGTGGATGGTGGGCCACAACGAAGGAGAGCTCGGAAAAACGGTTGGCTTTCATATATAGGTAGATGTCTAACCTTTGTTGTATTGTGTGTGTAGTCCATGGCTTTTTGGGTGTGCCACAACAATGTTTCAACCGAGAACAAGTGTTGCGGTTTAAGCTTGATATGTTGGAGGAGCAAAAGCAAACCAACGATGCACTCAGAAGGTCGTGAGCTCCTCGCTCCCGCTGAGATCCACGCCGCCGGCCACCCGGCCCCGGCGTCCACAAAACCCGCCGGCTGCCACTCCAGCAACGACGCCCACCCACCAAGACCGCTGGAAGCCACTTTGGCGCCGACGTCCATGGACTCCTCGTCACCACCGCCCGGCTTCCCGCTACGAGACATGTACACGCCGGCGAGCCCGGCCTCGGCGTCGTCTTCGGCGAGTTTGGAGAGAGACCATGTGTCGGGCCTCGGGATCTTCGGTGGTTCAGCGCGCTTGGTGGAGGGAGGAAGGAGGCAGGAGGCACCTGCGTTCGGATCCAGAGGCCAGGCAGGAAGAGGCGGCGGCGCAGCTCCTGTGCCGCTGCAGCAAGGCTGGGAGGCTCCAAGACCCTCCAACAAAGCGATGTGGAGGCGTCGCCTCGAGAGCAGGCAGGTGGCGGGGCCGTCTAGGCTGGTGGTGCCGGAGATGTGGGGCAGATGCTTTCGCTGCCTCAGGTGCAAAGAAGGGCACCCGAAGTGGAAGTGCGAAAATGAGGTCGTTTGCATCAGGTGCGGGGAAGAAGGACATGAGGCTTTCCGGTGCGTGTGGCCCAGGAGCCCCTCGTCGGAGGATGAACTCAGCAGGGCGGCGCTTGCCAAACGCGCTTGCCGAGTTCCGTCGCCTAGAAGACTAGAAGGGTACGAGCAGGGCCGGCAAGCCTGGCCCCTTGCAGGAGGCGGGCGGCAGACAGCAGCGCGGTGGGGAACAAGTTGGTCCGTCGGAGCAGCGACATGACCGAGATGAAGGGATCGCAAGGGCACCTCCAGCTCCGCGTGCTCCAATCAGGCGTGAGGTGGCGAGGGCAGGCGCAGGGAAGGCTGTGTTGCGAGACGACCAGAGTTTGGTGCAAGCAGAGGTCGAGTCGGATGAGGCCCCGGTATGCGTGGTACAGAGATCGGCAAACCTGAACGACCTAGAGGGCCGGCTTCGGTTTGCCATGGTGGCTAACGTTGGGGGGAACAGGCCTATGGTCCAGAAGGAGCAGGTCCTGGACGCGCTCTGGGCACGCGCGGAGGTGCCATCGGCGGAGGTCACAGTGCATGACTTCGCGCCGGAGGATTTTCTGGTGGTCTTTGCTTCGGCGGCACACAGAAACAGGGTGGCGGCGTTGCCGTGCATGGAGTATGCCGGTTTCACGCTGTACTTCCGTCAATGGTTCCGGCAAGCTCAGGCAGTCAGGGGATCGCTGGACTCCAAGGTAGACCTGGTGACTGAAGGGATCCCGCCTCACGTCTGGGATCTTGAGGTTGTAGAAGCTTTATTAGGCAGGACATGTTCGGTCGTTGCGGTGGTGCCGGAGACTCGGTCTCACGAGGACATGTCGATGTTCCGGCTCTCTGCGTGGACGTCTAACATGGAGAGTATCCCTGTGGCAAGAACCTTGGTCGTGCCGGAGCCGCCGGAGCAAGAAGGAACACCATCGCTGGCCAGGAGTTTCTATGATGAGTCGTTAAGCCCGCGCACACCGAGAGCAAGGACGCAGTTGGCAACCTTGAAGTATAGGACTCTGATCCACGTCGCGAAGGTGGAGGAGATGGAAGTCTCGGAGAGGTAATGGATCTGGCCAGGGGCTTCCTCAAATTCTGATCAGAGTGGGCTGCCGGAGGGGCCGGAGGGCGGCGGCGCTGGCGGCGGGGAACGCCGTTGGGTGGCGAGGGCGAAGAGTTGGTCACGTGGCGTTCCAGATCGACGTGGGGCCAGTTTTCAGGTGGGCCACCGTGCCAGGCAGGGCGCAGACTAGAAGCTGCCTGAGATGAGGGTCCCAATCGCAGTGTCACAACGGGCTAAGCCTCGGATGCCAGTTGCAGTTACGATTCAAATGAGACCAGGGTTGGTGGAGGAACCTGCCGCGCGCACTGTGGTCGGGCTGGCCAAAGCAGTACAGCAGCTTGGGCAAAGCATCCCTCCGATTTGTCCTGTGGTGGACGTTGCAGAGAGAGAGACAGCGGACGGCGCAGCGGCCGGTGCAAAGTCTGCACGACCAGCCATTCACAGCACACCATCGCAAAAGGAGACGGTCGTTCCCACTGGCGACCCGGTCAAAAGTGGAGAAGGCGTTGTGGACCTCTGTGTGCACCCGGGTCCCAAGGCTGGGGGACAAAAGCTGAGCTTCGTTCCCAAGGGGAAGCAGTTAGAACAGGAAGTGGAGGATCAGCCTCGGATCGGGGGGAGGCCTACTTTTGAGGCATGCAGCACGTCAACGCCGTGCATGGGCCAGGCTACCACGGAGACATCGGATTCTTCGGAACAGTTCGTACAGGTGTCACTCTCGGAGAGCTCGGAGTATGGGGAAAATTTGAACCAAGAGGACAGCGTGTTGGCGCGGGCGGGAAGCGGCGAATTGGAGAAGGAGAGTAGCACACATGAGCATCTGGGCCTGGGGATGGGTGAGCCCACTGGGCTGATTTCAGAGGAGCAAAACCTAGAGACACAAGACATTTCCCATAACCCTGCACCATCTGAGGTTGCGGCAATGAGGAAGTTGCGCACCTTCTGTGCCTCGATCATCAAGGCACTGGCGCCACCGCTGCTTCGCGAGGTGGAGGCTGCTAGCAAAGCGAACACGGATCCCATTCCGTGCACTCCCAGGAGGAACACAAGAAGTGGTCAGACCCCGATGATTAAAACCAGCACTGAACTCAAAAGCCGCAAGGCAACCGCCGCGGATGCGGTGCTCCTCAAGGCTCTAGGCATTACACTAGCAGAGCTAGCAGTCAGTGAGGAACACATGGACATGTTCCAGGGGCTATTTGATTCACCGCTCTGAGTGAAGCAACTTAGAGTGATGGTATCCATTTTTGGCAAGGTGTTTCCAGCCTCCTTTGAGCCGCACCCGGTGTGTCAGCTAGTAGGAGTGGCATAGCCACACATGTGCATGCTCGGTGTTGGTGTTGTCGCGTCTCTTTAAGGATATACGCCTAGAGATCCTTGACTGGAATGTTCGAGGTTTGAATGATCCGGCAAAATGGAGTGCGTTGAGGGAATTCATAGCCACCCTGCGCGTGAGCATAGTTTGTCTCCAGGAGACGAAGGTGGATGTAATGGACATCTTCTTTGTTATGCAATGTCTTGGGCCGGCTTTTGACGGCTTCGTCTACTTGCATGCATCGGAAACTTGGGGGGGTATCCTCCTTGCTTGGGATTCCTCGGTGGTGAGTCTGAATAATGTCAGCTATGACACTTACGCGATTACAGGGGAAGTTACGGATCATGAAAACAGGAAATGGTGGCTCACGACGGTGTACGGACCGCAGTCCACGGAGGACAAGATTGCTTTCTTAACAGAACTGAGAGAGAGGAGATCTCTATGCCCGGGTCCGTGGATAGTACTAGGAGACTTCAACGTGATCATGAACGCGAGGGAGAAAAACAACAACAACCTCGACCACTCTATGATGTCCAGGTTACGGGGCTTCGCGCAAGAGCAAGAGCTCAAGGACCTGTATATGCATGGGAGGATCTATACGTGGACTAATGGGAGGGACACGCCAACGATGTCACGAATTGACAGAGCCCTTGTGTCAGTCAACTGGGACTTATTGAATCCGGACGTGATCATGCAAGCCTTATCTTCCTCGATGCCGGATCATGCACCTTTGCACATAACTCTGAATGCATCGGTGACACCAAAGAGGAGGTTCAAATTCGAATCTTTCTGGGTCAGACTAGAGGGCTTCCAAGAGGCGATGAAGGATGCTTGGGTGTGCGACCCACGGATAGTGAATCCTTTCCGAAGGTTGGATGCCCTATTCAGGAATTCAGCGGAATATCTGCAAGCGTGGGGTCAGAGGAGAGTTGGTAACGTGAAGCTCAAAATTGCGATGGCAAATGTCATTATTTTCAGACTATACGTTGCACAGGAGAGGAGGGATCTTTCGCTGGGAGAATTGTGGCTGCGCCATGAACTTAAACTTTCAGTACTCGGGCTGGCATCGCTCAAGCGTACGATTGCACGGCAGCGATCGAGAATACGGTGGATCAAGGAGGGGGATGCTAACACGCGGCTTTTCCATGCGTTCGCGAAATGTAGGCGCATCAAAACATTTATCCCGGCCATTAACCTGGGAGAGGAGACGGTCACTTGCCCAGAGCGGAAGGTGCAGATATTCACAGAGGCGTACGAAAACCTGCTTGGGAAAATTCAGAATAGGGAGCACACAATAAATCTGGACAAACTGGAAGTGCCGCACATCGATTTTGAGGGTCTAGATGACATGTTCTCAGAAGACGAAATATGGGCAGTGGTGCAGGAATTGCCGACGGATCGTGCGCCGGGAACTGATCGTTTCACGAGAGGATTTTACCAAGCGGCCTGGCCCATAATCAAAGGAGGCATCATGAATGGCTTGATGAAATTAGCAGTCGGCGAAGGGAGGGGTTTTGCACGACTAAACCGAGCTCTAATAACCCTAATTCCAAAGAAGCAGGATGCGTGTGAGATCGGCGACTTCAGGCCGATAAGTCTCGTGCACAGTTTCTCCAAGTTGTTCTCCAAAATCATTGCGAAGAGGCTGAGACCGAGGATGGGAGACTTGATAAGTGCAAACCAGTCTGCCTTTATTAAAGAGCGCAATTTGCATGATAATTTCTTGCTCGTGCGACAGGTGGCAAGGAAGATCCATCAGCGAAAGCAAAAAGGGGTTTTGCTGAAATTGGATATCTCCAGGGATTTTGATGCAATGTCCTGGAGTTTTTTGTTTGAGGTTCTTCAGAAAATGGGATTTAATCAGGTGTTCCTCAAGTGGATCAGCATCTTACTAGCTACAGCAAATACAAAAGTAATGTGAATGGGATCCCTGGAGATAGGATTGTGCACGTGCGTGGGCTTAGACAGGGCGATCCCACGTCGCCGCTGTTATTCGTGATGGGGATGGAGGTTCTTACAGCGGCAATCGTGAAAGCGGTGCAGGAGGAGCTGCTCCAAGGTCTGGCTGGCATCTCGCCATTACAGCGTGCCTCAATCTACGCAGACGACGTAGTCATCTTTGCCAGGTTGGAGGTACAGGACCTGGAAGTGATCAAACAGATCCTGAGGATTTTTGGTGAAGCATCGGGACTGAAGATTAACTACAGAAAAACCACGGCTACAGTCATTCGACCGGAGGAGGGAGATGAGGATCGAGTCAGTAACATCATGGGATGTCAAACGATGAGACTCCCAATCAGGTACCTAGGGTTACCACTAGCATTGCACCCCCTCACAAAAGCGGAGCGGCAACCTTGGATAGACAAAGTGATCGAATTTGTCCCGGGGTGGCAAAGGGGGCTGATACAGCGAGCAGGTCGGCTTGAACTGATCAAAACGGTGATAATGGCTAAGCCAATTCACCTAATGTTAGTGGCGGATGCACATGCCTGGGCACTTGAGGAGATCGAAAAGTGGCTACGCGCTTTCTTCTGGGCGGGCAAAAAGGAGGTTAATGGGGGGTAATGCCTTGTGGCATGGAAGGCAATTTGTCAACCCCTGGAGTATGGCGGCCTTGGTGTTAAAGATCTAAAACTGCAGGGCCTTGCTTTGCGCACGAGGTGGGAATGGCTGAGGCGAACAGACCCGAGAAGACCATGGCAGGGTTTACCAAGGATTAAGGACTCAGGAGCTGTGGAGGTGTTTGATAGTTTGATCAAGGTGGTGGCAGGCAAGGGCGATGAGGTGCTCTTTTGGTCGGACAAATGGATCGATGGCAGGTCCGGGAGCGATATTGCGCCACTGATTGTTGCAGCGGTACCGACAAGGCGTAGGAACACGAGGATTGTGTTGGAAGCTATGGTGAATCAGCGCTGGATTCTGGATGTGTCAGGAGAGGTGGATGTGGTGGGCTACAGACAGCTGATTAATCTGTGGCTTGCGACGGGAGCGGTGGATCGAGATGAACATGAGGAGGACAAGTTCACCTGGCTGGCGTCCCCCTCGGGAGTTTACTCCGCAAGGTCTACCTATGCCAGGCTGCAACAAGGGGGATCAAAGACGGGATGGCTAAACCAATCCGGAGGTCATACGCAACACCTAAGTGCAAGATCTTCTGTTGGTTGGCACTACGAAGGAGGCTATGGACTGCGGATAGACGAACCCGTCATGGGCTGCAGGAGAGGACTGACGAGTGTTTCACTTGCCTTCAGGAGGAAGATATCGTGGATCATATTCTAGTGGAATGTTCGTACGCGAAGGAGGTCTGGTGGGGGTGCATGCAGGGCATGGGCATACACTTGAGAGAGCCGCAGAACACCAGCTGTTTTCAGGCTTGGTGGGAGCAGTCGAGGAGTCAGGTTCATACTAAGGACAGGAGAAGGTTTGACACCTTAGTTATCCTCTCAGCTTGGAGGCTCCGGAAACAACACAACGCCCGCGTATTCAGCAATCTAAGGGAGCAAGTGACTCCAGGAGTCCTAGTAGGGATGCTTCGTGGTGAGTTTCAGGAGTGGGAGGGAGTTAGGAGAGGGAGAGGAGTTGGTGTTTCAGATGACGCGAGAGAGTAGTTTTCAGGTTTTTTGGTGGGTGGGGTGTTGAGTGTGGTGTTTCTGATTCGGTTGTTTCGACAACCGTGTCAGCACTTGTAATTGGTTGTTCTCCCTTCTATATGAATAAGGTATGCCTTTGGCATACTCTATAAAAAAGTACTCCATGGCTTTATTAATTTAAGGGAATTCCTATTTCTCAGCTAGCTGGGAAATTGCTTACAGCCCAGTTAGCTCCCGGTCCGTCCGATCCCCCACGCGCGGAGATCCGTGTGACTTTTTTCGGCCAGTTTGTTTCGTCGCGTGTTGCTGCGCCGTTTTCTGTCCGGCCTTTTTGTGTGCGCGGGTTTGTTTTTTGTTTGGGCCAAATTTTGGGCAGGTCAGGTGGGGCTTGTTTCAGCCAATATGTTTTTTGCGCGTGTTGCTGGGCCCTTTTTGGTCCTGCCTTTTGTGCGTGCATGATTTTTTTTGTTTTTGCCCACTTTTGGACATATCAGGTGGGGCTAGTTGGATTTTGTATTTTTTCGTTTGGATCCAGAAAAACTTTAAATTTGTGTGGATCCTTTTTTTGTGCTGTGCGGGGGATGTGGAGGGTGAAGGTTGGCGAGGTGTGCGCTTTTTTTCTTCTGTCTGTGCGAGATGAAAGTTAATTTTCCAGGGTTTTCTTGCTTTCTTTTATTGTTTTTAGCATTTTTTTAACTTTTCTGATTTTTTCTTCTATAACTTTTTGTGCAAGTGATGCCTCTTCTAACCTCCCACGCATATGACTTCCCCTTCTTCTCTTCCGATGATAAAATGGAGTCAGTTACAACTAGGGCTAGTTGTAACTGAGTGATTTTGGTGTCCCATTTTCTGTTGTCGTTGAATATAGGGGCGGAGCTGTATGTGCTCACCCTGATGCACAGGCATCAGGGTCAAAAAAAAATGTCTTTATACTTTTGTCAAAAAATCAGCTTGTGCACCACCTTACACCATGAAAAATGCACTGGGTGACAAAAAACTCGACATGCAGAGAGCGCCATGCACTCCAGTGAACCAGGGTTGGCGTCGGTCCAGCTCCGCCCCTGGTTATATATAGTTGCAACTCTACACGTAACTGACATATCTGTCTTCCCCTCATCCGAACTATAAAATGGAGTCGGTTGCAACTCAACACGCAACTTGATTTTTATTTCAATTTATGGTTTGTAACCGACATTTCAAAATGAACCTCCCGTGTAACTGTAGATGGAGTCAGTTTGCAGATATATACACTTATCTTCTTTTAGTCGTAAATTGACATGCTCATTTCAGTTGTAACTCGACACGCAACCGCTACTCTAGTTGCAATTAGGGTTACAATTGAGATTTTTTTGTTGCAACTCGGCACGCAACTGACGTTTTCTCATTTTGATCCCCACCGACTCTATCTGGTAGTCAGTTACATTTACGGTTATAATTGGGAGATCGAAGGGGGTTCATTTACAACTAGGCACGCAACTGCTACTCTAGTTGTAAAATAGGGGTGGGGTGGTAGCTGCAATTAGGGTTGCAATTGAGATTTTTATTTTTATTTCAGTTGCAACTCGGCACGCAAGTGACTTTTTCTCATTTTTGATCCCCATGGACTCTAGGTGGAGTCAGTTAATTAGAAGATCGAAGGAGTTCCCCAATAAATTTTTCTATTTTTTTATTCAGTTGCAACTAGTCACGTAACCGCTACTCTAGTTGCAAAATAGGGCTGGAGTGATAGTTACAGTTAAGGTTGTAATCGAGATTTTTATATTTTATTTCAGTTGCATCTCGACACGCAACCGATATCCCCGTTACAAAATAGGATGGTAGTTACAATTAGGGTTGCAATTGAGAATTTTTAAAGACAAAAAAAACCAGTACCAACGCATAGATCTCATCTCATCGAGTCGAAGATTTAGAAAGTTGAATCACCAAAAACGGAGTTATGGTTTAAAAGTTATGAGTGTTTAAAAATATGTTTATCCAGCAGGCAAAAACAGAATCCGGAAAAAACAAAACCGGCCGGCCGCTAGCGGCCCACAACTGGGCCGCTGCGCGCCGCACGCGCGGCGCGCGTCAGTATTGGTCCAACAGAGCGGCCCGACATCAGCTAACTGAGAGAGCTAGCTGACCATTAGAGATCCCCTTAATTTAAAGTCGCGCGGTGCCTTCCGTCTAAAAAAACATCTGTTAGCACAATTTATCTTCCGTCTTCATCGGGCAAACAGCGGTTTGCCATCTTGCACCGGTACTGATGGACTTCTGCATTAGTTACACGGTTCTCAGCTACGCTCACCATCAACACGAGTTACGAACTTGGGCACTAAAAGGTATCAAATCTCCCACTTGACTGTTACAGAAGCAACCAACTTCTGCAATCTACAAACTGTCATGAGCTACACAACTGAAACACCCAAATATTTCCAGTGTAATTTTTTTCTCTAGTATCGACGGCCACCTCCAGTCGACAATAGCACCTTCGTGGGCTTCTTGCCCTTCTTTCCGACTCTATTTGGACTAGGCATCTCCATATTGCTGTCAGCGGCTGCTCCAGTGGAGGATAAGATGCTGGCAAAGGACAAGGAAGACGTTGCTGCCGGCCCTGGACATCCAGCAACGAAGTTATATCAGGATTTTATTGGTCATGTCATAGTTTGGTACATGTAGAATACCGGATATGGTGAGGCGTACCTTGGTCCCTTTTGCTTCCATTTTTTTCAGCCATGTCACCAGTTTCAGCTCTTAGAGGAGGCGAGTCTTGTGCAGATGCAAAACCAAGCCGTGTGACATCTGAGAAAAGTTTTCTTTCACTGGCTGGTGGACTCATTGGTGGCCCAGCATTGTTTCCAAGAGCTTAAGAGAATATAATAGTAAGGCATCAGTAGTAAGCAAAATAAGACATTTGTTCTACAAAAGAACAAAATAAGGTATCGATCAAACATGTAAAAATAATGGAATATTAGAAACCAAATAGTATTATGTAGTAGAAGTAAGAAACTTGTGGTCTCCAAACTAACGTAACCCATGATGCCCTGCCGGAGTTATCAGTCATGATACACAAAAGTAAGTTTCAAATTTACCTTCAAAGTCATCCAGAGAGAACATAACATCGCTGTGACACTGAGAGAAATTTGTATGTTCAAAACGCATAGCAGATGCCTGCACAGCAGCAGCTACTTCTGCCTTCACCCTGTCGCCTTCTTCCTAAAAAACAGTAAGAATGTGCTTTGCATAAGACGTCTAAATTTTTTAGCTCTTATTCCTCATAAACATGAACATATTATTTTCCATTTCAGCAGTAGCCCAGGATTTTGGGGGTATGAGTCTGAAGTTTTCAAAAACAATAAGCATAATGAACTATCCGTACATGCCATTGCAAAGATATTTAATACGGAGTAGTAATGTGTCACTACAACGAGTTCATCTATGCAGTAGCAAAAATCAAAAACGAATTTTAGCACTATAATGTCACTCAACAATGGAAAAGGAGATGTTTGCATAGAAAGACCGTCAAATAGCACCCCGAGGCACAAGATGGTGATGATTTCTTAAAAATAACAGCACGAACATCAAGTACTAAGCAATATATCATACCTTTTTGGCAGTTTGCTTCCTCTGTTTCTCACGCTTTTTGATTTCATCCATGAATGGAGCCAACGAGATGGGAGGTAGCATATCACTCAGGTCGATTTCACAGAACTGCATAGTTTATACTACAGAACATGAGAATAGGATAAAAAACAAAACTACTTGACGCATCAAGTTCACCTGGAATGTTGTTGTTAATGAGAAGTGGCTTAAGAAACGATATCGTTTTCTTGTAGCGTCAGTCTGTGTTATAGTTTCCAGCTCCAAGATTTTTCCATTCACACTGTGCAAGTAGGTGGACCAATAACATTAGCATACATAGTAACACTCACAACCCATACAAAAACATCTCCAACCTGAATCTTGTAACGTCTAAACATAAAAAATAATTCCGTGCACATATACAGACAACACAATCTACAAGTACAAAGTAACACTTTTTGATTCGACCAAAGAAGAACATAACTTCCACAAACATCAAGCTCTTCATTCTACTAGTTAAGAGACGTCACAAAGTAAAATACAACCGAGACATGTATTCACGTCAAAAGTTGCATAGGTCATTCAGATAAATTCTAGTGGCAGACATAGATGCACAAATATGATAACATTGGCAGGATGAATTAACAATAGTAGGAAATAGGCTATAGCCGAATTGCTACCGCTGGCGCATCAAAACAATGTACCCCAGTGGTATTACAGCTGGCGACAAAATAATTTGTACGCCAATGGTATTTTTGTTGCCGCTGGCGTACACAAAAATTTGTGCTCCAACAATAGTTATAGGCCGAGTAAAGCTGGGGACCACAAACAACCGCTGACGAACGTTTTTGGGTGTGCACCAGCGATAAATGTATACCGCTGCCAAACCACATTCTGTGTTCGCCAGCGGAATGACTTACCTTTTCGCGCCGCATAACCCCATCCACGCTGCACACCGCACACCCCACCATTTCTCTCTCTTCCTTATCTCTTCTGCTCTCAATGCCTCTCTCTCTCTGGCTGCACCAACCACCCACCACACGCTGCGTACCGCACACCCCACTTCTTGCTCTCTCTTCCTTATCTCTTCTGCTCAACTTCCACCGCCACCTCTCCCGCAAGCGCTGGCCGCCGCCTCCCTGCTGCCATGGCCTTTTGCGCCTCAGGCCACGACACCGCGCACGCCCTGCGGCTCCCGCCACCACAGCCTTGGCGCACATGCTGAAAGCTCGGCACCGGTACATACTAGTGGTGCAGTACTTACTAGTGGCGCACGAGCAGAAATGCTCGCCAGTGGTAAGTTCTATACTGCTGGTGCACAAATTGGTTCGCTAGCGGTAGCTACTACCACTGGCGGGGTACTGCTGGCGGACACGTGTTCGTCAGCGGTAGCGAAAAAACGTTCGCCAGCGGTAGCGTTTTTCCTACTAGTGTAATATCAAATGAACACCATGTGACTCACCTGCCAAATGTTGGCAAGAATTGGCTTGCCAATTATCTGGCCAAGGAAACAATCCTCCACGCTCACTTCACCAACTAAAATTTTGGCAAGACAAACAAATCAAGACAAGAATCTGATGGCAGCCAATTATTTGGCACGGCTAGTTTGGGTACTAACCAACACACACTAAAATACTTCTCACTTCTAAATTACACTGCCTGAACTTGTTAGAACACTAGAGCATTGTTAGCCAAAATGTTCAACTAAAATTCAATACATAATACCCAGTACTCCATACCTCTCTGGTATGGGGCCAGGCACAGGAACAAGGTACAGTTCAATGTCATTTCGTCGAACAGCTTATGTGCGTCCTACCTGGTGTTTTTCCCAAGAAAATCCCATATTAAACCATTTCAAGGGGTTTGTTACAAAAATATTAACGGTGTCAGTTAGTTGCAAATGTGCACCTGAAGCTCAAGTTTTGTGACACAATTGTCTATTTTTCAAGTTTTGTGACTTAACTGCACCAACTACACAAGTTCTGTGACCGCCAGTGCCATTTACTCATTGTTGCACAACAAAGTGATGACAACGCCTAGGATTCCAGTATTTTGGAATTCGGAAATAAGGAAGAATCTAGTAACCTACATTACCTTGGTGGAAGCATATCATAAGACCCAAAATGGTTTAGAAGGCATTTCATGTTCAACGGATGAAGAATTAGGTGTTGACCATCAAACACCTGTAACAATATATTGCACATCAAATTTTATGAAAACACCTAACCTTGAGCACTGGGAGAATCACCAACAGTCACAATATGACACAAACCTGGTAAAATATGTATGAGTTTTGTTCACTCGGCTGAATGGTGGCAGCACATCTCTCTTCCATTTTGGGAGGCACTCCCTCATTAGTGGCATTAGATTGGTGTGCAACTGAAAGCCCTGAAACACCAGCGATAATATCTCCATCTGAAACAGTGGAGAGTTTCTGTGCACTGTTCAGGCCCAAAGTCCTCTGATTATCAGAGTTCTTCGATTTCTTACTAGACACAGACGAGAAGCTATCCTTTGGAGGGGCCCTGCTACTGTGGTTCCTGTACTCAGACCAATATTTCATCCTTTCTTCGAGTTGATCCAAAGCAGCAGAAACATATGGAAGATTCTCCAAGTCATCAACAAGGCCTAGGTCAGCCCTGTGCAACCACATACTGAGATCTGATTTTGCCTCTCTAACAGTGAGCTCAACATCAGATGTCAAAATGAACTTGGAGAAAACATCAGCAGCATTTTCATCTACAGAAGAATATCCACTAGATAGATTCCACATAGACGGACTGAGCGAATTTTTTGACCTCCCCAGAAGAGTGAATGTCGCACTGTTACCAACATGGAAATGCTGAAGTTGAGTAACAAAGATGGTATTCAACTCCTTCGCTGATATCATCATGAAACATAGTGGACACTTCTTCCAACATTCACCTCTGTAATCCTCTTTACCCATTAACAAATAACGCAAAATGCATGGAAAGCAATATATATGACCGCATGATGTAATCTGTGGGCACAATGGGCTTTCTAGGCAAATGGGACATCGCACTTCGGAAGGGCTACAGTATCTTACACAGATTATATCTTCCCACTGGAGCATCTTATCAGGATCCATTGAATCGATTTGAAAATTTCCAGTATCCAAAACAATAAACTTAAAATTTGCTTGGAGGAACAAGTCCTTGTTGTAAGGTTTAATCTTTCTTTGCCTTCTCGGTGTATATATTCTAGGGCCACGAGGCTGCTGTCGAGAAATAGGATCATAATGGAAATTCAGAAGATAATTGGCATTCACAGCCTGATTCTTTCTAGAGGCCATCAGAGCTCCATTACCGTGAAGTCCATTAAAATTATGGTGGGAGCCCACCAACTCAAGTTGACCCAAACTCCCCTGTCCAGCAAACGGGCATTCAGAAACATTGCCATCCTCTTGGGTATATGGATCATTATCTTCACCAGATATTCTAAATCCAACTACCTGGGATTGATTTCATTATCATGGATAAGACGAGAACAGAAAAAAAAATTATACAAGCTGAAAAACAATCAGAGATTCAAATCGTTCAAACACTTTACCTTTTGGGAAGCATCAATAGATTGCCCGGTAACTGAAACAACTGAGTCTACAAAATATGAATCCCGAATGAAAGGTTAGAGATTGGTAAATGGTAAGGCATATCATGAAAGAAAGACAACGCACATGTCATGTAGCCTTGGCTAATCTTTTCTAACATGACGTCTATTTTATCCAACATGTAAGGGGACACTGCTACACAATCGAAAGAATAATCTTAAAAGTTAAAACAATGTACTACCAAGTTGTTTTCTTATATATCTAAATTATAGAAGTCTATAAATTTACTCAAAGTTACTTATGCTTTTAATAATTTCTAGCCTAATCCAAAGCTAGTTAAAACCTCTATTAAATCTATGTTACTACAGTGAAAATGAAATATGGTGTGTTATCCCACAATTAAAATCAAACCGTAATGAAACCATGGTATAAACTTGACCACGAGTTAAGCCCGAATTTTTGTTACTTGTGTCCATCTAACGACCCAAAAACCTTGGGTGCATTCGGTGCACAGATTGCTCCATTTCACTGGATAGGTTCTCTACACTAAGCAGCATAATGTCCATATGAAACTAAAAGTTCAATATGCTAGCATTAAAGTTTGCAAACTTCAGTCCTTTGCTCATGGAGAAGCATATTGTGTGTGTTGGGGGTGGAGGGGCTTCTAGTACCCAAGCGTTGCCCGGCAGCGGCAGCTCGACCCCAGCTAACTAACCCCATACAGATCTACCCGCAACAACACGATTGCACGATCGATGGACGGAATCCAGGGAGAGCTAGCAAGCCCGACAGAAACTCACCGGTGCTTGAGCCGCAATCCCCAGTACCGACCGCGGCGGCGGAAGGCGGCGAGACGGAGACCCGAGGGGAGAAGCGGCGGCCGCGGCGAGGGACGGTGCCATGACGAGGGCTAGGGCTAGGATTCGAGGAGCGCGGCGCGAGCGGGTGGGACCCTCTGGTGGATTCGGTAGGCGAGATGGACATGAACCCTCGCGGGAGCTCGTGGGGGTGCGTTTGGTCGGCGGTGCGAGGAGACGGCGGCACGGGGTTGGAAAAGAGGTCCGGTAGAGTCGTAGAGACGAGGTCAGCGGATTTTAGTTCGCGCACCACAAGGTGTTTTACAGACACCATCTCACTTGGCAAGGAGCTTCGCCACGGATTTGTGGTATTGGCTCGATTCTCTTCAATGACCGCCTTACGTGTCCCCTCCTCTCGGAGTGGTTGACACCTTTCTTACTTCTCTTGAGCTTTCTTATGATCTTTGCTTCAATTGTCTTTGATCACCATTGTCTTATTAAATTTCACCATGTGATCTATCTTCTCTCTCAAACAGTATGCCTCGTGATGAGGACATCCCTGATATTATATATGCACCCGCACCAACTACACCAACTCAATTATAACGACCGATAACTATAGCTCGTGCACGTCAATAAAATCAATATGTACTTTCATTTCTACAAGCTACTCCATATATATATGAGAATATGATGTTGTCTAAAATAGATATGTTTGTTTCTCTTAGAAACGATGGTAGCATGGATGAGGGGGACAAGCTTAGGAGGATCTACGCAAGGAGATGTCAGCAGGAGTGCACATGATGAAGATGTTAATGCTACAGATGAAGATTTCAAGACTTTGAACCCATCGTAATGACGAACGAATTCTTGGACGATTTATCAAGATACCACTCTATTAATTTCGTCCAAAGCCTTCCATAGATGTTGCGCCACCTCGTCTTTTGGGCCAGACCCATGTATTTTCATCATACCCTTTCTTGGATACTTTTAGAGTTCGTATTCATAGGAGAAAATGACTTATAAAGGTTTTTGACCCATCATTATCCTCGGAATGTGTAACGCTCCCGGATTTCCCAAATTAGATTTTGTGTGATTTTCTTTTGCACCAACATGTCATTTCATTTGTCACCTCATTTAATTAAATTGTTGCATTTAAAGTTAAATCACTCACTTTTAAATTCAAATGCAAATTCAAATCATTTACAATGTGATGTTACAATCTTTGTAAATATTAAAAACTAGTTTATTAAAATTGCCTATTTGAAACTAAAAATATTTTGTAAAGTTTTCTTATTCAAATTATTTTTCTATTATTGTTTTAAAATACAAAAACAGAAAAGAAATAAAAGGTAAAAATGCAAAACAGAAAAAACACCTTACTTGGGCCGAAACCTTCTTTCCTTTCCTTTGGGCCCAGCCCATCTCCTCTTATGTCTTCTTCTTCCGTACAAGGAGAAGAGCACATGGCGTGACGCCATGGTGCCCCCACCTCCGCCCACCTTTTTCCCCTCCTTAAGACCTCCTCTCCCACAGCTCCGCAACCCTATCCGCTCTCCTCTCTCCCTCCTCACACGTCACCGCCACCTTCCCCTCTTCTTCTTCTCCTCCTTCTCTGCTTCTTCCTCCTCCACCGAAGAAAAATACCGGCCACCTCACCGTTGCGCCACCGCTCCGTTGACGTCGAAGATCCGCAGAGCCATCCCGGAGCTGCGCCTTGTCATCGTCGACCTCTACCCCAAAGGAATCGGACCGGGAGCCGATGCTGGCGTCGGCCTCGTCCGCGTCTTGCTCGTAGCCAGCGGAGCGTCGCCGCCAAAATTCCTCGCCTCCGGACCTCCTCGGCAAGAACAACTACGCCGAGAACCCCCCACAGTGAGCTACCTTCCGTTCCCCCTCTCCCCTTCTCGAATTAGTGCGGTAGATTGGTGTTAGTTGTAGTTGGGTACTATGCGCTCTCTTATCACTCTCTAACTAGACGGAAGTTGTAGTGTGTCTCTATTAGGTTGTTAGTGCTGCTGCCGCTAAGTCCACCTACCCCATACTTTGGGAGATCTTGTAGAAATTATGCAGGTTGGTTTTGCTTGCCAAGGAGTGCCCTGACCTTTCTTTGGGTTGTGCTTTATGTGCAGTCAACAGGTTTGAAGTCTCACGCCGTTAGCTTGGGAATCCCTCCGGGTTGGGCTAGGCAGGGATATGGCGCCATCGATTATCTTCAGGACTCTTAGTCCAATTTGCATCTTATCCGTAGTCGGATACTATTTTGCTTCCGTTGTCATTTGAATCTTTGTATTGTATCATTCGTATCTTGACTCGTTCGAGTCGTTGTTGTCTATTATATCTTTTGTTATTTTTGTGGATGTATCGGAACTGTTGTAATGTTATCACAATTCCATCCACATAATGCGTATGTTTCGGCGTGCATCGCTTAAATCTACATAGTACCGGTTTTGGGGCGTCACAAAATGGTATCAGAGCCAGGGTTTCGATCTCCTTGTTGTTTCGATACGATTGGTTATCTAAGCAGCGGGTCCGCAAAAGCTTGTAGGATCACCTTGCTAACGTTCGTTGTTTCGATACGTTCTTGTTAGTGGTGTCGAGTTGTTTACAAAGTGGAGCAACAATCCCTTGTTAGTGGTGTCGAGAAGTTCATCTTGGAGCATGAAGACTCGGTAGTTACCCCTCTCTTCTTGTGGTCTCGACGTGGATCGCGGGACGCGATCCCTTGTTAGTGGTGTCGACTGTAACGCCCCGGGATTTCCCAAATTAGATTTTGTGTGTTTTTCTTTTGCATCAACATGTCATTTCATTTGTCACCTCATTTAATTAAATTGTTGCATTTAAAGTTAAATCACTCACTTTTAAATTCAAATGCAAATTCAAATCATTTACAATGTGATGTTACAATCTTTGCAAATATTAAAAAACGAGTTTATTAAAATTTCCTATTTGAAACTAAAAATATTTTGTAAAGTTTCCTTATTCAAATTCCTTTTCTATTTTGTTTTAAAATACAAAAATAGAAAAGAAATAAAAGGTAAAAATGCAAAACACAAAAAACACCTTACTTGGGCCGAACCCTTCTTTCCTCTCCTTTGGGCCCAGCCCATCTCCTCTTCTCTCTTCTTCTTCTTTCGTACGAGGAGAAGAGCACATGGCGTGACGCCATGGTGCCCCCATCTTTTTTCCCTCCTTAAGACCTCCTCTCCCCCAGCTCCATAACCCTAGCCGCTCTCCTCTCTCCCTCCTCGCACGCCGCCGCCACCTTCCCCTCTTCTTCTTATCCTCCTTCTCTGCTTCTTCCTCCTCCACCGAAGTAAAACACCGGCCACCTCACCGTTGCGCCGCCGCTCCGTTGACGTCGAAGATCCGCAGAGCCGTCCCGGAGCCGCGCCTTGTCGTTGTCGACCTCTACCAATATGGAATCGGACCGGGAGCCGATGCGGGCGTCAGCCTCGTCCGCGTCTTGCTCGCGGCCGGCGAAGCGCCGCCGCCAAAATTCCTCTTCTCCGGACCTCCTCGGCGAGAACAACTACGCCGAGAACCCCCCACAGTGAGCTACCTTCCGTTTCCCCCTCTCCCCTTCTTGAATCAGTGCGGTATTCGTCGGATTCGTCCACGTCTCTTCCCAACTCGCCATTGACGGACGAGGAACTGGCCCCTGTTCTTCTCCTCCTCTGTACGTCGCCTCCTCGGGATCATGGGACCCTTTTCTATCAGATAGGAGGGGCTCTTGTACAAAATAGACTTATAAGTAATAACCCCATCGAATCTATCTATATAAAGAGGCAATCGTGTCAGGAAGCGGGTTTTTCTTTGGCCAAAAGGTACTTCGAACTTGGAACGAGCATGAAGAGATTAAGGAGACTTCTTTCTCTTTTGAGTTTTTCTGGCGGACCCGCTCCACTGCTTGTTACTTCAGCACCGCAGCACACACAATCCCGCGGCACACAGACCCCGCACACACGCACGCCCGAGCAAAGACGCCGGTGCGATTCCCTCCGCCGTTGCTCTGTCCCCTGCGTAAACGCTAGCTGGAGACACAACATAAGGAAAAGAGTGGCTACTCTGTCACCAGCACCAATCTGTCCTAGTGGCTAGCGCAGCCGCACCTCACCGCGTCGCTCGCTCGCGAATTCGATCCTCCCTGGGCGCGTGATGAATAAAAAGCCCACCTTTTGTTTCTTTTATCCCTCTGACAGTTGGGTCCCACACGTCAGTGACAGAGGCGCCTGGGAATTTTGCACTGAGCCCCTATGCTCTCTGGTTTCACACCTAAGCCCTCATCGACACTTTTTCCATCACGAACAGGTCCCTACACTTTGCAGTTTAGTCGAGAAACTTAAAATGCTAATAACTTTTATTCTATAACTCCAAATTAAATAATCTTTATATGTTTATCTATTAGAAAAATGCAATGAACATTAATATGCCATTCTTATGCCATGTTGCATCTTTTATTTTAATTGGTTAGTTAAATTGTCCAATGCACCTAAATAAATACATATGTAATGTGCTGGGATACTTAATTATTGTTGCCCCATTCCATTTAAATTGACTAGATCATCTATGTCATGTCTTGCCATGTTAACCAACATTTAATTTGATGAGTAGATAAATAACTTGCACCTAAATATTAATTGTCGGAATCCCGGTTCCGCTTAATTTGGATTAAGTGCATCTCGTATTGCATCTTGCCATGTCATGCATCATCTCATGGTCATGCTGAATCTTTTGCCGTAGTTGTAAGATGCATCTTTTATACTTTCCAGTGTTTGTTCCTTCTTCGCGGATAAGACGTTGATATGTGTGAGCAACGACAAGATCTTCTTCCATGCGGGATTCCAGGCAAGCAAAGTTTGTCTGTTTATCTATACATTATCTTTCATTCCCGCCGTTGATCTCTGTTATCCTAGTATTCGATTCTTGTGTCGCGATCCTATCACATGTTTATCATGCAACCTATACAAGTTTATCCCCACAACCTATTACCTGTTGCATGTTTATCTGTTGGCTTTGCGAGTCGTAGTGCTTGCTTAGAGTTGGTTGTGCGAGTCGTATGTCTGTCTTATATATCACATGCTTACTATGATAGATTATTCTACCTTAATAAAATATCGTCTTATATTGGGGTATTATAATTAAATGATAAGGCATTGGAGGAAGGCCTTGCGAGGTGCTTTGTTCTGCTAAGTGTCGACCTAAGAACTCAGTTCTTGTACTCGGATCCAATTTTGAGCGCACTAATCACTTGTGGGTGGCCCTATGGAGCCCCCCTCGACTTTGACTGTAACTTCAACTTGTCCGGGAGCCGCACCTAGTTCGGGTTTTCCATTTGTCTCATATGCATTGATACTAGTGTAGTATTTTACTTTGGCGGTGTGCCTTGTTACATGCATATAGGGTGCGACCTGTTGGTGCGGAGGGGTGTGTCCTGCGGAAATCCGCACCCTTTTGGCAGGGACCAGCATAACTCTCGTGGCTCCTTGGACTTGTTGCGGTGAAGGAAAAGGGTTGGATTGAGAGGCCCTAATGTTTTTGACTGGGTTGATCATACGAGTATGGGTACAGTAGTGCACCCCTGCATGGTATAATCTTATCGATGAGCCGTGTCCGCGGTTATGGATGAGTTGGTGATGATGCTGGCTAATAAGATGATCGACAACTTACGCCTAATCATTGTTAATTAACTTGACTAGTAATATTGAATTACTTTCACAATAAATGGTAACTAAAACTGTTCAATGTGTGAGTTTTCCCGAATTGCTTCCTCATACTTGGTTGAGGGGGTTAATCCGAGAATGGGTTATGATTGGTGTTAGTTGTAGTTGGGTACTATGCGCTCTCTTATCCCTTTCTAATTAGACGGAAGTTGTAGCATGTCTCTATTAGGTTGCTAGTGCTGCTGCCGCTAAGTCCACCTACCCCATATTTTGGGAGATCTTGTAGAAAGTATGCAGGTTGGTTTTGCTTGTCGGGGAGTGCCCTGACCCTTCTTTGGGTTGGGCTTTATGTGTAGTTAACAAGTTTGAAGTCTGCCAACGTTAGCTTGGGAATCCCTCCGGCTTGGGCTGAGCAGGGATATGGCGCCATCGGTTATCTTCAGGACTCTTTGTCGAATTTTCATCTTATCCATAGTCGGATACTATTTTGCTTTCGTTGTCATTTGAATCTTTGTATTGTATCATTCGTATCTTGACTCGTTCGAGTTATTGTTGTCTATTATATCTTTTGTTGTTGTTGTTGTGGATGTATCGGGACTGTGGTAATGTTATCACAATTCCACCCACATAATGCACATGTTTCGGCGTACACATTATGTCTGGTGGGTGAACTAAAATCGTTATTATGCGGATTTCGGTGGGATCGCTTAAATCTACATAGTACTGATTTTGGGGCGTCACATAATGGTATGGACACAGTTCCCATGTGTTACTTTGGGCACTGGTAAGGTAAACATTAATAACATGTATATCATATATATACCTTTGTATCTGTCGGGGATCTTGCCGGTCTTCTTGTCCTCTCGATATTTGGGGCAGTTGTGCTCACCCTTGTAGTAAAAGCACTTGACACAGGCTTGACTTTGGGTGCCCTGGGCAAAGCAGCAACATATTTGTTGTCCCTGAGGAAACCTGTTCTTGCCTTTGTTCTTCTTATCGGACTTCTTAGAGTTCGTTGTCTTGTTGACCATCAACACATTGTTCTCCTTCTTGATCTCCACCTCAGCAATCTTGTGCATTGCAATAACTTCAGATAAGTTCTTGGCCATGTCGTGCCTGTTGTAGTTGAGGGCAAATCCTTTGTAGCTAGGTGGCAGCGACTGCAACACCTTATCAATTGCAAGCTCATCTCGAATCTTGCATTTCAGGGCGTTCATGCGTTGAACGTAGCTAGACATTTTGACGAAATGCTTACTAATGTTGTTGTGCTCATCCATTTTGGCAAGGAAGGAACGTCTGATGTATGTAAAATACATACATGAACTTTGCATTGTATTACTTGATATTCCATCATATTTGCATCATATGCATTGTTAAGAATTTTTAAACTTTTAAACTTGATATTTTTCATAGTTTTCTCTATTTTCCACCTAATATTTTCCCGATATATATACTGGATCTAGCGATATATGGCATACCAATGCTTATGTTTTATCTTTTACACTGTATACGACTATCCCAGAAAAGCCTAGAGGTAAACTTCCATCTATGGCGCACCACCAGTTTATGCACCACACTTAACAAATTTGTGGTGCGCCACAGTTTATGGTCGTATCTGTGGCGCACCAAAAAAGGGTGCGCCACAAGTAACGTGAGGCAGGGGCCTGATCTACATCTAGACTTAATCTAGACTTATCTGTGGCGCACCAAATGCTAGTGCGCCACAATTTAGAAACTCATATGTGGTGCATATGCGTTTTGTGCGCCACATATAATTTTAGTGTCGATTTTTTAAACCGTGCAAATTATACTGTGGCACATGCGGCCGTGTGCGCCATAGTAAATTTCTTTTCTGTGGCACATTCGTTTTCGTGCGCCTCATACCAGTCTTATCTGATATATATATACACACATGCCACAAAATATTGATTTCCATTTTTTTTTGTGAACAAAGTACAAAAAATAAGATGGAAAATGACACGCATTTAATTTTTACAAAGACTAGTTCACATATGATGAATATTTCCCAAGTATTAGGATTTTTGATATTTACCTAATTTCCTAGTTAAATGAGTTAATGCCGATTTTGAAAGTAATTCAAATTTGAACTACAACTATTTGATAGTTTTGTCTAAATCTGTTGGAAAAATCATTTTATGGTACGCAAGTTTTGGTTATATCACAAAAAAGACTGATAATTCTATATAATCTTACATCTTTCGATGAATAGGCATCTTGACCGTTTTAATTGTTTTACAAAAAAATAAAATAAAGTGATAAACACCTCAAAACGGGAAATCCTTTGGCACGGACTCCTTATATGTGTACTAGTTTCTCTGAAAAATGATGAACTTGATTTTTGACAAAAGTTGCAAAACAATTCTTCACAAAAAGGTCTATCATGTATAAACATCTAAAAGTTTCAAACCAAATGACCAAGTTATAGTCATTTTCACAACATAGTTTATGGTAAAGATATCATATTCCACAAATAGGTGCATCTTGGTATAAGAAACAATCTTGCCAAAGGGCTTCCTCAAATTATTTTCCTAAATATCATTTTCCATTTTTTAAGTGCCAAAAATGACTTTTTTGTGAACAAAGTGCAAACAATAAATTGCAAAATGGCACCATTTAATTTTCATAAACACTAGTCCACGTATGATGGATAATCCCCAAGTATTAGAGTTTTTTCATGATTTCTACCTAATTTACCCTAGTTAAATGAGAAAATGCCGATTTTTTGAAAGTAATTCAAATTTGAACTACAACGGTTTGATAGTTTGGTATGAATCTTTTGGAAAAATCTTTTTTAAGGTACACAACTATTGGTTATATCACAAAAAAATTGATAATTCTATAGAATCTTACATCTTTTGATGAATAGTTCATACGTATCAAACGTATCTATAATTTCTTATGTTCCATGCTTATATTATACCCATTCCTACATGTTTTATATACACTTTATATGTTTTTTATGTATTTTCTAGGACTAACCTATTAACAAGATGCCATAGTGCTAGTTCCCTGTTTTCTGCTGCTTTTTTATTTTCAGAAAAGTTATTAAGGAAATATTCTCGGAATTGGACGAAACAAAAGCCAAAACTCCTATTTTTCTCGGAAGGATCCAGAACACCGAAGAGGAGACGGAGGAGGGGCACGAGGCGGCCATACCTGTTCGTGGCACGACCCCACCCTTGACTACGCCTCCACATGGTGTGGGCCCCTCGGGGCTCCACCGACATCGTCCCTTCGCCTATTTATTCCCCCCGACGAGAAAAACCCTAACACCCGATCAAAAATCCATGAAAAGTTCCAGAGCCGCCGCCGTCATCAACCCTAGTTCGGGAGGGGTTCAAAAGCTCTTCCCGGCACCCTGCCAGAGAGGGGAATCATCACGGGAGGGCTCTACATCACCATGCCCGCCTCCGGACTGATGCGTGAGTAGTTCATCCTTGGACTACAGGTCCATAGCAGTAACTAGATGGTTCTCTTCTCCTTATGTGCTACCATGTTTAGATCTTGTGAGTTGCCTATCATGATCAAGATCATCTTTATGTAATGCTACATGTTGTGTTTGCTGGGATCTGATGAATATTTAGTACTATGTAATTTGCTTCATAATATATTATGTGTATGGTATTTATGATCTTGCATGCTTCATAACCCACAAGTATAGCGGATCGCAACAGTGTTCGAGGGAAGTAAAACCCAAGTTTATTGATTCGACACAAGGGGAGACAAGGAATACTTATAAGTCTTAACAGTGGAGTTGTCAATTCATCTGCACTTGGAAAAGCACTAGTAACAGGGGTGATGTGAAAGCAGCAATAATATGAGAGAAATAGTAATTGTAACACAACATCAATACCAAAAACACAGAGGCAATGGCACCAGAAAATATTCAAGTGTGTACTATACTGTAGAGCAGTGTTGATGACAGAAGGACCGGGGTTCCCAGCTATCTACACTAGTGGTAACTCTCTAAGAACAAGTGTTGGGTGAACAAATTACAGTTGGGAAATTGGCAAAAATGAAATAGTATTAATATAGAATATCCAGTCTATTAATCATGTAGGCATGTTTTCCATATATAGTCATACATGCTCGCAATGAGAAACTTGAATACCATCTTTGGTCATACCAGCCCGTTTGCACTAGGGCTTCAAGGGAAACTACTGTTAATTAAGGTACTCCTTTTAATAGAGCACCATAGCAAAGTATTAACACTTGGTGAAAACCATCACAACCATCCCCTCTAGTTCTCCCAATTATTGTCACTTTGGGGCCTTGGGTTCCGGGCAATGACATGTGAAAACAACTTGTAGATACAATCTAAGCAACAATTATAGAGCTTAAATCTAAGATCATGCCACTCGTGCACTAGTGACAAGCATTAAACACAACAAGATTGCAGCAACAATAAATTCACCAACTTTGATGGATCGACTGATCATAATGTAACAATATATCGCATCTGAACAAACACAACACCGATTACATCATATGGATCTCAATCATGTAAGGTGATATGTCTCCAACGTATCTATAATTTCTTATGTTCCATGCTACATTATACCATGTTATTACATGTTTTATATACATTATATAGTTTTATGCATTTGCTGGGACTAACCTATTAACAAGATGCCACAGTGCGAGTTCCCTGTTTTCTGCTGTTTTTGGTTTCAGAAAATTACTTAAGGAAATATTCTTGGAATTGGACAAAAAAAAGCCTGAAATTATTTTTGCATCGGGAAGGTTCCAAAACACCGAAGACGTGACAGCGAGGGGCCATGAGGCGGCCTCACCAGGTGGTGGCGCGGCTCCTTTCCTGGCCGCGCCAGCACCTGGTGAGGGCCCCTCGGGCACCCACCGACATCGCCCTTACGCCCATAAATAGATCCCGAAGAAAAAACCCTAAATAGGAGGGTCCAAATACTCCTAGCTGACAAGGAGGGGTCCACGGGATCTAGATGGCTACGATTGTCGCACATGCTTTAGGATGACCTAAAAGTGCTACTGATACTCCTAGATGGCTCAGAGGAGTGCAATGGGTCAGATGATGTAAGAAGGGTCCGAATACTCCTAGATGGCTAGGAGGGGTCCACGGGGACCCAGATGGCTACGATTGTCGCACGTACTTTAGGATGACCTCAAAGTGCTACTAGTACTCCCAGATGGCTGGGAGGTGTGCAATGGGTCAGATGACGTAAGGAGGGTACGTATACTCCTAGCTGGAAAGGAGGGGTCCACGGGGGTCCACATAGCTATGATTGTCGCACGTGCTTTACGATGATCTTAAAGTGCTACTGATACTCCTGGATGGCTAGGAGGGTTGCAATAGGTCAGGTGACGTAAGGAGGGTCCGAATATTCCTAGCTGACTAGGAGGGGTCCACGGGGGTCCAGATGGCTACGATTGTCGCACGTCCTTTAGGATGACCTCAAAGTGCTACTTATACTCCCAGATGGCTAGGAGGGGTGCAATGGGTCAGATGACGTAAGGAGGGCCCGTATAATCCGAGATGGCTAAAAGGGGTCCACGAGGGGGGGGGTCCAGATGGCTACGATTCTCGCACGTGCTTTAGGATGACCTGAAAGTGCTATTGATACTCCTAGATAGCTGGGAGGGGTGCAATGGGTCAGATGATGTAAGGAGGGTTCGTATACTCCTACATGGCTAGGAGGGGTCCACGGGGGTCCAGATGGCTACGATTGTCGCACATGCTTTTGGATGACCTAAAAGTGCTACTAATGCTCCTAGATGGCTGGGAGGGGTGCAATGGGTCAGATGACGTAAGGAGGGTCCGTATCCTCCTAGATGGCTACGAGGGGTCCACGGGGGTCCAGATGGCTACGATTGTCGCACGTGCTTAGGATGACCTAAAAGTTCTACTGATACTCCTAGATGGCTGGGAGGGTTGCAATGGGTCAGATGACGTAAGGAGAGTCTGAATACTCCTAGCTGACTAGGAGGGGTTCACGGGGGTCCAGATGGCTACGATTATCGCACGTGCTTTAGGATGACCTCAAAGTGCTACTGATACTACCAGATGGCTAGGAGGGGTGCAATGGGTCAGATGACGTAAGGAGGGTCCGATACTCCTAGCTAGATAGGAGGGTTCCACGGGTTCCACATAGCTATAATTGTCGCACATGCTTTAGGATGACCTAAAAGTGCTACTTATACTCCTAGATGGCTGGGAGGGGTGCAATGGGTCAGATGATGTACGGAGGGTCCGTATAGTCCTAGATGGATAGAAGGGGTCCACGGGGGTCCAGATGGCTACGATTGTCGCACGTGCTTTAGGATGATCTAAAAGTGCTACTGATACTCCTAGATGGTTGGGAGGGGTGCAATTGGTCAGAAGACATAAGGAGGCTCCGTATACTCCTAGATGGCAAGGAAGGGTCCACGGGGGTCCAGATGGCTACGATTGTCGCACGTGCTTTAGGATGACCTAAAAGTGCTACTGATACTCCCAGATAGCTGGGAAGGTTGCAATGGGCCAGATGACGTAAGGAGGGTTCGAATACTCCTAGCTGACTAGGAGGGGTCCACGGGGGTCCAGATAGCTACGATTGTCGCACGTCCTTTAGGATGACGTCAAAGTTCTACTAATACTCCCAGATGGCTTGGAGGGTGCAATGGGTTAGATGACCTAAGGAGGCTCCGCATACTCCTAGATGGCTAGAAGGGGTCCACGGGGGTCCAGATGGCTATGATTGTCGCACTTGCTGTAGGATGACCTAAAAGTGCTATTGATACTCCTAGATGGCTGGGAGGGGTGCAATGGGTCAGATGAAGTAAGGAGGGTCCGTATACTCCTTGATGGCTAGGAGGCGTCCACAGGGGTCCAGATGGCTACGATTGTCGCACGTGCTTTAGGATGACCTAAAAGTGCTACTGATACTCCTAGATGGTTGGGAGGGGTGCAATGGGTCAGAAGACATAACGAGGCTCCGTATATTCCTAGATGGCAAGGAAGGGTCAACGAGGTTCCAGATGGCTACGATTGTCGCACGTGCTTTAGGATGACCTAAAAGTGCTACTGATACTCCTACATGGTTGGGAGGGGTGCAATGGTTCAGAAGACGTAAGGAGGCTCCGTATACTCCTAGTTGGCTAGGAGGGGGTCCACGGGGGTATAAATAGCAATGATTGTCGCATGTGCTTTAGGATGACCGAAAAGTGCTACTAATACTCCTAGATGGTTGGGAGGGGTGCAATGGTCAGATGACGCAAGGAGGGTCCGTATAGTCCTCGATGGCTAGGAGGGGTCCACGGGGGTCCAGATGGCTACGATTGTCGCACGTGCTTTAGGATGACCTAAAAGTGCTACTGATACTCCCACATGGCTGGGAGGGGTGCAATGGGTCAGATGACGTAAGGAGGGTCCGTGTCCTCCTAGATGGCTAGGAGAGGTCCACGGGGGTCCAGATGGCTACGATTGTGGAACGTTCTTTAGGATGACCTAAAAGTTCTACTGATACTCCTAGATGGTTGGGAGGGTTGCAATGGGTCAGATGACGTAAGGAGGGTTCGAATACTCCGAGCTGACTAGGAGGGGTCCACAGGGGTCCAGATGGCTACGATTGTCGCACGTCCTTTAGTATGACCTCAAAGTGCGACTGATACTCCCAGATGGCTGGGAGGGCTTCAATGGGTCAGATGACGTAAGGAGGCACCGCATACTCCTAGATGGCTAGAAGGGGTCCACGGGGGTCCAGATGGCTACTATTGTCGCACGTGCTTTATGATGACCTAAAAGTGCTACCGATACTCCTAGATGGCTGGGAGGGGTGCAATGGGTCAGATGACGTAAGGAGAGTGTGAATACTCCTAGCTGACTAGGAGGGGTTCACGGGGGTCCAGATGGCTAGGATTGTCGCACGTGCTTTAGGATGACCTCAAAGTGCTACTGATACTCCCAGATGGCTGTGAGGGGTGCAATGGGTCAGATGACGTAAGGAGGGTCCGTATACTCCTAGCTGGATAGGAGGGTTCCACGTGTTCCACATAGCTATAATTGTCGCACGCGCTTTAGGATGACCTAAAAGTGCTACTTATACTCCTAGATGGCTGGGAGGGGTGCAATGGGTCAGATGATGTAACGAGGGTCCGTATAGTCCTAGATGGCTAGAAGGGGTCCACGGGGGTCCAGATGGCTACGATTGTAGCACGTGCTTTAGGATGATCTAAAAGTGCTACCGATACTCCTAGATTGCTTCGAGGGGTGCAATGGGTTAGATGACGTAAGAAGGGTCCGTATACTTCTAGATGGCTAGGAGGGGTCCACGTGGGTCTAGATGGCTACGATTGTCGCACGTGCTTTAGGACGTCCTAAAAGTGCTACTGATACTCCTAGATGGCTGGGAGGGGTGGAATGGGTCAGATGACGTAAGGAGGGTCCGTATACTCCTTGATGGCTAGGAGGGGACCACAGGGGTCCAGATGGCTACGATTGTCGCACGTGCTTTCGGATGACCTAAAAGTGCTACTGATACTCCTAGATGGTTGGGAGGGGTGCAATGGGTCAGAAGACATAAGGAGGCTCCGTATACTCCTAGATGGCAAGGAAGGGTCCACGGGGGTCAGGATGGCTACGATTGTCACACGTGCTTTAGGATGACCTAAAAGTGCTACTCATACTCCTAGATGGTTGGGAGGGGTGCAATGGGTCAGAAGACGTAAGGAGGCTCCGTATACTCCTAGTTGGCTAGGAGGGGTCCACGGGGGGTATAGATAGCTATGATTGTCGCATGTGCTTTAGGATGACCGAAAAGTGCTACTGATACTCCTAGATGGCTGGGAGGGGTGCAATGGGTCAGATGACGTAAGGAGGCTCCGTATAGTCCTCGATGGCAGGGGTCCACGGGGGTCCAGATGGCTACGATTGTCGCACGTGCTTTAGGATGACCTAAAAGTGCTACTGATACTCCCACATGGCTGGGAGGGGTTCAATGGGTTAGATGACGTAAGGACGGTCCGTATCCTCCTAGATGGCTAGGAGGGGTCCACTTGGGTCCAGATGGCTACGATTGTCGCACGTGCTTTAGGATGACCTAAAAGTGCTACTGATACTCCTAGATGGTTGGGAGGGTTGCAATGGGTCATATGACGTAAGGAGGGTTCAAATACTCCTAGCTGACTAGGAAGGGTCCACGGGGGACCAGATGGTTATGATTGTCGCATGTCCTTTAGGATGACCTCAGAGTGCTACTGATACTCCCAGATGGCTGGGAGGGTTGCAATGGGTCAGATGACATAAGGAGGCATCGCATACTCCTAGATGGCTAGAAGGGGTCCACGGGAGTCTAGATGGCTACTATTGTCGCACGTGCTTTAGGATGACCTAAAAGTGCTACCGATACTCCTAGATGACTGGGGGGGGTGCAATGGGTCAGATGACGTAAGGTGGGTCCGAATACTCCTAACTGACTAGGAGGGGTCCACGGGGGTCCAGATGGCTACGATTGTCGCACGTGCTTTAGGATGACCTAAAAATGCTACTGGTACTCCCACATGGCTGGGAGGGGTGCAATGGGTCAGATGACGTAAGGAGGGTCCGTATACTCCTAGCAGGCTAGGAGGGGTCCACGGGGGTCCAGATGGCTACGATTGTCGCACGTGCTTTAGGATGACCAAAAAGTGCAACTGATACTCCTAGATGGTTGGGAGGGGTGCAATGGGTCAGATGACGTAAGGAGGGTCCGTATACTCCTACATGGCTAGGAGGGGTCCACAGGGGTCCAGATAGATACGATTGTCGCACGTGCTTTAGGATGACCTTAAAGTGCTACTGATTCTCCTAGATGGCTGGGAGAAGTGCAATGGGTCAGATGACGTAAGGAGGGTCCGTATTCTCCTAGATGGCTGCGAGGAGTCCACGTGAGTCCAGATGGCTACGATCGTCGCACGTGCTTTAGGATGACCTAAAAGTGCTACTGATACTTCTAGATGGCTGGGAGGGCTGCAATGGGTCAGATGACGTAAGGAGGCACCGCATACTCCTAGATGGCTAGAAGGGGTCCACGGGGGTCCAGATGGCTACTATTGTCGCACGTGCTTTATGATGACCTAAAAGTGCTACCGATACTCCTAGATGGCTGGGAGGGGTGCAATGGGTTAGATGACGTAAGGAGAGTGTGAATACTCCTAGCTGACTAGGAGGGGTTCACGGGGGTCCAGATGGCTATGATTGTCGCACGTGCTTTAGGATGACCTCAAAGTGCTACTGATACTCCCAGATGGCTGTGAGGGGTGCAATGGGTCAGATGACGTAAGGAGGGTCCGTATACTCCTAGCTGGATAGGAGGGTTCCACGTGTTCCACATAGCTATAATTGTCGCACGCGCTTTAGGATGACCTAAAAGTGCTACTTATACTCCTAGATGGCTGGGAGGGGTGCAATGGGTCAGATGATGTAAGGAGGGTCCGTATAGTCCTAGATGGCTAGAAGGGGTCCACGGGGTTCCAGATGGCTACGATTATAGCACGTGCTTTAGGATGATCTAAAAGTGCAACCGATACTCCTAGATGGCTTCGAGGGGTGCAATGGGTAAGATTACGTAAGGAGGCTCCGTATACTTCTAGATGGCTAGGAGAGGTCCACGGGGGTCTAGATGGCTACGATTGTCGCACGTGCTTTAGGACGACCTAAAAGTGCTACTGATACTCCTAGATGGCTGGGAGGGGTGCAATGGGTCAGATGACGTAAGGAGGGTCCGTATACTCCTTGATGGCTAGGAGGGGTCCACAGGGGTCCAGATGGCTACGATTGTCGCACGTGCTTTAGGATGACCTAAAAGTGCTACTGATACTCCTAGATGGTTGGGAGGGGTGCAATGGGTCAGAAGACATAAGGAGGCTCCGTATACTCCTAGATGGCAAGGAAGGGTCCACGGGGGTCCAGATGGCTACGATTGTCGCACGTGCTTTAGGATGACCAAAAAGTGGTACTGATACTCCTAGATGGTAGGGAGGGGTGCAATGGGTCAGAAGACGTAACGAGGCTCCGTATACTCCTAGATGGCAAGGAAGGGTCCATGGGGGTCCAGATGGCTACGATTGTCGCACGTGCTTTAGGACGTCCTAAAAGTGCTATTGATACTCCTAGATGGCTGGAAGGGGTGGAACGGGTCAGATGACGTAAGGAGGGTCCGTATACTCCTTGATGGCTAGGAGGGGACCACAGGGGTCCAGATGGCTACGATTGTCGCACGTGCTTTAGGTTGACCTAAAAGTGCTACTGATACTCCTAGATGGTTGGGAGGGGTGCAATGGGTCAGAAGACATAAGGAGGCTCCGTATACTCCTAGATGGCAAGGAAGGGTCCACGGGGGTCAGGATGGCTACGATTGTCACACGTGCTTTAGGATGACCTAAAAGTGCTACTCATACTCCTAGATGGTTGGGAGGGGTGCAATGGGTCAGAAGACGTAAGGAGGCTCTGTATACTCCTAGTTGGCTAGGAGGGGTCCACGGGGGGTATAGATAGCTATGATTGTCGCATGTGCTTTAGGATGACCGAAAAGTGCTACTGATACTCCTAGATGGCTGGGAGGGGTGCAATGGGTCAGATGACGTAAGGAGGCTCCGTATAGTCCTCGATGGCAGGGGTCCACGGGGGTCCAGATGGCTACGATTGTCGCACGTGCTTTAGGATGACCTAAAAGTGCTACTGATACTCCCACATGGCTGGGAGGGGTGCAATGGGTTAGATGACGTAAGGAGGGTCCGTATCCTCCTAGATGGCTAGGAGGGGTCCACTTGGGTCCAGATGGCTACGATTGTCGCACGTGCTTTAGGATGACCTAAAAGTGCTACTGATACTCCTAGATGGTTGGGAGGGTTGCAATGGGTCATATGACGTAAGGAGGGTTCGAATACTCCTAGCTGACTAGGAAGGGTCCACGGGGGACCAGATGGTTATGATTGTCGCATGTCCTTTAGGATGACCTCAGAGTGCTACTGATACTCCCAGATGGCTGGGAGGGTTGCAATGGGTCAGATGACGTAAGGAGGCATCGCATACTCCTAGATGGCTAGAAGGGGTCCACGGGAAGTCTAGATGGCTACTATTGTCGCACGTGCTTTAGGATGACCTAAAAGTGCTACCGATACTCCTAGATGACTGGGGGGGGGGGTGCAATGGGTCAGATGACGTAAGGTGGGTCCGAATACTCCTAACTGACTAGGAGGGGTCCACGGGGGTCCAGATGGCTACGATTGTCGCACGTGCTTTAGGATGACCTAAAAATGCTACTGGTACTCCCACATGGCTGGGAGGGGTGCAATGGGTCAGATGACGTAAGGAGGGTCCGTATACTCCTAGCTGGCTAGGAGGGGTCCACGGGGGTCCAGATGGCTACGATTGTCGCACGTGCTTTAGGATGACCAAAAAGTGCAACTGATACTCCTAGATGGTTGGGAGGGGTGCAATGGGTCAGATGACGTAAGGAGGGTCCGTATACTCCTAGATGGCTAGGAGGGGTCCACAGGGGTCCAGATAGATACGATTGTCGCACGTGCTTTAGGATGACCTTAAAGTGCTACTGATTCTCCTAGATGGCTGGGAGAAGTGCAATGGGTCAGATGACGTAAGGAGGGTCCGTATTCTCCTAGATGGCTGCGAGGAGTCCACGTGAGTCCAGATGGCTACGATCGTCGTACGTGCTTTAGGATGACCTAAAAGTGCTACTGATACTTCTAGATGGCTGGGAGGGCTGCAATGGGTCAGATGACGTAAGGAGGCACCGCATACTCCTAGATGGCTAGAAGGGGTCCACGGGGGTCCAGATGGCTACTATTGTCGCACGTGCTTTATGATGACCTAAAAGTGCTACCGATACTCCTAGATGGCTGGGAGGGGTGCAATGGGTTAGATGACGTAAGGAGAGTGTGAATACTCCTAGTTGACTAGGAGGGGTTCACGGGGGTCCAGATGGCTATGATTGTCGCACGTGCTTTAGGATGACCTCAAAGTGCTACTGATACTCCCAGATGGCTGTGAGGGGTGCAATGGGTCAGATGACGTAAGGAGGGTCCGTATACTCCTAGCTGGATAGGAGGGTTCCACGTGTTCCACATAGCTATAATTGTCGCACGCGCTTTAGGATGACCTAAAAGTGCTACTTATACTCCTAGATGGCTGGGAGGGGTGCAATGGGTCAGATGATGTAAGGAGGGTCCGTATAGTCCTAGATGGCTAGAAGGGGTCCACGGGGGTCCAGATAGCTACGATTATAGCACGTGCTTTAGGATGATCTAAAAGTGCAACCGATACTCCTAGATGGCTTCGAGGGGTGCAATGGGTAAGATTACGTAAGGAGGCTCCGTATACTTCTAGATGGCTAGGAGAGGTCCACGGGGGTCTAGATGGCTACGATTGTCGCACGTGCTTTAGGACGACCTAAAAGTGCTACTGATACTCCTAGATGGCTGGGAGGGGTGCAATGGGTCAGATGACGTAAGGAGGGTCCGTATACTCCTTGATGGCTAGGAGGGGTCCACAGGGGTCCAGATGGCTACGATTGTCGCACGTGCTTTAGGATGACCTAAAAGTGCTACTGATACTCCTAGATGGTTGGGAGGGGTGCAATGGGTCAGAAGACATAAGGAGGCTCCGTATACTCCTAGATGGCAAGGAAGGGTCCACGGGGGTCAGGATGGCTACGATTGTCACACGTGCTTTAGGATGACCTAAAAGTGCTACTCATACTCCTAGATGGTTGGGAGGGGTGCAATGGGTCAGAAGACGTAAGGAGGCTCTGTATACTCCTAGTTGGCTAGGAGGGGTCCACGGGGGGTATAGATAGCTATGATTGTCGCATGTGCTTTAGGATGACCGAAAAGTGCTACTGATACTCCTAGATGGCTGGGAGGGGTGCAATGGGTCAGATGACGTAAGGAGGCTCCGTATAGTCCTCGATGGCAGGGGTCCACGGGGGTCCAGATGGCTACGATTGTCGCACGTGCTTTAGGATGACCTAAAAGTGCTACTGATACTCCCACATGGCTGGGAGGGGTGCAATGGGTTAGATGACGTAAGGAGGGTCCGTATCCTCCTAGATGGCTAGGAGGGGTCCACTTGGGTCCAGATGGCTACGATTGTCGCACGTGCTTTAGGATGACCTAAAAGTGCTACTGATACTCCTAGATGGTTGGGAGGGTTGCAATGGGTCATATGACGTAAGGAGGGTTCGAATACTCCTAGCTGACTAGGAAGGGTCCACGGGGGACCAGATGGTTATGATTGTCGCATGTCCTTTAGGATGACCTCAGAGTGCTACTGATACTCCCAGATGGCTGGGAGGGTTGCAATGGGTCAGATGACGTAAGGAGGCATCGCATACTCCTAGATGGCTAGAAGGGGTCCACGGGAAGTCTAGATGGCTACTATTGTCGCACGTGCTTTAGGATGACCTAAAAGTGCTACCGATACTCCTAGATGACTGGGGGGGGGGGGGTGCAATGGGTCAGATGACGTAAGGTGGGTCCGAATACTCCTAACTGACTAGGAGGGGTCCACGGGGGTCCAGATGGCTACGATTGTCGCACGTGCTTTAGGATGACCTAAAAATGCTACTGGTACTCCCACATGGCTGGGAGGGGTGCAATGGGTCAGATGACGTAAGGAGGGTCCGTATACTCCTAGCTGGCTAGGAGGGGTCCACGGGGGTCCAGATGGCTACGATTGTCCCACGTGCTTTAGGATGACCAAAAAGTGCAACTGATACTCCTAGATGGTTGGGAGGGGTGCAATGGGTCAGATGACGTAAGGAGGGTCCGTATACTCCTAGATGGCTAGGAGGGGTCCACAGGGGTCCAGATAGATACGATTGTCGCACGTGCTTTAGGATGACCTTAAAGTGCTACTGATTCTCCTAGATGGCTGGGAGAAGTGCAATGGGTCAGATGACGTAAGGAGGGTCCGTATTCTCCTAGATGGCTGCGAGGAGTCCACGTGAGTCCAGATGGCTACGATCGTCGTACGTGCTTTAGGATGACCTAAAAGTGCTACTGATACTTCTAGATGGCTGGGAGGGCTGCAATGGGTCAGATGACGTAAGGAGGCACCGCATACTCCTAGATGGCTAGAAGGGGTCCACGGGGGTCCAGATGGCTACTATTGTCGCACGTGCTTTATGATGACCTAAAAGTGCTACCGATACTCCTAGATGGCTGGGAGGGGTGCAATGGGTTAGATGACGTAAGGAGAGTGTGAATACTCCTAGTTGACTAGGAGGGGTTCACGGGGGTCCAGATGGCTATGATTGTCGCACGTGCTTTAGGATGACCTCAAAGTGCTACTGATACTCCCAGATGGCTGTGAGGGGTGCAATGGGTCAGATGACGTAAGGAGGGTCCGTATACTCCTAGCTGGATAGGAGGGTTCCACGTGTTCCACATAGCTATAATTGTCGCACGCGCTTTAGGATGACCTAAAAGTGCTACTTATACTCCTAGATGGCTGGGAGGGGTGCAATGGGTCAGATGATGTAAGGAGGGTCCGTATAGTCCTAGATGGCTAGAAGGGGTCCACGGGGGTCCAGATGGCTACGATTATAGCACGTGCTTTAGGATGATCTAAAAGTGCAACCGATACTCCTAGATGGCTTCGAGGGGTGCAATGGGTAAGATTACGTAAGGAGGCTCCGTATACTTCTAGATGGCTAGGAGAGGTCCACGGGGGTCTAGATGGCTACGATTGTCGCACGTGCTTTAGGACGACCTAAAAGTGCTACTGATACTCCTAGATGGCTGGGAGGGGTGCAATGGGTCAGATGACGTAAGGAGGGTCCGTATACTCCTTGATGGCTAGGAGGGGTCCACAGGGGTCCAGATGGCTACGATTGTCGCACGTGCTTTAGGATGACCTAAAAGTGCTACTGATACTCCTAGATGGTTGGGAGGGGTGCAATGGGTCAGAAGACATAAGGAGGCTCCGTATACTCCTAGATGGCAAGGAAGGGTCCACGGGGGTCCAGATGGCTACGATTGTCGCACGTGCTTTAGGATGACCAAAAAGTGGTACTGATACTCCTAGATGGTAGGGAGGGGTGCAATGGGTCAGAAGACGTAACGAGGCTCCGTATACTCCTAGATGGCAAGGAAGGGTCCATGGGGGTCCAGATGGCTACGATTGTCGCACGTGCTTTAGGACGTCCTAAAAGTGCTATTGATACTCCTAGATGGCTGGAAGGGGTGGAATGGGTCAGATGACGTAAGGAGGGTCCGTATACTCCTTGATGGCTAGGAGGGGACCACAGGGGTCCAGATGGCTACGATTGTCGCACGTGCTTTAGGATGACCTAAAAGTGCTACTGATACTCCTAGATGGTTGGGAGGGGTGCAATGGGTAAGAAGACATAAGGAGGCTCCGTATACTCCTAGATGGCAAGGAAGGGTCCACGGGGGTCAGGATGGCTACGATTGTCACACGTGCTTTAGGATGACCTAAAAGTGCTACTCATACTCCTAGATGGTTGGGAGGGGTGCAATGGGTCAGAAGACGTAAGGAGGCTCCGTATACTCCTAGTTGGCTAGGAGGGGTCCACGGGGGGTATAGATAGCTATGATTGTCGCATGTGCTTTAGGATGACCGAAAAGTGCTACTGATACTCCTAGATGGCTGGGAGGGGTGCAATGGGTCAGATGACGTAAGGAGGCTCCGTATAGTCCTCGATGGCAGGGGTCCACGGGGGTCCAGATGGCTACGATTGTCGCACGTGCTTTAGGATGACCTAAAAGTGCTACTGATACTCCCACATGGCTGGGAGGGGTGCAATGGGTTAGATGACGTAAGGAGGGTCCGTATCCTCCTAGATGGCTAGGAGGGGTCCACTTGGGTCCAGATGGCTACGATTGTCGCACGTGCTTTAGGATGACCTAAAAGTGCTACTGATACTCCTAGATGGTTGGGAGGGTTGCAATGGGTCATATGACGTAAGGAGGGTTCGAATACTCCTAGCTGACTAGGAAGGGTCCACGGGGGACCAGATGGTTATGATTGTCGCATGTCCTTTAGGATGACCTCAGAGTGCTACTGATACTCCCAGATGGCTGGGAGGGTTGCAATGGGTCAGATGACGTAAGGAGGCATCGCATACTCCTAGATGGCTAGAAGGGGTCCACGGGAGTCTAGATGGCTACTATTGTCGCACGTGCTTTAGGATGACCTAAAAGTGCTACCGATACTCCTAGATGACTGGGGGGGGGGGGGGGGGGGTGCAATGGGTCAGATGACGTAAGGTGGGTCCGAATACTCCTAACTGACTAGGAGGGGTCCACGGGGGTCCAGATGGCTACGATTGTCGCACGTGCTTTAGGATGACCTAAAAATGCTACTGGTACTCCCACATGGCTGGGAGGGGTGCAATGGGTCAGATGACGTAAGGAGGGTCCGTATACTCCTAGCTGGCTAGGAGGGGTCCACGGGGGTCCAGATGGCTACGATTGTCGCACGTGCTTTAGGATGACCAAAAAGTGCAACTGATACTCCTAGATGGTTGGGAGGGGTGCAATGGGTCAGATGACGTAAGGAGGGTCCGTATACTCCTAGATGGCTAGGAGGGGTCCACAGGGGTCCAGATAGATACGATTGTCGCACGTGCTTTAGGATGACCTTAAAGTGCTACTGATTCTCCTAGATGGCTGGGAGAAGTGCAATGGGTCAGATGACGTAAGGAGGGTCCGTATTCTCCTAGATGGCTGCGAGGAGTCCACGTGAGTCCAGATGGCTACGATCGTCGTACGTGCTTTAGGATGACCTAAAAGTGCTACTGATACTTCTAGATGGCTGGGAGGGCTGCAATGGGTCAGATGACGTAAGGAGGCACCGCATACTCCTAGATGGCTAGAAGGGGTCCACGGGGGTCCAGATGGCTACTATTGTCGCACGTGCTTTATGATGACCTAAAAGTGCTACCGATACTCCTAGATGGCTGGGAGGGGTGCAATGGGTTAGATGACGTAAGGAGAGTGTGAATACTCCTAGCTGACTAGGAGGGGTTCACGGGGGTCCAGATGGCTATGATTGTCGCACGTGCTTTAGGATGACCTCAAAGTGCTACTGATACTCCCAGATGGCTGTGAGGGGTGCAATGGGTCAGATGACGTAAGGAGGGTCCGTATACTCCTAGCTGGATAGGAGGGTTCCACGTGTTCCACATAGCTATAATTGTCGCACGCGCTTTAGGATGACCTAAAAGTGCTACTTATACTCCTAGATGGCTGGGAGGGGTGCAATGGGTCAGATGATGTAAGGAGGGTCCGTATAGTCCTAGATGGCTAGAAGGGGTCCACGGGGGTCCAGATGGCTACGATTATAGCACGTGCTTTAGGATGATCTAAAAGTGCAACCGATACTCCTAGATGGCTTTGAGGGGTGCAATGGGTAAGATTACGTAAGGAGGCTCCGTATACTTCTAGATGGCTAGGAGAGGTCCACGGGGGTCTAGATGGCTACGATTGTCGCACGTGCTTTAGGACGACCTAAAAGTGCTACTGATACTCCTAGATGGCTGGGAGGGGTGCAATGGGTCAGATGACGTATGGAGGGTCCGTATACTCCTTGATGGCTAGGAGGGGTCCACAGGGGTCCAGATGGCTACGATTGTCGCACGTGCTTTAGGATGACCTAAAAGTGCTACTGATACTCCTAGATGGTTGGGAGGGGTGCAATGGGTCAGAAGACATAAGGAGGCTCCGTATACTCCTAGATGGAAAGGAAGGGTCCACAGGGGTCCAGATGGCTACGATTGTCGCACGTGCTTTAGGATGACCAAAAAGTGCTACTGATACTCCTGGATGGTAGGGAGGGGTGCAATGGGTCAGAAGACGTAACGAGGCTCCGTATACTCCTAGATGGCAAGGAAGGGTCCATGGGGGCCCAGATGGCTACGATTGTCGCACGTGCTTTAGGATGACCTAAAAGTGCTACTAATACTCCTAGATGGTTGGGAGGGGTGCAATGGGTCAGAAGACGTAAGGAGGCTCCGTATACTCCTAGTTGGCTAGGAGGGTTCCACGGGGGTACATATAGCTATGATTGTCGCATGTGCTTTACGATGACCTAAAAGTGCTACTGATACTCCTAGATGGCTGGGAGGGGTGCAATGGGTCAGATGACGTAAGGAGGGTCCGTATAGTCCTAGATGGCTAGAAGGGGTCCACGGGGGTCCAGATGGCTACGATTATAGCACGTGCTTTAGGATGATCTAAAAGTGCAACCGATACTCCTAGATGGCTTCGAGGGGTGCAATGGGTAAGATTACGTAAGGAGGCTCCGTATACTTCTAGATGGCTAGGAGAGGTCCACGGGGGTCTAGATGGCTACGATTGTCGCACGTGCTTTAGGACGACCTAAAAGTGCTACTGATACTCCTAGATGGCTGGGAGGGGTGCAATGGGTCAGATGACGTAAGGAGGGTCCGTATACTCCTTGATGGCTAGGAGGGGTCCACAGGGGTCCAGATGGCTACGATTGTCGCACGTGCTTTAGGATGACCTAAAAGTGCTACTGATACTCCTAGATGGTTGGGAGGGGTGCAATGGGTCAGAAGACATAAGGAGGCTCCGTATACTCCTAGATGGCAAGGAAGGGTCTACGGGGGTCCAGATGGCTACGATTGTCGCACGTGCTTTAGGATGACCAAAAAGTGGTACTGATACTCCTAGATGGTAGGGAGGGGTGCAATGGGTCAGAAGACGTAACGAGGCTCCGTATACTCCTAGATGGCAAGGAAGGGTCCATGGGGGTCCAGATGGCTACGATTGTCGCACGTGCTTTAGGACGTCCTAAAAGTGCTATTGATACTCCTAGATGGCTGGAAGGGGTGGAATGGGTCAGATGACGTAAGGAGGGTCCGTATACTCCTTGATGGCTAGGAGGGGACCACAGGGGTCCAGATGGCTACGATTGTCGCACGTGCTTTAGGATGACCTAAAAGTGCTACTGATACTCCTAGATGGTTGGGAGGGGTGCAATGGGTAAGAAGACATAAGGAGGCTCCGTATACTCCTAGATGGCAAGGAAGGGTCCACGGGGGTCAGGATGGCTACGATTGTCACACGTGCTTTAGGATGACCTAAAAGTGCTACTCATACTCCTAGATGGTTGGGAGGGGTGCAATGGGTCAGAAGACGTAAGGAGGCTCCGTATACTCCTAGTTGGCTAGGAGGGGTCCACGGGGGGTATAGATAGCTATGATTGTCGCATGTGCTTTAGGATGACCGAAAAGTGCTACTGATACTCCTAGATGGCTGGGAGGGGTGCAATGGGTCAGATGACGTAAGGAGGCTCCGTATAGTCCTCGATGGCAGGGGTCCACGGGGGTCCAGATGGCTACGATTGTCGCACGTGCTTTAGGATGACCTAAAAGTGCTACTGATACTCCCACATGGCTGGGAGGGGTGCAATGGGTTAGATGACGTAAGGAGGGTCCGTATGCTCCTAGATGGCTAGGAGGGGTCCAATTGGGTCCAGATGGCTACGATTGTCGCACGTGCTTTAGGATGACCTAAAAGTGCTACTGATACTGCTAGATGGTTGGGAGGGTTGCAATGGGTCATATGACGTAAGGAGGGTTCGAATACTCCTAGCTGACTAGGAAGGGTCCACGGGGGACCAGATGGTTATGATTGTCGCATGTCCTTTAGGATGACCTCAGAGTGCTACTGATACTCCCAGATGGCTGGGAGGGTTGCAATGGGTCAGATGACGTAAGGAGGCATCGCATACTCCTAGATGGCTAGAAGGGGTCCACGGGAGTCTAGATGGCTACTATTGTCGCACGTGCTTTAGGATGACCTAAAAGTGCTACCGATACTCCTAGATGACTGGGGGGGGGGGGTGCAATGGGTCAGATGACGTAAGGTGGGTCCGAATACTCCTAACTGACTAGGAGGGGTCGACGGGGGTCCAGACGGCTACGATTGTCGCACGTGCTTTAGGATGACCTAAAAATGCTACTGGTACTCCCACATGGCTGGGAGGGGTGCAATGGGTCAGATGACGTAAGGAGGGTCCGTATACTCCTAGCTGGCTAGGAGGGGTCCACGGGGGTCCAGATGGCTACGATTGTCGCACGTGCTTTAGGATGACCAAAAAGTGCAACTGATACTCCTAGATGGTTGGGAGGGGTGCAATGGGTCAGATGACGTAAGGAGGGTCCGTATACTCCTAGATGGCTAGGAGGGGTCCACAGGGGTCCAGATAGATACGATTGTCGCACGTGCTTTAGGATGACCTTAAAGTGCTACTGATTCTCCTAGATGGCTGGGAGAAGTGCAATGGGTCAGATGACGTAAGGAGGGTCCGTATTCTCCTAGATGGCTGCGAGGAGTCCACGTGAGTCCAGATGGCTACGATCGTCGCACGTGCTTTAGGATGACCTAAAAGTGCTACTGATACTTCTAGATGGCTGGGAGGGCTGCAATGGGTCAGATGACGTAAGGAGGCACCGCATACTCCTAGATGGCTAGAAGGGGTCCACGGGGGTCCAGATGGCTACTATTGTCGCACGTGCTTTATGATGACCTAAAAGTGCTACCGATACTCCTAGATGGCTGGGAGGGGTGCAATGGGTCAGATGACGTAAGGAGGGTCCGTATAGTCCTAGATGGCTAGAAGGGGTCCACGGGGGTCCAGATGGCTACGATTATAGCACGTGCTTTAGGATGATCTAAAAGTGCAACCGATACTCCTAGATGGCTTCGAGGGGTGCAATGGGTAAGATTACGTAAGGAGGCTCCGTATACTTCTAGATGGCTAGGAGAGGTCCACGGGGGTCTAGATGGCTACGATTGTCGCACGTGCTTTAGGACGACCTAAAAGTGCTACTGATACTCCTAGATGGCTGGGAGGGGTGCAATGGGTCAGATGACGTAAGGAGGGTCCGTATACTCCTTGATGGCTAGGAGGGGTCCACAGGGGTCCAGATGGCTACGATTGTCGCACGTGCTTTAGGATGACCTAAAAGTGCTACTGATACTCCTAGATGGTTGGGAGGGGTGCAATGGGTCAGAAGACATAAGGAGGCTCCGTATACTCCTAGATGGCAAGGAAGGGTCTACGGGGGTCCAGATGGCTACGATTGTCGCACGTGCTTTAGGATGACCAAAAAGTGGTACTGATACTCCTAGATGGTAGGGAGGGGTGCAATGGGTCAGAAGACGTAACGAGGCTCCGTATACTCCTAGATGGCAAGGAAGGGTCCATGGGGGTCCAGATGGCTACGATTGTCGCACGTGCTTTAGGACGTCCTAAAAGTGCTATTGATACTCCTAGATGGCTGGAAGGGGTGGAATGGGTCAGATGACGTAAGGAGGGTCCGTATACTCCTTGATGGCTAGGAGGGGACCACAGGGGTCCAGATGGCTACGATTGTCGCACGTGCTTTAGGATGACCTAAAAGTGCTACTGATACTCCTAGATGGTTGGGAGGGGTGCAATGGGTAAGAAGACATAAGGAGGCTCCGTATACTCCTAGATGGCAAGGAAGGGTCCACGGGGGTCAGGATGGCTACGATTGTCACACGTGCTTTAGGATGACCTAAAAGTGCTACTCATACTCCTAGATGGTTGGGAGGGGTGCAATGGGTCAGAAGACGTAAGGAGGCTCCGTATACTCCTAGTTGGCTAGGAGGGGTCCACGGGGGGTATAGATAGCTATGATTGTCGCATGTGCTTTAGGATGACCGAAAAGTGCTACTGATACTCCTAGATGGCTGGGAGGGGTGCAATGGGTCAGATGACGTAAGGAGGCTCCGTATAGTCCTCGATGGCAGGGGTCCACGGGGGTCCAGATGGCTACGATTGTCGCACGTGCTTTAGGATGACCTAAAAGTGCTACTGATACTCCCACATGGCTGGGAGGGGTGCAATGGGTTAGATGACGTAAGGAGGGTCCGTATGCTCCTAGATGGCTAGGAGGGGTCCAATTGGGTCCAGATGGCTACGATTGTCGCACGTGCTTTAGGATGACCTAAAAGTGCTACTGATACTGCTAGATGGTTGGGAGGGTTGCAATGGGTCATATGACGTAAGGAGGGTTCGAATACTCCTAGCTGACTAGGAAGGGTCCACGGGGGACCAGATGGTTATGATTGTCGCATGTCCTTTAGGATGACCTCAGAGTGCTACTGATACTCCCAGATGGCTGGGAGGGTTGCAATGGGTCAGATGACGTAAGGAGGCATCGCATACTCCTAGATGGCTAGAAGGGGTCCACGGGAGTCTAGATGGCTACTATTGTCGCACGTGCTTTAGGATGACCTAAAAGTGCTACCGATACTCCTAGATGACTGGGGGGGGGGGGTGCAATGGGTCAGATGACGTAAGGTGGGTCCGAATACTCCTAACTGACTAGGAGGGGTCGACGGGGGTCCAGACGGCTACGATTGTCGCACGTGCTTTAGGATGACCTAAAAATGCTACTGGTACTCCCACATGGCTGGGAGGGGTGCAATGGGTCAGATGACGTAAGGAGGGTCCGTATACTCCTAGCTGGCTAGGAGGGGTCCACGGGGGTCCAGATGGCTACGATTGTCGCACGTGCTTTAGGATGACCAAAAAGTGCAACTGATACTCCTAGATGGTTGGGAGGGGTGCAATGGGTCAGATGACGTAAGGAGGGTCCGTATACTCCTAGATGGCTAGGAGGGGTCCACAGGGGTCCAGATAGATACGATTGTCGCACGTGCTTTAGGATGACCTTAAAGTGCTACTGATTCTCCTAGATGGCTGGGAGAAGTGCAATGGGTCAGATGACGTAAGGAGGGTCCGTATTCTCCTAGATGGCTGCGAGGAGTCCACGTGAGTCCAGATGGCTACGATCGTCGCACGTGCTTTAGGATGACCTAAAAGTGCTACTGATACTTCTAGATGGCTGGGAGGGCTGCAATGGGTCAGATGACGTAAGGAGGCACCGCATACTCCTAGATGGCTAGAAGGGGTCCACGGGGGTCCAGATGGCTACTATTGTCGCACGTGCTTTATGATGACCTAAAAGTGCTACCGATACTCCTAGATGGCTGGGAGGGGTGCAATGGGTTAGATGACGTAAGGAGAGTGTGAATACTCCTAGCTGACTAGGAGGGGTTCACGGGGGTCCAGATGGCTATGATTGTCGCACGTGCTTTAGGGTGACCTCAAAGTGCTACTGATACTCCCAGATGGCTGTGAGGGGTGCAATGGGTCAGATGACGTAAGGAGGGTCCGTATACTCCTAGCTGGATAGGAGGGTTCCACGTGTTCCACATAGCTATAATTGTCGCACGCGCTTTAGGATGACCTAAAAGTGCTACTTATACTCCTAGATTGCTGGGAGGGGTGCAATGGGTCAGATGATGTAAGGAGGGTCCGTATAGTCCTAGATGGCTAGAAGGGGTCCACGGGGGTCCAGATGGCTACGATTATAGCACGTGCTTTAGGATGATCTAAAAGTGCAACCGATACTCCTAGATGGCTTTGAGGGGTGCAATGGGTAAGATTACGTAAGGAGGCTCCGTATACTTCTAGATGGCTAGGAGAGGTCCACGGGGGTCTAGATGGCTACGATTGTCGCACGTGCTTTAGGACGACCTAAAAGTGCTACTGATACTCCTAGATGACTGGGAGGGGTGCAATGGGTCAGATGACGTAAGGAGGGTCCGTATACTCCTTGATGTCTAGGAGGGGTCCACAGGGGTCCAGATGGCTACGATTGTCGCACGTGCTTTAGGATGACCTAAAAGTGCTACTGATACTCCTAGATGGTTGGGAGGGGTGCAATGGGTCAGAAGACATAAGGAGGCTCCGTATACTCCTAGATGGAAAGGAAGGGTCCACAGGGGTCCAGATGGCTACGATTGTCGCACGTGCTTTAGGATGACCAAAAAGTGCTACCGATACTCCTAGATGGTAGGGAGGGGTGCAATGGGTCAGAAGACGTAACGAGGCTCCGTATACTCCTAGATGGCAAGGAAGGGTCCATGGGGGTCCAGATGGCTACGATTGTCGCACGTGCTTTAGGATGACCTAAAGTGCTACTAATACTCCTAGATGGTTGGGAGGGGTGCAATGGGTCAGAAGACGTAAGGAGGCTCCGTATACTCCTAGTTGGCTAGGAGGGGTCCACGGGGGTACATATAGCTATGATTGTCGCATGTGCTTTACGATGACCGAAAAGTGCTACTGATACTCCTAGATGGCTGGGAGGGGTGCAATGGGTCAGATGACGTAAGGAGGGTCCGTATAGTCCTCGATGGCTAGGAAGGGTCCACGGGGGTCCAGATGGCTACGATTGTCGCACGTGCTTTAGGATGACCTAAAAGTGCTACTGATACTCCCACATGGCTGGGAGGGGTGCAATGGGTCAGATGAAGTAAGGAGGGTTCATATCCTCCTAGATCGCTAGGAGGGGTCCACGGGGGTCCAGATGGCTACGATTGTCGCACGTCCTTTAGGATGACCTAAAAGTTCTACTGATACTCCTAGATGGCTGCGAGGGTTGCAATGGGTCAGATGACGTCAGGAGGGTTCGAATACTCCTAGCTGACTAGGAGGGGTTTACAGGGGTCCAGATGGCTACGATTATCGCACGTGCTTTAGGATGACCTCAAAGTGTACTGATACTCCCAGATGGCTGGGAGGGTTGCAATGGGTCAGATGACGTAAGGAGGCACCGCATACTCCTAGATGGCTAGAAGGGGTCCACGGGGGTCCAGATGGCTACTATTGTCGAACGTGCGTTAGGATGACCTGAAAGTGCTACCGACACTCCTAGATGGCTGGGAGGGGTGCAATGGGTCAGATGACGTAAGGAGACTCTGAATACTCCTAGCTGACTAGGAGGGGTTCGCGATGGTCCATATGGCTACGATTGTCGCACGTGCTTTAGGATGACCAAAAAGTGCAACTGATACTCCTAGATGGTTGGGAGGGGTGCAATGGGTCAGATGACGTAAGGAGGGTCCGTATACTCCTAGATGGCTAGGAGGGGTCCACAGGGGTCCAGATAGATACGATTGTCGCACGTGCTTTAGGATGACCTTAAAGTGCTACTGATTCTCCTAGATGGCTGGGAGAAGTGCAATGGGTCAGATGACGTAAGGAGGGTCCGTATTCTCCTAGATGGCTGCGAGGAGTCCACGTGAGTCCAGATGGCTACGATCGTCGCACGTGCTTTAGGATGACCTAAAAGTGCTACTGATACTTCTAGATGGCTGGGAGGGCTGCAATGGGTCAGATGACGTAAGGAGGCACCGCATACTCCTAGATGGCTAGAAGGGGTCCACGGGGGTCCAGATGGCTACTATTGTCGCACGTGCTTTATGATGACCTAAAAGTGCTACCGATACTCCTAGATGGCTGGGAGGGGTGCAATGGGTTAGACGACGTAAGGAGAGTGTGAATACTCCTAGCTGACTAGGAGGGGTTCACGGGGGTCCAGATGGCTATGATTGTCGCACGTGCTTTAGGATGACCTCAAAGTGCTACTGATACTCCCAGATGGCTGTGAGGGGTGCAATGGGTCAGATGACGTAAGGAGGGTCCGTATACTCCTAGCTGGATAGGGGGGTTCCACGTGTTCCACATAGCTATAATTGTCGCACGCGCTTTAGGATGACCTAAAAGTGCTACTTATACTCCTAGATGGCTGGGAGGGGTGCAATGGGTCAGATGATGTAAGGAGGGTCCGTATAGTCCTAGATGGCTAGAAGGGGTCCACGGGGGTCCAGATGACTATGATTATAGCACGTGCTTTAGGATGATCTAAAAGTGCAACCGATACTCCTAGATGGCATCGAGGGGTGCAATGGGTAAGATTACGTAAGGAGGCTCCGTATACTTCTAGATGGCTAGGAGAGGTCCACGGGGGTCTAGATGGCTACGATTGTCGCACGTGCTTTAGGACGACCTAAAAGTGCTACTGATACTCCTAGATGGCTGGGAGGGGTGCAATGGGTCAGATGACGTAAGGAGGGTCCGTATACTCCTTGATGGCTAGGAGGGGTCCACAGGGGTCCAGATGGCTACGATTGTCGCACGTGCTTTAGGATGACCTAAAAGTGCTACTGATACTCCTAGATGGTTGGGAGGGGTGCAATGGGTCAGAATACATAAGGAGGCTCCGTATACTCCTAGATGGCAAGGAAGGGTCCACAGGGGTCCAGATGGCTACGATTGTTGCACGTGCTTTAGGATGACCAAAAAGTGCTACTGATACTCCTAGATGGTAGGGAGGGGTGCAATGGGTCAGAAGACGTAACGAGGCTCCGTATACTCCTAGATGGCAAGGAAGGGTCCATGGGGGTCCAGATGGCTACGATTGTCGCACGTGCTTTAGGATGACCTAAAAGTGCTACTAATACTCCTAGATGGTTGGGAGGGGTGCAATGGGTCAGAAGACGTAAGGAGGCTCCGTATACTCCTAGTTGGCTAGGAGGGGTCCACGGGGGTCCAGATGGCTACTATTGTCGCACGTGCTTTATGATGACCTAAAAGTGCTACCGATACTCCTAGATGGCTGGGAGGGGTGCAATGGGTTAGATGACGTAAGGAGAGTGTGAATACTCCTAGCTGACTAGGAGGGGTTCACGGGGGTCCAGATGGCTATGATTGTCGCACGTGCTTTAGGGTGACCTCAAAGTGCTACTGATACTCCCAGATGGCTGTGAGGGGTGCAATGGGTCAGATGACGTAAGGAGGGTCCGTATACTCCTAGCTGGATAGGAGGGTTCCACGTGTTCCACATAGCTATAATTGTCGCACGCGCTTTAGGATGACCTAAAAGTGCTACTTATACTCCTAGATTGCTGGGAGGGGTGCAATGGGTCAGATGATGTAAGGAGGGTCCGTATAGTCCTAGATGGCTAGAAGGGGTCCACGGGGGTCCAGATGGCTACGATTATAGCACGTGCTTTAGGATGATCTAAAAGTGCAACCGATACTCCTAGATGGCTTTGAGGGGTGCAATGGGTAAGATTACGTAAGGAGGCTCCGTATACTTCTAGATGGCTAGGAGAGGTCCACGGGGGTCTAGATGGCTACGATTGTCGCACGTGCTTTAGGACGACCTAAAAGTGCTACTGATACTCCTAGATGGCTGGGAGGGGTGCAATGGGTCAGATGACGTAAGGAGGGTCCGTATACTCCTTGATGTCTAGGAGGGGTCCACAGGGGTCCAGATGGCTACGATTGTCGCACGTGCTTTAGGATGACCTAAAAGTGCTACTGATACTCCTAGATGGTTGGGAGGGGTGCAATGGGTCAGAAGACATAAGGAGGCTCCGTATACTCCTAGATGGAAAGGAAGGGTCCACAGGGGTCCAGATGGCTACGATTGTCGCACGTGCTTTAGGATGACCAAAAAGTGCTACCGATACTCCTAGATGGTAGGGAGGGGTGCAATGGGTCAGAAGACGTAACGAGGCTCCGTATACTCCTAGATGGCAAGGAAGGGTCCATGGGGGTCCAGATGGCTACGATTGTCGCACGTGCTTTAGGATGACCTAAAAGTGCTACTAATACTCCTAGATGGTTGGGAGGGGTGCAATGGGTCAGAAGACGTAAGGAGGCTCCGTATACTCCTAGTTGGCTAGGAGGGGTCCACGGGGGTACATATAGCTATGATTGTCGCATGTGCTTTACGATGACCGAAAAGTGCTACTGATACTCCTAGATGGCTGGGAGGGGTGCAATGGGTCAGATGACGTAAGGAGGGTCCGTATAGTCCTCGATGGCTAGGAAGGGTCCACGGGGGTCCAGATGGCTACGATTGTCGCACGTGCTTTAGGATGACCTAAAAGTGCTACTGATACTCCCACATGGCTGGGAGGGGTGCAATGGGTCAGATGAAGTAAGGAGGGTTCATATCCTCCTAGATCGCTAGGAGGGGTCCACGGTGGTCCAGATGGCTACGATTGTCGCACGTCCTTTAGGATGACCTAAAAGTTCTACTGATACTCCTAGATGGCTGCGAGGGTTGCAATGGGTCAGATGACGTCAGGAGGGTTCGAATACTCCTAGCTGACTAGGAGGGGTTTACAGGGGTCCAGATGGCTACGATTATCGCACGTGCTTTAGGATGACCTCAAAGTGTACTGATACTCCCAGATGGCTGGGAGGGTTGCAATGGGTCAGATGACGTAAGGAGGCACCGCATACTCCTAGATGGCTAGAAGGGGTCCACGGGGGTCCAGATGGCTACTATTGTCGAACGTGCGTTAGGATGACCTGAAAGTGCTACCGACACTCCTAGATGGCTGGGAGGGGTGCAATGGGTCAGATGACGTAAGGAGACTCTGAATACTCCTAGCTGACTAGGAGGGGTTCGCGATGGTCCATATGGCTACGATTGTCGCACGTGCTTTAGGATGACCAAAAACTGCAACTGATACTCCTAGATGGTTGGGAGGGGTGCAATGGGTCAGATGACGTAAGGAGGGTCCGTATACTCCTAGATGGCTAGGAGGGGTCCACAGGGGTCCAGATAGATACGATTGTCGCACGTGCTTTAGGATGACCTTAAAGTGCTACTGATTCTCCTAGATGGCTGGGAGAAGTGCAATGGGTCAGATGACGTAAGGAGGGTCCGTATTCTCCTAGATGGCTGCGAGGAGTCCACGTGAGTCCAGATGGCTACGATCGTCGCACGTGCTTTCGGATGACCTAAAAGTGCTACTGATACTTCTAGATGGCTGGGAGGGCTGCAATGGGTCAGATGACGTAAGGAGGCACCGCATACTCCTAGATGGCTAGAAGGGGTCCACGGGGGTCCAGATGGCTACTATTGTCGCACGTGCTTTATGATGACCTAAAAGTGCTACCGATACTCCTAGATGGCTGGGAGGGGTGCAATGGGTTAGACGACGTAAGGAGAGTGTGAATACTCCTAGCTGACTAGGAGGGGTTCACGGGGGTCCAGATGGCTATGATTGTCGCACGTGCTTTAGGATGACCTCAAAGTGCTACTGATACTCCCAGATGGCTGTGAGGGGTGCAATGGGTCAGATGACGTAAGGAGGGTCCGTATACTCCTAGCTGGATAGGGGGGTTCCACGTGTTCCACATAGCTATAATTGTCGCACGCGCTTTAGGATGACCTAAAAGTGCTACTTATACTCCTAGATGGCTGGGAGGGGTGCAATGGGTCAGATGATGTAAGGAGGGTCCGTATAGTCCTAGATGGCTAGAAGGGGTCCACGGGGGTCCAGATGACTATGATTATAGCACGTGCTTTAGGATGATCTAAAAGTGCAACCGATACTCCTAGATGGCATCGAGGGGTGCAATGGGTAAGATTACGTAAGGAGGCTCCGTATACTTCTAGATGGCTAGGAGAGGTCCACGGGGGTCTAGATGGCTACGATTGTCGCACGTGCTTTAGGACGACCTAAAAGTGCTACTGATACTCCTAGATGGCTGGGAGGGGTGCAATGGGTCAGATGACGTAAGGAGGGTCCGTATACTCCTTGATGGCTAGGAGGGGTCCACAGGGGTCCAGATGGCTACGATTGTCGCACGTGCTTTAGGATGACCTAAAAGTGCTACTGATACTCCTAGATGGTTGGGAGGGGTGCAATGGGTCAGAATACATAAGGAGGCTCCGTATACTCCTAGATGGCAAGGAAGGGTCCACAGGGGTCCAGATGGCTACGATTGTTGCACGTGCTTTAGGATGACCAAAAAGTGCTACTGATACTCCTAGATGGTAGGGAGGGGTGCAATGGGTCAGAAGACGTAACGAGGCTCCGTATACTCCTAGATGGCAAGGAAGGGTCCATGGGGGTCCAGATGGCTACGATTGTCGCACGTGCTTTAGGATGACCTAAAAGTGCTACTAATACTCCTAGATGGTTGGGAGGGGTGCAATGGGTCAGAAGACGTAAGGAGGCTCCGTATACTCCTAGTTGGCTAGGAGGGGTCCACGGGGGTACATATAGCTATGATTGTCGCATGTGCTTTACGATGACCGAAAAGTGCTACTGATACTCCTAGATGGCTGGGAGGGGTGCAATGGGTCAGATGACGTAAGGAGGGTCCGTATAGTCCTCGATGGCTAGGAAGGGTCCACGGGGGTCCAGATGGCTACCTCTTTGCATTGTTTGATCAGGGGCCTCTCTAACCCGAGCTCTTTGGAGAATTAATTCCATCTCTTTGTAATATGCATCGACTGATTTGGATCCTTGCTTCAATTGCTGTAACTTATCATAGAGAGTTCTAATATAATTCTTGGGCACAAATCTGTCTCGAAGCAATTGTTTCATCTCAGCCCACGTATCCACTTCTGGTTCCTCATGTTCTGCTCTCAAACTTGTAAGACCATCCCACCACAAAAGAGCATAACCTTCCAAACCCGAAGAAGCAAGCTTTATTTTTCTCTCTTCATTATAATCATGCAATCTCCAAAGCTTCTCAATTTTCAGCTCCCACATCAAATATTCTTCCACATCTTCAGAATCACAAGTGAGAGTAGGAATAGAGAATTTAGGTTTGCCCAAGCCATCTTCCTCTCTATTTTCCAATTGCACTCTCCTTGCAGCAACACCTCCACGGCCACCTTGCAAATCAGCACCATTATTAGCATTAGGTGGATTTTGCCTTTGTTGCACCATGGTTGTCAAATTGGTAATCTGTCTTGTCAAATTATTCACAGCTTCTTGCAAAATATTAACAGATTCTTGGGAGGCTCTCTCTTCAATTTTGAGGTCCAAAGTAGTCAATTCCTTCCTCAAGCTATCATCACTTTGGTCCACGGCAGCATCAATCCTTTTGTATAATGTATCTCTCAAAGCTTCATACTCATTCCACTTGACAAGTTCCTCGGGTTTCTTCTTTTCCTGCACAATAGCATCACTAGCAGAATCCATTTGATTAATTTGTTAGTGAAAACAAAAATATCAATAGGATGTGGTGCTCTCTCACAACTCACTCAAAACCAGAAATACTAGTGTATCTCACCTGTTCCAAAGTGAATAGGATCAACTTACCACAAGTAATAATGATGGGTGTGTAAAATGTGAGAAGAGAATAACCAGGAAATCAAGTGTCACAATGCAACTAGGGTATTTGGTGGAGCTTGGTCGGGAATCCTAACACACCAAAATACAAAGCCTAATTTGCTGCTTGTGAAGATATAAAAAACACACCTATGGAACTCACACAATTTATTGGAGACAAATGTGGCAATGCAAATATATGGATGGAAATTTTGCAATGCACTCGAAAGACACTAGCTATGCTCAATGAAAACAGGAACAAGATTGCTCAATAATGTCAATGTGTTGCAATGATCAAAACTAGCTCCAATCTTCCAAATATTGTAATGAAACTTTCGGCCTCTTTCTCTTTTCTCTTTTTTTTTTTTTATATACTTTTGCTTTTTCTATTTTTTTTTGTACTTTTCCAATGGCCAATATATCAAAACAGGAGCAAATGAACTAAAAACAGAAAGTAAACACACTGATATGAACTTTTATGAGCAGCCTGTATGAGCAGAAATAGCTATTCTTTATGGGTAGGCTCCTAATTTATATTGCTGTAGAAAGGCTGTGTCTAGGCTCACAAAGATCAGACTTGAAACCCTAAAGAAAATTGCAAAGGAAAAACAAAACGAAAACTAGCTAAACTCACTAATGGATCACGGCAGAAAAACAGCTCAAAACGCTGCCGGGCCGGCAGAGATCAAACGTGCCTCAAAAAATTCTCAAATAATTTTTATGCTGATCTGAAGACACGGAGGACTCTACTAGACAGTACCAAGCCAATGCAAAAGGCCGATCTCGATTTGGACTAGGAATCCGATTTGCACAAGGAGATCCACCCGAACCAAAACAACTCGAATTTTAGGGAGAAGTAGGACTCGGATTGGAAACCAAATTCGACTAGAACTAATATATTTGGGATGTTTAGGGTATAAGCTCGAAAAAACAGGAATAAGAACTCGGATAGATCTAACAAATTGAAAACCTAATTAGATGAACTCGAAACTAAAAACAGAAAAACAGAGACACAAAATCAACCCAAACAGCAAAGTGAACTAAGCAAATTGGTGTGATCTAGGCTCTGGCACAATCTAAACCTAATATTTTTGGCTTTTTCTGGATAGGAAATAAAAACACTCGAAACTAGGGGATAGAAATAGCTCACTGAGTAAACCTGTGAATCTGATACCAAGATGATACGGGGTGGCCCGATCTTCTCAATGAACTCTTGCGAATTATGTTGATGGTGGTGCTGTGGATGGATTGGTAACTAGTGCTACACTGAGATCTCTCCTGGATAATCCCCGTTGCCAATGCAACAACAATCTCTCCCTTTGGATATTCTCAACTACACACTCTTGCACCTGCAATCAAGATCACAAGTGGTCCTGTATCCCCTTATTCCCAATGGAACAACAAGATAGACGTAGAATTTGCGATGGTATACTTCAAGATGAATGCTTAGCAGCAATACAATCTGGAGGCTAGGGTTTTAGGTTTAAACTGGTTCTGTCCTATTCCACACGCAGGTGGTGACTATATGTGAGGGAGGGGTGCGGCCACAAGCTCCTTGCGCAAGCAACCCTAGCTCAACTCGGACTGGACTCCTATTTGGACTTAATTGGGATACAAACCGGCCCATAAGGGACTCGGCCAAATAAGGACACGCAGGACCTTGCCTAAATTAATTAGGACTTATAACTATGGCGCATTAATCTTCAATGGGGCGCCCTCCTCTTGTACTCATGTGTGCACCAAGTGTCTTCACGTTTTCATCAAGCTCCAAGTGATTTCCCTCCATATCTTGATGCTCCCCTCCATTAGCATTTGTGTTATCAACAAACCTAATCATACATAGATGCATAGATTTAGGTAGTATAAAATTCTCATGATTTAAATTATCACAATCAACTAGGAAAGAATTCACCTGTTGTTCTAATAACTTGGTTCTTGATCTTGTCATTGGACCAAGTCTCACTTCATTGGAATTATCTTGGACAGCAACTTCTTCAATTGGAGTAGTAGTAGAAACACTAGGGATGTCCTCATCAGATTGTCGCACGTGCTTTAGGATGACCTAAAAGTGCTACTGATACTCCCACATGGCTGGGAGGGGTGCAATGGGTCAGATGAAGTAAGGAGGGTTCATATCCTCCTATATCGCTAGGAGGGGTCCACGGGGGTCCAGATGGCTACGATTGTCGCACGTCCTTTAGGATGACCTAAAAGTTCTACTGATACTCCTAGATGGCTGCGAGGGTTGCAATGGGTCAGATGACGTCAGGAGGGTTCGAATACTCCTAGCTGACTAGGAGGGGTTTACAGGGGTCCAGATGGCTACGATTATCGCACGTCCTTTAGGATGACCTCAAAGTGTACTGATACTCCCAGATGGCTGGGAGGGTTGCAATGGGTCAGATGACGTAAGAAGGCACCGCATACTCCTAGATGGCTAGAAGGGGTCCACGGGGGTCCAGATGGCTACTATTGTCGAACGTGCGTTAGGATGAACTGAAAGTGCTACCGACACTCCTAGATGGCTGGGAGGGGTGCAATGGGTCAGATGACGTATGGAGACTCTGAATACTCCTAGCTGACTAGGAGGGGTTCGCGATGGTCCATATGGCTACGATTGTCGCACGTGCTTTAGGATGACCTCAAAGTGCTACTGATTATCCCAGATGGCTGGGAGGGGTGCAATGGGTCAGATGACGTAAGGAGGGTCCGTATACTCCTAGCTGGATAGGAGGGTTCCACGTGTTTCACATAGCTATAATTGTCGCACGTGCTTTAGGATGACCTAAAAGTGCTACTTATACTCCTAGATGGCTGGGAGGGGTGCAATGGGTCAGATGATGTAAGGAGGGTCCGTATAGTCCTAGATAGCTAGAAGGGGTCCACGGGGGTCCAGATAGCTACGATTGTAGCACGTGCTTTAGGATGATCTAAAAGTGCAACCGATACTCCTAGATGGCTTCGAGGGGTGCAATGGGTAAGATTACGTAAGGAGGCTCCGTATACTTCTAGATGGCTAGGAGAGGTCCACGGGGGTCTAGATGGCTACGATTGTCGCACGTGCTTTAGGACGACCTAAAAGTGCTACTGATACTCCTAGATGGCTGGGAGGGGTGCAATGGGTCAGATGACGTAAGGAGGGTCCGTATACTCCTTGATGGCTAGGAGGGGTCCACAGGGGTCCAGATGGCTACGATTGTCGCACTTGCTTTAGGATGACCTAAAAGTGCTACTGATACTCCTAGATGGTTGGGAGGGGTGCAATGGGTCAGAAGACATAAGGAGGCTACTCCTAGATGGCAAGGAAGGGTCCACGGGGGTCCAGATGGCTACGATTGTCGCACGTGCTTTAGGATGACCAAAAAGTGCTACTGATACTCCTAGATGGTTTGGAGGGGTGCAATGGGTCAGAAGAAATAACGAGGCTCCGTATACTCCTAGATGGCAAGGAAGGGTCCACGGGGGTCCAGATGGCTACGATTGTCGCACGTGCTTTAGGATGACCTAAAAGTGCTACTAATACTCCTAGATGGTTGGGAGGGGTGCAATGGGTCAGAAGATGTAAGGAGGCTCCGTATACTCCTAGTTGGCTAGGAGGGGTCCACGGGGGTACATATAGCTTTGATTGTCGCATGTGCTTTAGGATGACCGAAAAGTGCTACTGATACTTCTAGATGGCTGGGAGGGGTGCAATGGGTCAGATGACGTAAGGAGGGTCCGTATAGTCCTCGATGGCTAGGAAGGGTCCACGGGGGTCCAGATGGCTACGATTGTCGCACATCCTTTAGGATGACCTAAAAGTGCTACTGATACTCCCACATGGCTAGGAGGGGTGCAATGGGTCAGATGACGTAAGGAGGGTTCGTATCCTCCTAGATGGCTAGGAGGGGTCCACGGGGGTCCAGATGGCTACGATTGTCGCACATGCTTTAGGATGACCTAAAAGTTCTACTGATACTCCTAGATGGCTGGGAGGGTTGCAATGGGTCAGATGACGTAAGGAGGGTTCGAATACTCCTAGCTGACTAGGAGGGGTCCACAGGGGTCCAGATGGCTACGATTATCGCACGTCCATTAGGATGACCTCAAAGTGCTACTGATACTCCCAGATGGCTGGGAGGGTTGCAATGGGTCAGATGATGTAAGGAGGCACCGCATACTCCTAGATGGCTAGAAGGGGTCCACGGGGGTCCAGATGGCTACTATTGTCGAACGTGCTTTAGGATGACCTGAAAGTGCTACCGACACTCCTAGATGGCTGGGAGGGGTGCAATGGGTCAGATGACGTAAGGAGAGTCTGAATACTCCTAGCTGACTAGGAGGGGTTCGCGGGGAACCATATGGCTACGATTGTCGCACGTGCTTTAGGATGACCTCAAAGTGCTACTGATTACCCCTGATGGCTGGGAGGGGTGCAATGGGTCAGATGGCGTAAGGAGGGTCCGTATACTCCTAGCTGGATAGGAGGGTTCCACGTGTTCCACATAGCTATATCTATCGCACGTGCTTTAGGATGACCTAAAAGTAAGGAGGGTCCGTATACTCCTAAAAGTAAGGAGGGTCCGTATACTCCTAGATGGCTGGGAGGGGTGCAATGGGTCAGATCATGTAAGGATGGTCCGCATAGTCCTAGATGGCTAGAAGGGGTCCACGGGGGTCCAGATGGCAACGATTGTAGCACGTGCTTTAGGATGATCTAAAAGTGCTACCGATACTCCTAGATGGCTTCGAGGGGTGCAATGGGTAAGATGACGTAAGGAGGGTCCGTATACTACTAGATGGCTAGGAGGGGTCCACGGGGGTCTAGATGGCTACGATTGTCGCACGTGCTTTAGGATGACCTAAAAGTGCTACTGATACTCCTAGATGGTTGGGAGGGGTGCAATGGGTCAGAAAACATGAGGAGGCTCCGTATACTCCTAGATGGCAAGGAAGGGTCTACGGGGGTCCAGATGGCTATGATTGTCGCACGTGCTTTAGGATGAACTAAATGTGCTACTGTACTCCTAGATGGTTGGGAGGGGTGCAATGGGTCAGAAGACGTAAGGAGGCTCCGTATACTCCTAGTTGGCTAGGAGGGGTCCACGGGGGTACATATAGCTATGATTGTCGCATGTGCCTTAGGATGACCGAAAAGTGCTACTGATACTCCTAGATGGCTGGGAGGGGTGCAATGGGTCAGATGACGTAAGGAGGGTCCGTATAGTCCTCGATGGCTAGGAAGGGTCCACGGGGGTCCAGATGGCTACGATTGTCCCACGTGCTTGAGGATGACCTAAAAGTGCTACTGATACTCCCACATGGCTGCGAGGGGTTCAATGGGTTAGATGACGTAAGGAGGGTCCGTATCCTCCTAGATGGCTAGGAGGGGTCCACAGGGGTCCATATGGCTACGATTGTCGCACGTGCTTTAGGATGACCTAAAAGTGCTACTGATACTCCTAGATGGCTGGGAGGGTTGCAATGGATCAGATGACGTAAGGAGGGTTCGAATACTCCTAGCTGACTAGGAGGGGTCCACGGGGGTCCAGATGGCTACGATTTTCGCTCGTCCTTTAGGATGACCTCAGAGTGCTACTGATACTCCCAGATGGCTGGGAGGGTCGCAATGGGTCAGATGACGTAAGGAGGCACCGCATACTCCTAGATGGCTAGAAGGGGTCCACGGGGGTCCAGATGGCTACTACTATCGCACGTGCTTTAGGATGACCTAAAAGTGCTACCGATACTCCTAGATGGCTGGGAGAAGTGCAATGGGTCAGATGACGTAAGGTGGGTCCGAATACTCCTAGCTGACTAGGAGGGGTCCACGGGGGCCCAGATGACTACGATTGTCGCACGTGCTTTAGGATGACCTAAAAATGCTACTGGTACTCCCACATGGCTGGGAGGGGTGCAATGGGATGACGTAATGAGGGTCCGTATACTCCTAGCTGGCTAGGAGGGGTCCACGGGGGTCCAGATGGCTTCGATTGTCGCACGTGCTTTAGGATGACTTAAAAGTGCAACTGATACTCCTAGATGGTTGGGAGGGGTGCAATGGGTCAGATGACGTAAGGAGGGTCCGTATACTCTTGGATGGCTAGCAGGGGTCCACAGGGATCCAGATAGATACGATTGTCGCACGTGCTTTAGGATGACCTTAAAGTGCTACTGAATATCCTAGATGGCTGGGAGGGGTGCAATAGGTCAGAATAAGTAAGGAGGCTCCGTATACTCCTAGTTGTCTAGGAGGGGTCCACGAGTGTCCAGATAGCTATGATTGTCGCACGTTCTTTAGGATGACCGAAAAGTGCTACTGATAATCCTAGATGGTTGGGAGGCGTGCAATGGGTCAGATGACGTAAGGAGGGTCCCTATAGTCCTAGATGGCTAGGAGGGGTCCAGATGGCTGCGATTGTCGCACGTGCTTTAGGATGACCTAAAAGTGCTACCGATACTCCTAGATGGCTTCGAGGGGTGCAATGGGTAAGATGACGTAAGGAGGGTCCGTATACTACTAGATGGCTAGGAGGGGTCCACGGGGGTCTAGATGGCTACGATTGTCGCACGTGCTTTAGGATGACCTAAAAGTGCTACTGATACTCCTAGATGGTTGGGAGGGGTGCAATGGGTCAGAAAACATGAGGAGGCTCCGTATACTCCTAGATGGCAAGGAAGGGTCTACGGGGGTCCAGATGGCTATGATTGTCGCACGTGCTTTAGGATGAACTAAATGTGCTACTGTACTCCTAGATGGTTGGGAGGGGTGCAATGGGTCAGAAGACGTAAGGAGGCTCCGTATACTCCTAGTTGGCTAGGAGGGGTCCACGGGGGTACATATAGCTATGATTGTCGCATGTGCCTTAGGATGACCGAAAAGTGCTACTGATACTCCTAGATGGCTGGGAGGGGTGCAATGGGTCAGATGACGTAAGGAGGGTCCGTATAGTCCTCGATGGCTAGGAAGGGTCCACGGGGGTCCAGATGGCTACGATTGTCCCACGTGCTTGAGGATGACCTAAAAGTGCTACTGATACTCCCACATGGCTGCGAGGGGTTCAATGGGTTAGATGACGTAAGGAGGGTCCGTATCCTCCTAGATGGCTAGGAGGGGTCCACAGGGGTCCATATGGCTACGATTGTCGCACGTGCTTTAGGATGACCTAAAAGTGCTACTGATACTCCTAGATGGCTGGGAGGGTTGCAATGGATCAGATGACGTAAGGAGGGTTCGAATACTCCTAGCTGACTAGGAGGGGTCCACGGGGGTCCAGATGGCTACGATTTTCGCTCGTCCTTTAGGATGACCTCAGAGTGCTACTGATACTCCCAGATGGCTGGGAGGGTCGCAATGGGCCAGATGACGTAAGGAGGCACCGCATACTCCTAGATGGCTAGAAGGGGTCCACGGGGGTCCAGATGGCTACTACTATCGCACGTGCTTTAGGATGACCTAAAAGTGCTACCGATACTCCTAGATGGCTGGGAGAAGTGCAATGGGTCAGATGACGTAAGGTGGGTCCGAATACTCCTAGCTGACTAGGAGGGGTCCACGGGGGCCCAGATGGCTACGATTGTCGCACGTGCTTTAGGATGACCTAAAAATGCTACTGGTACTCCCACATGGCTGGGAGGGGTGCAATGGGATGACGTAATGAGGGTCCGTATACTCCTAGCTGGCTAGGAGGGGTCCACGGGGGTCCAGATGGCTTCGATTGTCGCACGTGCTTTAGGATGACTTAAAAGTGCAACTGATACTCCTAGATGGTTGGGAGGGGTGCAATGGGTCAGATGACGTAAGGAGGGTCCGTATACTCTTGGATGGCTAGCAGGGGTCCACAGGGATCCAGATAGATACGATTGTCGCACGTGCTTTAGGATGACCTTAAAGTGCTACTGAATATCCTAGATGGCTGGGAGGGGTGCAATAGGTCAGAATAAGTAAGGAGGCTCCGTATACTCCTAGTTGTCTAGGAGGGGTCCACGAGTGTCCAGATAGCTATGATTGTCGCACGTTCTTTAGGATGACCGAAAAGTGCTACTGATAATCCTAGATGGTTGGGAGGCGTGCAATGGGTCAGATGACGTAAGGAGGGTCCCTATAGTCCTAGATGGCTAGGAGGGGTCCAGATGGCTGCGATTGTCGCACGTGCTTTAGGATGACCTAAAAGTGCTAATGATACTTCTAGATGGTTGGGAGGGGTTGCAATGGGTCAGAAGATGTAAGGAGGCTCCATATACTCCTCGTTGGCTAGGAGGGGTCCACGGGGGTTCAGATAGCTATGATTGTCGCACGTGCTTTAGGATGACCTAAAGGTGCTACTGATACTCCTAGATGGCCGGGAGGGGTGCAATGGGTCAGATGACGTAAGGAGGCTCCGTATACTTCTAGATGGCTAGGAGAGGTCCACGGGGGTCTAGATGGCTACGATTGTCGGACGTGCTTTGGGACGACCTAAAAGTGCTACTGATACTCCTAGATGGCTGGGAGGGGTGCAATGGGTCAGATGACGTAAGGAGGGTCCGTATACTCCTTGATGGCTAGGAGGGGTCCACAGGGGTCCAGATGGCTACGATTGTCGCACGTGCTTTAGGATGACCTAAAAGTGCTACTGATACTTCTAGATGGTTGGGAGGGGTGCAATGGGTCAGAAGACATAAGGAGGCTCCGTATACTCCTAGATGGCAAGGGTCCACGGGGGTCCAGATGGCTACGATTGTCGCACGTGCTTTAGGATGACCAAAAAGTGCTACTGATACTCCCAGATGGCTGGGAGGGTTGCAATGGGTCAGAAGAAATAACGAGGCTCCGTATACTCCAAGATGGCAAGGAAGGGTCCACGGGGGTCCAGATGGCTACGATTGTCGCACGTGCTTTAGGATGACCTAAAAGTGCTACTGACACTCCTAGATGGTTGGGAGGGGTGCAATGGGTCAGAAGACGTAACAAGGCTCCCTATACTCTTAGTTGGCTAGGAGGGTCCACGGGGGTACATATAGCTATGATTGTCGCATGTGCTTTAGGATGACCTAAAAGTGCTACTGATACTCCCACATGGCTGCGAGGGGTTCAATGGGTTAGATGACGTAAGGAGGGTCCGTATCCTCCTAGATGGCTAGGAGGGGTCCACGGGGGTCCAGATGGCTACGACTGTCGCACGTGCTTTAGGATGACCTAAAAGTGCCACTGATACTCCTAGATGGCTGGGAGCGTTGCAATGGGTCAGATGACGTAAGGAGGGTTCGAATACTCCTTGCTGACTAGGAGGGGTCCACGGGGGTCCAGATGGCTACGATTTTCGCACGTCCTTTAGGATGACCTCAGAGTGCTACTGATACTCCCAGATGGCTGGGAGGGTTGCAATGGTTCAGATGACGTAAGGAGGGTCCGTATCCTCCTAGATGGCTACGAGGGGTCCACGGGGGTCCAGATGGCTACGATTGTCGCACGTGCTTAGGATGACCTAAAAGTTCTACTGATACTCCTAGATGGCTGGGAGGGTTGCAATGGGTCAGATGACGTAAGGAGAGTCTGAATACTCCTCGCTGACTAGGAGGGGTTCACGGGGGTCCACGGGGGTCCAGTAGCTACGATTGTAGCACGTGCTTTAGGATGATCTAAAAGTGCAACCGATACTCCTAGATGGCTTCGAGGGGTGCAATGGGTAAGATTACGTAAGGAGGCTCCGTATACTTCTAGATGGCTAGGAGAGGTCCACGGGGGTCTAGATGGCTACGATTGTCGCACGTGCTTTAGGACGACCTAAAAGTGCTACTGATACTCCTAGATGGCTGGGAGGGGTGCAATGGGTCAGATGACGTAAGGAGGGTCCGTATACTCCTTGATGGCTAGGAGGGGTCCACAGGGGTCCAGATGGCTACGATTGTCGCACTTGCTTTAGGATGACCTAAAAGTGCTACTGATACTCCTAGATGGTTGGGAGGGGTGCAATGGGTCAGAAGACATAAGGAGGCTACTCCTAGATGGCAAGGAAGGGTCCACGGGGGTCCAGATGGCTACGATTGTCGCACGTGCTTTAGGATGACCAAAAAGTGCTACTGATACTCCTAGATGGTTTGGAGGGGTGCAATGGGTCAGAAGAAATAACGAGGCTCCGTATACTCCTAGATGGCAAGGAAGGGTCCACGGGGGTCCAGATGGCTACGATTGTCGCACGTGCTTTAGGATGACCTAAAAGTGCTACTAATACTCCTAGATGGTTGGGAGGGGTGCAATGGGTCAGAAGATGTAAGGAGGCTCCGTATACTCCTAGTTGGCTAGGAGGGGTCCACGGGGGTACATATAGCTTTGATTGTCGCATGTGCTTTAGGATGACCGAAAAGTGCTACTGATACTTCTAGATGGCTGGGAGGGGTGCAATGGGTCAGATGACGTAAGGAGGGTCCGTATAGTCCTCGATGGCTAGGAAGGGTCCACGGGGGTCCAGATGGCTACGATTGTCGCACATCCTTTAGGATGACCTAAAAGTGCTACTGATACTCCCACATGGCTAGGAGGGGTGCAATGGGTCAGATGACGTAAGGAGGGTTCGTATCCTCCTAGATGGCTAGGAGGGGTCCACGGGGGTCCAGATGGCTACGATTGTCGCACATGCTTTAGGATGACCTAAAAGTTCTACTGATACTCCTAGATGGCTGGGAGGGTTGCAATGGGTCAGATGACGTAAGGAGGGTTCGAATACTCCTAGCTGACTAGGAGGGGTCCACAGGGGTCCAGATGGCTACGATTATCGCACGTCCATTAGGATGACCTCAAAGTGCTACTGATACTCCCAGATGGCTGGGAGGGTTGCAATGGGTCAGATGATGTAAGGAGGCACCGCATACTCCTAGATGGCTAGAAGGGGTCCACGGGGGTCCAGATGGCTACTATTGTCGAACGTGCTTTAGGATGACCTGAAAGTGCTACCGACACTCCTAGATGGCTGGGAGGGGTGCAATGGGTCAGATGACGTAAGGAGAGTCTGAATACTCCTAGCTGACTAGGAGGGGTTCGCGGGGCACCATATGGCTACGATTGTCGCACGTGCTTTAGGATGACCTCAAAGTGCTACTGATTACCCCTGATGGCTGGGAGGGGTGCAATGGGTCAGATGGCGTAAGGAGGGTCCGTATACTCCTAGCTGGATAGGAGGGTTCCACGTGTTCCACATAGCTATAATTATCGCACGTGCTTTAGGATGACCTAAAAGTAAGGAGGGTCCGTATACTCCTAAAAGTAAGGAGGGTCCGTATACTCCTAGATGGCTGGGAGGGGTGCAATGGGTCAGATCATGTAAGGATGGTCCGCATACTCCTAGATGGCTAGAAGGGGTCCACGGGGGTCCAGATGGCAACGATTGTAGCACGTGCTTTAGGATGATCTAAAAGTGCTACTGATACTCCCAGATGGCTGGGAGGGTTGCAATGGGTCAGAAGAAATAACGAGGCTCCGTATACTCCAAGATGGCAAGGAAGGGTCCACGGGGGTCCAGATGGCTACGATTGTCGCACGTGCTTTAGGATGACCTAAAAGTGCTACTGACACTCCTAGATGGTTGGGAGGGGTGCAATGGGTCAGAAGACGTAACAAGGCTCCCTATACTCCTAGTTGGCTAGGAGGGTCCACGGGGGTACATATAGCTATGATTGTCGCATGTGCTTTAGGATGACCTAAAAGTGCTACTGATACTCCCACATGGCTGCGAGGGGTTCAATGGGTTAGATGACGTAAGGAGGGTCCGTATCCTCCTAGATGGCTAGGAGGGGTCCACGGGGGTCCAGATGGCTACGACTGTCGCACGTGCTTTAGGATGACCTAAAAGTGCCACTGATACTCCTAGATGGCTGGGAGCGTTGCAATGGGTCAGATGACGTAAGGAGGGTTCGAATACTCCTTGCTGACTAGGAGGGGTCCACGGGGGTCCAGATGGCTACGATTTTCGCACGTCCTTTAGGATGACCTCAGAGTGCTACTGATACTCCCAGATGGCTGGGAGGGTTGCAATGGTTCAGATGACGTAAGGAGGGTCCGTATCCTCCTAGATGGCTACGAGGGGTCCACGGGGGTCCAGATGGCTACGATTGTCGCACGTGCTTAGGATGACCTAAAAGTTCTACTGATACTCCTAGATGGCTGGGAGGGTTGCAATGGGTCAGATGACGTAAGGAGAGTCTGAATACTCCTCGCTGACTAGGAGGGGTTCACGGGGGTCCACGGGGGTCCAGTAGCTACGATTGTAGCACGTGCTTTAGGATGATCTAAAAGTGCAACCGATACTCCTAGATGGCTTCGAGGGGTGCAATGGGTAAGATTACGTAAGGAGGCTCCGTATACTTCTAGATGGCTAGGAGAGGTCCACGGGGGTCTAGATGGCTACGATTGTCGCACGTGCTTTAGGACGACCTAAAAGTGCTACTGATACTCCTAGATGGCTGGGAGGGGTGCAATGGGTCAGATGACGTAAGGAGGGTCCGTATACTCCTTGATGGCTAGGAGGGGTCCACAGGGGTCCAGATGGCTACGATTGTCGCACTTGCTTTAGGATGACCTAAAAGTGCTACTGATACTCCTAGATGGTTGGGAGGGGTGCAATGGGTCAGAAGACATAAGGAGGCTACTCCTAGATGGCAAGGAAGGGTCCACGGGGGTCCAGATGGCTACGATTGTCGCACGTGCTTTAGGATGACCAAAAAGTGCTACTGATACTCCTAGATGGTTTGGAGGGGTGCAATGGGTCAGAAGAAATAACGAGGCTCCGTATACTCCTAGATGGCAAGGAAGGGTCCACGGGGGTCCAGATGGCTACGATTGTCGCACGTGCTTTAGGATGACCTAAAAGTGCTACTAATACTCCTAGATGGTTGGGAGGGGTGCAATGGGTCAGAAGATGTAAGGAGGCTCCATATACTCCTAGTTGGCTAGGAGGGGTCCACGGGGGTACATATAGCTTTGATTGTCGCATGTGCTTTAGGATGACCGAAAAGTGCTACTGATACTTCTAGATGGCTGGGAGGGGTGCAATGGGTCAGATGACGTAAGGAGGGTCCGTATAGTCCTCGATGGCTAGGAAGGGTCCACGGGGGTCCAGATGGCTACGATTGTCGCACATCCTTTAGGATGACCTAAAAGTGCTACTGATACTCCCACATGGCTAGGAGGGGTGCAATGGGTCAGATGACGTAAGGAGGGTTCGAATACTCCTAGCTGACTAGGAGGGGTCCACAGGGGTCCAGATGGCTACGATTATCGCACGTCCATTAGGATGACCTCAAAGTGCTACTGATACTCCCAGATGGCTGGGAGGGTTGCAATGGGTCAGATGATGTAAGGAGGCACCGCATACTCCTAGATGGCTAGAAGGGGTCCACGGGGGTCCAGATGGCTACTATTGTCGAACGTGCTTTAGGATGACCTGAAAGTGCTACCGACACTCCTAGATGGCTGGGAGGGGTGCAATGGGTCAGATGACGTAAGGAGAGTCTGAATACTCCTAGCTGACTAGGAGGGGTTCGCGGGGCACCATATGGCTACGATTGTCGCACGTGCTTTAGGATGACCTCAAAGTGCTACTGATTACCCCTGATGGCTGGGAGGGGTGCAATGGGTCAGATGGCGTAAGGAGGGTCCGTATACTCCTAGCTGGATAGGAGGGTTCCACGTGTTCCACATAGCTATAATTATCGCACGTGCTTTAGGATGACCTAAAAGTAAGGAGGGTCCGTATACTCCTAAAAGTAAGGAGGGTCCGTATACTCCTAGATGGCTGGGAGGGGTGCAATGAGTCAGATCATGTAAGGATGGTCCGCATAGTCCTAGATGGCTAGAAGGGGTCCACGGGGGTCCAGGTGGCAACGATTGTAGCACGTGCTTTAGGATGATCTAAAAGTGCTACCGATACTCCTAGATGGCTTCGAGGGGTGCAATGGGTAAGATGACGTAAGGAGGGTCCGTATACTACTAGATGGCTAGGAGGGGTCCACGGGGGTCTAGATGGCTACGATTGTCGCACGTGCTTTAGGATGACCTAAAAGTGCTACTGATACTCCTAGATGGTTGGGAGGGGTGCAATGGGTCAGAAGACATGAGGAGGCTCCGTATACTCCTAGATGGCAAGGAAGGGTCCACGGGGGTCCAGATGGCTATGATTGTCGCACGTGCTTTAGGATGAACTAAATGTGCTACTGTACTCCTAGATGGTTGGGAGGGGTGCAATGGGTCAGAAGACGTAAGGAGGCTCCGTATACTCCTAGTTGGCTAGGAGGGGTCCACGGGGGTACATATAGCTATGATTGTCGCATGTGACTTAGGATGCCGAAAAGTGCTACTGATACTCCTAGATGGCTGGGAGGGGTGCAATGGGTCAGATGACGTAAGGAGGGTCCGTATAGTCCTCGATGGCTAGGAAGGGTCCACGGGGGTCCAGATGGCTACGATTGTCCCACGTGCTTGAGGATGACCTAAAAGTGCTACTGATACTCCCACATGGTGATGAGGATATATCGGTGGATTATGATGATTATCCATGTTTAAACTGGAAGGAAATACTAAACATGATCGATGATTATTATAAGGTGAACTCATTCCTAGTTGGATATGATACCATGAATTATAAGAATGTTATACTGCCTAAGTTATTATGTTTATGTATCATTAGGTTTGAGTTGATGGAGATAATGGCGAATGGAGAAGAAGATGTGGGCAAGGAATGGAGGCTGTTGACAAACATCAAGGTGGCTAGCACGAGGGAGGCGAGGGAGGAAGTGGAGCCATCACGCGAAGAAGGGATGCTGCAAACAAAGAAAGATCCTTTCCAATTCGGATTCAAGATTTGTTCAGATTCGGTTCGGACTGACAGAAGTCCTGAATTTGAAACGGACGTGGATTCTTTATACGGACTCCAAATAGAGCAAAGAAGCACAATCTGAAAAGGCTATTTGAAGGGCTTTCCAATGGGTCCGGCCACATGCCCCGGTTCGGCTCGGACTGGGCGCGGTGACCGCAACAAGTCACGAGTTGTTTTCTGCCTGTTTCCAAACAGAGTCCGTTAAAGTTAGGAAAGTTAGGTTTTGACTCCAACACAATGTTGGACGTCCAGCAGCCTTTATAAGGCTTGTAATTTCGTGGCTTTTAGGTTTAAGACCACGTTTAAACATAAACCCTAGATTGGATTGCTAAGCATTCATCTATATTCGAGTTCCTCTGTGTTGCGCTCAGGAATTCAACCTCTCCACTGTGTTGCGCTCTGGAGATTATTATCCGAAGTTTGAGTGTGATCTGTTGTTCCACTGGGAATTAGTAGATTGCAAAACCGCTTCGTGGTCGGCGGCTACGTTGCATCGGTGTGAGGCGTCGCGAATATCCATTGGGTTGAAGAGCTGTTGCATTGGCAACGGGGGAACAGCCGGAGAGTTCGTCGGATTCTCGCAAGTTATCTTCCACCATCATCCATCTACCCACCGCTCACTGAGAAGATCGGGCCACCCCTTATCATCTTGGTATCAGATTTCCAGCGTTTTACTCGGTGAGCATCCACATATCCATCCCCGTAGATTTTACTATTTTTCGTCCTATCCAGAAAAAGCCCCACAAAAATATTTGCCATAGCCTTAGATCGCATCGTTTCATCGAGTTTAGTTGCTGATCGTGTGTCCTTTTGCGTTGTTTTTCCTTCTGATCTAAATTGTAGTTGCTTCAACGTTATTTGTCAGTTTGTTTTGTCGTTGGAGTCTTGTCAGATTCGTTTCAGCAAACGAAGTAAAAAAAAAAAGAGGAAAGAGAAGTCTTGACCGATTTGGTTTCCGTTCAGTTTTTTGTGCGACACTCCTAGGTCCTGTCGTTGTGTCCGTGTCGAGGTGTGTCTGTGTCCTTTTTTTTCCTTAGTCAAGTTCGTGTCTAATTTAGTTTCCTTAGGTGTTTCCTTTTCCGTGTATTTCCATTGATAAACTTAGGTATAAGCCTGTCTATTTTTGTGTAGAACTTTCCTACGAGACTAGTAATTTCTATGCTCTTTGGGCTGCTCATATAGGTTGGAAAGTGCATTATTTTGGCAGTCTATTTTATTTGCTCCTGTGAAATATTTGTGTGGCCTAGTTAAACAGAGAAAAAGGGAGAAAAAAAAGAAGAGAAAAAGAAAGTTCTGAAATTGCTGTAGCTACAGTACCAACCGAAAAAGAAAAAAGAGGCCAGAATTTTATTCATATCAGTCTGTTTGGAGCATTGTTTGCGAATTATATTCCTGCCTTGCACTAGTAGAATTGAGCAATCTTGTGCCCTTAGTATTGAGCTTTTGCTAGCGTCTCTCCTGTGCATTGCAACACGAGCATTATTCCGACATATATCATTCTTAGCTCATTTTCAGAGTTGCAATTGCCCCATTTATCTCCACCGTGTGCGTTTCCGAGTGTCTCTTGTGTCATACGATCAGCACTAGGCTTTGTGAACCGGTGTTGTTAGGTATCCCAACCAAGCTCCACCAAATACCCTGTTTTGTTGTGTGACACTTTGATACCCATAATATTCGCTTCACCCCATCCGTGCACGTACTGCCCTACGAGTGGTAAGCTTTACTATTCACTTTGGAATGGTAAGATACACAATTTCTTTCGGTCTTGAGTGAGTTGAGAGTTTCCCACATATATACATATTTGTGTTGTTTACTAACCATGGCAGAATACGAGGGTGATTTTGAAACTAGCAAACGCAAATTTTGCAGTGCAGCCTTTTGGAAAGAAGAAAGTCGTCCAATCCAAGGAAACGGTCTGTTCCACTTCAATGCCATTATTTGTGGACGAGTTGCTGCTGTAACCATTGAGAGATTCTCGTCTATTAATTTAGTCAGCATTGAAGTCGTTGAAAAGTTGCAGCTTAGTACATGTTACCTTTCAGAGCCTTATTTCCTAGCTTCTGCGTATGGTGCACTCCAAATTTCACACCAGGCTGAGGTTCCTATTACCATAGGACCGCACACCGAGGTTGTGGTATGTGATATATCTCCTGTGGCACTTGATTCTTGTCACATCATGTTGGGAGCACTGTGGTGGAGACAATTTAAAGCAAGTTGTCCACGAGGTGTTGATGGTTTGTCCATCATTTGGAACATGAGGAAGAGATACTTACAACCTACACCTGAAGATGATTTTCATGCATTTCATCTTGTTCGGAAGGAAAAGAAGAAAGAGTTTTTAATGTCAAAAACGAACAAGAGCATGGTTGTGGAGTGTCCGAATCTGAAAACTGTTGAGCTACTTGTGCATCAAAACCCATGTGAGAATGAGCGCCACATAGCCAAATTGAGTGAGAGTGTTATAAAAAGTGAGCTGTGTGATTCCACTAAACGTGAGGTTGAGTGCATCCACTTCGAGAGTATGAGAGAAAAAGATAACATGAGTGTAGTAGATGATAGGACATGTGAGGATATTTCTGCTAATGTAACTATCTCTCCTTCTAGTGTTGTTTCTTGTGATATGCAGGTTGCTTTTGAAGAAAGGGAGCCGTCAAGTCTTCAACCTGCATCACCACTAGAGGAACCTATTTCAGTGCCTACTACATCTGAGGAGTTTGCCATTGAAAAAGGTACTGATTTTGCGATGCAGCCAGCAAGCGCGTCACTTTGTGAGTATGATTCTTCGCTGACTGGTTCTAGTGATTTTATACACAAACATATTTCAGCATCATGTGATAATTTGCTAAATTCGAATTTCGATCATGTGGTACTGATTACACATAAAGAGATTCTTGCTAAAATACCACCAACTGATGTTTTGTATTACATTATGCTAGAAGCACCGCTTACCATGAGTTGTGCTATGAATAAGATTTCTGAACTTTCATTTGTAAATTCTAGCACCTATGCCAATTGTTTCGGATTATATTTAATTGGTGACTATAACATGAACGAGAATTTTTTGGTGGATCACATATGCATTACCTATGATAACATTGCTGAACTAAAACATTTTTCTTGCAATCATATATGCTCTGTGCCAAAATCTTTTTGCTTTGGGACAATACCTCATCATCATGATAATATGATGTCTTCTAGTCTAGTTGATGTACCTCAGCGAACAAAGGTAGCATCACCTTTGTTGGACTGTTCTGATCTTGCTAGATTTGCATATGATTATGCGCATCCGTCTTGTTTGTCCCAAACTGATTTATGCTTCACTTATATTTGCAAACTGAGTTGCATCTTAAGTACTGGAAATAATGGACATGACTATTTACCTGTTTGTGCTGCATGGTCATTGCTTTGTTCTACATATCAGAGTAGCGCAATTGAAGCATGGTATGACACATATGATGATTTGCATCGTTTGGATTGGTTTGACCTTGATAGCATGAAATTTGATCATCGATCTTCTGTGAGGACATTGGATTTAATACTGAATCATAAGATTTTATATATTTGTGTCTATCATTTTGATCATGATTCTATGAACTTCACTTATACTTGCAATTCTGATTGCTTATTGCTGAGATTTTCTCGGTTCCATTATGACAATTATATGTGCTATGCTCGCAATTTTCGTTGCATTTTGTCATTTGAAAATAATCATCCTATTTACAAACATGATACAACCTGCTATATATACATATACTCTGCGTACACGTTGTTCTTTTTGTTTCTTCCACTTTCAGCTTATCCAAAGCCGCGGACGGCTTTTCTTGAAGAAAGGGAGGATGATGAGGATATATCGGTGGATTATGATGATTATCCATGTTTAAACTGGAAGGAAATACTAAACATGATCGATGATTATTATAAGGTGAACTCATTCCTAGTTGGATATGATACCATGAATTATAAGAATGTTATACTGCCTAAGTTATTATGTTTATGTATCATTAGGTTTGAGTTGATGGAGATAATGGCGAATGGAGAAGAAGATGTGGGCAAGGAATGGAGGCTGTTGACAAACATCAAGGTGGCTAGCACGAGGGAGGCGAGGGAGGAAGTGGAGCCATCACGCGAAGAAGGGATGCTGCAAACAAAGAAAGATCCTTTCCAATTCGGATTCAAGATTTGTTCAGATTCGGTTCGGACTGACAGAAGTCCTGAATTTGAAACGGACGTGGATTCTTTATACGGACTCCAAATAGAGCAAAGAAGCACAATCTGAAAAGGCTATTTGAAGGGCTTTCCAATGGGTCCGGCCACATGCCCCGGTTCGGCTCGGACTGGGCGCGGTGACCGCAACAAGTCACGAGTTGTTTTCTGCCTGTTTCCAAACAGAGTCCGTTAAAGTTAGGAAAGTTAGGTTTTGACTCCAACACAATGTTGGACGTCCAGCAGCCTTTATAAGGCTTGTAATTTCGTGGCTTTTAGGTTTAAGACCACGTTTAAACATAAACCCTAGATTGGATTGCTAAGCATTCATCTATATTCGAGTTCCTCTGTGTTGCGCTCAGGAATTCAACCTCTCCACTGTGTTGCGCTCTGGAGATTATTATCCGAAGTTTGAGTGTGATCTGTTGTTCCACTGGGAATTAGTAGATTGCAAAACCGCTTCGTGGTCGGCGGCTACGTTGCATCGGTGTGAGGCGTCGCGAATATCCATTGGGTTGAAGAGCTGTTGCATTGGCAACGGGGGAACAGCCGGAGAGTTCGTCGGATTCTCGCAAGTTATCTTCCACCATCATCCATCTACCCACCGCTCACTGAGAAGATCGGGCCACCCCTTATCACATGGCTGCGAGGGGTTCAATGGGTTAGATGACGTAAGGAGGGTCCGTATCCTCCTAGATGGCTAGGAGGGGTCCACGGGGGTCCATATGGCTACGATTGTCGCACGTGCTTTAGGATGACCTAAAAGTGCTACTGATACTCCTAGATGGCTGGGAGGGTTGCAATGGATCAGATGACGTAAGGAGGGTTCGAATACTCCTAGCTGACTAGGAGGGGTCCACGGGGGTCCAGATGGCTACGATTTTCGCTCGTCCTTTAGGATGACCTCAGAGTGCTACTGATACTCCCAGATGGCTGGGAGGGTCGCAATGGGTCAGATGACGTAAGGAGGCACCGCATACTCCTAGATAGCTAGAAGGGGTCCACGGGGGTCCAGATGGCTACTACTATCGCACGTGCTTTAGGATGACCTAAAAGTGCTACCGATACTCCTAGATGGCTGGGAGAAGTGCAATGGGTCAGATGACGTAAGGTGGGTCCGAATACTCCTAGCTGACTAGGAGGGGTCCACGGGGGCCCAGATGGCTACGATTGTCGCACGTGCTTTAGGATGACCTAAAAATGCTACTGGTACTCCCACATGGCTGGGAGGGGTGCAATGGGATGACGTAATGAGGGTCCGTATACTCCTAGCTGGCTAGGAGGGGTCCACGGGGGTCCAGATGGCTTCGATTGTCGCACGTGCTTTAGGATGACTTAAAAGTGCAACTGATACTCCTAGATGGTTGGGAGGGGTGCAATGGGTCAGATGACGTAAGGAGGGTCCGTATACTCTTGGATGGCTAGCAGGGGTCCACAGGGATCCAGATAGATACGATTGTCGCACGTGCTTTAGGATGACCTTAAAGTGCTACTGAATATCCTAGATGGCTGGGAGGGGTGCAATAGGTCAGAATAAGTAAGGAGGCTCCGTATACTCCTAGTTGTCTAGGAGGGGTCCACGAGTGTCCAGATAGCTATGATTGTCGCACGTTCTTTAGGATGACCGAAAAGTGCTACTGATAATCCTAGATGGTTGGGAGGCGTGCAATGGGTCAGATGACGTAAGGAGGGTCCCTATAGTCCTAGATGGCTAGGAGGGGTCCAGATGGCTGCGATTGTCGCACGTGCTTTAGGATGACCTAAAAGTGCTAATGATACTTCTAGATGGTTGGGAGGGGTTGCAATGGGTCAGAAGATGTAAGGAGGCTCCATATACTCCTCGTTGGCTAGGAGGGGTCCACGGGGGTTCAGATAGCTATGATTGTCGCACGTGCTTTAGGATGACCTAAAGGTGCTACTGATACTCCTAGATGGCCGGGAGGGGTGCAATGGGTCAGATGACGTAAGGAGGCTCCGTATACTTCTAGATGGCTAGGAGAGGTCCACGGGGGTCTAGATGGCTACGATTGTCGGACGTGCTTTGGGACGACCTAAAAGTGCTACTGATACTCCTAGATGGCTGGGAGGGGTGCAATGGGTCAGATGACGTAAGGAGGGTCCGTATACTCCTTGATGGCTAGGAGGGGTCCACAGGGGTCCAGATGGCTACGATTGTCGCACGTGCTTTAGGATGACCTAAAAGTGCTACTGATACTTCTAGATGGTTGGGAGGGGTGCAATGGGTCAGAAGACATAAGGAGGCTCCGTATACTCCTAGATGGCAAGGGTCCACGGGGGTCCAGATGGCTACGATTGTCGCACGTGCTTTAGGATGACCAAAAAGTGCTACTGATACTCCCAGATGGCTGGGAGGGTTGCAATGGGTCAGAAGAAATAACGAGGCTCCGTATACTCCAAGATGGCAAGGAAGGGTCCACGGGGGTCCAGATGGCTACGATTGTCGCACGTGCTTTAGGATGACCTAAAAGTGCTACTGACACTCCTAGATGGTTGGGAGGGGTGCAATGGGTCAGAAGACGTAACAAGGCTCCCTATACTCCTAGTTGGCTAGGAGGGTCCACGGGGGTACATATAGCTATGATTGTCGCATGTGCTTTAGGATGACCTAAAAGTGCTACTGATACTCCCACATGGCTGCGAGGGGTTCAATGGGTTAGATGACGTAAGGAGGGTCCGTATCCTCCTAGATGGCTAGGAGGGGTCCACGGGGGTTCAGATGGCAACGACTGTCGCACGTGCTTTAGGATGACCTAAAAGTGCCACTGATACTCCTAGATGGCTGGGAGCGTTGCAATGGGTCAGATGACGTAAGGAGGGTTCGAATACTCCTTGCTGACTAGGAGGGGTCCACGGGGGTCCAGATGGCTACGATTTTCGCACGTCCTTTAGGATGACCTCAGAGTGCTACTGATACTCCCAGATGGCTGGGAGGGTTGCAATGGTTCAGATGACGTAAGGAGGGTCCGTATCCTCCTAGATGGCTACGAGGGGTCCACGGGGGTCCAGATGGCTACGATTGTCGCACGTGCTTAGGATGACCTAAAAGTTCTACTGATACTCCTAGATGGCTGGGAGGGTTGCAATGGGTCAGATGACGTAAGGAGAGTCTGAATACTCCTCGCTGACTAGGAGGGGTTCACTGGGGTCCAGATGGCTACGATTATCGCACGTGCTTTAGGATGACCTCAAAGTGCTACTGATACTCCCAGATGGCTGGGAGGGGTGCAATGGGTCAGATGACGTAAGGAGGGTCCGATACTCCTAGCTAGATAGGAGGGTTCCACGGGTTCCACATAGCTATAATTGTCGCACATGCTTTAGGATGACCTAAAAGTGCTACTGATACTCCTAGATGGCTGGGAGGGGTGCAATAGGTCAGATGATGTTCGGAGGGTCCGTATAGTCCTAGATGGATAGAAGGGGTCCACGGGGGTCCAGATGGCTACGATTGTCGCACGTGCATTAGGATGACCTAAAAGTGCTACTGATACTCCCAGATAGCTGGGAAGGTTGCAATGGGCCAGATGACGTAAGGAGGGTTCGAATACTCCTAGCTGACTAGGAGGGGTCCACGGGGGTCCAGATGGCTACGATTGTCGCACGTCCTTTAGGATGACCTCAAAGTTCTACTAATACTCCCAGATGGCTTGGAGGGTTGCAATGGGTTAGATGACCTAAGGAGGCTCCGCATACTCCTAGATGTCTAGAAGGGGTCCACGGGGGTCCAGATGGCTATGATTGTCGCACTTGCTGTAGGATGACCTAAAAGTGCTACTGATACTCCTAGATGGCTGGGAGGGGTGCAATGGGTCAGATGAAGTAAGGAGGGTCCGTATACTCCTTGATGGCTAGGAGGGGTCTACAGGGGTCCAGATGGCTACGATTGTCGCACGTCCTTTAGGATGACCTAAAAGTGCTACTGATACTCCTAGATGGTTGGGAGGGGTGCAATGGGTCAGAAGACATAACGAGGCTCCGTATACTCCTAGATGGCAAGGAAGGGTCCACGAGGTTCCAGATGGCTACGATTGTCGCACGTGCTTTAGGATGACCTAAAAGTGCTACTGATACTCCTACATGGTTGGGAGGGGTGCAATGGTTCAGAAGACGTAAGGAGGCTCCATATACTCCTTGTTGGCTAAGAGGGGGTCCACGGGGGTATAGATAGCTATGATTGTCGCATGTGCTTTAGGATGACCGAAAAGTGCTACTAATACTCCTAGATGGTTGGGAGGGGTGCAATGGTCAGATGACGCAAGGAGGGTCCGTATAGTCCTCGATGGCTAGGAGGGGTCCACGGGGGTCCAGATGGCTACGATTATCGCACGTGCTTTAGGATGACCTAAATGTGCTACTGATACTCCCACATGGCTCGGAGGGGTGCAATGGGTCAGATGAAGTAAGGAGGGTTCATATCCTCCTAGATCGCTAGGAGGGGTCCACGGGGGTCCAGATGGCTACGATTGTCGCACATCCTTTAGGATGACCTAAAAGTTCTACTGATACTCCTAGATGGCTGGGAGGGTTGCAATGGGTCAGATGACGTCAGGTGGGTTCGAATACTCCTAGCTGACTAGGAGGGGTCCACAGGGGTCCAGATGGCTACGATTATCGCACGTCCATTAGGATGACCTCAAAGTGCTACTGATACTCCCAGATGGCTGGGAGGGTTGCAATGGGTCAGATGATGTAAGGAGGCACCGCATACTCCTAGATGGCTAGAAGGGGTCCACGGGAGTCCAGATGGCTACTATTGTCGAACGTGCTTTAGGATGACCTGAAAGTGCTACCGACACTCCTACATGGCTGGGAGGGGTGCAATGGGTCAGATGACGTAAGGAGAGTCTGAATACTCCTAGCTGACTAGGAGGGGTTCGCGGGGCACCATATGGCTACGATTGTCGCACGTGCTTTAGGATGACCTCAAAGTGCTACTGATTACCCCTGATGGCTGGGAGGGGTGCAATGGGTCAGATGACGTAAGGAGGGTCCGTATACTCCTAGCTGGATAGGAGGGTTCCACGTGTTCCACATAGCTATAATTGTCGCACGTGCTTTAGGATGACCTAAAAGTAAGGAGGGTCCGTATACTCCTAAAAGTAAGGAGGGTCCGTATACTCCTAGATGGCTGGGAGGGGTGCAATGGGTCAGATCATGTAAGGAGGGTCCGCATAGTCCTAGATGGCTAGAAGGGGTCCACGGGGGTCCAGATGGCTACGATTGAAGCACGTGCTTTAGGATGATCTAAAAGTGCTACCGATACTCCTAGATGGCTTCGAGGGGTGCAATGGGTAAGATGACGTAAGGAGGGTCCGTATACTACTAGATGGCTAGGAGGGGTCCACGGGGGTCTAGATGGCTACGATTGTCGCACGTGCTTTAGGATGACCTAAAAGTGCTACTGATACTCCTAGATGGTTGGGAGGGGTGCAATGGGTCAGAAGACATGAGGAGGCTCCGTATACTCCTAGATGGCAAGGAAGGGTCCACGGGGGTCCAGATGGCTACGATTGTCGCACGTGCTTTAGGATGAACTAAATGTGCTACTGTTCTCCTAGATGGTTGGGAGGGGTGCAATGGGTCAGAAGACGTAAGGAGGCTCCGTATACTCCTAGTTGGCTAGGAGGGGTCCACGGGGGTACATATAGCTATGATTGTCGCATGTGCTTTAGGATGACCGAAAAGTGCTACTGATACTCCTAGATGGCTGGGAGGGGTGCAATGGGTCAGATGACGTAAGGAGGGTCCGTATAGTCCTCGATGGCTAGGAAGGGTCCACGGGGGTCCAGATGGCTACGATTGTCGCACGTGCTTGAGAATGACCTAAAAGTGCTACTGATACTCCCACATGGCTGCGAGGGGTTCAATGGGTTAGATGACGTAAAGAGGGTCCGTATCCTCCTAGATGGCTAGGAGGGGTCCACGGGGGTCCAGATGGCTACGATTGTCGCACGTGCTCTAGGATGACCTAAAAGTGCTACTGATACTCCTAGATGGCTGGGAGGGTTGCAATGGGTTAGATGACGTAAGGAGGGTTCGAATACTCCTAGCTGACTAGGAGGGGTCCACGGGGGTCCAGATGGCTACGATTTTCGCTCGTCCTTTAGGATGACCTCAGAGTGCTATTGATACTCCCAGATGGCTGGGAGGGTCGCAATGGGTCAGATGACGTAAGGAGGCACCGCATACTCCTAGATGGCTAGAAGGGGTCCACGGGGGTCCAGATGGCTACTATTATCGCACGTGCTTTAGGATGACCTAAAAGTGCTACCGATACTCCTAGATGGCTGGGAGGGGTGCAATGGGTCAGATGACGTAAGGTGGGTCCGAATACTCCTAGCTGACTAGGAGGGGTCCACGGGGGCCCAGATGGCTACGATTGTCGCACGTGCTTTAGGATGACCTAAAAATGCTACTGGTACTCCCACATGGCTGGGAGGGGTGCAATGGGTCAGATGACGTAATGAGGGTGCGCATACTCCTAGCTGGCTAGGAGGGGTCCACGGGGGTCCAGATGGCTACGATTGTCGCACGTGCTTTAGGATGACTTAAAAGTGCAACTGATACTCCTAGATGGTTGGGAGGGGTGCAATGGGTCAGATGACGTAAGGAGGCTCCGTATACTCCTAGTTGGCTAGGAGGGGTCCACGGGGGTACATATAGCTATGATTGTCGCATGTGCTTTACGATGACCGAAAAGTGCTACTGATACTCCTAGATGGTTGGGAGGGTTGCAATGGGTCATATGACGTAAGGAGGGTTCGAATACTCCTAGCTGACTAGGAAGGGTCCACGGGGGACCAGATGGTTATGATTGTCGCATGTCCTTTAGGATGACCTCAGAGTGCTACTGATACTCCCAGATGGCTGGGAGGGTTGCAATGGGTCAGATGACGTAAGGAGGCATCGCATACTCCTAGATGGCTAGAAGGGGTCCACGGGAGTCTAGATGGCTACTATTGTCGCACGTGCTTTAGGATGACCTAAAAGTGCTACCGATACTCCTAGATGACTGGGGGGGGGGGGGGGGGGGGGGTGCAATGGGTCAGATGACGTAAGGTGGGTCCGAATACTCCTAACTGACTAGGAGGGGTCCACGGGGGTCCAGATGGCTACGATTGTCGCACGTGCTTTAGGATGACCTAAAAATGCTACTGGTACTCCGACATGGCTGGGAGGGGTGCAATGGGTCAGATGACGTAAGGAGGGTCCGTATACTCCTAGCTGGCTAGGAGGGGTCCACGGGGGTCCAGATGGCTACGATTGTCGCACGTGCTTTAGGATGACCAAAAAGTGCAACTGATACTCCTAGATGGTTGGGAGGGGTGCAATGGGTCAGATGACGTAAGGAGGGTCCGTATACTCCTAGATGGCTAGGAGGGGTCCACAGGGGTCCAGATAGATACGATTGTCGCACGTGCTTTAGGATGACCTTAAAGTGCTACTGATTCTCCTAGATGGCTGGGAGAAGTGCAATGGGTCAGATGACGTAAGGAGGGTCCGTATTCTCCTAGATGGCTGCGAGGAGTCCACGTGAGTCCAGATGGCTACGATCGTCGCACGTGCTTTAGGATGACCTAAAAGTGCTACTGATACTTCTAGATGGCTGGGAGGGCTGCAATGGGTCAGATGACGTAAGGAGGCACCGCATACTCCTAGATGGCTAGAAGGGGTCCACGGGGGTCCAGATGGCTACTATTGTCGCACGTGCTTTATGATGACCTAAAAGTGCTACCGATACTCCTAGATGGCTGGGAGGGGTGCAATGGGTTAGATGACGTAAGGAGAGTGTGAATACTCCTAGCTGACTAGGAGGGGTTCACGGGGGTCCAGATGGCTATGATTGTCGCACGTGCTTTAGGATGACCTCAAAGTGCTACTGATACTCCCAGATGGCTGTGAGGGGTGCAATGGGTCAGATGACGTAAGGAGGGTCCGTATACTCCTAGCTGGATAGGAGGGTTCCACGTGTTCCACATAGCTATAATTGTCGCACGCGCTTTAGGATGACCTAAAAGTGCTACTTATACTCCTAGATGGCTGGGAGGGGTGCAATAGGTCAGATGATGTAAGGAGGGTCCGTATAGTCCTAGATGGCTAGAAGGGGTCCACGGGGGTCCAGATGGCTACGATTATAGCACGTGCTTTAGGATGATCTAAAAGTGCAACCGATACTCCTAGATGGCTTCGAGGGGTGCAATGGGTAAGATTACGTAAGGAGGCTCCGTATACTTCTAGATGGCTAGGAGAGGTCCACGGGGGTCTAGATGGCTACGATTGTCGCACGTGCTTTAGGACGACCTAAAAGTGCTACTGATACTCCTAGATGGCTGGGAGGGGTGCAATGGGTCAGATGACGTAAGGAGGGTCCGTATACTCCTAGATGGCTAGGAGGGGTCCACAGGGGTCCAGATGGCTACGATTGTCGCACGTGCTTTAGGATGACCTAAAAGTGCTACTGATACTCCTAGATGGTTGGGAGGGGTGCAATGGGTCAGAAGACATAAGGAGGCTCCGTATACTCCTAGATGGCAAGGAAGGGTCCACGGGGGTCCAGATGGCTACGATTGTCGCACGTGCTTTAGGATGACCAAAAAGTGCTACTGATACTCCTAAATGGTAGGGAGGGGTGCAATTGGTCAGAAGACGTAACGAGGCTCCGTATACTCCTAGATGGCAAGGAAGGGTCCATGGGGGTCCAGATGGCTACGATTGTCGCACGTGCTTTAGGATGACCTAAAAGTGCTACTAATACTCCTAGATGGTTGGGAGGGGTGCAATGGGTCAGAAGACGTAAGGAGGCTCCGTATACTCCTAGTTGGCTAGGAGGGGTCCACGGGGGTACATATAGCTATGATTGTCGCATGTGCTTTACGATGACCGAAAAGTGCTACTGATACTCCTAGATGGCTGGGAGGGGTGCAATGGGTCAGATGACGTAAGGAGGGTCCGTATAGTCCTTGATGGCTAGGAAGGGTCCACCCGGGTCCAGATGGCTACGATTGTCGCACGTGCTTTAGGATGACCTAAAAGTGCTACTGATACTCCCACATGGCTGGGAGGAGTGCAATGGGTCAGATGAAGTAAGGAGGGTTCATATCCTCCTAGATCGCTAGGAGGGGTCCACGAGGGTCCAGATGGCTACGATTGTCGCACGTCCTTTAGGATGACCTAAAAGTTCTACTGATACTCCTAGATGGCTGCGAGGGTTGCAATGGGTCAGATGACGTCAGGAGGGTTCGAATACTCCTAGCTGACTAGGAGGGGTTTACAGGGGTCCAGATGGCTACGATTATCGCACGTCCTTTAGGATGACCTCAAAGTGTACTGATACTCCCAGATGGCTGGGAGGGTTGCAATGGGTCAGATGACGTAAGGAGGCACCGCATACTCCTAGATGGCTAGAAGGGGTCCACGGGGGTCCAGATGGCTACTATTGTCGAACGTGCGTTAGGATGACCTGAAAGTGCTACCGACACTCCTAGATGGCTGGGAGGGGTGCAATGGGTCAGATGACTAGGAGGGGTTCGCGATGGTCCATATGGCTACGATTGTCGCACGTGCTTTAGGATGACCTCAAAGTGCTACTGATTATCCCAGATGGCTGGGAGGGGTGCAATGGGTCAGATGACGTAAGGAGGGTCCATATACTCCTAGCTGGATAGGAGGGTTCCACGTGTTTCACATAGCTATAATTGTCGCACGTGCTTTAGGATGACCTAAAAGTGCTACTTATACTCCTAGATGGCTGGGAGGGGTGCAATGGGTCAGATGATGTAAGGAGGGTCCGTATAGTCCTAGATGGCTAGAAGGGGTCCACGGGGGTCCAGATAGCTACGATTGTAGCACGTGCTTTAGGATGATCTAAAAGTGCAACCGATACTCCTAGATGGCTTCAAGGGGTGCAATGGGTAAGATTACGTAAGGAGGCTCCGTATACTTCTAGATGGCTAGGAGAGGTCCACGAGGGTCTAGATGGCTACGATTGTCGCACGTGCTTTAGGACGACCTAAAAGTGCTACTGATACTCCTAGATGGCTGGGAGGGGTGCAATGGGTCACATGACGTAAGGAGGGTCCGTATACTCCTTGATGGCTAGGAGGGGTCCACAGGGGTCCAGATGGCTACGATTGTCGCACTTGCTTTAGGATGACCTAAAAGTGCTACTGATACTCCTAGATGGTTGGGAGGGGTGCAATGGGTCAGAAGACATAAGGAGGCTACTCCTAGATGGCAAGGAAGGGTCCACGGGGGTCCAGATGGCTACGATTGTCGCACGTGCTTTAGGATGACCAAAAAGTGCTACTGATACTCCTAGATGGTTTGGAGGGGTGCAATGGGTCAGAAGAAATAACGAGGCTCCGTATACTCCTAGATGGCAAGGAAGGGTCCACGGGGGTCCAGATGGCTACGATTGTCGCACGTGCTTTAGGATGACCTAAAAGTGCTACTAATACTCCTAGATGGTTGGGAGGGGTGCAATGGGTCAGAAGATGTAAGGAGGCTCCGTATACTCCTAGTTGGCTAGGAGGGGTCCACGGGGGTACATATAGCTTTGATTGTCGCATGTGCTTTAGGATGACCGAAAAGTGCTACTGATACTTCTAGATGGCTGGGAGGGGTGCAATGGGTCAGATGACGTAAGGAGGGTCCGTATAGTCCTCGATGGCTAGGAAGGGTCCACGGGGGTCCAGATGGCTACGATTGTCGCACATCCTTTAGGATGACCTAAAAGTGCTACTGATACTCCCACATGGCTAGGAGGGGTGCAATGGGTCAGATGACGTAAGGAGGGTTCGTATCCTCCTAGATGGCTAGGAGGGGTCCACGGGGGTTCAGATGGCTACGATTGTCGCACATGCTTTAGGATGACCTAAAAGTTCTACTGATACTCCTAGATGGCTGGGAGGGTTGCAATGGGTCAGATGACGTAAGGAGGGTTCGAATACTCCTAGCTGACTAGGAGGGGTCCACAGGGGTCCAGATGGCTACGATTATCGCACGTCCATTAGAATGACCTCAAAGTGCTACTGATACTCCCAGATGGCTGGGAGGGTTGCAATGGGTCAGATGATGTAAGGAGGCACCGCATACTCCTAGATGGCTAGAAGGGGTCCATGGGGGTCCAGATGGCTACTATTGTCGAACGTGCTTTAGGATGACCTGAAAGTGCTACCGACACTCCTAGATGGCTGGGAGGGGTGCAATGGGTCAGATGACGTAAGGAGAGTCTGAATACTCCTAGCTGACTAGGAGGGGTTCGCAGGGCACCATATGGCTACGATTGTCGCACGTGCTTTAGGATGACCTCAAAGTGCTACTGATTACCCCTGATGGCTGGGAGGGGTGCAATGGGTCAGATGGCGTAAGGAGGGTCCGTATACTCCTAGCTGGATAGGAGGGTTCCACGTGTTCCACATAGCTATAATTATCGCACGTGCTTTAGGATGACCTAAAAGTAAGGAGGGTCCGTATACTCCTAAAAGTAAGGAGGGTCCGTATACTCCTAGATGGCTGGGAGGGGTGCAATGGGTCAGATCATGTAAGGAGGGTCCGCATAGTCCTAGATGGCTAGAAGGGGTCCACGGGGGTCCAGATGGCAACGATTGTAGCACGTGCTTTAGGATGATCTAAAAGTGCTACCGATACTCCTAGATGGCTTCGAGGGGTGCAATGGGTAAGATGACGTAAGGAGGGTCCGTATACTACTAGATGGCTAGGAGGGGTCCACGGGGGTCTAGATGGCTACGATTGTCGCACGTGCTTTAGGATGACCTAAAAGTGCTACTGATACTCCTAGATGGTTGGGAGGGGTGCAATGGGTCAGAAGACATGAGGAGGCTCCGTATACTCCTAGATGGCAAGGAAGGGTCCACGGGGGTCCAGATGGCTACGATTGTCACACGTGCTTTAGGATGAACTAAATGTGCTACTGTACTCCTAGATGGTTGGGAGGGGTGCAATGGGTCAGAAGACGTAAGGAGGCTCCGTATACTCCTAGTTGGCTAGGAGGGGTCCACGGGGGTACATATAGCTATGATTGTCGCATGTGCCTTAGGATGACCGAAAAGTGCTACTGATACTCCTAGATGGCTGGGAGGGGTGCAATGGGTCAGATGACGTAAGGAGGGTCCGTATAGTCCTCGATGGCTAGGAAGGGTCCACGGGGGTCCAGATGGCTACGATTGTCGCACGTGCTTGAGGATGACCTAAAAGTGCTACTGATACTCCCACATGGCTGCGAGGGGTTCAATGGGTTAGATGACGTAAGGAGGGTCCGTATCCTCCTAGATGGCTAGGAGGGGTCCACGGGGGTCCAGATGGCTACGATTGTCGCACGTGCTTTAGGATGACCTAAAAGTGCTACTAATACTCCTAGATGGTTGGGAGGGGTGCAATGGGTCAGAAGATGTAAGGAGGCTCCGTATACTCCTAGTTGGCTAGGAGGGGTCCACGGGGGTACATATAGCTTTGATTGTCGCATGTGCCTTAGGATGACCGAAAAGTGCTACTGATACTCCTAGATGTCTGGGAGGGGTGCAATGGGTCAGATGACGTAAGGAGGGTCCGTATAGTCCTCGATGGCTAGGAAGGGTCCACGGGGGTCCAGATGGCTACGATTGTCGCACGTGCTTGAGGATGACCTAAAAGTGCTACTGATACTCCCACATGGCTGCGAGGGGTTCAATGGGTTAGATGACGTAAGGAGGGTCCGTATCCTCCTAGATGGCTAGGAGGGGTCCACGGGGGTCCAGATGGCTACGATTGTCGCACGTGCTTTAGGATGACCTAAAAGTGCTACTGATACTCCTAGATGGCTGGGAGGGTTGCAATGGGTCAGATGACGTAAGGAGGGTTCGAATACTCCTAGCTGACTAGGAGGGGTCCACGGGGGTCCAGATGGCTACGATTTTCGCTCGTCCTTTAGGATGACCTCAGAGTGCTACTGATACTCCCAGATGGCTGGGAGGGTCGCAATGGGTCAGATGACGTAAGGAGGCACCGCATACTCCTAGATGGCTAGAAGGGGTCCACGGGGGTCCAGATGGCTACTACTATCGCACGTGCTTTAGGATGACCTAAAAGTGCTACCGATACTCCTAGATGGCTGGGAGAAGTGCAATGGGTCAGATGACGTAAGGTGGGTCCGAATACTCCTAGCTGACTAGGAGGGGTCCACGGGGGCCCAGATGGCTACGACTGTCGCACGTGCTTTAGGATGACCAAAAAGTGCAACTGATACTCCTAGATGGTTGGGAGGGGTGCAATGGGTCAGATGACGTAAGGAGGGTCCGTATACTCTTGGATGGCTAGCAGGGGTCCACAGGGATCCAGATAGATACGATTGTCGCACGTGCTTTAGGATGACCTTAAAGTGCTACTGAATATCCTAGATGGCTGGGAGGGGTGCAATAGGTCAGAATAAGTAAGGAGGCTCCGTATACTCCTAGTTGTCTAGGAGGGGTCCACGGGGGTTCAGATAGCTATGTTTGTCGCACGTGCTTTAGGATGACCTAAAGGTGCTACTGATACTCCTAGATGGCCGGGAGGGGTGCAATGGGTCAGATGACGTAAGGAGGCTCCGTATACTTCTAGATGGCTAGGAGAGGTCCACGGGGGTCTAGATGGCTACGATTGTCGGACGTGCTTTAGGACGACCTAAAAGTGCTACTGATACTCCTAGATGGCTGGGAGGGGTGCAATGGGTCAGAAGACATAAGGAGGCTCCGTATACTCCTAGATGGCAAGGGTCCACGGGGGTCCAGATGGCTACGATTGTCGCACGTGCTTTAGGATGACCAAAAAGTGCTACTGACACTCCTAGATGGTTGGGAGGGGTGCAATGGGTCAGAAGACGTAACAAGGCTCCCTATACTCCTAGTTGGCTAGGAGGGTCCACGGGGGTACATATAGCTATGATTGTCGCATGTGCTTTAGGATGACCTAAAAGTGCTACTGATACTCCCACATGGCTGCGAGGGGTTCAATGGGTTAGATGACGTAAGGAGGGTCCGTATCCTCCTAGATGGCTAGGAGGGGTCCACGGGGGTCCAGATGGCAACGACTGTCGCACGTGCTTTAGGATGACCTAAAAGTGCCACTGATACTCCTAGATGGCTGGGAGCGTTGCAATGGGTCAGATGACGTAAGGAGGGTTCGAATACTCCTTGCTGACTAGGAGGGGTCCACGGGGGTCCAGATGGCTACGATTTTCGCACGTCCTTTAGGATGACCTCAGAGTGCTACTGATACTCCCAGATGGCTGGGAGGGTTGCAATGGTTCAGATGACGTAAGGAGGGTCCGTATCCTCCTAGATGGCTACGAGGGGTCCACGGGGGTCCAGATGGCTACGATTGTCGCACGTGCTTAGGATGACCTAAAAGTTCTACTGATACTCCTAGATGGCTGGGAGGGTTGCAATGGGTCAGATGACGTAAGGAGAGTCTGAATACTCCTCGCTGACTAGGAGGGGTTCACGGGGGTCCAGATGGCTACGATTATCGCACGTGCTTTAGGATGACCTCAAAGTGCTACTGATACTCCCAGATGGCTACGATTGTCGCACGTGCTTTAGGATGATCTTAAAGTGCTACTGATACTCCTAGATGGTTGGGAGGGGTGCAATTGGTCAGAAGACATAAGGAGGCTCCGTATACTCCTAGATGGCAAGGAAGGGTCCACGGGGGTCCAGATGGCTACGATTGTCGCACGTGCATTAGGATGACCTAAAAGTGCTACTGATACTCCCAGATAGCTGGGAAGGTTGCAATGGGCCAGATGACGTAAGGAGGGTTCGAATACTCCTAGCTGACTAGGAGGGGTCCACGGGGGTCCAGATGGCTACGATTGTCGCACGTCCTTTAGGATGACCTCAAAGTTCTACTAATAATCCCAGATGGCTTGGAGGGTTGCAATGGGTTAGATGACCTAAGGAGGCTCCGCATACTCCTAGATGTCTAGAAGGGGTCCACGGGGGTCCAGATGGCTATGATTGTCGCACTTGCTGTAGGATGACCTAAAAGTGCTACTGATACTCCTAGATGGCTGGGAGGGGTGCAATGGGTCAGATGAAGTAAGGAGGGTCCGTATACTCCTTGATGGCTAGGAGGGGTCTACAGGGGTCCAGATGGCTACGATTGTCGCACGTCCTTTAGGATGACCTAAAAGTGCTACTGATACTCCTAGATGGTTGGGAGGGGTGCAATGGGTCAGAAGACATAACGAGGCTCCGTATACTCCTAGATGGCAAGGAAGGGTCCACGAGGTTCCAGATGGCTACGATTGTCGCACGTGCTTTAGGATGACCTAAAAGTGCTACTGATACTCCTACATGGTTGGGAGGGGTGCAATGGTTCAGAAGACGTAAGGAGGCTCCATATACTCCTTGTTGGCTAGGAGGGGGTCCACGGGGGTATAGATAGCTATGATTGTCGCATGTGCTTTAGGATGACCGAAAAGTGCTACTAATACTCCTAGATGGTTGGGAGGGGTGCAATGGTCAGATGACGCAAGGAGGGTCCGTATAGTCCTCGATGGCTAGGAGGGGTCCACGGGGGTCCAGATGGCTACGATTATCGCACGTGCTTTAGGATGACCTAAATGTGCTACTGATACTCCCACATGGCTCGGAGGGGTGCAATGGGTCAGATGAAGTAAGGAGGGTTCATATCCTCCTAGATCGCTAGGAGGGGTCCACGGGGGTCCAGATGGCTACGATTGTCGCACATCCTTTAGGATGACCTAAAAGTTCTACTGATACTCCTAGATGGCTGGGAGGGTTGCAATGGGTCAGATGACGTCAGGTGGGTTCGAATACTCCTAGCTGACTAGGAGGGGTCCACAGGGGTCCAGATGGCTACGATTATCGCACGTCCATTAGGATGACCTCAAAGTGCTACTGATACTCCCAGATGGCTGGGAGGGTTGCAATGGGTCAGATGATGTAAGGAGGCACCGCATACTCCTAGATGGCTAGAAGGGGTCCACGGGAGTCCAGATGGCTACTATTGTCGAACGTGCTTTAGGATGACCTGAAAGTGCTACCGACACTCCTACATGGCTGGGAGGGGTGCAATGGGTCAGATGACGTAAGGAGAGTCTGAATACTCCTAGCTGACTAGGAGGGGTTCGCGGGGCACCATATGGCTACGATTGTCGCACGTGCTTTAGGATGACCTCAAAGTGCTACTGATTACCCCTGATGGCTGGGAGGGGTGCAATGGGTCAGATGACGTAAGGAGGGTCCGTATACTCCTAGCTGGATAGGAGGGTTCCACGTGTTCCACATAGCTATAATTGTCGCACGTGCTTTAGGATGACCTAAAAGTAAGGAGGGTCCGTATACTCCTAAAAGTAAGGAGGGTCCGTATACTCCTAGATGGCTGGGAGGGGTGCAATGGGTCAGATCATGTAAGGAGGGTCCGCATAGTCCTAGATGGCTAGAAGGGGTCCACGGGGGTCCAGATGGCTACGATTGAAGCACGTGCTTTAGGATGATCTAAAAGTGCTACCGATACTCCTAGATGGCTTCGAGGGGTGCAATGGGTAAGATGACGTAAGGAGGGTCCGTATACTACTAGATGGCTAGGAGGGGTCCACGGGGGTCTAGATGGCTACGATTGTCGCACGTGCTTTAGGATGACCTAAAAGTGCTACTGATACTCCTAGATGGTTGGGAGGGGTGCAATGGGTCAGAAGACATGAGGAGGCTCCGTATACTCCTAGATGGCAAGGAAGGGTACACGGGGGTCCAGATGGCTACGATTGTCGCACGTGCTTTAGGATGAACTAAATGTGCTACTGTTCTCCTAGATGGTTGGGAGGGGTGCAATGGGTCAGAAGACGTAAGGAGGCTCCGTATACTCCTAGTTGGCTAGGAGGGGTCCACGGGGGTACATATAGCTATGATTGTCGCATGTGCTTTAGGATGACCGAAAAGTGCTACTGATACTCCTAGATGGCTGGGAGGGGTGCAATGGGTCAGATGACGTAAGGAGGGTCCGTATAGTCCTCGATGGCTAGGAAGGGTCCACGGGGGTCCAGATGGCTACGATTGTCGCACGTGCTTGAGAATGACCTAAAAGTGCTACTGATACTCCCACATGGCTGCGAGGGGTTCAATGGGTTAGATGACGTAAAGAGGGTCCGTATCCTCCTAGATGGCTAGGAGGGGTCCACGGGGGTCCAGATGGCTACGATTGTCGCACGTGCTCTAGGATGACCTAAAAGTGCTACTGATACTCCTAGATGGCTGGGAGGGTTGCAATGGGTCAGATGACGTAAGGAGGGTTCGAATACTCCTAGCTGACTAGGAGGGGTCCACGGGGGTCCAGATGGCTACGATTTTCGCTCGTCCTTTAGGATGACCTCAGAGTGCTATTGATACTCCCAGATGGCTGGGAGGGTCGCAATGGGTCAGATGACGTAAGGAGGCACCGCATACTCCTAGATGGCTAGAAGGGGTCCACGGGGGTCCAGATGGCTACTATTATCGCACGTGCTTTAGGATGACCTAAAAGTGCTACCGATACTCCTAGATGGCTGGGAGGGGTGCAATGGGTCAGATGACGTAAGGTGGGTCCGAATACTCCTAGCTGACTAGGAGGGGTCCACGGGGGCCCAGATGGCTACGATTGTCGCACGTGCTTTAGGATGACCTAAAAATTCTACTGGTACTCCCACATGGCTGGGAGGGGTGCAATGGGTCAGATGACGTAATGAGGGTCCGCATACTCCTAGCTGGCTAGGAGGGGTCCACGGGGGTCCAGATGGCTACGATTGTCGCACGTGCTTTAGGATGACTTAAAAGTGCAACTGATACTCCTAGATGGTTGGGAGGGGTGCAATGGGTCAGATGACGTAAGGAGGCTCCGTATACTCCTAGTTGGCTAGGAGGGGTCCACGGGGGTACATATAGCTATGATTGTCGCATGTGCTTTACGATGACCGAAAAGTGCTACTGATACTCCTAGATGGTTGGGAGGGTTGCAATGGGTCATATGACGTAAGGAGGGTTCGAATACTCCTAGCTGACTAGGAAGGGTCCACGGGGGACCAGATGGTTATGATTGTCGCATGTCCTTTAGGATGACCTCAGAGTGCTACTGATACTCCCAGATGGCTGGGAGGGTTGCAATGGGTCAGATGACGTAAGGAGGCATCGCATACTCCTAGATGGCTAGAAGGGGTCCACGGGAGTCTAGATGGCTACTATTGTCGCACGTGCTTTAGGATGACCTAAAAGTGCTACCGATACTCCTAGATGACTGGGGGGGGGGGGGGGGTGCAATGGGTCAGATGACGTAAGGTGGGTCCGAATACTCCTAACTGACTAGGAGGGGTCCACGGGGGTCCAGATGGCTACGATTGTCGCACGTGCTTTAGGATGACCTAAAAATGCTACTGGTACTCCGACATGGCTGGGAGGGGTGCAATGGGTCAGATGACGTAAGGAGGGTCCGTATACTCCTAGCTGGCTAGGAGGGGTCCACGGGGGTCCAGATGGCTACGATTGTCGCACGTGCTTTAGGATGACCAAAAAGTGCAACTGATACTCCTAGATGGTTGGGAGGGGTGCAATGGGTCAGATGACGTAAGGAGGGTCCGTATACTCCTAGATGGCTAGGAGGGGTCCACAGGGGTCCAGATAGATACGATTGTCGCACGTGCTTTAGGATGACCTTAAAGTGCTACTGATTCTCCTAGATGGCTGGGAGAAGTGCAATGGGTCAGATGACGTAAGGAGGGTCCGTATTCTCCTAGATGGCTGCGAGGAGTCCACGTGAGTCCAGATGGCTACGATCGTCGCACGTGCTTTAGGATGACCTAAAAGTGCTACTGATACTTCTAGATGGCTGGGAGGGCTGCAATGGGTCAGATGACGTAAGGAGGCACCGCATACTCCTAGATGGCTAGAAGGGGTCCACGGGGGTCCAGATGGCTACTATTGTCGCACGTGCTTTATGATGACCTAAAAGTGCTACCGATACTCCTAGATGGCTGGGAGGGGTGCAATGGGTTAGATGACGTAAGGAGAGTGTGAATACTCCTAGCTGACTAGGAGGGGTTCACGGGGGTCCAGATGGCTATGATTGTCGCACGTGCTTTAGGATGACCTCAAAGTGCTACTGATACTCCCAGATGGCTGTGAGGGGTGCAATGGGTCAGATGACGTAAGGAGGGTCCGTATACTCCTAGCTGGATAGGAGGGTTCCACGTGTTCCACATAGCTATAATTGTCGCACGCGCTTTAGGATGACCTAAAAGTGCTACTTATACTCCTAGATGGCTGGGAGGGGTGCAATAGGTCAGATGATGTAAGGAGGGTCCGTATAGTCCTAGATGGCTAGAAGGGGTCCACGGGGGTCCAGATAGCTACGATTATAGCACGTGCTTTAGGATGATCTAAAAGTGCAACCGATACTCCTAGATGGCTTCGAGGGGTGCAATGGGTAAGATTACGTAAGGAGGCTCCGTATACTTCTAGATGGCTAGGAGAGGTCCACGGGGGTCTAGATGGCTACGATTGTCGCACGTGCTTTAGGACGACCTAAAAGTGCTACTGATACTCCTAGATGGCTGGGAGGGGTGCAATGGGTCAGATGACGTAAGGAGGGTCCGTATACTCCTAGATGGCTAGGAGGGGTCCACAGGGGTCCAGATGGCTACGATTGTCGCACGTGCTTTAGGATGACCTAAAAGTGCTACTGATACTCCTAGATGGTTGGGAGGGGTGCAATGGGTCAGAAGACATAAGGAGGCTCCGTATACTCCTAGATGGCAAGGAAGGGTCCACGGGGGTCCAGATGGCTACGATTGTCGCACGTGCTTTAGGATGACCAAAAAGTGCTACTGATACTCCTAAATGGTAGGGAGGGGTGCAATTGGTCAGAAGACGTAACGAGGCTCCGTATACTCCTAGATGGCAAGGAAGGGTCCATGGGGGTCCAGATGGCTACGATTGTCGCACGTGCTTTAGGATGACCTAAAAGTGCTACTAATACTCCTAGATGGTTGGGAGGGGTGCAATGGGTCAGAAGACGTAAGGAGGCTCCGTATACCAATTCATTATAAGGTAACATGAGTGTCTCATATGGTTTAAAATATTTCATGTCATGTAAAATTCATTTGGTGGCAAGACTTGATCAACCTTGTTAACAAGTGCAGTTTAAATGCATAAAGAGACAAAACAATTTTATTTCTCTCCTCCTTGTTATACCTACTGTAATATTACTTAGTTTGCAATGTTTTGTTGAATTTGTTATTAGAAAATAATTTTTCAGTATTGAATTTAATAATGCAAAATACCAGAAAATGAAAAAAATAAGGTTTCAAAGAAAATTAAAAATTTTATATGAAAAATCATATTTTTCGAGCAGGGTCCTGGAAGTGCCAGAGAGCCACCAGGGGGACCCCCTGGTCCACCACACCACCTTGTGGCGCGACAGCCATGTGCCGCGCCAGCACATGGTGTGGGGCCCACAGCCCCCCACCACTTGCTCTCTCTCTTTCCCCTGCCTTCCTCTTCCCCGAAAAATCACTTTTGGATAGCTCAAACTCATATTCTTACTGCTCATCTCCTGAGATTTCGATCTCCACATTCAGCCAATTTCTGGTGCTGAAATTTGGTGTATCTCCTCTCCGATCTATGACTCCTCCGAATATACAAGTGAATTTTTTTTTAATGGTGTATATATGAAGTATTTTCATGCTGTAGATATATTTTTTAGTGAGTTTGAATGCTTGTTCTAAGTTGATGAAACTAGTTTTGATGCATGTTTAAACCTCTAGCAAGTCACTATAGTGGTTTCACTTCATTTAGTTGGCTAAAACTCGATTTTTATGATGATTGTTGAAAATTTCATAACATGGAACGAAATCATTTGCACTAAATCCTCATGAGCTAGTGTTGGAATAGAAGTATAAAGTTCAAAGAGAACAAGGAGTGTACACTGCCGTCTACCCATGCTCGCAATTCATGGACCTCGCAGGGATTACACGAGAATTTTATACTCTCGTATCCAATGAAGGATTGGAACATTTTCTTGAGAATCTACCTTACAAATATGTTGTTTCGTCTATGTAGGTGGTGCAAAATTTTCATTGCAATTTGAATTCATCTAACCCCACCGTGAATTACACAATTTACAACAAATCTGTGGACTTGCCTTTTGATGTCTTCTGTTCAGCTATGAAGGTTCCAAATAGAGGATCAGTGGAGAAGCCGAAGGGTAACCCAAGGCTATTGATGGATGTGTATGAAGAAATCTGCTTTGGGAGAAGTTTATCTAAGGAGGACGGTAAAATCAGGAGTATTCATCTCCTTTCCATTCGCTATTTTGCATATTTCATTGCTAAATGTGTTCTTGCTAGGAGATCTACTCGTAAATTAGGCTTGTCTGATTTAGTTTTTCTTGCTTCGTGATAGGACTTATAACTTGCTCTGATTGCTCACCGTTTCGCGGCTAACCGTGAGAAGGGAGGAATTTGTAGAGGACTAGTTGATTCACGATTGTTAGCTTTGCATTGTTTAGACCCTCATCCTAATGATTTGATTTTATCTATGGAAAAACTTGATATTCAGTGTATGAAGAGGCATGAATTTATTGTTGAAGGTGGTAACTTACATTATCTCCCTTATATCATAACTTATCCAAAGAGGAAACACCTCAGAGTAACTACCATTGAGAGAATTGTTATCTTGCCTGCACCTCTTCTTACCTTTGTTGGCAGGGGAAACTTGTCAGTCGCAGAGGTTGAGTTGGATACACTTGGGGAGCAGCCCGGCCCGGATAGTAGGGGCCGTGACATGGAGTATGGGGGTGGTTTCATTCAGCCCCCGGAGATACCCGGCCCCGTGTACCCGGATCCGGGGTATGATGGACCTTCGGGATCTTTCTCCAGCGCGGCCGATACGGAGTACGACTACACCGAGCATATCCCATCGCGTTGCGACGATTATTCATATTATCCATCAGCTCCACTTGGGCCAAAAGCCTAACCTTGGGGGGAGGTATACCGATTTACACTCATATATATATATCATATCATTCGGTACTTTTTATATCCATGTTTTATTTTAGTTTTCTTTCTTTTGTTTATCTGTTCATGCTTTGTTTGCTTTCCATAAACCCAAAAATACCAAAAAGATTTTTGTTATTTCTCTTGCTGGTTTTTTTTAGTACCTAGCATTATTATGGTTAGTATTTATTTCATTTTAATATGCAAAAACACAAATATATTTTGCTTTGTTGTGTGCTGTTTTGCGCAGGGACAGATTTCTGCTGTCCACCGTCAAATTCATAACTTATTACAGGAATGTCGGAATGACCTGAAATTTGGTGTGAATATTCCTGGTATGCATACGCAACTTTCAATAGTTTTGAGTTTTCTGATCTGGGCATGTTAAGACCCTCGAAAAATTTCGTCTTTTCTGGCTATTCTGTTTTTCGTTTCTAAATCCGAAAACCCAAAACTATTTGCTGTTTCTCTTTGCTTTTATGTAGTTTGTTTCAGAGGTCATTATCTTCTATTACTCCATGAAGTTTGGTTATTATCTCATATCTTTCAAGCACACAAGTGGTAAGGAAATTATGATGATCTTTGACAATTTCGAGTTGGGTAAGAGGTTGGTAATGAACTCTATATGTTTTTCATTTTTGTACATATACTCATTCATGTGAGCATGCTTAGATGGTTCACATAAGGTATATGTCAATTGGTCGATGCTTAGTAGTTCGTGTTCTCTTATGATCGTTTCTAGTTTATTTATGATGGATGTCATGTCTCTTTGGATATTTGCTTGCATTGCTTTGCTCATAATATAATATGACACTGTGATATCCTCCTCTGAATAATTCATTTGAATCGACTTGGCGCATGCTTACACATGTTATGACTGAAAACAAAAAGTCAATTAAGCCTTGATGACATATTTTGACTCAGAGTTCTTGTATCTTTATTATGCCTCTGTTAATTCTATTTCGTCACAAGCATGATTATGACGATTATTCTCTTTTGAATTGTCGCTTCCCATCTTTTGCTAGCCTCCACTTGTACTAAGATGAGATAATGCTTGTGCTTCCAAATCCCTGAAAACCAAGTTATTCCAAAGAGTCCACCATAAACACCTATACATAGCAATTTCAAACCATTCAGGGAAATTCGCATGTGCTACCTTCAAACCTTCAAACACTTCTTAATTTGGGCCATTGTTTTGAGCTCATGAGGAAGTGGCAGTTGGTCTTATTATCTTCCATACTAATTGAGTAATTGACTTGCATGCTACATCTGCTCGTCACTTATTTTGTCAAGGGCTGGTTAGACCATTGTAATATAAAAAAAAGATTTGAGAAATAAAAATATGCACTCCTCCATGGTTTGAGATTGTTTCGTGAGCACCCGAGGATTCGGTTAGCCATGGTATTGTTAGCAAGGTGGGTGGGGAGGAGTGTCAAGCTATCAAAATATATGAATATAAAGATGCATATTCCAAGTGCTTTGTTTAAAAAAATAATCGAAACCGCTCTCAACTTGCTTAGTATGGAAGATAACGAGAACTCTATTGCTAGTCGTTGACCTAACAACCACTACTCAAAAACAATTTTACCTCTTTTTTCAAAATGAAAAGAAGCTCTATCACATGTTAAATCCCTACTTCCCTCAATGAAGGGCATATCTTTTACTTTACTATTGAGTCTCCATCCTTCTTTAAACACCTTCTGGAGAGCATAATTGTCATTTTAGTGTACTGTGCTTGTCCCTTAATATGTTAACCGCGGTGTAATCTAGATGCTTTTATCTTTGATATCTTTATCTCTAGTCTTCCTTGAAACTCAGAGGTGACTGGGCATTTATGTTTTGCGGTTACATTCCGGCAAGCGAGATACCACTTTATCATACTTTCTTATGATCTTTGCAATCCTGTGAATTGATATGTTTCATGTTATTTATCTTCGGTATAATTGGCATCTTTTCATGGTTTACATAACTATTGGGTGACACCGTTTATATATGCCTTTTTATGAATAGTCTAAGCATTTTTCTTTATAATGAGAATAGTTACATCACATGAGCAAATGAGTTTGTGTAAGTTCTTTTAACGCACTCAGTTGTTAACTGAATTGCTTGAGGACAAGCAATAAGTTAAGCTTGGGGGGAGTTGATACGCCCAAAATGTATCTACTTTCCCAAACACTTCTGCTATTGTCTTACCTCTAATTTGTGTGTTTTGGATGCAACTAACACGGACTAACGCTATTTTCAACAGAATTACCCTGGTGTCTTATTTTTGTGCAGAAATATCAACTTCGGAGAAATACCCCAAAATCCAAACATAAGTTATTTTCCATCCGAGAGGGATCAGAAACCACGAAGACCAACCAGAGGGGAGCCACGAGGGCGGCACACCACCTGGTGGCGCGGCAGCCTCCTGGCCGCGCCGGGGGTGGTGTGACCGACTCGGTCACCCCCTCGCGCCCCCATCGCGGCTACTTAATTCTTCTGACCTAAAAACGTCGGGGGGGAGGGGGGGTAGACAATTTTCCAGAGAACACACCCGTGCGCTGCCGCCATCGCGAACCCTAGTTCAGGGACCAGAAGTCTCTGTTCCGGCACCCTGCCGGGACGGCGAATCGAAGGGGATCATCGCCATCGTCATCTCCACCGCCTCTCCATCAACCATCCATGTTTTCCCCATCCATGAGTGAGTAGTTCACCGCTGTATGCTTGAGGGGTTGGTAGGGCTTGGATGAGATCACTCATTTAATAGCTGTAAGATTGTTAGGGCATACTGCCTAGTATCCGTTATCGGTGTTTTACGTCATTGTTGCAACTTGTTATGCTTAATGCTTGACACTAGGGCCCGAGTGCCATGATTTTTAGATCTGAACATGTTATTGAATTGTGATGATAATTATTGTTTTGGATCATATCTATGAGTTGTATACACACGTTATTGTCCGGAACCGATGGCCTCAAAGTGACAGCAATTGGGATAACCGGAGGGAATGTCTATTCTGAAACACTTCAAAAACTTAACTTAGGAAAATATTCCGACCTAATATTATTAAGCCTCTTTTGATCAATACAATTTATGGATCGGATGCCTAATACTCCTAACTTTATTCTAATCACTTAAATAATCCTTTATAGTTTACTAGAGGATCAGTATCATTCTTAATATGTCGTTACAAATAAAATCATGAATGACACCTAGCTCCTACCCAAATATGCCTTCCGCATATAAGATCAAGAAAAGCTACTTAGCTCCCACTCACTTCTATGCAAATGTAAGTTTCTTCAACTATTTTGGACAACTCCAAAATCTTTTGATCACATTAACAAAGTGAAGATTCCATCTCCGATATGCTTGCTTCAGCCCATGAATGGACAACTGAAGTTTGCATACATGTTTAGCATCCTCAAGATCACCAAACCATTATTGAACTAATTACAACTCTTTCTTAATGATACCATTAAGAAACATGGTTTCTATATCCATCTATCAAATTCTTAATTCGAAATTGTAGTAATTGCTAAACAACCCCGAATAGACTTAGGCTTCGCCACTTGAGACAAAATTTCGTTGTGGTCAACTTTTGAATCTGTCGGAACTGTTTCACGACAAATCGATCCTTATCAGTGTCTACTCTCTCATTAAATTCCATATTCTATTAGCAGCCTAGATGCCATCAAGAAGATCTCCCAAGTCATTACCTGGTAATCGTACATGGATTTTATCTCGGATCATACATGACTCATAGCCATTTCTCGGACTTAGGTCTACCATCTCTTCTTCGTAGTTCGTAGGTCTGTCATATTTCATTAACATGACCTTCATAACAAGATTGTTGTAACACATAGTGTGGAACACAACCTCGTACGCCTACATTCTTAGTATGAGCTCAAAGCATCATGATCTTTTATACCCTTGATCAAGAAACTATTTGTTTTGCAAGGTATATTCCGGCAACGTCTTTTGCCTATGTCGTGAGACATGTACCCAACTAATTCTTTAGGTACGGTACACTACAAATATTTATCCATTTTAGTTTTAATCACATCTAAACACTAAATTGCTGAAACGATAATCTAGGCTAAAAGCCATGCCATCACTTATATGATATCGTCTCCATGGATTTAAATGGTTTCCCTATTATCTAACAGGAATGTTTATGTTTCTACCATATGATTCCAATGATCACAATAATTCGATAAGAGATTTATTTACCACTAGGGGTGAAAACGGAGCGGACATGGTCGAATAGTAGTGAAACCATGTCCGTGACCATATTTTTCTCGGATACGGAGTCGGAGCGGATAGTGTGCATAAACGAATATGGAATCGGATCATGTCGGTTACGAATATGGATCGAATACGGGGCGAATATGGTTCGGTTGCGGATACACATTTTGTCGGATGACGTACTGAACATAGGACTAACATTTTATATTAAATACTATCAACCAACTTATTCCAAATTAAATTTATATATTGTGACCAAGAAATGTTCTAGTAACTCATACTTATCTTTCCAAGTGGCTAATTAAGTTTTACCTATTATGGCCTAAGGGCGCCTCCAACAAATGTGATACACAAACATGGTAGTGCCTTGACAAGATTTGTGTGGAGTTATGTAAGTACATAAGTTTCATCTTGCCTAAAACTCGGTCACATGAGGTTCGAGCTATTAGTTGCCGGATATTTCACCGGATAATAGTCGGATATTACCGTGAAATATGGTATATCTTCGAATACGGACGGATATTAGTAAAGCAACATCCTTTTCCGTATCCGTGGATTACTATCCGTATCCGTGACCGTATCCGTAACCTATCCGACCGAATCCGTATTTGCCTTCCGTAAGCCTCCGGTAGGTCGGTCGGTCGGAAATAATCCGTACCGTTTTCACCCCTATTTACCACACACTATCCGATAGGGTGCGATTACGACGTCCTATCATACCATGACACTATGGTGTTCCATGCGACGTAATTTGTGGAACTCTTCTCACAAGTCATCTAATGATATGACAACATTATAACTCAAATCTTTATTTCCTCGATCTGTATCACAGGAATTTGATTTTCTTGTTAAATTTAATTTCCTACTTCATTCTGAACTTGTTTGATCAAATCAAAATTTCCAGACTAACGTTTCCTAAGTGGGTATCCATATATCTACTCGGAATATTCATGAAGTTTATGAAATAAAGAATTCCACTATACGTTAAAGTACTTCATTGATTCACATACACCCATATGGACGATTCTCAATAAGTTATACTCAAAACGTTCAGTGAAGTTTGCAAAATAAAGATTTCCACTACACGTCAATTACGTCATTGATCCACATACATCTATATACATGATTATCAATAAGTTATATGCCCGCTTTCCGAAAACGGTGTCTTAGTTTTCTTGCAAGTGTCAAAAGACCAAATCTAAGAACTTGTAGATCCATCCGTATGGAGCTAATTCATTGACTATAACATTGGCATGAATTAAACGGTAGTGCCACACGAATGTGGTGTATTTATTAAGTTTATATACTTTGGCATTAATATTATGAATGTGGGAGCTTCTACCGTCTAAATTCAAACCTGCTTATGATCATTACTTCGTAAATAAAGGACAACAAATTTGTCACTAGCATATATGAACAATTGTCTCGCTAGAGGAGACACACTTATACCAATCATAATTATAGGCGATCATAAAAAGAATTTATTCAAATGGTAGATCTAGAAGGAGAGTGTCTATGGCCATCACAACATTTTGTCTGCCATTATCAACACACAATGTCGCCTCATCCTTCCAAGCTACTCAAGTAGTAAATCTGGTTTTCATAAAACATGACTAGTATCAAAAACTTACTCACTACTGCGAGTTCTTGCTTAGGTAAAACATTCATAACGTGTATATCATATATATACCATCATCATTGATGACTTCCGGCGATCTGTTTCATCTTCTTGATTTTTCCAACGCAATCAAGAACCATGAAGGTGAACGATTCCTCTTTCATGACATAGTCTATGACAAAACATTTGCATCTGGCAACGTTGTATGTCATCCAGTGATCGAGCTGAGCGAGGTTTCTCAATGTCATCAAGTATGACCAATGTCATCAAGTATGACTAGTGCCATCAAGTATGACTGCCACGTGCTCCTTCAATGTGTGTATTCTCTTCCATCTTGGTTGAGAAGAAGAACAGTCAATGTACTGATAAACTTCATCAACCCAACTTTAGGTGTATCCCGAGTTTAGCGATCATCTCATATGTTCACGATCTAACAACTCGTACCCACCTTAGTTCTCTATGGCAGAGATCATAGCATACACTGGACTATGATGATACTATCCTCACAAAAACTTGATAATCCAAATTATCCTTTTTTAGCGGAATCTCCGGGTTTATCTCCTAGCGGGTATTGTAACACAAAGAGCTAATGGTTCAAACAAGGAGTATCCTCAAGTAAAGTATAAAAACTATGAAGTTTGGACCCAACCATTTAAGTTTCTCAATGGCAGGATTGCGCCTAATTTTAAATAAGGCTATTACAAAGGTTAATATCTACAAAGTTTTTGCAAAACATAATTTCTTCATTTTATTTGAGTTCTAGTATTTTAGAAATTAACTCCAAGAACTCCCAAACGAACATCCCTCTGAATCGTTTCAGTCCATTGCGCAACTCCTCATCGTCAGAGCCGGCAACACAACTTCAAAGGTGGATATCGAAATGTCGATCACAACAACTCAGTGACTCATGCTCGACCTTTCGGCCTCCGTGTTCCGAGGCCATATCTGCATATGCTAGGCTCGCCACAATAACCTTCAACGTAAACGCTTGTGTAAAACTGTCTTACACCCACTGTATGCGAATGATGATATGTCTGACATCCGATCGTCACGACCTGCCGACCTGCCTTATAACGTAGAACTTTTTTGGTGGTGCACGTTGAAGGAAGAACACTAGTGGTTTTTTGGAGGATCATCTTATATTAATACCGCCGTGTAACTAACATATACTAATATATATAATCACACAATATAAGATGCACACAAAAACATCAAATGTATTGCGACGTGATATGGTCCATGCACCATGGTCTTCTTGGCGCCCACAGTTTATAAACAATTTAATAAACCTACCTTGACCATATCACATAGCCCTTGCAAAAAAAAAGTTAGACGCGTTCTACTTTATCTTTTGCATATTTTACGTGGCTTGGGGCTGTCGTAAATAGAACCGCTTCATACCTACGAACCTGTGACCACAACAACGATCCAATAATTTCATGTTTAAGCATCTCTTTCGGGCCCTCCATCGAAAATGCAAAGCCAATTAAAAAAGAGAGACAGACAGACAGACACCCGCCAGCCACAGATATGGTACCAGCCGTATGTCAGTAGTGGAACCAGTCTCGCATAAGCATACGCGTAAAGTCAGTCCGGGCCGCTTCATCAACTCAATACTGCCGAAATCACAAGTGCACACTAGAGGGTAGCAAATACAAGAACGGTCCCCCCCGTGAAGAGCACGGGTTCTAAAGCGTACAACTATATCTACGCATAGATCGGCTCTGATACCACTGAAGGGGATCGCAGGCAGAAATAAATAATCTTCTAGCAACGATATCCTTAAACTAGCTAGAATCTATACTATGCAGATATAGTAATACGACGGAGATCGGAATACATACCCTTGTAGACCGAAAATCGGGGATTACGCTCCCGCACATGCGGTGACGACGAAAACGACGTAGCCGACCTCTAGGTCACGAAGAACTTGGCGTGACGAAGATGACCTCGAGGTTGGGTGGAGGAAGTAGGCCTCCGAGTATCGCTAGCGCAGCACCTCGCAGGGCGTTACACACATACGGTGGAGCCGACGGCCTCCGAAGCTCCAGTCTAGGACGAGCAGCGGAAGATTTGGACCGAAACACCAACAGCACGGCAGCAGGCATATGGTGGAGAGAAACTCTCCTCGGCGCAACTCCAAACGAGGGATTCACGTGATCCAAGGAGAAAAAGAGAGAGAGAAATTGGTTTGTAGAGAGGGCTCCCTACCCCTCTATATATAGGAAAAAGGAGGCACCCCACCTTGCTAACGAGGCAAGGTGGGACGATTGGAGCCGCACCAATAAAGGGGAGGGGGGAGCCAGCACCACATGGGCCCCTAGGGCCCATCCGAAGTCCCCCTTGGTGGGTTTGGCCCTTGGGGGGAAATTCGGCCCCCACCTAGGCCTTCTCCCTCCTGGAAGGGCCCATTTCGTGGGCTGCATGTTTAAATAAGAATTTAATCATTATATATTCATTACAATAATATTAATTCACTAATTAAGATTAATTTAACATATATAAACAATTTCCTCTCTTCCGAAACTCTCCGAACTATCTTCGGTTCTCCGATTTCCATCGGAACCTTCCCGGGACGTTCCCGATGCTCTCTTTTCCTAATTTCTCTTTCCTTTCCGGTTGTCTTGTCAAAACCCCTTAAGTGTGTTACCCTAGCGGTTCGATATAATAACAGACATGATCGAGACCCTTCTCCGATCAATGATTAACTTGTAGGCCTGGACCCCGTGAATTAACCCCTGTGATATAACGAATGACTTTCATCTATCAAACCTAGACGTCGAGTCTTAAACCTTTTGCCATAGCGATACTTAGCGTGTCTGAGCATCATTCATAGATATCTCCATACCTAGCATGATCTGTTTACCGACAACACTATCTTCTACTCATCTGTGATATTATGTCCTGGTGACCTAGTCACATGTTTGCAAACTCATTTGACATAATCTCACCGAGTGGGCCCTATAGTATCTATCCGGCTATACGGACTGACAAATCCTGCTCTTGACCCCTCGTCTCAAATACTCCCTTCCGATACCCAGAGGGACACCTTTATTGTCACACTATATAAGATATGACATTTGATGCAATCAAAGTATCTTCCGGGAATAACAATAAGAGGTGATCTCACGATCCAAGGCGTAATGACTACGTCCTACAAATTATGGGTAAGTCCATCACATAATTCTCCCAATGACATGACTCCATTGCCAACTGACGCGATGTCACATGATCGGGAAACCTCGATCATCAATCGCACAATGAACTAGTCTTAGTAGAGGCTACTAGGGACCTGGTTGTTTATCTACCACACGTGTATTAATGTTTCCGCTTAATACAGTTATTGCATGGTATAAAACATATAATGAACAAATGGGAATAAACTATTTTTATTAAGTGCCTCTAGGGTATATTCCCTTCAGGTGCATCCAACTTGCTTGCTCATGAAGACCTAGAACACTTTTGAGGAGACTCATATGGAGTAAAGGTGCCCAAGAGTCCCCGAGAGTTCTCCAGAGTTTTCTTACCCTTATAAGCCCCCCGTGGAAAACATGCCAGGCGTATCAATTTATCCAAAGAAATAGAGTACTTCATGAAACATTGTTTTCAACCACTCTAACATGTTTTAAACTTACTATCGTACTATGATCGTTGTATTGACAAGGCATATAATGAGGGGCTTAAGAAAACAATGCAAAAGAGACGCGACGTTGTTGCGCTGAAGTGAGCATCCAAGATTGTGATACCAGAATGGTATGAGATTCCTGGTATGACCTACGAAGAAATGGTGGATTTGATAGAGGCCGACATTGCTCCCGAGGCATTGCAATATCACCTTGGGAAGGATCTGGTCACGAAGGAGGACTAGGCCAACCTACCTACAAGAATGCGAGCATTACATAAATTGTACAAGGATGCCTCAGTAGACGGGGACGAGATAATGTCTGTTAAACTTAGAGATGAGCATTACTTCATCGGAGAACAGACGATTCGATAATGTCTGTTAAACTTAGAGATGAGCATTACTTCATGTGAGAACAGACGATTCATATTGACTTTGACGAAATCTTTCAGTTATTCAACCAGAAGGCTCTCGACAAATCTATCATCAGCTGCTATTGTTTGTAAGTGATTAATTAAAGCTAATATTGTATCATTTTCTTATAATATATAACTGTCCTCACTACATTCTTTTGTATGCTACTATGCAGAATGAAGATTCTTGAGTGTAGGAGGAAACGGATTTATAAAGTTGGGTTCGTTGACCTAGATCGAGTTCAAGTATATACCTTAGAAATAAACCCTAGGTAAACGGAAAACAACTTGCTCAATTTTTTTGAAAAAACAACATTTCAAAAAAGAACATATTATTTCCGTACAACTTCAGGTTAGAGTGTTACACATTCATTTTTCCTCGTACTCGATTTGGATGAGTTAGCTAGAGACTTAATATTTACGGAATGTGCTGATGTGTATGTACAGCCACCACTGGATTCTCTTCAACATTGAAATTGACTTGGGGAAAGTCATATCGAGGACTCATTACATCGACCCATGACGGATTACTGGAACATTATTGAAACGCTCCAAAGGTACTATATGGACCTCTTTTCTTCATTTCCTAAGTTCCAGTTATGAATATATTCTTTATTCATTTTCGTTTTCAGGGCAGGGTATGGAAGCGGTTCATAAAACGTGCCGGAGAAGGTCAATTTTACTGTGATGCCCCAAAATCGGTACTATGTAGATTTAAGCGATCCCGCCGAAATCCGCATAATAACGATTTTAGGTCACCCACCAGACATAATGTGCACACCGAAACATGCGCATTATGTTGGTGGAATTATGATAACATTACAACAATTCCGATACATCCATAATAACCAGAGAAGATATAAATACAACAACGACTCGAACGTGTCAAGATACAAATGATACACTACAAAGATACAAATGACAACGGAAGCAGAATAGTATCCGACTATGGATAAGATGCAAATTGGACTAAGAGTTCTGAAGATAAGTGATGGCGCCATATCCCTGCCCAGCCCAAGCCGGAGGGTTTCCCAAGCTAACGTCATCAGACTTCAAATCTGTTAATTGCACATGAATACTGCCCATATACATGGGTCAATACTATAGGTAATGATACCAAGGCAAGCATTAAGGAGAGTTATGACAAATGCGTAATATGCATTCCGAACAGGTGAGCGCATCTCCTTAGGACGGTTTAGCTGCAGTGCGCAAGCTCTAGACAACTACAGAGACACACTACAACATTCGTCTATTGCAGAGGTATGAGAGAGCGCATAAGTAACCAACTACAACTAACACCAGTCATAACCCATTCTCGGATTAACCCCCTCAACCAAATATGAGGAAGCAATTCGGGAAACTCACACATGGAACTGTTTTAGTTACCATTTATTGTGAATTTAATTCTATATTACTGGTCAAATTAATTAACATCAATTAGGTGCAAGTTGTCTATATCTCATTAGTCGGCAACGCACCATGTTGTCCATAACCGCGAACGTGGCTCATCGATAAGAGTATACCCTATAGGGGTGCACTACTATACCCATACTCGTATGATCAACCCAGCCAAAAACATTAGGGTCTCTCAACCCAACCATTTCCTTCACCGCAACAAGTCCAAGGAGCCACGGGAGCTATGCTGGTCCCGGCCAAAAGGGTGTGGATTCCCGCAGGACACACCCCTCCGCACCAACAGGCCGCACTCTATATGCATGCAACAAGGCACACCGCCAAAGTAAAATATGAAGGGAATATGCCCTAGAGGCACTTAATAAAGATAGTTTATTGGTTATATTCCAACCGTTGATTATATGTTTTATACCATGCTATAACTGTATTAAGCGGACACATTAATACAGGTGTGGTAGATAAACAACTAGGTCCCTAGTAACCTATGCTATTACTAGTTTCATAGCGCGATTGATGATCGAGGTTTCCCAGTCATGAGACATGGCGTCTGTTGGCAATGGAGTCATATTGTTAGGTGGAACGATGTTATGGACTTACCCATAATTTGTAGGATGTAGTCATTACGCCTTCGACCGTGAGATCAACTCTTATTTTTATTCCTGGAAGATACTTTGATCGCACCAAACGTCATATCTTATATAGTGTGACAATAACGGTGATATTTTGGGTATCAGAAGGGGGTAGTTGAGACGAGGGGTCAACTGCGGGATTTGTCAGTCCGTATAGCCGGATAGATACTGTAGGGCCCACTCGGTGAGATTATGTCAAATGAGTTTGCAAACATGTGACTAGGTCACGAGCTGACATGATATCATAGACGAGTAGAATATAGCGATGTCGGTAACGAGATCATGCTAGGTATAGACATATCTGAGAATGATACTCGGACACGCTAAGTATCGCTATAACAAAAGGTTTAAGACTAGACGTCCATGTTTGATAGATGAAAGTCATTCGTTATATCACAGGGATTAATTCATGGGGTCTAGGCCTACGAGTTAGTTATTGATCGGAGAGGAGTCTCGATCATGTCTGTTATAATATCGAACCGCTAGGGTAACACACTTAAGGGGTTTCGACAAGACAACCGGAAAGGAAAGAGATCATCGGGAACGTCCCGGGAATAGTCTGATGGAGATCGGGCAGCGAAGAAATAGTTTTCGAGGCTAGAATAATTTATATATAGTATGTTTGATATTAGTGTAATTAATGTTTAAATATGATTTTATATATATTTTTTCGAATTTTTAAATGCTGATTTCCCTAAATGGGACTTCTGGTGGAAAGAAGGCCCATGACAGGGGGAAAGTCCCCCCAGGGCTTCGGATTGGGGGAGGGCCGGCCTAGGTGGGCCAAATGGGGCCCACCTAGGGCCGACGCACCCTCCTTGGCCGCACCAGGCATGTGGGATAGTCCCACATTGCCTAGCTGGCAAGTTTGGCTCCACCCGGGAGCCTATATAAGAAGGGGCACCCCTGGCCTTTAATTTCAACCAATTAATTCCCTAATTCTCTCTCGATTTTTTGATTCCCTTTGTCGGAGTCGCGCCGAGTACAGAGGGGATCTCTCCACCATAGCCGCTGCCGCCCTGCTGGTGTTCCGGTCCAAATCTTCTGTTGCTCGTCCTGGACTAGAGCTTCGGAGGTCGTCGTCTCCACCGTATGTGTGTAACACCATGCGATGTGCTGCGCTAGCGGTGCTCGGAGGCCTACTTCCTACACCCGACCTTGAGGTCATCTTCGTCGGCTTCGTCACGCCGAGTTCTTCACGACCTAGAGGTCGGCTACGTCGTCTTCGTCGTCAACGCTTGTGCGGAAGCGTAATTCCCGCTTTTCGGTGTAAAAGGGTATGTATTCCGATCTCCGCCGTACTTTTATATCTGCATAGTGTAGATCTTGACTAGTTTAAGGATATCGTTGCTATGAATTTTTTGTTTTCTGGCTGCGGCCCCCTTCAAAATACTACACTACTATCAATGCACATGAGACAAATGGAAAGCCCGAACTAGGTGCGGCTCCTGGACAAGTTGAAGTTCGAGTCAAAGTCGAGAGGGGCTTCATTGGGCCTCCCACAAGTGGTTAGTGCGCTTAGACTTGGATTAGTGGAGCAAGATCTCAGTTCCTAGGTCGACACTTAGCAGCACAAAGCACCTCGCAAGGCCTTCTGCCGGTGCCTTATCATTTAATAGTAATACCCAACAGAAGATAGCATTTTATTAAAGTAGAAAAGTCTATCATACTAAGCATGTGAAACATAAGACAAACAGTCAACTCTAAGCATGCGCTACGACTCGCAGACCAACAAGTAAACAAACAACAGTTAATAGGATGTGGAGGTGGGGCTATATCATGGCTACAAGGTAAACATGGGATAGGATCGAGACACAAGCATCGTATCACAAGGCTAGCAATATAGGCAAAAGGCATGCATAGGTGATCAAAGGGGAACGTTTGCCTGGAATCCCGCATGGAAGAAGATATTGTCGTTGCTCACATATCTCAATATCTTATCTGCGAAGAAGCACCAAACACTGCAAAGCATAAAAGATGAATCTTAAAACTACGGCAAAAGATTCAACATGATCATGAGATGATGCATGACATAGCAATATGCAATACGAGATGCACTTAACCCAAATTAATATTTAGGTTCAAGTTATTTATCTAGCCATCAATGTTAAATGTTCATTAACATGGCAAAACAAGGCATAGATGATCTAGCCAAATTAAATGGATTAGGGAATTACATATATTAATTACCCCACATATTTCATATTTAATTATTTAGGTGCAACTAACAAATTACACTAAGCAATTAAAATAAAGGATGCACGATGGCATAAGAATGTCATATTAAAGTGCATTGCATTTTTATGGTCAAAATAGATATTTAATTTATATTATTTGGATAAGAAAAACAAAAGATATGATATAAACAAGATTTGTAAATAGAATAACAGAAAAGAAAAAAAGAATAAAAGGGGTGGGACAAGATTCGAACTTGGCTTTCTGGGAGTGCACCGGAGACGAAGCCACTTGTCTATGACTGGGTTGGTTTTATAAGTTGAGTTGAATCTAATATGAAACAGAATTAAAACGTCGGATATGGAAAAATAGGAAAAAGGCCGTCTTAACATGGGAGGATAGGATTCGATTCAAGGATCTCGCGGGATGAAGGTAAGGAGCTGAGCTACTGGGATGATTGTGTTTGTGTTGGGTTACAATCCCTACTTGACATGAGGTTTCCGAACAGTGTTAACTGAACTTCGAACTGAACTTCGACAGGAAGTTTCAGGCTTCAGATATCGGACGGAGAGGGGACGAACTGCGGAGATGTTCCAGTGATTCCGCGCGATGGTGGCCACCAGATCAAGGGGAAGAAGGGGTAAAGGGTTCCCAGAGGTAAGCCTTAACTTGGGGCGGCCGGGGGTGAAGAGGGCGGCTCGGAGAAGTCGAAGACGGCGCGGGGAGGGAGAGGACGACGAGCTAGGTGGCCGGAGGCAGTTGAGGTCAGCGTGGACGACTCCACCGACCCCAACACATCATCTTCCGTAGGGACGTCGAGGAAGACGCGACAGTTCCATTCCCGGCCTCGGAGGGGTGGAAGGAGACCATGGCGACGGCTCGGTGTAGCTCATGTTCCGGCCATGGTGGTGCTTTGGTGGGGGGGGGGGGGGGGGGGGGGGAAGAAAGAACAGGAGGAAGAAGAAGGAGAGGGAGAGCGGCGACGACGCAGCAGGGAGGAAGGAGAGGGGGAAGCTAAGGTTTGGAGGCTTGGAGGAGGGGGTGGATTTAAGGAGGAGGGAGCAGGTGAGGTGGGGGCCATGGTGGGGAGAGGAGTCACGCTCATCTTGTGTCTGACCGTAGGGAGGAAGGGGAAGGGAAAAGTGGGCCGGCCCAAGAGAAGGAGGTGGGCCTGAACGTGGGTTTCGGCCCTTTCGTGTGTTTTTTCTCTCTGGAATTTGTATTAAACAGAAAAAGGAAAGGAAAGAAAAGAAGAGAAAAGAAAAGAGAGAAAAGACTTTTACAAAAAAAAATATAGACAAAATTATATTTGCAAATATTTCCAATTTTGTGTTTTACAAATAATAATATTTTTAAGTGATTTAATAAAAACATGCAAGGTGACAACATGTATTTTTTTTATATACAACTACAGTAGGGGAAACCCCTACTGCTCCATTTTCCATTTATATATCAAGTGGGGTAATTACATGGAACACTGTATCAAAAAAATACTCATAGAGTGTCAAGCCAGGATTGCATGCCCTCTTTAAGACTAGGCTTTGCTCTATGCATAGAAAGAGTGAGGAAAAATTTAAATCTAACAATGCATCTATTTACAATGGGAGGGATGTCCTTGAAAATATCATCATTCCTTTGCTCCCATAGGCTCCAGCAGCCAGTGATCATAATCTCCATTAGGAATGATAATGAGAATCTTGTTTTGGCATCCTCAATCATTGATATTAAATCAAGGTCAGTGTTCCATTCAAGTCCCAAAGCCCACCAAAAACTCTGACTGAAGCTGCATTCAAAGAATAGATGCAAAATCGTCTCTTCGGAGCAATTATCACATAGTACACAGTCAGTGAATTCCACATAGATTTTTTTCTTCACAATATCCTTCGTATTGATTCGGCAGTTTAGTAGGAGCCAGGTGAAAAATTTATGTCTCGGCAAACTGCATCTTTTCCAAATATCTATTATTGGCTGAGGTGTTTGGAACTCACCCAAAAGTGATCTGTAAATTTTTTTGGTAGGGAAATTGGAAATCGATGGTGATATAGTCCATAAATCATGGTCTTGATTGGGAATGAAAGCCAAGATTTCATCTTTAAGTTGTAACAGTTGGGCATGCGCAATAGAAGATAATGGGAGTTGAAATAGGTCATATATATTTGTGCTGCACGCATTCCAAGCCTCCCTCAACGAGATCTTCTCATCTTTGGTAAAAGAGTAGAGGTGAGGGAATGTGTCCTCCTTATTTTCACCATTCCAATTATCAGACCACATTAACATGGATGAACCGTTATTCAGTTTGGAACTGGTTAACTTCCTGTAGTCTTCCACCAAAGAGACGCAGTCTTTCCACCAAAAGGAGCCTACTGGTTTGTTAGCATGTGGAATCTTACCATTACTATAGTGGGCATGCCTGATCAACTAAACCCAAGGTATATCCATGTTGTTATAGAACTTGTGGATAGCACATTGCAAACATTGGTATGGACTGTATCAAAGAGTTTAGCAGAGTCAGTCTTCCAGTGTATGTCATCAAAGAATTAATGACAGATAATTTCATGTCCATTCTTGATACCAGGGGCATAAGATCAGCAACCGAGGGTCTTGTAGTACCCAGTGGTAACCCCAAATAGGTGAATGGGAGACTTTCAACCTTACATCCAAAAAGAATTGCTAGGTTATTTGCTTCCACCGAGTCAATGTTGATTGGCACCAGAGTGGTCTTATTAAAATTTACTTGCAGTCCAGTTGAGTTGCTGAAGAGCTCCAAAATTTCCTTTAGATAAAGTAATTGGGAAGCATCAGCTGGCATAATAAGAATAGTGTCATCCGCATATTGTGCGACAGGATATTTCCGACTAAAGTCATTAGGAACAGGTAGACTAATGTATCCATTTTGCCATGCTTCATTAATAACACTTTGCAGCAGATCAGAAGTGGTTACAAACAAAATCGGCGATAATGGGTCGCCTTGCCGAACTCCTCTTTTACAGATGATCTTTTTCCCAGGTGTGCCATTAAGAAGGACATATGTTGATGCAGAGAAGAGAATATTGCTGACCATATAAATCCATTTAGGTCCATAGCCTTTAGCTCTAAGCATAGCTATTATGGCACTGTACTCAACTTTGTCGAAAGCTTTCTCAAAATCTATTTTCAAGAGGATAATAGGCTTTTTAGAGATATGACAAATGTGCAGATATTCAAATGCCCAACCTAAACAGTATTGGATATTTTTGCCCTTAATAAATCCATATTGATTGGCATGAATATTGGGGATAATTATTTTCTACATTCTATTAGCCAAAAGCTTAGTGAGGAATTTCATTGGCAGACTAACCAGAGAAATTGGCCTGTAGTCATTCATCTTTTCTTGATCTGCAACTTTAGGGATTAATGTAATGAAGGCAGTGTTGATTGCACTCAGGTTTAAATTACCCTCATAAAAATCTTTTACCATCTTGTAGAAGTCATGTTTCACCACAGGCCAACACTTTTTCAAGAAAAGACAATTGAAGCCATCAGATCCTGGGGCTTTGTCCATTGGCATTTCTTTCACCACAGTTTCAATTTCCTCCGTGGTAAATGGTAAGTCAAGTTGCAAAAGATCATGGGATTCTACCAGATTTTCCAGATGAAACTGCATAATAGCATTAGAAGAAGTGCCAAGCCTATTTCTGTATGAGTTCTAGATAATATTGGCTTTATGATGATGATTAAAAATCAGAGATCCATCATCAGCTTTAATGCAAGTAATGAGATTTCTTCGATAGCTTTGAGTAGCTATAGTATGAAAGAATTTAGTATTCTCATCTCCTAATTTGGCCCACATAATCTTAGCTCTGTTCTTCCAGTAAGTCCTTTTAGCCTCCAACATATTCCTGGTGTGTTCCTTTAAAATGATCCTAAAATTCTTCTCCATAACCAATAGATTCCTCTGATCTTCCAAGCCATCCAGGAGAGCTAAGGTGAAATGGCAACTGTCAATAATCTTATTTAACTGTGATAGATTTTTGCTCCATTTTTTTAAACCATGTCTAAGCTCTTTGAATTTAGCATTAAGTTGCAGTGCTGCATCACTCTTAAATCCAGCAATATCCCAATACTTTTTGGCGACCTCAGCAAATTCATCAAACTCAATCCAATGGTTTTCAAACCTAAATATAGTTGATTTTGGAATATCTGTACCAATCTGGATATGAATAGGAGTATGATCCGAACCTAGTTTGGCGAGTGGGTAAGACATAGTATTGGGAAATTCTGTTGTCCAATCAGCCGAGGTAAAAACCCAATCCAGTTTTTGCAGTAAAGGGGGTGTTTGCATATTCCTCCAAGTGAATGCTCGTCCTTTAAGAGGAATTTCCTCTAGATCATGGATCTGAATAACTGAGTTGAAATACATCATATTAGTTGTGTTACCACCTGGCCTATTTCTATTGTCCGGTTCTCTGATTAGATTAAAATCTCCTAGTATCATCC